>CAWUFW010000699.1:0-2400000 GCA_963921515.1 Calotriton arnoldi
CCGAGCACTGCAGTGATGCACATGGCACAGGGCAGCACGCACACCAAGGAGATGGGACAACTGCAATACGTTGGCTGGCACACAACTATCACTCACTCATAACGATGCGTCCAATGCCATGTCCAGTAACCACAACAGACAGCAAATATGCAGGGCATGTCAGGCATGCACACACCTCAGACCATGCACTGTCATGCTGCCACAACACATGTCACGTTCGGCACCCATGGCTCACAGCATGTACCCCAAAAGCATATACCCTCCCAAATGCGAATCTGGGGCATGGCCCCCATGTTGCCATATGCGTTCCTAAGCGTTCCATTTGAACCCCAAAAGCATATACCCTCCCAAATGCGAATCTGAGGCATGGCCCCCATGTTGCCATATGCGTTCCTAAGCGTTCCATTTGAACCCCAAAAGCATATTCCATCCCAAATGCGAATCTGGGGCATGGCCCCCATGTTGCCATATGCGTTCCTAAGCTGTTCCATTTGAACCCCAAAAGCATATTCCATCCCAAATGCGAATCTGGGGCATGGCCCCCATGTTGCCATATGCGTTCCTAAGCGTTCCATTTGAACCCCAAAAGCATATTCCATCCCAAATGCGAATCTGGGGCATGGCCCCCATGTTGCCATATGCGTTCCTAAGCGTTCCATTTGAACCCCAAAGCATATTCCATCCCAAATGCGAATCTGGGGCATGGCCCCCATGTTGCCATATGCGTTCCTAAGCGTTCCATTTGAACCCCAAAAGCATATTCCATCCCAAATGCGAATCTGGGGCATGGCCCCCATGTTGCCATATGCGTTCCTAAGCGTTCCATTTGAACCCCAAAAGCATATTCCATCCCAAATGCGAATCTGGGGCATGGCCCCCATGTTGCCATATGTGTTCCTAAGCGTTCCATTTGAACCCCAAAAGCATATTCCATCCCAAATGCGAATCTGGGGCATGGCCCCCATGTTGCCATATGCGTTCCTAAGCGTTCCATTTGAACCCCAAAAGCATATTCCATCCCAAATGCGAATCTGGGGCATGGCCCCCATGTTGCCATATGCGTTCCTAAGCGTTCCATTTGAACCCCAAAAGCATATTCCATCCCAAATGCGAATCTGGGGCATGGCCCCCATGTTGCCATATGCGTTCCTAAGCGTTCCATTTGAACTCCAAAAGCAAAGTACAAACCAGACCCAGGATGGGCCAGGAGCCTGCATACACCAGAGTCACAATGAGTAGGGGCAAAGCAACACACCCATCGGCATGGCCAATCCGTCCCATGCCACATGTGCACAGCACACAGTCCCATTGCCTAGCACACACACCTACAGATGCCACAGCCACACACTCGCCTCCGGGAAACCCATGTACGAGATTGCACGAACTGCCAATGTCAGACGACTAATACATACTTCGCCAGGTGCAACACAATAACAAATCTCATTCTCTCCACAGGTGACGAACTGCTGGACGCTGGGGATGGAGACAGCAGCCAGCACAGCCAGCCTACAAGCCCCCAACGAGGACACACGGATCTGGAGGATCTGTCCACCTCTTCGGACACGGACCACCAAGCTGGCCCATCTGGCGTGGCAGGGCCCAGCCGCTCCCCAGGACCCTCCTACCCACCAACCCATCATCCAGGGATGCTGAACAGTCCCAGTCCCCTGCTGCCACTGTCGTTGCGGCCACACCCACGGTCATTGCGGCCACTACCACTGCCGCAACCGCCACCATCGCCGCACCGACCACCACCGCCTCCACCACCACCACGTCTTCGCTGGCACCAGCCCCAGCGCAGGTGGTGGCCCGGCCGACTGGATCCACCCTGGGAGCCACAGCGAGGACCGTGGTGAGCAATGTGGCTAGTGGGCAGGCCGGTGGCAGCAGGACTGGTAGGAGGAGCAGGGTCAGGGAAACGCCAGCCTCCCCTGGGAGCCATGCCCTGCCTCAAATGGCCAGAGTCCTTGGGGCCTATGAAGAGGCCCAAGGACAATGGGCCAGGTCTGCTACTGACACGCGGGAGGTGCTGGGGGTGCTGAGGTCCATGGACGCCCATATGGGCCAATTCGTGTCCCGTATGGACCAACTCGTGGACCTCATGGGCCAGCTGGTGGTGGCGGTGGGGTCACAGGCAAGGCCAGCAACACCACCTCCGCCACCACCTGCTAGGGCGCAGGCTCGGGCAGCAGTGTCCACTTCCCTGCGTCCACAGCCAGTGAGCACACCTCACCCACCACCAGCAGGTCGCCACCACACTCCCCCTCCCAAACGTGGAAGGGGCCGTCCGAAGAGGAAACAGATCTCCCGGGAGGACTTCGCACGCTCCAGTCGCAAGTGAGGCAGCCAGCCAGCCTTCCGCCAGCCTTCCTTGACCAGCCACTGCATTGACTTGCTCTACGATCCCACTCCACACAGCCATCTGGATGGCATGTGTGTGTTGGACTATGGACATAGAACCAGTGGGTACACCCTGATCATCACGCAGCCATGACCGACAGCTCATTGTCACTGCACGCACCACTTTTGTCATCACCTTACACACAATCACATGTCACAGTTTGTAATAAATGCACCTTTTTCACTAACTGCTGTTTGTGCCCTGTGTCTTTATTGTACGGAATACAACGGCCACCTTGGGCGGAAAGGCACCTGATGCGTGGCATGGAAATGGAATCCGGAGGGCCTGTAGGGACCTAGGGGTGGGAGACAGAACAGGAGCACATTCAATGAGTGTGTCACACACCCATCACACAGTACATGTCAACAACTACAAGCAATGTACACACATCGCACAGAGCAATAGGGCACAATGCCACAGTCACCAACAGTGGCATACTACCCTGGCCATGGAGCGTTGACACACTGCACGCAGTGAACATACGGCCACCCTGACACAGCACACACACACCTGCATAGATACAGACACATCATCCGTCGTACATGGACACTCACCGTCAAGTGAAGTAGCGGGCGATGAGCTGCTGGCGCACATTCCCAGCTTCCTCCTCTCCGCTGTCCACCTCACTCGAGCTGTCCTGGTCTGCGGGCTGGGGCCCTGGTTGATCTCCGTCATCCACAATGAGGGGGATCTGCTTCCGAATGGCCAGATTGTGCAGCATGCAGCACGCCACCACTATCTGGCACACCTTCTGTGGGGAGTACGCCAGTGCACCCCCGGTGCGGTCCAGGCACCTGAACCTGGACTTGAGGAGGCCAAAGGTACGCTCGACCACACGTCTGGTCCTCCCATGTGCCTCATTGTATCGATCGTCTGCTGGGGTGCGAGGATTCCTCAATGGACTGAGCAGCCATGCCCCATTCGGATACGCAGAGTCACCTGGGAGTGAGGGACACAGAGAACCGTTGCTATTCCAACTGGACAGGGGACAGCATCGCACAACCAGCACGCTACACCACTCCACATACTCACCGACAATACAGCCACGATCCTGTTGCAGATTGGCCATCAGTCGTGGCAAGATGCTGTTGCGCATTATGTGTGCGTCATGGGCCGAGCCTGGAAACTTTGCACACACGTGGGTGATCACCATGTCCGCAAGGCACACCACTTGCACATTCAGGGAGTGCGTGTGCTTCCTGTTGCGGTACAGGTGCTCAGTGGCCTGTGGTGGAACAAGGCCAACATGAGTGCAGTCAATGGCTCCCACGACGTGTGGGATTCTGCCAAGGGCATAGAATGCACCCTTCACTGCCGCCAATTCACGAGCCCTGGGGAATCGGATGTACCTGTTCCGGTACAGCATCATGGCTGCCAGTACATCCCTCAGCACCTTGCTGAACATGGGCTGGGACATCCCTCCTCCACTGCCCACTGTGTGCTGGAATGACCCAGTGGCGAAGAAATGCATGGCGGCCATCACCTTAGCCGTGGGGGTGACAGCAGTCGGATACACCCTGCGGGGACGGAGATGGGGCTCTAACATGGCACACAGTCGATGCAGAGTTGGCCTGTCCAGCCGAAACTTCCTGATTACCTCTGTATCGTCCATGTCCGCCAGCAATTGGTATGGGCGGTCAATGTTCGGTCTCCGCCTGGGTTAAATGGCAGAGGACACATGTCAAAGCAACACGGCACATAGCAATTTCGCATACACATCACTGACATGACTGAGCAAGCACATGGGCCACAGCCCAGCTGTCAAGCTGGGACGGCACGGCCACAATACACTTACACAGGTCTCCCAACAATGGCAATGGCAAGTGAGACATACCACTGCCATGTGCATGCACATGGGGATCTAGGCCCCAATGACTTGCGGGGCGTGCTGATGGGGACTGACTGCATATTCGTCAAGCGGCAACGCCACGGCAACATGAGTGTCTGCTGAGCATGGTACTGCTTCCGAGGCTGGATGAGTATGGCACACGACGACGACGATGTGGGCACGGGCTGAGCGGCCAATACAAGTGGGACCTGTGGCACGAGGGGATATGAGACAGTAGTAGGTGTCAGCACTGCACCCTATGTACAGCACTGTACGGATCACAGCTCCCGAAACATTGACTGGTGTCCACATTGACAGCCCCATGCCAAGACGGCTGTGTGCTTGCAGTCACACGTCACAGGTGAGAGGTTACATTGCACGTGCCAGGTGGCAGTCGTACATAGTGGGAGCTGGCATGTGTGTGCATGTGTCTCCTGTTCAGGATCCACCAGATGGGCGCTGACTCTGTACTGACCATTGGACACAGCATGTTCCGTGGAAGGCTTGTGTGTGTGGGATGGTGGCACTGGATGTGCCTCCGTTGGGTGGGGGCCATGCACAGGGCGGGTACGTCGATGATTGCGCATTGTTGGTCACGGTGGGTGCACCAGCTAAGATGTGTTGCCCTGTGTTCAATTCCTATGTCCGCATGATGATGGACTGTGGATGTGGGCAGACTACACATTGGTCGATGTGCTGTCTATATGCATGTGCCTTCACACCAGGCACAGCTGCCCCTGCACATGTGACCCCTGCTGGACTCGCTGCTGGGTCTGTGGAGCTGATGCACCTTCTGCGCGTGGGGCGGACAGCTCTCCTCACTTCCCTCATTGCGCATGTCATGTCTTTGCCGCAGGTGACATGGATCATGGAGGGCCCATATGTACGCGTGGGTAGGCTACACATGATTGTTCACTGGTCGCCACCCCCAGTCAGTGTTTCGAATGGGAAGGTTGTCGTGCTGGTGGTATGTTCGATGTGGCGGATGGGCGGGCCTAGGTGCGGGCTTACATTCCGGACATGGGGGTAGTTGGATTGGCGACTAGTTGCAGTACACACGGGACACGTCTCTTCCTTTCCACATCTGGGTCATCCCTTGTACTAACTGACAGTGATACAGTCATCTTCGCCCCAGCCCTCATGTCCTCCCTCGCCCCCCAATATGCATGCTCACCTGCGAGGCTAGCGCTTGCACAGGCAGCCCCAAGCTCGCACCAGAGAGGGCAAGGAGTGTATGTGTGGGTCCAGTTGCACGAGTGGGCTGTCTCAGGGTATGATGTGTGGCGGGACGCCGTCCACCTGCGTGGTGCCCCAAATGGAGACCCGGCCTGCATGGACTATGCATCACAGTCTTCGCCTTCCGGATCCGCCACCTGCGACACCCAGTGGCTGTGGCTGCCCTTGCGGCCAGGCCGCGTCCGTCTGTGGCTGATGGCCCACACATTCACTCTTTGGCCTCTCTGGGGAGGGCTCGGGGTGGTGGCGCACGCGCTTGCACTTAGTCGCAATGGCATGTGGCGTGGTTGGTATGATGGGCAATGGATGGGATGGTGCGAGCCACCTCCCGTGACGTCAGTGCTGCTCGTGCTGTGGTGCGTCCCCCTACACTTCCATTTGACTTTTTGCCATGCTGGACGTTGAGGTTCTATTGCCTGCGTGATATGACCAGGAGGAGCGCGAGGAGACCTCTCACACACCATGCTCCACTGCCATCCCGTGCCCTGTATCGCCTGTGCGGATTGACTATGTTGGGGTTACACCTGGTCGACTGGGGCTGTGTGTGCCTTGTCAAGGGGCATGGCGGGCGCACAACAGGATCCAGCTTGTCCACAGAGGGTGGGCTGAGGTGCGCCTGGTACCGCTTGTACGTGTGCCCGGCTGCTGTGCACACACGTGTTCACTCCCCCCGACAGGTGTCCTCTCACAATGCCCAGGGAAGCGGTGGTGTACTGTTCATGAGCCCTCCCAACACGGCGTGCTCCAACTTGGCATGTGCGCATCTACCCGTCGCACCCACCCACCTGAGCACTGCGTCCATACGACTTCACACGACACATGTGTGTCTTCCACAGTAGTGCTACTCATTTGCGTTGACATCCAATACCAGTGGACTACATGGTCATGTCACGACTGCCGTGTACTTCACATACTCTCATCCTCTCTCATTCGTACTTGTGAAATGAGTCAGCGGAGACAGTTCTGGTTTCAAACATTATATTGAGTCTTCTGTCCTCTGTGATGCAGTATAGTGGACACTACTGGCAGCGGAATACATGTTGAGGATATACTGAGCATGATTACAAATGGGATAGGGTGTGGGGTTACATCTGCTTGGCCAAGGCTGTGCTAATGTACATTTACGTATAGCTGCGGAGCTGCGGACTTTGACACAGACGGTATACATGTAGCCTACCAGACCGCTCGGCATCATGGGCACAGTCCATCTCAGTTCCATGTGACAGGTTTGCTGCGGTTGTTCCTCATGCACGCGTGCATGTGAGATGACATCAGGGCATGTGCTTGCGTGCATGCAGCGGCGTGCCACTTGTTGTTGCACTGTGGTGGTTACTGGACATGTCACAGTCACTGGGGTCGTGTTGTTGTTGTATGCACTTGTCGTCCATGCAAAGGTCCTGGTATGGGATTCCCGGGGCGGGGGTGGGAGGGGTGCAGCACCCACAGACTCCAGGCGACCTATTCATGTCCACTGAGCGGTGTGTGTGTCCATGGGCGCTGGATCCATGTCGTGTCCTGGTTGTTCGTGCAGTTCCGTCCATGTGGGTGCGATGCACAGAGCCCATGCCACTGCCTCCCACGATGCATGCGGTGTTCCTGGATGTGATGGGGAACAGTGTGCATGTCCCGGTCATATCCGATGTCATGGCGATGTCGTTGATGGTGTGGTTACAGTTGCCGGTCGTTTGGTATGGCTGTTGTGGTGGTGACTGGCCAGTCCGTGCGGAAGCTGAGCATGGGTGCGGGGTTGGACTTCATAGGTCACTCGGGGAACCTGCGTTGTGGTCCGACGTATTTACAGGTTGTCAGGTATGCGATGCCGTCCAGCAGGGCTTCCATGTCATTGGTGGTGTACATGTTTGCCAGCCAATGAAGCGGATGGTGGCTGTCAAGGTGTTGTTCGTAGGTTGTCCCTTGGAGGACCATGATGGGGCATGCTGGGTGACATTCGATGTAGCTGTTCTCGATGATCCGTCGTGTGGAGGCACAGTGGTTCCATTTCAGTGCGCGTGCGATGTTGGCCACATACGCCATGCCCCCATAGGCAGAGCAGGCCCTGTCGTGTGCGTCCAGAGGGAGGAGTAGTGGTAGCAGGTCCGCCTTCAGACATGCCGGGTTGGAGAGGCATATCTCGACGGGATGCTGGTAGGGACACCTCCGACAGTAGAAGACGGGCATGACGCAGCTGAACAATGTGATGCGGTAAGTCAGTCGGTAACTTACGTTCAGCAGGGACAGGAGATCGCATCCCAATGTATGTATCGTGCTGGTTTGGTACAGCTTGAGCTCTTCGGCGTAGTTGGGTAGGTGTGTTGCGGTTGCCATTTCGCAGCGGTTCGTAGAGGTGGCGTGCTCCGGCTGTGTGTGCAGTCTGCAATGTGCACGCTCCGGGGTTGCTGTGAGCTCTGTGTAGTCGTGGGGAGACAGGACTTGTGTTCTGTTGGCTTGTTTGGAGGACACGGGCCCTCTTCCCACATGCTTCTCAGACAGTTCAAGGTCGGTGCTGTGTGACTCCTTCCAATTAACTTGCATGTGGCCGACATGGGGAGTGTTTTCTTCTTTCCTCCCCGTCCGTTGTGTGCTTCTGTGATATGCGCTATCTGCCGTGTGGTCGGTCTCCTCGGCATGCCTGTGTTGGTCTATTCTTGGACAATGGCTGTATTCACCGGCTTCTGTCGTAGGGCTGTGGTTTCGGTGTTGGAATGGAAGGTCATTCAGTGCTGTCTGCTCTCCCTTGTGTGGGCGGCAGGCTGCCTTTCCGCTCTGCGTTGGGCCTTGTGTGTGGATGTAATTCTTGGGCCACCTGTTGTCGGTCCCCGGGCTCTTTGGTGTTCCGTTTCATGTGTCTTGTTCATATGTGCAGGGTGGTATGGGTTTTTCAGTGTGGTACTGGCGTTCCTCTTCCCGAAGGGGCCCTGCTTCTCCTAGTTGGTGTTGCCGCCGCTGTGTGCTTCGCCATGTTTGTTACACTGGGGTGTGTCCTGCTGTTGCGTGACTTCACTGACATGTGTGCGTCGTTTGTGTGGCGTTGGGTGTTGTCCGTGAATTGGGCGTTGGGGACATGTCTGTGGCCGGCCTGTCACGTGTCATGTGCGTTCGGGGTGGGGCTGGTGTGTGTGCTGCTTGGTTGTGTCCCTGTGTCTGTGTGCGACGCATGCATGGCGCTGCGGTTGGCCTCTGCGTTGTGCGCATGTGTGGCGGCGTCATCGGCGCTTTGGGGCCGTGACGGGGTGGTTGGTTCCTAGTCCCAGGTGGTGTGTACACATGTGTTCCGCGATGTTAGGATTTGGCCTGTGTGTCATATGTGGATGCAATGGTGGATGTGTAGTGTGCACGCGCTGGTGGGGGTTGTCCGCTTTTTCCGCCCTTGCACTGTGTGCGCTGTTTGCGTGCACTTGTTGTGTGTGTGCCTACCTGCGTCTCCGCGGTACGTTGCGTCCTTGGTGGTGCATCAGCAGAAGCATGGGAAGGGCCTGCAGTGCTGGATTCATGCCCGGGGTGCCGCTTCTTCGTTGTCCGTGCTCTGCGTCCGTGTTTCCGCCTCTCTTTCACGTGCGGTGTCTCTTTGCCGTGGGAGCCGTTTGTTTGCGGCATCGTAATTTATGCGATGGGCGGGACGTGTTTCGTCGGACGGTGTGTGTCAGTTGTACTGCGCCGCTACGTGTGCGGGCGCACTTTGATGGCGGACGGTGTTGCTGGCTTGCCGGCGGTGTTTGGCCTGCTTTTCGCATCGTAATTGGGCGGGCGTGTGGACTGCTGCGTGCCGGCGGTAACTGGTGGTTTTGCATCCGCCAGCACGGCGGTAGTGCTTCCGCCCGCCATCGTAATGGGCCCCTTAGTGTTTAATAATTACTATTGTTTAATAATTTTTGCGTATATTAGTTCCGTAGCGGGTTGTGGGTTTATAGGGGAATAGGGTGGGAAGTAATTTAATTTAAATTATCAAAATTAATAATTTATTAATTAATAATTTAGTGTTTTATAATAACTATTGTTTAATAATTTTTGCGTATATTAGTTCCGTAGCGGGTTGTGGGTTTATAGGGAATAGGGTGGGAAGTAATTTAATTTAAATTATCAAAATTAATAATTTATTAATTAATAATTTATTGTTTAATAATTACTATTGTTAATTAAGTTAATTAATTTATTATTAAATATATAAAAAGTGAATAATAATCCTTTTTAATTAATTGATAATTATGTAAATTGTTTATTTTTTTATTAATTACTAATTAATTGCATATTAATTATTAAAAATTAATTTATTAATATGTTAATTATGTACATTTTTTTAGTAGTGTGTTGAGTGTTGATAGGGGAGTAGGGTGGGAATTAAGTTACATTTAATTCAAATTTTAATAATTTTTCAATATTATTTATTCAAAGTTATTTTATAGTGTTAATTGTGTTAATTAATTTAGATATGATTGTTATTAATTTGATTGTTAATTGTAATTAGCTAATTAATTAAATGAAAATTAATTATGTTCATTCATTAATATTTTACACTATTGGAGGTGACGTTTATAGGGGAAAATGTTGGAAGGTAAATATATTTTTATTAATTATTTGTTAATTAATTTTAATTATATTGTAGGAGTGGGTCTACTCAATTATTCCCCTACGCTACCCAACACTTTCCCTACTGTTCCACTCACTGGAGTGGGAATAGTAATTTTTACCCTCCCGCTATCCAACACTTTTCCTACTGTTCCACTCACTGGAGTGGGAATAGTAATTTTTACCCTCCCGCTATCCAACACTTTCCCTACTGTTCCACTCGCTGGAGTAGGAATAGTAATTTTTGCCCACCCGCTATCCAACACTTTCCCTACTGTTCCACTCACTGGAGTGGGAATAGTAATTTTTAGATTCCCGCTATCCAACACTTGCCCTACTGTTCCACTCACTGGAGTGGGAATAGTAATTTTTACCCTCCCGCTATCCAACACTTTCCCTACTGTTCCACTCACTGGAGTGGGAATAGTAATTTTTACCCTCCCGCTATCCAACACTTTTCCTACTGTTCCACTCACTGGAGTGGGAATAGTAATTTTTACCCTCCCGCTATCCAACACTTTCCCTACTGTTCCACTCGATGGAGTAGGAATAGTAATTTTTACCACCCGCTATCCAACACTTTTCCTACTGTTCCACTCGCTGGAGTCAGAATAGTAATTTGTACCCACCCGCTATCCAACACTTTCCCTACTGTTCCACTCGCTGGAGTAGGAATAGTAATTTTTATCCACCCGCTATCCAACACTTTTCCTACTGTTCCACTCGCTGGAGTCGGAATAGTAATTTGTACCCACCCGCTATCCAACACTTTCCCTACTGTTCCACTCACTGGAGTAGGAATAGTAATTTTTATCCACCCGCTATCCAACACTTTCCCTACTGTTCCACTCACTTGAGTGGGAATAGTAATTTGTACCCACCCGCTATCCAACAAATTCCCTACTTTTGCAGTTGTTGGAGTGTGAATACTAATTTTATTCCCTTAGCTATGCAATGTTTTTAATTTTGTTATATTTAATGTAGTGTAAATTATTAATTAACATAAAAAAAATCTTTAATTATTTAAATTATTATATATTATTTATTTTTATATTTATATATGTTTATTTATATATGTATGTAAATATATTTTTTATAATGTTTTAAATATTTTATAATTAAGATTAATAATTATTTTATAATATTATTAAGTAAATATATATATATTTAAAAAATTTATATTTTTGTTTTTACATTACATTTATTATTTTTACATTTTAAGCTTTTTTACATTATTTTAACTATGTTTTATTTAATTGTGTTTATTATTTAATTACTTTTATATTATTTTTAATACATTTAAAAAATTCGATATTTTAGTTAACTATATTTTAAACATCGATATTTTGTACTCGATATTTTAGTACTTACCTGTTTGTAGATAGGGACTCGATATTCTGTCCCTCGATATTTTGGTATCGATATTCTGGACAGGCGATATTCTGTCCCTCGATATTTAGTCACTGAACCCTTAACTGCATCTTCTATGTTTCGCACATTGCAATTAGCTAGAAACAACAGCTTCAGCTTGGATTATTACAGCCCATACAGGACTTTGGAGAGGTAAATAAGTCAGGGAGACCAATCTCCTCCAATGTTGCTTTCACGTAAGCAAGTCAAGGTATGTCAAGGGCCGCGTGCGGTTTCAGGCAATCTTCTAAGACAGACTCCCTGGACCAGAGGAGATGTGGCAGAGTGCCAGAGGAGTGGTGGCACTAATTTTATTTTATCCTCCATATGGACAGTACCAAGCTCATCATGGCAAATAGTATTCAGGCAGCTATACGGGTCTTTTAAAAAATCATTTTCCACTAGCTGTATATCATGAGTATCAACCATGCCCCAAATGCCTGCCCCATATTTAGCCTTCGCCACCGATTTTGCTACATAGATAGTCAGAAGCTCCCTCACAGGTTTGGTGCCCAATTTTTTACAGAAACTCTGTAGCTCCAAAATTGTCTTTTCCAGCATGGCAATGCGATTTGATACCATCCATTTCCATAAGTATTTACTATCAAAAAGGACGCCCAAATAGGCGAAAGAGGCAGTCTCACCTACCCCGTTCTTATTAATGTGGTGCACTGTTTTTTTCTCTGATCTCATCCCACATGTCATAGTGAAGGTTTTGCTTTCGTTAACCTGTAGATCTAGCTGCCACATACAGCTGAAAAATCATCAATTAGCCATTGCAGCGCCCTCCCAGTTCTTGCCACTAAAGCTGCGTCATCTGCATAGAGGAGTATTGGAAGGGGGCGAGTTCCCACATAGGGAGTATCTTTGGATTACAGTGGAAGTGTGGATTCAATTCTGTTTTTATATAGTGATAAAAGGAAGGGGGCAAGAATGCATCCTTGCCTTACTCCTTGTTTTATCAAAAATAGTTCAGTACATTCATCATTCCTTCCATAGCGTACACGTGCCTTCTCCTCAGAGTATACCTGCCTTATAAACGTGATAATGCCCTCCTCCATGCCCATCTCGGACATAATTGCCCAAAGTTTAGAGTATGAGACACAGTCAAATGCTGCCGAAAAGTCCATGAACGTCAGGAATATGGAACCCTTCTTAGCGACAGCATACTTGCCTATTAACAAACTCAGATTCAAGCATTGGTCAATTGTACCTAACCCTTTCTTAAAACAATACTGGGTGTCTCCTAAAATGTTTTGTGAGCTTGCCCAGTCCTTCAATCTGTGCAGCACGATGCGTCCCATAACCTTGGCTGTGACGTCCAGGAGAGATATTTGCCTATAGTTCTCGGGCTGTGACCTCTCCCCTTTTTTCGAAATTAGGACTATGACTGATCTTTTCCAGGTAACTAAGGATCTAAGAAGTTTGGACATTTTTGCCTCTATGCAGTCAGGGCAATCCTCTAATGGTTGTAAATGCAATTTCATTATAGTTTAAACACTGCTGCAGATTTCATCAGCATTAAAGTAGACCGGCATAGATAGCACATTGTCCTGCTTGTCATTGGCCCCTTTGGGTACTGGAATGGACTTCTTACGCAGGGCCTCTCCTCTTTTCTTTTTAACAGGCGTTTAATGATTAAGGAATTATCAGCATGGTCTGTGCATACATTCCCCGTCCTCACTGGGGAGGCAAGCAACCGGGCAGAGTCCTCCAGCACAGTAGCCTCCTGCCGATCATCCAAACAAGCAAGTGCAGGCGACTTTCCCATTACCTCTTCCAGAGAGAGGCGCCTTTCAGTTAATTAAATTTCCTTTGAGAGAGCCCCTGCTGCATGCACCAGGAAGGAGTCGATGGTGGCAATCATGTCGCCAGCTCAGGCGCTGCATACAGTTTTTCTTTTCCCCATGTGCCAGGAAAAAGCCTCTAACGGGTGATAAACACCAGAGCGCAGGGCCAAGCACGGGGGCCCAGTCTCTAGCAGCCGCTGACAGGCGCATATGGGGCCGCCCATGGCCAATTTAATATTTGTTAGGTTGAATTAGTCCCCATTCAGAAATGCACAAAGAAGAATTACTGTTTTGGTACAAAGTATCTGAATAGCTCAAGAACAATTTTGCTGAGTTTATAGGATATTTCGGATCATTCATTTAAGGCAGGTGTATCCAGCATCTAACAAGGAGGGTCACGTCCATGCTAGATTCTCATGAGAACCACAGACTATGCAAAGGAGGTCCACTTATATTCACTGTATGTAAAATCCTCTCATGTGGATATCCTAAAACCTGCCATGGATCCAGCCATTCTGGACTTGCAACGTATACAAATAACAGCAGCCAGGAGACAGAAGGACACATACTGCCTATGTAATCACATCATATCATTAAAGTCATTGAGTCCTAGTGCTCCCAGAGGGGATGAATTCCTACCAATTACTCCTCAATGGTGATGAGGCCGGGTTCTACGTTCTAGCCTTACTCAGGAACCCCCGGTCAATGATCCGTTTGTTCCTGCTTGAAAGTGTGGAGGGGAGAAATATCTTACCAAGTTATTCTTACCATACAATAAACCATGACTCCGAAGAATCACAGACTCCAGGTTCTAAGTTTAGTTAATTTATTACAAAGCCAAGAATAACTGGACATACAAACACCTCAGGATGAGGGTGTAGAAATACATTGGACCTAATACAAAGCCAAACCTACGTGCGAAATTTAGTCTGTGAAGCATACAAAGAATAACCAATTCAAGAATCAAGACGCAGAAAATGACTGCGCCAACATCAAGAGTTTTCTTCATTGGAGGTTCGTAAGTAAAAAGCCTTAGTCTGTCACTACACTACAGCTAACGTGACATCTCTACTCAGCATTTTCCCCAGGCAAGATCAGGAAAAGGTGTCAGCGTGTGATGACTTTCTAAGAAGTGCACTCACGTTAGATTTGTCAGGTAGCATAATGCTACAGAGCTCGTACTAAGATGCTCCTTGTCCTCTCTCGATCAGGACTTCTCTCCTCTCATCTCCTAACTAACTTCCCCGGGGCACTGTCCCTAATTCCAACACCAAAATCTCAAGACACACCCCATTCTTGCATCAGGTGATCACGCCATCCACCGGACACCTCCCCGTAGGTAACTTTCCATTCTGCTCTGATCTTTCCAGGCACTGGCCTCGATGACCTTGATTCTCCAGTGAGAAAGAACACCTTCCCACAATATCAGCACCTCTCATGCAAATGTATCCTCTCCTTCCTAAGCCTAACTCCTAAAAGCGTTATTCTAACTAACAAAGATGCTCTTCTCCATCTGCAACAGAAACGTGAGAAAGGAAAAATCCTGCATACACATGAACATTGCGTACATTACAATTCGAGAGCCAGGGAAATGCACATGAGGCCTACAGAAAATCGGCTGACATAAGAATCAATATAGGCTCCGTTAAAGACATTTAGTCTTTTATCTGTGCACGTTTAAATCAGTACGTTACATGCCAATAGGTCAAATCCTCTTTAGTCATTAATAAACGGGCATTAAAACTTCACCATTTAAAGCACAATTACAATGTTAATTTCTCCACGTTATGCAAAAATACCCTTCACTTTACTTTACATGTTATTACATTGCACATTCTAATAACCACATGTTAATACGACAATGGAATATATGCAGGTGCAACCTACTCATGATTATAATGCACCCCTACAAATTAAAGAGCACCATTGCGCTCTATTAACGGGATAGCTCCCAAGTAATTTGACAGTAGTCCCCTGAGCACTCTTCACTTCCAGTCATCCAAAGAAACAAGGTATATGTTTCACTTTGTGTTTGGGAGTTTATGAAATGCCATCTTTTAATATTGTAATTTAATATGTATCATATGGTTTTCTAGCTCAGAAAGAGTGGTACCATGACCCGGCCTGATGGCCTTTGGAAAAAAGTATTTCTCCTGAGATAAATTGTGCCTCAGCTAAAAAATATTAAATGATCAGGCTTCACACATATGGACTGTCTTCATCGCTAGGGATTGTGAGAAAGGCCTGCAGGTGAATCAATGTGCAGCTGAATAACATTGAAAGAGCCTTAATGCTTCATTGGTGATAAGAAAAGAGGAATACGTTTTATAGGTGGTACTCTATATTAATGACACCTGTAAAACTAAGCAGCAAAAAATAATGGCAGTTAAAATAACTGGACAGATATTCATTTTTTTTTGTCAAGAACCCATACTTGCACAGTTAAATCTTTTGGAAGGTGTCTACAGCTTAAAAAGTGAAGAAAACACATTGCTGAACAAGCTTCATCAATGCTTGCTTTATTTTGTCATTTTTTTGCAAAAACAATTGGTTAAAAGCAAAAATAGTTTTTAGACTCAAAAAGCACACATTGCCACAGCAATCCCTGTCACTTAAGGGAACTAGTTTGTGTGAGGTTGTGATCCATGTGAAAGAGCAGAATGCCAATAATGAAGTTATCCAGTGGCTGACGTGGGCTGTACAGTGGTGCTGGAACAGTTTTCAGAATGGGGGTGTTGCCATTAATGTTATATCACTGAAGTCATAGAGATTGTGAAAAATCAAAGCGTCATGCAGAAAACTAGTGTAGCAAATGTGTCATTCAGCAGAAGAGTGGTAAGGGTGTGGCATGTAGCTGATGGTGCCTTTTTCAGCACTGTTGAGATAGTGCAGTGTCATTTACAGCCAGTACATTTTCTATTGAAATGTCCTCTAAATTTGTATAGACATGCAGTTTTACTTGCAAAACTATTTAACACAAAAAAGATAAGGTGTGGAAATCGTGTTTAAGTGAATATTTATCATTAGTGCATCACCAAGTAAAGTGTCTTGATTTGATTTAATCCTATTAAAACCTTTGTTTACATCACATTTCAGGATTACAAAAAAAGTGTGTCATTTGTGCTTTCCTGATTGCTGATATAATCTGAAATATGTGTATAATTCATTTACCAAAAATTAAATGTTGTGTGTTAGAAAAGAAACTGATATCTGACAGCCTTTCCATTCTTTCCTGTACCCTAGCAGGATTATCACCTAGATCACTTTTATCAAATCCTCTCAAAGTTAACACCACTTTTGAAATAAGCAGCAATTTGTCAGAAGACATAGTCTGACATTTAACCTTTGTATTTGAACATGCAGCAAATGTGAAAAGATAAACACAAAATTTAAAGGCATATTTATTGCTCATTCACTTCCTGAGCTCCAGCATAGTTCGGGGGGGGGGAGCCAGTGGCGTAGCTAGGGGGGGCGATGGGGGCGGACCGCCCCAGGCGGCACGAGTTTTTGGGCGGCCGGCCTCCCCTCCCCCGCTCGGCTGGGCCGCTACCACCCCCCCCCCCGCTCTTCTATCATTATGCCGAGGGCGGCAAGCGCAGGGGCCGCCACGGGCAGCCTAGGCAGGCCTAGCTACGCCCCTGCAGCACCCCCAGCACCCCTACTTCAAGCGCCTATGGGGCTGTCCTACTGCCCCATGCTCTATTCTGTAGAGGGAAGAAGAAAAATGGAGATGACACAATAACTGATCAGTGGATGAAAAGGCCTGGCTGGAAATCACATAAGTATATTATATATAATTTTAGTAACATCAGATGGTCTTGTATAAAACGCCTGGCCAGGCGCGGCCTGTGCAGGTAAGAGCGGTGGGGCAGGGGGGATTCGACAGACGACGACAAGGGAAAATTAATTATTCATTTAATTTTCCCTCTGCATCGTCTGTCAAATCCCCCCCACCCCCCACCACGCCCCACCACCCCACAGCTCTGAACCACACGGGCTGCTCCTGCACCTGGCCTAACAATATTAGTATATGTCAGCGATACCAACATATGCAGCAGATCAGCTACACGTCACGCGTTGCAGCCTCCGAGTGATTTGGGGCAGACGTTTGAGAAAACGCTCAATGACACTCTCCCTTTACTTCCCCTGCCAGCCTTACCATCAATGGTCATGACGGTTGAGATGGAGTCTGCCAAGACCACTGCGTAGCCCTGTTAATGTTACATGACAGCGCGTGAGGCTCTCCAGCAGACTGTTTCAACATCAAAGTGATGCTAGCTGAGCAATATGGTTTAATAACCTGTCTGCTTACTGGTGCGTCAGAGAAGTCCTCTTTTTCCCTCCACAGTCTGCCATGTCACCCCCCAAGTCAGCAAAATACTTAACCGGAAACGAAAGTCACCCCAACCAACCTCGGAACACATTCAATGAGTAGCAACTCCCTTGACAGAGCTTTTCGACAAACCGGCTACAAACTTCCCATTTAGAGAATGCAGATCTGAGCCTGTTGGAAGCAGAACACATTTGCTGTATCTCACTCAGACTGCTCTGTCCCTTTTAAAATATATTTTGTCTGGTGGGCGTGCCAAACCCGTACAGTAGCAGGTTTGAGACTTTTTTTTAGTTAAGCTAAAGGATTAAACGTTTTCTTGTGGCATTTGACATTGTCAAACCCGCAATGATGTTAAAATGACCTAGGGTTGTACCTGATTGCTTTTAAATCTAAAACCACAGTGATAAACTGTACTTTTGATAAAAACTAGGGTTTGCAAAATTCACGTAAACTGCTTTCCTGTTATTACACGGAATTTTAGCTCAATTATGCAAAATGACATATAACTATATGAAATGCAAATCTACCCTTTTGCGCTATATTTTAGTGCAGAAACATCATCAAATACTTTATTCGGTATTTTGTCAACCATAAAAGTACAAAACACATATACGAAGACAGATCCAATAAATAAAAGACAGAAATACAATAAAACACATAACCGGACTCTTATCGTCGAGCCCCACGCAAATTACAGATTCGTCCCTATAAGACCTGGGAGTCATCCTCGACTCAACGCTCTCCATGGCCAAGCAAGTCAACGCAGTCTCCTCCTCCTGCTTCAACACCGTCCGCATGCTTCGCAAGATCTACAGGTGGATCCCGACAGATACAAGAAGAACAGTCACCCAGGCCCTCGTCAGTAGCAGACTTGACTATGGGAACGCCCTCTACGCGGGAGCCCGGCCAAGCTCATCAAGCGACTGCAACGCATACAAAACGCCTCCGCACGCCTGATCCTCGATGTACCACGCCACAGCCACATCACCCCCACCTGAGGAACCTGCACTGGCTCCCTGTCGACAGGAGAATCTCCTTCAAACTCCTCATCCACGCACACAAGGCACTCCACAAGACTGGCCCAGCCTACCTCAACAGACGACTCCTCTTCTACGTCCCCAACCGCCAGCTCCGCTCCGCCGACCTCTCCCTCGCCACCGTCCCTCGCATTCGAAGAACAACTACCGGCGGCAGATCCTTCTCCCACCTCGCCGCCAAGACCTGGAACACCCTTCCACTAAGCCTACGACAGACCCAAGACCTGCTGACCTTCAGGAGGCTACTCAAGACCTGGTTGTTCGACCAGTAGCAGCACCCCCCCCCCTTTTTTTCTCCCCAGCGCCTTGAGACCCTCGCGGGTAAGTAATGCGCTCTACAAATTCTGTGATTGATTGATTGATTGATTTATGATCATAAAATAAAGTGCCCGTGCTGGATCTCGGGTGTAAGGTAACTAAAACCAAACCTACAAATGTAACAAGGGTCATTTTATATCATGAAGTAAACTAATAATAGGTCAGCAGAGAGACCAGTACTCGAGAGAATAAAAAACGACGTAGATAAAAATACAATATAAAGACAGTTTCAAAATAGAAGGCGGCCATGGACAGACATTGGTAATAACTAGTTAAAAAACAAAGCTCCAGGCAGTATCTGTTTTAGGGAGGTGTTTATGTAATCGCTTTACATAGGACACACCAACTCCAATAGAGATATTTGAACATTTTAGTGCGAAGAATGTACTCATTTAAATTTTTTATCCAAGGATGCATTTTTGTGCCAAAAAATGGTGCAAAAAACACAAAAGCACTGCCGACAATGGCTGCTCGCGATCTGTTGTTCCTGGGCATTCACAGTAAAAGTTTACGGCGAATCACGCACGCATTCGCAGAACATTTTTACAGGGAATGGAACATAATTACAGGAAGTAGTGCAACAACATAATTTCAGGAATTTCGTGGAAAAGGCATTACACGAAGGGGCATATTAGCAAGACTGGCGATAAAATTATCGCCGTTTTAGCGGCAGGAAACTGCCGCTAAAGCGGCGATAATTTTATCGCCAGTCTTGCTAATATGCCCCCACATTCCCAAAATTACATGAATCACGGTGGAGTAATTTAAATTCCACTCAGGCATAATTAAAACCCGACTTAAGAATCTGTGGCTGCACTGACCTATGATCTGCGTGCAAAAGAGTGATGAGAAAATCAATAAAAAGTCTCTCCTGGATAACACCAATAGCAATAGCTAAAAAGAGAATCGTATCCATCTATCTGTGAGCTGAAGCAGTACGTTATGTATTCCTTCAGTGTGAGCAGTAGCAGGAGTACCGGATTCAAAATCCGGTTATTCAGTGTTACTACATCACAACACTGGGGAACAAAAGCTGTTCCTTGCGGTTATGACATCCGGGGGATACCAGCCTGTGACAGGGCTCTGACAGAGCCTGCCAGGGCAGTACAACCTCCCTGCTCTGATGGGGAACAAAGAGCACAGATTCAAGATGGGGGTGGGGGGAGGGAGAGGGCAAAGAGTGGGAAGGGGGAGAAGACCAGGTAGTATTTTGTATTTTTGTGCGGGGGAGGAATGGAATGAAGAGAGGCATAGGCGCTGGAAGTAAAGGTTTGGGGGGTGCTGCAGTACCACAGAATAACCATGCTGGAGTTCAGAAGGTGAATGAGCAATAAAGGTGCCTTTACATTTTGTTTTTATCTTGTCAAATTTGCTGGGTGTTCAAAGACAAAGGTCGAATGTCAGGCTACGTCTTCTGACAAATTGCTGCTTATTTGTTTATCATGGAGATTGGTGTTTACTTTTATTTTGCTGACTGAAAAATTAGAGGATTTTGTAGAGTGAACTATCTGACAATGTTGCTGGGGCACAGGGGTGTGAAAAGAAAGGCTGTAGGATGTCCAGTTTTTTTCTAGCACACATCAACATTTAAAAATGCCTGTAACTTAACTGCACAAATATTTCAAAATATATCAACAGTTAGGAAAGAACAAATGAAGCAAATGTTTTGTAATTCTGAAGCATGATCGAAACAAAGATTTAATGGGATCAAACCAAATCAAGACAATTTACTTGGTAATGTGCTAATGCTAAATATTTGCTGAAAACCAATTTCCACACCTTATCGTTTGTGCCATATATATCTTTATCAGTAAAACTTTATGTCAGTGTGAATTTTGTGGCAATTTCAATGGAAAAAGTGCTGTTGGTAAATGACGGTTGTTAGACCTGGCATCCTTTGTGTGGATTCCCCTGACCTTTTTGCCTTCTGACTTCCTGTTTTGCTGACTTCATTTTTGCTTGCCCTAGTATTCTGGGCATTTTACCACTGCTAATCAGTGCTGAAGTACATGTGCTCTTTCACTAAAACATGGTAACATTGGCAAATCCACAATAGGAATATTTAATTTACTTATAAATCCCTAGTAAAGTGCACTACATGTGCCCAGGGCCTGTAAATTAAATGGTACTAGTGGGGCTGCAGCCCTGATTGTGGC
The DNA here is from genome assembly GCA_963921515.1 of Calotriton arnoldi. Classification (NCBI taxonomy): domain Eukaryota; kingdom Metazoa; phylum Chordata; class Amphibia; order Caudata; family Salamandridae; genus Calotriton; species Calotriton arnoldi. Next base: position 21,073 of record CAWUFW010000699.1, read on the forward strand.
CCACACTCAAGTAGCCCTTTAACATGTCTCAGGCCTGTCATTGCAGAACCTGTGTGCAGTTTTAAACTGCCATTTCAACCTGGCAAGTTAACCCTCTTGCTAGGCCCAAACTTTCTCTTTTAATACATACAAGTCACCTCTAAGGTAGGCCCCTGACAGCCCAAAGGACAGGGTGCAGTGTATTTAAAAAGTTGGACTTGTAATTTTAAGTTTTACATGCCCAGCTCTTAAATTAGTTTTCCACTACTACAAGGCCTATCTCTCCCATAGGTTAACATTGGTATTACTTTATTACATTTTATAAGTGTAATTTCCAATTGGGAAAAGATAGATATATTGAGTTTGGTGTCTATGGACTCACAATTTAAAATTACAATTTATGGTAAAGTTGGATTTTAAGTTGCAAGTCTAAAAATGTCACTTTTACAAAGTTGGCATTTTCTTTCTTTAATCACTCTGTGCCTCTGCCTGTCTCTGAATACACATCTGGGGTGTGTGACAGCTGGGCTGTGTGCATTCCCTCTAGACAGCCACACACAAAGACAGCTTAGGTGTGTCTGATGGGCAATTCACAGTCTGATGGGCCATCACCAGGCTGATGGGCCATCCTGTGCAGGATGGGAGGAAGGACCTGACCCTTGCCCCTGAATAGGACGGTGCCTGTTCCCTCACAAAGAGCTCCATACCCCCCTGTAGTGAGTCTGGAGTCAGGGCAGGAAGGGCAGGGACCTTGTGCACTTCAAAGGCCTCTCTTTGAATTCTCCACAACTGGGTATAAGTACATACGTACTGGACACCTGACACCACCAACTCAGTACACCTCTGAACCTGAGGACATTCTGCCTGAAAGAAGGACTGCTGTACTGCTGAAAGGACAGTCACTCTGCTGGACTCTACTTGACTTTGCTGGACTCCTGTTTTGCTGTGCCTGCCCTGCTGCCCTCCTTGCCTGGGAGTGAGAAGGACTGGACCTGCATCTTTATATCCCCAGAACCAAAGGGACACCAAGAGCTTGCTGGCTTGCCTCCTGTTCCGAAGTCTCAGGGACATCAAAGACTTCCAACAATCCTTCTCCCGCCTCTGGGCTCTGCCAACTATGTGTCTTGCCCTGCCAAATGGTGCCAATCCAGTCCTGGGCCCTTGGAAGTGGGTTTTCTGGCTGTTTTCCTTCAAAATCCATGTGTTGTGGCGATCAGACCCGCACATCTCCCCTTGATGCCGACACATCACCACTACCGCTGAGGACAAAGACATCCCATCTCTGGCTGCGCAGCTCTACGATGACACATCGCCTTTATCAAGATGGGTTTGCCGACGACGCATCTCTGACTGTGCGGATGAGAACCGAATCATCGACTACATCCAGGCAGATCGAAAACGATGCATCGCCTCCTCTGCTCCTCTTCTCCTCACATCGGGTCTTCGACGACAACACATCCACTATCCAAAGGTACTTTTTCAGCAAGACAATGTTGGTCCCTGTATCCAACCCACACTCCATGGCGGTCAGCCTGAACTTTTGGATTTACCACGGGCAAGTGCGACCAGATGTCACCATTTCGCACTTTATGCCATTAAGCACTATTTTCAATTTCATCTTTAAAAATTCATTACTCCGGTTCTACTTATTGGATTTTTGTCGTTTTGGTCTTGTTTTGTTCATTAGATTAAGCTCTATTTTCTAACCTGGTGTGGATTATTTTGTGTGGTGTTTTCACAGTTGTACTGTTTTAAGTGTTGCACAAATACTTTACACGTTGCCTCTTAAGTTAAGCCTGCCTGCTCTGTGCCAAGCTACCAGAGGGTGAGCCCAGATTAATTTAGGGTGTGTATCTGACTTACCCTGGCTAGGATTGTGGTCCCTACATGGACAGGGTGCTTACCTCTGCCAACTAGAGACCCAAATTCTAACAACGGTGCAATACCACGCCATAATCTATTTGCTACTCTTTCCTCCAGGATGCACCACCGCTACATACCACACACTCACCACTCTCTGACTAAATGTGCTTGACTCATTTGCTATGCTTGTTCTTAGTGTGATGCTTGGATTTTTCACAACCCCTATGACTTCAGTGATGTAACATTGATGGCAGCACCACTACTCTGAAAATAGTTTCCATACCACTGAAGAGAGGATGGTGTGGGTAGATGAAGGAACACCATTTTTTCAATCTATATGCAAGTAGTGGGGTGATTGGTGGCAGAAACATAGGCATTCTTTTTTATATTTGGGGAAAAGTGGGAGGAATTGAAGAAAGGATTGTGTGGGCAGGTGGCTGGACACCTTCTGCGTTTCCTTAATATTCGAGTTGGGATGAGGAGGCTAATGCTGAGCGTGGTGATAGCGGGTTGCAGCAAGCAAAGAAGCATTTTTTAAATTTAGGTCATGGATGATAGAAAGACCCGGAAGGTGGTGTATATGTGGCAGGATGCCAGGTTGAATACAGGGCAGTAGAGGCTGCAGGTGAGGCTATGCTGTTTATGGCTTCCTATAACTTCTCTTCTCCTACACAGCTGGTGACAGCAGTGAAAGATGAGATGAAGGGCTCAGAGTTCGGGGTTCTGAGTGGCATTGTTGATAACTCAAGCTTCTCACTCGTTGTCTATTTTATGTTGATTAAATATCCTTGGGTGAAAAATATCCCTGTTAACTACAGTTACCCATCTATAATTCTATATGTTGTGTTAGCCGCAAGACCATGAATGTGCAAGCACTTGTCACCTCAGGGAGGTACAATTATCTTGTATTTATACAGAGACCTACTTCTCCCCATCGGACTTGCAAGAGCACACCACAATGCATCAAGCATTGAGTTGGGGAAATCCACTGTGTTGAGTGTGGAACATTTTTTGTGTAACATAATTTTATCCCCAATCCTCCTCTACATAGTTTGATGTAGATGAAAGAGTTTCTTATAGGTTCCCTCAATTTTTAGCGGCCTCAACCAACACTGAAGCTCTCTTGCTCTGTAATGAGTGGGCTTGGATCCTCAAAAACTGAATTCTTTGCCAGTCTTAACAACACTTTGCCAACACTTGCAAGACCAGTTCACCTCAAGTGTGGGTTGATTGGACCATTTCACACAAAGGCAGAGTTGTTAGTCTGGTCTTCAGTTCATCTGCTTGACTCCCTAATTTGATCACTCAAGCCATCATGAGGAAAATTACCTTGCATACCACAACCGCTGTGGTTAGAAGGATACACTAGTCTGAGCCATGAGTCATCTGTGGAAGACCCTGTCTGCTGCTCCATGAAGCTGTGAGGTAGCACTAGGTGGAAGATAACAGGGGCACCCATTCTGCCAACTATGTTTTCTCATTTCTACCTTCAATAGAAAAACTGTCTTTTCGTCATTACCTGACAATTTGGTTACTGAGCGAGTATTCTCCTTCAATATAAGACGCTCATCAGGGAAGATCATTTGATCAGCACTAATTTCCACTCTTTCCAGATGAAGGTTAATTATGGAGATTTTCTATTTATTTTATTTTTTAGAGTTTTATATAGTGTGAACTAGACTTGAAGATATCAGGTATCAGAGCGCTTTACATGAGCACCAGTTGCGTTACAGACGGACACATTCATGTGTTTTTTGGGCACGGGGAGATTAAGTGATTTGCCCAGAATCACAGGATGTTGAGCGTCGTTGCCGAGACTCGAGCCCAGTTCCCCAGCTTCGAGGTTGACCACTCTAGCCGTAAGACTACACTTCACTTCTGCTTAGTTTTTGAGTTTCAAGCAGATGTCTCTCAGCACCAGCACTGAACAAAAGATAACAGAACATCACCAAATAAGCCCTTAGGTTCTTTCAAAATGTCCAGGAATTGCATCTTATTCTAGGCTGAAGAAAAAAGATTTGTGAGCTAAAGCTCATTAAACAGAAGGGACCGTGCATGAACAGGAAGCCATGCCATATCATCTGGACCCATGAGACAATCATTATTCCAGGTAGCAGACTGACAGTGCTTCCGGATCATTGTCCTAACCAAACACCTCCCACAAATTAAGTATTGAGCCAATGAGCATGGGTTTAGAAGTCCTAATGTAGGCTCTGATTTTTTATAATGGATCATTAGTGTGCATCTTAAAGCGCATGTCTGTAGTGCACTGACTATAAATCCCACATTATTGTGTGTGTGTTTGTGTCTGTCTGTCTGTCTTTGTGCATGCATGAATGAGCCCCTCAACACTGAACTGGAACACTTTGAGAGTTAACTTGAATTAATATAAAGTACTCTGGCATAGTAGTTGTTCCATTCTATTCTGCACTGGGTCATTCCACTCAATCTAAAGGTATTGTGCACAAACTGTGTATTCTCAAATGCACCTCTGCCCATTGCGAGTCACTTGTATGACGCAATACACATGTTGCAAGCCCTTAAGAGCTGAAGTGGAAGGTGGCATCAAGTTGACTTTCCCTATTATTAAATAGGAATTGCACAGGAATGTATAAATGATTTGTAACTTTTCCTGCAGTTTCCAAAGTTCAAGGGCAGGTGGTAAATATTCACACAGTGGAAGATGTCCATTTCAAACACCACTGCCTGCCACCTCAATGCCCATTTCACAATGTGCTACTTTTAGTGACATTGTGACTAAAGTCCATTTAAGGGTTGCATTGATATGACAAAGCGAAAGTAAATTCTGAGATGTAGGTTTGATGTCCCTTACAAGGTTCGCCCCTTCGCTGCTGATATACACAATAACATGCACATCTGATTGCTGCCTCATTAATATTAATGATGGCGGGTCATTTGAGTCTCTAAGTAGTACATTGCAGACCTGCCAACATGGGAAAAATGTTTCCCATGTGAGAAAAGAAGCTGGCTGCTGAAGGGGTAGGGCTGAAGAAGAGGATGGGGCTCACTCTCGGTCACAGCTTCAGCTGCCATTGAGGGACATTGGAGGGGTGGGGCCTGTAGAGGGGGTGGCCACTCCTACCAGGGCCAAAGCACAAATGTCTTATGAAGCTGCCTCTAGTGTGAGTCTCTCTGAGGTTGCGAAATCCGTAATAGATTCCACAGGTGCACAGCCTCCACGATACGATCTGGAAACACATTCTGCGCCGAAGTTTCCAGCAAACTTGGTGCTCTTCCTATTATAGCGGGTCTTCACCAGGTGATCCTGCGAAGAGAGCGATATCCTGTGACACAAGGTGGCACCATGTGAGTTGGCAGGTCTGACATTGGGCAAGGGGCAATGGATTGACCTTCTCGCAGCACAATAAAATGCAAAGTTAGCTCAGGTTCACAGGAAGATCACTTGATATACTTAGCCCTTGTGTTTTTGTCTCCATGTAAAAAAGACTCTTTGACAGCAGTTGAAATTCTGCTCTGTAAAAGACACTCCAATCCGTTGATTCACATAGAGGAGTATAAGTCCCTGCTTAGCTCCAGAGTACTATGTGTAATCTTGAGAGGCACACTCCCACCTACCATGCCTCAGATACTGAATCTGGGAGACTTGATGTAGTTCAGTTTGATATTTCACCAGTGGTGGCTGCCTCTGTACGGGGATAGGGGCATGAGGTGGGGGGCATGATATAAAAATAAAAAATTGACATACTTTCTTCGCCGCCGCTGCACGTCTCTCCTGTAGTCCTGCAGAGCACTGGAAGCGCCCAGTCTTCCGGACTCTACCAGCCAATCACGACGCTGCAGGAGCAGCGTCGTGATTGATATGAGTGGCCAAAACGGCCACTCAGGCAGTAACAGGAAGCCTGGGCATGTTCTCCACTGGGCTGTGCAACACAACCCAGTGGAGAACATGCCAAGTGCGCATGGCTGTTTTGGACGGCCACCACTCCTGCCCTTCTGACAAGGGAGAGCCAAACCCCGCCCTGCACGACCTGAATAGAGTCGGAGTCCCGCTAAGAAAAATAAAATGCTAATAACTTCTTGTTATTATTATTTTATTTTTCTTTTGCACTGCTCAACGAGCAGTGGGGCGACACTCCTCTGCCTTAGTGGAGGAGCTGCCACTGTATTTCACATTGCTGTGTGAATGCAGCTGTCCATCAGAAAAAGAACAGCTGCCAGCTCATGGTGACTGAATGCTGAAAAACAGCCCACCATGTTGGTGCCCTAATACTTTAACACTCCTTTTCAACACCATGCCCTGGAATTGCTTCCCTCCCCATTCATCATATTGTCACATTTTACTGAGGGCCCATTTGGTTAGTAAAAGGCATTGTTTGTCATTTTTTACACAGCCAAGTGCAGTCTATGAAAGTGCTTTGGATCACCACTTATTTAAAATCATTATGGTGTATTTCGAGTGACCATATTGCTATGAGTGGTCAGTAAAACCGCTTTAATAATCCTAGGCTTCCTTTTAAAAAAGCTTGGCTATCAAACACATATTGAATCTGCTTGCCCAGTGGCAGCTAGTGACTTTTGAAAGTAGTGGGGCGTAAAAGCTGGTGATGAGTTATTTGTTGAAATCACAAGTCGCAGACTTGTACCAACACTATGCGTCAGTCTCTGTTCAACAGGTACACAGAAAGCTCTATGTGTAGAGCAAAGCCCGCTGCAGAAGTGTGTGGGGATCGGTGGCCCTCTTTAGGCCTTGTGTTTGTTATTTAGACACGCATAGCTTCAGTAATCAGTCACACACATTCACAGATGTGCCACACATTTTATACAATGATTTCACAAACAGTGCCTTGTTGTGCCTCTTCTTAGAAATCTGCAAACTTGGCCTTCTTCCTAGCAAAGCACCATATACCGACATCCTGGAAATCTACCACGTGTGTCGTCACATCATACCTTCAGCACGCCAGTGTCTGGTGTCAGCATGACCCGCTGCATTAGAGGCAAAACAGTAGAAAGAAATTCTAAGAACACACACAATTAAACACCAAGGGGTATACATTTTCTCACACTTAAAATTTGTGTTCAATATTATTTAATCATATCAAACATCCTAAGATGTTAGCAAGCCAGCAAAACATCTGGAAATTATGTTCAACAGTAGTGCCCCATTCAAAGGATGGAGAGGAGGGGAAGGTCGTGTGCATCAGGTGAGGGTTGGAAGTGGGAGGAAGGTAGTGACAATTATAAGCATCACAGTGTTATTTACAAAAGGGGAGGCTTGTCCAGCCTGACAATTGGATATCAACAATTAAATAGCCATTGTTAGTATGACACGGGCTCAGTGAAAAAGCGCTGTTGACCAAACTGGCATCAACATGTGACAAAGTCGACGTTTCGACCCCACTATAACGTAGGTTGCTTTAGTCCTTACAAGGGGGTCTTCCTCAGGACTGTGTATGGGGCACCTGGGAATTAACAAAAGAAAACCTTAAAATCTAATTGTACTTTCCATTAGAAATATTGGGGGAGATAAACAACTGAATTACCATAGGCCACCCTTTATTGGGTAGTCGAAATGTTGATGGGCCGGTAGGCTCCTAACGCAGAGAACGGATAAAAGGCACCTGAAAGACAGGATGGGCACCATCAGACATATATGTCAACTGAAAATTCTATATAATTCTCACGGTTGTGCAATTAAATAAAAGCTAGCGCGATGCCGTCAAACTTACTTAATAAGCGTTTTTTCTATTCTGAATATTCTCACTTCATGGTTATAATGAGCCAAGATTCACATCGAGGATTAAATTACTGTAATAAAAATAGAAACGGGAACCAATAGTAAAAAACCACCACCCTTGAACACTAAAGTTACAATGTAATATCCAGCATGAATGCCAGTAAAGTTAATTACCTTTACAATCGCGCAGCCAAACACTCGAAGAGCCCCACAAGTGCTGGATTTCTGGAAAGAGGGGGGTAAAAGACAGAATGCTATGTTCAGTTAAACACCCTTTTAAAAAACAAACTCGCTCCTGGCAGACCCGAGAAAAGCAGGTAGAACCCTTCAATTACCTAGACGTTCGAGTGCGTCCGTTCAAGTCGATGGAAACGGAGCACTGGGACGATGGATTCTTAAGAAGGGGCCCGTCAGGCCGTCATGCCGTGTACGTGCGTATCGCGTCGTGACAGCCACTCAACGCTGACAGTAAGAGATGCCGAGTCATCACAATGACTCAATGGAAAACAGACTATACCGCAAAACGGGGAAACGGAACCATAGATATTCGTTGTGCACGTTTGATGTGCCTGGGGTCATATTGAAAGTTTATCTCCCATGCAATGTGGATTGAAAGTGAACGCCTATATGTAATGACGTCTTGGGCAGATAGTAGTGGGCCAATCAGCTAAATCGTATCGTAATGCATCACATTAACAAGTGCACATAATGTATTAGATAGTGGTCCTCATCACAATGAACATGTGTCCGTTTTAAATACAAATAACCATGACAAATACAAAATAGAAAGTGCATTTCAATTTCCATTATACACAATTGTAGAAAATTGCATAGGATGCAAACAACATATTTAATGGCATTGTTGTAGATAAGCTCTTAATGCAATTGAAACCCCCCAGATATCATAGAGAGTTAACAGTATGTTCATGGATTATAATGTATCTGGCCTGTTCAGATGGGAGCCTTTGATTATACCAAGACTGCATTTGGGAATTTTTGGCCCAAGGTGGAAATGTATTATGGTTCAGAGTAATATGGATTCTATTCAGAAATCAGACAGGAAAGCTGTGCGTGGCTAGCGTCCAACTCGTTAAGGCCATTCTGAATTGAGTCCAAAAGGTACATCCACTTGCACTCACGGACATTTAGGATGGATTGAATGTTACCCCCTCTGTCTCCCCGTGTAGCCTTCTCTAGCACCAACCACTTCAGGTTTTCAGGTGTGTGCTGGGAATTTTGGAAATGTTCCACCAAGGGAGCACCTTGGACCCCGCAGCGGATCCTGCTGCACTGCTGAAGTATGCAGGCTTTTACTTTTTGTTGTGTTTGCCCCACATATATCATATCGCAAGGGCAGATAATCACATAAATAGCATCCACCGAATTACAGTTGGTAAAGGATTTAAGATTAATGTCATGTTGTTTATGAGTAAATCGTTTCGTCTGGATGGTCATCTTGCAGGCCTTGCAGTGGCCACATTTGTAATGGCCAAGAGGTGTAGGGAGATCCCACATCGACTGGATAGATGGTTCCACCGACGGGTCCAAGAGTGATCGTACCACATGATCTTTGATACTTTTGACTTTCTTAAAAGAATGCATGGGTGGATCGTGTTGTTCCAAATCATCTTAAATTAAGCCCCAATGGTGGTTGATAATCTTCCTGATCGCATGGCTGCGTGTGGAGAACATGGTGACACATATCATCCTCTGTAGGGGGTCACACTCTCTTGCTTTGGGGGTTAGCAAGGTTTTCCTAGGACTAAACCACGCTCTCTTGCGTGCTTTCTTCACCAGTCTTTTCGGATACCCCCTCATCACAAGCCGGTCAATGAGTTCCTCGGACTCCAACATGTAATCTTCTTTTTTGGACCAGTTCCGTCGTATCCTCAGGAACTGTCCAAAAGGCAGGTTATCCCGTAGGCCCCTTGGGTGATGGCTGTTATAGCGGAGCAACGAATTGCGTTCTGTTGGCTTCCGGTAGAGTGTATTATACAGTTGGTTATACTCCGTTTTTATAGTAATATCAAGGAAGTCAATCTTCTCAGGGTCTAAATGTATTGTAAACTGAATATCCTCATTTCTCTGGTTCAGCCATGTATGAAACTCCCCCAGTATCAATGCGTCTCCAGTCCAAATCATCAGGACGTCATCTATGTATTGCTTCCATAGGGTCACATGGGCATCGTATGGGTTGTTGGCGGCGAACACATGGGAGTTCTCAAAGTGATCCATATAAATGATCGCTAGATCTGGGGCAAAACTAGCAGCCATGGCTACGCCTTTTGTTTGAAGAAAGAAGTCACCCTGGAAATAAAAGAAGTTGTGCATCATTGCCAATTCAAGAAGTTTGATAATGAAGTCAGTCGGTACTGCCATTGGGGCCACTCTCTGATTTATGGCTGTCTGCATGACTTCTAGCGCAGGTCCTTGTGGTATGCTTGTGTAGAGTGACACAATGTCTAGTGTCACTAGAAGTTATTTGGCAGAATCGAAGGGTTGTCCATCCACTAGGTTGATTGTCTCTGTAGTATCTCTCAGGTATGACCTTGTGTTTTCCGCTATAGGTTTATAAAAGAAATTGACGTATTTACACAAGGGTTCGAGCAAGGAGCCACATCCAGAGACGATTGGTCGTCCTAGTGGTTTCTGCATGTTCTTGTGTATCTTGGCAGTGTGTAAATCGTTGGGAGGCTGGGTTGCTTCTGGTTCAAGACCTGGAACTCCAAGTTCGAGAGGAAACCCTGTTCGAGCCCTTCTTTTGTGATTTTCAAGATCATCTTTGTCAAACCCTTAGTGGGGTCTGTCCGTAATTTAGTGTAGCTGATCCCATCCTGCAATTGGTTGAAGATTTCTGCCTTATACTCGGCGGCGTCTTGTACCACAATCGCCCCGCCCTTGTCCTGAGGAAGACCCCCGTGTAAGGACTAAAGCAACCTACGTTATAGTGGGGTCGAAACTTCGACTTTGTCACATGTTGATGCCAGTTTGGTCAACAGTGCTTTTTCACTGTGCCCGTGTAATACTAACAATGCTTATTTAATTGTTGATATTCAATTGTCAGGCTGGACAAGCCTCCCCTTTTGTAAATACTTCCTCTCACTTCCAACCCTCACCTGATGCACACGACCTTCCCCTCCTCTCCATCCTTTGAATGGGGCACTACTGTTGAACATAATTTCCAGATGTTTTGCTGGCTTGCTAACATCTTAGGATGTTTGATATGATTAAATAATATTGAACACGAATTTTAAGTGTGAGAAAATGTATACCTCTTGGTGTTTAATTGTATGTGTTCTTAGACGTTGTTCTGCTGGGATCACTTCTTTCTACTGTACTGTCTATTACCCAGGTCCCAGTGGCTTAATTGGGTTATACCCCTTATTTTGTAACTGCATTAGAGGCAAAGCCAGGCATCCATGAAGGAGCTCTCCTCAGTTATATCTGCCCTTGCGGCTTTGCCCATATGTGGATGCCCTCCAACACCACCCCCTCGGTTATAGTCTACAACCCAGGGGGCAGTGGAGGACAGAGCACTGAAAAGGGTGCTGAATCAACTGAGTTATATAACAGGCTATCAATACGCATCCCCATTCTGCAAAGCACCCAGTTGTTGCAGGCCCCAGTACGCGCTGTGTCCATCGCCCTGGTACTTCTCATGCCCGCTGCACACCACTAAACTAAATAAATGTCTACTGACAGAAACGCATCCCAAGGGCGTGTGGCATAGAACGGCACACTGATAGCTCACCATACCAAGTGCAAACAGTGTGTGTTATCAGAGACTGAGATCTGGAAGTGGGCATTGCCACCGAGTCACACCAGGCACACTGCTTCTGAGGTGGGTATCTGGTGCTGGTGCAGTGAATATAGAGGGTTACCCAACACTCCCCTCTGGCGTTATGTCTGCTGATTCGATCTGTTAAGCAACAGAGCTCTCAGGCCTTGGCTCTGTGCTTTTCTGCCAATAGAGTGGTTGTTGGTGAAACTAAAAGCACACCTACTAAATGCTTAATGTGATGGGCCACCCCCTCTTGTGAGTGGATCATGAGAAACCACGCCTACCTCCTTCCCAAAAGGGCAATAGGATGGGTGGTGTACATTCACAGTGTGAACTGATTACGCGCAGCAGATAAATGGCACAACCATATATTTACGATCTCCACACTTAACTGATGAGTTTTAAAAGTAGTTACTTTATGGGAGGACAGAGGGGAGGGAGGTGTTTGTGAAACGTGTAGCTTCATCTGGAAATAAAAAATAATCTTACTTCGACAATCTTCTTACTTGAAATGTTATACACCGAGGGCCGACATTATAAAAATGCACCGGTCCCTCGCTGCCTGGCTGTAATGGAGTGCAAGCAGGGCTTGTGAAAACAAAGTGCCACACCTTCTCATCTAGGCAATCCAAGCGCTGCTCTCATACTGTCTATAATAGTAAACAGCATAAGAGCAGTGCCAGGATTGGCTGGGACAGGCGAACACAGAGCTCCATTCTAGACCAATGGGACTGTGTCTCTGCTTCCCCAACTCCCTGACAGTGAGGACTGTGGAAGCCTGAACTGCACATGTCAGGTGGGCCTCAGCAAACTACCGGTCAATCTGACATGCGCAGTTCAGTTACATAGCTTCAGCTGGTTGCCCCAATCAATCATCCCTACTGCTGGGAGAGACAGCTCCGTGATAGTCCCTCCCTAATTAAGGAAGCAATGAATGTTGTGCCATATGGATAAAGGGTCAGATGTACGACCATTTGCTTTTGCGACTCGCAAATTGCAAAAAATTGCGAGTCGCAAAAGCAAATGTACAACAGTGTCAGAGACACTGTTAGCGATTCCCAATGGGGTCGCAAAATGCGAAGCTCATGAATATTAATGAGCCACTCGCAATTTGCAACCCCATTGGGAATGGCTAGCACTCACAGGGATGGTGGCCTGCTGGGATCAGCAGACCACCATGTCTGTGACTGCTTTTCAATAAAGCAGTTTTTTTTTTTTAATGCAGCCCGTTTTCCTTAAAGGAAAACGGGATGCATTTAAAAAAGCAAAAATGAAACGTTTTCGTTTCATTTTTTAAGGGCAGGTAGTGGTCCCTTGGACCACTGCCTGCCCTTAAAAAATATTTCAGTGCCAGACACAAAGGGGAAGGGGTCCCCTGGGGACCCCTTCCCATTTGCGACTGCATTACCACCCTCTTGAAGAGGGTGGTAATTTGCGAGTGTTTTGCAACCGCAATTGCGGTCGCAAAACATTCACACATAGGGCTGCGAGTCGCAATTAGGAAGGGACGCCCTTGGATCGCCCCTTCCTAATTGCGAGTCGCTAAACACTATTTTGCGAGTCGCAATTTTTTGTGATTCGCAAAATAGTGGTTGTACATGACCCACAGTGATTTTGCATGCGCAAACGGGTCACAAACCAGTTTGCGCATGCAAAATCAGGTTGTACATCTGGCACTAAGTGTTTTAATTTGAATTTATTTTTAAAATAAAGAGTCAGGAATGTAGTGGCACGCAGTGGGAGCAACGCCCCTACAGCCCTATGGAGGAACCGCCCCTGTGCTTGCCCGTCCCTCTCCTACATGTCATCCTTGTAATGTTGAAGTTATAAGGAGCACTGTCCTGGAACCTAGGGGAGACAGTGATCAATTCTATACCGGAACCCAGAAGTGAAGCAGATAGATGTGAACCCGATTACCCTAATTATTGTGGGCTGAAGTCCTAGTTAAGTGCTGGCCCACCATATGCTTGAAGTAAATCATCCCGTCACTCATCAAGAGCACAGTGTCTTTGTCCTGGGGAGGTTGTTTTGTCATGATAAGTGATGCATTTATAATCCTCTTGCGCTGGCATACAGAATCTGCAAACCTTTAGCTATTCTTTCCATAGATTTTAAGAAAGCCTCCGACAAATTAGAGTGGGATCCTCATTACCCACATAAATCTAGGTCAATTTCACGCTAATATTTGCCATTCATACGATGATCCAATTCAGAGAGTTTGCACTAACTGGTACTCTTAGAGCCTTTGAAGATTGGTCAGCGCATGAGACATGGTGATAATTTCTCACATAGTGTGAGCATCTGTGGTTTGATGGTCCCTATCTCTGGCATAATGCTAGTCCTTACAGGATGATAATTCGTGAAATATTGTGGGCATTCATGGCATATTGGTGCCCACAGATGACATAATAGCAGTCATGCCAGTATGGTGGCAAATGTTGGCTTATTGTGGGCCTCTAATGCACAGTGATGCTCACTGTTCACATAACAGCGGCAAAAGGGTGGTAATTCATGGCATATCGTGGGCATCCTTGACATAATGGTGCCTGCCCTTAGTATGATCCAGGAACCTGCATTATGGTAGTAGGAACTGACCTGTTGTGTACATGCTGGGCTTGACGGTGTCTACCCTGGCTTAATGATGTCCCTTGCTGAACTTGATAACACCAGGCACAGTGTGGGCAGCCATGGTTTTATAGTGCCAAGGCACAAATGTAAACAATCTAGAATACATTAAAGTTCAATCTGGCGCAGAGAAGAGCACGTGAACAAACTCTAACACATACGCTAGCATACATACTTTGCTAGTTCTCTTTCCAAAACCCTGGACTGATACGACTTTGCCTTTATCAATGTTTTATAGGTTGGCTCGGGCAAGGCGAAACATTACATGTGTAAATGCTTCTTTAAGATTGTTAATAAGCTTGTACATCTAGCCAGCCTGGCTCAATTGCAGACTGCATTCAATTACTATCAGAGAAGGCGCAACCATCAGAGCCCAGAGATCTAGCAAAGAGATCTGTGCAGAGAGGTCAGTTTCATACATATAATCAGCTTGTTTGGGGCAGCCATTTCCCAAATGTACTAGACTGCCACACTCCTCCCACATCATTCTTCCCTACCGCCTCTTCACTGTTTCCACAAGAGAGGTCATTCATTCTCAAGACCTTCAGATGGTAATTGCAGAGCCCTGTGCTGCCTTCGCTCACATGCTTTCTCCTCTCCATTTCATAATTATACAGTTAGAGTTAACTGCATCTACAGACAAGCCAGTCACGTGACAATCTGCAGCAACACTTCTGTAGGGCAGGCTGTCTACACACCTACCAGAAAAGGTCACACAAAGGGTCTGTTTCCTTGCCTTGTACACTTATGTCACATGTGTTAAAAACTTAAATGGTTGGAAAATGCAATAGAAGAACTATTGATTTCCTCGAATCACACTGGAAAATGCGTTTTCTTTCCAGGCCCATTCATCTTATAGTCTCCTGTTTGACCATCCTGTTTGAGAAATTGAAATTACAGATCTTTGGTAGCAGTTTAAACGAAAACATGCCTTTTGCCTCCAGAGGGCCATGTGGCCTCTGCATAGTTCTGATTTAAGTTAGCAAAGGGGAATTGGGGAATTGAAAAGAGTGAGGTCGTAGAGATGTCTGTGTGCAAAAATAAAATAACATTGTATATAAATAATGCACATGCATTTAATAGTTTAAGAAACACAGATATATATATATATATATATTATACAAGTGATGATAGTAGCACATGTGAATTTATTGTTAGGTCAGATTTTCCATTGAAAGTATATATATATATATATTTTATTTTTAAAGAAATTTGGTACTGTTCTACGTATCTGCACAAAGAAGACTTCCTCAAAAAGTTTATTCACTTTAGATGAGGCATGGCAGGTCTTTTGCAGATCCGTCAAGTGGGGCCAAAAAAAGAAGGGTTCCCATTTTAACTCCCATAAGAATCCTTGCTCTCTGGTACAACAAGCATTGGCTAAGCCAATAGGTCTCACCTGTGTGAGAGCTATCTGCTTTGACAATGTCTTTCAGCCGTGTTTTACAGCAATGTGGCTAAGCAGCATGGCTAAAAGTTAGGAAAAAACGGTGTCTATCACCTTGGCTTCCTTCCCTGAGGACTGGAAACATGCTGAAGTGAGTCCGCTCTGAATATACCATCTGCCGACCCAGCAGAACCAAAGAACTACCAGCCCATCTCCCTGCTCTCCTTTCCAGCAAAAGTTCTCTAGAAGGCAATCAAACAGCAACTCACCAAACACCTGGAACACAACAACCTCCTGGGCCACTCTCAATCCAGATTCCGAGCCAACTGCAGCACCGGGACAGCCCTGATCGCAGCCACCAACAACATCAGGGCCCTCTTTGACCGGTCAGCAGCTTTCAACACCATCTCCCATCACATCTTGATCATCAGACTCAAACACATCAGAATCCAGGGAAACGCCCTCAAATAGATCGCTTCATACCTCACCGGAAGAACCCAGAGGACCCGTCTCCCATCGTTCATCTCGTAACCCAACAAGATCATCTGCGGCGTCCGACAAGGATCGTCACTCAGCCCCACCTTCTTCAACACAGACATGATCCCCCTGGCCAACACTGTCAGATCACACAGACTTAACATCATCTTCTACGCTGACGACACCCAGCTCATCCTCTCGCTATCAGGAGACCCGACCCCTCCACCACCAGAGCCGACCTCCACAGATGTATGATGAACGTCGCTGACTGGGTGAAGGACAACTGTCTCAAGCTCAACATGGACAAGATAGAAGTCCTCATCTTTGGGAACAACACCTCACCATGGAACGACGCATGGTGGCCTGCTGGACTCGGCCCATCTCCCTCCCCAACAGACCACACCTACAACCTCGGCATTATCATGGACAGCAAGCTATCCATGAAGAAACAGGTTAACGCAGTCTCATCCTTCTCTTCATTGGGAATGTGCCTCCAGATACTGGCTTCCCAATCCTGTGCAGAAATCTTGTGCATCTCTATAACAACATCATAGGCCTCAAACCACTTGTCAATATCATCCCCTACAATAAAATTAGGCACCAGGTCCTTGAGAATGTGGACCCTCCTGTCCCCATTGAGCACACAGGTATCGCTGACACCATTGGTGCTGGGCCCTTTGCACTACTTTTCCCTTGTGTCCTGCCATTTAAAACGCAATTCATGATCTATTCTCTTCTCATCTAATGCCCTCTAAGCAGCTGCCTCCACCATTTTCATTTTGGCCATCTCCAGTCTGAACTATCTTTCTGCCGTCCTGTCCTTCAGCTCCTCTGGGAACAGGTTGCGGGCAGAGATACTGCTTCTGCTCTGGTTCTGGCAGGGGACCTCACTCCTGTGGGCCCTCCTCTCTCCTCGGGGGCCACAATCAGGGGCCTATCATCTTACCCTTCTATTTTCTTCTCCTGCTTCTCCTCAAAGCCCACCTCCTCATCCTTCTACTGCTCCTGTGCTGTAGGCTGTAACTGGAGGCCTCCTCCCAGGCCCTGAGAGACTTCTGAAGCTCCTGCTTCTTAGAACACAACATCGACACCCAGTGTCACCTTCAATATCAACTTCATCTTCACCTTCAATCTTCTGCACCCATCAGCTCCTGCATCCGCCATCACTTTCAAATAGGACTAGTAGATAAACAGGGAAAACATGATACATAGATAAGAGACAGGTAGATACGGGTACAGCGAGATACTGTCCACTGTCTCAGACACAGGGTATCATAGCTGTAGGAGGTACAAGGAACTAAGGAAAATGCTAGAATGACATGGAAATGGGACAGAATGGGAGGACAGGACACTGAGGACCTGATTCACAATGATAATCCTCATCGCGGTGTTTCTGCCCCTAGTGCGGAGACTCCCCCATGACTGCGGGCATCTGCCACAAGTGTGGAGGCCTTTTGTGAATCAGGCTCTGAAAGTACACAGGCAATAGAAAGCCTCAGACAATCAGATGACAGATGTAGAGGGGCACAAACAGAAACATGGAAGCACTGGTGAGACATGAGGAAACTGGGCCAAACAGGAAGCCATGAGCCAGTGGATGAAAGTGGACACATGAGGACATAGGGAATATGGGGTAAGCATGATCACGAGAGCCACGTGAAGAAACATTACAATCAATACTGGGAGAATAAGGACAGTAATGAATCTTTCTGGGCAATAGACATACTTTCAGGAGTGTAACGCAGACCTCTGCAGCCCCTGCGGTGTGGTGGGGGCCAACCCTTTAGGGGGCCCTCATTCAGCGCTTGGCAACAAATATCTGTGAGATATGTGAGATTCAGGGGCCCCTCATCACATTCTACAGGGGGGTCCCACCATTTTGCGTTAGGCCACTTGATACTGTATCACATCAAACAGACTTCAGTCTCCAGTCAGCCCACATCCAAGTGAGAGCGTCCCCGCCAAAAACTCCACTGTGCTAAAAGGTCAGGACAATAGCAGAAATGCATTGCACAAATACAAAGTAACAAATCATAAGGGAGAATGTTAACTTCAAGAAGAAAACCAGACTAGACAATAAAAGTGTACGCTGTACAGTACCTGATATTGACTTATTTTCTAAGTTTTCACTTAGTTTTAATCACTATGCAGTTACATTTTTATGTTCTCTCAATGCATGTGCACTGGTTTGTTGGTCGGATCTTGCTGATAGCATCACAGTTTAAGGCCCATTTCCTCTCTCTGCAACATGATGAACAGCACAGTGTGGAGGAATCCACAGTTCTAATGTCAGTGCAGAAAGAAACATAAGAGAGATATACAGTGCAGGGAAAGGGAAGGGATCTATAGTTATGACATCATCAGCAATGCGAGGACCACAGCATGGTGCCGGTAAGCAAGATACAGAACAAGCATTGGCAAAGCCCACAGGTATCACATTTAGAAAGTGAGTGTCGACCTTTTCGCTTGTTGGAATGGTAAAATGTTAAAAAAATAAACCAAAAAGGTGGCAGTACACAACAATGCATGAGAGGAAATGCATTGCGATGCATATGCGAGCATGCATCGCAGCTTATATTCACAACGCATCTCACGCTTGTGCATACACAGTGGTCATCTTGGTTACCTTTCTTAAGATGGCCACTGTGTGCATGCATCATTGCCATCCAACTGTACTTTGTGACGTGCTGGGGCCAGTTTTTCCTTTCTTTCCTTTCTTATTCCAACATGGCAAATAGCCATATTAAAACAGTAAATGAAATAAAAATAAAGGGGTACATTTACTCAAATAAATAGTGCAGCACAGCAACCAATGTTGCTGCATTTGGTAGGGGGAAGATTAGCGGAGAGGCATATCTACTAATATCTACTAAGATCTGATCTCTTCCCCAGCGCTGTTGTGAAAGCAGGTGACCCAGCATCACCCACACACCTTTGCACCATAATGGAAAAGTGTGTCTAGCATAGGCTTTGTACAGGAAAGACAGCCTTCCACTTTGATATACCATGGCTAGACAAACTTTTAAACAATTCACAAACTGGATGTCTGCTGTACAGTGCAGCAGACATGTGATGTGTGAAAAGTTAGAAGAAATTAAAAGATTTCTCATGCTTAGCACCTGCCTCAAGCAGGCGTTATTTTTTTAGCGCAAATCCCTGTGCAACGATTTTAGTAGCTAGGGCTTTGTATCAAAACCCTGGGGTGGTAACAAGGGAATGCTTACATACCACCCATGAGACACTCCCTGGAAGCAGAGTAGGGCAATGCATTGTAAAGCTCTATTTATGTTACCTCAAGGACCACTTTTCAGCACAAAAAAGTCTTGGCCTTGAATTTAAATATGTTATCAACACTTTGGCCACTTGTGTCTCTTAGCATGACTTTGCAGCTCTGCAAAGTGTTGATAATTGTGCCCCAAAGCATGCAAAGCACTAGAAGGTGAAGCGAGCAGCACAGTAACACTTGGCTGCTGCTAGCCCCTTGGGCACTAAATAAAAGTGATTAAAAAAACTACTCGGGACAGGATGGAGACATACATAGGACATTCTAAATGACAATGCCTTTTATTTATGTGTTGTTTTTTAAAACGGATAAATAAAAGGCATTGTCATTTACAATGCCAGTAGGTTAAACTATCACAAATGCGAGACCTATTGCATTCCAAATGCTTGTTTGTAAAAGCGCCCCATACCGCGCTTTCACTTCAATGGCGGCCACACCCCTTTCTTTTGATGACCCGCGTCTAAAGAAAGGTGCGCGGCCCCCATTAAAGTGAAAGCACGGTATGGGGTGCTTCTACAAAAAAAAGCATTTAAGTTGACAAACCAATGTTTTTTTTTTGTAAGAGCACCCCATGCCACACTTTGACTTTAATGGCAGCCATGTCCCCTTTTTTAGATGCAGCTTGTCTAAAGAAATGTTTGCAGTTGCCATTAAAGTGAAAGCGCGGTATGGGGTGCTTTTACAAAAAAAAAGTATTTGTTTGTCAAGTTAACAAACAAATGTTTTTTTTTTTTGTAAAAGCGGCCTATGCCGCTCTTTCACTTTAATGTCGGCCATGTCCCTTTCTTTAAGACACAGCTCGTCTAAAGAAAGGTGCAGCCACCATTAAAGTAAAAGTGCGGTATGGGGCACTTTTGGAAAAAAAAACATTTGTTAATCAGCATAGCGCGTGCAGAAGTGCTGCGCTAGGCAGGGAGCATTTTTGAAAGATAAATCGCAGCGTCCAAGATCGGGCACCATGCTGTCGTGAAAACAGGATGGATTAGGGAGAGCCTGTCGTGCCTGCAAAAGCAGCTTGATTAAAGACTTTCAAGAAAATAGTGCTCACAGACTGTAGATAAAACAGACTGTGTAACAACACAAGTAAAAAGTCCAGTGCTCATGGGAGGTTACAAATGCAGACAGGGCGTTACTAAGGGGGGACTAACAGGCCGATTAACGAATCAGAAGCTACCATTTAGAAAGGACAGTAACAGGAGCCAAGTGAAAAGATGGGCGGAGAGTGGGCGGAGCTTCAAGTCCATACCTGAATACAGCATGCCTGGCAGAGCAGCGTATGCGCTGCCCAAGCTCGACCTAAAAACAGATGAACTGGCAATAGCTGAAAGGGATAGCCAAAGGGCTCTTTCTCTACTTGCATGTATGTTGTCTGTTATATAAAGTGTGTTCTGTGTTCTGTAATAGCATGGTCTCTCTAGAGAGAGAGAGAGACAGCTGAAGCTGCCTGTAGGCGCCACGGGCCGAATTGTGTTTGTGCAGGAAGGGATAACTTCCTGCACAAAAACAATCCTAAGAGGCACACACAGAAAGAGGAAGTAATGAGGAGTAATAAACATTTCTCCACGTTATGCGCACCATTTTGGCTCAATACTAGTTTTACTAATTTCAGTAAATCTGGGATTGTGACAAATTCCATGTACGAATGCACGGAAAAGCCCATGCTCCACCCATGAAATACCTACCACTACGAAATGTAATGCAGCACAAGCCGTGTTACATTTCTTTACATAATGGTGCTAGGTGGCGCAAATTGCTCATTGAGTGGCTTTGTCAGGGCTTTAAGTGGGATGAAAAAACTGGGGGGTCTATCAAAGGGGCGTGGCCAATGTAAAAAAGGGCGTGGCTTAAAAACACGTAAACTAAAAATCTGAGTTTAGCATAGTGTGCCGCCCGACTTGTATTTTACTGTTTGTCATTGCATCCAGATATATGAAACAACAAGTAACATCATACCTACAACAAGTCACGACTATTGGCTTTGTCAATGGTTGTTAGTTTCAAAAGATAAACAGGCAGACTATGGCTTGTATATATTATTTAAAAACCTTCGACTTACAGCCCTGGTGACACCACGACATTGTTGCTGCTCCTGACTTTTAAAAAGAGAAGGGAAATCCCGAGAGAAAATGACTCTCTAAAGGATTTCCCTTCCCCTACAACGCTCACGTCATGCGGTAACTTCTCCACTAGTGAGAAGTGAGCAGTGTGAGCAGCGCACATCGATGTGCAGCTGTCACTGCAGTCCGGAAAAAAACGAACCGCCTGTGCCAGGGCACAAAACAGAGCCCGATAGAGACACGTTTCGAGTCCCCCTTTGAAAAACTGCCGGTGCTCAGCACCGGTGAGACCCGGCCCACTTAAAGCCCTGGGCTTTGTACATCTGGGCCAGATGTTTTTGTCTAAACTGAAGTCTTCTCTCGATGTGAATAATTCTGTCACTTTTAAGAAACACAGGTTTAATCAGACAGAGTTAAAAATATTTTTCTAAGGCCATTTGGGATGTGAAATGTCTACCAACACCAATTTGGCGCAGTCTTAGTTCTCAGGGCTCTTTTAAAGCAAACCCAAATGAGTGAGTGATCTGTGAGGACCCCCCCCAAGGTGGTATTCTTGGTACAGTCCCTGCCGGGATGCTGCCCTCTCTAAGCTGGTCTTGGTGTTGTCTACACTAGCGCACCGTCACCGCCTTTAAAGGAAGAAGCGAGGGCCCTCCAGACATGTTCCAAACTAATATGCCTGGTACTGTAAACATTTTACATCCACCAGACACTGAGACAGATCGTGTTTATAAACTGAACCTGCCTTAGACATGCAGGCCCTTTCATACCAAGTTCGAACCAGCACAGTTCGTGGCAGAAGATGGTGTCTTAAGCGGCATAGAACACTCGCTTCATGCGATTATTTTACAGCAGTCCAGGAAATGGCGGGAAGAGGGCAAGTACAGAGGGGCATATTAGCAAGACCGGCGATAAAATTATCGCCGTTTTAGCGGCAGGAAACTGCCGCTAAAACGGCGATAATGGGCTTGCTAATATGCGCTATAGAATTCCAATAGAAGCCCAGGTTAGATGTGCAGGACATCTAACCCGGGCTTCTATTGGAATTCTATAACGCTTATTAGCAAACCCATTATCGCCGTTTTAGCGGCAGTTTCCTGCCGCTAAAACGGCGATAATTTTATCGCCGGTCTTGCTAATATGCCCCCTAGACATCATGGGGCATATTAGCAAGACCGGCGATAAAATTATCGCCGTTTTAGCGGCAGGAAACTGCCGCTAAAACGGCGATAATGGGCTTGCTAATATGCGCTATAGAATTCCAATAGAAGCCCAGGTTAGATGTCCTGCACATCTAACCTGGGCTTCTATTGGAATTCTATAACGCATATTAGCAAGCCCATTATCGCCGCTTTAGCGGCAGTTTCCTGCCGCTAAAGCGGCGATAATTTTATCGCCGGTCTTGCTAATATGCCCCATGATGCTAGAGGCATATTAGCAAGACCGGCGATAAAATTATCGCCGTTTAGCGGCAGGAAACTGCCGCTAAAGCGGCGATAATGGGTTTGCTAATAAGCGTTATAGAATTCCAATAGAAGCCCGGGTTAGATGTCCTGCACATCTAACCTGGGCTTCTATTGGAATTCTATAGCGCATATTAGCAAGCCCATTATCGCTGCTTTAGCGGCAGTTTCCTGCCGCTAAAACGGCGATAATTTTATCGCCGGTCTTGCTAATATGCCCCTTGGTCTATTAGACAGATGGCAATTTTTTAGGTCCGGCTTGACAGCGCGATATCTATTAACCTATTGTCACGAGTTTCTTCAAATATAGGTAGAGTGGACTTGGCACCACCCAGGCAACTATTGCTTTCTCACCTCATGCTACTGGCTGTGGGTGTATAATTCCGCCTCCAATGGCATGCTAGTACTGAAATACATG
Organism: Calotriton arnoldi; assembly: GCA_963921515.1. Classification (NCBI taxonomy): domain Eukaryota; kingdom Metazoa; phylum Chordata; class Amphibia; order Caudata; family Salamandridae; genus Calotriton; species Calotriton arnoldi. Next base: position 44,122 of record CAWUFW010000699.1, read on the forward strand.
ATGGACTATTACACATTTTAAAAGTACACTGTGCATCACACATTAAAGTTTTTTTTAATCAAAAATGCATAGTTAGCGGTCTTTTTTTTTATCTGTTAGCCAGGACTGAAAAGGTAAGTCAGACCTATAGGCTGTTCTAATGCTTGTTTTCTTCTGTGTTGGTCTGGATTGTAGAGCACTGATAGGCAAGGATAACTGCCCGGCAGTATAAAAAATTGCCATTGTAAAAGGTGGTATTCTAAGTCGCCTTTCCTCAACCCAATGCGTAACGTATTAAGGTGTATCCAGCCCCCAAACAGGCACCTGGTTGCCCAAGCCAATAAGATTTTAAGGCTCATGTTTAACTCCTTTTAGACCCTTCCGCCTTGATGGAAGTAGTCATTAAAGTGGCCTCCCTTGATAGCTATTTCTGTGTACCTCATCAAGCACTATAGGAACTGATTGCAAAATATACCTCCAAGAGCGGGGAAGAGGTGTAAGTACTGGGACAAGGAAGGGAAACTTGCAGTAACGAAGATTACCAATAATTAATTGAAGCATTACCATCTCATCTCTTTCCTTGTTCCACGTTTCAGTCCCTACAGAATTGAGGATATACCTATTAAGCATGTTTTCAACCTAATCTTAGAAACCATTCTAGAGAACCCCCCACCCCCTCCCAAACTAGAAAACATGCCAACATTTTGGAACGGATAAAAGGACAAGTTAGAAAAACAGCAGAGGGATGACTTTTGCAGTTGAGATACATTGAAGTGGGCAAAGTTTCAAGCAGGATAAAGCTAAAATAAAACTATTTTGATCCTTAACAAATCGAGATTCCCGCCAGTTTTTTTATCTTTTTTAATGTTGAGGAATTAACAGCATCAATGGTGTACAACATTTCAGCATACAAGAGGAGAGCACCGAAGCGCCTTACCTGAGGAACCCTCAACACCCATTTAAAGTCAACAGTGGAAAATTAATATGGAACCGAAGTCTTGCAAACATCCTTTAGGAAAGTATCGCCCACCTTAGACCAAGACACATCATTCCATTAGTGTTAGATCTGTCATCCTTAGTATGGTCCTCCCTAAACGTTTTGCCTTCTCCCCTCCTGTTTTCTGAAAGGCGTTTTTGTTGGCTTTAGGAATCTGTCCACTTTACAACCGCTAACCAGTGCTAAAGTGCTTGTTGTCTCTTTCTAAAGCATGGTAAAGTTGGCCTACACCTGATTGGCACATTTATGAAATTTTGAAATGTATTGATATATATAGACCTCATCTGAGATCCACAATATGTTAAAATAATATATACAAATTTCCAATCCCATAGTATTACAATATATCATAAAATTCTTTATAAGCAAAATCGATTATTGTTCTTACCTTATATATCTCTAAAATAGCGGGAATAACACTTTAAAAAAGTTAAAAACTTTGCAGCATACTAATTCATCAGGAGGGGTTCTTATAATCTCAATCAGATCCGTATTTCTAAGAATATTATATTTTATACAAATAGGTTTTAAAAATCGGGAGCGTGCCTCAACCAAACTGCTATTTGGACAGACAAATAGAACATGTGCCAAATCTTGGATTCCTCCATTACCCAAATCGCATTGGCCTGTTTTATTAAAGTTACCGCCCCACTTTTTTGTTACATCTTTTAGCGGGAGTATCCTCAGCTTTAACATCAGAATGTAACGCCTAACCTTGTGGTCCAATGTAAAACTCAAATATTTTGGGATCTCTTTATACTCCACACTAGCAAACGCCAGCTTGTAATGCGATAACTCTTGAAGTTTATCCATTTCGTAGCTCAGCCTCGGGGTTGATTTTTTCAGAAAGAACTTCAAGAGTTCTGGGAACCAACTTTGTAAAAGGCTCTCGGTGCATTGAAAGTGCTCCAAAGAGATCTCTAAATTTTGTTTAAAAATATATATTCCTGGATCAGCCTTAAAAGTTTTCTGACGTAAAATTGCTCTTAATGTACCGTCAGGTGCATGTAGTATGTTATATGCCCATCTGACAAGGTTTGCCTTAGCTTTTGCGTTTGCACTCACTACCCCTAATTCCAGTCGAAGTGCCTGAATGGGAGTGGCTTGGCTTGTAGTCGTAAGCATGCGCAAGAGTTTTCCCTCCCTGAGATTTTAAAAACCCCAGCGATTTATTGGAATATATTCTAAACCATATGTTAGAATCGGGGTGATCTTTGTTCGATAAACTTCAAGGAGAGCTGAAAAATGTCGCCTCCCGGTAGAGATAAAACTTTTTATAGCACTTACATGAGATACTGTCTTTAGTTCAGTCCGCTGAAAGTGCGAAGCAGTACCAGTGGACTAAGACAAAACTCCCTAAATAGATGTAAGTAGATGCTATTTCTACTGTTATTCCTCCTAGTTTCCAGGTAAAAGGTATAGCTTTTTTCCTACCCCTGAATGGTACTATTTTTGTTTTTGAAATATTTATTTTTAAAAAGTGTCTTTCAGTATAATTAAAAAGAGCCTCCATGTTACGCTGCAGCCCAATTGTGGTTAGATCGAATAAAACCACATCATCGGCATAAATTTAAAGGTGAATTTTTTGTGATGATAATTGAGGTGGGAAATTATTTACCTCCTGGAAACAGTCGGGTAAATCGCTAAGGAATAGTGAGAAAAGGAGGGGGGGCAAGTAAACATCCTTGCTTGAGACCATTTTGCGTAGAAATCTCTTGGGTTAAGCCCTTATCTCCTCCCATTTGTACCTTACACCATGTGGTTGTATGAATCGCTACTATTATTCTTAGCAGACTTATCGGAACGCCTAACTTCAATAATAATAGTAATAAGTACCTTGGGGCAGATTTACAAGCCCCTTGCGCCACTTTTGCGTCCCTTTTCCCAAGTTAAAAGTGACGCAAAAGTGGCGCAAGGGGCTTTTAAATCTGCCCCCTAGTATATTGTACTATATGTACCTAGAGCCTGTAAAGTAAATGCTACTATTGGGCCTGCAGCACTCATTGTAGCCCTTTAAAACATGTTTGAGGCCTGCCAGTGCTGCCTGTAGTGCAGTTTTAAACTGTCATTTCAAGCTGGCAAAATCAGCCTTTTGCTAGGCCTAAACCTTCCTTTCTAATACATATAAGTCACCCCTAAGATAGGCCCTAATGGCCAGTAGGGCAGGGTGCATTGTATTTATTATGTAGGACATTTGTTTTTAGGTTTTACATGTCCTGGCACTGAAAAACTCCTAAATTCGTTTTTTGCTACCGTAAGGCCTATCTTTTTCATTGGATAACATTGGGTTACCTTATTACATTTAATAAGTGCTACCTTTTGATTGGGAGTGTGTAGAAATGTCACGTTTAAACTCAAATGTATGAATTGTTGTTTTAAATCCTCTTTAATGGTAAAGTCGGATTTTGGATTACAATTTTGAAAATGCCACTTTTAGAAAGTTGGCATTTTCCTGCCTAATAAATTCTATGGCTTTCTAGGAGTCTCCCACTGCCTGGGCCTGTTGGTGGCTCCCCCATTAAGAATGCTTATTTGGCCCAGGCAATAAACAATAGGGACTAGGTGTGGGGGCAGAATTGGCCATCCTGCCAGGACGGTTGGGGATGGATCTCTTCCCTGCCCCACTTAGATTTCAGAGGGCTTGCCTTCAGCATACACAAAGAAACCTAACACTATTCTTTTGTGATCCTAGAATTCTCTGAGCCTCGGCAGGGGAAGGGAAGAACTTTCCACAAACAGATGTGGTGTTAGCCTGGGAAATTCCCCGACTTCAAAGGATGGTGCCTGGTATAAGTATTGGACCTACTGAGGCACACTTCAGTACTTTCATAAACCCGCGGACATTACAGAAGTAGACTGTCTTGTTGCCTAGAGGACTGCCCTGCTGTTTGAGACCTAACTTGTTCCCCAGAGGACTTCCTTTCTGCCTGAGGCCTGCCTTGTTCCTCAAAGGACTGCCCTACTTCTACCAGAGGACTACCCTGCTCCTTCAAGCTTGTCTTGCTCCCCAGAGTACTGCCTTGCTGCTTGAGGCCTGCCTTGTTCCTCAGAGGACTGCTCTGCTGCTTGAGGCCTGCCCTGCTTTCTGCGAAGAAAGACTGGGCCTGCTCTCTTAATTCCAGACTACCTAAATGATTCCAAGTGTAAAATTGCTGACCTCCTGTTCTGGGCTAAGGGACACAATCTCAAGAGTCCTCCTTGCAACTGCCCAGCTGACCTACTGTAACTGGACCTGCAACTGGACCTGCCTGAGCCCTGCTGGACTAAGAGAGTGAGCCCCTAATACCAAAGAGGACCTCTCTTGGTCCTAGACTCTTGGCTGGCATCCGAGCGCACTCCTCTGCTGGAAAAAGAGAAACCCTGAAGTTTGGGACTCTGCACATGACTTTGAGAAGGTAGCTTTGTCAGCTGGACTAACCTGGTCCCTGTATCCATCTTGTGCTCCATCGCAGTGAGCCTGAACTTGTGACTGTCTCCCAGTCTAGAACGACAGGATGCGAGTGGCACTTTGTGCTTTTAGGTGCTATGCCTACCTAAAACTTTAAAATTGCATATCTTTGGTTCTACTGATTGGATATTTGTCATTTCGGTCTCACTTTATTTAATAAAATTTACTCTGTGGGCCTGATTTACAAAGGTGAACTTAGACTTTTGTGTAAGTTTACAATTGTTGGCTATTCACAAAGGTATTTTACTAGTGGTATCCTTACATCTGCAGAGAATCAGCACATGAAAACATGGGGCAGTCCCATCTTTTTATATGTGGAGTCTCCGCAGTCACAAAGATACTACTAGTCAAATGCATTTGTGAATAGCAAACAATTGTAAACTTACACAAAAGTCTAAGGTTACCTTTATGAATCTCACCCTATGTTTCTAAATTGGTTTGTAATTCTTCTTGTGGTGGGTTTTCACTGTATTGCTGTTTGAGTGCTGCATAAATACTTTACACATTGCCTCTAAGTTAAGACTGACTGCTTTTGTGCCAAGCTACCAGAGGGCTAAACACAGGTTAATTTAGTGACTTTTGTGGTTCACCCTGACAAGGATTGTGGTTGTTACTTTAGAAGGGGTTTCACCCCCCCCCCCCACACACACACAATCAAAAACACAATTTCATACAATTAGTAAATCTACTTTAAACTGGGCAGGAACAACCATCCAAGACTTTTAGAAACTCCTGGCGAAATGTTTTGGAGTTTATTGCCATGTTTCCTCGCTGTTTATAATTTGGTGAGTGAAAGAAATAGATGTCAACCACCCTAGGTACATCTAGCAATTGTCTAAAGGTATATTGCTCCAAAGTAGGATATGGAAAAGGAGGTCAAACATGCCGCTTTTACCTGCTCCTGAAATGTGAATACCACTATAGGAAGAAACCCTGAGCCATAGCTAAGCACTAGGCTGGCATGAATGCCACCAACAAGAATACACTTAATGTAAGGAACTTTGGTGAAATCTCATATTGTGGCTGACAAGACTAAAGGGTAATCACAAGCAGGAGGAAGGGAGGTAATATTCAGCCTCTAGAGAGAGAAGCCTGACAAAATGTGATGGTCCAGCTCCTTTAAAGAGGCCAGCACAACTCCCAAGGCTTGTGGAAGTCACAATGGCAGTTGATTATTCCCCTATAGCGGAAGTTGTCAGAGCAAGATCAGATCCATCTTGAAGGAATTGTAATTAAATCTCTCTGCCTGACATCTCCAGGGGATTAGCTCACATTTCTTGTACTAAGATACTTTAGAGGCTTATAGTGATCTCAGCTTTTTCTTATAGACTCTCAACAGGAAGCATATATGGAGGGAGCAAGACCTCAAGACAGTCCGAAGGACTGCAATACAGACCTCTCAATCTCACTACCAAAAGACATAACAGGTACGGCTGACAGGCACAGACGCTGTAATGGACAGAGTCAGGATCAGGATTCATTATGGGGCTACCACCAGATTTCGTATATAAGGACACTCATTTGAGAATAAAGGCCAGTGCTTAATTTAAGCCGGTGGTTTCCGGTGCTCACCAACAGCACTTAATTGGTTTCCGGTGTCAACACCACACTTATGACAGTCTGCCACATGGTGGCGCTGCTCATCTAATTTAGAGAGGAGCAGAACATAGGTTATTTATAAGGCTTCCTGTTTTCCATTTTTATGGATTTTTACAGATAAATACAGTCAGAAAACAATGTGTTTTCTGTCTGCATTTATTTTTAAAAGTGGATAAATACAGAAAATTGCATTTATTTTAAGTGACTCTCCGTGCTGTCTTTCATGAATTGTAGCCCAACAGCTGAGCAGATGGACAGCATGGGAAATTAAAAAACAGGATGAAATTTCTTTAAATAATGGCATATGTCAACATACATTTGTGGTATAATGCTAATATTCAGTGGATGTATTGTTACATAATATTTGGCAGCTTAAATAGCTAAATCACGACAGACATCAAAGTATGAGTGTGTGTCTATCAGTTAAATAAATACGGAAATGTACAGTTTTGCAACTTCATTTATACACAAAACACAAAATAAATATGGATAAATATAGATAAAATGTCCCAAAAATTATTATGGATAAATACAGACAGAAATGTGAAAAAAATAAATACCATAAAACCGGGAGCCCTATCCTAGTTATTTATGAATACATTATACATACAAAATTACTAATACCTGCTCCCAGGCCATTCAGTTAGCTTTGGGGACCTGGAATAATCTGAACTGTGGCACTTACAGGTGAGAGAGATGGTTAGTAGTTGTTTTGGTATCGCCATTGGCAGAGATGTCAGGGGCAATGGGTGGTGCAAGCTGCAGTGGCCTCCTGGTCAGGGCCCTGGCACTTATTATTTTACAAATTAAGTACTGATAAATTCCTTCAGCTTCACCGTGTTTGAACACGGGCCCATCTCTTACGAAAGAGCTATATGAAAGAATACAGTAATAAACAATCACAACAAGAGTAAATACAAAAAGAAGCTATCACAATGGCAATGGTCTTATTTTAACGTAGGTTGTCGGTAATGACAAACCAATAGTTATGAATGTCAGAATGTTGAACATATGACATCAACTTAGCCTTAACAGTAACACTACATTTACTGTAACCCTTACCATAATGCTGCCCATAACATTAAAATTGCCTTCTATTAACCCCTACCTCTAACCCTAAGCATTATTTACAACCCGAACTCCATTCTCAACCATTAGCCCTTTTATTATTTTTTTAAACTACTTTGTTATATTGTTTTAATGTTCTTTAGTGTTTTCTTCATAATAATCTCATGAACATTATTTGTTTTATTTTCACGTTTCTTTCTTTGGATTTGTCATTAAGGTATTTCTGTGGTTTCTTTATTTTCTTTGCCTTTCCTTCCACACCGTTATTTTAATTCTGTCTCTCCCGGGCCTATTGAATTTTGGTGCAAATATTGCACAAAGCATTTGAAATAGAAAGTTAATTATTACAATTCACTACCTTTACTTTCAAGGGCTTCACCATGGAGAAAGAAGAAGTTCATCTAGGGAGCCCAATATTATCCTTCTGATTGATCCTAAATTCGGCTGTGATAATTTTAATGAGGATATACTTTGTGGTTTTCAAGAGCATTTGTAAACTCTTGCCCGGATAGTAATTGAATGAATCATAAAATTCAGCATAATGATTGTTTTGTTGTCAAGCTGGATCCCTGTCTTCTGTAGTAATAGTGAGAGGTGATTTAACTTCTGTCTTTGGAAAATTGTCTCTAAAAGAATAAGTTTGCCGCTCCAAGCTGTGGAGGAAGGAGAATCTCATGGCCTTCAGACTGGAAGTCCATGAAAAATTCTACATATATAGCAAAAGTTCAGCATTTGTGATAGAAGATACGATTCTAGGATCCTCTTGATATGATAGATCAATGTTCAAAAAGGAAAATTCATATGATGATGAAGTGGTTAAGAGATAAGTATATGGGCTTGTGTGGCCAATGTTCTAATCAAGGATGGAATGCTGGTATGCTTTCTAGGACAGAGAAGCACATCTCTGTATATAGTCTAGAGGGTTGCAAAGTTACATAGTTTTTTCCCCACCAAGTATAGGTAAGTCTCAGGAGAACTATGGGTATTATGCGCATTACACAAAATTTGGCATTCAAACAAAAAATATGACTTCTGTGATACTTTTCATGTAGAGATCCTGATTTTTACTCGTTGTTTACATATACAAACGTAAAGCATTAAGTTCCAAAGAATAAAACTTTGTGATGAGAGAAAACCATATGTTCATCCATCCATTTTCTGTATGTCATGTGGAGAACATTCGGTAGCACAGCTCAGCTCATCCAAGATGCATCTGGTGTTACTGCTCCTGTGAGACATTTCTGCTCAGTTGAGGTACACACATCTGGTTTCAATCTTCCTGCAAGACATTTCTTCTCTCACTAAGTTTCACTGCAGTAAAGCTACACAGGTGGCATACGCACAAGTATATTACATGAAATACTGGTAGCCCAAAGTGAGAAATTGGGTTGTTGATTGCAGAGGGTGCAAGCCCTTCTCAAGCAACAGCCATAATCGACAGCAGGGTGAACACCAAAAGTCACTAAATTTACCTGTGTTTAACTCTCTGGTACCTTAGCACAAAACAGTCAGGCTTAACTTAGAGGCAAAGTGTAAAGCATTTATGCAGCACACAATCAGTAATAAAGTGAAAACACAACACCAGAAAAATCCCACACCAATTTAGATAAATAGAGTAAATGTAATAAATTATTTGACCCCAAAATTACAAAAATTGAATCAGTAGAATCAGAGATATACAATTTTGAAGATTTAGGTAAAACGAGTGCTTGAAATCACAAAGTGCCAACTGCGGTTATCTGGTCTCGCCAGACCGGGACAAAGTCACAAATTCAGGCTGACTGCGATGGACTGAAAGCCAGATCCAGGGACCAGGTTAGGCCCGCTAAGAATTGTACCTTATGTCACTGATGCAGGGCATTGCGCCGCTCAGCAGCGTTCCCAAAGAGCGATGCAGGGTCCTGCGTCGTGCTGCATCGCACTGCATAAATTCCAATGAGGAGCTGCAAAGGTGGCGATGGCCAGCATTGAGTTGCGGAGCGCTGCATCAGTTCCACTGAGGAGCTGCGAGGGCTGCGATTCGAGTTGCGTCTCGCTGCATCGGTTCCAGTGAGGAGCTGCGAGGGCTGCATCACACTGCATCAGTTCTGGTGGGACCACAGTTGGGCTGGCAGAGCACATTTATCATAAACCAACAAACCTGAAGCAGGGGCCCTACTTCTCGGGAGGGAGTGGAGACCTCGAATCACAAGGCAAAGAGATACACTCGTTGTACTTTAATCAGAAATACAGACAAAAGGATATCCTCTGCCTGAATAAGGGGCTTTCCTTACAAAAAAGTACCCTGGCAGATATCACAGAACAGGAAAAATATTCATTTTCTTTTATTAGACCCTCACCCACTATAATAGTGGCATGCTTCATCATCGGGTCTCATCCTGGTCCCTTAACACCAGGATGGGCTCAACCATATTTCAGGGAGCATTTAGGATATTCTCATGACCAGGGTACCTAAAAAGATCAAAAATATTTCAAACCAATCTCTGTTTCCTTTTATTACCGGTTGTTTGGGTATGGTTAAAAAGTCTTAATCGGGGGGTAAGTATGCTAAAGTCACCTGACCCTAATAAATCATTGACATGTTTCAGCCTCCACACTAAGGCCACTTGGGTCCAGGGCTTTCACCAGAATGTCAATTATACACTGCCCTGGATACACAATCACTCCACTTGAGAGAGCATGCAGTGCTACCTAGCATGCAAGGCGAGTACTTACTTGACTTTTGATAGCTGTAAGAGCTTGATTTTTATAGTAGAGAAAACAGCTGTTTGTCAACAACAGGGTAACAATGAGGAAAGCAATCAATCAGATATTTTAATGTCCATTCATTAGTGGTGATCATCACCAATAATGTCTCACGCTGTGCTGATTCTATGATGATTCTGATATATATGCAATCATGCGAACGAGCTGAATCCATGCGAACAACTTTCTGAGAAAGCTGTTTGTGTCACACTTTGTGCTTTCTTCGCTTCATGCCTTCAAAAACAGTCAGCATACCATGTTTAGAGGTAGAGGTGACGCACGTCATGCGGCACATCCCACTACCTGGGCAGAGGGTCTTATACACTGGGCCTCCAACAAAGAGGCAGGGAGAGCGGGCAGTCTAAATAAGTAAGAAGCAGCATGCTACCCTTGGCAAAGTTAGTATGGCATCCTCCACCCTTCGGGTATTCTTTGCTCCTGAACTTTACTACTGAACGATGTCACGTTCTAATTCTTGTCTCATTTTTCTTGTACTCTTCATAATACGTGTCTCCATGACACGTTTCTACTGTTGATGAGAAACGCCTTGTAGTGTGTGACTAAAGAAACCTGCTACCCCTCCTCCCATGTAGTTTGATAGGATTCCCAAGTAGGGTAAGTCCCTCAGTTTGAGTGAGATCGCATGGATTCTTTCATAAAAATGCATCTCCTCTACCTCTGAGCATGGTATGCTGGCTATTTTTTAAGGCATGAAACAAAGAAAGAACAAAGTGTGACGCAAATAGCATTCACAGAAAGTTGTTTGCATGGATTCAGCATGTTTGCATTATTGCATATATATCAGCCTCGTCATAGCATCAGTACAGAGTGAGATATTAAGGGTGATGATCATCAATAAGGCATGAACATGAAAATCTCTGATCGTTGCTTTTTTCATTGTTACGCTGTTGTTGACAAACAGCTGTTTTCTCTACTATAGGAATCAAGATCTTACAGCTATTGTAAAGCAAGAAAATGCTCACCTTACCTGCCAGTTAGCACTACATGAACTCTCAAGTGGAGTGATTGTGTATCGGGGCAGTGTGTAATTGACGTCCTTATGAAAGCCCTGGACCCAAGTGGCCTTAGTGTAGGGGCTGAAACATGTTGACAATTTATTAGGGTCAGAGGACCATAACATCCCTACCCCCGATTAAGACTTTTTAATCATACCCAAACAACCAGTAATTAAGGGAAACCAAGGTTATTTTGATGCATTTTTATTTTTATAGGTACCTCGGTCATGAGAATATCCTAAGTGCTCCCTGAAATACGGTTGAGCCCATCCTGGTTTTTAGGGACCAGGATGAGACCCGATTATGAAGCATGGCACTATTAGAGTGGGTGAGGGTCTCACAAAAGAAACTTATTTTTTTCCTTTTCTGTGATATCCGACAGGGTACTTGTTTGTAAGGAAGAACCCTTATTCAGGCATGGGATACCATTTTGTTGTTAGCACACATTTATCCCCACTTCCAAGGGTCCAGGGCTGCAGAGGCACCACTTGTGGGGTTAGTACTCACAGCAGGCAGAGTTTAAGTGCAGGGTTCAAAATGGTTGGAGCTTTTCTATCCCTGAGGCTCTGAACAGGAGGCCAGCCAACTAGCCATTGGAGTCACTCTGGTGGTCATGGGTTCAAGGTGCAGGCCCAGACCTTATTACTTAGGCAGTAGGGCAGCAGAGTGGCAGGGCAATAGAGCAGTGTTTCTTGCAGCAGAGCTTTCCTTCTTGCAGCAGAGCAGTAGAGCATTCCTTCTTCTGAGTCTTTCACAGGTCTAGGAGTGATCTGAAGAGTGGGTCTGAGGATCCAATATTTCTACCTGGTGCCCACTTTGAAGTGGGAAAAGCTTCTGGAGTTTCCCCTGCAGAGCTGTCTAGAATTTCCTGCCTCCTTTCCCTGATCCCAGTCTGTCTGGGGACACAATAGGCTAGTGTGAAGTCCTTTGTGTGTGAGCTGAGCCAGTGCCTTTGAAGTGCAAGTGTGGTTGGTGACAGCTCCGCCCCCCCTATCAAGTCAAAGATGGCCCATCCTGCCAACACCCAAACCCTCTATTGTGATGCTGGCAGGGAGGAATACACGAAGGCCAGCTGCCAACTGCACCTAGTCATGTGACCCAGGAACAGGCTGTAGGTACCAAATGGTTAGGGCACAAAATACCTACTTTCTAAAAGTGGCATTTTTAGAACTGTGACTTAAAATCCGACTTTACCATTAAAGAGGATTTTAAATTACAATTCCTCGGATGCCATACTTGACTTTCCTACCAATCAAACGTTAGCACTTATTAAGTGTAATAAGGTAACCCAATGTTATCCTATGGGAGAGGTAGGCCTCACAGTAGTGAAAAATAAATTTATGAGGATTTCACTACCAGGACATGTAAAACATAGAAATGCATGTTCAACTTTTTATTTACAGCGCACCCTGACCTACAGGCGGCCTAGGCCCTATCTTAGTGGTGACATATATAATAAAAAGGAGGTTTTCGGCTTAGCAAGGGGGTTATCTTGCCAAATCGATTTGTCAATTTAAAACTACATACAGGCTGCAATGGCACATCTGAGACATGTTTTATGGGCTACTTAAGTGGGTGGCACAATAAGTGCTGCAGGCCTACTGTTAGCATTTAATTTAGCCCTGGGTATATGGTATACCACTTTACTAGGGACTTACAAGTAAATTAAATATTCCAAGCAGGTTTTAGACAATGTTACCATGTTTAAGGGAGTGAGTACAAGCACTTTAGCACTGGTTAGCAGTAGTAAAGTGCACAGAGTCCTAAAAGCCAACAAAAATGGGTTCAGAAAACAGGAGGTAAGAAAGCAAAAAGCTTGGGAGTGACTCTGGGGGGCCGCAGAGAGGGCCGGGTCCAACACCCAATAATCAGGATATTTAAAAGATTACACTTGTGAAATAAACATTTCCGACGGCACTAATATATCCCTTCTTGAAACTATCATTTAAATGACAGCTGAAGGTTCCAAATGAATAAAATGTAATGTTGCCACAAGGAGGAAAGTAAAAACGTTGTGTGCAGGTGTAACAAAAAATGCAGAGTCAACTGATGGTATGAAGAACACCAAGAAAGAAAATGCATAATCATGGACCCAGACACAATCGTATTCTTCTATCATTTCTTTGAGATTTGTTTTGAAGATCACATTGTCATTTGAAGGATCTTGCTTGCTGCAGGCCAACCCTACTATAACTAGCACCAAGATAATGCTAGGGGCACGAGAATTGCTTCAGAATCTCTTGCAACCCAAGGCATAGTCTGTGGCAAAGTGTTCACCCACTGAGAAAGCAATCGCCCTAAAGCATGTAGTTGTTCCCTTTGGGAGAAGTATCAAAGGTGCATCATGGCTTGAGCAAACACTAGGAGATGATGGACGGAGCGCTGAAACTTTTCAGACACTCACCCCCCAGTCACAGATCTGGGTTGAATCCATCATCGTTCATTAGCTCACTTCGCCAGCCCAGTTCAGACAAGCCATATGTAAATCAGTCTTGACCCTGTGCCTCATGGGAACAGTCCAGCCCGAACTGCCAAGCTGGGTCTTCCCTGGACCAGACACAAGCATCCTGGGAGTGGTTTTGGGGTAACACCCCTAATCAGCCAGGCTAGCTTGAATCCAGTGGAAAGTGAGCAAGGGACCCACGTCTGGGCATACCCTGCCAACTTAGGGCAAGCAAAGCAAACACAAGTTGATGGACGGAGCGATGAAACTTTTCAGACACTCACCCCCAGTCACAGATCTGGGTTGAATCCATCATCGTTCTTTAGCTCACTTTGCCAGCCCAGTTCAGACCCAGCCAAATACAAATCAGTCTTGACCCTGACCCTCATGGGAACAGTCCAGTCCGTACTGCCAAGCCAGGACTTGAGCCAGAATAATACCTCCTGGGCATCAAGAAGATTGTGACGTGGTGGAGATCAAGCCCTCTTGAATTTTAGCTCCTTTTCCAGTGAAGGATTTTGGTCCAGTTCTAGATATCTCTGACCTATTCCAGGTCCTGCGTATTGGATATGAAGTCTACTCTCTGCTCTTCCACCAAAACCCTTTTTTTGCATGAACCTCAAAATATCTTTCAAGGAGCATTTCTCTACCTCCACAAAGTTCTTGTGGGTTTTGACCAGAAGAAATGTTCCCATATATCTGACACCAGTGCCAGGGTCATTAGATTAAAACAGGCTTCCCCGCAAGTTATGCACTCCCTAAATGTTGGCACAAGCACTAACTACTGAAAATTAAGAAAACAGGCAGCAACAACTTAGTTAGACAACTGAGATCAAACTGATATGAAGAACTTGGAGAATGAGTATTCATTGAGTAGGCAAATAATAAGGGTGCCTTATTAGTCCAGTTCTTACCTGGATGGTGTAAGACAGATTCAAGTTAAAGTTGAACAGGCCAACATTCAGGGTGGCACCAGGAGACACATCTCTTTCTACAGATCACATGTTCATTTAGTTTATATGGCCCTTCTTAGTGGATCCCGCTGCCTTCAACACCAGGCTATTCTTTAGGAAAAAAAATGGTCGTGTTGTATGAGATGATTGTGACCACCTGTAAAAGAATATTTATTTACTGATATTACTCAAGTACAAGGACTGGAAGCGTTGACTAGTGGTGATCTGGCGCAGCCAACCAGGTATGCTATCACTGATAGGGGCTTATTTACAAGGCCCTTGCGCCACTTTTGCGTCATTTTTAACATGGGAAAAGTGACGCAAAAGTGGCGCAAGGGGCTTGTAAATCTGCCCCATAGTGTCCAGTCTAGAGTGGAGTACCAAATTTGAGGGGAAAAAATATCAATTTTTGAAAATTTAAAATAATGGAGGCGGCAATTGCTTGGTATGTCCATGGGACCAGCAGTTGCCAGTTGGTCTCGGGGCGCCCATGCTGGCGATGTGTTGGATATTTTATCTAGTTGCACTTTCTCATGTGTCTGGAACAGCAGCCATTTTGCCTACAGGAAATGGTGCAAAATCTAAGGCGCTGTCATGCATTCCACATTCTCCCGAGAGTTTTTAATTCCACGCACTCTTCCATTAGGCTACTCATGCACCCCCCTAGGAGCAATGTTCTTGGCCTCTGTGCAGCCGGGCCATTTCAGCAGGGAACACGTGTTTTTTTAGAGGTTGGGGGACATTTTCCCACAAATATCAAAATCCGCGCAGATGTTCCGACGTCCAAAGACAGAAAACATCTGTGTTGAACTTCCTGCACGTTAAAAAGCTTGGGAACACTCCCACACACTACTGAAAACATTCAGCAACAATTGGACCTGCAGATTAACTTTCCGTTTCAGTCCAGATTTTTGGACGTTTAAACCAGGTGCTGGCTGTTGCCAGCGTGTCATACGCTCAGCAACGTTTTGTACAAATCAAAACACCGCCGCAAAGGATTGTTCCACACCAACAGATTTAATTCTTTGATTAACCAAGGATTTTAGGAAGAAAGCATTGCTGGTGCACCATGTAAAATAAGTAATTGTCTCCTTAATAAGATTCTAGACAGATCCCGAAGAATGGACATCGATGATTTAGCCTGGGATTTTCTCATGGAACAAAGGAAACCCGAATTGCTGATTTGTTTGTGAATATATTTATTACCCTAAAAGTCCGACCAGCTAAAAATGATAGTTTTTTAAATCCAGAACTATATAAATATGTTCCAATTTTGCACTGAATAGTCATTATAAGAAGACAAACCATATGTTTTGTCTCAACTATATGTTGCGTTATGCAGTATATTCAGGGCCACTGGAATTGTGTTGTTCTGCGGCTACATCATTTTCTGAAAAATTACAGATTTTCCGCATTTGCCATATAATCCATCATCTTCTGAATCAATTGTTGATTTTAACAAAAAAAAATCTAGGGATCTGTTTACGAGGATGTGGCGCAGCACAGCGCAGCAAGTCACCTTCCTGCGCTGCGCCACAGGGAAAGGGCAGGAATGCACCGTATTTAATCAAAAGTTACCAAAACAGCTTCCAAATGTGTTTTCACATGTTGGCAGGTTTTTTGTTGTGCAGCAACTGGTCACCTTTCAGTTGCTGACTTCTGTGTTTAGGTGTTTAATTAATACTAACGAGGGTAAACTTTTGCCAAGCCAGTATTAACGTGTTAAATTAACAAAATAGTGTTGTGGCGCTGCCACAAAATATGGCACATTATGATGCAAAATGTGCTTTTTCTTAACCCATAGTTTAGCCAACTGGGCCGCATTATTTGGTCCTCCCCTGCCACATAATTCCAGTGTCCTTGACTAAGTACAGGGCACTGTTAGAACGTGGTCCTGTGATTGATGGATGTGAAGAGACTGAAGAAAGTGACGCTGGAGGCATATAATATGTATGTTTTTGCACATGCATTTTGGGTTTAGCTCAGGGACAGAGCCCTGGGCATAGGAACCTTGGGGGATAGGAGAGATTTATCCCTCCCCCTCCACCAGATTGTGGAATGGTGGAGGGGCGCAGCAGACAATATCACCCCATACTTTGGAGTGGCAACTGAAGAATAAAAAGTGACAGACAGACTATGTCTCTCTGAAACCATGTTGCACATCGTCTGTCTCCAGGGCCGGACTGGGAACAGAAATCAGCCCTGGCAAACTGCTCAGCCGGCCCCCCCTGGGGTGAGGGGAAGTGCAGCCGAGCAGTTTGCGAGGGCCTGTTTTGGCCGATTTTGTTACAGGGGGCCGATATTGCCGACCCCCGGTAACAAAAACGGCCCCCCAGGGGCCCAAAACCGGCCCCCACCCTAGCGGCCTACCGGGGAAATGCCCGGTGCCCGCTATGGCCAGTCCGGCCCTGTCTGTCTCCTTTGTTTTGTTAAATATTTAATTGTGCTCATTGAGGTGTTTATTCGCTACTAAAGTCGTTCTGTTTGGCATGCGAGTCGTGTCAGCAGAGTAAGAGATGGCAGGAGATACTATTCCATGTTAATGTCACTGCTGACTCGCCTGACTGGAAAAAACAAAAGAATTTTAGGAGAGGCTCAACACATCAATGGCTGCAATAAAATACTCACGGATGTCGATTCAAGGGGTGTTTGGGGTGTGACAGCCCCAAATAAATGCATTCTTATCCTGGAGGTTGGGCCTGGGGGCTCTTAGTTAGGTCGGCTATGACTGTGTTGATTTTTCTCATCATTCTGATTTTACTAGGAGGTTTTACCTTTTTCATTTTTTGGATAAAGAACTTAAATATATATAGTACCCGGTTTACCAAATGGTTTTCTCCCATGGTATGGGGGTCATTTTACTTTTTTTAATGTTCCTCACTGTCAGGATATACCTGACAGTAACAGACAGCAAAAAAAGCATTCCAATCACCCACCCTAAACAGTACGGACGGTGAATGGCTTACATCTGATGGCACCTACTCCATCGTGCCATTGGAGGATGTTTTACACTGAAGGAACAGCATAAAACCTGCAGTCAGCCTGACTCAAAATCAGGTGGGCAGATCTTGAGCATGGTGTACAGGGTACTCTGTGTTGTAATGGAGTATCTGGTCGCCAAACTCTCAATTAGCCCCAGAGGCTCACCTAATCAAAATCAGCACTGATGTTGTTCCTCATGGGAACAGTCCAACCCAAACCTTGGTCATCTCCCCCATTCACCCTGCATCCTACTACTTTTTTATTTGGGAAATCTGAAATTCAAACACCCCGAATCTCCCTGACTAAGCTATATCCCTGAAAATACTTAGCAAAACTGAGGGGTCTCAGGAGCCCCCGCGTAGTTTGCTTCTTAGAAGCCGGGGCCCATGTAGGTAAGAGCGGTGGGGTGGTGGGAGCGGGTGGAGGGTGATTTCGACAGACGATGACGAGGGAAAATTAATTATTTATCTAATTTTCCCTCGTGGTCATCTGTCGAATCCCCCCAACCCGGCCCCACCACTCTTACCTGCACGGGCCGCGGCTGCTTCTTAGGTTACGTCCATCTCTTCAAGGAGACATTTTTGAGGTACAGTATGACTTCAGACAGGCATATTTCATCACTATGTTTGATCTTGTGTGTCTTCTGAAACATTAAAAACAGCAAATCATACCTTTAAGTCTTATGACTCAGGCATATGTTTATATGTGTCTATACTGTCAGTTTGATTTAAGGTGTGATAAGTGCATTTATTGAACTACCTACTAACACTAATTGAATAATAATAATTCAATACCTGAACACAAAGCACTGGCCTTTGGTGTTAAACAGAAGGGAGAAGCATATAACACTAAAGTCGATGAACTGCACAATATGCAATCGTGGATTCAAATCACACTTCCACATTTGACTAAACTTTGTGATCCTTGGCCCCTTGCTTAACTTCACGATGTATCATTGTCCTTAACCATTCAGTTTGAGAATGGTTTAGTTGGTCTTGGTGGACCATGCCACCCGATACCCGGAAGCTATCCCTCTAAAGACAGTGACTGCACCCCGTGGCCAGGGCACTGATGGGGATCTTTACCCACGTGGGTTTCCCCAAGGAGGTGGCATCAGACCATGGTACCAACTTCATGTCCTTGTACATGAAGGCCATGTGGAAGGCATATGGAGTTACCTACAAGTTCTCCACTCCTTACCACCCCAAACCAATGGGTTGGGTGAAAATTCAACTGTGCCCTCAAAGGCATGATTATGGGTGTCTCAGAACCCATGAGAAGTAAGTGAGACATCCTCTTGCAATGCCTTCTGTTTGCTTACAGAGAGATGCCGCAGAAGGGGGTTGTCTTCAGCCCTTTTGAACTTCTGTACGGTCACCTTGTGAGATGACCTCTCAGTTTGGTAAAAGGACGGTTGAGAGCAAGCTCCTAGGAAGCCACCCCAGGATGTGTTCAGTTGCATGCTGACTTTCCGAAACCAGACCGCCCACTTCCGGAAACTCACCCAGTAGAATCTGGAAGCTAGCCAGGAGGACATGAAATGCTGGTATGACCAGAATACCACTTTGGTTGAGTTTTAGCCTGGTCGAAAGGTGTGGGTGATGGTGCCCTAAAAACACATCTTTTAGTGAAGTTGGTTTTTAAATTGCAGGTCTGAAAATGCCACTTTTAGAAAGTTGGCATTTTCTTACTTCATGTGGCATATTTTATTTTAACAAAATATTTAGAGGAACTGGATGCTGCAACAACTGCCCTCTTCGATTTTGGTGTTGTGCCCTCACTGAATCCATTCCTGAATCTACGGTAGACAACCTTCAAGTGTCTCATACGGCCGGTACCTGTGGTGTTGCGTCTCTTAGCCTTCACACTCCAGTTATACTTTCTCTTGTGCTTAGCGGGATATCCGCACTTACTACAGGTACATTTCTAGAGATGGTACGCCTTTGATCCCCAACGATGACACAGTGTGTTCATCTTGTTTTGGCGTTTGCCAAATGACGATGTTTCCTTCGTCATCTTGCCCCAATGGCCGACACGACAGAGACATTTTCTTACTTTAACCATTCTGTGCCTCTGACTGTCCCTAGAATACACGTCTGGGTGGGATGACAGTAGATCTTTGTGAATTCACTCTAGACAGTCATACACAAAGGAAGCTGAGGTGTACCCTGCATATCCTGATGGCCCATCACCAGGCTGATGGGTCTTCCTGAGCTAGAGTGGTGGGAGGAGTTGGCACTTGCACCTGAATAGGGCTGTGCCTGTCCCTACACAAAGAGCTGCCAACCCCCCTGTAGTGTGTCTGAAACCAGTGCCACTACGGGCAGGGTCTTGTGCACCACAAAGACCTTTCTTTGAAGTCTCCCTACTCCAAAGGCTAAAATTGGTATAATTACTGGACCTCTGACACCATATACTCAGAACACTTCTGGACTGAGGACTTTTTGCCAGGAAGAAGAGCTGCTGTGCTGCTAGGAGGGACTACCACATTGCTGCTTGCTTTGCTGTGTTGGGCTGCTGCCTGCTGCTTCTTGCCAGGGAGTCAGAGGACTGGGCTATACTCTCTGCACCCTGCTTTCTAAAGGTTCTCCAAGGGCTTGGTTGAGCTTGCCTCCTGTTACTGAAGTCTTAGGGACATCACAGACTTCCCCTGCATCCTGCAAACAGGACCTGGGCTCCTCTGCTGTGAGTCCTGACCTGTCAAGTGGTGCCAAAGTCAGTCCTGGGCCCTTGGAGGTGTATTAGGTGCTGCAAACCAAGAAAATCGATGCCTCGGCACCGAGTTTCAGTCGGAACCGGCACCTTCTACGACATCGATGCATCATCGCTGCCTGCACCGAAGCCATGGACACCGCACGCCAGGTGAGGAATGCCATGACCTCGACTTCAAGGAAGCCCCAACGCAGTTGTAGCACCTTTAAAGAATCTCATCAGCGCGAGTCTCAACACCGCGCCACCGATGTTCGTGGTGCCCCTTCCTGACTCCACCTCATCCCCGACCCTGTGTGACTCTCGATCGATACAGCGCCTTGGGCCCAGCGGTCCAGCTCAGACGACAAGGAATCGATGATCTGCACTCTCGACATCAACATCACCTCGACACCGAATTGCCTTCTTGAACCAAGGTCTCACACCCGCGACCGACATATCACCTCCTCTGTGCAATGCATCGTCTTGGAGCGGCAAAAGCTTCAACGACTCTGCACCGCCTTAAGGACCCAATGCTTCACCTGCAACCGCGACACCTCACATCCATTGCACGACACCGCGTCTTGGTTTCCGACACCATGTCCTTGGTCTAACGCAGTTTTTTATTTTTAACTCCGCCAAGGTGCTGAAGCACGACCAGATAGCCACAGTTGAAGCTATAGACTTCTAAGCACTGCAATTTTGATTTAATCTTTAAAAATTCATATCTTGACTTTTGTCATTTTGGTCTTGTTTTACTCAGATAATTGCTAGCCATTTTTCTAATCTGGTGTAGAGTACTTTTGTGGTGTTTTCACTGTGTCACTGTATTACTGTGTGCGTGTGTGTGTGTGTGTGTGTGTGTGCACAACTATTTACACATTGCCTCTTTAGTTTAGCCTGACTGTTCTGTGCCAAGCTACCAGAGGGTGAGCACAGGTGAACTTTTAGTGTGTACTATACTTACCCCAACTAGAGTGTGGGTCCCTGCTTGGACAGGGTGCATACCTCAGCCAACTAGATACCCCATTTCTAACATCTGACTTACATCTTCTCATGACTCGGCTAATGCTTTGGCTATTGGGCCCTCCCCAAGGCTGGCCATGTTCCCTCCCCAGAAATTTGGTGTCTCAAATGCCATTGGGCAGAGATCTCATAAGTGCAGCAGATGCAGAGACTCCAGGGATGAGTTGCGTGATGCAGGACCTAGTAAACCCCCATTTTGGCTGAGTTTTACCACTCAATCGGCCTATAGGAGCCCATTTTCCTTGCTTACATTATGGCCCATGAAATACATGCTTCACCACTACATAGTTAGGAGCAGACAAGCACATCTTGAATCCGAAGAGGGAGGCTACGAGTTCCCCTCAATGCTACAGGAGGAGGCACCCAGTATTGGTATCTGTGCCAACAAATAGGAGACTATTGAGAGCACTCACCTGGCTGGATTTAATCTTAGGTGGCATGGTGGCAAAAGAACAATGGGTTGGGATGCTATCCAAAGCTATTATTGGTGGTTCGACCTATTGCAAACATCGCTTCCGTCACCTTTTGCGTGTTTTATATAATGCCATAAGTGGCCAAGGGTATGCACAGACATGGGTCCCTTGCTCACTGTGCCACCGGAACCAAGCTACACCCGACTGAAGTGGCCCAATCAGTCCGAGACCGGTCTTACGTTGCTTGTGTTCCTGTTCGGAGAAGACCTGGTTTGGCATTTCCGGCTCGACTGTTCCCATTGGAGCAGGACCAAGACAGATTTGCATAAGGCTTGGTGTAATCGGAGGCAGCATAGTAGGCAAAAGAACGATGAGTTGCAGTGCTACAGAAAGCGGCTGCCAATGGTTAAACTTATAGCAAGCATTCTTACTGTCACCTTTTATGTATTTGAGGCACTCACTTCAGAGCACTTTTACTTTAGTGAGAGTGAGAGAGAGAGAGAGAGAGAGAGAGAGAGAGAGAGAGAGAGAGAGAGAGAGAGAGAGAGATTGCAGTAGAAAACAAGATTTTGAGAAAGTATGAAGAGCAAAAGTATGCAACGACTTTTTGACCTGACATGCAAAATAGCATCTTGCTGTAGAAGCACTCCCCGGCACCCAATAATAAGGCCATTTATGGGCCTTCTCTTGTAGACGACAGGTTTAGTTTTAATCTAGGACAGAGGCAGGGTAGATCTTACATTTGCCATTCTTGTATCTATGATAGTGACTGATGAAGACCATCAGTCATTGGCAGTAGCGGCCAGTATCTGGGCAAACTGGCAGGGCGGGGGCAGGGAAGAACCGGGGATGGACAACAAAATAAAAATAATAACTTACCTGCACCCACGCTCCAATCTGGCTCAGTGCAATGCAGGCACAGGCTTCCAGAATCCTCTGCGGCCAATCCTGATGCTGCATATAAGCAGAGTCAGGATTGGCCTGAGCGCCATGGATTTGCTCCCCCAGGGGCTGGGGTTGGAGCTGGGGTTGGAGAGAGCTTCAGTGCGCATGGCGGTTTGGCCATCCTGAGACGGCCGGCCAAACCGTCATGCGCACTGATTACAGTGCAAAACACTCCTCCTCCAGCCTGTTATCTCTGGCCCCGCCCCCAGGACTTGGCTCCGACAGCCAAAATAAAACAATAATAAACAAGCGTTTATTATCGTTTGATTTTTTTGGCTGCTGGGGGGATGGGCGACGCTCCTTCGCCATAGCAGAGGGGCCGCCACTCGTTATTGTTTGTATGCATTTTGGGAGTTGGAGCCCGTGCGCTGTGGCAAATTCAAAACACTGCAAAGATTCTTTCTGCGTAAACGTTTGTGCAACCCTGTCCCACTTACATTCCCAGTTCTTCTACATCTTATGGACAATCTAAATTATATTTGTGAATATAATATATTATAAACTAAACACATTCTGATCGAAACTCATCAGAAAATTCAATGAAAGAAACGATTAAATAAAGCTGCATAGTACCACTTGTGTATAAAATTGATATATCATTTTAGGGCATCCTGTGTGAGCAAAAGATATTTGTGGTAGGTAACTTTATTGGCAATTTTATATCTAACCACTGGTAAAGCCAATAGGTCTGACCTAAATTGTAAGCCCTGACCAAAATATTTAAAAGAAGCCTGCTGCAGTGAGAAACTAAAGAAACACTGATTGCTTTATTTATTCAGTTGATCTATGAGATGAAAAGATTTATTGTGTCATGAGTCAGTATACGTTTTAGATGAAAAATAGTCTTTGGGAATTGAAATGGAGGTGGAATGATACACTGCACAAAAGCATGAGGTGGGTTCAACACCAACAACATCGTAGTACAAGAATATTGAGGACAAAATATAGAAAGGAAGTATAGATTTAATATTCCTAACTCCACATCTATGTACCTTGAATATATGTGCACCATGTAGGTACATAGATGTGGAGTTAGGTACAGAAAATCGAGGCTTACTTACCCGTCGATATTTTATTTTTGATAGGCTGTCCTCGATATTGTGTCCCATCGATACTGTGGTTTCGATATTCAGGAGAAGGGCCTTTAGTGCTGGTGGCGCCCAGTGTGACAATCATTTTTGGCGCCCCCACACCCCATGACCGCCTCCTCGGATTCACTCACGACCACCGGGCAAAAGTGCCCCTTATCTCTCCAATTATGTTATTTCTAAACACAGCGCAACCCCCCCCCCAACCAGGTCAGCGCCCCCCCACCCTTTCACAGGTCAGCGCCCAGTGCGGCCGCACCAGTCGCACTGCCCTAAAGCAAGCCCTGTGATCAGGAGGGACACCATGAGGGTGAGATAAACACACTCATTTTGGTGGAGCCAAAGGACAGCCTGTGTATATTTTAAATAATTGTTAACAATAGGTCCAGCAAACAACTGCACAGCCACACCAGGCCTAAAAGAAGATGCCACTAATTACTTCAAATGTCTTCTTGTTGACTGACAGCAGTCTCAACAGTCTTTCTAACCTCTCAAACCATTCTTCGTTAGTTTCAGTGCATAAAATACGGCATTCGCATTCATGAAGTGATACACAGCAGAAATTTCAGTCATAGTTTAAAAACGTAAGTGAAAACCAATTTCTGAGCACACTGTACTGTTCCCATCATTTTTTATTAAGAATGCAGAAAAAAAGAGTCCTTCTTCTGTGTTCCCACACAGCACCCTACCAAGGGACGCCACTGTGACCGTCTGGTCTTTCCAGCTGACCCAGGGACTTCCTGAGCGCAGTTGCGTTGGGACCCGCCACAACGCTAACCTTTTGTATTTTATTTTCCAGCTCCATAGCAACCCAAAACAGTACATTCTCAGCTGCTTTGGGTTAGGGATTACATAAAAAGGATGCAGCTTTGAGACATTTGGCGAGGAGGGTTCCTTATTTAGATATTTATAGAGGCAGACGTGCTTTCCCATCTGGAGGTTCAGTCTTTGAGCTGAGTCACGTCTCCGCAATCGGGGTTTATGTTCGCCGTGGTGGGTTGTGGAAGGACTACATCCGAATCCGGAAGGACAAACATCACCACCACAGGACTGTTCATGATATTATCAAGCTACTGTGCCTGCATATGTTTTTATTTTTTTTATTCTAACCCAATATATTGTTTCTTGGGACTCCACATCTAAATAAATTTTGAATGAGCGTTCAGCATTTGTTGTGAAGAAAAATAATTGTGCAAGCTCCTTAGGGGACTGCTAAATGGTATTTTCCTTTGATAAATTACATGTGCATATGGAGTAACGCCATTAGCACCCACCGCCACGTTACTTCCAAAAGCCAGCTACAGTCCAAGGCAGTAAAATAGTGAAGGTGTCTACTACACTTTGAGCATGCTGGACACAAAGCAGGTGCCTTTGATGAAACTGACATCAATCAGTGTTTGTAAAGCTCAACTACTCACCTGTGAGGGTCTCAGGGTGCTGGGGGGTGGGAGGGGGGGGGGGTTTGCTGATCCATCTGGGCGCTGAGGTTCAGTCAAAGAGCCAGGTCTTAAGATCCTTCCTGAATTGGGTCAGCGACAGGGATTGCCTGAGGTGGAGAGGCAGAGTGTTCCAGGTCTTGGCGCTGAGGTAGGAAAAATATCTTCCTTCGGTCCTGGTCTTGCGCATCCGTGGGACGGTGGCCAGAGCCAGTTGGGAGGAGTGGAAGTGTCTGGTGGGTACTTGGAATTGAGAGGCGGTGGTTCAGGTACGCTGATCCGGTGTTGGGTAGGGCTTTGTAGGTTTGTGTAAGGAGTTTGAAAGTGACTCTTTTATTGACTGGGAGCCAGTGGAGTTATCGCAGGTGTTCGCTTATGTGGCGGGAGATGTTGAGGACCAGTCTGGCTGCTGCATTTTGAACGCTCTCTAGTTTCCTGAGGAGTTTCCGGGTGACGCCGGTGTAGAGTGCATTGCCATACTCAAGCCTGCTGCTGATGAGCGCGTGGGCGACAGTCTTTCTGGATTCAGTGGGGATCCATCTGAAGGTTTTTCGAAGCAGGTGAAGAATGTGGAAGCATGATGAGGAGACGGCGTTGATCTGGCGGGTCATAGTAAGCGAGGAGTCCAGTGTGATGCCGAGGTTATGTGCATGGTCTGTGAGAGGCGGGGGGGCTCCTAGTGCGACAGGCCACCAGGAGTTGTCCCAAGAGGAGGTGGTGGGCATCAGGATGAGGACTTCAGTCTTGTCCAAGTTGAGTATGAGGCGGCTGTCTCTCATCCAGGTGGCGACGACCTTCATCCCGTCATGGAAGTTGTTTCTGGCGATAGTGGGCTCATTGGTGAGGGAAAGGATCAGCTGGGTGCTGTCAGCATAGGAGACAATGTTAAGTCAATGGTTCCTGACGATGGTTGCGGCAGGGTCATGTAGACGTTGAAGAGGATGGGGCTCAGGGAGGAGCCCTGGGGGACTCCGCAGCTGATATTTGTGGGTTCTGAGAGGAATGGCGGTAGTCTGACTCGCTGTGTTCGACCGGTGAAGAAGGAGCGGATCCAGTCCAGGGCTGGTGTTGTGGAGTCTTGTGCTTAGGGTGCGGTGTGAGACGGTATTGAAGGCGGCTGAGAGGTACAGGAGGATGAGGGCTGCTGTTTTGACCTGGAGGGCGCGGATGTCATCGGTGGCGTGAGGAGGGCGGTCTCTGTGCTGTAGTTGCTTCAGAAGCAGGATTGGCAGATGTCAAGGACGTGGTTAGCTTCGATGAACTCTGAGAGTTGGGCGTTGATGGCCTTCTCGATGACCTTGGCCGGGAAGGGGAGCATGGAGATGGTTCTGAAGTTCTTGAGGTTTGTCTGGTCGGCGGAAGGCTTCTTCAGTACGATGTTGATCCTGGCGTGTTTCCAGTTGTCGGTGAAGGTGGCGGTCTCAATGGAGCAGTTGATGGTGCGAGGTAGCTCGGGGGCAATGAAGGTGGCGGCTCTGTGGAAGATATGGTGCAGGCAGGGGTCCGAGGGGGCTCTGGAGTGAATGCTCTTCATGGTTTTGATAGTGTTGTCCGTGGTGAGCAGGATCTGTTGAGGAGCGGCATCGTTGGGTGCGGGAGTGGTGGGAGGGTCTTGGGTGTCAATAACCTAATTGAAGTCACTGTGGACTGAACTGTTAATAAAATGATTGAAGGATGTAAGTGAGCTCCCAGTGCTGGTGGAGCCCTGAGGGGACTCTTTTGGGACCAGCCTCAGTAAGTGACACCAGGCTTCTTTCTTTCAAATACAAAATTAAATCATAAGATCAAAAATTGAATCATGCCTTTCCTACCCATAGACAGTGTCCATCCTTTTCTCTCAATTCAAATTAAAAGACTAGACTACAAAAAACAACACCAAATTTCGATGTGCTTTCACACAAAAAAGTGTGAGACTCGGGCAGCCACCATAGGTGTGGCCCCTTCTGCCTGTTGCCTGCAGCAGTGCTTAATTTGAGCCGATGGTTTCCAGTACCCTCAGGCCTAGGTCACAGAGTCTGCCTGACCACGTATTTCTGAGTCAGGGTTCATGGAGAGCTCATGGCAGGTGAATTTGATAATAGCGATGTGATTTCGTTCGTATATGCGAGTGTATCATTATAAGCATTGGCATCAATTTTATCAATATCAACACCAATTAGCAGCAGAATCTGCAAAAGCTACGGCCCTGGTGCCATGTCCTTTGTGGTGTGTTCATGTGCGTGAAACTTCCACCCCACTGCCTACGTACAGCTCTCTCACTACCATCCTCCACCAATACTGGTGGCTCTGCTGCAGTTGTGTGCAGTGCCCTATACCCACTCCTAGTGGTTAATTTGTAAAAAAATAAGTGCCAGGGCTCTCGACAGGAAGCAGCTTGCACCAGCCCTTTTTTCCTGTTAGCACCGCCTAAAACAGAACCAACTACTAACCATGAAAGTGGGAAGATGGATGTGGCAAAATGGCCAGAGCTGCCGACTTCGAAGCTGGGGAACCAGGTTCAGTCTCCGTGTCGGCTCAACATCCTGCAATTCTGGGCAAATCACTTAATGTCCCTGTAAATGAATGTGTCCTTAACTGGTACTCATGAAAAGGTCTGGAAACTGCACACTCCATTGCTAACATTTGAGACTCAGCCATGGGAGGCTAGACACATCGGAGTCATTTGCATCTTAAACCCTTGAGATACAAAGACTGTTACAAGTTGAAAGGGCATGGAAGGCTGGCTGATCCTTACAAACTTTCTGTAGGTGTTTCTGTTAATAGAAGTCTTCTGATACTAACCTATACCTTTCTTCTATGACTGTTGATAACATCTCCGCCATATATTATTAGCCATCATTATTTAACTTATAGAAGCCTTCTTCGTGCCAAGTATGGATCTTGAACAACAATAGATCAAAGGTAAATATGTTCATACTGACACAGGCTCCATGAGGAACACCTACTTTAATAGAGTTGAACTAATAAATTAGGGAAAGAGACTTAACTGGCTATTGCTAACCAGTTATACCAATAGGAAATGTGGTGACAAATTAGTAGGCACAGGAATAAATTCACCATCCAGTGGCAATACATGCAGAATCAGCAGCTAAGGTGGGATTTTTATCAGGTAGCGGGAAAATGAGTGGCATAAGCTGCAAGAATGACCTGGGAGATGGCAGCTTAGGGGCAGGGACGCCAATACAAAGCATCATTCTGAAGCCGCGAGATCAGCACAATGTGGCAGATGAGGTCTTAAGGAAACCAAATAGGAGATGATCATTAGTGGATGGATACAGAGGTTTCTGAATGTGAAGATGTCGCAGGTAGAGGCAGGACAATGTTGGGGTGAAACTGAAGAGGTGTTACCAGCCCCTCTGAATGCAGAGCGCCTTTCTCTAGTACGATGTCCGCTTCTAAAGCCCACATCTTCAAAAGGAGGATAGCAAAATATAAAGAGTCCAAAGAGAGAAGTAAGAAAATGGCGAATGCTTTAAACCACTGGACCATGGAGGAGAAGGTCAAACTTTAAACACGTATACACCTAAGGAAGCCAGAAAGAGAGGAGAAATATAATTCAAGATGATGACAGCATACAAGAGGCAAACACTTTAAAAAAAACTTTTTTAAAAAAGAGTCGAATAATCTTTATTTGATAAGTACACTAGAAATTAAGGTCACAGGAAAGGTAATAAATATATGTAGAGCGATGGAGGAGACAAATTATTTACTGCTGTGTCAGAAGTCCTTTCAATTGAGATGAGTTTGTCATTCCTTGATTCCAAGCCTTAATGTTTCTTTTTCTGGATTATATTTATCTTATTATTGTGTCTTCGGGAGGTTTGCCACTAAGCATTTGCCAAAATGAGTCCTTAGCAAGTCGAGCCACTGCCATGTGAATATAAATCCTCTGATCTAATTTCTGTTCAATAAATCTTTAAACTAAAAACGACATAGGCAATCATTTGTAGGCACATTTAAAGCATGTTGAATAAGTGCCTGACTAATAAAACCACCTTCAATTAATTTACCTTTCAATTTACTTTCACTTCTACCACTCTTAGATCTGAAGTATATAATTCGCTGGAAATGATTAGCAAATGCCTGACATCCAGAGGATGTGGTGCAGTCACCTCAAATCTGGGGAACCGAGTTCGAGTCTCGGCAACGACGCTCAACATCCTGTGATTCTGGGCAAATCACTTAATCTCCCCGTGCCTGCAGTGGCGTAGCTAGGGGGGTGGGCGGTCCGCCCCAGGCGGTACAAGTTTTGGGGGGCGCCCCCTTTTACCTGCTGTATATATATATAATAGCAAGCCCCCCGCTCCTTAATGCATTTGCCGCGGGACGGCATATGGAGAAAACTATCGCCAGCCCCCTTCACCCCTTGCTCTTCACTACGGCCGCCGCGGGGCAGCAAACTCAGGGGCTGCCATGGGCGGCCAGAAGGCTACTACGCCACTGCGTGCCTGGCAAAAATGAATGCAACTGGTGCTCATGTAAAGCGCTCTGATACCGGATACCTTCTGGTCAAATCTGCGCTATATGAAACCCAATTCGTCACACAATTCAACCTTTATCCAAATATAAAGGATCTGAATTATGTATGTTACCAGGAGCTCATTCGTACTATATAAAGGGCATCCCTGAACTGGATGACCGGGGTGTCCTATTAAGGCCCTTTCAATAGGAGCAAGGTGAACCCGAGGAGCCTTTGTTAATGTCACTACAGGTAGAACAATTCAGGTATCATGTATCATGTATGTAACTTCATTGGCACATGTCTTATTGGTGGCCTCTCTGAGGCAGGGGGACTTTCCATGCTGCACTTTGCCCACAATGTAGTGGTCAGACCAGGACTTCAAACATTTAAAATAAAGTCTTAGTTTTCCCTTTTTTTCTGCTTTAACACATAATATATTTTTTAATGTAAGTCTATGCTTAGACAGTCCTCCCTTTAGTGAGGGTGTGACACTTCCTCGCTGCAGGATGTCAGATTGTTAAACAGAGAGAGAGAGGTCTCTGTCTAGACATGAGCTGTGGATGAGACCAAACAAAGTTAACTTAGTTTCTGCAAGTCAAGAGGTCTCTGTGAGGCCGTCGTCAGAGAAAATCGCAAATTGTACATGAACCGCAACTTCAAGCAACATTACAGTTAAAGAATAAATAAGATACAATTCCCAGGCCACTGCAATTGAAAGGGATACAATTTTATGAATAAAATGACACCAAAATGAAGTTAATCTGGTGTAGGCATTGTAATTTAAGGCAATAGATGAATTGCTGTTCTTTTTAAGTGCAAAGCAATTTATGTAATTAAAGATAAACAGGCTAATGGGTTGTCTGAGGCCAGCAGTGCATTTATTTTTGTCAGTGACACTAAGCAATTGACTAGAGTGTAAAATGCTGTCCTTTAAAAACAAAGGGGCATATTACCAAGGGCAGTATCGCCACTTTAGCGGCACTTTTTGCCGATAAAGCGGCGATATTTTTATCGCCCTATTAGCAAGCTGTCGCTAACAGCTGTTAGCGACAGCTTAATGGCGATAGCGGCCGTCTTGTTGCCGCTTTGCATGTCAGCGATATTTATCGCTAATGACATGCAAAGTAGGCGTTCCCAACCAAAAGTCAACAGAAACAGCCGCTAACACAACTACCCCCTATTAGCAATGCCCGCGAATCGATGAAAAAAGTCGCGCTAACCGCGATTATCGCTGTAATTTAACACCTGATAAAAACTTGACTTAAGCATCTTGTCAATGGGAGGTGGATTGTAAGGTTAAGTCCTCACCTGCCTATTAGCAAGCTTTCCATTAGCGCAGTGAATTTATCGCTGGATTTCTCGCGCTATTGCTGGGTGTCGCCGCTATCGCTGGATTTTTTATTGCCTTGGAGATAAGCGTTGATAATAACGCGTTATCTCCGCGATGTAATCCAGCGATAGCCGGCGATAAAAAAAACAGCGCTAAGCGCACTTTGCGATAATTATCGCAAATCCTTGGTAATATGCCCCAAAGTTTTATTCAGTTTCAGTAAATATCTTTGTTTGAAGAGTAGCTGAATAATAAACTTGCAAATCTTGATACCGGTTCTTCAGACAGCAGTGGTGGTTTCGAGTTTTATGGTTTTCTGGCACTTCAAGCCCACATCAAAATGTCCCGCTGCAACTGGTCCCCAGTCCCGAGACCTTAAGTACGCAGGAATTTCTTCACTCCTCCAACATAGGGAAGACGATTCACAACTACTGGCTGAGGAAAATGTCTACTTGCCATTGTTATCATTTTTTTCTGCAAGGTCGGCACAGCCAGTGCTTAATTGAAGCCGGTGGTTTCCAGTGCTCGGCACCGGCACTTTATTGTCAGCACCGGGTCTTATGACACACCACATGGTGGCACTGTTTGTCTTATTTTTTGAGGAGCACAACAGCTGTTGTTTAATATTCAAATATACATTAAAATCACTCTTACCTGCCACCTAAAGCTACAAGAATAGCTTGGGTGGCATGTATCAGTCATTTAAATATATATTTAAGGTCTGAATTGTCACACTTGTACGAATGTGATGGCTAGTAATGATAGTACTGTCATTGGCAGCGCTAGTGGGAGCAATGGGTGGTGCGAGCTGCAGTGGCCTCCTTTTACAAATTAAGCACTGGACACAGCCCCTTCTTACTATTGGATCTTCCATATTTTTCTAGTCCGAGAGAAACGAGCTCCACATCAGGAAGTTTCCTTCTGGATAGATTTTAACCCTCATATCTTTAGCATCTCAAAGAGGGCAACTATCCTGGCGCACACAGATGCCTTATAGGTCTAAAGCTTCAAGATGAACCAGAACTCTGTACTCCTCAAACCTTCTCCTTGCACAAATTAATTATTCCAAGCAGTGCATTTACTTTCATTTCTGTCGCTAGCAGCTCAGTTTTTACAACATAAACCCAGCCATGATGGGTGAATCTAAGCGCATCGGGTTAGAATTCCCACACATTTTCCTCATACTTGTTTTAGCATAATTACCCACTTCCTGCCCCATGTTGGGCTCTGATTGCAAAAGAAAGCCTGCAATATTTTGTTTTCAAGTTTTTGAAAATATTAGAATATTGGAATGTTGGGAGCTCCAATGAAAACAATGGAGTGCTCCGGGCTTCAAATGGCCAGTAGAAGCCTGGGGCTCCAACATTCCCATATTGTCACTCACAGCTGTTGCTGTGAACAAAGGCCTTACGGAGCCCAAGGGGATTGGCTCCGTGGGGCCTTTGTTTTATTTATTAGAACATTCTTGCCTCTAGTGGTGGAATGTTCTAATAGCCTTATAGCCCTCCGTAGCTTGGCTATATCGGCATTAAAGTCTCGCTCCCTTATTATAGGCCCTCACCGAACACTGGAGTGAGCCTTTAATGGCCGGTATAGCCCGCTACGGTGGTCTATAAGGCTATAGCAGAGCATGGCCCAGGATTCCCCTTTTATCACCCTCATAACCCCTTCCCAAGAAAACCTCCTTTGGAACATGTAGGATCAAAGCAGACCCTATCCCTTCTAGACACACCTGGTATCTCCACCTAGAGAGACTGTCTTCTCTAGTTCGATGAGGTACTTTCCCCTCAAACAAATCATGTGTCATGGGCTCTCTTAGACAAATAACTGACGAAAAGCCAGCCAGGAAGGCTTTGGTGGAGGTATAGCTTTGTGTTGCACCTCTACTGAGAGGATATGAGAGATGAATGAAACAATTTATCTTGAGACTCATTGGGGGCTTAGCTGTAGGGACATGGTGAAGGCAACAGCACAGAATAGTTACTAAAAAGGCAATACACGAAATAAATTATTAATGTCACCTCAGTACTATGGAAAAAGAATCCCTGTAGACTAATAATTTTGACTTTGTTTAATGATTTATGAGAAAGAGAATGAAATTCCCCATCTTTTAAATGGAATAAAAGAGAAATAGGGTTTAGTGTCTAGGCAAGTTTAAAAGTGTATAAGCAAGTTGTAGTCTTACCTGATATATCAATAAAGGTCATGTTAACTGATTTGTAGATATAAGCACAATTCTACTGCTCTTAACTTTGACAAGGCACAGTGGCATCTGACTTGCACAGTTTTAATTCTACCATTTTAAATGTAAAGACAGGTTATATTTTTACTTTTAACATCCACGCATGGTCTAGATGGCTACATCTTTGATCCACCCCTAATGTTGCAAGGTTTCCCCCAAATGTAAATGGAGAAACTCCTCTAGATTTGGAATTTGACATCCAGGCTGCTTGGTCGAGATATATGTACACTTTACAGATAACTTAGAAGTTTGTCAAGTATAACAGTTAAATAGTAAAAACTGTTTCAGTGTTTTAGGGAAAGGCACTTGTGGTTAGTGGCTGATGTAAGGTTGAAACAGTACTGAGAAAAAATACCAACTTTCCAGAGTACACAAAAATCCAGCAGAAAAACGACAAAAAGTTGGATTTTCTTACACCCAGTTCAACATCAAAATTTGGTTTTGACTTTTTGCAAGGTCTGTTGAGTTCATACACAGCTTCAGGAAGGCCAGTGAGTCAAAACTTCTTATTTAGCAAGATCTGATAAACTTCAGATATGTAAAGGCCCTTCAGTGATGGCTTAAACTGACCATTCTCAGTCAGGCATGCAGTGCTTGCTTACTTTCTTTAGAGACTGGAGATTTTTGTGTCGGGGAAGATTAAAGCTATCCTCCTCCTCGGTGGCTTCCTTCTGCATAGGGCCGGACTGGCTACCGGGCATTTCTAAGTAAAGAATGGAAAACCAAATGGTTTTAAAGTATGCTTTAAAACCATTTGTTTTGCTTTCTTTACTTAGAAGCAAATGCAGGTCCCCATCACCATAAATCAGCCTCCACGGCAGTAAAATCGGGCCGTGGAGGCCCCAGCTTGGCAGCCGACCAAAACACCCGGTAGCCAGTCCGGCCCTGCTTCTGCAACACCACTGTCAGTGTCATGATTGACTCAGACCTTGTTCCATTCTCCATCTAAGGGTTTTCACGAGGGCAGTCCCTGCTTGGCCCAGCGGAGGGGCTTCTGGCCTGCTGGTCATGGCTGGTCTCCTTGTGATGGTTGGATCTAGGTGTTTGGCTTCTGTTTTCACTAGATCAACCGTTTTGGTTGGTCCTCGTGTTTTCCCGGGTATGGTTTTTTTTATGGTTTCTTTTCTCCTTCCCTGACTCTCCTGAGCTGGTAGGCCCCATGGTTTGGATGGGTTCATAGTCCTGCAACACTCCTCTCCAATTCCCCTGACTTCTTCCACCCTGAGCTTGGTATTTCCAGACCATCCGGAGTGCAGGGAGGGGTTTATGGACAATAAAAGGGAGGGACCACAGGCAGTGAAACTGAAGAAAGGCCACTCCCGGGCTTTAGAGAGGTGTAATATTTATAACTGTGACAAGGAAGATCGGATGAGGAAGTAACGTTTTTCTGATTGTAGGGGTTGCAAATTAACTACAAATTAGACCTGGGGGTTTAAGGTAGAGTGCATTTTTTAAAAAATTACTTTGCAGTTTTAGGTAGCGCAAACTCGACCAAAAGGTATTGGAGGCTTTACATGAGCACCAGATACATTACACAAGAACACTTTCATTTTGGGTAGGCACAGGGAGTTTAAGTGATTTGCCCCGAATCACTGGATGTTGAGCCAACACCAAGACTCAAACCTGGTTCTCCAACTCCAAAATCAGCAGGCCGTTACGCCACATCCTCATTTTTCACGCATGTATAAATGATGGAGAGGCACGCTTATGAAGACTGCTCTACAAGGGGTGGCAAGTTGCCTACAAGCACTGGAATCATCATGATAAAACCTTGGTGGTCAATGGATGTATCAGTGCATTGCTTCAATGACCCCTCCCGTCCCAAGCCGCCATGTACGTCACACCCATCGCAGTTCCGCAACACACAACCTGCAGAATCATGTGTATGAGGAAAATCACTACTGTGCTGATAATTTTCCCTAAATGAATGCTGTAGCTATTTAGTCCTGTCGTTGTCACAGAGGTGAAATGATTGAAACTGCAAACTGTTCTGCAGTACACAAGAGAGATTCTGACGTAATGAGAAGTGAGGTACTGGTTGCCCTACCACCCTTATACTAGATATGTGACCTGACAACATGCAACCTTTTTACCTTAAGCCACTCTACTTACAGTGCACTTTGAGGCTGGACTTTGACTTCTCACTTTCCAACTCAAAGCCAGGTACACGAGGTAAATAAACAACCATGTGATGATTACATCGTTTCATTTTATGGGGTAGTGTAATAAAAACTCACCAAGCCGGTGACGACTGGTTGACGTTGAGAGATCCTACTCATGAGAATTGTGTTTTATAAATTAAATGCTTTGGTATTTATGCTACATTTTTGTGTTTTTTTAATCCTTCTGTATGATTATCTTTTTGTATTTTACACAAAGACAAATTACAAATGCATTTTACCAATGTAATGCGTTTCAACAGCAAAAAGGAAGCTCTGCCCAACTGCCTGACTTTGGGCCAGATGTATCAAAGGGATTTACCCATTCTGTGTCTATGGGAAAATGTGTTCATACATATGGCCCTTTGACTCCTCACACAGGGCCGGCTTGAGGGCGGTGCGACCCGTGCGCCCGCACTGGGCGCTGACCTCAAGGGGGCGCCGTTGTTAAGCAATAACGTACATTTAAAAGCACTTGCTGCAGAGCTCCTTGTGCATCCAGCTTTCAGGCAGCATTAAAAATATTAACATAACTCTTGTGATTAATGTTCCTGCTAGAGAGAGAGATCAGAGTTTTGTCTAGAGGCAGTTTTGACTCGCCATGCCATAAAGTAGCACAGAGGGTTAATATGCCTGCTGCAGAGAACAGATCTGTATTTTATGTGGATAGCTGAGTGGATTCGTAAAGCCAACCTTTACCAGCTATGGAGAGATGAGGGGCACTTTTGCCAAGTGGTAGTGAAGGAACCCGAGGAGGAGATCCTGGGACAGGGGCGCCAACATAGACTGTTGCACCAGGCGCCACCAGCACTGAAGCCGGCCCTGTCCCCACAAAGGCTTGTAGAACCATATCAATACCCCACTGCATGTCCGAAGACAGCATGCATCCCTATAGGTTTAGACAACATAATGTTTAAGTATAGTTTTATGCAAGTAGCCCTAACACTAACCATTCCATCTTGCCCTACTCTGGGAGAATGCAACGCAGTCACTTAGAAAGGAAAACAAAAGAGCATTTAGGGCGTTGTAGTAATAATTAATGAAAATGATGACCCACCACAGCTTGCCATTACAGCATTCTGCATTGAAATTGCCTGATTAGGCAGTTAATATTCAACAGGCAGTGCACAGCGGGTCATAGAGTTTCCCCTGTAAAGCCAGCAGTCTCAGTTGGCAGTATGCACAATGAGGAACAGCGCCATGTTTGTAGAAGTTTTTGTCCCTCCACGGGGTTGTGAAAAGTCTCCTCTTATTTTAGGAGGTCTCAGTACAGCTCTGAGAGGAAGAGTGACAGGAGACGGGTCATTCGACACCGGGACAGGTTTGTGGGGCAGAGTGACAGGAGGCATTCATGAAAGGGTTGAGTCAAGCAATCCTCAACAGGGGCTGTAGTTTGGGAAGCAATTGAGAGGTGAGAGGGAAGCCAAGGGACAGGAAACTCTTACGGTCAAACCAACTCTAAGCCTACAATAATTTTCTTTAATATTTACACCTCGTTTCGCAGGAAGTGTTCTCTGACTGAAAACTACCGCCATTCATCTTGTATTGGATTTTATTAGCTTTCGACCCAAGCGTTTCAGTATAAAATTAGATTAAAAATTAACAATACTTGGGATAAACAGGTGTGATATCTTAAAATCTTGGAGCCTGTTTAACATATACTTTCGATGGAATATCGGCATACTAATCACTATTTGCAATGATATGACTCTGAGCAGGGCTTTAAGTGGGATGAAAAAACTGAGGGGGGTCTCTCAAAGGGGTGTGACCAATGTAATTAAGGGCGTGGCTTAAAAACACGTAAGCAAAAAATCTGTGCTTAGCATAGTGTGCCGCCCGACTTGTATTTTGCTGTTTCTGTCATTGCATCCAGATATATGATACAACAAGTAGCATCATACCTACAAGAAGTCAGGACTATTGGCTTTGTCAATGGTTGTTAGTTGCATAAGATAAGTAAGCAGCAACTATGGCTTGTATATAATATTGAAAAAGCTTCCACTTAAAGCGCTGGTGACACCACGACAATGTTGCTGCTGCTGAGTTTAAAAAAGAGAAGGGAAATCCGGACAGAAAATGACTCTCTTTAACCCCTTGGCTGCGGCGCAAATTTCCCCGCTGTGCGGGAGAATTAATGAGTGGGCGGGATTCGGACGGCCCCCGGCCGTCCTCCGCACACGCCCACCGTGACGTCAGACAGCCGGGGGCCGTCCTAAGCATATGCAAGGGGTTAAAGGATTTCCCTTCCCCTACCATGCTCACCTGGCATGACGTCATGCTGTAACTTCTCCACTAGTGAG
The DNA here is from genome assembly GCA_963921515.1 of Calotriton arnoldi. NCBI lineage: Eukaryota > Metazoa > Chordata > Amphibia > Caudata > Salamandridae > Calotriton > Calotriton arnoldi. The sequence continues at coordinate 81,441 of CAWUFW010000699.1, forward strand.
AAGTGAGCATGCGCACATCAATGTGCCTGCTGTCACTGCAGTCCAGAAAAAAACGGACCGCCTGTGCCAGGGCAAAAAACAGAGCCCGATAGAGACCCGTTTCGAGGCCCCCTTTAAAAAACTGCCGGTGCTCAGCACCGGTGAGACCCGGCCCGCTTAAAGCCCTGACTCTGAGAAAACAAAAGAAACAATACTAAATTTAACAAAATGTCTGACTGTTCTAAGTATCCTTCCCGCCAGTGAAGGTCTGGAGGTTTCGGCAGAGACGTTTTAAGGCATGGGTAAAGTGGGCTCTGGCCCAGGGTCCCTGCCTCTGTGGGAGCCCCCTGATAGAGTCAGCTCTGTTCTGCAGAGTCTCCCTCGACCTGATGAGCTTGAATGATTCTCAAAAATTACTGTGTTAAATGCTGTTTTGCTTTAATTTATTTTTAATGTGAGTGGTGTGTGAGAGTCTATTACAGGTATTTTGCAGAGGAATGTTGGGTTTATGTTTCATGCAACATCCATTACAAAGATTCTTTTAGATCAAAACAGGACATGACAAACGAGAAATGGGAGGAGGTCACAGAGATTATTTGTAGAAATATTACTGAGCTCCTGCTGTGTTACAATTTTGAAAACACATGCCATTATCCCTCAATATTAGATGTAAATAACATTTGGTATCTGGTCAAGTGTTGCCTGTGCACTGTCAGCGACCCTACCAAACAGGGCATGAAAGAGCTTAAATTGGATCAGAAATTCAAAGCTGTGCCGAACAGGGGCCCCTAACATACGTTTGGCCCAGGGCCCCCAAAATCCTTAAGCTGTCCCTGGGTTTAGGTGGAGTTTGTGTGAGTCACGGTAGCACATTGTGTCGCACTCCATTAAGCTCCTTGCTGAGTAACAGCAATTTAGTGAAATATTATATTTGGCCCATCCGAACAATGGCTTCAGAGTGGGAACACGCTCTAATGCTGTCTGTAAACAAGGGTGGTTTATAAAAACACATCAAGTGTGCTCAGATTTGATTTCCAATGTCTCTTTTCATTTTCATTTCAACATAAGTGGGCCAAGGATCATCTACCAGTCTTTTAGCCAAAAATTGAGCTGTTTGCCCACCATTTTACACAAACCTGATTATTTTAAAATAGACAATCCAACAAATAGCATGATATTCCTATTTGTTTTTTTTTTTATTCCTTTGTTTGTTTTGTTGTGCTTTGAAGACAAAAGGCCTTATTTGGAGCATGGCGGAGAAGGCCTAGCACCAAAAAATGGAGAACGCTCCATCCACTGTGTTTAGGGTGCCTCTGACATCAGTGCATTTTTAGTAAAGCGGAAGGGACTGCTGCTGCTTATTAGGGGATGTCCGCACCCGCCCACAGTCCTTCTACTGCTGCTATTATCAAGTGGGGCAATGACTGGGCCAATCACAAGTGAAGGCTCTCTCATGACCATTTGCAGGCTAATCCCACACCCAGTTACAGTGTCTGAGAACCTGGTAACAGCTCCTAAGCTGCTTTGTGCTTTATTCAATTCAATTCACCTGATTTGTAAAGCACATGGCTACCCGACACCGAGCTTCCCAGCGCTAGTGATTCTAGCAGGAGTGAGAGAGTAAGAATGGTTAGAGAAAAAGATAGGTTTTTAGTTTGTTTCTGAACCTCACAAAGTCGTCCTCTGTTCTCAAGCTAATCGGTAAGGAATTCCAGAGTTTGGGTGCAAGGTATGTAAATGAGCGGCCTCCACTTCTGGCTTTCTTGATTCTGGGGCCTACCAGTAAGTCAAGATTGTTAGACCTAAGAGCTCTGTTTGTCCGATGGGAGGTGACCAGCTGATGTGGGCCAACTTTGTGTTTTGCCCAATGTGTCAAGCATAGTGCCTTGAATTGTACTTTACAACTTATGGGCAGCCAGTGGAGAGTTTTAAGTGCTGTTCGTGCTGAATTTTCAGGATACCTAGCAATATTCATGCAGCAGCATTCTGAATAATTTGAGGGTTTTTTTTACAACTGAGACTGGGCTACCCAAGTAAAGAGAGTTGCCATAGTCAAGGCGAGAAAGAATCAGTTCTTGAATGACAATTCTACGTGACTCCATCGGGAGCCAATTCAGAGTCTTTCTTAGGCTCTCGGAAGGCCACAGCAGCAGCCTTCACTTCACTTCACTTCGTTCCAGCTTCTAGGTCTCCTGTGCCAGATTCTGCTTGCTGCCGATCCCAGAATGACTTCATCCCTATAAGGGTTAAAAACAGCCCATAACCCCTATCTCCTCAACCTTGGATCATACTAGTACAAACATGCCCAACCTGCCACAAGCCAGCCGCCACACAACCGGCTGCATGCTTGGAATGTATAGGTTGCCAAATCATGCTCCATTTATGTCAGTTTCATTTACCACCTCAGCCCAGAAAGCGCCTTCCTTTAGGTTATGGTTTATGTTACCACCTACATTACCGAATAGCCTCTGTATCTCTGTCTGGTGCTACATAAATGGCTACTGTTTGCATTGCTCATGGCCTTATTATGCAAATAAATAAATCCACTACTTTCTGCTTCTCTAGTGTCACAATGGGTGTCGAAAGGGGCAATAGACAACTGTCTTATTTTATATCTGTATTAAACCAGCAATGCCATAGCAATTTTATGGCAAAATCTGTTCTTTTTTAGTCAAAGCTGTCATTTACACTGAGAATGCTGAGTGTCTTCTAATGCTAAGTCTGAAAAGAAGTCTGGTGTCATTTCAGGGTCAACCGGGACCTCTTGGAAGCCAAGGATACTCTGGTCCACCCGGGCTTACCGGCAATCCTGGGTTACCGGGACGTAAAGGCGACAAGCGAGAAAGAGGAGCTCCCGGGGTAACAGGACCAAAAGGCGATGTGGTAAGTTATGGGGGCCAGTGATTCCATTACTTTACTGAACTTCTGTGCCAAGAAACCGTCCGGATAGTGGGAACACTCTATGCTATAATTCATTCATTCATATTCACAATGGAAAATATTTTCTAGAGTTTGTAATATTTATCTTTTTGTTTTTCTATAGGGGCCAAATGGTGTTAGCGGCTTTCCTGGAGCAGATGGCGTTCCGGTATGTATGAATAGCATTAAAAATTGGGAATGTGTGAAACAGGAAGTGACATCATGGTCACAATTATGCTTCCCATGGGATGGTCCAATTACATTTCCTGGCGTTTCATTTAGGCATACTGGGTAAAACCTGTTGGAAGAAAGAGCTGGAGAAGTTGTCATTTAAGGGTTTCAGCATCACAGACCATGAAAAGAAGGTAGAAGAAAGTGCTCAGGACTGGTAGGGATTAAAGTACTTCGCAACTTGCGGAACCACCCATAAGTAAAATTCAGGGTCAGCATCCACCCTCTTTATATTTGCGAAGAACATCATAGTCCAGACCAAAAATCAAAACAATGTTCTTGTACTGAAAAAACAAGGGGAAAATTAAAGAGCAAATCGAGGATTGCACCAGCTCTTAACTTATCAGAAAATCAGTCTTACAGCTGGAAAACCTTGAAAATCATAGTTTTCCAGGTGCAACATGTTTGCTGTTATGAATGCTGTGAAAGTCATATTATTTCTACTAACCTAGAATTTGGACTACCTTTGGGATTCGGGTTCTGTGCTTCTACTAATCAGCAGGCTAAAAATTGCACAGATGAACTTAAGAGCAAAACTAAGAGGGCGAGTCAATCACTGAAAAGAGGTGTGTTTTAAAATGGGCACACCCACCTTTCTCAAAACTGAGTTTAATCAAACCTGCAGAGAAATGTCTTGTTACTTACCGGTAATCTTCATTACCCCGATTAGGGTCCTCCTCGTCCCAGTCCTAACATAGTGAGGCAATCCTGCCTCCCGACAGCCAATCAGAACGCTTATAATATTTTCAAAGGATATATAAGCTCGTCCCACCCACCGCCATTCATGTTATCAACAAGTCCTGACACAAACACAGCGGGAGGGAGGGAGGGAACAAGACTGGGACAAGGAGGACCCTAATCGGGGTAATGAAGATTACCGGTAAGTAATAAGACATTACCCCCTCATGGGTCCTCCTCGTCCCAGTCCTAACATAGTGAGAAACTCACAAGCAGAGACCCAAGAAGAAAAAACGCAGGACACCAGGGATCCTTGCAAAAGTACAAAACTTAATCAAACAAAGTATTAAGGAACAGCAGCGTGCAAAACGCCAACAGCAAAATGGGCCACAGAGGCAAAGAAAACAGCAAAGCGATAATGCCGAACAAATGTGTGAAGGGACAGCCAAGTGGCCGCTCCACAAAACACCTGGAGAGAGACCCCCGCCTCCTCAGCCCAGGAAGCCGACACAGAACGTGTCGAACGACCCAGCACCAGAGACGGAGGGGGAAGACCCACAGGATAGGCAGACCGCCAAACGCACATAGCGAGTGAAGGTGGAAGGAGAAACTAACCATCCCTGAGCCACACCCCCACATGTGAAAAACAGGGCAGGTGAAAGACGAAACCTCAAGGTACGGAGGAAGAAAAAACGAAGGGTGCGAACAACCAAGGATGAAGGAACAAAGGAATCCCCATCCCCAGGCAAAATAGGAAGGAATCACCTCCAGCAGCAAATGGAACCCGGAGGAAGCTCAGGGGGAAAAAAAAAACGGGCCCAGCCGCAATACAACCCCACCCAGCAGACACTGCAAATAAGGGAAGGAGAGAAGCAAAGCACCCAACTCACCCAACCGCCGCACGGAGGAGACTGACAACAAAAAAGCCACAGTTGCGGACAACCACAACAAATAGCCTCCAAAAAAGGCACAAAAAGGTGCAACTGCAGACCCCGCAAAACAGTAGGCAAACCCAAGGAGGCACAATCACAGGAGAGATCGGATGTGGAAGCCGAAAGCAACACAGAATCCGACTCACCCAAGGAGCAACAACCTCCAAAGAGGCCCCGAGACCCCGACAAGCCTGAACCACAGCCCAACGAGCAGACAAGGCAGAAGGCGAAAGGTCCATCAAAAACCCATCTCGGAGAAAGACAAGAATAGAAGCCGGACCACCAACCATGGATCCAGACCAAGAGAAGAGCACCAAGAGACAAAAGAGCCTCAACGCGCACCACAGTCCTTAAGTGTTGAAGGCCGACGCGACAACGGAATGCCACAGGCCACCACAGAAGAACAGCCCAAAGACGCCAACGTCAGCCGCTCAAGAGCTAGGCCGACAGATGCAGGCGACAAAGATAGGGCTAAGACAGGTGCGGACACAGAAGCGGAGCCGGAGTCAAGGAAAAACCGGCCAAACCCGCCCCACTCCAGCAGCATCAGGAGCAGAAACCAAAGGCAGCGAGGTCAAAAAGGAGCAACCAACAGCACAGACACCTTCACCCCCCCGAATCCTCTGCAGCACCCCTGGGAAGAGGGAAAAAGGAGGGAAGGCATACAGAAAGCCCGAAGGCCAAGGAAACGAGAGAGCAACCCCTAAGCCTGAGGACAGACCACCTCAGAATAAAACCGGGGGAGAAGAGCGTCGTGAGGGGAAGCAAACAGACCGATCCAGAGAGTCCCGATCCGAAGACAAAGGTCCCGGAACAGAGGAACAGACAGACGGCACAAAACAGAGGACGGGAGGAAGCGGCCCAAGCCGTCCTCACGAAATTCAGATGCCTTTGAACGTAAACAGCCCTCAATGCCAACAGATGAGATTTCACCCAGACACAAATCACGGAAGGCAGCAGGTACAGAGACGCGCACCTGAAACCCCCAAGAAGGCGCAAGTAACAACAAGCCACCTGATCGTCGGGACGAACCAACAGACTCTTCAGCCACCAAGGACCCCAACACGGCCCCCCAACCCCAAGGACAGGCATCCGAGGTCAACAAGAGGAGAGAAGGAAGAAGAAAACGCACCCCCACACCAGGGTGGGAGAGCAAAGCCACCATACCAAATTAGGAACCAGAACAGGGGAGAGAGGAACCAGAGCCACGCAACTTGTATGGGAAGGGTCCCAACGAGCCAACAGAAGAATCACCAAGGACCTGAGGCACAGGTGAGCTCAAGGAACCACAGCCGTGGAGGCAGCCACCAACCCCGGACCTGCAACCAACCCCGAGCAGGGGCAGAAGGGTGATCCAGCAGGACCCGCAGAAGAGTCAAAAGGGCAGAGAACCAAGCTGGAGGGAGAAAACAGCCCCCAGCAAAGCGTTGAACAGGCCTCCGAGAAACTGAAGTCCCAGAACAGGAACCAGGTGAGAAAAGGCCAGATCCAACATGAACCCCAGATCCTGGAAAAAGGCCATCAACGCCACCACCACCAGAAGAGCCACAAGGAGGATGGAAGCAGAAACCAGATAAAAGCAACATAGGGAAACACAGGGAAACCCAGACTCAGCAAAACCCCCACAGCAGGAGCCAACACCGCGGGAAAACCCGGGGAGCAGTAGAGAGGCCAAAAGGCAACACCTGAAACTGGTAATGGAACCCGTCCACCGCAAACCGCAGGAACCGCTGACCTGCAGCATAAAAGGGAATATGAAAACAGGCGACTTCCAAACCCAAGGAAGCCAAAAAATTGCCCACCAGGATATGGGGAACGATGGACAGCAAGTTGATCATCCAAAAATGACCCAGCCGCACCAAACTGTACAAAGCCCGGGGATTCAGAAACCGAGCGGAAGGAACCATTGGGCGCCGGGACCAGGAACAGAGAGAAGCAGAACCCCTGGCCCCGCTCCATCACCAGAACCAGCACAACAGTGCCCCAGGACAAAAACAGGCTGACGCCAGAGAAGAAGGCAGAGCGCATCACGGGGCCAATGGACAATGGGGTAACCTCGAAAACAGTCCAAAAGGGGTACGGCCATGGAACGGAAGCCAGTAACCAAGATCGATTACCGACAAGACCCACCAGGCGGAAATCAGACCGGACCAACGATCCAGGAACAACCGAGCCGAGTCACCAAAATAGCAACATTGCCAACAATGTAGACAGGGAACTCACAACCAGTGAAACACCAGGAGTTGAACATATAACCTTTTGAGGGAGAGACCGGAACCGGAACCACCAGGACACGGTGACTCCTCCTGGGCATTACAATATCTGACCAACACCCAGGGGCAGCAGCAGGCGCTGCAGAGGCCGGGAACCAAATGGAACACAGCCCCCCGACCATGGGCCCGACCACGAAAGGGCCGAGAAGAAGACAGAAAATCCAGAAACTCCGGAAGAAGGAAAAAAGACAAGCCCCTCCGCACATACTGCCTTTGGAGTAAGCCAAAAAGCCGGAGAACCACAAAAAGCAGGTAACGGACCAAGGCGTCTGCGCAGCGTCAAGGCACCAAAGCCCGGTCCAGAAAGACCTCCTACCAGCCACCGCCGCCCCAGCAGCCGAGGAGAGAACCCTCAGGGCAACAAAACACAGCAGACAGAAACTGAGCCAAGACCACCATCTGCGCCAAGATAGGAGTGAGATCCCCCCCCGATCCGGAAGACAGACAAACAGGTACCCAAACCCCTAGAATGGACCTGCGAAGCAGAGGCTGAGGACGTGCAAGCACGAACCCTAAAATGAGAAGCAGCAGAAGAACGCATGAGAGCAGACTGCTCCGAAGACAAAGATGAGGAAAAAGACATGGAGGTCAAAATAGATAGACCCCAGAAACCAGAGGAAAATGAGTATCAAACCCCGTCAGGCGATACCACTTCCCCAGAAAACGAGGAATCCCCCGCATGTCGACCTCAAGCCATGGAACAGCCAGAACCTCCTAGACGACATAATGGAAAGGCAGGTCATGCACCACCGAGGAACAATACAGGGAGTCACCCCTCCGCAGACAATGAAGCAGGCGTAAAGCCGAGAACCTCACGAAATGGACCAACATGACCGAAAAAAAAACCTTTCACCGGACATACCCCCCAGCAGGGAAAATGACCACATACTCCCACCCTCCGGAGAGGAGGAAGCAGAAGGCTCAAGCAGCGCAGCCCGCATGGGAAGGCATCACAACAGAATGAACCAAATCCCGCAGGCTAGACCCGGAAATCAGCAACAGGTCAACCACCTGCAGCTCCTGAAACATTATGATGCATAAACAAAGATCCTGCAGGCACTGGAGCGGAAACCTCAACACCCCTGGCCATATGGAGCAGTATCAGGAAGCCACAGCACATACCAGGAAGTGCCCAGCAACTCCCCTAAAAAACTGCCCCCAAACAACCAAGTCATAGCAACACGAGACCTGGGAAAGAAAAAGGGACAGCCCTGCAGTCTCCTCCACAGCCACAGAACAAACATTATGGCCGTGGGAGCCGGATGCCGCTAGAAGACCCCAGCACCGGAACGACCCGAGGCCAGAACGCAAGAGAAACTCCCCGCCCCAGCCCAGCACATGCGCAGGAAGCGCGTTCAGGCCAAGGAGCAGGAACGCGGCTGACCGGAACACCGGTGCGGCCGCGTGCAACAAAAGAAGTAAAACAAACACTTCAACAGTAAAGAAAAGAAAAAACTCACGGCACCGCAAACCCAGCCCTTCAAACTCGGGAACCGGCAAGCAGGAAACACGGCGCACACCAGCGTTCCGACCGTTGTCGGACAGCAAAAAAAACAGGCATGGCGGTGGGTGGGCGGGGCTTATATATTCTTTGAAAATATTATAAGCGTTCTGATTGGCTGTCGGGAGGCAGGATTGCCTCACTATGTTAGGACTGAGACGAGGAGGACCCATGAGGGGGTAATGAAATGGAGAAACCAGACCTTGCTCTTGAGAGCTGAAGACTGCAGTCTCTGGAGCATGGAGTGTCACCCTGCTTAAAAGCTATCCGAATCCACGTCTGTAAGGAACACCTTAGCTGCTCAGTCAGTTGCAGGGCACACTTTAACTTTTCTCTGAATGTAAGCATTATGTGAATTTTAAATTGCTCCTTTCAAAATATTCATTCACTCCACTAAGGATTATAACTGTCAGCCTCTAAGATGCACCAATAGTGTCTATGCATGCATCGGGCCTTAGTATATATACAGTTTTGTGCCTGACTCAAAAATGGCAGCAGTGAGGACACAGACTATGTTAACAGAATGCATCAAGGGCATGTAGTTCTTCAATATGCAAATGCTGCTGCAATCAGCCGAATGATTTAAAGGGTGGGATCCCAAAATGTCACTGTGCTTTTTACCAAGCATCCGAGAACGATCACAGCTCTCCAAGTGGCAACAGTTTTTTCAGTTATCAAATCTTTATTACTAGTTCTAAACTATAAATTACATTGAGACACATAGAGCTTTATAGCATACAACTTTAACTATGTTAACACATAAGACCCAATTGAGGTTGAGAAAGCTTGAGACTAACTATGGAACGTATATCATACTCTAAACTGATGCAAAGTATGCAATAATAAGAGAAGATCTTGTTGAAATAATCCAAATTTATGAATCTTTGAATAAGTGCTACAGTAATTTCCTGCATTGAGCTAGACAGAAGTATCCAAATAAGTGGACCAGCTGTAATCAACTGTATGCTTATCATCCCTGCATGTGTACATAATTATTTCTAGTTTTGGCAGCTTTGTTAGACCTGTAATCTAATCAGTTATACAATGCATTCAGAATGATTTTCAGTTACAGAGAATAATTTTTTTAGCTGTTATTAGACTCTTTGCTATCCATACAGCGTAATATCTGATCAGACATTCAACCGAAAAGAGAAGCCTGAAGATTCAACTCTTAAAGATATATGATGCAAAGATCCTCAGGCGTCTAGCAGTCCATTAAATGCATTAAATTGCATTTGATTCATTAAATCAGATTGTTAAGGTGTTGCTACTTCAAACATTATATATTTCAAAAATGTTTTTTTATACAGACATCTACAAAGAAGATTCTTCAGAATGAATCTGTCATAAATGATTTCTTAAAACCCCCAAATACATGAACATTTAGCCCCTCTTTTATCTTTATTTAATAAGGTATCTATGGCTGGACCTTGCTAGCTCATTACCTTTTTCTTTAATTCTGAACACAGTATTTAAAGTAATTCTACTTCTTCATAGACTAGCTTCCCACAGCGTACATTGAGGTGGGATTGTTTCCCTACATTGCTAATATGTATTATTCCCATAGTAACTTGACTGTGTCTGTATAATGTTGTCATTACCCAGGTAGAATTAAAATTTCAAGAAAATTGTGATATTCTTTTTAATTCTAGGTTTTTAACAAGGAGAATGCTGCAGTGTGTAAATGTTATAGGGCTGCTCTACCAAAGTTTTTCCATAAAACTGCGTTATTCCAGGAAATGTGATTCTGATCTATGAAGGGGTTTTTCCTGAGTCACTGCAGTCTTGTGACTGTCTTATCAATGTCCTTCAAGAGACATAAGACTGAATTGTCTTTTTTCAAACAATCTTGAGACTAGCTTAATGTAAAATAAACCTTACTAAAACACATCTCTCTTTTCTGGCTTAAGCCATGGAGCCTTTTTTAATAAAACAGTCCCTTAGAATTGTGGAAGTCCTCAGCTGCCTCCACAGAAGGTTCACTCTCATGGAACAGCTAAGCACTTCCATTAATAATCTTTTTATGCGAACATTGTGAAATTTAAGTCTGTGCCACACAAAATTGAGAATGGTGAGTTCTTACGTAGCACTATCACAACAGAAGCCTGATTTACCGTAAAGTATCAGTGTATGAAGGCCTGAATATCACCTGGCAATCATGTTGTGTCCTACATGTCTTTGACAAAGATATTGCCCCATCTGTGGTCATATCACAAAATCTACACCCAATGGAGTTGTATTTTTGTAAATGCTATTTAGGCCAAAATGGTTTTGTTATTGATATTCTGAGGTATAACCCCTACTGTGTACACAGAAAACCCCATCAATGACAATTCACATGAAGTGTATGAACAAAGCACATCATGCACATGAACTGTATGAACAAAGCACATCATGTACATGAACTGTATGAACAAAGCACATCACGCACATGAACTGTATGAACAAAGCACATCATGCACATGAACTGTATGAACAAAGCACATCATGCACATGAACTGTATGAACATATGACATCATGTTTTAAACTCGAAACGTCAAAAATTGATTGCTGTCTCGTTTAGCCATAAGACTATAGCATTCACACTGATACTGAGAATGATGTATGGATTGAGAATTTATGTATCATGGTATGTGCACAGGCCAATTTATGAATATCTATCTTTAACAGGGACACACAGGACAGGGGGGACCGAGAGGAAAACCAGGCCATGATGGCTGCAATGGAACAACAGGCGATGCTGGTGACCGTGGACCAGGTGGCCCCCGCGGTCCTCCTGGTCTAGGAGTAAGTACTATAATTTCCTATGAATATTGACACATACTGAATTGTATATACTGTAAAATAGCAAGTGCTGGGGTAGAGAATATTTGTATTGATGATCTTTTGATCACATTTAGGGAGTGGGGTGAATCTCCCAACCTTTAAGCACCGCAGAGAGATCACTTGTTCAAACCAATATATGTGTACTGCCGTCTGAGCGCCAATACCCTTGTCTGATCATCCATAAGAAACCAACATACTATAAGAAGAATGTGGTGGCGGACAGGCTCAGCTGGGTCTTTCCGTCCTGGAGTTCTCTGTTTTTGACACAGGATGTGTTCCTTAGTTTACGGAGGAGGCTTGGGTTTCCGACGATCGATTTGTTTGCCCCCCTGGGGAATGCCAGGCTTCCTTGTTTTTGCATGATTATGCCTTGCCAGGAAGCTTGGAGGGTGGATGTGATGTCCTTCCCTTGGCCTCAGGAGCTCGTGTATGCCTATACCCCTGTCTCTTTGATTCCGGCGGTGTTGCGGAAAATCCGGTTGGACAAGGCCTTTTTGATTCTGGTGGTGCCGGGGACGCCCATGGTTTCCCCTCTTGTTGGAGTTGGCCGTTCAGCCGTGCTGGGTGATTCCTTATCATCCCTGTCCGTTGATGGCCCCCCCGCTTCATCTCCCTGAATTCCAGTCCATGCATGCATCTTCAGGCTTGGTTATTGAACGGAGGAGTCTGATGAGTGGGGGGTGTTCCCAGGTGGTGGCCGGTTTGATTCAACAGTCTCGGCGCCCCTCTACTTTGCGTTCTTATGCCAAGCATTGGTCTAATTTTTCTGCTTGGTGTTTGAGAAAGGGTTTTCTTGTTGATGATGTTAAACCTGTTCAGGTGCTGGATTTTTTTGTCCAATTGCTTTGAACTGGGTTTGGCCCATTCTACACTCCGGGCTCAGTGGGCTGCGCTTCAGGCTTTTAAGTGTCCTCTTTTTTATATGGTGGAGCCTCTGGTGTCTCGATTGTTGAAATCCCTGTCTCTGAAATTACCGAAGCCAATGTTGTCTGCCCTGGGACTTGCTGTTGGTTTTATGGACCTTGCAGGGTTGTCCGCTTGAACCTCTCGAGTTCGTGGACTTGAAGTTCCTGACTTTGAAGGTTGTGTTTTTGATGGCGATTGCCTCGGCCAAGCGGATTGGTGAACTGGGGTCTTTTTTAAGGTCTGCCCCTTTTTTACAGGATCTTGGGTGATACGGTGGTTCTGAAGACTCACCCGACTTTCGTTCCTAAGGTGCTTCGTTCTTTCACTGGTATGCTGAGGTGGTTCTCCCTGGTTTTTTCCTGGATCCTCAGTCTGGGGAGGAATCCCTCTTACATCTCTTGAATGTGAAGAGAGCGTTGTTGGTTTACATGACCCAGACGAAGTCCTTCTGTAAAGTGGATAGTCTCTTTCTACCCTTAGTCGCTGGACCAAACAGGTGATTTTGTTGGCCTATGAGTCTCAGGACAGGGTGGTGGAGAACCAGGTTCAGGGACGTTCTACAAGATTTGTGGCTGTGTCTTGGGCATGTCCATGGAGGATACTCGCAAGGCAGCCACATGGACTACTCCTCACACCTTTATGGAGCATTACAGGCTGGAGGTCGGGGTGGTGCTTCTGTTTCCTTTGTTACCTCTGTGCTGAATGCCAGTATGCATTGATGTCCCTGTTTGTGTACATGTGGACTTGTGTGGAGTAAACAGGGTGTTACAATCTATTCTTGGTGTTTGCATTATTGGCATGTTTCATGAAGCTGATGCTTGCTTTGGTATCAGCTCTTTATTTCATTGCTGTGGCGAGAAAGACGGACGAGGAGGTAACGCCCCGGTTACTTACCAGTAATCTTCATTACTCCGAGTACTTCTCTTCCTTGCCACAGTAGTTTCCCATCCCTCCCTGCCCTGTTTTTGTGTGGGGCTTCATCCTCCTTGTGGCATATGTTACAGGAGATTGTGTGAGGGGGCCGTTCCTTTTATGTCATTGGTGAATGACGGAGTAGGACAAATTGGAGGGATGGGAGACTGGTATGCTGACTTTAACTTTTGGAGTTTCTGTGGGAGGCTAAAGCTCCTTATAACATTACTGTGGCGAGGAAGACTAGGACTCGGAGTAATGAAGATTACTGGTAAGTAACCAGGGCAATAATCAGGGTTCAGTGGGCCCTGGTGCCACTGCACCTGCTTCACCAATGGAAACTGCTCCCCTTTGGACTCCATCCCTCTTTTTATGAAACATCGCCTTTCTATCATCGCCTATACTAGTGGCGGCTTCTCCGCAATGGCGGAGGAGCGTCGCCCACTGCTTGGCTCAGAGCCAGCAAATGTAAAATAAAATGATGTTCGTGTATCATTTTATTTTGCATTTGCCGGCTCTTAGCCAGCAGTGTTGGCAGGGGCGGGGAGGGGCGAGGAGGAGTGCTACGTGCACTCCACTCCCTAAGTGCGCATAGGTGTTTTGGCCGGCCGTCTCAGGCCGACCAAAACACACATCCGCACTTAGGTTTTGTCCAGCACAAATGCATTGGGCAGCCGGGCTGGAGAAACCCCACAGACTCCCTGGTCTGAGCAGGGCGTCTTTCCTGCCTGCTCAGACCAATCCCCACGCTGTTCTGCAGCACAGGGATTGGATGGGAGTCTGGGTCCCAGTCTGGGTCCCAGTAGCTGTTGGGACCCACTCCCAGGAAGAGGAGAGGTGGTGAATGTGACGCGACGCTGGAGTCGGTCGGGGGCAAAAGGTAAGTTTTTTTTTTAATAATATATTTCTAACACCCTTACCCCCCTCCCGCGCCACCCCACCTGCCTCACCACCCTCTGTTTATGGCAGCCGCCGCTGGCCTACACTGTCTGACCGCTGATCTACTTGTGGTATCAGGTTTGTCTGAAACGTAGCTGTCGCTTCTTTGCTGCTCATATCTCTCTACACAGTAGAATTGTCTTCAACCCTCTGTTAAATCTATTCAAGGCCTCTATCCTTCCTATAAGGTTTGAACACCTAGCTGCTTGCTAATTTTCAGGACAATGCGGTTGATATGACAACAACACTCACGTTCCGTTTTAAAGCACGAAATATTCCTGTGTTAGTTAACCTATATTGTCACGTGGTGGCAGTATACACCCAAATGAATGACTGCCATGAGCCACTGTGAAATGAGGTTGAGGCGAATACTTGGTGTGGGGAAACAGCTCCACCTTTTGGCAAATGGTGAAATTGCTGAAACAACAGATCATTGTCCCTTTCAAGCAGTGCGTCATCGCAAGCCTTGCAGAGAGGAAAGGCTTTTCTTTTCCCCATTCACAAACACATTCACGCATCTGTATAATTTGCTTACTACTAGTCACAAAACTGCTAAATAATTGTGCCAGCGAGAAGCTTTCAGCGGGCTATGCTGGAAGAGATGAAGATACAACTTATTTCATCTTCTAATATAGTGTCCCAAAACTCACGGTTTCTGGCAAAAAAAATACAACACAACCATTGATTGAATCAGACATACCGTTGTATTTTCCAGTAATTATTCTTACGGATGAAAAAGGCCGTAAAGAAATCTGGATTCGCAGTAGCACCGTAGCGTGGCAGCCAATAATCTACGATTTGAATGAATAAATGGTATTTCAGCAGTTACAGTTCATGAAGTTACTTATATTTTCCTTAGTCTTTAACTACCCAGTTATATTGTTTGACCACTGTTTGCAATATCTTCTCTGCTCGCTGGGCACCTTTCAGTCCTAATTTTATCTGGTTGTTTAAGACGTTTACAGCACCACCTACCAAATAATCTATTTAACTCTGAATGTTTAGTCTTGGGAAGTGATATAAATAATTTTTTTAAACATATTTTATAAATATTAAATGCCAATGACATTTTTTTGTCATTGAATTACAGACCCCAAAAAGTATTCCCTTGCTGTCCCCCAACCCGTTTGGTCTGATGGCTTAAGTAGGCGTCTGCCTAACTTTGCACCTGACAAATGTAACTTTTATGTGACCTGGATAGAACCAGGATTTAAAATGTGTGACTGAACGGGATGGGCAATGGTGGGGGGGAGTATTCGACCTAAGTAAAACGTGGTTATGAATGAAGGCAAAGGCACCACCACAGTTCTAGTGGTGAGTGAGATAGCTGAGAAAAAGTATTAATAGTAAAACTTAGCATTTTCCTCTCTCTGCAGGATGTAATGAGCGGCCCAGAGTCAGCCTTATCTTACAGATCGTGCTTGGGCTGAATCGGGCCACCTTGAAGGCCTGGTGTCCCATGTAGGGTTGAAGCCCCATTGCTCCTGCCCTCCTGTTTCTTGTCCACAAGAGTCAGCTGGAAACTTTACTCCATATGTCAAAAGACCACATCTCCTTCCCCTTCCCAATCCCGATGTCCAATGGGAGCAAAGAGACAAACCAGAAGGCTGCCATGCAATGTGCTCACCAATGCCAGAAAATGGGCTCACCGCATTCCGTGTTGTCAGGCGCTGTTTGAGTATCAGTGTTTGCTGCACATTTGCTACATATATGGTCTGTCCACAACATGTTTCATCGCATCATTCCATTCTCAGTACGCGTCCAACACTGTTGCTCTCATTGGGATATGGTTCAAGTATGCCCTTAGAACCACTGTGATCTGCTCGACAAAAAGGGGGTTGTAAAGACAATGAATGCTTCCGCTATCACACTTGGTGCTTCCTCGTAGAGGCTGGGTAACAGGTTGAACCTTTAACCAACTTCAGGAAAATTCCCCCAAAAATGGTCTTTCCTCAGCCTCACAAGATGGCAGTTGCATGTCGCACAATACGACTTTGGGTCAGCATTTCAGTCATCCTGAGTAAAGCAACAGTGTGTTGCATCATTGTAACCGAGTGCCAGACATTCAACTTCCCACAGTAAGAAACTACAGGAGCCTGCACTGAGCTACCTTTGGAAAACAGTGAGGCCAGTTAGACAAGCATTGGCACAGCCAATAGGTCTCGCTTTTGGGACCTTATAAGTGTTTAGCCATGCAACAGTTGATGTTGTTGCACAAAGGATATTGTGCTGCATAACTAAATACTTATAAGGTCCCAAAAGCGAGACCTATTGGCTATGCCAATGCTTGTTGACATTGGGTTTTGTATAAAAACGTGCAGTCAACTAACAATTTGGGACTCTCTAAAATGCTCCCCGAATATATGCGAATACATGAAAACAACATTGGCTTGGAGATACACATTTATATAGTGCAATTATAGACAACTTGAAAAGATATAGATATAAAGGTAAATTGGTCTGCTTCTTAAAGAGCGTTACAAAATCTGCAGGTATATTTCTTTGCACTGGTGTAGATTTTGGACTTCTGTGAATTTCTGAAGTGGGCCTGAAATTTTACTCCTAGTAAGCTTTAGGGAATTCCATTTTCGCATTAGCAAATGTATATTTACACTTTGCTCGGGTGAAAAATGTGTGCAACAATAGCAAATTCATTTTTCCTGCACATCATTTTCCCCCACCCTGGAACAGTTTTACTCCTGCCTTTTCAGGAGTCAATTTTCAATCTTTTGGAGTGTTAAAAGAGCTTGAGAGGAGTTAGTTAAACCTCTTAAAAATATGCTAGTTTGTGCGCGCACAGAGAATCTAGGATATTCCAACCCTGGATAACTACCACGTCCTTTCCACTTTTAGACCCTGAATGCAGATATGTGCCAAAATCAGAGCCTTGGTGAAATCCAAACTTCAATTTAAAATGAACTCTGAAATAATCAGAGGCTATTAACCATCTCAACTCCACTGATGGCTTCAAGGTTCTTTCAGCGCACTGTATTCCACCAACATAAAAAGGAGAAGCATCATCTTGACTAACACAGAAAGACTGTACTCAGTGGTCCGCAAATAATCATTAGAGCACTCACTGAAGTAATGCAGAGGACCAAGCATAACCTGGGCAAACATACAGAGGTGAGAGAAAATGTACGTTTACAGATCAACAAACACAAAGTTAAACTATACAACTAGCCATGAATTCAGGGAGCCTTTTGCATTAAGAGCCTTAGCCGTGCTCAGCCCTGACTCTTCACCTAAACAAGTCATCAATGCATGGGCAAAGGTTAAAGAATTACAGAAATGGCACATATAATCTCTTCCGAGGTGAAGATCATTTGGTGAAGCCTTGTTTGGCTCTTTCAAACTAATATTCGCATTAAGTCTAACGCGCATCACAATGGAGACTGGAAGCAGCACTCTGTGCAACATGTAGCTCTATGATCTGAATCGGTCCATCCTCTTTTAAAGATGCCGTTGATTTCATATTTGCATATCCATTGTAGAGGCGGAAAAGGAAAAAAAGAGTCAGTTCACAATAACCTGCGTTACAAAAGGCTCCTATTTTTGTTTAACAAAAAAAAGGACACATTCATTAAAGAGCACAGGCAGGCTTTCCTTTGCGACTCGCTATTAACAAGCGCGCGCGAAAAGCATTGGCCGCGCGGGCGCCGAAAGTGATCGCGATGCACTTAATTACCCGTGACAGAAAAGACAGATGGCGGCTGCGCGCGTTCACGCGCACATGCACGCAAGCTTGAGGCCAGCAAAAGCCTCTGGTAGCACTTTGAAAACCCCCTTACTAAAAGTCGAGCAAGCAGCGCATGCGCTGCTCTAGGCTCAACCTAAAAAACAGTAGTGGGTGAAAAAGAGGCTCATTTCTGGTTAGTCATTCTGCACAATTCCGTAGTGTATCTCTGGATATATATTCCGAAAATACATTTGAATCTTGAAAGTGTGGAGGTGGCGCTTCGTTAATTGAAAGTGCCTCCAAGGTTTCTAATGCCAAAATGAATTTATTAGTGAACCAGTGCTTGATAAATAAATACGTGTGAATTGGTTAGTACATTTATTTTTGCTTTTTACTGTTACTTCTGTTGTAGGGTAATCATGGCGTGAAAGGACAGAAAGGAGAGCCTTTTCTTGTGACACTTGATTTGAAGAACAAGTTGAGGGTAAGTGATTCTTGTCAGGAGATGTAAAGAAAACATGTTTCACTTCCTAGGCGTTGATTACGATTTGAGGTGCTATTTATCACACCTGATAAATAAAGATAACACGGGGTATGTTATTTATCAGGTGCGATAAATCGCACCTATTACGAGTTGGTGGGGAATAACATGCAGATTTTGGTGTTTAACACATCAAAACCCACATGATTCGGTAAATACTACATGCTTTTCCCCGTTAAAATTCGGCAGGTAACGAAGGTTGAGATATTTAACTCAGTATAGTTATCGGATGCGTTAAATACCTACCAACTCATATTTCCGGCCCATGTTTAAACAGGGGTTTACGGATGGGTCGGAATATAACAGCCCACTCGTAATGAGGCCCATAGTATGATATTAGTACAACAGAGTGGCCCTACTCTAATGCAGGCATCACATCAGCCTTGCCTTGTAGTATTTGGACATGGTATCGCCTAACACAGTCTGATCGTCTTTACAGCTTGGCTTTAGCAGCAGCTAAAGGTAGTGAAGCAACATGCGCATCCATTCAGAAGCCATATCTTGGCGTTTCCCAGGGCAAGACGGAGGTCACATACAATAAAATGGCGTTGGAGGTGGATGCGTGGTGTGGAGCTAGGAGGTACGGTGGGTGGGGTATAGACCTAGCTTCCTTCTCTTTTCCTCTGCACCGCTGACTATGGGGCTATGGTGCCCATGGTACTGTACTGAGTTGAAGGTCAGTGAGAAAGCAGATGAACACGAGTTCAGGTTATCCGTCTGGCACAGAGTATCTCAAACATGACCATGTGATTGATAACGTGGTGCATGCAACGCCTCCAGTCACAATATGGCTACTGCCACTCGGTGACAGGCCGTGCTCTGCCAATCACGCTGTCTGCCTTTCTGGGACGATACAAGAACAGCACACAAACAGAACAGACATGTACGAAATATATCAATCTCAGTGTGTAAATGTGTGTGTGAATGTTTGTGTATTTTAGGGGTGTGGGGGGGTGGGGGCATGCATACTCCGCTCCATTGGGACCAGACTGGACCTCTTAGTGTTGGTAAACACTGACTGAGCCAGACAAGCACCACCGGTGTGAGGTCTATGAACTCGTCCGCTCAATGTGTTCAGGTATTTTAGAGTGAGTGGATTTAAAATGTAAAAGTGCATAAACAATTACCTTTACTTTGGTCTTCTGAACAACTAACCCAACTATATACTTGTATGTGTTTGCGCATGCTTATACGTGTGTGCGATTGTGAGATCTATGGCCAAGATGTACTATTTTTTTGGGTTGTAAAAAGCGGTCACAATTTGAGACCAGTCTTTTCACAATCAGAAACTTATTTTGCACACAGACCTATGTACTTTAGGTCGATGTGCAGAATAAGTAATTGGAGTGGGTCATAGTCCGCTATACCTAATTACTATTAATTAGGTTTATCACTAATTGTATCAAGTTGACCACATCACAGAGATGGTGGCCCACAAGGGTCAGCAGACCACCATCCATGTGAGCAGGCCATCCTCCTTGAAACTGCTCAAAGGAAAAGGGGTTGCGTTAAAAGTATAAAAACGTTTTCATTTTTTAAAAAGTTTCTATGAGAGTGGCAGTAGTGCCCTGAACCACTGTTTACTCCCCCTGAAAGTTGGTCCCCAATAGCAAAGAGGGGCCCCTTACCTTTTCTGAAAAGTTACCACCCCAACGTTTTAGTCAGTAACTTTTCAGTGGTTTGCAAATGGAATTCCAGTATTTCAAAGGGACACCCACGACACGGCCCTTCCAAATGTGGAATTTATATCCAGTCACAGACCCATTTTAGGAGTTGGTAAATCTTTAATTATTCTACTTATCCTCATCCAACTATGGTAGAAATTAATAATCCGCTTGAGGGAACTCCAAAACAAAGAACACATCTGAAGGCCCAGTTTGCAGCACGGGGCACTTTGTCGTCTATAAACAAATTATCATTATAAACTCATGATCTCATCAGAAAAATCCAGTTTTTTACTTACTTTCCTTATTTTTTTTGTAGGGCAAGCCAGGTCTCCCAGGCTTAGACGGATTTCCGGTAAGTAAATTCTTGTCAAGAGACTGTATCTGAGCATTACTTTCTCAAAGCTTAGCTTTTTTTCTTTGACCCCTTTCACAGGGACCTCGAGGAGCTCCTGGTCGCGAGGGGTTCATTGGTCCAATGGGACCTTCTGGCCTTGAGGTAAGTTTTTTGGGCCTTCAATTATCTATTGAAATATTAAAGATGGTACGCGTGCTCTCATGAAGTTATTTGAAAACTGTCATTGTGCTTCCTTCAGCACAGACATGCATCATTACACACATTCACCTAAATTAATGGTGACATGCTGGACATGCTGTTACAGACACTTTCTCCAGTCTTGGAATTTTGTGTCACCACCTAAAGCATTCTGGGTATTGTAGTCTTGGTTGAGTCGGTTGGCCACATTAGAATAACTCACCTGATAGCAATTATTTGTAAGTGAAAAGTCTTAGTCTGGAAACAGTGTCTGTAATGATATGGAGTGAGGAGGTCACCCTACGTAAATAAAGTGCGCAGATCTCATGATAATAGGTCTAAAAGGAGGTCTGTGTTATCTTTCCGCTTGAAAGAACACATTCGTCCTTTGGCAGAAGTATAAGTGGTCACACCATGGAGTTTTCGAACCTTAAAAAAATGTAACGCTCTTCTCTATTTCAACTCATTTACATGTTTACAGTGGCATTTGTCAGATAGGTTGCACATTGCAAAGGGGCACAAAAGTGGCTAAGCTATCCTCTTAGATGAGCTTGACTAGGAGGCAAAGGGACATTTCTCATAGCACTTCAATTCACGTCACTAGATGTATCAGTTTAAACAGCCAAGCCACAGAGCAGACTGAATTATATGACCCTTCCTCAACTGAAAGCTGGAGGAGACTGTTTGTCCCTTCATTACAGTCCCAAAGCAAGAGTGGTTCTGGCTATACTTGGCCACACAAGTAATAATCTTGTTTAGCAGTAATAATGGGCATTCACCCCTTAATGGTCAAATTACTCAGAAAAACCATGAATACAAATAAGCAAAAAAAAAAACCTAAAGGGAGTGGCGTAATTGTCCAACAGTTTTACTATACAGAATTTTCTCTTCGTTGTCTTCTTGTGCACACTTGTTCAATGTTGTCAATATCAATATATTCTTCTTTAGGTTCGAAATAAGGGAGCCAAAGTGTGAAGTTTCAAAACAAATTTCTTCTTTTTATTCTTCAAAACATTGATGACTCAGCCCGGCCAACGCGTTTCGTCCTCATATAGGACTTCATCAGGGCTGTAAAGGATACATACATACATACATTTAAATACATATAAAAAAAAGTGTAACACAAACATTTCATTTAAATATCATAATATGAGGATAATTACAAATAACTGTAAACTCTGGCTCACACCCAACAAACTGAATTACATGATCCTTTCTCAACTGAAGGCTGGAGGAGACAGTTCATCCCTTCATTACACCCTGGTGTCCATAGGCACATTCAAGCAGTGACGTAAAGTGGCCATTGAAGGAGTGGTCATATCTGCGGCTGCACAGCCGTGATAAACATGATAGGAAAGCTTGAACCAAGACTTTATAACCTATAAGGAAAATACTTTTAAGCCCTTTACACAGCCATGATGTCAGGGGCTTCATTATGAAAAGCAGATTTTTTTAATATCACTGAAATAAGGTGTATCTGGCCTTAAACGATGTCCCAGTTGGACAGTGCCCAGCTCACTGTAGCCTTCACACCCGGCATTAATCGACCAATGTGGCCTTGATTGTGTGCATCTCCATAGACAGAGGTGATGAAAGTGCATAAAAACCATCTACACATCAGGCTTCTGTGAGGGGCATTTCAGTGAAGGTTGCTGTCATTATGACTATGCAATTGACAAGTATACATGATCCTAGAAAGGTAAAGCCAAACAAATGCCCTCTGTAATTGCAGCACAGCAACATAGGTTCAAGTGACTGCATGTCCCTAAACTGAATGTTGCCTCTTCCTTAGCCTTCAAGCCACCATTGTAGAACATTGTACAGTAAATGTCCAGCATGGATTGAAAGTTTTCAGCATGAATTTACCACATACGATTGATATATCTTTAACAGGGTTTCTGGTAAAGCCTGTGGAAGCAATTGTAATCTATAAGGAATTTCTTTAAGCGGGATTCTACAAATGATCAAAATAACCAGTTACTAGTTCCTAGCAGCCTTCTTGAAAAAAAAACATGCCATGCAAGGCAATAAGACCCAATTGTGAACACTACACTCAAGCTAAAAGCAGACACCATAAATTGCAAAGCAGTGTCCAGTGCTAAATAGGCCCAGCCTAGAGATTTCAATTCACTTCTCAAGGACAACACACTCATCTTTCACCATCCACGCAAGTGTGTCCTCTCTGCTGTCAGGCACAGAAGACAAGATCGGTAGTTTTCCGCTACAGTGCAGAGAACCTTTGTGGCAACATTACCGCCACACCTCCAATCTAGCACCATGCCCATCTCCTAACTCATTGAGCCTGGCTTATACCTCCTGAGCCAGCTAACTTTGAAATGGATTACCCAGCTAATGATATCACAAAAAGCAAAGAAGAAATCCCTGAATCAATCCCTCTGCCAGCACCAGGAACATTAATCATTCACTGGTACCTTAGCTCCAAGGAAGGACTGATTCACATCAGCCTCACATTCTCTACAGCAAACACCCTATCCCCGGAGCACAACTTTCAAGATTTCAAGATGCAAATCTATTTCTCATCAGTAATCAATGGAGGACCTCGCCTCACTGCAAACCTGTCTAGAAACAAAAGTGCTCCACTCACAGCTAGCATCTACACAAACAAAATAATGCATCCAAATAAAAAAAATTCAAAGCTAAAGACCACAGCTCGCATTCGGTGAGCCAAGAATGCCATGAAGCCATTTTGGGAACGGCTTTAGGATTTAGGGAGTTATTTAGAATTCTGGCAAGTGTCCCACTGCCTGCCAGAGGGGTGGAGATTATAATCTCTGCCCCCATGACAGATCACTGACTGCTAGAAATCTGTGTCTCCCTGACGGAGATCTCTATGCCATCAGAGGAGACGCTGCTACGCCATCTTCTCTTAAGGCACTGTAAGTTTGCTGAGCAGGCGCCATGTTTCATGTGGCCGGCCAGCAAACTTTTTTTGTTTTTTTCAAAAACAAACTCCCAAGTCAGAAGTTTGTTTTTAAAATACACAAGATGAATGGCCCAGACATCCTGGGAACTTTCTTCCTGGGCTTTAGGGTCATTATTTTATCTGTTTGAGACTTCAGGCTTTTCCTTGCAGTCATGAACAGGAAAAAAAGTATGTCAGAACGTCAGTATCAACGTCCACTATAAATAGGGCAGACACCTTAATAAATTCACTCTTTGAACGGATGTCCGTCAGCCTACCAGCCCAAGGTTTCTGCCATCACGCCCAGCAGGGGTACTGCCAGTAGAAATGTGATGGTTTGCATGGCCGTAAAAAGAGCACACAGACCATCAGTTTGGTTGAGAGTGTAGTCTGCCACATTTATGTACCATGTCTGCAAAATAACAAATATCCCCCTTTGTCCACACCTTTGAAGTCCTGTGCATTCGGCGTTCATTTCTGTCCAGGTAAGATTTGATCGAAGACAGATCATTTTGAATGATATCAAGAATGAAGATTAAGCAGCTGTTTGGCAGCAGCTTTGTCAGCCCTGCCAAGTAGCACGCATCACGGGTTAGACTAACGCACTTCAGTGCTGGTGGCAGCATCACCGCACTTACATGCATTAGTCACGCATTATAGCTCCTGGACCCCCTATGAGGCGCTAACAAGGCTGCATAACAAAGGCAGCTTGAACGCTTTAAATTGGCTTTCTGGCAGTGCCGGCAGTGCTGTACAACCTGCCTAGAGCAAATCAATTTTCTGATAGACACACTGCGAACTGGACAGTGAAGGGCCATGAGCACTCTGCTGTGTTTATTAATATAGTAAGAAGCAAAAAGCCAGGTTTCCACTGCCAATCAAGCCCAGCCTGCTTCAGCCTCCCTGATCTCACGTAGTGCTGAAGTAATGAATAACTACAGCTGCCTGAATACGGAGGAGGACAGTACAGCCACTCGTGGGTAAATCTGGCAGCGCCTACCTAGCCTTTTGTTATTTCATTTCAGGCAAGGCACTCTGTCACCACCACCCATTCAGCAGATTGGCCCAGGGCAGCGGCGGCAGCTTTATGTTTGCTGGTGCAGTTGCCTGCCCCAATGCAACCCCGAGTGATCTGTCTCCTCTCCGTGCTGATAAGATGTTTGCCTTTGCTGGCTCGAGTCCCGTCGCTCCTGTCCTTTGAGGCCCGTCGGTGGCCCCCAGACTAATTTCATTCGCCAAATGCCACGCCAATAGACATTCATATTGCACCAATCAGGTGTGTAGGGGAAAGCACAGGGCTGCGTCGTTAAGAGTGGCGGTCCACCACCTCTGGTGTGATAGTCCTATGGGACCCTGCAGCTCTTTGCTGGCCGGTGGTCCGTACCCTCCCTCTCCCCATTAGCAGCCTCTGTTTCCAACTGATTCCTAGATGGTGACCTACCACCGCCCAGAGGGACATACCTGGGTGAGGGCACGACAGCCTTCCTCTATCATTTGCTGGCCTTCTACTAGACCTCTGACGCATCACCAGGTGCACCCTTAGCACCCACCTACTGCGTTTTCCAGCTACCCACGTTGCAACAGGTGAGGCCTTCCTAGGCGCTATCCAAAATACTGCAGCATCCTGTGAATTCCGTATAAATCTCCCTGGGCAGAAAAAAACGTATAGCTAATATGTGTCTGTGATGAAGCGCTCGTATGCCACTGGGCAAAAGTCACGCTATGTAAAACTTCCAACAATAACAAACAGATCTGCCTGTCAACCACCCTCTAATCTCATCCTAAATGAATTAAGGATAAAGCAGTAACCTTTGATTTGGGAAAGAGGCACCCTGAAGTGGCTGAATTGCACAGTGACCAAATTGTGTGATACTAGACAAATACAGTTTCCTAATTTGTGCATTATCATGTATGACACCACCTTCAAATATATCAGCCTCAAATGTGTCCCATATAAAAACCGCTCTTGTGTTTGATGTAAAAGGCTACAATGGTGCCCCAAGCATCTATAATAAAAATCTAAGCCACATATAGGGCAAACATGACAACAGACTTTCCTATTACTCCACTAATACCTAACAGTATTGTCATCAGGACGGGGCAGGAATGATTCTCAGTACGTTCAAAAACTTTTACTTTTTATTAAATACTTCTCGATGAAAAGATATAATCTGACGTGCTAAGGTACAACTCTTACACACGTTAGAGTTGTGGGTGGAGGTCTGTGCCTGTTAATCAAACGCTGTA
Source organism: Calotriton arnoldi (assembly GCA_963921515.1). Lineage (NCBI taxonomy): Eukaryota > Metazoa > Chordata > Amphibia > Caudata > Salamandridae > Calotriton > Calotriton arnoldi. Next base: position 107,127 of record CAWUFW010000699.1, read on the forward strand.
CACGGAATAGTAATTTCCAAATCTCATAAAACAACACATTCTGCTAAACCAAGCACATATGAATATGAGATCTGGAAATGACTATTCCGTGTACAGCGTTTGAATAACAGGCACAGACCTCCACCCACAAATGTGATTATTCTATTGCCAATGGCTTTTGGGTGTGGCCAATTGTGAGGCGCATGCCAGCATAAACATTGGGTCCTGACCAATGTGGCGTGAATCCTAGACTCATCCAACCACCTCAGCAAACTTACACATGTTGGGATTGGGATGAGATTGTATCATATTCTGACATGATGTTTGTTGCATAATTTACCTGCCAAATATTTTCAAGGCTCTACTCGAGCATGGCCTCTTAGAGCCAGAGCTGACCCTTGGATCGGCTCGCCATGTTAATTTGTTGGCCTGCCCACCTCTAATGAATGACTACTAGTGAAGCTAGTGAGCAGCTCCCCACCTGTTCTCGATCACATGTATTGGGGGGTGCTTTCCTATCCCAGTAGAAGTAGCTGACCAGCCAGCCTTTTTCCCTTTCGCTGGAGCTGAGAGAGACACAGAGAGCAGAGTCTGCCTGCCTCCCAGCAGGACCACACCTCCAGCCGCTAACAGCCAGGCAGAGCTGGCCTTACGGCGAAGCAGTGTTGTGAGACAGCACTGTGGCCAGACGCGAAGTTAAGTCCAAGAGCAGGCTTCTTCCCGGCAAGCACCAGGCTCAGCCTGCCTGCAATCTGCACAGTATGGTGCACCACAGTTTGCTGCCTGGTAAGTGGCTTATAGTGAGAAACTGTTGAGGAAAATGGTGTGAATGAGAGAACAGGAGTGATTGAGACACTTGAAATAGCACTATCGCTTCAACTGGCCAAGAATTGTTCAAGTCACAGTCTAATACTTTCAGAATTGAAACATGTTCAATTCTAATTATTAACAAAATCATTGTTATCACCCATTGATCTGGTTCTGCTAATAAGCACTGGCAACACCAATAGGTCTAGCTTGTTTTAGGTGGATTTTCATTGCTGTGTGATATTTGGATACAGTGACTGAAAACTCACAGAGAGACACTCAAATACTGGTCATTGCTTTTATTTACTCATGAGAAAGAGTCACACGAAGTGCCACACATTTGAGAGTAGAAAGTCACTCATAGATGGATTGAAACCACAGAAATGTCACACTTAAGCAATCTGAATACTTGCCAGCTATGCTTTGTGGTTTGGAATTTCTAAAGCAAAAAGCTGAGACTTTTTGGGGCCGTTGTTTGTTTAATGTTAATACTGACATGGTCTAACTCTGAAAGAAGCTCATAGGTAGAGATATAAAGGCTTGCTGAGGGGGAACAAAGTAATCAGTCACAGTTCAGTTGTGGAAAAAAGGTTGTAATAATAAATAATGTTAAAAGAGTGATGCTGAGAGGTGCACTGTTAAATTCTTTCAGCTATTTCAATTTAATGACAGATCTCTCAACACTCGAGAACACAATTCATAATGACAATACATATGTATAAAAGTGGCAGTACCTTGCAGCATCCCTAAGGGTTCTGGTTTATTGGATGCCCTTTGCCAGTCTGAGGAAGAAGTGGCCAGCATCATATCAAAATATATATATATATATTGTAAAAATGTTGCCAGCCCAAGTCATAGGTTTACACTAGAAACCATTTTGCAGAACTCCAGGAAGCCCCTGTCTAGAACATGTTGAGGCACAGCTGGGAAACAGAGGGAGAAACAACATGTTTCCACTATTACTAACTCAAAGCATTTGTATGGTCAGATGGGTGTTCATCAAAGATCTACCATCAGGAATCTTGAGACGACAGAAATAAGGGATCATGTCCTGCTGTTCTGCAGCATCCAAGCAAAAATATGTGGTGAAGAAAAACTGTTCCATTTAGAGAAGCAATGTCAAACTAAACTTATCCTCTAAACTGTTTCCTCAAAACTGTATATACAACAAAACATTGATGAAAGTCACTGAGCACAAAACAAGACATCTTTCTGCTGACCACCCAGAGAAGTTGCATCGTCATCAGACCCTCCCTGCAGCAGCCACTGCTCCACTACTTCTTGCCCTCGCAAAAGAACAGCCTGGAGCAACCAATGAGTCTATACAAGAAATGTGCACCCCAACATGGCCTTTACCAGCTTTTACTACATCCCTGATAAGTTTCATTTTTCTGAAATGATGATGCTAGACTTTATAAATTGTTTATCTTTTTTCAATCATTCAGTAGATTTGTAGAGCGCTACTTGTCGCCCATGAAGGTATCCAGGCGCTGGTAGGGTCTAGTTGATTAGCCGGACTGCCAGGTCTTCAGGGACTTCCGGAACTCTGGAAGAGATGGGGAGGTCTGTAGATGAAAGGGTAGCCTGTTCCATGTCTTCGCTGCTGGGTAGGAGAAGGAGCGACCTCTGCATCTGCTACGTCGAAATCGGGGGTGAGGGTGAGAGAAAGGGACGCGGTGCGGAGGTGTCTGGTGGGCAAAGCCATGTTCTGCAGCCCTCCAGCTATGCCTCCTGCATGCCCAAACACCATCTCGAACATTGTTCTGTTAAATCATTCTGCAGACAACAAGATATTGTCCTCCAACCATAAAAATTAATGGACCCATATAATAAACCTTTATTTTAAAATACTACCCCTTAAACAATATTGGACTACATATTGACATAGTGAGTTGTAATGACTTATTGTTACCCCTAGTAAAGTCAAGTAAAATATTTTGATTGCCATTTGTGGTACTTTCTTTGACCCGACATTATGTTCTTCGTCACTTTAACTGTGTAAGAGTAAGTTGTTTCTTACATTCCCCTTGGTTTGTTCCTTGTACTCAACCACTTGACTACAGGGTGATCCAAGGTTACCCTGGAGAACCTTTGGTGGATCATTGTTGTTCAACAGTTGAGTATATGTTCTGTGGAATATTTAGCAAAGTGTGTTAAACTTACCAGAGACTTCCTCTCAGTACACCTTCTATTTTAGAATCCAGTCATGCCTATTATAAAGAACACTGAAGAAATCCTTTGAACTGTGGTGTACTATGTTCCATTTTGTTCATGATACATTTTTAACAACGATGAATCAGAAGCAGTATGGGGGCCGGTAACATTCGATTCTGTAATACAAGTGGCTTTACACATGTACTCACAGCTTGTGAAATTTCACATTGTTCTCATTACAGAAATTAACGTTTTGCTCCATTATTTTTACAGGGACCACCTGGACCACCAGGAGAGCGTGGACTACCAGTAAGTTAATGTCCTAAAGTGACCACTAAGATTCCCTGTCCGTCATTTATTAAAATATCTATTTCTGCAATAGCAAGATAATGCATGTCACTTGACTATGCTTATGGTAAATCTTATTTGATGTATTTAAGCAGGCAATATCTTCCCTTTCACGGTCTGATCATTGTGGTAAATAATATTTTAATGTAAATAGAGTTGAGTTCTGATCTAGAAAACTGAAAGTCAAGAGAGGAATGATAGTAGATTTATATAGTGCGGCTTATCATCCGTGAGGGTATCCAGGCACTGTCCATGGGCACGGGGAGATTAAGTCATTTGCCCAGAATCACAGGATGCTGAGCCAATGCTGAGACTCGAACCCGGATCTCCAGCTCCCGAGTTGGCAGTTCTGACTGCTTGAGGAGCAGGGTCAATACTGATTTGCATAGAGCTGGGTCCAAACTGGGATGGCGTAGTGAGCAAAAGAACAATGGACTTAACCCAGATCTCTTGACTCGGGGTGAATGTTTGATTTATTCAGCTTTCCATCTATTATTTGTTGCCGTAGCACGTGCCTATAAATGCCACAGGCGCAGAGGCAAAGGGATTCCCTCATCTGCATGGAGCCCAGCAGATATGCAAATGAAGGAACGCCCTCTGATGATAGCATTGGTGCTTTATGTGAGCCAGCGCTATTGGTATTACAGAAGGGGACGCACAAGCGTCTGCGGCCTCTTCTGTAATACCAAAGTGCCCCAGGGGCACACAAAGCGGGTGCAAATGTCTGGTGCACCGCCGGAGCACGTACTCTGGCTCCAAATGTTCAATGTCTTGGTTTTCATTGGCCCTGAAACCTTTGGTAGTAGCAGATTCTGGAAATAGTCTGGTTGTTTCAGGACAAACACCTAAACAGGGCCACAGCAAAGCTTGATGTTAATCATAAAGCCAATGGAAGGGAGATATGCTTGAATCTGCAAGCTTCTGTGATCACCCAGGCATTAAATGGAAATCAGTCTTCAGTGGAAGAAGTGATGAACAGGGAAGCTCGGTGAGAAGCGCATTCCCTCCGCCTAGTCTGGAAAGTAGCACTGGTGGCTTTTCAGTAACAGCAGATCTTTAACTATTTCAAGGAGAATAGCTAAAATACACACCATTTAACTATTCTGTGAATATGGATTTAGAGTTCAGAGCAGAGTTTTCATTAAACCTAAGAGACTGCATTTAGTGAACAAGATTGGGGCTGATAGCCTGTGTTATAAATTAGGAGAATCAATGTTTAATGTAAAGAGTAGACAATGCGAGGGGGAAAGGGGAATGAGAAGGTAAAACGAAGATCTATATTTTGTGAATTTAATTTATGGAAGATAAAGGGATTCAGTCCTCAGTGGCATCAATACAGTTTAACAGATGGTGGACACAGTCTAACAATGATCCTCTTATGGATAGCTGTCGTTAACCTGCTGGTCAACAGACCAAAGCCTCACACCAGATCTCTCAGCGACTTCATGCAGATAATAAAAAACATGAAGGGCCAGGAATTAAATCTGAGGTACAACAAAGTGCTTGACAATGGAGTCTGGCTTTACAAAGACTACATTGGCGAACTGAATCTGAGCACTTTGTAAGAATTAAGTTATCCCAGTGGTGGTTTCGAGAGGAAGAGTAGCCCACAGTCATACCCATCAAAGTCTGCTGTAAGATCAAGGAGTACACACACTGAGGCATCCCTATCATCAGCACACACATTCAAGCATAGCCAACTGGCAGCAACCAAAGACTCAATCTAGAGTGGTAAGTCTTGAGAAACAATGAAAGCTGATGTGCTTCTGGAGTTTGCTTGTTGCATGCTTCCTAGAGGTCTACCTAGAAAGGGAAAAGCAGGGATAGGGCAAACACTTGTCAGGTTCCAGTGTAACCTTTTTCAGTAGGATTTAAATTTGACAGGCATTGGTTATTAATAATGATTATTATAATAATTTGTTTTTGCAATGTGCCTGCTACTGCACATTTTGCCATTAGTAGTGATGTACATCACAGGTGTTACCATAATCACATTTAATGAAGCTTAATGATGAAAGTTGCCTTTGTCAGTTTTCGAACCTAAGATCTGCATGTCACAAACAAAGCTTCACTCACAGAGGTACCCTGAGAATTAAATGCATTCAGCACTAGATATCAGAGGACCAATCCACTCAGGTTAAATTTTGATCCGGAAAGATAGGATTTGATAGTCAATGTAGACTAACAATGTGGTGGCCCTTGTTCCACTCTAGTGCAAGTATTTTCTAAGTAAATCATAGTTTGCAGTTCAAGCAATCCCTTTCACCTAGCAGCAAGGCCTTTTGAAAGGTAATTTGTAACAATATGGTGCCCCCTTGTGGTTATTTGTGGGAGTGCCGTAAGGCAGCTACATGCCGTGGCCTCAATGCAGCATTAGCCTGCATTTGTTAAAAGAGGAGGTTGTTGTGATATTTTTCTACCATTAGCAATCTGAGTGTGTCAAAGAGGTGATAATAAAGTATGGCAGAAGGATGGAAATCATTATGCCAGAACTGTATGTACCAACTTTTGACACCCTTTGCAGTTCACATTCCTATGATGCTATCCCGTGTTGCTCTATTTTGTACCAAATCTTTTTTTCAACTCAAATCATTTCTAAGTAGTTTATGCTTTCAACAATTTCATTACAGAAATGACATAAGGGAAGTATTGAGGCCCCACTTTCAGCAGCCTTGCAGTGTACCAAAACCAATGACAATTACAGTATCTCAGAAGGGTGTGGCCTAGGATGAATGCCACATACTGCTCTCCAATTGGATGACTCTTATCTAGTTCACCGTTGCATGTCCCAACTAGCTACTTCCTATGACCACTTCTTTGCATCTTACATAGACATTCAGAAATGGGATTATAGTAACAAAGTCCATCCCAGCAGATCTCTCCACCTCTTCTCTCTCCAGTCATACCTGCTTAGGACCATAAACTTTAAATAAAATATCAGGTTGACCAACTCAGTACAGTCACCAGATAAGTAGATTATGATCATAAGAAATGCCAAAAAGGGACCTGCAGAGCTGCTCAAAGCTGCCATCTTCCTGAAAACCATAAACTGTGCATCTCACTTGCACCTCTTCATCCACTACACTGTGGAGCACTGTGTCCCATAACGCAGTAACGGCACTTCAGTGGTCATCATGCACAACATGGAATCACTGCCCACTTAGGGTCAAAAACAAAGACGACACCCTTCCAACTACGCACCCTACACAGTGTTGCTTGCTGTCAGTGTAGCCAAAAACTTCAGTTCCCACATAGGGGTAGTAAATGCTATATAAATGTAGCAATACCAGTCAATACAATTAGAAGTAGGCGGTTGAAAATTATATTCAGAAATTCTTCATTGCAGACTTTTGTTACAATTCTAGAGGACGCACCTCCCCAATGTTAGATTAAGGATTTGAACTGCATGGCCCGATACGATTCAGTACCTTACCACAAGAAACTCAGGAGTATATTTACGAGGAGGTTTGAGTCACATTTGCACCATGCAACGTGGTGCATTTGAAATGCAAATCTTAAGTAAGACTTATGAAACCACGCAAAGTCACTTTGCATGACCCCGAGTGACTTCATAAATCTGGAATAACACGCAACGCAGCGCAAATCGCTGTGCTGCGTAACTATGCCCTGGGAAGGTGTTCCATCGGCATTAAGTGGTTGTTTCAATGCAACTCACATAGGGGCATATCAGCAACAGCCGGCGATAATTATCGCTAAGCGCGCTTAGCGCGAGGATAATTATCGCCGGCAATCGCTGGATTTTATCACGGAGATAGCGCGCTATCAGCGATGCTTATCTCCAAAGCGATAAAAATTCCAGAGTTAGCTGCCAAATGTGCAATTATCGCTGGAAATCCAGCGATAATCGCACAACGATTGGCGATATGTTGTTGATAGGGCAGGGCAGACTTAGCCATTATATCCACCTTCCATTAGATATAATGGCTAAGTCAGATTGAAAGCAGGCGTAAGAAAAGTAGCGATAAGCGCGGTTAGCGCTACTTTTCTTATAGCTATGCAAGTTAGCGGGAGGTTTGTTGATAGGAGAAATGCCGGTTAGCGACATTTCTCACGTTATTTTGGTGCGGAACGCCCACTTTGCATCTCATTAGAGATGCAAAGCTGGGCGTTGAGGGAAAGGGCGCTAAGGCAAGGATTCACGCGATAGCGTGACCTTGCTGACAATGCAATAAAATGATCGCCGCTTTTCGCCCGAAAACGGACGCTAAAGCGGCGATAATTTTATCGCGGGGCCTTGATGATATGCCCCATAGTTTTTGATGCATTCCCAGCTGTAACAGAACTAGTAAACCTGGGAATGCGCCAAAAAGTTACGCCTTCCCAGGGCAGGCGTAACAAGGAGAAATAGCTCTATTTCTCCTCGTTTCTCCTCCCAGGATTGTTTTTGTGCAGGAAAATGCCCCTTCCTGCACAAAAACAATCCTGCATGCAACACAGGCACCCTTGAAACATGGTGCAAGGGTGCCTGCATTGGCGCTAGGGAACCTATTGTGCCCCAGCGCATGGGAAAGAACAAGAATGTGCCATATTGCCTTAAATACAGCGCATTCCTGTCCTTTCCCTGTCACGCAGTGCAGCGCAGCAAGGTGACTTGCTGCGCTGCACTGCCTGCCTGTCTTTTTCATAAATGAGCCCCTCAGAAACTATCAAACAGTTGTGATCCATCTTAACTTCTTTCCTTTGGTTTTCGCCATTTTCCACGTCAGGCTTCAGACATGTCGTGGACTACAGTGGCCTCTAGTGGTTAGTAGCTGTAAATTCCTCTTACTGTGACATTGCTGTGAGCAGGACCTGCTGTTATATCTAACTAATCTGTTGGGTTTTGAATTAGTAAATCGACAATTTTCCTGCCAAGCAATTTCCTTTCAATCCCCCTCACCGAAAAGCGGTTTGCACTACCCCTTTTTGTAATGAGCTGTGAAATCATAAATTAAAATCACAAATACTCCGTTAGTCGCAATGCAACGGGATTCCAACTAACCCTGGGCAAAGCACTACGCTACGCTCGCGTAGTTTGCGAAGTTTGCGCTACTTCGCACAACGCAAATTGCACGTAGCACAGTGCAAACACGCGTAGCGTAGCGTAGCGTAGTGCAGCGGTCATTTTTTGCTTGCTCGCGGTCCTCAACGTCAAGTTGGCGACCGCGAGCAAGCAAAATGACATCCCGGCGAGACTTTTTCCTCGTTCGCGATCAGCAACATCAAGTTGCCGATCGCGAGCGTGGAAAATAAACCTCCCGGCGAAATTTTCAATGCGGGGAGGTCAGGTTTCTCATTGCGAGTGGTCGCGTATGCTCGCGACCGCTCGTGATGAGAAACTACCAGTCCGCGTTGAGAAAGCTGCCGCTCGAGTAAAAATCTACTCGAGCGGCAGTAAAAGACAGCTCGCACTGTGCAAGATGCCGTTTTCAATGATTGCACAGTGCGGACAAGCATCCGGCACTGTGCAATCATTGCGAACAGTGCACTACGCAGTTCGCGTAGTGCTACGCGTAGCTCGCGTAGTGCGAACTGCACTTTGCGTAGCTTCGCGTAGCGCTACTTCGCGAACTACGCCCAGGCTTAACCCATCCCATTTTCTGCGAGACTGTGTTATTTTGGAAGTGATTGATTGCCCTGTGTCCCTGGCTGAGCTGGTGCACAGCGCCAAGGAAATGTCCTACTTTTTGCCCGTCACTAGCGATAAAGCACGCAGCGCTGAGGGGATGTGCAAATCCTAGAGCAGGCAGGCCCTTATTTAGAATTTGGGAGATGGGTACTCCCAGGGCTTTAAATTGGATGAAAAAACTGGGGGGTCTCTCGAAGGGGCGTGGCGATGTAATTAAGGGCGTGGCTTAAAAACAGGTCAGCTAAAAATCTGTGCTTAGCATAGTGTGCCGCCCGACTTGTATTTTGCTGTTTCTGTCATTGCCTCCAGATATATGATACAACAAGTAACATCATACCTGCAACAAGCCAGGACTATTGACTTTGTCAATGGTTGTTAGTTGCATAAGATAAATAAGCAATAACTATCGTTTGTTGTATATAATATTGAAAAAGCTTCCACTTAAAGCCCTGGTGACACCACAACACTGCTCCTGCGTTTCAAAAAGAGAAGGGAAATAAAGAGAGAAAATAACTCTCTTTAAAGGATTTTCCTTCTCCCACAAACGCTCACCTGGCATGATGTCATGCCGCAACCTCTCCACCAGTGAGAAGTGAGCAGTGTGAGCACCCGCATATCAATGTGTCTGGTGTCCGGCAAGAAACAGACCGCCTGTGCTGGGGCACAAAACAGAGCCCGATAGGGACCTGTTTCAAGGCCCCCTTTTAAAAACTGCTGGTGCTCAGCGCCGGCAAGACCCGTCCCACTTAAAGCCCTGGGTACTCTGTCAAAACGTGGTGTATATCGCATCCACCTCATTACAAGTGCCATAAGCTGCAATGTGCTTGTAATATGGCGGACAGGGAATCCGCCATATTTGTGACAGAACCCGCCTGCAGGGCAAGCTTTTGGCTTGGGAGAGCTTGGCCCAGGACTGGGTGCCTACAGTTGAAGGGGTGAACAGGTAGCTGACCTCCTGAGCTGCCGGGAATAAATCTTTTATTCCAGCCCGCAAGCCCCCCTTCATTCTCCCACAGCCCCCTCCCAGGGACTCTCACCTCCAGTTTGGCAACTGAATAGGTGATTGAGGTGAGGGAACAAGGTGCAAATGTGTGTTCACAGGACGGACACTGCTCTGAGTCATTCAGCCAGGACATGACCTGTGAGCACAAAAGATCCCCCCCCACCCCCCACCCCCTCTTCTCTCCCCCCAGATCACCAATGGGAGGGGGCAGATGGGTAGGAGTGGAGGACGACGATTAGGACGGGCACTGTCTGATGAAAGGCCAGCCTTGCCCATTCGCCAACGTCTAAATAAGGCCCTTATCTGCTGAGGGCAGCACATGAGTCAGGAGTACTTGCCCAATCTAACATGCAGGTTTGCATCCGCGAATTACACTAGTATTCGATATTGGCAGCATTTGGCATCAGTCCTCAATTTGTTTGCCAATCCCTCAATACTTAGGGTCTGCGAACTACAGTCGAGCTTGGCAGCGGGGGGCAAGGTCTATCCAGATCATCATCAACAACAGTGTTTCAGCCTTCTACAGTTTAACATAGTTTGCAGAACATATTTCACCCTCGACAAAATGGGTAAATATTACACAGGGGCAGATCGGTCATGCATGTAACCCAGTGCTTTAAATGGGCAGGTACTCACAGGTACTACAATTTTATATACAAGGGAGAGTGGCAGCTCTTCTCAGCAGCAGTGCAATAGTCTTAAAGGGAGAGACTCAACACTTCTCAGTAACAAACAAGTACTCTGGGTTTGAGAGTACCTGCAGTTTTATATTTCCATTTCAAACACTGACATTCGTTTGATAGATTGTCAACCAGCAGGGAGAACTAGGCACTACCTAATAGTCCATGTATGCTCTTGATCTGTTTGTTCTGAACATCAATAAAATGTGCTAAAAACCCACATTCTCTTAACCCCCTCCCAAATTCTGTCACATTCTGTTCTCATCAAATGCATCTGGTATAGTTCAAAGATGTTGCTTATAGACCAATAAACCAGTGCCTAATTTGTGATAGAATGAGTGTCGGGTTCCAAACCTCTGCTCAGAAGCCTGCAGACTGTGCAATTAAACATCTGCACACAGCATACCAAGGCTGTGTAGTCTTGAATCCACTTTATGACTCTTTAATCCACTACTAGACACTCCCTGCCCCTTTATCTCACTCTTGTAGTTTCATGCTTCCTTCCTTTGTGATGATATTTCCGCCTTTCTCTTTCTCCGTCTTCCAATTTGTGTGTTTTTCCCTTTCTTGCTCTCATTAAATATAAGATCCAGAAAAATAAGTACCGGTCCCCAAAAATATGTGCCAGTGGCCCTCACAGGAAACCACCGGCTCAAATTCAGCACTGGTGTCAACGTATGGATCTGAGAGGGAACAGTAGCTTCCACCTATATAGTATTTACAGGCTTTGCAGGGAAACCTTCGGCTGAATTTCACACATCCACATTTCGCTAGGAAAAACCTGGAGTAAGAGAAAAACCTAAGGAATTGTGCAGATCTGAGACGCTAAAGCAAACCCCCAATTAACTCCAGAGGAAACGTTTGTAAAACAGATCCTAAGCTACTATATACTCCAAAGTAGACAACTTTTTAACTGATTGTGTAAGCAATGTGTAAGTGTTCCCTCTCTCTCTTGCAGGGCAGCAGAGGCCTTGGATTTATCGGCGAAAAGGGAGATGAGGTAAGAGCAATATGTTGACACAGTTGTGATATATATCAGAGAAATAACTCCAGCAGACTATCATCATCCACAAATGACCTGATCTTTAGGAAGTGCAAAGATTTTGAGATATGTGCATTCTTGTATGTATGTAATTGTTTGTGCATTGGTATTTATAAAGCACAAATTTACCTAGCGAGCAAGGTAGCACTGTACGTAGTCACAAGATGGCGACTGGGGGCTGGATCAGAATCATGTACATTAGGATGGATGCAGAGATTGAAGTGGGCGGGATCTATTGGGAACGAAGTTTCCAAGCTTATTAAAAAGTTTTCATACTTTTTGGTAAAGAATAACTGTTCCTGCACTGTTAATGACACCTTTGAGTTGCTTCAGGTGAAAAGGAAAGAAGGGATGCTCCTGCACTGTGAAGATTTGCTGAACTTGCATTTGTATTTCAATTAAGGCGTGTGCCTTATATTCTACATGCAGTTACTTCTATAGGACAGTCCAACAACATAGTTAAAAAAAAAAGAATTATTTTTTAGTTATGAGTCTTACTCCGCCCTCAGACTCACTGACCCCCCCCCCCGATGTATACTCTGGATCACAGTTCCCATACTTTTTTTACGCACTTCAACTGCTGGATAGATAGAGCAGAGGGAAAGATTCTTCGTTCCTAGGCGTGAGATCCATAATGTTGATGGATCTGGGGGTCTGTGAATTGGCACGCCTTTGCGTAATCCAGTGGGGTGTTGGCGCCAACGTCTTTCTGGAATAAAGCGATATATTTCATCATCCGAAGGATGCTTGGCTGTTACAAATGAAGCAAAAGTCTACAAGCAAATCATCACCTATCTTTTCACAGGGTGATCCTGGCCCTGATGGCGTTCCCGGCCCTACATTTACCGAGTCGAAAAATCCGAAAGGCTTCTTCTTCCCAGACGTATACCAGGTAACTCTAAATCTGCGATCATTGACTTTACCAGGGACCATATATACGGTCAATGTCCATTTTGTTTTTCATTTTACAGGGCTCCTGTAACAAGCATTGCATATGTGCAGAGCATTAACATAGAGTCATCATGATTACAGTTTTGGTAAATGTTCTACCATGGATTTGTGAGAATGCTAAGATTAGACGCTTCGAGTTGCGCTTACATGGTCAGTCTCGGGGGGCCTATAGATCATATGTGAGTTTTACAATTGAAAACAGTAAATTTCATTTTGAAAGTGCCAATAGTACAAGTCCTGAGATTTCTGGAGAAACCTATAAAGATGCCTCAAATGATTAGAATAAAAACAAAGCAATGAAATGACTACTTTGTGTTAACTCAATAGTAAGTTGTTTTACTGTAACTGTCTGTACTATCGGTAACATAAGCTCTAGTGAAGGAATGAGGAGGATTTGAGAATCAGTCATCAGTTGGCCTGTTAGGGGGATTCCTATTAGGGTTTTGAGGTATCCAACTCTTGAGAACGAAGGGAGGCAGGAAATAAATACAGTGCCAGAAAAGCTTTCCAGTGTTTCAGAAAAGTGTTATAAAACTCGCTGTAAGAGTTTCTGTGCATCCGTGTATTCACGATTTGCCTGTAAACCTATGTGACGTTGATTATTGGTTGGTCTAGACAGATGCATGGTTTGGAGAGTGCAAAATCGAGCAATGAGAGCGACACGCATTCAGTTGTGGTCTTAATTGCATCCCTTTGACATTCTTATACGTATCTCCACCTATTCTGTGTTTTTACTCTACATAAAAAGAAAACACTTAAAAAATTCAAGCACAAGAAATCAGATTAGATACAAACAAGTGCACAAGAAATCAGATTAGATACAAACAAGTGCACAAGAAATCAGATTAGATACAAACAAGTGCACAAGAAATCAGATTAGATACAAACAAGTGCACAAGAAATCAGATTAGATACAAACAAGTGCACAAGAAATCAGATTAGATACAAACAAGTGCACAAGATACCAGATTGGGTGAGTGGAAGAGACTGAGCTGTAGCAACATTGAACATTTTAGCTGCCTAGAGCAATCCGATGTACCACCGACTGATAAAGAAGTTGGACTTTTCCCTAAAGAGTCAGCCAGGTTAGTTATTCTGCTCTTGGCCTGAAGTGTAGAATGAAAAAGTCATTAAAGAGTAGTCTTGTGCTCAATAAAACAAATAAGGTTGCTCAACATGCATAACATGGCCTATTAGCTAAGACATTTAATACACTATGGGGCCGATTCACAGAACTAATCTGAGATAAAATCCTAAACTTACTACTTTTGGTATTCACAGAAGGCATTTAGTAGCAGTAAAGGTAGGATTCCTGACTTTACTACTACTAAATGCCTTTTGTGAATACCGAAAGTCTTAAAGTTAGGATTTTGTCTCAGTTTAGTAGTAGTAAAGTAAGGAATCCTAACTTTACTACTACTAAATGCCTTCTGTGAATACCAAAAGTAGTAAGTTTAGGATTTTATCTTGGTTTAGTAGTAGTAAAGTTAGTAGTCCTAACTTTACTACTACTAAATGCCTTCTGTGAATACCAAAAGTAGTAAGTTTAGGATTTTATCTTGGTTTAGTAGTAGTAAAGTTAGTAGTCCTAACTTTACTACTACTAAATGCCTTCTGTGAATACCAAAAGTAGTAAGTTTAGGATTTTATCTCAGATTAGTTCTGTGAATCGGCCCCAAAAGTACTGTTTTATGTACTCTTACATGCCTTCACGTATACAGTGCTTTAAATGGGCAGGTACTGTCCTGTACTGAGTACCTGCTCTTCTTCAATTTGAAAGAGAGAGTGCCTGCACTTCTCAGCACTGCTGCTATACATTTAATGGGAGAGTACCGGCACTTTTCAGGAGCAGAGAGGTACTCTAAAGAGGGAGTACCTGCACTTCTATCTTTACATTTAAAGCACTGTACGTATAGGGCCAAAAAGTAATATTAATATGCAATTAGTACGAAAAGAATGAACTGTGCCCTCGTTGAACTTTTAGTCATCTGGAGCTGGAAGTTTTGTTGATGATTCTGAAAGGCATCCAAGAGTATGTAAAAGAGTACTCCGGTAATACTACTTCAAGTACTCGTTAATACTTTTGTCAATTGGCTTCCACATGTGTGCATTTTGTGAAGGTTATGTGCTGCAGATTGTAGTGTGTATACTGGGTGATTTGACCAGGGAATTCTGGGTCTGTTGGGTCTTTTTTAGATCTGAAGAATCTATTGCACCAAGTAGTGTTTGGAACTTTTTGTCACTTTGTTTCAACTGAGGCTAGTTGTAGGTATGATGATCTGGATATTTCGGATAATCAAATATTCATGATGACGTATATTCAGTTTGAGGAGTCACCGTGGAGCCATCAGTGAAATTAAGCTGCATTTGAGAAGTGAAGACAGGGGACAATTTAGCATGCTGCTCCCATGAGTTCAATGGAGAGTGCTTGCAAGGCATCTCAAATGTTCTTTGTTATGGTGGTTACTTTCCCTCCTTACAGAGGGTTTAACTAGGATTACAGCAGTCATTGTTAGGGGCTAGATTTACAGCAAAGGGATGTAAGGTTCTTCGACAGGGAGAACCAGATCATCTTTGCCTTGGGTGCAGAGCAGGAGTTCCCCCTCCAAAATCCCAATGCCTTCATTATATTGAAATGTCAAAGTCTTTTTTCTCTTAGAAAAAAATCTTTACCTATTTCTAATGGCCAACCAATGTCACAGGAAAATCCACAATCTACACCCTACCAAAACGTCTGCACTTCTGGGCTCTATGGAGCTTCAAAAAGTGGAATATTTAAAATCAGCTGCCTTGCCACTTCCTGGCTCTTGAATCACCCCACCAACACTTGGGGGAGTATTAATCAGAGCAGAGTGACTATTGCCAGTCTTGGACCCCCAAGCTTTTTGCCTTCACCCCTCCTGTTTTACTAACCTGTTTTTGTTGGCTTTTAGAATTCTGTGCTCTTTACCACTGTTAACCAGTGCTAAAGTGTTTGTGCTCTCTCCTCTAAACATGGTAAAATTGGCTTACACCCAATTGGCACATTTCATTTACTTATAAGTCCCTAATAAAGTGGTATTACTTGTACTCAGGGCCTGTAAATTAAATGCCACTAGCGGGTTTGTAGCACTTATTGTGCCATCCACTTAAGTAGCCCTTTAAAACATGTCTGAGGCTTGCCATTGCAGCCTGTTGTGCAGTTTTAACTGCCATTTTAGCCTGAGAAAATAAGCATTTTGCCAGGCGTAAACCTTTCCTTTTAATACATATGATCACCCCTAGGGTAGGCCCTAAACAGCCCATGAGGCAGGGTGTAGTGTATTCAAAAAGATGGTCTTGTACGTTTATGTTACACATGTTCTGGTAGTGAAAAACTCATAAATTTGTTTTTCACTATTGTAAGGCCTTCCTCTCCCATAGGATTACCTCATTACATTTAGGAAGTGATAACTTTTGATTGGGAGCAGTTACGAATGTCAAGTTTGGTGTCAACTGGATTGTAATTTAAAAACCTCTTTAATTGTGAAGCTGGATTTGAAGTCGCCATGTGGCATTTTCTTGTCCTAACCATTGGTGTCTGCAGCCTGTATCCTGGGTCACATGACTTGGTGTAGTTTGCAGTTGCCCTTTGTGTATTCCTACCAGACAGTGAGATAAAGGAGGACTAGGTATAGTCAAGATTGTCAGGATTGGCCATCCTGCTAAGATGGGAGGAGCGGAGCAGTTCCTAGCCACAATCACATTTCAAAAGGGCTGCCTCCAGCACACTCACAAAAACTTGACACCAGCCAATTGTCACCCCAGACCCGTTTGAGCCTGGGCATGGGAAGGACGGAAATTCCAGAACCAGATGTGGGCCATATTTCATTTTGCAACGGACAGGACTGAGTTTATCAGGGCTCTCTACGCTGGTGTCACCCATGACTGAATAGCAACACCACTTCATTTTGAGCTTGAAAATATTGATGAAAAACAGATGACGATGACTACATTTATTATTATGAAAAATCCAACAGTCCACAGGAGAAATCACCTAGAAGAAACTCGTACTCTGGCTCCTACATCGTCTTAATTTAGTGACTTTTATTGTTCACCCTGACAATGATTGTGGTTGTTGCTTGAGAAGGGTTTCCACCCCCTCAATCAAAACCCAATTTCTTACAGCCCGATTGGGTTTCATGTTAGTGGTTCCTTCCAAGTCCCGACCTCCCTCCTTACCTTTACTTAGATGGCCCATGAGGCATGAGTATAGTCATTGAGGGGAGCTCCTGCTAACATTTTTAGACCCAGTTCTCTAACACGTTGATGGTTTTCCTAAGATCCTAAGCACCTAATTTCCCTGTTGGTTAACACATAGTCACCATACCAGTGGCAAATCTGAAACACCACCATGATCAGTGCCTCCTAGCAATGAGCAAATGGAAATTTGCAGACTTTACCATCACAAAAACCAAGGCCACAGTAGGATGAAAAAAAGAAAAATGAGAAAAACACATGTACTTTCCACATAACTTAGTAGACACAAGTGGCAAACAGGCATGGAGGTCTCACAGCAGGGATGAATTATTGCTATGTGAGAGTATTATGGATGAAATATATGACTCACTGTGCTCCAAGGTTGATAAATGTTTGATTTGTCTTGTCTCTTGCACGTTTTACAGGGTGAGAAAGGCGTAAAAGGAGAAAACGGAAGCAACGGAGACCCTGTAAGTTAAAGTATAACAACAATGTTGTTTCTCAGTAGCTGCTATTATCCATATACTGAAGTCATTTTTACTGTGTTTTCCTTTTCATATCACTTTATGGCTGAATCATAGGGTCTGTTTACTTTGTAGGGTGAACACGCATATGAAGCTGAAAAAGGAGAAGAAGGAGTAATGGGCTTTCCGGAACTGAGGGTAAGCATGAGCTCACCACTCACTAATAACAATAGCGCAACGCTTCATATGTCAATATAGACATGTCATAAGTCTTTGCAGGACCTGAGTCAACAACATGATGCAGGACACACTGGGTGCATCATCCATTGTGGCTAGGTGCCATGAGTTCCTAATTCCAAAAATAAAAAAAACATGTCCTTAAGGGAATGAGAAAACATATCAGCTAAGGCATATGACACCATGCAATTGTATGGCCATGGAAGCTACCTTATTATTTATAATGACAGCAGCAGTCTAGCTTTAAATTAATGCCCCTTCAGTTACCCACCCGCCTTTCCACGGCCCTGGACCGATATAGTTGCCAACTTGCCCATACTTTACACACATTCGGCAAATGACAGTCTTTTTGCACTTTGATTATAAACCTAAAGCAGCAAATACATGAACAAATCCCTTCAGAAGTACTTGAAAACACAGAGGATTATACACTAATTCTTACTGAGGTATCTTCTGGAACCTCAAAGCAGGAAGTAACGTCCAGTAATTTTCTTTGAGAAAGATGACAGCCCTTCATTCCAAACCATACTTTCTTTTGCTTAAAGTGAGCAGCTTAAAGACAAACACTAGGACCCAATTTGAACATACAAGTGAACAAACTTTGGGGCATATTCTCAAGGACTTATCGCCGATTTATCGGCACTTTAGCGCCACAAAAGTGGTGATAGATTTATCGCCTATTCTCAAGCTGGTGCAAACTGCTGATATCACCAGTTTTCCAGCGATAGCTGGCGCAAAAAACATCACCACGGATGAGAGTGACAACTAACACTAATGATATGCAGAGTAGGCGTTCCCGTGCAAAAACACACGAAAACACCACTTCGCGTAATTCTCAACGACCAGCCAGATCTGCGATACGACCCAAAAACAGGCGATAAGGCACGTTAGCAGCAGGGATTTAACACCTGCCTTTTACTGGTGTAAAGCAGGACGACAACCTGCAGCATGAAAGGGAGCCCAGCCCAGAGAGCCACATCTGAAGACCAACACATGTCATGGAGCTACTGACTATGCAGCTCGGAGACCCAAGAGGGCCACAACACCCACCGCCACCATCCCCAGGCCCCCCCCGCTACCCCTCTGATTACCACCGAGGCAGCGCAGAACAAGACAGCTGACCTTCCGAAAACGGCATGGCCCCTCAGCCACACAATTGCAGAATGTGGGGAGAGGTGGGAACCAGGTATGTGCGAAGGAGGCAAGTCACCCATCAATAAGAATGTACACAATGCCAAGTGTGGCGGTGATGTGCTGGACAGACTTCAGTATGCAGAGCACAGACATGTCCATGTGGACATATACTGCTGGTGTGTGTAGTGTTGTGGACAGTGGACGCAACCATGTCACCTCAGGCAGTGGGGAAGACCTCGGTCATGTAGTTGTGTCGACCCCCCCTGTAAGCGTAAGCGGAGTGGGCTTGTCCGGCGTACGCCAGTCCAGCGTAGGAGTGTGAATAAATAGGCCGGGGCTCTGGGCGTGGTTCACTTCCCGGATGGCCAACGCGTCTGACAGGGCGGTGCCCCTCACCCTGCCACGAGTCCGCCGCCGTGACCGCCAGCCTCCTCAGCCGATCGCTGGCTTCCGCGACACAGGCCCCCAGCGCACCCAGCGGCACAGCACCGCGGAGTTATGTGTGTGCTGACTACTGTCTGCGGCCTACACTGCGGTCAGCAGGTCTCACAATTCAAACTGAGTCTTGATTTATTTATGGCGCAGTCCAGTAGGCAACAGACATTGCTTCCAGTGCGGCCCGCCCGGACGACGCATCATCGATGGCTGCACATCCGCTGAGCGCTTCAGGTGCCACCAACTCTGTGCAGCTCAAGTCATCGCCACGTGGCTGTGGGCCCTTGCTGACCGCTGCCTCCGGCCTACACTGCGGTCAGCAGGGCTCATGAATCAAATCCAATCCTGACCTGCAAGGACATGCCATCATCGCTGGCTGCACACCTGCTGAGCGCTTCAGGTGCCACTAACTCAGTGCACCACAAGTCATGGACCCTTTATGTTTGAATCTTGTGTGTGTGATTCCAGATCTGATGCCCCTACCTCAGTGCACTGCAAGTCATGGACCCTTTATGATTGAATCTGTGTGTGTGATCCGATGATCACTGTTCTAGTTGTTGCCAGCACCAACCACTCCCTGAGGGCTGGCTTACACTCACCCCACACCCATCCAGCACAGGCGTCACTGGACATGTGACCCTGGTAATAAAAAGGGGCCGGGCGCACGTGCCCGTAGCCAGTTCCACTATCCATCTAAGTGTGTCCGTGTGGCCATTATGTATGCATGATGGCCCCGGGCCCTACCACATTACATTGTGCTGTGGACAGCGGACACAACCATGTTACCTCAGGCAGTGGGTAAGACCTTGGACACGTAGCTTTGTCGTCCCCCCCTGTAAGCGTAAGCGGAGTGGGCTGGGCCGTCGTATGCCAGGTCAGCGTAGGGGTGTGAAGGATTTGCCCGGGGCTCTGGGCGTGGTTCAGTTCTGGCCTGGACAAGGAAGTAACTAATGAGTGTGTCACTGTTGTAGTGTCAGCGCCACCCAGCCCGCAATCGACAATGTTGCAATGTAGCATGCACCCGGAGGGCGGGCTCGCACGAACGGAGAAAGGAAGGAGTGCAAGACCCCTGGGGGTCTTGGCTCATACATGCCAAGTGTTGTGTGTATCTGTATTGCCGTAGCATGAGCCAAATGCCTAGCCTTAATCGCAGCGCGAGTTCAGCCAGACATGAACTCTACATCTGTGTCCGCCCTATCCTTCCCACAGGCCTACACTCACGTGGCCGCCCACCTAAAACGGCCAACATCAGAGTGTTGTTGTCAGGCTTGTGGACATGCGCAGACAGGCATGACAATGGTGTGCCGTAGGAGTGCAAGTGATGCAACCGCGCAGCGCACACAAGTAAATAGGCTCAGGGGAGGGAGGAGCAGCTGTGAGGCAACGTAACACACAGTGATGCCGCTCATTTGCCACATGCAAGACATGTCAAACTTGAATCCCAAAGTCGCACACATCCCACCCCACCCCCAACAAGCCACTTCACATTTCCTGAATGCAAGCAGATGAGAAACTAACATTAGGGATGAAAGCTCCTTTGTCTGAACTATCAGGCGGAAGCACATCTGCACCTCCGACCTCGGAATTGCATGTGCCCTGCACCCCCTGACAGATACTATAGCAGCTGATGATGACTACCACACTACGCACAGCCTGACGAAAGACCAACGTATACACACCCCACACACAGAAGTCCTTGCTCAAAGTTATCTTTCATGGAATGGCCTTCACACTTACTCCCACACCATCTCAGGTGAACAACCGTTGCACACTAAAACAACTCATTGATCCGAGCTGTGGCATTTCATCCACAGAACTCGCGCAGGTCAGAACAGTGCCGCTTCAACCAGAGCCACTGACGCAATGGCAGAACATCCCGGACACATGCACAACCCCTGTCAGGTGGAACTGTACCGTGCACGTATGCTGCGTTTAGTGGGGGCACTGCCATTGGCAGTGCTGCGGATCAGTTACAGGCTAAGCTTCCGCCTTGCCAACGTCACCTGCGTTCAGCCTGTGTTTCATTGTCGATCGTGCATATTCGAGTGGTCCATGGATGTCTGCCTATCCAACAGGACGGTAGCTGAACTGGATTTTGACGTGTGTGCACCCCCTGTTGGCCCACGACCAGGAGTGTCACCGTGATACCCGTTTATGGGAGGCCTTGATACTTGGCATACATGCTGGCAGCTGGACCTGGGAGATTGCACAACTCCACGGCAGTGACCACATTGAACCGCTCCCCTATTGGGCTGTGGTGCTAATTGGTGAAAGGGGGTGGACGCAGTACATCTGTCCGGACCTGCTAATGGATTGCCTCGCTGTCCTGTTTGATGAAGTCGACAACGAGCTCATGTTGGAAAGGATAGCCTATGAAGCTGCATTCGCTTTCATGGACGAGTAACTACGTAACTGCAGCCACAACAGATTGGAACCCATTGCACATGTCTCAACACCTTGTTGCATCTTGGAGATCTGGTCACATGTCCCATGACAACGGTGGACATGGCTGCATTCGCCTGGACTCCAAATACATGAGCGGACAACAACGCGGGTTAACACACACCTGTGAAAGGTGAGGCACTACCCCGGAGTGGACAGCGGCGCTTGGCAACGTTCCTCATCCTGACATACTGCTGCATTGGTCTGCATGTTGTGGCACTTATCTTGCCCATACTGACACGCATATGCTAATAAAGTCTATGCACCTTCACTTGGATTCAACTGTGATGAGTGTTGATTTGAATGACAATGTGTGCCTCACTGCCTATCTGGCTCACGGCCATACATGCGCATTGATAGCAATACCCAGGGAGTACCTTTTTGTGGACTCACTGTCCCTACATTCATCCATACTTTCATACTTGATTGCTCATAGCCACGACACATCTGTGTGAATTAGAATGTTTTATTCGCATTCAGTGGAGTGTTGAAGCTGGAGCAGTACAGGGCCATGTAAACCCCACTTTACATTGTTGCCCCGTGGAGGGCCAGCCAGAGTCCTTTAGGGATTGACAAGTTCATCGGAAGAGGAAGACTTCAGTCCGCAGTGTGATTGCTGGGTCATTGGTAACCAAACCAAATATGGCAGTCCCTGTCGATGTCCAAGGTGAGTGTCGCTGAGTGTATCGGGGGACAGTGGAAGTTGTTATTCCAGGGCATGATGCAGAGGGCAGAACCAAGCTGAAACAGGCCATATGGCGGAGATGAATGCTACCGCTTCCTTCTTACCACAAAGCCAGATTCATCATCATCTTCGTCCTCTGATGTGTCAGGTGCCTCACATGTGGGTGGTGGTTTAGTCTGCATCACTGTGTGGCACTGACACTTCAGGGGGCGGAGATGTAGATGGAGTAGTAGCAGCAGCATTCATCCACGTCAGGCCTTGGGGCGGCAATGCCATGACGAGGATCTGCAGGGCATGGAAGATCACAGCTACATCTCGCTGGTGTGCAGCCGTGGCAAACGTTCTTTCCGCCTGCATCCGCTCCATGTTCAACATGATCCTCCGCATGTGCCCCAACTCCCGGCTGACATCGCTGGAGCCACTCTGACTAGACAGTTGTTCTTGGTTCAGAGTCCTGACTCCAGCGATGTCAGCCATGGATTGTTGGAGAGCATGGAGCGGACAGTGGGTGTCCGTTAGGGACTATAAGTGGTCCCTGATGGGACGTAGACACCCATGTATGGCATCTAGTTTGGCTGCCATGAGGTCTAACCCCACCCGCAGCTGATCAGCCATCTTCTCCTGGCATCCTAACACACGGCGTTGGAATGCCATGTGTTGGTCGTGGGGGTCCTGGGAGACAGCCTTGGTGGTGGGTGCTTCCTGCTGTGTGGTCTGTGCAGGGGGTGGGGTCTCCTCGATGCAGCTGGGCTGCCCTGCTCCTGGAGGTGGGGTGCCGAAGCTGTCCATGTGCTGCTGGAGGGTGTCGATGTTGGGGAGGTCGTCTTCGTCATCAGTGCTGAGTTGTTGTGTCTGCTCTGCAGGAGGTGTTGATTCTCCCTCTGCAATGTGAAGGGGAGATGCAGATTGACATTGTGTTCACATGTATGTTGACGCATTGGACAAGTTTACTTACGGACTGCATGACAATGTACATTGTGACTGTTTGTGAGGAGATTCCTATGTGATGGGGGACAGTTGAAATTTCTACACCATCAGGGATGTGAGGTTGTACTTGTACATTGTCATCTCACAGTTTCCTGCTATGCCAAATGCGAATGGCCATTTTCTACACACAAGCGGCGGCAGTTGTGTCCTCTGTTCTGTTGTGAAAGTGTTGCAGTTTGTACCACATTGTTGTCAATATTGAGGTGCTCTGATTCTTATGTGTGTGTGCTGCATTGTGGGTGTGTTGCCCCTTCAGCTCTGATTTTGCTGGCCCTTATCCTTTCAGGCGGTGTGCCTTTCACTTCTGTGCTTATACAGTGCTGAGATGTTGCAGACTTGGGTAACTTGGGCTCTTGGTCGGAGTTGTGACTCTTGGGCATCGTTTGTCCGCAGATGTGCTATACTTAATTGTGCATGTGTGCCATTGTGCCCATCTCCCCCCGTCCCCCCAGTCCCTGGTCGTTACACACCCTGTTGCTGTTGGTTCAGGTCATGTTGTGCAGTGTCCGGTCCCCCAACTCCTGCCACCGTCTCCCCACTGATGACTCGGGTCACCATTTCCTCCATCTCATCCAGCTCCTGGTGTGTCGCTGGACTCCCACCTCCAGTCTGCATTGCTGCTTTCAGGTTGGCTGCGAGTTTCAGGTTGGTTTTGCGCTTCACATCATTCCAGCGCTTCTTGCAGTCGTCCACTTCCCTTCTCTTCACTCCGACTGCATTCACCTTTGCCAAGTTGGACTGCCATATTCTATTTTTAGTTGCCAATGACACAGTGGAGGTGATGAACAGTTGGTGGTGGTGTTCTATCACCTCCGTAATGAGGATCTGGTTTTCCTGCGTACTGAAAGGCGGGTTCCTCTTCTTCTTCTCCTTGCCCTTCCCTGACCCCGAGGTCCCAGGCTGGTCCTCCGTGGGGCTTGTGGGGTTCTGGTTGTCCTCTGTACTCGCTCCGGCTACCTCCATGGTGCTTCCCAGTTGTTTGTGTTTTGTTTGTGTTTTTTGTTTGCGCTTTTGTAGTGGTTTTTCCCGCCTGACTTGTGGGACTTGCAGGCCTGGCGCTGCTTATCGCTGTATTTTTTATCGCAGTTGGGCCCATCGCAACTTTTTTCACGTTAGGCTTTAGATTTTTATCGCCGTCCCGGTGATTTTATCGCGGACATTTGACGCGTTATCGGGACACTATCGCATGTTACCGCTGTGTTGAGAATACGACGTTAACACAGAGTTATTTTCCCGCGATAGGCGGCGATATGTAAAATTGCGTTAACCTATTTTGGCGATGATTATCGCACGTTCTTGAGAATATGCCCCTTTGTTGTTTTCAAGGGTATAGCCATAAAAAGGCAGCAGTATAAAAATACTTTAATATAGATCAACAAAAATATTTAAAAACACTTTCTGTAAGTTGTAGGAAATGTTTCCTAATGGAAAAGCAACTTCGAAATTTGACATCTTTCCCAGCAATTCTAGTGCTTGGGCATCTGACCCGATACCATAAATTACAAACAAAGGATAAAGAAATGGGTGTTGTAATTTTAGAAACCAAATAGAGTCTAAAAAATGTTCATTAGAAAATCTACATTTCAAAGCACAGAAGCAAAATAATTTTCACTGCTTGCATAAACCCCTCAATTTGCCTCCCAGATTATTATTTTGATCTGCCATCTCAGGATAGCACACCAGTTGCAAGTTTCAGGGAACGACTCAAGGTAGGGAACACATTTTGCCAAACATAAATACTTTTAACTAAATGATTTTTTTCGATTTCAAATATAGCACGTCTAGAGATTTTCTCTTTTCCATCATTCGTTTTTTAAGTAAGATTTTCTACCCACAATTGTCAAATCATGAATACCAAAAAAACAATTCATAAATTTGTGTACATGGATTGCTAAAGATCTTGAAAATGTGTTCTATAAGTTTAAAATTTTCTGTAAGCACTCGGCCAAAAGTCTATCTTTTTGATACAGTTTCATACTTAAGAAAAAAGGGTAGCCCTTCTTTTAGAAATAATATCCCACAAGCTCGTCCCCAATTCTAATTTTAGGGCCTGATATTATGACTTAATGCGCTAGTAGTACAGCGGACAGGATATCTGTCACATTTGTGACCGACCACCCTTCCGCCAAACTCTAAATCAGGCCCTAAGTGTGTGTAATGACTGTGTCTTATGGAATGCACCCTCATCTTTTGGGCAGTCACACAACCACTGTATTAGGGAGTTGGGAAACTCAGCTCTAGTAAATGCAGCGATTGCAAAGTTGAAGCACAAATTATTTTTATTAAAAAGAAACTAAAACCTTCACATGTGTCCACCATCATCGTGGTAGCAGATGATAACATTGCTCCTTGTTGTGACTTATAAAAAGGAGGAGACTGAAGATCACTGGCCCAGCCTGTACAGGGTGATATTGAGTAAAAGTGTCTGTTACCGCAGGGCGTGAATGGCAATAGGGGGCTCATGGTGGGTGTAAATCTGGGCTTTCACTCTTAGCATTCTTGTTCAGTTGCTGTACACCTTGTAGGTTTTTACATACGTTCACAAATTTGCAAAGATTGTGCTAAGTGTAGCGTGATACAGTAGGCTTTCACAATGGATTTGTATGTGCTGTAGGTCTGTGAAAGATCTTACGCCTGTGAAGCCACAGGTGCCTGTGCGAGCATTATACAGACTAAGGCGCTATACAGCTCATACTCTATGGGGTTTCTGTTCTAAGTCCTCAATGGCTAAATCTACAGAGCACATATGGGTTTGGTGAAACAGTCCTATGACTGTAACTCATCCAGGCGATAGGGGTCTCCTATGGTGTCTTAGAGACAGGGTCTGCTATGGCATGCCCTTCAGTGCTTTGTTTTACTCTTTTCTGTTCTGTGCTGCTGTTTTGTGTTGTTCTCTTAAAATTTCACAGTCAGGCTAAGACATTGGGATCACACATCCTGCACTGCCAGACAAATGGGTCATCATAGGAGGGTTCTTTAGAGTATCATGTGAAAACGCCCACTACAAAAAATTTGACTGCAGAAACAGACTAAAAAACAGCTACTGCAAAAATATCTACAATACATAAATGTCTCTTTATAACAATATCAGCAGGTACCTAAACCCATTTTCAGCACTTGCCCTCAAACATGCTACAGCTGAAGTTAGAATAGTAAATAAACTTAGCTCTCCATTTGATTGGAAGTGAGTTTGGCTGGATTTAGGAACACCAATGACTCCTACAGGTAGAAAAAAACATGCAGTTGCCAATCAACAATGTAGAGACCACATATGTTGGCAGTTTGTACTCTTTGTGCACCACAGCGTCCAAGATAACGAGCAGTCATTGCCAGCACATTTTCAACTCCCTTAATTCACTTAAATTTCCCATTTGTGCAGTGGTGCTGGAACCATTTTTAGAGCAAAGGTACTGTCATCAATGTTACATCACCAAAGTCAAGGGATTGTGAAAAATCCAAGAATGAAACAGAAAACAAGTGTCGCAAATGATCCACGCCCATTCAGCAGGAGGATAGTAAGATTGTGCTATGGAGCCGGTGGTGCATTTTGGAGCGCGCTGTCGCAAATATATTAAATTAGCATGGCGTGGTACCACACTGTAATTTACAGGCAGCATATTTTCCATTATCCACTAAATTTTCACAGACATGCAGTTTTACTGATAAAACTATAGCGCACAAATAATGTGAGGAAATCGAGTTTCAGAGGCTCAGTATCATTTGCACATCTATAAGTAAAGTTTCTTTATTTGTTTTGATCGCATTCAAAATCTTTGCTTCCATCAAACTTCAAAATCCCAAAAAGTGTGATTCATTTGTGCTTTCTTGACTGCCAGTATATCTTGAAATATTTGTACAATATATTTCCATACATTTAAATGTTTTTGTGTTAGTAAAAAATGATATACTGCAGTCTTTCGTTTAACACATTACCTGTACTCCAGCAAGATTGCCACCTTGTTCACTTTACAAAATCCTCTCACTTTGCAGTCAGAAAAAACACCAGCCTCCATTTTTTTTGTTTAAATATCTTTATTGGTATTTTCTGATTTTTACATGACTATCATCACGATTGTGTACAGAAATATTTAGATGTTTATAACAGGAATACACATCACAGATACAGAATGGCATTACCCGTTACAGCAGCATATAATCAACTCTGACGTGCCATTCACCATTACAGATGTTTATATCTTACATGAGCATATGTTCTAGCGTCTCTGCATGCCATTGCCCACAGTTTTGCTACATCATGATCTGTTAACTGGTGTCATTGCTATCCACATCTTACTCATAACACATCCTGAAGAAGCAGTTATGACAGGATCTTGTGTGTGTATACCATATACATACTAATCTTTGCCATTCGAGCCTGATCAGCAATTTACTGCGTAATAGGAAAAAGGAATTGTATGATGATAGAACGCAAATAGTAGTCACTAGTGAGTACCAATAAGTCCCATTTTCTAAGATATACAAATCAAACTGAAACTTAGAACATAATAAGAAAATCTGCCATCTATATAATACAAACAATATCAATTTTGCACGACTGGGTACGAAGGTGCATTATTGGTTCATTTGCACATAACCATGCATCTAATGGATAGTTGAAGTAGTGCATATAACAAGGCATGATAGCTTGCCAGCAAAGAGGGCCTTTGTGCCGGAGTACGGATGGGGGTGTGGGCGGCTATCTATTACGGGCCAGGGGGCACGATATTTTCCTATTCTATGTGTATTGAGGCGTGTCTACTCCATCTGGCTGAGAAATGGGGGGTTAGTGGGTTTATCACTGATTAACTGTTGGGGCGGTATCAATTGCTATTGGGTTGCCGGTCTGTAAGGCAGTGAGCAATGCATCCCAGCTTTGTGCAATGGGAAATTTACGGAGCCCCGTGGTCTCCTCTCTATGTAGTGCCGTACTTTCTGCCTGTGCCCATATTATGAGTGAGCGCTTCCAGCTAAGTATCTCTGGAGGGACTGCATTTTTCAATTTTTTGGTTATTAAACATTTTGCAGTAATTAGGCCCAAATCTCGGAACCTCGAGGTGACTTTAGTTTTTTTGGATCTAGTGTAGAGCCCTAGTAGGCAAACTTCCCATGACAACGGCAGCGACGTGTTTGTGCATGAAGCTAGGACTGTGACTACTTCTCGCCAGTAATGCTGTAGGGATGCACAAGCCCACAGCATATGAAGCAGGTCTGCATCAGGATACTGGCAGCGAGGACATGCAGAGGTGGCGATGTGAAAATATCTATTTATCATGTTTGGCGAAAGATATGCCCTCTGTATAATATATGTTTGGATAAGCTTGAACCTAGAGTTTCTTGGTATGTTCCTAGCGCCTGCTAATATGGCATCCCATTCCTTGTCAGTCCAAGGCTGGCCTCTATCTGCCTCCCATCTTACTCTGAGCCGTTGCATCGGCTTCAACATGTGTATGAGAAGCGCCTCCACCAGCCAATGTACCACATGAGACCCTGCTCCCATTACGTGTAAATATTGTATTAACAAATGTGTTGGTGGCTCAATTGCCAAATCCCCCCAGGCGGCTGACAAAGCCTTCAGGAGGGAGGTGTGTAAAAGAAATTGGCCCGCTGGCATTTCAGTGTCTTCGACCAGCATCTCGAATGTTAATAGTGCGCCATCTCTATATAAATCGCCCAGAGTGTTGAGCTCTGCCGCATGCCAGGTCGCTAGAGCTGCCTCCGAGGTGCCCAGTCTACCCCTTGGTGTTTCCATCAGTGGTAAAATCGAGGCGTATGGAAGTGTCTTGCGGGTGAGATATAAACTTCTTTTGTAGCATTTATGAGCTAATCCCAAGTGCATTTGTGGTGGTCACGGAAGTTTGGCGACGGGATGGAACAGGTGACAAACTTGGGAATGGGTCCAGGGCTGGTGCATGGTCGCTGTATCTTCCAGGCACCTGCCATTCAACCATTTCGTCACCCATTGGAGCTGGGCAGCTAAATAATACAGTTCCTTATTGGGGACTGACAGCCCGCCCTGGCTAGTGGGAGCATACAGCTTCCACAAAGCGACACGCGGTCTCCCTTTATTCCATATAAAGTCCCGGAATAGTCGCTCCAGTTCTCGGAATGTCTTAGGTAGGATATAAAGTGGGAGATTTGAAAAGTAGTATAGCAATTTGGGAAGTACAATCATTTTCAGCAAGGTGATGCGGCTCATTACATTTAGCGGAAGCGTCTTCCAAAATTGCATTTCAGCTCGTATGGCCGAGATCGCTCTCGTTAAATTACCTTCCAGTAAGTCTTCAAGTGATCGGTATATAAAAATGCCAAGATATCTGAATGTGGTGGGATACCATGTGAGGGGTGTGCCATTTAGGGACGCGTCCACCTCTGTGGTGCTAGCGTTGAATGAATAGATCCCTGATTTGGCCCAATTGACCCGGAGCCCTGACTTCTCCTCAAAGGTTTTAAGTATATCCGCAATGGGCGTCGGGATTGCAGTGACATCTCGAAGATACAACAACAAATCGACCGTGTACAGGGAAACGGCGTGTAGCCCATCTCCCAACCGTATCCCCCACTCCTCGCCATCTCTCCGGAGCAACATTGCTAAAGGCTCCATAGCTAGGGAGAACAATAACGGAGATAGTGGGCAGCCCTGACGTGTCCCCCGTCTCACTCTAATGCAATCTGAGATTAACCTGCCCGTACGAACCCGGACAGTGGGCCGTTGGTACAATAAACAAATCATATTTAAGTAGTGTTCCCCTAGTTCGTATTTACCCAGTACAGACGCCAGATAAGGCCATTCCAATGAGTCAAAGGCCTTCTCCAAGTCCAGCACCAGGCAGCCCGATCGGGGCCAGGTATGTGTGGCGTACTGTTGCACTCTAAAAAATCTGCGTATATTAAGAGAAGTACATCGCGCAGGGACAAAACCATTTTGATCGGGGTCTACCAACGTTTTTACGAGGGGTGAGAGACGTCTGGCTAGTAGTGATGCAAAAATTTTATACCTGTGTTAAGGAGCGCAAGCGGACGATAGGAGCCTAAGAGGTCGGGATTCTTATCGGGTTTAAGGAGGGAGACCAACAGAGCCTCATTCTGCGTGGCAGCGAGGGTAGAGTCATCTAGCACTGTCTCATATACTTTTAGCAGCTGTGGCACTAAAATATGCGTGTATGCCTTATAAAATTCAGTCGGTAGGCCGTCCGGTCCTGGTGACTTCCCGTTAGACAGGGAAAAAATACTGTCTCGAAGTTCCTCCGAATGAAGAGGAGCGTTTAGTTCTTCGCTTTGCGCGCGCGTGGGCCGCTGCAGATCTAGGCCGTCCAGGTATGCCTGCATCTCTAGGGGTGTAACTTGCACACGCGATTTATACAGATCCTGATAATGTGTCACAAACGCACCATGAATGTCTCGCTGTGTATATGCGATTTCCCCAGTCGTCTTTCTCACCGATGCTATGGGCGTCGACGACTCATTCTGACGGATGAGCCATGTGAGTAGTCTGCCTGCTTTATCACCTATATGGTGAGTTCTAGCCGAATGAGCAGCATAATTGAGGCATCTCAGTCGCTCTAGCAGTCGTGCATGCTCCTCTTTGAGGCAGCCTAGCCGTCCCTGAATATCATCTGGGTCCGCCTGCTCCGTAGCGGCTAGTCTTTGCTCTAAGGTAGTGAGTTCCTTTTCCAGTTGCGTGCGCATACCTGCCTGTGTCCCCAAACAGTGCCCCCTAACAACCACCTTAAGGGCATCCCACTCCACCAATGGTGACGTGGCCGTACCTCCATTTTCTTCAAAATATTGCCCCATGGTGGTGGCTAGTAAGTCCCGGAAGGGTGCGTCCAGGAGAACATCTGGCTGGAGGCGCCAGATTGGGATTGGTGGCAACTCATCCTCCCACCGTAGCTCTATGACATGCGGATTATGATCAGAATGTGTACGCCCCATATAGGTGGAATCCGGAATGCATGGTAGGAGGTCGTTTGAAACCATGAAGCGGTCCAGGCGTACATGTAATCTGTGGGCTCCGGAGTAGTAGGAATATACCCTATCGAGTGGGTTTCTGTGTCGCCATACGTCGGAGAAGCGCCACTGCAGTGCCCAGTTCCCCAACGCTTTCGCAGCTGTGTGTGTGGCGGTGCCAGGCAAGGGAGGGAAGGACCGGTCCAGGGAGACGTGCAGCACACATTTGTAGTCTCCTCCCAGGATCATAGGGGTATCGTGCCATGCGGACAATTTTTGCGATAAAAGATCTAAGAAGACTGCCTGCTCAGTGTTGGGTGCTTAAAGTGATGCCAATACCACCGGCTTCCCATCTAGTGCCCCTTTGACTATAACATATCTGCCCTCCCCGTCCACCAATGTATCCACCACTCTAAATGGAGTACCCGGTCTCACCCACACTAGGACTCCCCGTGCGTATGCAGAGTAGCCTGTCGCATATAATTGCCCCCTCCAACGTCTGTGAAGTCGTGTGACTTCTGCCTGAGCTAAATGTGTCTCCTGAAGGAGCGCTATTTGTATGTGGTGGCGTTTCAGATAAGAGTATATAAGATAGTGGTGCTCCAGGCTGTGGATGCCTCGCACGTTCCATGTGCCTATTTTAATGGGCGCCATAACCAGCAAATGTCGGAAGTGCATCTGGGCCCATCCGGCCGGATGATAGAAAAGGGTGTCAGTAGGTGTATCGAGACCATTCTAGTGTGTG
Organism: Calotriton arnoldi; assembly: GCA_963921515.1. Classification (NCBI taxonomy): domain Eukaryota; kingdom Metazoa; phylum Chordata; class Amphibia; order Caudata; family Salamandridae; genus Calotriton; species Calotriton arnoldi. The sequence goes on from CAWUFW010000699.1 coordinate 139,014, forward strand.
CTTCCCTGCGCAGCCCGACTTTACAACAGCCATGCCCTCGTCGAGGAATGATGGCAGAAAAAACATAAACACAACTCCCAATCAAAAATACCATGAGAGCAATTTTGCAACAGGCAATTGCCCAAACTTGAAATGCAATAGCACGCAGCGAACGTCTGGGGGAGGCTATTGTGTGCAGCAATCTAAGAGCAAAGGAAAATAAAGGAGGGGATCGTCATGTGTGGCTAAGCCCTTCCCCGGCCAGACCCTTGTAGGACGGGGCCGCTGCCTGCTTATTATGCATAAAATTCCCATATATTACGAAGCTACCATAGAGAGTGTGTCGACAGTTCCGGGACCCACCCCACAAAGTTGATCTTTGCATGTATACCAGGCATAATCATTGCAATGCGGAACAGCATACAAAGTCGTCTATACTTGCGTGACCAGTAGGTCCATGCGTCACTCAGATTATGGAGGAGAGGAAAGATGATCAATGGGCATTCACATGTTCAAGCAATGTTATCGGAGGTCTGCGGAGTGACATGTGGCAGCACACAGGAGCCTTGGGAGACAGGAAAGGTCTCCGAAAGTTCCTCGTCACTTTGCGGTCCCTGGTGAACAGAGTCTGAATCGGATTCCCCCTCCGGGGATCCGCTGATGTTTGTCACTGCTTGCACTGCCTCGAGTTGAACGCTCAGTATCAACTCTGGCGTCAGGCCAGACACCTGACGGGTCGAGGATTGCGATTTTCTCTGTCTCCTTCTGCGGCGCTGTAGAGTATTCTCCGGCAGTTGCTCCCTTCGTCCAGTTTGTGATGAGTTGAAAGAGTCCAACCATTCCTCTGTGCCTTCCGGTGTAGTGAAAAAATGGGTCTTGCCATTAGCGACGACCCTCAGCTTCGCAGGGAACAACAACGAGTACTTAAGATCACATTGTCGCAGGCGTCTCTTCACCGCTAAATAAGAGTGGCGCTGTTTCTGGACTTGGAAAGTGTAGTCCGGGAAGATCATTACTTTGTGATTGTCCACTTTTATGTCCTGCAGTTTTCTGGTCTCTTGGAGAATAGCGTCTCTGTCCCTGTAGTTTAATAAGCGGATTAAAAACGGCCTTGGGTTCGAGCTCGGAGGTGGGGGTTTGGCAGGTACACTATGTGCTCTTTCAACGACAAAGTGTGGAGACAGGGCCTCTCCTGGCAGCAGCGAACGGATCCAATCTTCCGCGTAGCTTACTGCATTCTTCCCTTCCACTCCCTCCGGAAGGCCCACAACGCGTACATTGTTGCGGCGGGCCCTGCCTTCGGCATCCTCCGCTCTATCTTCCAGGAATTCTACTCGGTTTAACAATTCACGGATGTTCTTCTCAGCCGTGGACACTCGCGGTGAAACCTCCGCTGTTTCCCCTTCAGTGGCAGCAGTGCGGTCTGCGAGTTTCCGATGGTCCGCATGTAGCAACGTAAGATCTAGTGCCACTTTGTCTATTTTGTCTTCTAGAGAGGTGCGGACTTGATTCATCGTCTCGCCGAGCTTCTCGACTGCCGCCAGCACTGCATCTAGCTTATGCGCCATGGGGTCCCCCGTCTCTGCCTCCGCCATCTTGTCCGCCTGCGCCCGGGTCTGTGGGTGAGGGCCCGCCGCACCTCCGGTGCCAGTCTTCGTTCGACCCCCTCGTGACATGGAGCGGTAGATAGCGAACGCCAAGCTGGACGTATCACTCCCCAGTTGCCTTTGAAGCAGTGATCCACATCCACCATCCACCGCAGACGAAGCCCAGGATCGATCCAAAAAGGCAGCTGTATCTCGTCAGTGTTGCTCGTGACTGTGCCGCTAGATTTTGGTATGGAGGCAGCTAAGCGGATCTCACCACCCCCGAGCCCGGTGCAGGAGGTAGCAGACGTGGCGAATTGTAATATGTGACCAGTCATCAGTCTACAGCATCAGCAGCATCCTAATCAATCCAGTGCAGAATGGTTCCTGGGGGCAAGGAACCCAGTGTGTCGAGTTTCACAATTCAGGACGTTCAATAGTGGGGTATCTCCAACATAGGACACCTTGGATCGCCTGAGGTGACTCTGCACGCCTTGCTTGTTTCAGTGGGAATGGCGCCTCAGTCCGCTTCGGAAGGTCGCAGTTCCGCTGCCCAGTCAACACAGGCCACAGGTATCAATACGGGCAGATCGCGCGCTATCGCCACAGAGATTTATATAGGTGTTGCTTCTCAGTCATAGGGGATAACAGTGTTGAGGGGCTCCAACTCAGCTACCCAGACTCGGGGGCAGAGCAGTCACCGATCGCAGGCGGGCAGCGGGTTCCGGTGTCTCCGTTGTACCCTCCGCCGCGGCCAGAGAGGAGGGTGGATCAATCCCCAAGTATTAGCTCCCTCACCGCTAGTCCCCCTGTTGGAGTCTCACCGGCGAGCGCAGAGTCCTCGCAGCGGGTCGCGGCCTCCACGCCAACCCAGCTTCACTCCACTTGATTAGGCCCGGTGGGCGGAGTCAGACCTCGGCCTCGCATGAAGGACCGCAGCCGGCAGCAGCGCTCCACGCCCGGTAGCCTTGAAGGTGGTAGGATTAACTCCAGGGCCAGGCAGGACTTTCACTGCGTCCCCTCACGGTGTCCATTAGGCTGATTCTGGGCTATCCGTGGCAATGGGTGATCCAGGAGGTAAGACAAGGCCGCAGCGCACATCGGGGCCTAGGGGGCGGAGCCAATCCCGGCTCCACGTAACTCATCACGCCCGATATCTCGGAGCCGCTCTCAGCAGTAGCGTATGCAGGGGGGGTCCGCTTCGGTGTTTCAGAGCTTCCGTCCTCTCGTTCGCTCACCGGGACGCCAGGACCATCTCAGGAGGAGTCTTAGCTGGCAGCGGCTCCTTCAGCTTAGATATAAGCGGAGTAATGCGACCAGGGAAGGGAGCCGTTGACGGAGCTCCACAGCTACACGTCTGACTCCATTGCTGGCCAAGCCACGCCCCCAAAACACCAGCCTCCATGCTCAACAAATAAGCAGCAATTTGTCAGAAGACCGAACCTGACATTTGACCTCTAGCTTTGTAGGAAAAGCAAATGTAACGAGATAAAGAAAATATTTCAAGGCATCTTTATTGCTCATTCACTTTCTAGATTCAAGCATGGTTATTTCTGGGGGTACTGCTGCACCCCCTGCACCCCTGCTTCCAGCGCCTATGCATTCGTGCATCCTTTACTCTGTTTCTATGGTCTGTTAACCATGGGCTTCCGTCTCTCAAGACATTAACCGCTTCGATGCGGCGCACATTCCCCCGCTGTGCGGGCGAATTCCACGCGTGCGCGAAACGGACAGCCCCCGGCCGTCCGACGCACACGCCCACCATGACGCATGGAAGAGGTTAACAATGCATTTTTATCACAATATGTTGGCACGCGAGAACGAGCCACGAAGATGGCTGACTAACGCTGGGAGTGGGCGGATCTGGGAGGGGCAGAATCGGCGGGAAGAGCAAGCATACTTATTGACGTAACATTTGATCTCTGAGCCAGTGAAGATTGGTTCATTGTTGTATTGTCTTGAATAAAAAGATGTTTTTTTAAAAAACAATGCATTTTTATCAATTTAGGGACATCCTGGAAAGAATGGGGTTCCGGGGATACCAGGCAACAATGTAAGTAAAAATGTAATGTAAGTAAAAACTATAATATATAGCCATTAAAAGCTTGCATTAGACAAGTGTCAGCAAAAGATTGTCTGTGGTGTCTTAGAGCCTGTGGCACTTTTATTCTACGTGGCATTCATTACAATTGCCTAACTGGTAGAAACAATGGCTGCAGAATATAATGTCATGGTAAGGCAGAACATTCATGTTTTTCTTTTAATTTGGTGCAAACATATGTTTGAAGGCTGTTAATAAATATCCTACAGACATCTTGTAATGCAGTTTTGTTCCATGCTGTATTGTTTGAGTAATGACTTTGATGTTCACAGTATAAATGTGCTCTAGGAATGTCCTTATCTATATCCCTATCTTTGTATTATATAGTTGGGCCTGTGAAAGTCTCTACCAGGCATTAGTTGCATTTATTGTGTGATTGATGTTCACTGCCATGTTTCCTTGCGTATTGCACCAACCACACAGGCAGGCGACTCCGTGCATCTACTATCGGATGATGAGATATATTTGTGATGTCTGTCAGCATTCTACCCTGGCTCTAGCATTTGTCCCCTCCTTGACCATTGTTATTAGACCCATGTGACCTTTATACTGGTTATGGGACTTAAATAGCTGAAGTAGTCAGAGCCAGGTGAACACTGGTATTCATACCGCAGACGCCATCTTCTCAGGATTGTTGTCATTTGTCACACTTTCTACATCTGAGGTTAGTGCACTGGCCAATGGGACATCTAACGGGCTTCAAAGGATTATGTCTTCATCCAACATGTAATAGAGCTTTAGGGACAAGGAGAGCAGATCATGACCCATAGAGCAAAACATCATGGGCCTCATCTATGAGGCCCCTTGCGCCGTCGGAACTTCACTTTTTGTGACGTTCCGTGGCGCAAGAGCCTGCTCCATATTTACGAGGCAGCACTAAGCCACCTTTTTGGCTTAATGCTGCCTCGTAAATATGGTCCCCTTTAACGCAGTTTTCTGCGTTAAAGGGGCGTGCAATGGGTGTTGCTGGGGGCGTTCCCAGCAACATCCATGGCATTTTGACTCTGCCCCAGATTTACGAGAAATCGTAAATCTGAGGCAGCGTCAAAAACTTACACCTCCCCAGGGGAGGCACAACGAGGAGAAAGGTGCAAAGGTGCCTGCGTTGGCACACGGCAGCCTATTGTGCGCCGGCGCTGGGGTAAAGGACAGGAATGCGTCGTATCTCATATATACGGCGCATTCCTGCCCTTTTCTTTTGCTGTACGGCAAAAACACATTAATGAGGCCCTATAATGGGACATTATAATAGATTAGAAATGGCAATTTTCACCTAACAGTGTACAGATTAAGTTATTAACTGAAATTGGAGAAGTATGCCAGAAAGTATACCAGTCATACAATATTCGTTAAATAACTTCAAAAATCTAAAAGCAATTGTAGAAGAATTTGATTGAGAAACATTACTTTTCATAGACATCCTTTATTGTCGTTGAATTTGGAGTCCCCCTCTCCCCCAACAATTCTATTTGTTCAAGAATTCTTGGAATGGGCATTATGGAGGTGAATAGAGCCTACATTTTGGAACTGGCCCTGATTGCTTCAGGCATTTTTATTTTTCCTTCATAAAGGTATTCATAACAGTGTAACCCTGTTTGCCTGGGGACCTGAAAGTTATAAACAAAGGAACAACTGTCCAACCACTGCAGCTATTAACTATAACTCCAGGTTAACTCAAGTGACACACTCTGTCATAGAATACCCCATTAAAATACAGCACTTCAACTACTTGTTTGTGTTTCTAGAAGTATTTATTTTTCTCAGTAAGATTCCATACTTGTGACCAATATTCCCAGATGCAAGTCACATAGCTCACTACGTCACAGAACTCAAGCTGCACCTCAGTGCAAGCCCAATTAGATTAGAAACCAATCTAGTTTGCTTGTGTTCCTGTTCAGACGTAGCATAGCCTGACCGTTTGCGCTGGACTGCTTCTATTGGAGTAGACTCAAGACTGATTTGCATATGGTTGGCCCTGGTCTTCAATGGAGCAGTGAGCAAAAATGCAACAGACTGGAATGCAGCCCAGAGTAATCATCAATGGGCGAGATTAATTATCTTTTCTTTTTGGTTTTTGTATTCTGTTTTATTTATTTGTATTCTGTACTGCTCACATGCTAATCACAAGTTTTTTTAAGCATCCCTTGCTCACCTGCTGTTTTAAAGTTCTGGTTATCTTGGATTTGTGCTTTACTCTGGTCCATGTTTACACATGAATTACACCGGAATGTTCAACATAGGTTCAGATATGCCAAAATCCATGCCCAAACTTACAAGGTGGCCACTGACTAAGTAAATGAGTTTCATTCATTCAGAGTAAATCTGTATTTTATGGATATCCCAAAACCTGGCAAATCAGTCAGGAGCGGCCCGTACAGGTAAGAGCGGTGGGGCAGGGTGGGGAGGGAGTCGACAGACGACGACGAGGGAAAATTAAATTTAAAAAAAGAAAGACACTAACCTTGCACTCGCCGCATCACCGACTCGGCGATGCGGCGAGTGCTAGGTAAGTGGTTTTCTTTTTTTAAAATTTAATTTTCCCTTGTCGTCGTCTGTCGACTCCTTCCCATCCCCGCCCCCACCACTCTTACCAGCACAGGCAACTCCTGCAAATCAGGCTAAACTAGTCGTAAATTAGACGCCCATATATTAAACAATATCTCTTCTTTTATGCAAAGTAACTGACCGCAGCTCCATACATATTCCCCTATGCTATGTGTTAATGCTCAGCTATGTTGAAGTCACTGTTGAACGTTCACAGGTCTAGAGGAACGTCATCCTTAATTTAACCCTCCCTGGTCATGAACAAAATGTATGTAGAAAAGTCTCCTGAAGCCTCTTAATAAATAAGTGATTCTTAAGGGGTTTTACTGTATCACAGGCAAATGGTACTGTTTCAAAAGAAGCATCAATCTTACCTTGGTGCATGAAAACAATGACCTTGGGATTTTGGAATCTATTTGTGCCTAATATGTATATTTTTGCTTTGTAATTCAGGGCATCCCTGGACTCGACGGCAACCCAGGAGTAAATGGGATGAAAGGGATGAAGGTATGTTGATGTCGAGGTCGGCTCTCATTTGTATTTTATGCACCAGTAGGGTCAACCTTCAATATTTCCTCCAAACATGTCACATAATAGAAAGTCTCAATGAAGAAGGTTACATTTCTGTATATTTCTTTTTTGTGAATGGAGCCCTGTTAAGTGCATTCAATACTCTCCCCATCCTATGAAAGTCATTGTGGTCAGTGTGACACTCAAACCCATGTCTACAGCATACAAACACCCAATCCTTAGAAATGGGCGAGAGGTACGGTGACCAACCCCCTCCAGGTCATTGCGAACCGTGTTTTCAGTTCTGTACTTTACCGTGGAAAAACTAATGCATTCTGGGTGTTGACATTTTGTAGTTTTTCTTTAAATTAACTAGCTTAACACCCCTGGAAACAATGGTTTGTAGGTGAAAAGTTCAGAACTGGAGACAGTGTCCATAAAGACCTGGAGTGAAGTGGTCACATTTATTTATTTATTTTAATTATTGGTCTCAGTGTTTTTAAGCTACAGCAGCTTCGCTTACTGACCCTCTCAACTTTTCTCAATTTGACTAATATATAATATTTGTAAGGGACTTCCTATTTCCTACAGCCTTGGCTGGCACATTAAGAAACATCCTTCCACTCATGGGATTTCTGTCATTCTCTAATGTACTGCTGTCATTTGTCTCCATATCCCACTCCGTCCCACCACCTTAAAGACATGAGTCAATGATGGCTATCTTTTCTGCACAGTGCCAAAAGATGTTCCAAAACATGGGGAGAGGATGTGGTCTGACGGCTAGACTGCTGACTTTGGTGCTGGAAACCAGGGTTTGAGCCTCGGGGTCGCGTCCACATCCTGTGATTCTGGGCAAATCACTTAGGGGCATATTATCAAGGGCTTTATCGCCGCTTTGGCAGCACTTTTTGCCGCTAAAGCGGCGATAATTTTATTGCCCTATTAGCAAGCTGTCGCTAACAGGCGTTAGCGACAGCTTTCAGGCGTTAGAGGCCGCGTTTTCCATCGCCTTGCATGTCAGCGATAATTATCGCTAATGACATGCAAGGAAGGCGTTCCCTACTAAAAGCGACTGAAAACAGTCGCTAACACCACTACCCCCTATTAGCAAGGCAGGCGAAGCGATATAATAATTTGCGCTAAGCTCGTTTATCGCTAGATTTTAACACCTGCTAGTGAGGATGACTTACCTGGTGGATTCTAATGCTGAATCCACCTTAGCGTTAATGCAAGAATATCGCTGGTTTTCCAGCGATATTCTTGCATTTTGCCGCTATCGCTGGAAATATTATCGCTATGGAGATAAACCTTACTAATAGGGTGTTATCTCAGCGATAATTTCCAGCAATAGGTGGCGTTACCAAATAACGCGCTAAGCGCGGTTAGCGATAAATATCGCTAATCCTTGGTAATATGCCCCTTAATCTCCCCGTTCCTTGAATGTGTAATGTAAATACGGTGCTCGTGTAAAGTGCTCCAATACCTTCTGGTCGAGTTCGCGCTATATAAATATGCAAAAAAAAAAAACAAGGAATAGCCTCTCCATAAACCTTAAAATAGAGCAGTCCTTTAAGGGATTTACAGTGGAGCTAAAAACAATTATTTTCTAATTTTCTGTCATTCCTTTCCAGTTTAGGCTACAATGTTCACTGACCAGCTCCTAGAGATCACAGAGTATAATACACTGTACAAATGTAGCTATTCATCTTCCATTCTTGCATAAGTAAAGGTTCTTCCAGATAACATCATTTGTCCTCTAGTGTCTCACTTTAGACAGATGGCAGTCCCCATCTGCAAAGAATGCCTAGTGACCCTAATAGGCAGTCATAGAGAGCTCCACAAGAAGAATGAAATTGGATATTTCAAAACTAGGGTCTAGACAACTTGGGTTGTCCTTTACACATATGGCCCGTTGCCTGCCATCATTTCCACTAGTGTCAGGTCTGAGGTAGTGCTAAGGTGGAAAACATGGGCCACATATCCTCCTGAGCAGAGACCAATCGGCAGGACTCCTGGAGTCAATGAAAGGGAAAGGCGCATGGAAGAGTTGCATATTCAAAGAGTGCATGGCAGACCTGCGATTTGGACATATAATTCCTGTGACAGAGACATCGGCAGAAATGACGGCAGGTAATGTCCCACATTTATAAGGACAGCAAGAGATATGCAGACCCTGGAAAGCCTCTACAAATAAGAAATTTAACAGAAATTAGAAGCCGCGGCTGCTCCGTATGGGCGGGAGGGTCACACCCCCTCCACCTATTTCCCCAAAAGAAGAGTGTGTGTCAGGCTGAGCAAAGGTCAGCCTGACAGACACTCTTCTTGTACAGGTCAAGCAGCCAGGAGCATGGGCGTAATGAAACTTCAGGGGGCCCTCTTGCAAAGTACATGGAGGGGGCCCCCCACGGTACGGACTTAGGTGCTCTCAGGCCAGTGGCCCGCCGCCCGTGCACAGTGCCGGAGAGGGCCCCTTGGAGCTCACTGGCCCCCCACACCGTGGGGTCTATTGTTACGCACTGGCCAGGAGTTAGACCTGCGATAAATGCGCAGGCGCCTGACGACCTGAGCTGAACTTTGCCAGGCTAAGGATTTTGCAGCCCTGTAGGCATGACCTCCTCAGCCTGGCCAAAGGTGCTCAAGGCCCCCCCCCTCGTGATGAGGGGGAGCATCATTGATTGCCTCAGACCTGAGCGCTTCCATTTTAAACCCTGATGTACCCAGGGCTGAGTGTCAATCAGTGGCATCTCATGACAAAGTGAGGTGGGGTCAGTCTCACTGACCGCATCCGTCCTCTGCAACAAGTGAAGGACCTCCGAGGCTTCCCTGTCTGGGAGCTGCAGAGCTCCCACCAGGGAAGGTAAGTTATATGTTTTTTAATCTTTGGTGCATGTATGAATGTATTAATTTGGGAGTAGGCGTAGTGAATGGGTGTGTATGTGTGAATGAATGGGTGTGAGTGAGTGTGTATGCATGCTTATGTGGCCCACTCGCCCCCCTCCCTACTAGAAGTACTGGCCACCACTGGAAATTAATATAATCAGTCGCAAGATCCTAGTTGGACGCACGATGAGGTACTCCACAAAGGTTTTAGCACAAGTGGCAAGATAAGCACATAAAATAATTAAAAAATAATAAAAAACTTATATTTTAATATCTTAGAACAGAATACTTACGTTATTTCTTTCTATATATTTGCCCATAATGAATTATTCATGTAAACTATATTGACTGATATATTCATTTTGATTGGATCGTGTTTGGCCAATCACTAATTTTACAAGCGTTTGTTCACAAATCTTTCCTTTAGGAGTCTCTTGTTCTATACATAGTTTACCCATCTCCTGAGGGACGACTGGATTGCCCTATTGGTTTTTTACCTATTAGCTGCGCAGGAAGAGGTTGCAATACAGCGCACTGGCCCAGTCTGTATTCAGCACACATACTTAAGTGTGTGTCAAGGCGCAGTGTGAGACAGTTCGCCATATCCACAATACGACCCCTATTGGCCTAGAGAATGGAGCAACCATTACTGCTGTTTTCAATTCTGGGAAAACTCCATTCAACATGGAAACTATGGAGGAAAATCTTTGAAACTTCAATGGTGATACTTAAAAGAAATATTGTCTTACAACCATAAATTAGCAATTTTGTTGCATTATTTGTGAGTAACTAGGAGGTGAATATGTGCTGGATCAGGTTCTTTGTATACCTTAATTGGTACGGATCCTTATGTAGTGTACAAGCATTGTTTTGAGGTGCAATCCCCAGACTTTAATAATTGGGGGCTGGTAGTCAACCTATAATTTTGTTAGTTATGAAGATTATAACATAATCTCCAAACGGCAGAGGCTAAGCGGAAAAGTAAACATTGTATATGAGGGATCTGATATTCTGGGTTGAGGTTTAAGAATACATTTTGGAAACAAGTTAGTAATTCAATTCTCACATCCCATTATAGCCCTACATGCTTGTACCTCTTTACAGGCATGACAAGCATACCTCTAATAGTTCTTTGATCATTACAAGACGTTTGGAGACAGGGTTCTTCACTTGCATGGATATTTCCTATGGTACTCCTTCCCAAGGCATCTAAAGCTTGAACCCGACTTCTGTAAATTCAGAAAACTACTGAAAACTGTCCTATTCAACCTAACATATGGTTAACCTCTTCTGCTACCTCCACCCTCGCCTGGCCTAATCTGTTTAGACGCCTTTTTTTGTCACCTTTGCTTTTGACCCACTTCTGTTTTTGTACCTAAACCAAACCAATCGCAGGCTACCATAGTGGCTTGCAGTGCTTTACCGAAATCCATAAACAAATAAATAAATTACATACATGCATAAATAAGTAAATTAAAAATGTCACGAACAACCTTCCTTTCCTCAGTTTTTGCACATCAGCTGAGTTGTTTCCCTTTCTGTGTGGGGTGTCAGCTTGCCGGTGGGCCGGCACCCGTCTCTAAATCTGGCGGGTGGTAGTCCATCAGGGTGGCGGTGTAATGTCCTCTACCACCCTGATGGACTGTACTTCACCTGTCAAACACTAAATCATGCCTTAAATTGTGTGATATACCTCGAACCCTGGTATCAGCCCCCTTTGTTAAAAAAAAGGCTCAAGCAGAAGGAAATGTGGACACCAGAGACATTGGTTGCCAGGAAAAGTCCAAATAGTATATTAAAATTCAATTTTTGTTCCTTTTGTTTTCAGGGTGACCGGGGTGTAAGAGGGACTCAAGGCCCACCTGCTTATGCCGAACGTGCTAAAACAAGAAAAGGTACCACATTCCTCATGAAACTAATTTGTTTTTTAAAGTATTGCATGATCACTGCACTATATTTGGGAACAGAATCCATTCATTCATTGAAAAATTTAAAGGAGTGGTGTGTGATTATTTTTGTAGCAAAGCCTTCGCTTTCTATCAAAGGAACTTTGATAGTATTGTTTTCAGAATATAAACTGTCTAGTCAATAATCAGATTTTGCAAAAGAGAGCGGAGCCAGACCGAGGGACGAAGGTTGTCAAAAGTCACTTTACTTAGGGCTGCAAATATCCTTGCACAAGCCCTGAATAGGGTGGGCACTGGCCACGTTTTCATTGGACAATAGTCAATTGCTGAAGACAGTAATTGATATTCATATGATGTTTATTTTTCTAGTCAGATCTTGGCTCCCTGAAAGGACCCTGGCCTTTCCGATTAATGCATCCCAAATGGGAGTTTTAGTAGTTCAATATTCGTTTTTCTGAACTCCTGTAGCAACATCACAATGGCAGTGTAAACAACATAAAAATAGAAATTTCTTACACTTAAAAATACAAAACTGGTAGAATTTTAAAACTCAAAAGTTAACACTATTGTGATTGATTTACATTTATTTTTTAAAGTGAAAGGCTATTGTCAGGTTGTGTGCCTCTGAGTCTTGAATACAACTCCAGAGCCAAAGTCAGAATTTGAAAAGTATGAACTTGTTTTACAAACATATCTCAATAAGCCATCCTAAGTGTCTACCATGCTGGGCTACATGACTCAAGTTATGGCTACAGGGGGCCGTGCAGGCACTTCAGCCACTTTGGCGAAAGGGACAGTTAGCCAGTTTCGCCCCCAACATTCACTCCTAGCTCCACATTCCCTAGCACAGGAGTGACATTTAATGCTCATAGAGGCAATCTAGTACCCCATGCAATTTTCACCCTAGGCAGCTACTGTCAGAGCCCATCCAGGGGGCTACGAGGCAGGCAGAAGGGAGTGGGCTTCACCAGTGGAGTTTGAGATTGTTTGCCACTGGTGATCCCGTGCCTGCACTACTATGGCCATGCCAAGTGCAACCCATTCCGCATTTGACTCTCAGGGTAGTGGGGCGAGCCGTCACAGGCTTATCAGGGAGGTAGTGTGGGGTGCTTGAACTTAGCACTCAACAATCAACCAACAGACACAATAACTCAAATGTTCATGCCAATGCTTGTCTTTTAAGAAAAACAAAGGAGTTTTAACCACACAGCTCTCCTTTCAAGCGTCCTCATCAGGCTGCTCTCCAGGCACAGCTCAGAGAGAGACTTTTCACAGGAGGTATCACTGGGGTTGTCTCCTTCCTGAAGCACCCGCAACACAGGCACAATGTGGTGTGAGGTTTCTGCACCTGGCTGCCATGAGTACAACAGATGGAGTAAAGTTGGGCATGCCTCATCCTATAACTTACCCGCCTCACAGAACAGAAACTGCATTCTTGCCCCTCAACTGTACCATCCACCAATGGTGGTGCTAAGGAATATCAACTGTATTAACAAAAGGCCTCCCTAAAGTACTTTGAGGTCCGAGAGGAGGGGGAACATGAAGACAACCTAGTGCAAGACCTCTGTACCGACCTATATACTTTGTAATGACCTGGTTAGGTTCAAACTTGCCTATATCCCAGAATAGTCTCCGTAAATTAACACTGCAAAGGATTACTTTTTATTAGTCAAAAATTATTTTCTTTTTAAACATTAAAAACATTTTTTATCTTTTTTCATTTATAAGTGCATAACAATAATAAAACTATATACAAACAACCTAAACATATCCAATTGCTTTCTTGATATAATCAAAATCAATAACATTAAATTTCTAGACAAAAACCACCAGCCTCAACCTACTCATTTATACAACCATACTATCTCATTCACACCACAGATGCACACTAGCACATAAAAATAAAAACGACAGAAATTCGACCCAGTGAGGGCCCTTGAGCTATATTATGAGGGCCATGCGTGATAATTTCAGAAAGACAAAGGAGTTGGGTAAGTTCTCAAAAACAAACGCTCCTCAGTAATGGTAAAAGGTCTGGTCTACGCGCGTTTCGGTGGCCAAGCCACCTTCCTCAGGACCAAGGTGTTGCGAATCTCATGAAGGACTGGTGGTGTCTGTGAAATAAAGAAACAAATGCTTTTGTATGTGCATGGGATGCGGCAAGACAAGATTTACTTAATGATTTTTGATTTTTCTCCATATTCAAACCAGACCGAGCAGGTAATCCTGATATCAAGTTCATCGTGATACCAGATTCTGAATTTTTATATATATTTAGTGCCATAGATAAAAGACCTGATATACCCTATATAGAAGGTAGAAATGAATCAAAAAGAAAGAGAAAATGCCGCCATTTGCAAGACGCATGCATTTAAACTGATTTGCTAGGTGTGTCAATTATAAAGATAGTGAACATGCCTTTCTGCACCTCGAAAAGAGATAGTGTGACCAAAGTTTACCACATGCACTGTATATGCAATTACCTAAAATGCTATTGCTGTTCCTTAGCAAATAGGCATCATAGAGTGTTCATGCTGGCTTGTATGTGCCTGCGGCCAGCTATTTATTTAGGTCCCTATCAATGAGAAAAGCAGGGTCAAATGTCATGTTATCTGCTTTCAACTAGTAGGTAAATGTTAAATCGGACAAGAATTTGATTTTACCCTAAGGGAGGCGTGTAGCCTCAAATGTTGTTGAATCCAAATAGTTAGCGTGAGGGTATCCTCTCCTTAAGTTAGATTTTAAAAGTAACGGGCCCAGGCAATTCTTTGTTGCATATGCTGCATATGTCTCTTCCTTTTCTTGAGGGGGAATTTATATATCTGTTGAATCAAAAAATAGTAATTGAAAATCTTTTTAAAAAACAGAGAACTAATAAGATAGTCCGGAGATATGAGCACATATCCCTTTATTATGTAGGACACATTGAAGTCGGGAGATTGCTCACGCTGCCTGTGCTGCCAGTAGCATTGAGTACATAATCTATCCTAGTCTCAAATGCATGCGGCCATAAAGTAGGTTGCGCTACCATGCTGGTGATTGCAATGAGCGTGAGCAATGGTATCCTAATATCATGGCACCCAAAGTTGCTGTTTAAAAAAAGGGCAAGCAGTTAAACAGGCTTGAAAAACGTAATGTGAAGGTCTAACTAACATAGTCCCCATGCGGTCGGACAAGCCACCGCTGTTACCTTTTGCCAAAGCCGCAAATACAAATACAAACAACCTGGCCCGATCTTTTAAGGTGGAAACTAGGCTTGTAATAAAGATGATGACATATTATTGCATGTCAGACCGCTGTAGTAAGGAGCGGTTCAATTTAGTCATAAAGAAGCCCGTCTTTGCAATTTGCCGAGGATATATCCAGAGGAGGGGGACCTCCTTACCTTCGTGTAGTCTTTTCTCTTTAGTCGTCAGCGTGGGCGCCCGGTTGTAGATTTCCTATCTTGCCTGCTCACCTACTTATAAACGGAGCTCCCTCGTACTTCCGGCTGTTTTTTCCCTTTCACGCTCGTTTCTCGCGATGTTAACGGGTAGCCTTCAAACATCGGTAAACGTGGCCGCCATATTGGTGTGGTGATATAAGTCGGCTAATACTACCTGAGTTTAACAATGCTACTGGGGAACATAATCAAAATCTAAGACAATGCATACATATAGCCTAAAATTATTTAGCGCATACTGTTTATTCAAAAGTCCCCCGTGTACACTAGGGCTTATTGGACGGAATTAGTTATTTAGTAAAAATAGAGATTAGCTCGAAGGCGGAATGTGTGTGTTATAGAGGGTGACGATATATAGATACCCTAATCTATTGCCAAAATCCTCACGTAATCATCCAAGTTATCTCCTCGTTTAAACCTTTTCGGACTGTGTCCCAATTAAAAATCCAAAAGGTTTCCCTGTCCTTCCTCACTTTATCAGTATCACTGCCCGGTTTGATGTTAATTTTTTCCAAAATAAACCACTTGAGTTCGCTTTCACTGTGGTTATTTTCCATGTAGTGCTTCACCATGGGGGCTTGTAATTTCCGTGTCCTGATAGCTGATTTATGCTCCGACAGCCTAAGGCGAAATTCTCTGCCTGTCTCGCCTATGTATGCAAGACCACAAGGGCAAAGAATACAGTAAATTACATTGCTACTTCTGCAGTTGGTATGGTTCTTCAAATTGCCCGATTTGGCTCCATAAGACCACGTTTGAGTGGTGATGGCCGATGGGCATGCATGGCAGTTGCCACATCTATGATTACCCAAAATAGGTGGGAGTCCATCAATGGTATTTTGCCTTTTCTCTCTCGCTGGAGGCTTAATTCTGCTGTGTACTAGTTTGTCTCTCAAATTCGCATTTCTTCTGAAAGCGACAATGGGTTTACTGAGTGCCATATTGTCCTCATTAACATTTAAGATCTTCCAGTTTTTATGTAAGATCTGTTGTATTTTGCTATTGTAGTTTGAATGGTTAACCACACAAACAAGTCTTTCCAATGGGAGTTTTTCTCTGCCACTAATCAGACTGTCTCTATCGTAGTATTTTGCACGTGTCATCGATTGTCTGACCAAGCGTTTAGGGTAGCCTCTAAGAAGTAATCTCTTCTGGAGTTGCTCTGCATGTTTTATAAAGTCTCGCATGTTGGTACAGTTGCGCTTTATTCTTAAAAATTCCCCAAAAGGAATTGAGTCCTTTTGGCAGGGAGGGTGAAAGCTATTATGTTCTAAGATGTTATTTTTTGATGTAGGCTTTCTATAGAGACTAACCTCTATTTTATCCACTCCACTGGTAATCCAGATATCTAAGAACTCTACCTTATCACGGGAGTATTTCGCTGTGAATTTGAGGTTACAATCACTCAGGTTTAGCCATTCAATGAACTGTAATAGGTCTGTTTCTTCTCCTGACCAGACGAAAAATATATCGTCTATAAATCTGTGCCATGGTCCTATATTCTCATAGAACGGAGCCATCTCATTGAAGATGTGTGTAAGCTCGAATTCCCCCATGTAGATAGCTAGTCCCTGGGGAGAGACCAAACATCTTTATCTTAGAATGTCTCGAAATAGTCCTTCCCTACAATTTTTTTGAAAAATATATCCCCATGTAGATATTCGCTACACTAGGGGCACAAGAAGCCCCCATGCTGGTACCCTTTATTTGATGGTAAAGATCTTCTTTAAATTCAAAAAAATTGTAGCGAAGGACTATTTCGAGACATTCTAAGATAAAGATGTTTGGTCTCTCCCCAGGGACTAGCTATCTACATGGGGGAATTCGAGCTTACACACATCTTTAATGAGATGGCTCCGTTCTATGAGAATATAGGATCATGGCACAGATTTATAGACGATATATTTTTCGTCTGGTCAGGAGAAGAAACAGACCTATTACAGTTCATTGAATGGCTAAACCTGAATGATTGTAACCTCAAATTCACAGCAAAATACTCCCGTGATATGGTAGAGTTCTGAGATATCTGGATTACCAGTGGAGTGGATAAAATAGAGGTTAGTCTCTATAGAAAGCCTACTTCAAAAAATACCATCTTAGAACATAATAGCTTTCACCCTCCCTGCCAAAAGGACTCAATTCCTTTTGGGGAATTTTTAAGAATAAAGCGCAACTGTACCAACATGAGAGACTTTATAAAACATGCAGAGCAACTCCAGAAGAGATTACTTCTTAGAGGCTACCCTAAACGCTTGGTCAGACAATCGATGAAACGTGCAAAATACTACGATAGAGACAGTCTGATTAGTGGCAGAGAAAAACACCCATTGGAAAGACTTGTTTGTGTGGTTAACCATTCAAACTACAATAGCAAAATACAACAGATCTTACATGAAAACTGGAAGATCTTAAATGTTAATGAGGAAAATATGGCACTCAGTAAACCCATTGTCGCTTTCAGAAGAAATGCGAATTTGAGACAAACTAGTACACAGCAGAATTAAGCCTCCAGCGAGAGAGAAAAGGCAAAATACCATTGATGGACTCCCACCTATTTTGGGTAATCACAGATGTGGCAACTGCCATGCATGCCCATCGGCCATCACCACTCAAACGTGGTCTTATGGAGCCAAATCGGCCAATTTGAAGAACCATACCAACTGCAGAAGTAGCAATGTAATTTACTGTATTCTTTGCCCTTGTGGTCTTGCATACATAGGCGAGACAGGCAGAGAATTTCGCCTTAGGCTGTCAGAGCATAAATCAGCTATCAGGACACGGAAATTACAAGCCCCTATGGTGAAGCACTACATGGAAAATAACCACAGTGAAAACGAACTCAAGTGGTTTATTTTGGAAAAAATTAACATCAAACCGGGCAGTGATACTGATAAAGTGAGGAAGGACAGGGAAACCTTTTGGATTTTTAATTGGGACACAGTCCGAAAGGTTTAAACAAGGAGATAACTTGGATGATTACGTGAGGATTTTGGCAATAGATTAGGGTATCTATATATCGTCACCCTCTATAACACACACATTCCGCCTTGAGCTAATCTCTATTTTTACTAAATAACTAATTCCGTCCAATAAGCCCTAGTGTACACAGGGGACTTTTGAATAAACAGTATGCGCTAAATAATTTTTGGCTATATGTATGCATTGTCTTAGATTTTGATTATGTTCCCCAGTAGCATTGTTAAACTCAGGTAGTATTAGCCGACTTATATCACCACACCAATATGGCGGCCACGTTTACCGATGTTTGAAGGCTACCCGTTAACATCACGAGAAACGAGCGTGAAAGGGAAAAAACGGCCGGAAGTACGAGGGAGCTCCGTTTATAAGTAGGTGAGCAGGCAAGATAGGAAATCTACAACCGGGGGCCCACGCTGACGACTAAAGAGAAAAGCCTACACGAAGGTAAGGAGGTCCCCCTCCTCTGGATATATCCTCGACAAATTGCAAAGGCGGGCTATCTTATGACTAAATTGAACCGCTCCTTACTACAGCGGTCTGACATGCAATAATATGTCATCATCTTTATTACAAGCCTAGTTTCCACCTTAAAAGATCGGGCCAGGTTGTTTGTATTTGTATTTGCGGCTTTGGCAAAAGGTAACAGCGGTGGCTTGTCCGACCGCATGGGGACTATGTTAGTTAGACCTTCACATTACGTTTTTCAAGCCTGTTTAACTGCTTGCCCTTTTCAAACAGCAACTTTGGGTGCCATGATATTAGGATACCATTGCTCACGCTCATTGCAATCACCAGCATGGTAACGCAACCTACTTTATGGCGCATGCATTTGAGACTAGGATAGATTATGTACTCAATGCTACTGGCAGCACAGGCAGCGTGAGCAATCTCCGACTTCAATGTGTCCTACATAATAAAGGGATATGTGCTCATATCTCCGGACTATCTTATTAGTTCTCTGTTTTTAAAAGATTTTCAATTACTATTTTTGATTCAACAGATATATAAATTCCCCTCAAGAAAAGGAAGAGACATATGCAGCATATGCAACAAAGAATTGCCTGGGCCCGTTACTTTTAAAATCTAACTTAAGGAGAGGATACCCTCACGCTAACTATTTGGATTCAACAACATTTGAGGCTACACGCCTCCCTTAGGGTAAAATCAAATTCTTGTCCGATTTAACATTTACCTACTAGTTGAAAGCAGATAACATGACATTTGACCCTGCTTTTCTCATTGATAGGGACCTAAATAAATAGCTGGCCGCAGGCACATACAAGCCAGCATGAACACTCTATGATGCCTATTTGCTAAGGAACAGCAATAGCATTTTAGGTAATTGCATATACAGTGCATGTGGTAAACTTTGGTCACACTATCTCTTTCGAGGTGCAGAAAGGCATGTTCACTATCTTTATAATTGACACACCTAGCAAATCAGTTTAAATGCATGCGTCTTGCAAATGGCGGCATTTCTCTTTCTTTTTGATTCATTTCTACCTTCTATATAGGGTATATCAGGTCTTTTTATCTATGGCACTAAATATATATAAAATTCAGAATCTGGTATCACGATGAACTTGATATCAGGATTACCTGCTCGGTCTGGTTTGAATATGGAGAAAAATCAAAAAATCATTAAGTAAATCTTGTCTTGCCGCATCCCATGCACATACAAAAGCATTTGTTTCTTTATTTCACAGACACCACCAGTCCTTCATGAGATTCGCAACACCTTGGTCCTGAGGAAGGTGGCTTGGCCACCGAAACGCGCAGACCAGACCTTTTACCATTACTGAGGAGCGTTTGTTTTTGAGAACTTACCCAACTCCTTTGTCTTTCTGAAATTATCACGCATGGCCCTCATTATATAGCTCAAGGGCCCTCACTGGGTCGAATTTCTGTTGTTTTTATTTTTATGTGCTAGTGTGCATCTGTGGTGTGAATGAGATAGTATGGTTGTATAAATGAGTAGGTTGAGGCTGGTGGTTTTGTCTAGAAATTTAATGTTATTGATTTTGATTATATCAAGAAAGCAATTGGATATGTTTAGGTTGTTTGTATAAAGTTTTATTATTGTTATGCACTTATAAATGAAAAAAGATAAAAATGTTTTTAATGTTTAAAGAAAATAATTTTTGACTAATAAAAAGTAATAAAAAGTAATCCTTTGCAGTGTTAATTTACGGAGACTATTCTGGGCTATAGGCAAGTTTGAACCTAACCAGGTCATTACAAAGTATATAGGTCGGTACAGAGGTCTTGCACTAGGTGCTTAGGAATATTAAACAATGGCTCCTTGCTAAAAAAAAAAAAGGCCTCATGGAATTTTTAAAGGAAGCCATGTCTCCATTCTCTACACATCAGTATCTGGATCTCCTCTAGCACAGCACTGCAGGCAAGGTACTTCCACTGTCTTAGAGAACAGTCGTCACCCTTTATCTTGTGCTAGGCCAGGCCAAGGGCCTCCAAAATGTATTCCACTGGCCCCATTACTCAGGCTTACTCATATACATAGGTTATTAACACACATGTATTACACACTCTACACATTTGTATGAATGTGACATACACACAGGATGCCTGCGCAAGGTTCTGGAATACACATAATAGCAGATCATTACAAAAGTGGACCTGTAGACCTTACTCCCAGAGCCACACATAAAAAGGTCTGGTCACACTACTTAACTTTACTAAAAACGCAGTGTGCTGTCATTGTTGCTTTATACATTCTGTCCAAAAACAGGGGCAGTAGCTCTCTGCCTACAATGCTTGGTGCAATCCTCCATGTCCCAGGACAAGTCCAGGACCTCACATACAGAGGCCTAGGCCTCTCTGCAACTATATGAGCATGATGCTAGGGCCAAAATGAAAAGTCAGGATAACAGGGCCCGTATTATATAACAGGCACACTGTCCCTGTTTGCACCACGAAGCACCTTTAAATAGGTGCACCAGGCGCAAACAGGGATAGTGCTCCCTATTATATGTAATCTGTGCGTTTTATCCAGGGCAACTGCAAAGCACATTATTGAAATAGTGAGTGGCAGTTTGATTCAGCCGCTCTGTCTTTCTCTGTACAGTTGGCACCCATCTGTACTTTACTTTAAGAGGGGGTAGAGTTCCCCCTGCTGGCAGGTGCAGTGAGTGAGTGAGTGCACCCGCCTGCAGAGGAAGGTCTGGCCAGTCCATGAGGATCCCTTCACCCCCCCCCCCCCCATGCAGGGATTGCACTCAGAAGGTGCACTGATTGTGCACCAGCCTTTTGTGGCACTTCTTTGCCTCTGTCCCCAACTTAATTATAGAGTGCAGAGGCAAAGTGTTTCCCTCATTAGTATGAGACCTCACACCCCCATGCTAATGAGAGAACACCCCCTGAAGACAGTGCCAGTGCTCTATGTGCCCCTGCACTATCTGTATTACAGAAGATGGCGTTCAAGCGTCTGCGCCTTTTTCTGTAATGCCACAGTGCCCCTGGGTCAAAGAAAATGGGCGCACACACCTGTTCCGCACCTGGGGCACTGTTTGCAATACAGCCCCAGATATTCATGCAGAGGACATCCCCTTCCCAACAGCCGTAATGTCTTTTCTCGCCCATGAATCAGCTCTGAAAATACCTGGAATTCAAAATAAATTTCAAAACTTTACATACAGTTCCTTGCACGAACGTAGATTGTATCAGTGAGGACAAGCATTGAGGTGTATCATAAGAAAGTGGTTGGTCAGCACGTAAACCAGAATAAATGATGGGATGTTTTAACCAAACATATTTACTAAAAGTACATGGAATTCAAGAGAAATACTACCAAAGGTGTCACTTTGCTTAGTTGAGGGATTGTTTGGTCAGGCTAAAGGCACCCAAATGTAGGATAAACCTATTGTTTTGCCAGCCTTTGGACGAATGAGAACACTGTTAAAAGGATTCTGCTCACCTGCTGAGTGATATTGGTGGGGTTTTGAGGAACACTTCTTGAGCCTGTTTTGCCGCCAGAACCCAAGACATTTATTCAGCATTGGCATATACTGCCCACCACAGCAACGAGATAATCTCTTCATTGGTTTCTTTTTCCAAGAGAAACAAAGGATGCTTGTGGCTGTTTCTTTCATCGAGGTGCAGCATCTCCTAACCAGAGACCTATTACTACTGTCTAGGGCTGACCTTAGAAGACATTCTGTGGAGCTGGAATTCTTCCTTTTCACATTGTAGCTTGTCTCCCTTTCACCCTGGAGATTAATCTGAGTAGATGGACAGTGTACCTTAAGAGGTTTTCTGTTCAATTTCTTCAAAGATACAGCTCTTTTTCCATTTGGACTGAGATCTCCCAGTAGTTTGTAGAAGTTTGCCTTGGGGCCAGCTTATACCAGATATAGGGACATCCAAACTCCTTCCAGCCCATGGTCCCAGAAGTGGGATTGGCAGTATGAGAACCTTTTGTCAGATCGTCACAGGAGCATCTCGTCAATGGCTGCTCGGTCTTCTGAAGGGAGACTAAAAAATGACAAATCCAGGAGAGCCATCAAGAAGGGACTCGTGGTGCTGACTTACATGCAAGACACATCTCAGCCACGCCGCCACTCACTCTCTGTAAGCTACAGATGTACTTACTTTTGCTAAGGTGAAGCCTAGGCAGTGGAATTAGGGGTGCAGGGGGTGCTGCAGCACCCCAGAAATAACCATGGTGGAGTTCAGAAGGTGAATGAGCAATAAAGATGCCTCTCAATATTGTCTTCTTCTTGTCACGTTTGCTGAGCATTCAAGGAGAGAAGCCAATCGTCAGTCTATGTCTTCTGTCAAATTGCTGCTTATTCATTTCACATGGAGATTGGTGTTTGCTTTTCATTTTCTAACTACAAAGTAAGAGGATTTTGTAAAGCAAACTATGTCATAATCTTGCTGGTGGCTATAAGATGTTATTTTTTTTCAATGCAACAACATTTAAATATCTGTAAATGGACTGTACACATTTTTTATAGTATATCAAAAGTTAATAAAGCACAAAGCACAGCCCCTTACTAGATCAGGATAACAATATCTCAGCGGCCAATTTTAACATCTGGATCAGCTCTGCAATGGCACTTTCGGCCCCAGAGAAAACTATCAAATATCGTAGGAATAAACCTTCAACTCCCGGTACTCTGCTGAACTTAGAACTACCAAGTCTAAATGTAGAAGGCTAGAACATACCTGGAGGCAGGATTACTGTGAAATGGACAAACACAAGTACAGGCTAGCCCTAGCGGAATATAAAGCAGCTTTTAAAGCCGCTAAAACCATGGACTTCTCAATCAAAATCGGGGCAGCAAAAAACTCGACTAGAGAACTTTTTAAAACAGTCACAACTCTGTCTAAGTTTCAGCATGGAAAACAATTCTCACCTGACCAAGCTTTCTGTGACAAAGTTGCCAATTTTTGTCAGTCTAAAGTGCACACAGTTTACAAGGAGCTTTTGGGGCACACATTCACCTAACCCACAGGTCCGCCACCACTGAGCATTGCCCTTCACAATCAAACTAACAATGAATTGACAAGCTTTTCCTCTTTATCTTGCAAGAGAGTAAGTGAAATACTTTTAACTACCAAGTCAGGTTCCCCCACAGATCCATGTCCTCCTTTTGTCTTACACATGGTATCAGACACTGTCATCACATACTTAGTTCCCCTTCTAAATAATATACTCACTTCAGGGACCTTTCCGACATCTTGGAAGAAAGCCTGTATACGTCCTGTACTAAAACAACCTTCCTTAGACCCCACAGAGGCTAAGAACTATCGACCTATATCATGCTTAACACTTCCTACTAAAATCTTGGAAAGGGCCATGAATGGAGACCTGGTGAGTTATCTTGAATCTAATGATCTCCTTGATACCTCGCAACACAGTTTCAGACCCAATCACTCCACGGAATCGGCATTAGTTATGGCCACCGAGGAAATCTGTCGGCAGTTGGACAGTGGTGGGAAAGCTGTACTTATCCTACTTGATCTCTCTGCCGCTTTTGACACCGTCAACCATCAGTTGCTAACGCAGCGGCTAGAGACAGTAGGAATAAAAGGGGTTGCTTTAACCCTGCTCATCTCCCTTCTCTACCACAGAGAGCAGAAGCTGACTTGGGGAAATCTTACCTCTGAAACGTTTTCTCTCCCTTGCGGAGGTCCTCAGGGTTCAGCGCTGTCCCCCACTTTATTCAACATCTGCGTCACCCCTTTAGCTAAACTCATTCGAGCTTATGGTTTTTCAGTGGTAGCCTATGCAGATGATATGCAGATAGTTATATTTATAACATCCAGCGTAGACTCGGTGGCAAGTCAGTTCCATAATGTTCTGACGCACATCATTAGGTGTATGCACGAAAACTACCTCAAGTTAAACAGACAAAACGGAGGAGGTTGTGTTTGGGAACGGCTCTCCTCTTTGGAATGACTCCTGGTGGCCTGCTGATGCGGGTCCACGACCTGACCCGGTTAACAAAGCTAGAAATCTGGGAGTACTGTTCGATGATCAACTCTGTTTCTGGAAACAGATTAATCATATTACATCCTCTTGTTTTTTCCTTTTAAAAATTCTGAGAAAGACCTTTCAATTTATCCCACAAGAGCTGCAAAAAGACGTGATAGTTGCCCTGATCCTTTCTAGAGTGGACTATTGCAATGCACTTTTTTTGGGTATTGATAAACGTTTGCAACTAAAATTAGTCTCTAAAAACGCTGCAGCCAGGTGCTGTTGAGAATTCCCAAATTTGGTCTCCTATCCAACAGTATTAAGGACCTCCATTGTCTGCCTGTCCAGGAAAGGATTAAGTTTAAGGCACTCTGTTTGGTGCATAAGGCGCTGTATGGGGGTGGGCCTCGCGACCTCCAGAAACACTTTGTTTGATGCCTCCCTCGGCGGGACCTAAGGTCTGCCAATGCTGGTTTTGTCAATATCCCTAGGATTAGAATGGCTAAGTGGGGTGGCAGAAGCCTATCCTACCGGGCAGCAAAACTTTGGAATGCAGTGCCTGCCCCTATTAGATTGCAATCTAACAGACTTTCTTTCAGGAAGCTGCTCAAAACCTGGCTTTCCCCCTCCCAAGCAAAAATAATTCCCTCTATGCCTAGATGAAGTACGTGTTTCCTTCAGCGCCAAGACGCCTCAGCATACGTTGCGCTTTAGAAATGTTTTACTTACTTACTTACTTTCAAATGAAGCACTTTTTTGTAAGTCTGAAGTGTGATAGAAACAAACATTTTAATAAGATCGAAACAAATCAAGATACTTTACTTAGTGATGAGCAAATAATAATTATTCACTGAAACCAGATTTCCACACATGGTCATTTGTGTGCGATACAGCTTTACCAGTAAAACTGCTTGTCTGTAGAAATTTGGTCGCCATTTCATTGAAAAATGTGCTGTCTGTAAAAAAAACAGTGCACTACCAAACATGCTTGAGTAATATATTTGTGATAGTGTGCTCCAAAATGCACTACCAGCTACATACCACACCCTTACTACTCTCCTGCTGAATGGGCGTGGCTCGTTTACTACTCTTCGTTAGATTTTTCACTGTCCCTCTGACTTAGGCGACATAATATTGATGACAGCACCCCCACCCTCCACTATGACAATTATTCCTGCACCACTGAAGTGAAGTGCATACCTAGTTGTCACACAACCCGGGGGGTCAAAAATGTCTCACTGTAGCATTGAAAAGACAAACTCTGGAAGTGGATTTCTGCTCCATGGTATATGGGTTGTATTTCATGCAAGAACGAAATCGTAGTGAATGCAGACATAAAAAGAGTTGCACCTTGAGAATTTCTGATGATAGAAAGTGGGCGGACGAGCGCTTGCTCCCCCTACTATACTTTAACACTAGCCCAACTTGCTGAGGAGCATCTCAACAATTTTGAGTCTTGTACTTGTCATCTGAACGCACTGTAAACTTGTATTTCACTGTGGAGCGACTTCATAAGTAGCTGACACATAGAACCGCCATAAAGATTCCAATATATCTCAAGACACACAAATACATATGGCAGCATACTCGTAATTCTGCCCCTTCACTTCTCCCATTTCAATTTAGGTAAGTGTCATCGCCAAGATGATAGCATGCAACATTAATTAGGGTCATGTCTCCCTTAGGCTATGTTTGCTGGGAATCTTTCCCTAGCCGGCTAAATATAGTGTACCATCCAGGATCATTGATCTGGCTCTGGTGTTGGCCAAGCGGCGGATAACGATGCAGTGGAGAGAGGCTACTGGCCCTAGGGTAGAGCGCTGGAGGGCTGACCTGCTTTGGTGGGCGGGTTGGGTGCGGGTGTATTGTAAGGGAGGCGCACCAGGGTAGGAGGCCTATGGATTTTGCGCGGGCTTGGGCGGTATTGACAGATGCATTGAGGGCAGGAGATGACAGGAAAGGGGATAGTGAATCTGATTAGTTGCCCTATGCTTCAGCCTGAAAGTGACTTCCGGCTGCAGAAGGCCACCGAAAGATGCCGTTTGGACATGGCGGACTGAGCCGGTGCCCCCAGTGAGTTGTGTGAAATTGAGTAATGTCCCACATGGCGCCCCTGCTCGATTAGGCACATTGTCGCCTCAGTCCACACGTCCCAGAGCAGCACATGGAAAGGCGAGGGAGGGAAGTGGGTACCGTAGGGTTCAGGGAGAGGAGGGGAGGGGAGTATTTGATTGTTCTACATGGCCAAGGGGCCTGCCTCTAATCTCAAGTAAGTGTTCCAAGCCCGCTTATTTGGCTAGGACTCTGAGTATGCAACTCGTGTGGAGGCATGCTGTCTTTATTGAGCGAGTTGTACTGTACTACTGGTGATACACTGTGGGGTGGCATAGGCTCCCTCAATGTAAGATAAAATGTAATCCCCTTTGTATATTGGATGAAGATTGCCAATGTTTCAATAATGTTTGTCAGCAAAACAAAAAGTAGTGTCATGTCAATTCCACTTTTATCTTAAAAAATGACATAAAAGTGCACATGAAGGAGTGATGTAGGTCTCTGCTTTGCCCTGTGGCACCACTAGTGCTGTCCTTGCTACTCCTGGTTGTAGGAGTCATAAAGGCAGCATCAGCAACAGAAAGTAAACAGGGATCTAAAAGCCCTTTTTATTTTCTGTAACTTCCATTCTTACACTTCTCTTAGCCCCTGGGCAGCACGTAGGAGGCTTTTGATGGGATAAGGGTGGAATACGCAGTCAGTCCTGTCATGTGATGTCATTTGTGTACCCTAGCCATTTCAGTGTTCCAAACTGCATGTGCAGCAAACTTCAGTGGGCTCTTTAGTACTCACAGAAACATCTCAAATTTAAAAAGCCCTTGCATCCGAAAACAAATTATTCTACACTAATTCATGTCACACTGTACAATGCAACTACTGAGTCCTCTCACAGCAGTCTAATAATATGTTGCATATAACCACTCTCTGCGAAAACACTCTGATGCAAGATAACCCAGCTAACCCAGTGGAAAATGTATCCACCCTAAGAAGATAAGCAACAAATTAGACTTCATCAGGTTCAAAGTTAGGCCACCTTAGGGTCATACAACAATGTGACAACCGAAATTCCGAATTAAAGGGTAAAGTATATTAACTGGATGTTTGACCTAAAAAAATGTCTCAAATTCCAGACTTTTCTTTCCCTATAAACATCCTTCCAGGCAGCCCAAACTAATTTGTTCATATATATGCTGTCAGTACACAATAAATGATGCACCGAAATGTCATTTACAATTTTGCAGGTGAAAAGGGTGACATCGGATATGAAGGTGTTACTGGGGTTCCAGGAATGGAAGGTGAGCGGGGTGATCCTGGACCTCCCGGAAGACCCGGATCACCCGGCATCTACCCAGGTGAGCTACTCGTCCTCATGAAACACAAGCCACCTGTGGCTTATGATTTTCTTCACACATAATCATTCAGTTTTCTATTTGAATCATAATGGATATTACCCAGCTTGCTAACGAGGTTTGTTGTGAAACTAAATCATTTGTTATGATCTTCTCTGAAACCATTATTTTTGCCTCACAATCAACAGCAATGTCAACAACAGTGTGCAAAGGTTCAGTGAGGTACGATATGCTTGGACATCAGTCTAATCCAGTGGTACCCAGTGTGTAGCTCGGATGCCACAAGTTGCTCACAACCCTAATATGTTGCTTGGCAGATGATCTAAACCTCTATCTTTTTTTGCCACAGTTTCGCTCGTGGAGAATTTGTGTTCTTTTTGAGGGAGAGTGAGAAGGTTTTCCTGATTGGCTGTCCTCAGGGCTGGTAGTTCCCTGACACTTGTTCCTGAGATCTGAGGCATTATAGCTGGATGCTCCTTCGTGATGGGTTCATTCTCAGAAAGTGAGCTGCAAGCCTTGACTGGAGTCAAGGGCAGGAGACGACAAGTGGCTTTTGATGAGTAGAGCGTCTGACGGGGAGGGCCAATCAGAAGGAGAATGATCTACTCCAGCCTTCTGCCTCCCGGCATTTGGCCAGACCATGGTGCTGTCCTGCCAGTGCAATCAATGTATTCATTCGACAATCCAGTAGTCTGTTCTTACTTGAATTGCACATAAAGAACAACACTCAGACTGAGACGGTTTCTGTGGCTAGTATATATTATCCAATATATATGCAATATTCAGTACAACTTAATAACAAAAGTGCAGATGACCCAGTGCTCAAGTGAGTGCATGGATATATAAAACACATACATAAGACATCGTATAACATCCCTGGTTCAATACACGATTTTTGGTACACATGTGCTTAAACAATTGCACAATCCAGTAGATCACACTCAATCTAGGACCCAAGGGAGAGTGAATGTCGACGTTTCGACCATGTGGGAGTAAAAGGGTCTCTTCAGGACTAAGCCATCTGGCTCAGAACTAATATGGAGTATTTCAATGACGTATCCTCTTCTTCAGGGGTACACCAACATAATTTTAGAAGGCCTGTATGAACCTAGACAGCCTATAATGTAACAGTCTATTGTCATACGACTATCAATTCCACGAGTGCCTCTACGGCCATAGAACAAAGGTTCCTAAACAATTAGGTAAGCTTCATACACTAACCTGCTCGCCGTTTCAAAGACGATCCAAACCCTCATTGCACCTCAGATGTGGATTCTCAGTAGAGCGATGAAGTTCATTCACTCCTTTCCAACAAAGTAGGATCATAATCTCTGTGTCCTATTCTGCAGTGAAACGAGGCCAAACATCCGTCTCACGAAGTCGGCACCAACTGTCTCATGCATACAAACCTGCTACTACAACCTTAGAAGTTCAGAACCAAGATAGTGTTGTGTGGAGGGCTTGCAAGTTGAGGATTTTAGCCTTGGGCGGCAAAGGAAAAAGGCACTATTAGATCATCCCGAAAAGTACTCTTGAAAAGTGTTTTGTCACAAAGATTTTATTCAGCCTGAATTGATTTTTTAGCAATGCAGCCGATCCTCATATTAAAGCCGTTGTGTGCAGAGGTATATTTAGTACAATTTTTTCCTCTAGTCTGTGAATGTGTTTATATGCTTGAGTATGTCATGTGAGACTTTGTGAGTTTGGCTTCATCTAGTGTGAAGCTATTATATATATTGCCCTTTTTGCAGGATCATCCCCATTTCTTACCCCCATTCTTTGCTAGATTTAGTGCTAGTTTACTGACCCTAAACACTGGGGTGTTGACGTCAGCACCCAGTGTATGTGCTCTGACTCCTAAAAACATATAGCACTGGCAAATTCCTGATTGGCAAATTGAACTTACCTATAGGTCACTACTACATGGTATGCAGTGTACCCAGGGCCTGTAAGTTAAATGTAAGTTAAATGTCACCCCTAAGGTAGACCCTAAGTGTATGGCATTTAAGACATGGACATGTGTTCTTAAGTTTCACATGTCCTAGAAGTGAAGAATCTCCAAAGTCGTTTTTCACAGTGGCAAGGCTGGGTCTCCCATAGAAAAGCCCTAGGTTACATTATAACACTATATAATGTAAAACTTCAGTTTGAGAATAGGTTCAAGGTCTCAAATTAATACTAATTTAAAATCAAAATTCAAACTGATGGTAAAGTCGGATTTGAAATGGCAATTTTGAAAATGCCACTTTTAGAAAGTTGTCATTTTTCCGCCTAAAGGCTCTAATACCCCTTTCTGAGATAATTCCTAACTGTCACCTGGAAGTCTGCTAGGAGGTGTGAATTGCTCTCAGTAAAGGGAAGAGAAGGGCCTAGGCTGGGAGGAAGTGTGACCTCCTCCTGAAGGGATGATCTGGAGAATGTGGCCACCAACTGTACAATCTTCAAAGGGGCTGCACCTGTCACAGGCAGATGTAACTAGCATCTAGACCTGCTCCTGCCATTGTCCAAGCAGCCAGAGTCGCACCAATGCAAGTGCAGGGAAATCCTATGCTATACCGGTTTTGGAGAGGAAGTTCCTCATTTCCCTAGACATATCTCATGGGTGTGCCCATAGCTCTGACCCAGGGAAGAAAGGTTCTGACATATTGGATTTAGGGAGAGAGATGCACTGTGGGATTGTTTAGTGTCAATTCTCCAGGAAATGATGGCAAAGTGGGTAGCTCTGCTCCTGGGAACCTTTTCCTC
The DNA here is from genome assembly GCA_963921515.1 of Calotriton arnoldi. NCBI lineage: Eukaryota > Metazoa > Chordata > Amphibia > Caudata > Salamandridae > Calotriton > Calotriton arnoldi. The sequence continues at coordinate 169,530 of CAWUFW010000699.1, forward strand.
ATTGGTTTGGGAGTCATCCCCCATTCCAGCTATAACAGTGGAATTCCTGGCACCTTCCTCAGAACACGTCTGGACTTGTGGAAAACAGAAGTAGGACTGCACCTACTAAACCAAAGGACTGAAACTCAGGAGAAGAACTGAACATGCTGTTTTACCTGTCAAAAAGAATCCCAAGTGCTAGAGCCGCTCCCACTTGGATGCAGGACAGAAAAGTGGACTCCAACAGTAGTTGACTAGCCTCCTGTTAATCTCCAGAAACACAAAAACTGCAAGTAGCCTGCAACAAATGAGAACCCATCAGACCAGTTCCAACTGGATTTGCCCTGGACCCTACTGGTGGCTTCTAGGAAACTGAGTCCTAACTCACCAAGGGGTGCCCAGGGGGCCTGGACCCTTGATGTTAGAGTGTACTCATTCCCCTCAAGATTGCAAAAGTAGACACTTAGAAACTTGAAAAAAAAATTCTTCAAAGAGCCAGAAGCTGCCATGGGACAACCGCAGAACTGCAACCGCCTTCATTGCATCACCAGTCGGATTCAGCTTGCTAGTTTGCCCCATTACAAGGAGCTCGGCTTCCAGAAAAGATTTCAAGTATCAACGTGGAGGATATCACCGGGACCAATGCCGAGCAGCATCCAACCGTTGTCGGTCCCTCCATCGGACACAGCCGACAGCCCGCCTAAGACTAAGGGCCTGATTTATAATTTGGGGGCTAGCCCTCTCTCTGCCTGGATGATGGAATACATTTCTTTGTCGCCCTGACGGAGAAGCTGCTGACCAAATTTAGAAATGTCTGCTAGCCCAGCAGACATTTCTAGCATTGACAGGAAACGCCGTCATGGTAGTTCCTGTCAATGCATTGTAGTTTTGCCGCCATCACAGCCGCTTTTAAATCTAGCGGACGGACCCGTTACGATGAAGTTCCCTCTCTGCCAAAATATAAATGCAGCCTTAAGTCAGGAGGTAAAGTTTTCACCAGGACGAAACCTAGACCCAGTACTCAACCCGCTCTCCATCGCAGTCAGCTTTAACATTTGACTTTGCCCCAGTCTAGCACTACCAGATACTCCTGGTTGTTGCTAGAAAACTCTAAAAAATGACTAAAACTCGTATCTCCGGTTCCCCTGACCTGATTTTTGTCATTTTGGTGTTTATTTGCTCAGTAAAAATTGGAGTGGGATTTTTATTATGTTGCGTTTTTGACTTATTAACTGTTTTGGTACTGATAAAAGTTTTACATGTGTTTCCTTTGAGTTAAGCCTGACTGCTCTGTGCCACAGCTACACAGGACTGAGCTAAGGTTTAAATGAAAATAACCTAATACCTAACCTGATACCGAATGGAGACATTGTTACTTGGTGACAACCACTCCAACTCATAATTCACTTTCTCACAGGGTACTATCTAAAACCACATGCTCTGTGAAAGCAATAATGCACCACAGTGCTGAAAGGATGAGCTGGTTGGATTCATTCTGTGCAGACGGAGTACTGAAGCCAACATTTCAGGGCTTTATACACATGTAATCGTTGTAAATGTACTTAATACAAAATCATATGTATTTGATGTAGACATGCCTCAATGCAATTAGCAGATTTGTCTGAATGTTTTCAGTGGGGCAGCCAAACAGATTATTCGCAATGTAGCCCATGCATAATTATAGAGGCCCTTGGGTTCAGCTCTCTTAAAACCCAAACGTCTTTATAGCAAGGCATAGTAAGGGGAGGCCGATGGCAGACCATTCATATGCTAATTGTATTACTGGCCATGGAGGCAGTCATTAATGCTAGCAATTGTCCCATAGTTATGAGCCCTCACCCACAGCTGGGAGCCATAAGTCATTTGTGGGCTAATAATTAACGTAATTCACTAGTTCTCTGGTCAGTAATGATACTTTAGAAAATGGCACTACAATACCCAGTGTTGAAGTCAAGTTTGTTTCTTCAAACATTCATAATTAATATAAGCATCAAGTGCCTGCTTGTATGAAACCATACCGATAAACTTTGTAATAAACTTACTCTGAATGTGGTCATATTTATTTCTCATTAGGTTATATCGGTGAACCGGGCTTTGAAGGTGAAGTTGGACCAAAAGGTTTACAGGGTGAGCCCGGGCTCCCAGCTCCTTATCCTGGTCCTCAAGGTGACGATGGACTGCCTGGTTTGCCAGGCTTTCCTGGCCCACCAGGACCTGACGGTGAGTGTAAGCTTAATACCTGTGTTTAATCATTCTTGAGATCTGGTATCCAAGATGTTATCATCTTGCTTATCTAGCTCCGTTGGTTCCTAAATATGGTTCTTTGTTTATTTTGTGCACTCGTACATAGTATATCAATAACCAGGAGGTATAATGGTAAGGGAGTGACATGCTATGGTAATATTTCCTAAGATGAATGACTTATTGTTGTACTCAATGTCACACATCCTCATAGTCCTATGCAGGTGTAGTGTATTGTAATTATGAATAGCAGGACCCTTCTGGTCCCTGATTTACTCCGTAGGAGAATGACTTAATTGTTTGGTTGTGTCTGGATGTGGTTAATAAAGTTCATCACACAGTGTGTGCAGTTAACAGTTGCACTCTGAAGAATAAAGACGTGTAATATAGAGCTTTGTGTGTGGTGTGGTCATTTGTATGCTACCAGGCTGGTTAGGACCTGCAACTGGCGACGAAGGTGGATTATGTAACCTGAAGAAACAAAAGTGCTCTCCCTGAGAGTTTGCTGAAGTCCACCAAACTGCTTGTGCGTGCCACATGCGCCTCAGTCAAAGAGAAGCGGTCAACAGTTGGCGTATGTGGAGTCAAAGCACCACTCCAGCCAGTGCAAAGCTTTCAAAGAAGGTGAAGGCCCTACAGAAAGATCAGTCACAGTTGGCCCAGAACCTGCTGGTAAGGCAGAAAGAAGGTACTGCGCCGCAACATAACAAAGAGCCAGCATACATACAGTATGAAAGCGCTAAAGGCAGCGACAACCAGGTACAGTGAAGCACAGAAGGCTGCGATAGCCAGGTGCAAAAGCGTGCCAAGGAAAGCAGAGGCGTCTAAGCAGAAAATTTACTCACTGCCAAGAACAAAGCATCCGACATCGAGTTTTCAGTTGTGCTCAGCACAACTCAAAAGTCTTCAAGATTTTGAAAGGTTCCAATGGCTGCAGAGACCAGTGTCAAATATGGCACGGCTGCTTCCATTGGTTACCACCCAAAAACAGAATTTTGGCGCAAGATGGACTGCTTGGATTGAGAAATTTGATGATTTCATCGATACGCTAGAAGGAGCAGATGACAAAAAGATCAAATACTTAAAGAACCTTGCAGGTGACGGAGTGAAAGAAGCAATAAAGGAAATACCCCAAGCTGATGAAATATCTTACTGTCAGATTAAGGAGGCATTAGAAATCAAGTTCAATCTAATGCCGAACGTTGACTATGAAAGATACATTTTCAACCAAGCCAGACAGGAAGCTGTAGAAACGATGGTTGAGTTTGCTGAAAGAGTTGAGGCCCACATCAAGCATTGCAAGTTCAATTAATTCAATGATGAAGAACCATCCATCTCATAGTCATCGTTGGTTGCCTTTTCAACTCATTCAGATGACGTATGCTGCGTGAGACACTCAGTCTGGAGAGAGTGTTCATGACCATGAGAGCAGAAGAACGTGCAGATCAACAAGCTGGTGACATGTAAGCTGGAGTAGCCCAGAGTGAATCAGCATTGAACATGAAAAGTAAGCAGAGACACAAGGTCGAGTGCCATAAAGTGATGGCTCCAAAGAAAAAGAAGTTGTGTTTCTGATGCGGATTCTTCTTTCCGCAGCAGGGTAAATGTCCCGCTATTGGACAAACATGCGAAGGCTGCTGGAAAGAAAACCATTTCATAACAGTTTGCAAAGCGAAAGAGAAACTAACTGTGTCACCTTGAGAAGAGAAAATGGATGCCAGAAAGTTCCAGAAACCATCTAGTCACACCCACAAGACCCAATGGCAACACCAGTTGAGGCAAGTGGAAACTAAACAAGGTCAATTGTCAACAAATTCACCTTCCAAAGGTTCTTCAACGTCATTGTCGGGTCACAGTGAAGAAGATGGCTGTGCGATGATGATCCACTCAGTTTGCTGCGAAATATACCTCCACAAGTTGAAGAAAACACACTTGTTTTCTTATATAACCCTCAACCACCAGATTTGCACCATGGTGGCATGCTTCATCATTGGGTCCATCCCGTTCCGCAGAGAAGAGTACAAGTCCAAGCGAGATCACCACATGAAACAGCCATGTTCCATTGGACATTACCCCAAGATCACACTAAAGGTAAATGGTTGTCCCATACTTTTTATCATCGACAAAGGTGCATCGATAAGCATCATGCCTGCAGAGAAGTACAATGAACTGTCTCCAAAACTCGTCTCACTCCTTCTAAGACAAAGGTATACATGTGGGCTGCCTCCACACCATTGCAAAGTCAAGGATCATTTGTAGCAACCATGTGAGACAAGAAGACAAAAGTACAAGCACCGATTCATGTTCTTAAAAGCAGTTCGTCAGATGCATGTTTACTCAGTTTCAGTACTGCTGCTGACATGGGTTGATCTCCATCAACTACAACATAAATGCACATGCAGACACAGTAAAAAGTCAGTTCCCATCATTGTTTACTGTACTAGGAAAGTTTGGCAATTGAGAGAGAACGACATCCAAATCCACACATGGCAGACGTGATTTCACAGATGAATGGTGCCAAAGTCTTTTCTCGCCTTGATATGAACAAAGGTTATCATCAACTCCAACTAGAGGAATATTGCAGGTACATTACCACCTTCTCAACCCATATTGGTTTGTTCAGATATAAAAGACTAAGTTTTGGGTTGTCGTCAGCTGCAGAACTGTTTCAGGATGTCATTCGCCACATAATACAGTCTGTCACACATGCTTTTAATTATAGTAATGATATACTGGTATTTGGGGCCAGTCCAAAGGAACATGACAAAGCCCTCACACAAGTATGCCGTTTGCTTGCTGACGCTGGTCTCACTTTGAATGCAGAGAAGTGTGAGTTTCGCAAAACAAAACTCAAATTCTTTGGGCATATTTTCTCTGAAAAGGGGATGACACCAGATCTGGCTAAAGTACAAGCCTTAACGTCTACTACTCCACCATAAGATGTGAACATGCTGCGATCCTTCCTTGGCATGGTCAGTTACTGTTCCAGGTACATTTGTGATTTTGCCACAGTCAATTCCCCTTTGAGAGACTTAACAAAAAAGAACACTGTGTTCAAGTGGTCGCCTGAATGCGATCGAAGCTTTAAGAAAATCAAACATTCAATTGAGAACGCTACTGAAATGGCCTATTTTGATCCAAAACTTCATACTGAGATTGTAGAAGATGTCAGCCCAATGGGGTTGGGTGTGATCCTTGCCCAGCACAGTGGACATGACAACACTCAAAGCCACATTGTGGCTTATGTGAGTTGGAGTCTGTTGCATCCCAAACGTGCTTATTCTCAACCCGAGAAAGAAAGTTTAGCTGTAGTGTGAGCTTGTGAACACGTTCATGTGTTTCTATACAGAAAGCATTTCATCCTTGTTACTCACCACCAGGTTTTGCTCACCGTTTTTGGGAATCCAAAAGCTAAGATTTCCCCTTGCATGAAGAGGTGGGGGTTGTGGTTGCAAGAGTATGACTGCACTATTGTGCATAGGCCAGGGAAAGATCAAAATCCCGCTGACTACCTTTCACGAGTGCCAATGCAGTGTCACAGTTCAACGTCTAAAGCGGCTGAGGCCTGTGTTAACTTCATAGTCTAGTCAAGCATACCTGCAGCTCTTTTGGTGGAACATATTCTTGCTGCTACAAATACAGACCGAGATCTGCTTGTTCTCAAAGAAATTATTACCCAGCGATCCTGGAAGAAACACACTAGACCTCTTACGGATGACTTTGAATACCACAAATGTGAGTCAGGAGCTCTCTAGCACTCAAAAAGAGGTTCTAGAATTGTAAATCCAGAAAGTCCACGACAACAAGTAATTGAACTAGCCCACGAGGGTCATCATGGCATTGTCGCCACCAAGACAGCTCTTCGAGACAGAGTGTGGTTTCCTCACCTTGATGAAAGACTTGAAAGAGAATCAAGGCCTATCATTTGCGCAACTGCTTATCTCCTGAAACAATGCAGCATTCATTAGCTATGTCTAACCTCCCGAAGAAGGTGTGGGAGAGGATTTCAGTCAATTTCTTTGGATCCCTTAACAATGGAAATCATCTTGTGGTAGTTGTTGATGAGTACTCACGATTTCCCCTTGTGGAAGTCCTGTCAACCACCCATGACAAAGTTATTAGGACATTAAATGACATTTTTGCAACATGGGGTGTCCCTTCCATTCTCAAGTCCAACAATGGCCAACCGTTCAACAGCCAAGAGTGTAAAGATTTTCTCATTAACATGAATGTTAAACATCAGAAAAGTACCCCTCCCTGGCCACAGGTCAATGGTGTTGTCAAACGCTTCATGGGCACCCTAAAGAGAGTAGTTCAACATGCTGCTCTAAAAGGAAGAGCTTTCAAATCGACTCTATGTGCAGCCCTTCGTGCTTACAGATCAACTCCCCATTCCACTACAGGTGAAAGCCCTGCCACCTTGATGTTTGGGAGAGCCAAGGGAACCAAATTGCTGAAATTGACTGCTCACAGGTTGACAGATGTGGACAAGATCCGTACGACGGATTTCTTGCACAAGTCCAGAAAGACAATGTATGCTGATAAACACCAATGTGTTTGGGACATGGTTTTCAAGGAACGAGACCTGGGGCCAGATGTACAAGCTTTTTTAGAGGTCGTAAAGGGAAAATCGGGCCGTTTGCGACCGCTAAAAAGGGTTGTAGCATGTACAAACGTATTATGCGGGTCGGTAACCTATTACCGACTTACAAAATAGGGTTTGCGAGTCACTATTAGGAAGGGGCGTGCCAAGGTCATCAATCCCTTGGTGGTAAGTCAGTCGGAAATGGAATGGGGTACCCAGGGGACCCCTTCCCCTTTGTGTTTGTCAACGACAATATTTTTTAAGAGCAGGCAGTGGTCCCACGGAAACTTTTTTTTTTTTTTTTTTTTTTTTTATTGAGCATAGCAAAATAAGCATAATATACACAGTAATCAACAGGAAATTTAACTAACACTTTTCGATCAAAAAACCTCATTCATTATTCAAATGGAACCAACATGGATTAAGTACCCGCACATGGACGGAGAACATATTGCAACAGTAATCTGGCTGTATCTTAAATTGTTTATAAATAAACAGATCTTGCTTATTAATATTCTAAAGTGCTAGAGTGCTACAGTGACTAGAGATAATCACACTAAAATTGTTCGGGGACCTTTACAATTACCTAAAATCAACATAAAAGCAAGGATAGTTAAAATCATAGTCCACCTATATCCTTGATTTTAGGGCACTGCTTAAAACAGTATCTCAACCATTCACAAATGTGCAAGTGTTAAAGTGCTGTTGTGCCTTTTTTAAAGTGCATATCAAACGCGCCAAAAAGTGCAATGCACTGTAGAGCTCCCAGGTGCTAAAGAGCAAAATCTATATAATTTATATTCCCACCATGATTTCAAAATTCTCAAAGTACTTCCAAACAGCAGTACACTTTGTTGTAGCGCCTACCCTCCTAGCATATGCTTCTTCAAACATCATGGTTCGTTTCATTTTGTTTAACCATTTTGAGTAAGAAGGTATGTCTTCAGACCTCCAATTCTGGATGATTAGAGATTGAGCAACCAGGGGAACAAATCATAGTGAAGGTCTCTTCTGCTTTTGTTAGTTCTGCACTTACTCTAGAAATACCAAAGAGGGCTACCTCAGCCTCTGGATCGAGCCTCTTCTGAATTGCCTGGCTTATAACCGAGAAGATTTTAACCCAGAATAACTCTAGTTTTGGACACGTGAAGAAAGTGTGAAGCCAAGCCCCTTCACCTTTACCTGGCATCGAAAACATCTATTCTCCACTTCCGAATATCTTTTACTAAGAGTTTTAGGAGTATAGTATGCCAGCCACCGAGATAGAAAGGCCATCCTTTTAAAATTGGCAGCTCTTAATGCCTTACTCCCTACCTGGGCTATTGACTGCCACTCCTGGCTAGAGAAAGAACAGTTAGTTTCCCGTGTTACTCTTCCTAAGAATTTCTCGACCAAGGGGGACTCATTACATTTTCTCAGCTGAGGGTACCAGTTGCCAACCCCCCTTAATTTGGCTCGGTATAAAGTGCTCACCTGCTTTGTTGGGACACCACTTAATGATAGATTATATCTATTTATAAAATGTACAATCTGTAGATACTCAAAAAAGCCAAGCTTGTTACGTTCGCCATATCTATTTTGGACCTCTTGCCAGGAAATTACTTTATTGTTCATAAAAAAGTGCCCCAGTTCTTCTAAACCACAATCCTTCCAACTTTTAAGACGACTAGAGTGGATTTGAAGACCCAGGTTTTTACATTCGGCTAACTTTAAATAGTGGAATCCAGAAGAGCTGGCTTGTTTAAAAAAGGATTGCAATCTAGAGGCGAAGTCCTGTACCGTCTTATATCTGGTCTTCTTCGGCAATTTCGAGGTTTTTAAAAATATCGGAATTTGCAAACCAGATTCCTGGACCATTTTGTCAAAGAAACAATTGTCTAATAATCCATTTGATTCCAGTAAACGAGCTATAAGATCTAAAATCGCTGCCTCATAATAAGTTCGAATATTCGGCAATGCTAAACCACCCTGATTGATTTCTAGCTGTAATATTGCTAGCTTGACCCTGGAAGCCTTCCTACTCCAGACAAATTCCCTAAACATTGACTCTAGTTCTTTAAAGTAATTGGTATTGATTTTCAAAGGTACATTTATAAAAAAGGAATACTAATAGGGGAAGCATAGACATTTTTATTAGAGCTACCGGGCCTATTAAAGTTAGGGGCAGAAATAACCACTTGTCGAGCAATGCTTAAATTTTATTCCGCAATGCTAGATAGTTTAAACTGAATAGCTGTTCGTAGTGATTAGAGACATATATTCCCAGATATCGCATTGGTTCTGCTTTCAAAGCCTGGGATTTGAGATTGGGGGGGAGAAAATTACAGTCGCCATTCAATGTTAAAATCTCGGTTTTGTTTTGATTTATTTTGTACCCCCCAATCAATTCAAATTGGCTGAATTCTGTTACAGCCCGGTCCAGGTTCAGGCTCTCAGGACTTAAATATAAAACAATATCATCTGCGAACAGTTTTAATTTCGCCATCCCCGGTATTGGAGCTTTAATTTCCGGATTTTCGCGGATTCTTATGGCCAGGGGCTCGATGAAGAAGGTAAACAGTAAGGGGGACATCGGACACCCTTGTCTGGTCCCACAATTAATATTTACTGTCCCTGTTTGATTGGCATTTATCACCACCTGAGCCTGGGCACCCTGATAGATGTTCCTAAACATATTGATGACCTGGACAGGGACACCAAATTTGTCCAAACCAAAGAAAAGTGCGTCCCAGTTAACCAGGTCGAATGCCTTTTCGGCGTCCACCATCATGATGAGCGTTGGGTTTTTATTGTTTTTAAAATAGTCGAGAGCCTGAATTAAGAACCCAGTATTTGAGGACATAGACCTCCCCGCAACAAACCCGGACTGATCACTATGAATCAGTTCCTGGGCTATGGGGGTGAAGCATTGGGCCCAGACTTTCATTAGAATCTTATAGTCAGCATTTAAAAGACTAATCGGTCTATAGGAATTGACATCTTTGTGGTTTTTGCCCTTCTTCACAAAGCTGACAATTATAGACTCTTTAAAACTTGAGGGGACACAGCCCCCCGACGTAATATTATTAAACAGCTTCGCCAAGAAGGGAGTCAATTCCTTAGAAAATGTTTTATAAAATTCTATCGGCAGCCCATCGGTTCCACAAGCCTTTGCCCCTACAATAGATTTCAGAACTGTTAAAACTTCTGTTTCTGATATGTCAAGTTGGATTTGTTCCACGAGCAACTCTGACAAGCTCGGAAGATTTACCCCCTCAAAGTATTCCTGAATTAGGTCCAATCTAGCCTCATACCTAGTGGCGTATAACTGCTGATAATGTTCCAGAAAGACTTCGGCTATGCCGTCCTTATCCGTTATCATGTCCCTTGTCTTAGGATCAATGATCTCGGAAATCAAGGCTGCTTCCTGTTGGGTTTTAGTTAACCCTGCTAGCAATTTACCGACCATTTGGCTGTCCTCGTACACACGTTGTTGGTACGTCCTAGAACTGTTTATTTCCTCAATTAAAAAGAATTCCCTAAGTGCCTGTTTCGCCCTCTCAAGCTGACCCCCTGCTTCCCCCTCCCCCGTGTGACAGGGTATTTCTCTGGCGCAATGCACTATCCACAGCATGCTGAAGTTTGGCTATTTTTTCACGCCGTTGTTTAGACTGGGCGGCTGAAAAAGCAATCATTTGCCCACGCAGGGCTGCCTTGAACCCCCCCAAACTGAAAATACTTCTGCCGTTCCTTCATTAATCCTAAAGTATTCCAGTATCCATTCTTTTACATCAGCTACCCATTGGGGGTCCTGAAGGAGGAGACGATCCATCTGCCACCTAGATCTTGTCCTCCTTCCCTCCTCAATTTCCAACTCTAGTTTTACAAGAGAGTGGTCAGAGAATGAATTTGCCCCTATTTCTGTATCTATATGTTTCGAAGATCGCGATATTAGAAAAAAATCAATACGAGAAGCCGTTTTAAATTGGCGGGAATGGCATGTATATTTACAATTTGTCTGGTTCATTTGGCGCCAGGGATCTAGCAAAAGATGCTCCCGTTTTAAAGCGTCTAGGACTTTTTTGGTTTTTGGCTTTAGCTGCTTCTTGTTTTTGTTAGAGGTGTTATCTGCCCCGTTGTCCCCCTAAGTAGCTCACTGACTTTCAATAGTGCTGTGGTATCGTCTATTACTGGGCCGTAGTAATTTACAAAGTTTAATGTTGTGCAATTTAATTTGACCTCGACCCAGATCCACCTTCCAAAGGGGTCTCTCCGGACCTGCCAAAATTCCCACGGGAGACCTCTACAAAAGTAAATAGCTACCCCTCTTTTAGCCAGCCCAGCTGAAGCATAGAAAGCATGAGAAAATGCTCTGGGGAGGAAAAGCTTTTGAGAATTGGTTTTTAAATGGGTTTCTTCAAGAAATAGCAGCCAACCACTTAATAAGCCCTCCATACTTTTGTTTGTTTAGTATTCCATTCACATTGACCGAAATAATACAGCACTTATTTATCATTTCTAAAAACTTTCATACTGCAAAAGAAAAATCCCACACTCCTGTTTTCCTTTCCCCACTTGCTCCTGCTGCTGCTCTTTTTATTGCTATACCCTTCCCTGGACCAGCCCCCCCCCCCTCAGCAACTCCCCCCTCCGGAAATGTGGACCACCACACTAACCACATCTCACCCCCCTACTTATCGAATGGGTGTCATGGAACTACACCCTGTGTGACCCCCCCACCCCGGCAATAGTGAGCTTCAACGAAATATTATCTATCATATCATTTCGACGAAGAGATCTCCTTCAGAAGACCCTGAGCATCTTCTAAATTTGAAAACATGTGAAACTTCCCCCTCACAAGAACACGCAGCTTGGATTGTTGCGCTATTGACGCCTGTGCGCCTTTAGCTTTAAAGAGGAAAAGAAGTTTGACAAACTCTTTGCGCCTACGTGCAGCTGCCGCTGACATGTCTGAAAATATACGACATTTCGAGGTTTCATTAATCGCAAATTGTCTTTGTTGTATGGCCTTAGCCAAAATCCTTTCCTTGATTCGATAGTCAGCGAAGTTGACCAAGATGGTGCGTGGACTCTTGGAGTTGGGCAACGGGTGAAAGGGAACTCTATGAGCCCTTGTGATTGTTAGGTCTCCATTATGCTCGAGCAACACCCCCTGCTTAATTAAAGATTCCACCCATTGCAATACCTGGGAGCCCTCACTCCCCTCGGGAACCCCCACTAATCGTAAGTTCGATCGTTGCGAGTGATTTTCAAGTTCCTCAAGTTTGTTCTCTAAAATATTCTTATCCTTGGTGGCTTCGTTTACTCTCAGGAGCATGGAGCTCATTTGGTCCTCTAACTGGGCAATCCTTGACTCGGCTTCTTGAATTTTTCCTGGGAAGCAGGCCACTGCTTTTTCAATTTTCCCCGAGACGCTGATGGAGAGGCTATTTCATTGTCTTGAGAACTCTTCATTTCTCTTATCTCCTCAAGGATCAGGTTTAGCAAGGTCCTAATATCCATCTGTTTAGTGAGGGCTGCATCCACTGAGGCATCCATTGAGGCTTCTACAGGTTCAGAGATAAGCTGATGTAGTTTCTTTTCCCCCCTCTGATCCCCCGGGGGCTGGCCCGGTGGTCCCACATTATTGCCATCAGACAACTGGGGCGGGGTCTGTCGCTGGGCCTGGGCCCCTGGTCGCAGTTCAATTGACTCTACTGCCGGTGTCTGAATGAGCTGGGTATGGAGTAGGGGAGTGGCCCCTGATGATGGAGGTACTGCCTGGCCCACGCAGCTTTGGCTGGGTTCTTGTACTGTTAAGTCGGCTAGGACAGCAACCTGGGCCAGTAGTAATGCAGATGTAGATGAAGACTGTTGCGGGCTGTTGTGGATGTCTTCTATCCCTTCTATCCCTTCTTCCATCAGTCGTGGTGCTTGGGCAATGAATTGGGGCGGGCCGCCTGGGATGCCTTTTTTGAAAATAAAGGAAAGTCTTTTGTGTTTTTTGCCTCGTCTTTGCTAGACCCTGCAGTAAGATCAACAGTCTGGTTTTTCTCCATGATTGCAGGATCCTCCGTCTGTTGCTGGACCGTGGGAGCCCCAGCTTCCAAAACCAGCTCTGCAGGCTCCTCTTGCGAGCTCTCAAAACTTGAGTTGAGGCCAGGGCGGTTGACCGAATGTTCAGCTCTAGCCGCTGAAGATAGCGCTTTAGCCTGTGCCAAGCGGGTTTTGGCTTTCAGTCCCGCCGCAGAATCAACTTTGGCAACGAAATTCATCTGTTTGTGAAGCTTTCCCATCTTGCCTCCCCCCCTTTTTTTTTTTCCACTCTCGCCCTTTTTCTCCTTAGCACTCCCCGTTGGATAAATCCACACAACAGATATTCAAAGTCCTCCTAGTTTTTTTTTGGTTTTTTTTTAAATGCAAGCTGCAAGCTGAAAGCGCCTTGATTTGTGAAACATGTTCACATTCCAAAATTGAAAGGGAGTTTAAAAGGGAGATTCTAACTCCAGAAAGATAGAAAAACGTTCTGCCCCTCAGTTCATTTAATTAAGCTTTTAAGCTTTTAGACTGTGGAAATGTCCATGCTTTTCAGGGCCGGTTCACCTCACCTCCTCAAGGACAGCGTCTTCCCAACAGGCCGGCCACTCCTGTTCCACCCAGCTGGACTCCACTCAGCTCCGTTTCGGATATCCTTGCCTCGTCCTGCTGATTAATAATCCATTACCATATGGGCCTCATTTCAGCTCCTGCCGGAATGTTACCGCCGCCCCCCCGATCACCGAGCACACCGCAAACACGTCAGGCACTTCTATGCACCAGCCGCCAGCCAGCGAGACCTCAGCTCCGTGCCGTGCAGCTCAGAAACGCCGATCCGTAACCGCCATTGCGGGAGGAGGAAACTGCGGTCACCTGTGGCTACACGGAGGCGTGGTTCTCTGCGGCCATCCCCGACACTGGAGCCCTTGTTTTGTTTTTAATGCATCCCATTTTCCTTTAAGGAAAACGGGATGCATTTGAAAAAAAAACGTTGCTTTATTTAAAAAGCAAACACAGACATGGTGGTCTGCTGTCTCCAGCAAGGCACTATCCCTTATGATTGTAGCCCATTCCCAATGGGTCGCAAATTGCGACCAGCCTCATGAATATTGATGAGGCAGGTAATTTGCAACCCCATTGGGAATCACTAAATGTGTCTGAGACACATTAGTACATTCCATTTTGTGAGTCGCAAATTGCGATTCGCAAAAAATCGCAATTTGCGACTTGTAAAACAGAATGGTCATACATCTGACCCCAGGTCCTGGTCAAGCAAAAACAGAAATGCAAGTCTGATGCTCTGTTTGATGCTGAACCCCTGAGGGTTGTTACGAGCGAGGACATATGGTGACTGCTCAACAACCCAGAAAGTCCATCATGAGAGACTCGTCACTCTTCAAGCACCTGTATCGATGTTCATCCGCTCCAGATGTCAGAAGTGAGACCAGCCCACTTGACAGTACGGAGGGCCCAACTTCTGCACCTACCTCTGCATCCCCAGTGCCTGAGATAGGACCTGCTCCTCCGACTCATCAACCTCAGACGACTAGGACGGGAAGTCTGGTTCAGGCACCTGGATGACTCATTGAGAAACAATAATATACATATGTAATATTTGTGCTTTATTATTTAATAAAGGTAGTGTCTTGTAAGTATGAATAGCAGAATCCTTATGGTCCCTAATGGACTCCGTAGGAGAATGACAAAATCGTTTGGGTGTGTCTGGGTGTGGTTAATAAAGTTCATGACACAGTGCGTACAGTTAACAGTTGCACTCTGAAGAATAAAGACGTGCACTACAGAGCTCCTTGTATGGCATGGTCATTTGCATGCTACCAGGCTGGGTAGGACTCTGCAGCGGGGAAGGTGCAATAGAACATTTACTCAATAGGAATGTTTAGTGTTGCAAAAAAATAAATTATATCCCCCTTAAAAATGTCTAAAATGATCATGTATGAACAAATATATAAAATTATGATACCTGAAGTGGCATTTCATTGTTTAGTTTGGCTGTACAAATTGATCTGACATACTTTCAATTATGAAAAACTTTAGGATCACCCATTGGACAAAAAGGATTTCCAGGCTTTCCGGGATTTGATGGCCAGACGGGATATCCTGGACAACGTGGAGTGAAGGGAGTTAAAGGTCAGATTTGCAATACAATTAAGAGGATAAGAGAGCGCCTACTGCTTCTGTGAAATATCAGTGTGTGATCATTGAAATGGTTGAAATTTGGCAAATCATCAAAAAAGAAAATTAGATTGGCTTTAGTTGTCCTTCAACTGTCCTTTCAAAACTTATTTAACAGGTGATGCTGGTGACTGCAGGTGCACTTTAGATGATGGAGCTGGACAAGCGCTTCCCGGTCCACCGGGACCCACCGGTTTCTCAGGTGTGCCTGGAGATTTCGGAAGAAAGGGAGAGAGCGGTGATCCAGGAGTTAGTGGTTTTCCTGGCGTCCCAGGTGCACAAGTAAGGATCCCAAAGGCAATCAATCAGGAATATCTATTACAAAACTGCATCACAGAGGAGCACAGCTACGGTGTATCAGAAACACATTCCAGATTAGTAGGAGTGCACATTCCTGTGTTTTAATGGGTTAAATGTGGAATGTGCATCACCACAATCTGCATACTATTCCCAAACATGCACAGCTCAGCCCAGTGGAAGCCAAAGTGATGCCTGGCACACCAGCCTGCCCACATTTGTAGGTTGAGCCTAAGCAGCGCGCATGCACTGTCTGCAAGACATGCTGTATTCACTCTATGGGCTTTGAACATGCCCAGCGCGTTTCATTGGATGTTTCGTCTGCCTTTCGAAATTCCTTTGGTGTCGTTGGTGAATAGTTTACATTTGCCCCGCCTTTTGGCTGTTTTGTTCCCGCCCTGGAGTCTACCCCTTTTACATGGATCCTTACACTATCAGCCATATGTTTCATTTTTGGCGCACTCCTTTTTTAGGTTTCACCTGTGAAATCTCTTGTATTTAATATATCTTAAAAGGGGGCTATTATCAGTTCCCATTGGCGAATTACTGTGTTAATTCGCTTTTGTGTGGAACTTTTTTTTTGTTAACTTCCCCTGGCTTCACTCATTTACGATACTTCTACTAAAGCTGTTCACACTGTTTAAGCCCCATTTACTGTCAAGATAAGATCTTTTCCCATGGAAAAGGCAGACAGCTTCTAACAGTATACTGGAATGCTTGCTTTGTATTACTTAGTTGTGTAAAGCAGATGCTTTGTGGATTTTCCTATTCATGCCTCAGTACCTTTTTTTGCACTTTGTAGGCATTATCGGATTGATTTTTTCAACTCAATCTATTTGGTCATTATGATCAAATTCTAAATGTTGTAATAAACAATGTATGTTAAAAATAGAGTTAATATACAAGAGCTATGCTATATTTTAGTACTAAACAGGCATCCACAAGTGCAGTTACCTTGCAGACAGCAGGGTCATGATTTGAATGGTGCAGTGGGTGCAGGCGCACCGGGCCCACAAGTTGTCAGTGTAGGAGAGTAGGATCTGCTTCACATGGGTACCCCCACTTTTTGCTGATGCTTCACTGTTTTTCGACATTAGTCTGGCTGGGGCCCTGCTAATCAGAACCCCAGCCTAGCTGCTTCCTCTCTAAAATGGTTTCCATGTGCCTTAGGCACATCACTGATTGGAATCTGGAGTGCCCTTATAAGTCCCTAGTATATGGTATACTATGTACCAAGGGCATAGGTACCTCAGAGGCCTACCAGGGGCTGCAGCATGTATTATGCCACCCCTGGAAGGCCATCCAAACTGACACCACAGGTCTGCTACTGCAGCCTGGGTAAGGTGGTGCATGTACCCTTACTGTGATATAGGTTACCTATATCACTAAATACATACACACATATAAACCTATAAGTCACTCCTATGGCAGGCCTTATCAATCCTGAAGGCAGAGTGTGTGGTTCCTATGTGAGAAGGTGCCCCTGCATGAGCAGGGCCCTCTGCAGCGTTCGGAGACCCTTCTCTGATGCTGTTTGTAGTGCAGCCTGACCATATACTCTTAAGCGCATTATAACCTCGCGTTAAATGCTAACTTTGGAATGGCTGCACCTAAACATGTCGTGTTTGGTGTCAAACATCTTGGAATACTACCCCCGCCAATTCTGGCGGCGGGAGTAGCATTCCACCCTTCAAGAGGGAGAGACATGTTAACCCTGGCCTGGCCGGTAACTTCTTTCTAAAGCCCTGGCATCACAAAATGGATGCTGCTGCCACAGACACGAGTCTGGCCTCCTGCTGCTGGACGAAACTCCGGCAGGGGAGGCCTGGACAATAGGTTTCCTGTCCCAGGGAGGTGTGACCACCTCCCCAGACAGGATAATGTGTATTGGGGCTGGGCGGGAGCACTTCGGGTGCTTTGAAGTCCTGCACTGGGGGCACACTTGGTGTCCCTGTGCATACCCCAGTTCAAACCGGATCAGGGGCTTGCAGCCCCTGCTTTGGCGCGAACTGGACAAAGGGAAAGGGTGTAGCCACCCTCTGCCCTGACCCACCCATAGGTGGGGCCACAGAGTAGTCCAACCCCTAAACTTAGTATAAGTATAGGAACCCAGTCCTTAGGACTTTAGATTATCCCTGGACGAAACTCTGAAACAGAATCCTGGACCTTCGACGCTCTACTAAAGACTAGAGGACAGAAGAATCTCCCTTGGGGTCAAGGAGTGACTCCCCTGCTTGGCAGGCACCAAAGAAGCAATTGTCCGGTCTGCATCGCCTAAGCTCCCGTCGGACGCCGAAGTCTTTGCATCACCAGAGGTGGATTTCCAGACTTCCCCGAGGCTGCCCTGAGTCCCCAGCAAAGCTGAGGCCCGTAGCTGTCGTGGGTAACGTGGAACCGTGACCCCTGGACACTGCACGCATTTGCTAGTGCATCCTCTTCTGGGTCTCCCACGAAGTCGTGCTTTGGGCTCCGAGTAGCCCTAGCCTCCAGCACCAACTGCACCGAAGATCACTGGCCTCCACTCCATGAGTGTCCTGCGAGCCAGATCCACGTGCGACGTCTCGAGGCTCCTTTGCGGTCGCTAGCCCGTTGGCTAGTAGCCCTTCACGAAGGCCAATCCTTTTCTTCTTGGGCTCCCTGGTTGCTCCAGGCTTGCCCTCACTTACCCTTGCTGGGTGAGTTCCTCAGACCTTGCTGGTCTGCACCATCGACGATCTTCATCTTCATCGAGACTTGCCGTTGCCAAGGCTTGTTGGGTCCAATCCGGTCGCCGACACCTCAGCGCTCGACAGACATTGTGTACCAGCCCGAATCCTGCTCCTGGTCGCCGACAACGCCTCCTAGACCTCATGGCTGAAGAGTCAAGACGACCGTCAACGCACTTGAAGCAAGCGACATCGGTGGGCATCTGTCCATTGCCTTCCTGGTCACTGGCTAGTGACCCAGACTCTGTCCCCTCTGCTTTCAGGTTCTTCAGATCTCCGATCCACTCTTGGATCCACCCGGACACTTTCCACTTGGTCGCCAGCAGCACTTTGCAGCAGATCGCCATTCAAATCGACGACGAAACCCGACCCCGAAAGGCACCTATGCACCCGGCTTCCCTGGGTGAGGTAACACGAGTACTCCGGTGCTCCCGTGGGTAGAGACTCTAGAACGACCTAGTTCTCAAAGGGTTTGCTCCAAGTCCTCCTTTAAGTGTCCCTTTTCTTTAATTTCCCGATCACGACTTTCTCCATAGAAGTCAACGGCGTATCGCGGTTGTGTATTTACACTGCACGCGTCCCCCGTGGGTCCCCTGTGTCACTACCTTGGGTGGTTCCTTGTGGTCCAAGCACTTCTAGAGGCTCTAGGCCTAGTGTCTAGTTCAGTCGTGGTTCTTATACCACTTTATTGGTATATGGTTTGAGTACGCCCCTAGGGCCCAAACGTGTATTTGTGCTATTACTGTGTTTAAATAACTTATAACTTGTGTACTTCGAACTCTAGCCTCATAAAGAGACTAGAGGGGTGTGTTTAGCAATAAATACATATATTTTGAATATATACCTGGTGTGGTGCTCTTTCATTTGGTCACTCAAGAGATTATAGACTGGTAAAACAAGCTGCTTTACATTCCTTCAAGACTTAGCCTGAAGGCTGCTCTCCATAGCTACCACTAGGATAGCTTTCAATAAGGTTGTCTTTAACCAATCTCCAATAAGGGGTTGTTTGGACTGGTGCAAGGTGCCCACTATAATTAGTGGACAGCATATGCCAGGCCAACTTCTCACAGTCAGAACTCCTCTAAACACATAATATTGTTATATTTGACTACTAAACATGCAGTCACAATTGCAGTTACCTTGCAGTTGAAAGGGACTTGATTTGAATGGTTCAGCAGGTGCAGTGGCACCAGGACCAAAAGCTCTAGGGACCCCACTGAATCCAGATTATTGCTAAAATGTCAAACTAAACAGGCAGTCACAAGTGCAGTTACCTTGCAGACAACAGGGCCATGATTTCAATAGTGCATCAGGTGTAGTGACACCAGGACCAAAAGCTCTAGGCACCCCACTAAACACCTAAAATTGCTATATTTTACAACTAAACAGGCAGTCACAAGTGCAGTTATCTTGCAGGCAACATGGTCATTATTTGAATGGTGCAGCAGGTGCAGTGGCATCGGGCCCAAAAGTTGTCAGAACTCCTCTAAACACCTAGTATTGCTATATTTTACTACAATACAGGCATTCACAATTGTAGTTATCTTTCAGGCACTAAGGTCATGATTTCAATAGTGCAGCCGGTGCAGTGGAACCGGGACCAAAAGCTCCAGGCACCCCACTAAACACCTAAAATTGCTATATTTTACAACTAAACAGGCAGTCACAAGTGCAGTTATCTTGCAGGCAACATGGTCATTATTTGAATGGTGCAGCAGGTGCAGTGGCATCGGGCCCAAAAGTTGACAGAACTCCTCTAAACACATAATATTGCTATATTTGACTACTAAACAAGCAGTCACAATTGCAGTTACTTTGCAGTTAAAAGGGACTAGGTTTGAATGGTGCAGCAGGTGCAGTGGCTCTAGAGTCAGAAGCTCTAGGGACCACACTAAACCCAGATTAACGCAAAATGTTACTACTAAACAAGACAGTCACAAGTGCATTTATCTAGCAGACAATAGGGTCATGATTTAAATGGTGCAGCAGGTGCTGTACTACCAGGACCAAAAGCTCTATTCACCCCACTAAACACCTAGGGGCAGATTTACAAGCCCCTTGCGCCTTCTTGCGCTGCCATTGCATCACTTTTTGTGACGCAGCAGCGGTGCAAACAATGCGGCCTATTTACAATGTGACGCATCTAGGGAGATGCGTCATGTTGTAAAGCCCTGCGCCACATTATACCTGCGTCAGGTATAATGTATGCAGGGTGGGCGTTCCCATGCAGGAAGGCCTCGTAAAAGTGACGCAGTGAAATCTACAAGATTTCACTGCGCCACTTTTAGGACGCCACTGCGTCAAAACCTTACGCCTGCAGGCGTATGGAGTGACGCAGTACAGTAAGTATAGGCCTCAAAATACATTGCTGGAGTTGCGTCGTGCTTGCGACACAACTCCAGCAATGCATGACTTTTGGGCCAACAGATGCGTCAGAATTTCTGACGCATCTGTTAATCCTTGCGCCATGGAGCAATGTATTGTAAATACAGCGCATCCATGGTGGCGTAAGGACATTTGAGGCTGGCGCAAGGAAACTGACGCATCTATGCAGATGCGTCAGTTCCTTGTAAATCTGCCCCCTAATATTGCTATATTTCACTACTAAATAGGCGGTCACAAGTGCAGTTATCTTGCAGACCACAGGGTTATGATTTGACTGGTGCAGTGGCACCAAGCCCAAAAGTTGTCAGAACTCCTCTAAACACATAATATTGCTATTACATCAATAAATGCTATTATTTCCTTCTTTCATTTCATTTTTCAAAATGTTATTACTTACCTGCTCTAAACCACTAGTAACAATATATTGCCTTTTTGTACTTAAACAAGCCATAACACATTACCAGACTTTCTGTAACATGTATTGTACAACTAACTAGCAAGCTACAACTTACAACAAAAAACAGCTTATTATTAATCACATAGGCGAAACCTAATGCATTTACCAATGCTTGTTTTATTAGGTTAAGCCTTTGTTGCACTTTGTCTAATCTTGCCGGAGCAGTCCCATTTGAGCGGCTCACCGGAGTCCTGTTCGTTTGACACAACAGGTTACAGTTAAGTAACTATGCAGATGCCCTTTCTATGCACATGCCCCCCCTCTTGTGGTTCTCTTACACCATGGGCTTCTCTGTAACCCCGCACTCCATGATGCTGTGTGTTTCCGTACAACCCACATCCGTATTGTCCTTTCTCGTGCCTGTGGTGCTCTGCCCCCTCTCGCCCCTCTGCTTTTCCTACCCCTCTGTTCCGTCCATTTTTCTCTCCTCGACTTCTTGTTGCTTCAACCCTTCCCCAACTGTTTTTCACTGAAACCTTTGTTTAAAAAAGTGCTTTGATGCTACTTTTTAAAAATTGTTTTTCCTCGCCTTGTTTATTTTGGAGGCCGCGGCGTCTTTCCCTCTCACTCTGTTGCTCTTTGGCCCCGTCACGTGTTTTCCAAAACAGCCAGGTTCCCTCGGCGATTGGTCAAGCAAGTCATTCTTGAGTCTCCCTTCCCCCCACCGCTCCTTCTTCAAACATAAAACAAACAGCAAGGAGGGGAGGCGTTTCCAAAACCCGCTCGCCCTTGCTTTCTTTCGTCTTGTTTACTTTGGGGCTGCCAGTAGTATTGCCAGTACTGCTTGATACAGCGAAAGCATAAACTGCAAATCACCGCGAGTAGCGATTTGCATAAATTGGCAGTGTTTGTGGTCAGAAAGGAAGCACAGATTAGGGGCGCTTTGTGAATGTTTAGCCAGGGGAGTGCTGTCACGGCACAAGTACTAGAGTAAGCCAGACATGTCAGTAAGTGTAGTTCTCTAATGCACACATCTTTCTCTTGTGTCTGTTCCGATCTTTTAGCGTGCCTCACTTTTAATATGAAATAAACTGAAGTAGACACCCTAAATGTAAACAAACAATATCAATGACGTTGCACGATCAGTCGACGTGGAATACATTCAATGGAATGTAACATTAAATGTTAGGTTTCGCAACAAGAAAGTGCTGTTTTGGTCTTTACGTTCTTGCAGATCTTCGAGGTGAAATCCATGTTTAACCAGTAGCGTCGCCAGTGTATCATGGGCCCTGGTGTAGTGTTGCGCTCTAGTGGTCGCGCGCAGGCGCGATGACGTCAGCGCGGCCGCCATCTTGGCGGGGGGATTAGCGCCAGACATCGGAGCGGCACGGACGTGTTCCCGGCGCTCTCCTCTAATTTACCAATTGCCTAATAAAGAGAGTTATACTAACGCAGAGTGGCACGTGATTGTGGGGCAGTAATACAAGCATTACAGTGGCGACGAGATCGGGATAAAGGAAAAAAAAATTCGAAAAAAAAAAAAAACGAACCACATCTAGCACAGTCAGAGGACACGAGGACTCACAGGAGACGTGGCAAAGCGGGAGAGCGTGGCAGAGGACGGTCCCACTGCGAACCAGAACCACCGGTACAGGTAGTGGTGATCAGGGACAGCGCACAGCCCCAATACATAGAAGGGTGGAGAAAAGGGGAACAGGAGGCGACACCCCACACCCTACAGGACATCCAAGGCCCTGGCGGAGGTGGAGCAGCGCAGCGACGGGGGAGCCCAGGGGCCCCACCACGACCACACACCTCCCAGAAGCACAGGCACACCAGGCAGTCCAAGAGGTAACGCAGAGGCACCGGAAGGTAACGCAACAATGTGCGCGCAGGCGTCTACACTCACGACGCCCATACCCTTTCTACCGAAACCAGGCGAACCCCTGATGAAATGGGAAGACTGGAGGGAGTACTTCACGAACTACCTAGAGGCCCTAGAAGACGAAAACGGAGAGGCCTTCCCCAGCAAAAGGAAGAAAAGGATATTACTCCACAACCTAGGCCCGGAAGGACTCAGAGTTTTCCAGAACCTAGTCCCCATGCAACGGCTGGCCGCAGACGATGATGTGTTCCAGCACGCGATCGATGACCTGAACAACCATTACAGACCTGCAGTGTGCACGTCCATAGACAGATACACCTTCCAACAGAGGAAACAAGCGGGAGAAGAGTCCATAGATGACTACGTGGCAGCGTTGAGGAAATTGGCGATCACATGCAAATTTGGCGCCTTGCACGACGAATTTATCAAAGACCAGATAGTCATGCACACGAAGAACACAGCAATCCAAGACAAATTGTGGGTCAACGGGGACGCCACACTGAAGGACGTCATTGCCATGGTAAAAAAGGCGGAGCTATCAAAGAGATGTGCCGAGGCAGCGAAAAAGAAAATACAGAGCGGACTATGGTCAATAGAGTTACGGTATTAGAACCTCCGGGCAGAGGAAAAAGAAGGGAGACCGAAGGAGAGCCCAGAGTAATTGGACTCCACAATCCACACAGGCACAGAAATCAAACAGGGAGAGTAACACCACGTGCTACAGGTGCGGCAGTTCATTCCACGCGGCAAATGACAAGCGATGTCCAGCCTTCCGAGCCAAGTGTATGTACTGCGGACTTGTCGGACACTATGAAAAAGTGTGTCGCCGCAAGGTGAAGCGGTCAACAGTCAAGTACGTCACACAAGACAAGGGAGGTGTAGAGGAAGAAGAAGAGGAAGACGACGTGTTGTGCATCGACGATCAAGTTCTAGGCATAGAAGGAAGTCGCTCCAAGAAACCGCAGTGTGATATGGTCGTGGGAGGTGTCCAGATCAAGATGGTGGCGGATTCCGGCTCTCCATTTACCATCATTCAAAAGTCAGTGTGGGACGAGAACTTCAAACCCAGCCTGGGATCACACCTCGAGCCCCCAGACATACGTCCAGTCACGTTCACAGGAGAACCCATCCCGATGGAGGGATATCGAGTCCTGAAATTTGAGTTCAAGAACCGCTGTGCGGAGTGCAAATTGTACGTAGCAGAAAAAGGTCCTTCTGTCCTGGGATGGATGGACCAGGGCGAACTGGGCATACAATTGAACCCAGGAGGGGACACGCAAGTCCTGATGACCTGCACAGATAACCAACCAGACTTCGTTAAGATGAAAAGAGAATTCCCCACGGTATTCGGAGGCAAAGTGGGAAAACTGGCGAAATTCACACATAGAATCGAACTCAAGGACAACGCCAAACCGGTATCCCACAAGGTGAGGAACATACCGCTAGCAGTCAGGGAAGCAGTGCAAAAGAGTTGCAAAGATTAGAAGAAGAAGGGATCATCGAACCTATCAACAGCTCGGAGTGGTTGGCCCCGTTGGTAGTAGCGAGAAAACCCAATGGCAAAGTTCGTTTGTGTGTGGACCTGCGCGAATTAAACAAGTGCATAGTAGTAGAAAAATTCCCATTGCCTAGAATAGACGAAATGCTGGCGAAGACGGAAGGTATAAAATGGTTTTCCACAGTAGATCTTGCCTCTGCCTATCATCAGATAGCACTGCACAGCACGAGTAGGAAACTAACGTCCTTCATTACACCATTTGGATGTTACCAGTTCCGCAGGTTGCCGTTTGGCCTGGCATCAGCAGCTGCGGTATTCCAAAAGCTGATGCACAAACTATTCAAGGACATTGAGGGAGTACAATACTTCCAAGATGACATCTTGGTGATGGGCAAAGACCGAGCCGACCATAACACAAAACTAGCAATGGTGTTACAAGTTTTGGAAAGGAATGGCCTGACAGCTGAATGGGAGAAATGCAGACTAGGGATGGCGTCTGTCACATACTTGGGTCATGAGATTAGTGACCAAGGCATCACACCCAAACACGCAAATGTCAGAGCAATATGTGAAGCTCCGGCGCCGACAAGCAAGGAAGAAGTGAGATCATTCTTAGGGATGGCCGAATATTACAGCAAATTCGTGCAACACTTCGCCACCAAGACACATCACCTGCGACTACTGGTACGAGACAAGACAGCCTTCCAGTGGACAGAGGAGGCGCAAGGAGAGTTTCAGAAAATCAAGGAGGATGTCAGCAGAGCGGTCCCCCTGCAAGGTTATGATCCGCACGGAGAATCCATATTAACCACAGATGCGAGTGATAAAGGCCTAGGGGCAGTCCTCATGCAGGGAAAGAAGAATGGAGAGCAAGCGACCATCAGCTTCGCGTCAAGGACATTGTCACCCACAGAACAGAAGTTCAGCGTGATAGAAAAAGAGATGCTGGCGGTGGTGTGGGCCATGTCAAAGTTCCGCCAATTTCTATGGGGCACAAGATTCCAACTCAGGACGGACCACAAACCCCTTGTCAAGGTACTAACGTCCTGCGGGCACGCAAGTGCCACACCCCGCATCGCAAAAATGACCCTGAAATTGTTAGACTACAGGTATGACGTAGAATACATCCCTGGAGCCAAGAACAAAGTGGCGGACTACCTCAGTCGAGCTTCAGCCATGGAAGACGCACCCGCAAGTACAGACGAGGACGAAGTCAGAGTGGCATTCACGGGAGATCAGGAGCAGGCGATAAGCGGGCAGGAGTGGAAGCAAGCCTACGAAAGGGACACGGACCTGGAAGACATCAAGGCATTCACCATACAAGGGTGGCCAGAGAAAAGGCACCTGAAAGCGGAACAAAGGAAATTCGTCGAAGTAAGGGAAGAGCTATCAGTAGGAGACCAAGGAACCTTCCTGTTTAGAGGGGAAGAGTAATCCCTCCAGGATCGTTGATACCACACCTGCTGGCGTTGTTGCACGAAGGGCACTTGGGCATCGTAAAGACGAAGATAAGGACCAAACAAATGTACTGGTGGCCCGCAATGGATAGTCAAATCGAGAGACATGTAAGAGAATGTGATCAGTGCCAAAGAGCGGACAAGTCACAAACGTTACTACGTCCGGCACTAGGAAGTTTGACAATCCAGCCAACCCGTGGGAGGAATTGTCTATAGACATTCTTGGTCCGGTGTTGGATGCGGAAGGGAACCCAAAATACGTAGTAGTTCTCATAGATCGATATTCTAAGTGGCCAGAACTGGACATACAGGAGGTGATGGACACAGAGACAGTGCTGAAGTTTCTTACAGCTACCTTCCTCAGAGAGGGTATTCCTCGTTCCATCTTGAGCGACAATGGACCTCAATTCACATCAGAGAAGTGGAACCGGTACATGGAGCGAAACGGCATCCAAATCAAGCACACAGCGGTCTACCATCCGGCAGGGAATGGTCTTGCTGAAAGGTTTAATAGAGTAATAATGGGGTCCATCCAATCAGCCATAGGAATGGGAAAGGACTGGGAGAAAGAAGTGAGAAGTATGCTGTGGGCCTACCGAATCACACCAACCGGCACAGGATACAGCCCGTTCCAAATCCTAAGAGGACGTGAGCCGTTCACGAGGGACAATCTAGCGTGGAAAGAAAAGACGGTCACGAGTAAATGGTCCCCGGCAGTCGTGCACCACAATTTAGAGAGAGCCCAGAGAACGTACACAGAACAGTACAATAAGAGACGCAATGTGAAAGGAACGTCCTTGGAAACAGGGGAATGGGTTAGAGTCAAACTTGCCCAGTTGAGGAGGAAAGGAGACAGCAAGTACAGCCTGCCCCTGAAAGTCGAACAAGTGTACAACAGAGCTGCTTTACTCAGTGATGGGAACGTCTGGTCGCAAGATCGCATGTCCAAATGCAACAAGATACTGCAGTGGGACAAAGAAGAAAGATCAATGACACATGAGGAACAAAGGTTGCCAGCAAGAGTGACAACCCCAGGAGAAGAAGAGATGGACCAAGAAATAAAAGGAAATAGGGAAGAGCAGGACGAGAATGATAATCTAATAACCGAGGAATGGCAGGAGGACAATAGTAGGACTCTGGAGAGAGAGAGCCCTAAAGGACAAGGAGAAACGCCAGCCAGCCGAGCAGATGGAAGGGGAGAAGTATCCACCTCCACTCCGGTAAGACGTACAAGGGCAGGGAGACTTGTAGTAAGACCTGCCAGATACAGAGACTATGATTTGGGAGAAATGAAGTAACTCCCGGCCGAGAGACTCTGGGACTACCTTCCTATTGTTATAAGTTTTGTGTGTTTGATAAAGAAGGGAGATATGTAGTGTTGCGCTCTAGTGGTCGCGCGCAGGCGCGGCGAGCGTCAGCGCGGCCGCCATCTTGGCGGGGGATTAGCGCCAGACATCGGAGCGGCACGGACGTGTTCCCGGCGCTCTCCTCTAATTTACCAATTGCCTAATAAAGAGAGTTATACTAACGCAGAGTGGCACGTGATTGTGGGGCAGTAATACAAGCATTACACCTGGCAGCCGCGGTCCGTGCATGTAAGAGTGGTGGGGCCAGCTGGGGGGATTTCGACAGACGATGATGAGGGAAAATTAAATAAATAATTAATTTTCCCTCGTCATCGTCCGTCGAAATCCTCCCCTACACGGCCACACGGCCTCACCGCTCTTACCTGCACAGGCCGCGGCTGGGCCCTGGTGCAAGGAAGGAAACGCCCCCGAGGCCACTGTTTGAGTTCTAAAATAAAGCAATAACGAGGGTTCAGTGGGCCTCTCAGCCCTCTAGTCCCCGGTGCCACTGCACCTGCTTCACCATTGAAAACTATGTCCCTGTGCTTAACAATGGCTCGGATACAGCTTTATTAATTAGAGCTCCTGGAACACACAAAATACCTTAAGTGAATGGTCCTTCTTGTGACAACTGACAAACCCATTAGGAGCCATGACAATAAATGTGATTGTTGGCAAGATGTGAGCATAAATGGGTTTGGGGTTGTACATAGCATACCCGTCACAGGCTTGAGGTTTCTCTGCTGCTGACCACATGGAGCCATCTTCTAAAAAGATTAACAGTGGCTTCTAAAAAGTTTCATTAGGATGTGGTTGTGAAGTCCTCACTGTGCTTTGAATCACTTGTTCAGCAGAAAGCTGGCTTCCTTAGTCTGGTAATAAACTTCCCCATGTGTCAGGATAGCTAACAAAGTTTATATTTGCTTGGGGAAAATTAAAATTATCCACCCAGAAAATGTTTTTGGAGACTCAGCGAGACAAATGTCTTGCCGTCTACAATCGATTTACCTCTGCTCCCGTAGGTGCAACACATGAGATTATACATTAAATTAACAATGTAGAATTGTGACAGCCGCAGGTGAAATATGCTCTCTTTATTACGACTGGTAAAGAGGAACTGAAACAAATCGATGCAGTTTTTTGACCTCTTCAAAGTTGCATATCACTTTAAAGAGTGCATTTACATGTGCAGTGCATTGCATGCTACACAGTAGGGTACACAAATTTACCAGAGAGAAGGTGAACTCAATGTGCATTGTGTTTACAGTTAGTAATAAAAATCAGTTGTGTTAATAGCATTGCATTGTAATTCCTAGTGCTTGTCAGCTGCTGTTTTTTTTCTTGCACTCTCCATGCCTTACTCCATCTCGAGCTGTCCGGTGCCCGCATGAGCGACTCCCCTGCATTCTGGTACTTGTGGTACCCTCCCCTGCCTAACCGGTCTGCCCAGCACCTGCTGCGAATGTAACATGAGCCCTGTGCTCAGACTCAGTAGAGTCGCATAATGTCCTGCTTTCTGACAAACCTCCCCTAGAAATTCAAATTAAAGCAATACACTAGTTGGAGAATATGTTTTTATAGATTATTTTCCCCACTTTTAATAACACAAAGCCTCTGCCTGATACATTTAAGCACATTATCAGCTTGTTTTGAACCTATTGTTTACTATGCATGCTGCACAGAGAAGTTACTTTACTGCATCAACAGGAAATTCACGTCTGAGGATTGTATGAGTGCAGCCTTCTCCTGAATATTTGTGATAGGGTCTGAGGTGAAATTTAATAAGGAGATGTAATCTTTTAAAGATATCCATGGTTGTATTTATGTGATTGGACCAGTTTGGTTTCTGGGAGGTGCCTGGTGAGAAAAGATTTTCTAGGTGAGCTGTTTTCGTATCATCCAAAGCAGATCACTCTGCTCCAAAGTGCTTGGGAAATAAGAGCAAATGATTGCTCTTCCTGGTAACTTACCATAAGCCGATGTAGACATGTCCTTGTCTGCATGAAGTCTATCTTTTTCGTTGTGGTCTAAAGATACAGACTTTCACAACTTTTAGCCTGCCTCCAATGGTGGCATTGGGAAAAGAGGGAGGACAGGGAGCACACTCCGAAAAAGAACCCTACCACTCCAGTGAGTGTTGGATAACTAACACTTATAGACATACCGGTCACTGCTGTATTTGTTTTTAGCATCAATTACTCTAACCTACATGTGTTAGCCCTTTGTTTTTCTTTGTTTTTTACTTTCCTAATATAGAATTTCAAAAAGTGACTTTTGTCACTTGGATCTTTTTGTGTAGCTCTGTCTATGGTCTTCTGTGGTGGTACATTCTGAAGACACACTCTCACTAGAACCTCAGTACAATTGGCTGAGAAAAGCACGAGTGCTCTCTATTAAACTCTCATGGAATAATATGAAAGGAGCTCATATGGTATTGGGTTTCTCTCACAGCCCACATCCTTATCTCAGGATCCATTTTGAGCATGGATGAGTAGTCATTGTAGGAAACAACATTCAAAGGTATGTCACTGACATACCACGTATTTCCACTACACAACTTCACACCACACCACACAATTCCACGCCACACAATTCCACAACAAACAATTCCACTCCAACACATCTCTCCCTTGCACTTCCAACTCCCCCACACACCCATTTCTCCTCTCATCTCTCCCTCACACTGCCACTACCCCCTCTCATCTCGCAATCCCACTGACTCTCTCATCCCTCCCTTACACTCCCTATCTCCTCTCTATACTGCCTGCTCATATCTACTAAGCGCAGTTTCTTTCCCGTGCCTTTTCAAGGTTTCCGTCCCTCAAACCCACGCTCTCCTCCTCTTCTTAGGGTGTCTTCTGCGTACACGGGTCCTCCCTCTTTATGCGTCTGTGGTCTGCTCTCCCCTTCTTTCTCTCTTTTGATCATACTCGTTTTGCACCTCTGTTCTATCTACTCTGTGCAGCTCTCACCACATCTATTCACCATGCCACATAATTCCACTACACAAATACCATCCACACCACACAATTCCACCCCACATAATTCTACAACTAACAACTCCAGTACAACCCATATAACTCCACTCGACACCACATACATCCACTACATTCCAAACCAAAACACGTAGGTTAAAGACATTGTCGTTTACAACGCCAATCCCATTGCTCCTGGACTGTCCTGAAAGTTCTCCTTTGCATCCAGCAGTAATCCATGGAAGGGTGTAGCCTGTGGCTATTGTTTCCTGCTTCATGATTGGCGCCCACCAAAGGATATCCGGGAGCAGGAAATAGTGAATGGGGTTGCAGGGCGTGCTTATACCTGATTACGCCAACTTTTACTCCTACTTTTCCCTACTAGATTTAATGCAGATGGTCTTTTATTTGCCTGCTAAAAGTGGTAGAAGGGAGGAAAACAATTCAAGATTATACTTTCGATTTAGTCATGCTGTAATAGACCACAGACTCCGACTTTAAGGTTTGTGGATTTATTATAAGGCCAAAAATAACTGAATATAAACACACCTCAATATCAAAGTAGGCATAATATGATGAACTCCAAAATCAAAATACAGCAAAGAATGGAAGCGGAGTCCAATTCTCTTTTCATTTAAGAAGGAGCAAAATCTTTCCCTACTCTACTCTCAATGAGAATCCTACCTATCTCCCTTGTATCATATCCCAAAGGTGTCAGCACGTGTTGACTTCCTAAGAAGTACTCACGTCAAAATGGGTCTGATAGCTTAAAGCTATGGAGCTCTCTCTAAGATGCTCCTTCTCCTCCGAAAGCTGGTAGAAGTCTCTCAAATCTGTCCCTGCGCATTATACAAAAAGACAATAATCAGCCCACAATACGTCATGTGTTAAACTTTTCCACTTGCAACGGTTTTCAGTAAGTTTCCACAGAAGCTTTAATTAGTTGACTCTTCTTCCAGTGGCCTTGGTTCCCAGATAGGCTAAGCACAAAGGTGTCCTCCCTTCTCGCCTTTCAGTCTTCTTCAAAGACATTCCGGATATCTCCTTAAATCTAAGAATAACGAGGTCGAATTCCTGCACCTGCAGTAGGATGAGAACATACTGTCTTCGAGCACACCAGAATTTATTTAATTAATACTTGAGCAGCTAAGGAGAAACGAAACTCAAAACAACCTACAATTTGGGCCTACAAATCGGGTAACTTAAACTCAACATGGTTACATTATATGAATACAACGTCGTCCTGCACATTACACATACAGGAATTATATTTCTAATACACACAAGATCCTACTTAAATGTGCTCACTTCACCTTAATACTAATATGACGTGAATAAATGCATCTTAATAATCATAAAACACTGCACACGACAAAAATATATATGAGTGCGTTTGTATCAGGAGTATAGTGCACCCCTACAATTTAGAGTGCTGTAAGCACTCTATCAGTTCCCCCCTCTTATGACTAGTGTCGTAACACCAACCTTTTTCCCTTCTTATAAGTTTCTCCTTGTAGAAGAGACCGACCTAAACAGAGGTTGTAGCTTGCCGTCCCTGCCTAAATCTTTCCAACCCTTTCAGATGCAGATAATGACTGTCCTGCAGTCGTTCTAATTGTTGCTCTCACTTTTTCAAAGAATTTTCAGCATGTCGTGCCTTTTGCCATTTGTAAGCCTTAATGACTCCCAACAGTACAATTATACAAATGACAGCTATTATAATAGGTTTCAAGATGTATCCTATTATTCCTTGTCCCAACTTCCAAACCAGCTTCCTATCTTGCCAAATCCTTTGCCAATTTGTTCCCAGAGTCCATCAGCAGCCAGATCACGTAAATCTTGATGTATCTCTGAAATATTGCTAATGTACTTCCTTATATCCCGACTATTGTCAGGAACATAAGTACAGCACTGTTGAACTTTCAATAATTTACAGACTCCTCCAGCCTTTGCTAGTAATACATCTAAAGCAAGACGATTTTGAAGAACCATAGCCCTTATCGAAACCATCTCCCCATCCACAAGTAATAGGGTTTGGGCCGTATTCACAGAGAGCTTATCCACCAGAGTTGCCAGCTTTCTAATCTTCACATCATTCAAAATCACACCCACACTAGGTATCATAGCTCCAAATACATCCCCAATAATTTCTCCAGCACTTGCACCACGTTTTTCTCTATGAGATCTCTTCCCTTCCAAAGGCCATAAATCATCCACATGGAAAATCTTGGGGAAAACTACAGCCAAATAACATGTCCCATACCAATTTTTGGGCAATTTCACATAAGCATTTTTACCGCACACAAAGTACACATTTGGCACTATGGTCAATGTATCTAACAGCGCCTTTCTAATGGATTCTTCAATCAAGAAAATGTGTTCACAATCACTCTCACCCACAAATATTTTGTCATAGTATGTGGACGGGTGTCTAATGCTGGAAATCTAAAGCTATTGGACCAGAACTCCCTTTTGCCTTATGATCTAATTCTTCCTTTGTCCATGGGATCACCTTGTGCTTCGGATCTGGTCTAAATAAGGTCTGCCTATGTCGATCCTCTATCTGATCCACAAACTTCTTTTCAATGTCAGTTAACATGCAGGTCAAATTGTGTCTATGGGCATAAGATGTATCTAAGGTAATAGTAGGCACAAAATATGCAGACATCCTTTCTACCTGCTTATAGTAATCATATTTATTCATGTATTTAAGAACTGGAACCTCTGAGAGTACCACATCATAGTTGGAGAAGTAGTACTCAAAATGTGCCTTACTATAAAACATACTCAATAACACACTGCATGTAATGCCATAGGTCACAGGTAAGTGATGGTATCGAATGCCTTCTTCTACGGATGCTGGCAGTTGCATATACACATAGCAATCTTTCGCTTCCATTGTATCAACATACTCATACAACAAACGAGCATATGCATTCAGCGTGAAATCACCTTTGGACAGATCTACATGTAACATTCGACTAGTTTCTCTAATCATCTCTCTGTCTTTTGCGGATGCACCCTCTTCGTACTCTGAAGTAGGTGGGATAAGTGTCGTCTGTTCTCCATTCTTTTCGGTAGTGTGTGACTCAACTAAAGATGTAACAATCACCAAAGTTATGACAATAAGCACCACAACAATAAGGGTACCAATTATGCATTTCTGCTTGCGTCTTGGATTTCCAGATTCCATTTTGAACCACCTTTGGCTTTGAAGCGCAAACAAATCAAAGTCTCTTTTCTTTATTTTCAATGTCTTATTATTGTCTTTTTCCCATTCAATTATTGCAATGTTCAGTCCAGTAGCTATGTCCTATTGAAGAGATGTAGTCAGCCCTAGCCCTCAGTTCATCTTCTTTTTTTAAATTTTTTTTTTTAAGTTCTTTATTAATTTTATTAACCAAGAATATACAGCATGTAAAAACGTAAGAATGCATCATATTCCCACCCACACCCACCCCCAAGGATCATCCCACCCCCCCACCCTGGCTGGTCCTTGAAAGGCAAGAAAGAAAGAAAGAGAGAAGAAAAAAGAATAAAGATATATATTCATACCTTGGCATGAAGAAAAAAAACAAAGGAAAAAAAAGGGGGAAACAGAAAAGAAAAAATTAAGAAAAGAAGCGCTATCCAGAATTGAAACGTAGCTTTGCCCGTGTTACAGCACAGATTGGGCCATACACAATATACATATATGCCTATACTTTATCACCCAATCCCCTCAGCTTCGCTGTCTTCCGACCATCTGATCAGAGGGGCCCAAATGTCCATCCCCTTGGCTCTAGCTCTCTGCCCCCTTCTCGCATATACTGCCGTCTCTAGCCTGAAGACCGCCAAAAATCTCCCCAGCCATAGTTGTCCCGTAGGAGGAACAGGATCAAGCCAATGGGTAGCTAAGCAGAGTCGAAATACTATCATTGCAATAAAGAGAAAGGTCTGTACCTGAGCTGGTAGTCGAGAACTGCTCACTCCCAATACTATCAGCTGTGATGTCATTTCTATATGCTGTCCCAGATGAGATTCAAGAATGATTCCAACCTCCAATTTAATTAAATCCAGATTGGGGCAGGATGCAAACATATGTACGATGTCTGCTGCTGGAAAACTACAGCGTGGACAAGTTGTTCCCGCACCTCCTCCCCATTTAGAAATCTTCTCCGGTGTTATATAAAGGTTAAACCAGGTCTTGAAACATTGCAATTGGAGGTTAGTAGCAATACAAGAAGTTTGGGCCATATTAAGTGAATCTTCAGCCTCTCCGGTTCAATCTGTAGCCGCTCTTGCCAACGTTCACAGTGTTTATGTAAATCATCAATCATCGTCTCTTTTAGTTTTTTATAGATCCCAGCTAGTGTAACTGATCCTTTAAGCAGCATCTCGACCAACATCACCCGGGCAAAACCACTGCTCCCCCCAGATTTTCTCCCTAAGAAATCTCTTATCTGGAGATATTTAAAGAATTGACTATTGTTGACCTCAAAAGTATCCTTGATCCTATCAAAGGAGATCACCCCAGTATCGTCCATAATGTTCCCAACCATCCTAACACCTTTGCCATGCCATATTTTCATAAGGCCATCATTAAAAATACTAGGGAACGATTTGTTACCTTACAGTGGGGTGTAAGCATGGATGAGGCCCAGACCAAGCCTTTTTCGAACTGCAACCCAAATTTTAAAAGCACACATTAACGTCTTGAACTTCACTCTTTTGTAATACTTAAAATCAGTATACTGCAGAAGACAACCCCTAGCCCCTGACCCCAACAGTAAATCAAAAATTGATGCGGGAGCCGCCTCCTGCCCTTGATCAAATTCATCCCTAATTAGACTTCCTATTTTTGACAATATGGCCGCCCAGTGATATAGCTGAAGATTAGGGACGGCCCATCCTCCTCTGTCCCTAGGTAACGTCAAAAACTTTAGCGCTCTCCGGGGGCTGTGATTGGCCCAAAGAAATTTAGTAAACAACTGGTTCATAGCTTTAAACCAAGTATTATCAATGGCCAGTGGAATTGCCCTAAAGAAATATAAAAATTTTGGCAGAAACACCATCTTGATAACGTTACACCTCCCCACAAAGCTTAGCTTAAGATTGTCTATACGATTTAAATCTAATTTAAATTTTGGAAGCAGTGGATCCAAATTAGTTTCTACAATCTTAGACACATCTGCCATTATCTCGACCCCAAGATATGTTGCCTTTCGTACAACCCGCGGGTCATTAAACTGAAGTCCCTTGCCGACTACCACAAGAGTTTTGTTGGAATTGAGTCGATATCCCGAGATATGCCCGAAAGTCTCTGCCTCCTTTTCAATTTCGACTAGTGCACCAAAAGGGTTGGGGGTCATGATAGCTAAATCGTCAGCATATGCCAGGATCTTGGAACTCCCCCATTGCTATGTATAGCTAAAATCTGCTCATTATCCATAATTGTTCGAACCAGAGGGTCAATATACAAAGCAAATAACAGGGGGGAGCAAGGGCAGCCCTGACGCGTCCCCCTTCTAATCGACACAGGATCTGACAGTTCCCCCATTATAGCAATTCTGGCCACCGGATTGTTATACATTATTGAGATAGCCTTAATGAAACCAGTACTAAACCCTCTGCTCTCAAGAGTTGCCCATAAAAACGGCCAGGAGACCCTATCAAAGGCTTTCTCCGCATCTAGCAGGATTAGCCCGATAGGGTCTCCCGTAATCTCTGCCGCATCAAAGAGAGCAATCACTCTCTGAATATGATCGATTGTGCTCCTACCCGGAACAAACCCATGTTGGGTGGGAGAAACCAATTTTTTAATCACTGTGGCTAACCGATTTGCCAGAATCTTGGCATAAACCTTTACATCACTATTAATTAGCGTTATAGGCCGATAAGACCCGAGCTCCTTGACCGACTTCCCTTTTTTGGAGAAAACCACAATGTTGGCCGATCCCCATGACTCAGGCGCCCTCTGACCAGACTGGGCTTTTAGAAAAACTTCAACCATAATTTCCAATAAGCAGGGGGCCAATTTTTTATAGAATTCCCCAGGGATAAAATCGGTGCCCGCTGCCTTCCCTTTAGCCAAGGAGCTGATGACATCTGCCACCTCTTCAGCCATGATGGGTGCCTCTAATGCTTCTCTTTCCTCCCTAGTTAGCCTTTCTCCTGGAAGCTCTGCTAGATAATCCCAAATTTCCTCATCACTTCCCATAGTTTCCTCAGTGTAGAGTAGTTGGTAAAAACGCTGGAATGCAGCCCTAATGCCTGCGGCGTCAGAGACTAACCCAGCTTGAGGATCATTGATCGCGAGGATTGCTCCCTGTGTCACCCTTTGTCTAGTTCGTGCCGCTAGCAAATGTCCCACTTTCTCACTGCATTCATACATTTTGGATCTCCATGCTGCGTATTTCCCTGCCGCTTTCTTTGTTGAGACTTCAAGAATTTTGGATTTGGCTAATGCGACCCGAGTTTGTACCTGGCCCACATCACCCCCATTCATAATAGCTTCAGCCAATTGTGTCTCTGCGTCGCCTAGTTTATCGTAGAGTTCCTGTAGATAGATTTTACCCGCTTTCTGAGACCGCCAGCCATACCTTGAAGTTTCCCCCCTTATCCCAGCTTTCAGAGCGTCCCATATGATATCCACCCGGGTGCTACCCCTGTTATCGGATATAAATCTAGGAATCCATACTTTCATATGTGCTAAGTACTCTTGATCATAGAGGAGTGCTCTATCAAAGGTCCACCGCGGTACCTCCTTCTTTAAGGCCTGAAGTGGGATCTCTAGGACTAGCGGATTATGATCTGACATGACTCTAGGAAATTTGAAGATCCGGCAGTTAGTAGAGAGACCCTGAGACACAAAGAAATAATCCAGCCTAGCATGTGTCTGATGTGGTGCTGAAAAAAAGGTAAAGCCATAGTCATTGGGTTCTTGCGAGGCCCAAGCATCAATAAGTCCATGAGTCAGGCATAAATTCAGCAGAGCCTTAAAAACTCTGGGTTTACGTCCTCTATATAAGCTAGTCCCGAGCTTCATCGTATTAGCTCTTAAATTTAAATTAAAGTCGCCACAGATAATTAAAGGCAATGGCCACCCAACAAGTTCCATATTCAGCCAGTTAAAAAGAGCTGGATCATCGAGCACTGACCCGTAAATTGAGCAAAGCGTAAAGGAATAATTATCCGCATTACATAGAGTGAGGACCCATCTGCCCAGGTGATCTGCCTTAGAACATAAGAAATTAAATCTTTTTCTACGAGCCATAATGGCTACCCCTTTTGTGAGTGTGCCTTGAGTTGTGAAGGAAACTAACTGGTACCCTGCTAATTCTGCCACCTTTTGTCTCCCTGCTTCGATATGTGTCTCTTGTAGACATACTATATCCGCATTCAAATGCTGAATATCTTCATTGACCCTGAGTTTTTTGCGCGGACAATTCAACCCACATATATTAACTGATGCAATTCTTAGCTTACCCCTTATCATTTACTACATTCTCAATTGTCCTAAATGAAAATTTACCTATCATTCCATATAATCTCCATGCCAATACATATACTTCAACCCGATGGACCAGCCATGCCCCCAAAAGAGTCCCTACCCCCCCTCCCTTCCCCCACCCTACCTTGCGGCAAAAAAGGTCCGAAGACCCTTGTGATGCCTCCTGCATGATGCTGCTTCCCACCACCACCCATCAAGCTCCACTATATACACAACAAAAGACTACATATAGTTATTGTCCGAGTACATCAGCCTAGAAAGTCCTTATGGCCTGCGGCTCCTGATACCTCCCGTAGAAAATCCTGTGCTTGTATCTCAGATGAAAAAACCTTTATATTCCCCCGGTAGATGACCTTAAGGCGAGCAGGACTCAGCAGATACACCTCACAGCCAACCTTTTGGAAGGGAGTGATGAGCTGGCGTAACCTCCTTTCCACCGTGGCATGGCAGAAATCCGGCCTGACAAAAAAGGAGTGGCCCTCCGCCGAGCGCCTAGCTTCGGGGCGTGCTTTATCGAAGATTGCTTGTCGCAGCAAAAAGTTGCCAAAAAAGATTAATATAGCTCTGGGTTTATCGTCCCCTCCCACCTGTCCCTTTCTTTTCTTCAACATGAATGGAAACCGATGTACACGCTGTACTTCTATATCCCAATCCCAATGTGACAGTTCGGGAAAGCCGCCCTTCAGCAATCGCAGCACAAACCCTCTGATGTCTTCGCCTTCTGCATTTTCCGCAATGCCCAAAAGTCTTAAATTGTTGCGCCTCTGGCGGTTCTCGAAATCTTCGAGCTTCCACATGACATCCGTCATCCTCGATTCATTTGAAGTCACTTGTTGGACTACACTCTCGGCTCCTTCCTCTAGAGTCACCACTCGCTGTTCCAATACCGTCGTTCTTTCGGCAATTTCTATACAAGTTTTATTGATTTTTCGGATGGCCCCTTGTATCAGCTTAGTTGCATGGTGTGCCCTCTTGTGCTCTTGTCGAGCCTCAGATTGTATTTGCTTGAGAGTGGAATATATATGATCCATCGAGGGGGGAACCTCAGAAGTGGACTTCGTTAGGGTAGATATGTTATTTTCCCCTTGAACGCCAGCATCTGGTGTCAGCCCGTTATCAGTTTCGAAATGCGTAGCGGAGTAATCCCACTTTAATTGTTCAGATTGACTTTGATCGGAATCCGATAGCCTTGCGCACAGCATTTTACCCCCTCCCCCTTTATTTCTGCTCCGGCGCCTCTGAGTGGAGATACGCTTTTGTGTATTGAGATTGGAGTGACAGCTGTCTGAGTCCACCTCCTATTCCTCTGGCATAGATACTTCATCCCCACTTGCACTAACATTGGATGGCTCAGAGTCCTCATTGAGGGAGTAGAACTTATCACCTCCTTCAGGAGTCCCTGCATTCAGATGCTGCGTCAGAGTGGATCTGGGATTGGCAGATAAACCTACATTGGTGGCCTGTTCTAGTTCCTTATTCCCCTGTTCCCCCACCACAGCGTCAGCCACCAACAACTGAGGTTCCCCCTGTAAAATTATAGACTTGTCTGAACATGTGGGTGCAAAGGGCACTAGTCCCGTACTTACAGTAGCCGGGGGTGTAAGACCCTCACCGCTTGCTGCCGTCACTGGAGTTTCCTCATTATTATTCTCCACAGCTTCGGCGAGAGATTTGCCTTTCTCCTGGACTTTCCCTCGACTGGTAAACATTCCTGGAATCACTGGTTGCTTGTCAGAGGCAGCGCCCACCTCCTCGTCTGGACGCTGCTCCTTTGTTTTAGATTTCCTGAGGACCGCCTCCACGCATCCTGCTACCACGGGAGTAGCGTCTCCTCCCTTCTTGCCGATTGGAGCCTTGCGAGTCACTGGGGGGCTGCGCTGATTCCCGGCAGCTCCTGCTCCTGCTCCATTGCCTGTTGCTCCGCTGTTACCACGGTCCCGTGGGGGTTTGAGGACTTTCGGCAGCATACTGATGCGGCGGGGTTGAAGACGTGGCTGCCTGCACCCGACAATATCCTCACGGCAGTCCGAATCAGCAGGTACGCAAATGCGCTTGTTTTGCCTTGTGATCGCCCCAGCAGTCGCCTCAGACCATACAGTAGACAGTTTCTGGCCATTTAATACATTTTAGCTGATGTCCCCTCGGAGTTTCCCTGGAGTCTTGGATGGGTGGTGAACTGCAGAACCTCACGCAGCCGCCATCTGGCCTCTTTCCAACTTCTCAGTTCTTCTTCTATTGAAAGTCCCTAATTTAAATCTTCCACTCAGGCCTAAGTTATCTTCTTTCTAAAGCATAATGAGTTCTTCTTTTAGAGTTCAAACTTCATCATTAATGATATTAGATCCAATATGGTAAGAACAAGCTGCAGAATTTCTGCACGAATCTCTCCCAGTTCCTGTGCAGTGGGCTGTCGACCAAATGTGGGGAAAGCAACCTGGTTAAGAATCAAAAAGCGCAAACCACTTAGCCTTGGTGGATCGGGGACTGTCAAAGTTAGGAGTCCAAAGGCTTCAACTCCAGGGACCAACAGCTGAATCTCAATCGTGAGGGTGTCCCCTCCGTAAATCACTGTACCAGTCCCCAACCTTCCAGAATTCTTCGGTTTCTGCATTTGCAGCCAGGTATATCCACTCAGGAGAGGCGTACTTTTGAGATGGTACCCTCTCTCTTCTGGATCGTCTTAGACCATCCGATCTTTCCTCAGTTTCACTTTGATCTGATTCAGACGTTTCAGGAATTGGAGCGAGATTTTTCTCAGATGCAAGCCTTATGTTCAGCCTTTCTCTTCTTGTTGGCCACTTTTCTGCTTCCGCACCTGTTCTCTCTTCCTCTCGATCTGATTCTTCTACACCAGGCCGTTCACATCGATCTGGGTCAAAGTTCACTTCTGCAATTTTGTCTATCTCGGATCTGAACTCAACTCTGGAGCAGCTGAATCTCTTTCTTCTTGCTCAGTTGGTTGTTCAGCCCTGTCAAGAATTCTTACGACTTGACTTGTTTCTTCATTTTCTGTAGCATTTTCATCAAGAGGAATCGTTGCCTCCTCAGGTTCTGGAACACGACGAGTATGCGAAGCGTGGATCCAGTTTGGTAATCCTCCACACTTCACAGCTGTACTTGTCACCAAGATCACCTGGTAATGTCCTCGCCAGCGAGCGTCAAGGCAGCTATTCCTCACGTGCTTTCGAACAAGCACCCAGTCACCAGGATTAAGATCATGCAGCAGGTCTCGCGAGGTGGATGCAGTCGCAGCCTCGACCTGGTGGGACACAGAATTAACCACATCAGCTAGTCCCCTACAATAATCCAAAACCAAATCATCTGTGATGTTTATCAATGCTGTAGCTGGTACCATAGGCAATCGCATAGCCCTTCCCATCAATATCTCGTGAGGGGAGAGTCCTGTCCTCCTATCAGGAGTACTACGTAGACTCATCAATACCAATGGTAGCGCATCTGGCCACTTTAATGAAGTTGACGAACAACCCTTTGACACCCTCAACTTGATTGTGCCATTTATCTGCTCCACAAGGCCAGATGCCTCAGGCCTGTAACTACAGTGCAATCTCTGATCAATGTTTAGGGCTGTACATAACAATTTCATGATTTCACTATGGAAGTGTGTTCCTCTATCTGTCTCAACTGAGGTCGGAAATCCAAAGCGTGGTATCAGTTCCATTAACAACAGTTTTGCCACTGTGAGACTGTCACATCTTCTGGTTGGATAGGCTTCAACCCAACGAGAAAAGATACACACTACCACCAAAACATATCTTAGCCTATTGCACCTAGGCATCTCAATAAAGTCCAACTGTATCCTATTAAAAGGCCCTCCTGACCTTCCAATATGACTCATTGCAAGGACAGTTCTCTTTCCAACATTCATTTGTTGACATATAACACACCTGTGACACACTGCTTCAGCATGCACACGAAATCGTGGGTTGAACCAGGATTGCCTGAACACTCGCACCATGGCATCTCTCCCTAGATGAACTACTCCGTGAATCTGCCTTGCCATTGGGCTCAATAGATAGTTAGGTAATACTGTTCTCTCATCTGTTGACTCCCAAATGCCATCTTCTCTCTTTTCGCAGCCTGCTCAGACCCATGATGCAACTTCCTCCTCTGAGGCTTCATCCTGCAGTCGCTTACCTCATCCCAGGTGTCGGCTATAGCTAACATCATGCTGAGCTCAGTCTCTTCTGTGCTTTCTCCTACATATGTTCCATTGAAAACACAAGCATGTATAGCACAAAAATGCGCTACTTCATCGGCATAGTTATTTCCTTTTGTAACAAAGTCCTCTCCCCTCCCATGGGCTGCACATTTTACTACAGCTATCTCTTTGGGTTTTTGCAAAGCTTCCAACAATTGGCGCACAAATTCTCCATTACGGATTGGGGATCCTGAAGATGTCAAAAATCCCCTCTGTGACCATAACTGGCCAAAGTCATGAACCACTCCAAACCCATATTGGCTGTCCGTATAGATAGTCACTCGGACTCCATTTGAAATGATACAGGCACGTGTCAAAGCAATAATTTCAGCTACCTGAGCAGAGTATACTCCTTTCAAACAGGCAGCTTCCACCACCCCCAAGATGGTGCACACAGCAAACGCTGCTCTCAAACACCCTTCATTGTCTCTTAAGCATGAACCATCAACAAAAAGAATCAAATCAATTTCAGGCAGAGGTTCATCAACAATGTCGGGTCTGGATTTGGTAGATAGCTCAGTAACATCCAGGCAGTCATGCTCTTCACAATCGTCTTCCTCTTCTTGCGGAAGAGGTAACAATGTAGCAGGATTCAAGGTGGTACAACGTCTCAGAGTGACATTTTCAGAAGCCAATATAACCTGCTCATACTTTGTAAGTCTGTTATTCGTTAAATGCTGTGTCTTAGTTCTTGTCATTAGCAACTCTACTGACTGAGGCACATAAACAGTAAGCGGATGACCCATCACTATGCCTTCACATCTTTCAATGCTGACACCTGTTGCAGCAACGGATTTGAGACATCCGGGCAACGCAGAAGCCACTGGATCTAATGTAGCTGAAAAGTAAGCCACTGGTCTGCGGGCATCTCCATGTGTCTGTACAAGGACCGCTAACGCACATCATTCCCTTTCACAGCAGAAGAGCGAAAACACTTTATTATAATCCGGCATTCCCAGAGCTGGAGCGCGACATAGGCTCTCTTTCAGCTCGAGGAAGGCTCTCAGGCAATCATCATCCCATGGTACCGGATCGCTAATGTCCTTTCGAGTCAATTTCAACAGTGGCTTTGCTTGCAAGGAAAAATTTTGGATCCACTGTCGACAATAGCCGACCATTCCCAAAAACATGCAGACTTCTTTTTGTGTTTTCGGAGTTCCCATTTGAAGAATCGCCTCTATGCGATCTGGTGACACCCTCCGTTTCCCTTTCTCAATCCGATGACCTAAATACTGTACTTCATTCAGACAATACTGGAGTTTGTTCGGAGACACTTTGTGTCCATTTTCTGCCAAATGATTCAGCAAAGCCACAGTATCAATTCTGAAGGCATCTTCAGTCTCTGAAGTGACCAAAAGGTCGTCAATATACTGCACTAGGATTGAGTTCTGGGGCATCATCAGCCCTTCAAGATTCTTCTTCAGACTCTGACTAAAAATAGAGGGGCTTTCTGTATACCCTTGAGGGATTCTACACCATGTTAACACACGATCGTCCATCCTAAATGCAAATAAAAACTGGCTGTCTTCATGCAATGGTATGGAGAACAATGCCTGACATAAATCTATGACTGTAAACCACTCTGCTTCACATGGTATTTGGAACAGAATAACAGCTGGATTCGGTACCACGGGACAACATGGAATCACAATTTCATTAACTCTGCGCAAGTCCTGTACTATTCTGTACTTGCCGCTAGGCTTCTGCAGTCCCATAATAGGTGAATTGCAGGGACTTCCTCGTATCTCCTTGAGAATGCCTTGTGCAATCATAGACTCGATTATAGGTCTTACTCCAGCCACAGTTTCTGGAGTTAATTTATACTGCGGAGTTCGTGGAAATTCTGAATTTGATTTGACCTGTATCTTAACAGGTTCAACCCCTCAAATCAATCCTATCTCCTCACCCTTAAATTCCACACTTTTGGAGAAACCGAATCTCTCAAATCATGTGGCAACTCCTCTATCGTAAGAACCACGAACATTTCTGTACACAAGCTCATATTAGCCATTTTAAAATCAGCGTCATCATCACAAGTTTGCAACTCCACACCCCTCGGAGTGCAAGATATGGTACAATTTAGTTTACACAACAGGTCCTGTCCCAACAGACAGACTGGGCTTGAATTACAAATTGATGTTTGTCTCGGAACGGTCCTATCCTCACAGGTAACTCATTTGTCAATGGGTTGGTCATTTTCTGATTGGTAACTCCCACCACTTGGATCATTTGTCCCGACAGGGACAAACTGGGAACCTCTTCAGTTCTTACTGTGGAGCGCGCAGCTCCAGTATCTAATAAGAAGGTAACAGAGTGTCCATTCACTTCTGCATCTACAAACGGTCCATTTTGATCTATTTCCAGGATCGCATCCAAAGGGCATTCTGCCTGCACCCCCCTCTGACACTCATGAAGATCTTGTGGTTGG
Source organism: Calotriton arnoldi (assembly GCA_963921515.1). Classification (NCBI taxonomy): domain Eukaryota; kingdom Metazoa; phylum Chordata; class Amphibia; order Caudata; family Salamandridae; genus Calotriton; species Calotriton arnoldi. Next base: position 213,627 of record CAWUFW010000699.1, read on the forward strand.
TCAGATCTGTCTCGTATTTCAAAATAGGGCATCTGATGATACACCTGATTATGAGTAGGTATCCTCGGAGGCTGAGGAATCTGCATTTGTGGCTCATATCCTGCCCCATACATGGACCTAGGTCTAGTTACAGTATTCAAAGTCTCTGACATCTGCCCCTCTCCTTCATTCTGCACTTGATTTGCTGGATTCAATCGACACTCGCGCTTCCAATGCCCGATTTTGTGACAATAATGACAAGCAGTGATCTTCTTTTGGTTCGCCACCCAATCACCTCCTGTACCTACATCCATTCCCCTGCCTCTTCCTTGTCCAGGTTGGGTTACCATCTGTTGACCCATTCCTCTACCACTTCCTCTACCTCGACCCATCGCTCCTCCAACCCCTTGCATCTGATCAGGCCTTTCGGCATTCCTCAACTGCACCAACATCAACTTGTCTTTCAATTTCTTTTGTGCCGATTCTACTTGATCACTACAGTATTTTGCATAACGTAGGATTTCATCCACCGTCTTATTCTGCCAACATATCAAATGTGTTTGTATCATCAAGCTAACATCAGATCTTAGTCCTAGCACAAATTTTGAGACAAATTGTCCCATATCTTTCTGCTCAATTGTATCCAATTCACTATGCTGTTTAAAAGCCACTAAAAGTCTCTCATAATAGTCATGTACTGACTCCTTAGAATCTTGCGTAGTACGATCGATTTTAAGCCAATCGACCGTTTGCGGAGCTACCTTGGATTGTAACCATGTAATCACTTGCTCATATTTCTTCATTACTTCGGGAGAAGGACCATGATTTTTCGGGTCTTTGGCTGGTTCTACAGCGGGCAAATCAATGGCAATTTTACACGCCGTCCATAAATCTCCTGGGACCACTATATCAAACAAGGTATTCAAATCAATCCAAAGCACCTTTGAGATCTTGACAAACCGGTCCATTTGCTTATACCAAACAGCAGGCTTTTCCCTCAGCCGAGGAAAATCATTGGTGAATGCTGCCAAATCACCCCTGCTCCAAGGCACATGGACGTACCCCCCATTTTGCACTTCTCTCAAAGGGTAATGTCCTGCCGATCTCGTCCCTCCAGCCGGAGGCGGAATGTCTCCTATTCCTTTCTTGACACTTTTCTTTTTGACCCACCTCTCTTCCCATTTGTCTAAGGCTCTCCACGCTCACATCCCTATCACCAATTCCCTAATCTGTGCTCTTAATCCCACCGTTCGCTTCTCTTCCAATTCCTTATCCGTATAACGCAATCTGCAAGTTCCCTGCATCATTTTAGTCTTTGTTAGATCTACCTCATACTTTCGTGCCAACTGGGACAATGCATCATGAGCTCGCTTTGCCTTCCTGGTAACATCTTTAGCTACAAATAGCAATTCGCTGGAGTCATATGTGTCAATTCTCTCCCATGGCAGATTTCCTTTGATCACTTCATCTATTTCTGCTTTTAATCTTACCACATCTAACACTGGTGCCTTTATTGCAGCATGTAACACCTTCTGACCTCTTTCACTTCCCAATTCCTCCCTGTCACAACTTTGTGTTCTCCTTGGACTCCCACTTTCCTTCATCCTCACAACTGGGCGACTTTCTCTTTCACAGCTTCGACTTCTCCAATGATTACCCTCACATACATACTGTGGCCCGAAAGGTACTCTAGGTGCTTCTTGTTTCAACCCCAATTCATCGTTCAATATCTGTGACTCCCTCACCAGCGGAACCCACATTCCGATGGCTGACTCAGAATTTGCTAAAGTCCCTGTTCGTCTTCGTTCTAACCCACTGTCCATCCTTGAAGGATCAGCCGTAGCTGGCAATAGAGTACTGGCTTCCACTGGTACCTGAGCCATGCCTGTCTCACTCATAATAAGACTCCCTCCAGATATAGTCTCTTCACCTTGTTCTGTCTGTTGTTGACTTTCCCTTGTTCTCTCTCTGGGGTTATATATTGAAACCACCGGTCCAATAGTAACTGGCACCGAAAGAGCTTCTGGTAATCACCTGTTACAGGCAGTCTCTCCTGACTCTGAGGTTGCGTACCCTATCCCTCCAGACCCTCCTGGAATTCTTCTCATTTCCACTGAAATCCTCCCCCTGACTCCCCTGGTCTGCTCTTCTGAACCTGGTTGTCTCACCCGTAGGATTTCCTCTGATTGCTGTGTTCTCTCCATCTCCAGGTTAGAGTCATCAGGTGGAGGACGTTCTGCTAGCAGTCTATCTAGAAAACTGTCATCTGTATCACTTTCCTCTTCTGTCTTACTTTGCCCTTTAGAAGCTTCTTCTAATAACCGAAATGGATACAATGGTTCTCCCTCTATGGTGTCTACTCTCCATCTCTTCAGCTGTGCATCCCACCTGGCATCCTGATATGCCTTCATTGCCTTTTTCATTCTTCCCTGAGAAGCTTCCCTTCTCTTTGCCATTGCTGCTCTCATCCAAGCATCCAATGCCTCAAATTGAGTTGGTCTAGGCGGAGGTTTCAGAGCAGACATCACTCCTCTTAGCTGATACAGCACCTCCATACGAAATGACCCATAACGAGGAAAAGCCAATTCCCCTTCTTTTTCTGTAATTTTATGCCAATTTTGAAGCCAAACTATAGTATGGAGTCCCACATTTGTTGACATATAATGCGCCGGTGTATCTTCAGGCGGAGCTTCTTCTCCTACCCGTGTCACCACTCCTGTATCACCTCTACACAAATCCCGCAATACCCTGAAACATCTCATCATGAAAATCGATTGTCTGCCCACCAAAATCAATACTCAGCTTTGAACAAACGTCCACCAATCCCAGCGCGGCGTTACACCAACCGACCAATCCCAGCGCGGCGCACACTGACATCACTACTCGCTCCTTGCAGCGGCTCACCCTCCTTTACAATTTCATTCGCTCACACATTCACACTACAAGTAACTGTATAACCAAAAGCTATTAAACCAAGTAACTGCTCCTAACTCAATCACAATAACTTACAGTTACATAAACAAGTAATTGTCCGTCCTCTAGAAGATCGATAGAACACTCTTACAAGAACAGTCATCCGCTGTGACCCCCGACCTGCGTTGGTCACTCAATCGCTATAGTTCACCCCCGGTACCTGAGGCTCTCTATCGCGACGTACTTCTTTCACACAAAGTTCCCTATCACAGGTGGATCATCGATAGCGCTTCACGACACCCACATTTTTGATCAGACAATTACAGATACAAAACTATCCCGGGATCTTGGACTTCTCTTGAGTCCGCTAACCAAACTTCCTGATTCGCACGTGTCCGAACCAGTAAACCAATAAACTCACAATAACTCAACATGCATCTCAACTCCGCAAGACTTCACACAAATATTTCATCACCGCAATCTAACATACCACACAATTTCATACTCACACCACAACTGTTTCCGCTGCACCGTTAAAGTCCGCCGACTTCCATCAATGTCCGCCGTCGTCTACTCCGTATCCGGGGCCTTAATATTCTTTCGACCCTACCCCTACTCTCTTTCTCCCCTCACTCTTAGAGGCAAACCATCCTCTGCTACCATTTGATTACGCCAACTTTTACTCCTACTTTTTCCTACTAGATTTAATGCAGATGGTCTTTTATTTGCCTGCTAAAAGTGGTAGAAGGGAGGAAAACAATTCAAGATTATACTTTCGATTTAGTCATGCTGTAATAGACCACAGACTCCGACTTTAAGGTTTGTGGATTTATTATGAGGCCAAAAATAATTGAAAATAAACACACCTCAATATCAAAGTATACAGGTACAGGAAAATCAATACAGAGCCGATTTTACGAATATAAGTCATTCGGCACAGAAGGCATAATATGATGAACTCCAAAATCAAAATACAGCAAAGAATGGAAGCGGAGTCCAATTCTCTTTTCATTTAAGAAGGAGCAAAATCTTTCCCTACTCTACTCTCAATGAGAATCCTACCTATCTCCCTTGTATCATATCCCAAAGGTGTCAGCACGTGTTGACTTCCTAAGAAGTACTCACGTCGAAATGGGTCTGATAGCTTAAAGCTATGGAGCTCGCTCTAAGATGCTCCTTCTCCTCCGAAAGCTGGTAGAAGTCTCTCAAATCTGTCCCTGCACATTATACAAAAAGGCAATAATCAGCCCACAATACATCATGTGTTAAACTTTTCCACTTGCAACGGTTTTCAGTAAGTTTCCACAGAAGCTTTAATTAGTTGACTCTTCTTCCAGTGGCCTTGGTTCCCAGATAGGCTAAGCACAAAGGTGTCCTCCCTTCTCGCCTTTCAGTCTTCTTCAAAGACATTCCGGGTATCTCCTTAAATCTAAGAATAACGAGGTCGAATTCCTGCACCTGCAGTAGGATGAGAACATACTGTCTTCGAGCACACCAGAATTTATTTAATTAATACTTGAGCAGCTAAGGAGAAACGAAACTCAAAACAACCTACAATTTGGGCCTACAAATCGGGTAACTTAAACTCAACATGGTTACATTATATGAATACAACGTCGTCCTGCACATTACACATACAGGAATTATATTTCTAATACACACAAGATCCTACTTAAATGTGCTCACTTCACCTTAATACTAATATGACGTGAATAAATGCATCTTAATAATCATAAAACACTGCACACGACAAAAATATATATGAGTGCGTTTGTATCAGGAGTATAGTGCACCCCTACAATTTAGAGTGCTGTAATACCCATGGGCTGTAATTTCTTCAAACAGTCAGTCAGTCAATCGGCAAAAATCGTTATTTTCGTAGTAAATTAAAGCCATTGCAGAATCTGTCTTGTGATAAAGTACAAAAGTGCATTACACCGGGCTATGGACCTTAAATTACGAAAATTGAAATAAAGTTAGTCACTCGTCCCGTGTACAAAACAGACTGTAAAACTATGCAAGAATGTTTGAGTATTTCGAAGCTATTACTGTAAATTTGGAAAAGCCGCCAGTTACCTGTGGGTATTTCCTTTCAGGCAAAAAATTACTGCGTTCTTTCAGGTTCTAACATTAAGTCGTTTAAAAATGGGTTTTAGTAAACAGTTTCTTGCACTTTCAGCCCAGTGCATAAGCACATTAAATGTGCCAGTGATTCTCTTTTGTAACCACATCAGGGAAACATTGGTGACCTTCCAGCCTGCTCCAAATTCCCAGGTAGAAAGCAAAAGGAAGGGTAATCTAATTAACTTAAAGCTTCAAACAGAAAGGAATGGCTGTGTAAAGTTTCCAAACGACTGCCCTCTAATTTATGTCAAGCATTCGTAAAGCCAATACGTGTGACTTTGGTTGCCAGCCTTTTGACTTTGCCAAAGCTTGTTTTTTTCATCATTGCTATTGCAAAGCTTCTTTGTCGAGTGAACCGGTGAGCCTCGCCAATATGAAAATACCTGCATGCGGAAATAGTTTTGGGCTCAAAAACCACACATTTCCCAAGTGCTTCCAGCATTAGGAGAACTACTTTGACTACTTTGTGTGTGCATGTGCTCTTTGTGAAAGTGCAGAATGCCTTCACTCACTTATTCTAACAAACTAGCACTCAAACATTTATTACAGCAGTGCAAATGACACGATTAACATTATTACCATAGTACCACCTAACACACATGAAAAGTCTCTGCTAACCGCCCCCAAGATTCCATGTCAAACAGCTAGTCCAATGCTCACAATGCCAGAGAGATTAAATATGTGTTTCTTACTGCAAATCTTTAACCCACTGTGTTCTTATTCTAAGGACATACATTTGTCTATTACCACTGCACATAAAATAACAGCTTGGTATAACCCATATGTGTAGATCCAGATAGTGTAATATGCTGTTTATTACCGCTGTTGAGGAAGATGAGGGACATTTTCCCCAGGCAATTTTCATCAGGTTTTTTCCTGGAGAGATGTGCCTGGAGGAAACTGCACATTAATTACCACACAACTCAGAATCCTGACATGCGCAAATTCCCATTTGCATACGAATGACAGTTGCCTCACTATTTGTTACATCTATTTTCACAGCAATAAAATGTAAATAGCATGACCACAATCACCAGCAGGTCTTCAGCCATTAATAGAGTAGGATTTGTCTTCCAAGGGCCATCAATTATTCGCCAGCAAGGACCTGCACCCTGTACTCCTACTTATGGAAGCAGTAGTTGTTGTTTTCTATACGGAAGAGAAGAAGAAGAACTGTTGGGGCACTACTGAGATCGAAACGTGTTAAATAGTGTTAGCCATCTTTTATCGAGAGTATGGGTTAAGAGAAACAACATATTTTTAATACATTTTGTGCATGTGTGTGTGCGTATTTGATTGAGAATATATTTTTGTTTATTTTAATAAACTGGTGTTTATTTTACCTTGTTTGACACATGCATGAATATTTGAATTGTAACGTCTGTGTAAATTAATAAAAAAATATGTGATTTATGTATGTATTTATTTTATATTTCTCATCTCTAATTAGGGACGTTCTGGTGTACCTGGGCCTCCAGGACGAAAAGGACACAATGGAGATTCTTTGTTTATTAACACCAAAGGCAAGAAGGATTCCTTCTCTTCTTGTTATAGGAATCAACCGCTTTCTCTGTGGAATAATATTCATGAATACAATTTTTTTTATCAAATATTTCATAGGTGCAAAGGGAGAACGGGGCGGGCCTGGCTTACCTGGTGCTGAAGGTCAGCATGGTGCAAATGGGCAGGACGGCTTAGATGGTTTTCCTGGGCCAGCAGGGGCTCCGGTAAGTAAGAGAAATGGGTCCCCTAAAAAGGTATGTTCTTTGGGGATACATTTCAGCTAAGGTTGCACCCCAAGAGGTTAAGCTAGGCAACTGTAAATTCAATATATACTTCTAAACTACATGTTCATAAGTTATGCGGACACCATAGCATTATGAATAACGTACCAGTCAGAATGGTGCTCAGCGCAAAATAGTTCCCCAGAAGTTAGAGAGAATGAAAGCAGTGATCAGTGGTGTTGTACCAGAATATAGTTGTCAGAATATTGCTTGACATAAACATCCTCACTAGAGTTAATAATAGAAAATCAACAACCAATGGGATGACATTTTTGTAACGGCATTTAGAACATGATGTTTATGTCAGATAATATTTCTGTATATGATATTCTGAAATACAGCCTGGTCAAGCGACAAAGTGAGAAGCGTGCCTCAAGGTCTAAAATGAAAGACACCCACAGTTATCTGTTCTGAATGTACGGGTTTGTACTGGTGTGTGTATGTGTGTGTTCAGGCCTGGCCCTAGACCAAATTACTCCCCACTCTAGCAGCATTTTTTTTTTTTCATAGCATAATTGTATTGTTGACAGTTGATACAGACCTGGTACAACCAGGAAACCAGTAATGTACAGTAATTGATAATAAACCTGATATCAACATTTTCAATATTGCAATAGCGCCATTTTTGATATATGAATGTTTGAATAAAACGTTTTAAAAGAAACAGTAGTGCCATATTAAACTTACAGAGAAAATAAAAAGATCTGAGATATATAGATCCGAGCCATCCAGTTTGAAGGCAAATATGATCAAAATCTGGGTCATAACACAAAACAGTCATCCCGGCAGTCCCTCAATAGCAGAAATAGGAGGAATAGGTTCCAAGTAAAGCCCTCTATAGTCTGCCCACCTCTTCTAGCAGCATTATTTAACAGCAATCCTCTAGCATTCTCCGTATAAATACCTTATTTGTTGTTAAACCCTAGGATAGGCAACTGCTCTGTCTGCAAAATCCAGATCCTCAAGAATTGTCTTGTTCTATTGCTCATAGCGCCCACTGTTGAGCACAGATGGGGCATAAAAGGGAGAGTAGAGAAAGACTATAAGGAACGCATGCTCCTTTCCTCCCATCCCCATTCCCCCCTACTCTGGTTTACCTGCAGCTCCAAGCGGCTCCATCTTTAAGCCTTCCAGAATCGATGCCCGATCAGCCCCACACGGGGTTGAACCCGGACCACAAATATCCTGATGGATGCACAAACTTTTTGTGCACATACATCACACTTAACTGTACAAAAAAGATTTATGCGGAGGGAAATTCCCTGATCCTGTTTCATGCTATCCATATTAGCAGACATTTCCACCCACAGATCAGGTTTACTCCTGCGGACATCTTATATTTCTGTAGCTTGCCCGTTGTAGTAAGTCTCTGGTGGGTCAAAAGTGGGTCTTTGAGCCAACACTCTGTAAAAACCAGCAAGCATCTACATTTGAGATATGCACACGGATTTTTCACTTTTTTCCCACCCTTTAAAGCTCCTGCTGCGAACAGCAGAAGGAAGTCCTTTTGCAAGACAGGAAAGGGCTGGGTAAAATTCTCATATTTCAAGGGGTTTAAGTGCAAGGCTTTTTGCAAGAGGAAAATGATATCTCAGTGGAGAGAAAAAAAAATTCAAAAAAATTGCTTTTGCAAATTTCTGCCATGCATGCTCCTGAAATTTGTCCACCAAGTAGACAACACTGAAGCACACAACATAGACTTTGACTGCACCAGGAAATGTATGATTTCCCATCATTTCTAGGCGTACTCTGTGTAGTTGTGCATAAATCGTAATAAGTTTCCATTGCCAGTCTGAACTTGTCTAATCTACTCACATCAAAAAGAGTACTAACAGTAGAGGGCGCTAACTTCCCGAAGGGCAATTGAAAGACCCAAGAGAAGGAATTTAGTAATAATTTGTGTTTTTATGCAGTAGCTGTGAAGAAGTATGGAGGAACACAAATTATATTTCTGGTGGAGCACCGAGAGAGAGGAGCTCCAACTCAGCTCCTCACTCTCTACTGGCTACCCTAAATCCACTTGAGGAGCAAATACTGTAACAATTAGAATTGTAATACTGGAATTCTAATTTGAGATACATTCAAAGAATAAATTAGAGTGTAGTAGTACAAATAAAAAAAGGAACCTCAGAATGTTCTTTTTCAGACTTGAACCAAAATATGGTCACTGTGACTTATAAAACACATCAATTAAGCATCAGGCCTCTTTCAATGTTTTCAGATGTATATGAAGGTTGTATGGTGTATATGGAACACTCTTCGGTCAGAGACCTATGATGCGTCAGACACAGAAAACACACATTTGCATTAAATAAACACAATCATAAAAATAGCATTTTGTATAAATGCAAACATGTAAAAAGTTTTGTAATAAAATTAGGTTGACAGTACAGAGTCATCTGGAACATCACAACATCCAGTAACCTAGGGGAAAGATTCAACTTATTAAAAAGCAGAGAACAATGTTGAGTCATTTAATATGACAGAGGGAGTTATGTCCTACAAAGATTAAAATAATATAAGAGACACACTCTCCTGTCAGGACTAAAGGTGTTTCCAATGATAATAAGGGCACTACACGATTGTGAATCAGAGTCTGGGAAAGGTTGCCGTTTAAAAGAATGAATAAAGGCGAGAAGTGGGGTTTATTTGACTATTTTAGATATTTCTGATCATTTGGGTTTTGTGTATGCACTCTACCAAGAATCTCAAGATTTCTGCATTTTCGTGGTCTCCAGGTAAATGTGTTTAGCTTTGTCACAAGAATTGTTACCACAGCAAATAATTATATTCAAAGTACTTTGAACCATATTTAAATCATCCCTGAGAAAAAGCTATTATTTACCTCAGCAAGTTGGCCCCGCCCTCTTCCCTCTCTCCCAGTGCACACCAGGACACAGCCTCAGAACCGTCTGCACCAGTCTAATCGATACCACCAACAATAGACGAAGAAGCGTATGGGAAAATAGTGAGAGTTCAGGGCACCCTTCTTTAAGATGGCTTGAACTCTCTTTTACGATCCCTGCCTAACTTTCCATCCTTTAAAAAAGCACTGATGACAAAGCTTTACATACAAACTTATGACTTATAGGGAGTCTTTACTTGGACATCTACCCTTCATTTGGAATGGGCCCATCATCCTGAACCGCACTACTTGCTTTAGCTTCTAAGCTCACCTCATGACTTCCTTAAATCATTATCCATGATCTATGCTTCCCACACAATCCCTTGCTTTCTACCATTCCTTCTTGAGCAGCATAGTGGGTTTGACAATATTTTGGCACTTTACAAATTAAACAAAAGAATTGCGAATGGGTGGGCAGGTGTATGAGCTTATGCGGCCATTGTGATCATTGCAGCTTTACCTTTAACAAGAATATTTATTCATGCAGACCTTATTATTGGCATTACCATGTCCTATACTTTGCATTAGCTTTTAGCTAGGCATTGACTTTGTGCAAACCTGTAATTATACCTCCAGAATTGACTCCAATTCTACCACAATGGTCTTCCTCACTTCTCTCTCCTTATGGCAAGTAATTATAAACTTTTCTCAGATTTGGCTTTTTCTAGTTGGTAATCAAAACCAAAAAGATTTAAATTTTCCTCTACCACATACCGCAATGATCTTTTTGGCCTCATTGTATAATTTGTTCTCCAGATTATCCTTAAATTCTGGGTTCTAAATTGCCATGATGCAGCTTAGCTGTTAGCCATGAGCACTTTGTTTCATATTGCATCTCTAGGCTCACTCCTTGTAGGTTTCTCCAACTTAGTAATTATTATATTATGTTTACCTAGAGCCACCATGTTCATTTTCCTATCCCAGATCTTGGCCAATTGGTGTTTGAACTTTACAAAGTATCCAACAGTTGTGCATTAGCACTCATTCCTTAAATCCCTCTCTGTGGCTTGGGAAATTTTTTGTATATTTGTAGAATCTAGCTAGGTCTGGGGCAAATTCGACTTTATGTCTCCAAACTCAGCCCTTTTGTCCAGTTTTTCTCTATGGCCAATCAATGAGGTGTGTCTTATCTTCAGTTGATCATCAGCACCGATTCACAATACTTTCCACAAATGACCCTTTTGTATGTGATAACTCATAGCACTCTCTCCCCCTCCTCCTTCTCTTTTACGTTTACATTTGCACATGCCATAGTGCCAAAGAGGCTGTCTTTCTGAACTGCGGCCTCTTTGGAAATTCTGCACCATCACCTTGGATGATAATGGAAGAATTGATCTAGGTGACTCTCCCAGGCAATAGGAAACCAATAATTCCTATTGAAATATTTTATTTAGTGTAGTGTCAGCTAGAAAACTTTAGAAATGTAACTGTCAACCAAATATAAAGCATTTTTACTGTTGTTTTATTGCAAATATGGTTCTTCTGCATGCTCTAGTCAACTGCAAACATATTCTGTGTAAGCCATAGAATAAGAGTAGTGTTCCAGTCAGTAATAGCTATCTTTTTTCCTGTGTTCTTTTTACCTACACAAAAGCACAGACAAAGAACAAAGCATAAAATAGCTTGTAATAGCAATTAAACTAAAACAAGCAATAATATCTGCAAACTATAGAGAAAAAAAATAATATAAAAGAAAGGGTAAAAGGGAAAGTGAAAAACACATAAAGTAGGCTAACATAAGGTATCCATTCTTACTTTCAAATGACTATTGCAATTCATCTATTTTTGTGCCTTTTAGTCCATATTAGTTAGGTGTGTAGTCAAAATGTGTGACTTTCTCCATTATGAGTTTCAAACCCTCTGTCTAAATTTTATTTTTCTAAATAAATAATCAAATCATAACCCTTTATCATAGGGTGACGGAATTCTAGGCGCTCATGGTGATCCCGGTTTTCCAGGACCAAACGGCTACAAAGGTATTGAAGGGGAAATTGGTCAACCGGGTCGTGCATATCCAGGCCAAAAAGGAATTCGTGGTCTTCCAGGTGATCCGGGAGTTAATGGAATTCCGGGGCTTCCAGGTCTTCCTGGTCAAAAAGGTATGACAAAGATGTGTTTGGCAATTTTACCATCACCAGTTATTTCTGTGGCACAGTTACATGGCTGCCTGCCAACTTGAAATATCTGTTACAGGCTCTAGTAGATGCTTTTATATGGGCTGGGAAACATGTGGATTTCAAGGCACCAGATGACTCGGAGGTAGGGTTAAGCTGTTATCAAGTAGTGCAACTCTGCTATTTACTAGAGCGGTAGAGGTGGGACAGAGGTAAATAATAGTGTTTCTCGGATCACCAATTGCTGACTGGCATGATGTTCCATGCTATGGCTCCTGAGAGAACAGCGACCCCTGGGGGTATATTGCTCCCCAATCACAAAACCCCTAATGGCTTCCTCGAAGAAAATGTGAGAATGTATTTAGAGGGCCCACCACTTTCCTGTCACTCTTCACTCTGCTACAATACCTCTCAGACTTTACTCCAACCCTGTGGAGTAAAGGTTTTGATGAATGATCTCTTCCTATGGTAGAAGAAATTTAGCCAGTGGATTCTACTCCATATTTTGAGTTTCCTCCAGAAATTGGTGGGTTTTTAGTTCCTATAAATGAGGCTGTTAATATGCAAATGCATACATGATTTACTAAATCACAGTTACAAACTCCCTTACGAACTCAGTCTTTCTCAGTTGAAATGTTTTCATCATGTTTTTCAAAACTTTGGAAAAAACTGTAGAAAAATAATAAAAAGCGTTTCTATCTCTTTACAATTCTGAGAAAAGTTTATTTTCACTCTCATAAAGTGAGCTTATGATGTCCAATGGTGTACATTGTGGATCAGAAATTGACTTATTAGCCTTAATGATAGAGCGTAATGGAAATGAATGTGCCATAAAATGGGCAACAAGGTGATGGACATCATGTTGATCTATCTTTTTCTTTGTTGTGTTTCCCAATAAAAGGAGACCCCAGCTGTGACGAAAATGATGACCAACAGAATGTCATACTCGGAGCAGGTACAGTACATATACAAAAATTGCATCTTGTTAAATTTATTGTTTCAGACTTTTGCCTGCTTCATTTATGATAGATTCCCATTGACCTATAGAAACTTAACTAAGGATGGGGGTTGGAAGGTGGGAATCACAATATTGTGATTCAAGTATCGACCTGTAAAAATAGTGACTGTGTAATATAAACTACTTCTTTAACATCAAGTAATAGTAAATCTATCTATCGAGACAATGTAGTGGTAATATATTTTGGAATCAATATTTTTGCATGCTGATATTTTTTACAACAATAATGTGGCATACATCTTGACAAAGCTTAACAACTAAATATCTGACAGCTACCATATATCTCTTCACGATGAAATGCCGGACTACTTATGTTGTGGTATAGGTCAAATGTATGTACTGCAAATGTATGTACTGCAATTTCCACAGTTATTATAGTGTAGGAGAGTAGGATCTGCCTCTTATGTTGCCCCCACTTTTTTCTGATGTTTACACTGGTTTCTGGCTATAGTCTGGCTGGGTCCCTGCCAATCAGGGCCCCAGCCTCTCTGTTCTCTCTAAAAGACTTGGAGTGCACTCTAGATGCACTAGTGATTGGATACTGTGGTACCTTATGAGTCCCTAGTATATGGTACCTTAGGTACCAAGGGCATAGGCACTTCACAGGCCTACCAGGGGCTGCAGCATGTATTATGCCACCCCTGGGAAGCAGACTAAATCTGACACCACAGGCCTGCTACTGCAGCCTGGGTGAGGTGGTGCTAGCACTCCTCACTGAGATATAGGTTCCCTATATCTCTCCTGCACACACATTTAAACCTATCAGTCACCCCTAAGGCAGGCCCTATCAATCCTGAGGGCAGGGTGCTTGGTTCCTATGTGAGAGGGTGCCTCTGCCTGAGCAGGGCCCCTCTGCAGCTCTCAGAGTCCATTCTCTGGTGCTGTTTGTGGATGCGGTTAAACCATATACTCTTAAGTGCATTATATCCACGCGGTAAAAGGCTAACTTTGGAATGACTGCATCAAAACATGTCGTGTTTGGTGTCAAACATCTTGGAATACTACCCCCCCGCCAGTTCTGGTGGCGGGGGTAGCATTCCACCCTTCTAGAGGGATAGACATGTACCTACTGTGGAAACGCGGTAGAATCCTGAAGAGCCCTGGCCTCACAAAATGGATGCCACCAGTCACAGACACTGGGCTGCCCTCCTGCTGATGACCGAAACTCGCAGTGGAGGAAGCCCAACAATAGGCATCCTGTCACAGGGAGGTGTAACCACCTTCCAGACAGGGTTTAGTGTATTGGGGCTGGGTGGGTGCACTCTTAGAGTGCTTTGAAGTCCTGCACTGGGGGAGCAGAAGGCTCCTCTGTGCATATGCCAGTTCAAACCAGCTCAGGGGCTACCTGCCCCTGCTCTGGCGCGAAACTGGACAAAGGGAAGTGGGTGTAGCCACCCACTCCCCTGACCCTCCCATAGGTGGGGTCATAGAGCTAGTCCCTCCCTTCTTTTTAGTATAAGAGAGGGAACCTGTGCATAGCACACTAGATCTCCCTGGATGACGCTCTTAAGAAGAATCCTGGACCTTCGACGTTGCACTACCTCTGGAAGACTGAAGAATCTCCCTTGGAGTCAAGGAGTGACTCCCCTGCTTGGCAGGCACCAAAAACTACAACGACAGTCGCAAACTACGCCGCTCCCGCCGGAGCCCGAAGTCCCTGCAGCCCAGGAAGAGGATTTCCTGACTTCTCCAAGGCCATTGTGAGTCCCCAGTGAAGCTGAGGCAAGTGGACCCCACGAGCGACGAGGAACCGCAGCCCCTAAGTACCGTGCACTATTGTCAAGTGCAACCCCTTCACGATGTTCTACGAACTTGTGCTTTGGACCACGTGTGGTCTCAGCCTCTAGCAGAGATCCCTCCCGAATTCAGAGGCCTACACTGTCCCGAGTGACCGTGGGCCCCTGTTGAGTGGATCCTCCCGAGGCGTCTTTGCGATCCTTTGCCAGCCGGCTTGTGGGTCCCCAGAAGACTTTCCAATGAAACCAAAGGGCTCCCCTGGTTGCTCCAGGCCTGCCCTGACCTACCTTTGCTGGGTAAGTCCCCCAGACCTTGCTGGTCTGCACCATTGACTCTTTACGCTTTCCACGAGACTTGCTGCTACCAAGGCTTGTTGGCTCCAATCGAGTCGCCGACACCTCAGTAAGCTGCAGACGTCGTGGGACACACCGAATCCAGCTCCTGGTCATCATCGATGCTGCTTGGACCACGTGGTCGAAGAGTCAAGACACCCGTGAACGACCTGAAGCTGTCAACGACGGTGGGCATTCATCTTCCTTGCCCAGAGTCACTGCCAAGTGACTGTGAACACTGTCCACTCTGCTTTCAGGTCTTCCTCCCTCCGAATCCAGGCTTGGATTCCAACGGACACTTCTTCTGTCGTCGCAAGCAGCAAGTCTTCATTGGTTCCCATTGAGAACGACGCCGCGACCCGACACCAAAGGACACCTATGCACCCGGCTCCCCTGGGTGAGGTAACTTCAGCACTACGGTGCTCCTGTGGGTGTGGGACCTAGAACTACTTACCCTGTAAGTGGCTTGCTTGTAGCTACCCTAGAAGTGCCCTAAAACTCCTATTTTCCCTGTGCGATTATCGCACTGGCTCGTACAGGGCTCGCATCTGTGTTAGACACATCGCGTCCAACTCCCTTGTAACTCTATCAGTATCCGCGTCCTTCGACTCGTACTGACCGATCGGTGTGTTCGCCTCGAACACGCCAGGGACCTGTAACATTGATAACTCAATCGCGTTCTCTCGCATAGACTCGTACAGGACTCGCACCAGTGTCTGAACACCGCGTCCGTCCCCTGTGGGTCTCCTACAACTACCTGGGGTGGTTCTTGGGGGTCCCTCGATTCTATGTGCTCTAGACCACGGTCTAGCCGAGATAAGATTGTGATATTTACTTGTGCTAACTTATTTTTGATAACATTTGATTTGTACATATGTTCCTGACTTCTAATCTCATAAAGAGATTAGTAGAGAGTTATTTATTAATAAATACATATATATTTGATATATATACCTGTGTGGTGTCTTTTCATTTGGCGATTCAAGAGATTGTGTGGTAAAACAAGCTGCTTTACATTCCTCCAAGACTTAGCCGGAAGGCTGCTCTCCACAGCTACCACTAGGATAGCTTTCTATAAAGGTTGTCTTAAACCTACCTACCATAAGAGTCGAATTGTACTGGTGCAAGGTGTCCACTTTAACTAGTGAACAGCATATACCAGGCCAACTTCTCACATTGGTGGCAGCGTGTGGGATTCCAGCTTGCTATTGTTTTACCAGAAAATCTCTATTTGAATTACTAACTGAAAACCACTATAGGTACTTAAGGTACATATAAAGTCAAGCTTAGTATCAATAAGTTCTACTGAACTTAGAGCTGTGTGCCAAGGGATAGCACACCCTTTCTACAGCTCAAGCTAGTATCAGTAGGCCACAAACTAGTGTAGGTAGTACAACACTGCACAACACTAGAATGTCCTTAAAAGGTGGACCCAGTGGATCCACCCAGCCTCAGTATAAGGACATGGCTTTCTCTGACTTGAGAGCCATGTGTGTTGAAAGACACCTGAAGCTAGGACAGAGTCCTTCCACACTACACCTGATAGATCTGCTGCCAGCAGATGATCTTAGATTAGCTCTAGGAGCTAATGGGTCTGAATCAGCGAGTGGGTCAATTACAGTGTCTGGGTCAGATGATGAAAATCAGGATGACCAGGACTCTGTAGTTGAAGGGCAAGGTTCCAAGGAGCCTAAAAAGGACAGAGGAATTCTCCCCAAGAGAACTGACAGAGTGGATGAGAGGCCTAGGTCCCCTTCCAGGGAATCTGACCGCTCTTATCACTCTGGCAGAGAATTTGTCCAGCAGAGGAACTCATACTTTCCCATAAGAGAGACCTCCTCTGACAGAATGTACAAACTGCTGCAGTATGAGGAAGCAAGAGTTGCCCTCAAAACCAAGCAGTTGGCATTAGATAGAGAAGCCCTGGAGCTCCAGAGAGCTTCTAGAAGAGAGGGGTTAGAACCCCTTGGTGGCAGCAACAGTGTCCCTAGAGGCAGAGAATATATTCCAGACCATAGGAACCTGAGCAAGGTTGTTCCTCCCTACCAGAGTGGGGATGATATCCATAAGTGGATAACTGCTATGGAGAGGGCCTGTAGAGTACAACAGGTCCCCCAAAAGCAGTGGGCAGCAATCTTGTGGCTCTCCTTTTCAGATAAAGGTAGAGACAAGCTCCTCACTGTTAGAGAAGAGGATGCTGATGATTATGAAGTCCTGAAGAGTGCACTGATAGATGGGTTTGGCTTAACCACTGAGCAGTACAGGTTGAAGTTCAGAGACACCCAGAAGGCACAGACTCAGGACTGGACTGACTTTGTAGATTGTGCAACCAAGGCTCTGGAGGGTTGGCTGGTTGGCAGTAGGGTTACTGATTTCAAGGGATTGTATAATCTAATGATGAGAGAACAGATCCTTAATAATTGCCAGAACCAGTTGTTGCATCAATACCTGGTGGACTCAGATCTGACCTCTCCCCAAGAATTGGGAAAGAAGGCAGACAAGTGGGTCCGAACCAGGGTGAGGCAGAAAACCCAGAACCAAGGGGGTGACACAAAGAAGCAGGATTCTAAGGGCTCTGAGAAAGGTGGGGATAAGTCAAAAGACCAGAAGTCTTCACAAGGGCCCCAAAAATCTGCATCTGGTGGGGAGTCACAATCCAACAAGGGAAAAAGCCAAAAGAAGCCCTGGTGCAAATTCTGTAAACAGAAAGGGCACTGGACTTCTGATTGTAACAAGTCCAAAGACCAAACCTCCACCACTCCTGCCCCTAAGGCAACTGTTCCCCCTAGCTCAGCTACTGGTGGAGGTAGTACACAGAATAAGGGTGTAGTAGGGTTGACCCTGGGTTCTGAAGTGGACTCTGGCCTAGTCAGAGTACCCACTCAGGCATTGCTGATTTGTGATGGAGACACTGATATGTCCTTCCTAGTGAGCCCCAGTAATCTGGGCAAATACAAACAGCAGCCTGTAATAAATGGCAAACAGGCTTTGGCATTTAGGGACACAGGTGCTAGTGTCACCATGGTGGCAGAGGATCTTGTGGACCCTGGACAGATCATCCTGGGCGAAATGTACCAGGTGACCAATGCAAGCAATGTCAGGACCAACCATAGTCTGGCAGTTGTGAATTTCTCCTGGGGAGGGGTAACTGGCCTCAAGAAGGTTGTAGTCAGTGCAGACCTCCCTGTAGAATGTCTATTGGGCAATGATCTAGAAACTTCAGCCTGGTCTGAAGTAGAGTTATGGACTCATGCTGAGATGTTGGGCATCCCTGCAGAGGTATTTGCTGTGACCAGGTCACAGGCCAGAATGCATAACACTGAACCAGCTCTGGATCCTGGAACAATGGACCAGATGCTTCCCAAGAAAAGGAGCAGTAGGGTTAAGGCAGTGCCTTCCCCTCTGTCTCAGATCACAGATTCACCTCTTGAGGGAGGTGAAGCAGATCCTGAAGAAGGAACTGCCCCAGAGGGACTTGAGCCTGATCAGGTTGAGTTCTTGGGGGCAGGGGGCCCTTCTAGGGAAGATCTGAGTAAGGAGCAACAGTGCTGCCCCTCTCTTGAACCCCTCAGACAGCAGGCTGCTGCTGAGGCTGCTGGGAGTGCTAGTGGGTCCCATAAAGTTTATTGGGATGAGGGACTCCTATATTCTGAGGGTAGAGACCCAGCCCCTGGAGCCACCAGGAGGTTGGTAATACCTCAGAAGTTTAGGGGGTTCCTCTTGACCTTAGCACATGATATCCCTTTAGCAGGTCACTTGGGCCAAAACAAGACCTGGGACAGGCATGTTCCACATTTTCATTGGCCACATATGTCAGAGGACACAAAGGAGTTTTGTCGCTCCTGTGTCACATGCCAAGCCAGTGGTAAGGCAGGTGGCACAACAAAGGCCCCCCTGATACCACTACCTGTGGTGGGGGTACCCTTTGAAAGGGTAGGGATTGACATTGTTGGTCCCCTTGATCCTCAAACTGCATCTGGGCACAGGTTTATCCTGGTGGTAGTGGATCATGCCACCAGGTACCCAGAGGCAATTCCCCTAAGGACCACCACAGCCCCTGTGGTGGCAAGAGCCCTCATTGGAGTTTTCTCCAGAGTGGGTTTCCCAAAGGAGGTCATCTCTGACAGAGGTACCAACTTCATGTCAGGATATTTGAAAGCAATGTGGAAGGAGTGTGGGGTAACTTATAAGTTCACCACCCCTATCACCCACAATGCAATGGGTTGGTTGAACGTTTCAATAAAACCCTGAAGGGAATGATTAAAGGACTCCCAGAGAAGCTTAGGCGGAAATGGGACCTTCTTCTTCCTTGCCTGTTGTTTGCATACAGAGAAGTTCCACAGAAGAGGGTTGGTTACAGCCCATTTGAGCTACTGTTTGGGCATCTTGTAAGAGGTCCATTATGTTTGGTAAAAGAGGGCTGGGAGTTACCTCTCAAGCCCCCCAAACAAGATGTGATGGACTATGTACTTGGTCTCCGCTCCAGGATGGCCGAATACATGAAAAAGGCAACCAAAAACCTGGAGGCCAGCCAAGAGTTGCAAAAAGCTTGGCATGACCAAAAGGCTGTGCTGACTGTGTGTCAACAAAAGGAGGGACGCAAAGGGCTTGATAAAGGTCCAACGTACATGCCCTAAATTAAGCCAAGAGACAAAAAAGGTACGGAGTTCCTTAGGTGGGTTATTGCTCACCTTGTGTATACTCTAGGTAGTGAGGAGGTGGGGAATACCTCCTGTCGGAACTAGGACCCTCACACACCCAGCAAGCTAGGTGTCATGCTTCATCATATGGGTCTGCTCCTCGTCGGGCCAGCGCTGCAATGCTCGACGGGCACCCATAAAGGGGCTCTTTATCGGAGATCTTTTGTTCCTCGCTGTATTGGTGCCGTGGGTGTGAGGGGCCTAGGTACGTGTAGATGTGAGATGTGAATGTAAAACAGGTAAAGGAAGCCTCTATGATGAATTTTATGGCGAGGAGCAGACCCATATGATGAAGCATGACACCTAGCTTGCCCATATGTTGACAGGGCTGACATGGGCTTGCTCATGGCAACTGATGAGGACCAGGAGGAGGAGAGTGACCCTCTCCCTGACCTGCTCTCTCAGAACCCTGATGATGGGTCAGTAGATGGTGTTGCTTTGGCAAGCAGCCTCACTGACCATCAGCAAACTGAGTGCAGACAAGTTCTACAACAGTACAGACATATGTTTAGCCTGACCCCTAGTCAGACTACCTGGTGCACCCATGAGGTGGACACTGGAGACAGTCTGCCTGTCAAGAGCAAAATCTACAGGCAACCTGACCATGTCAGGTCCTGTATCAGGACTGAAGTCCAGAAAATGTTGGAGCTAGGTGTAATTGAGCCTTCAGATAGCCCTTGGGCTAGCCCAGTAGTCCTGGTACCCAAAGCTCATACCCAGGGTGGTAAGAAAGAAATGAGGTTTTGTGTAGACTACAGAGGCCTCAATGCAGTCACTAGGACTGATGCCTATCCCATACCAAGGGCAGATGAGCTGATTGATACTTTGGCCTCAGCCAAGTATCTTAGTACATTTGACCTAACAGCTGGCTACTGGCAAATCAGATTAGCTGAGGATGCAAAAGCCAAAACAGCATTTTCGACCCCTAGTGGGCACTACCACTTTGTGGTGATGCCCTTTGGATTGAAAAATGCACCTGCCACTTTTCAGAGGTTGGTGAACAAAGTTCTGGCAGGAATGGAAACTTATTGCTCAGCTTATCTAGATGATATTGCTGTCTTTAGTTCCTCCTGGCAGGATCACCTGGTCCACCTCAGAAATGTTTTGGAGGCTCTGCAGAAAGCAGGCCTCACTATCAAGGCCACCAAGTGCCAGATAGGGCAGAGTCAGGTTGTGTACCTGGGCCACCTTGTGGGTGGAGGCCAGGTTCAACCTTTACAGAGCAAAATCCAAACCATAATGGAATGGGTTGCTCCAACCACCCAGACACAGGTGAGAGCCTTCTTAGGCCTGACTGGGTACTATAGGAGGTTTGTCAAGGGATATGGATCTATAGTGACCCCCTTGAATGATCTGACCTCAAAGAAAATGCCAAAAAAGGTTCAGTGGACAGCTAGCTGTCAGAAGGCATTTGAAGACCTAAAGCAGGCCATGTGCACTGCCCCCATCTTACAGAGTCCAGACTACACCAAAAAGTTCATTGTCCAAACAGATGCTTCTGAGCTGGGTGTGGGAGCTGTACTGTCTCAACTGAATGATGAAGGTCAAGACCAGCCAGTAGCTTTCATTAGCAGAAGGCTGACCCCTGGAGAGAAACGTTGGTCAGCTATAGAGAGGGAGGCCTTTGCTGTGGTATGGGCCCTGAAGAAGCTGAGGCCATACTTGTTTGGCACTCACTTCATAGTTCAGACTGACCACAAGACCCTCCTATGGCTTAAACAGATGAAAGGTGAAAACCCAAAACTTTTGAGGTGGTCCATTTCCCTACAGGGGATGGACTATACAGTGGAACATAGACCTGGGACCCAACATGCCAATGCAGATGGACTCTCAAAGTATTTCCACTTAGAACACGAAGACTCAACTGGTTAAGGTTAGTTTAGTGTCCCTGCGTTTGGGGGGGGGGGTTGTGTAGGAGAGTAGGATCTGCCTCTTATGTTGCCCCCACTTTTTTCTGATGTTTACACTGGTTTCTGGCTATAGTCTGGCTGGGTCCCTGCCAATCAGGGCCCCAGCCTCTCTCTTCTCTCTAAAAGACTTGGAGTGCACTCTAGGTGCACTGGTGATTGGATACTGTGGTACCTTATGAGTCCCTAGTATATGGTACCTTAGGTACCAAGGGCATAGGCACTTCACAGGCCTACCAGGGGCTGCAGCATGTATTATGCCACCCCTGGGAAGCAGACTAAATCTGACACCACAGGCCTGCTACTGCAGCCTTGGTGAGGTGGTGCTAGCACTCCTCACTGAGATATAGGTTCCCTATATCTCTCCTGCACACACATTTAAACCAATCAGTCACCCCTAAGGCAGGCCCTATCAATCCTGAGGGCAGGGTGCTTGGTTCCTATGTGAGAGGGTGCCTCTGCCTGAGCAGGGCCCCTCTGCAGCTCCCAGAGTCCATTCTCTGGTGCTGTTTGTGGATGCGGTTAAACCATATACTCTTAAGTGCATTATATCCTCGCGGTAAAAGGCTAACTTTGGAATGACTGCATCAAAACATGTCGTGTTTGGTGTCAAACATCTTGGAATACTACCCCCCCCGCCAGTTCTGGCGGCGGGGGTAGCATTCCACCCTTCTAGAGGGATAGACATGTACCTACTTTGGAAACGCGGTAGAATCCTGAAGAGCCCTGGCCTCACAAAATGGATGCCACCAGTCACAGACACTGGGCTGCCCTCCTGCTGATGACCGAAACTCGCAGTGGAGGAAGCCCAACAATAGGCATCCTGTCACAGGGAGGTGTAACCACCTTCCAGACCGGGTTTAGTGTATTGGGGCTGGGTGGGTGCACTCTTAGAGTGCTTTGAAGACCTGCACTGGGGGAGCAGAAGGCTCCTCTGTGCATATGCCAGTTCAAACCAGCTCAGGGGCTACCTGCCCCTGCTCTGACGCGAAACTGGACAAAGGGAAGTGGGTGTAGCCACCCACTCCCCTGACCCTCCCATAGGTGGGGTCATAGAGCTAGTCCCTCCCTTCTTTTTAGTATAAGAGAGGGAACCTGTGCATAGCACACATTAATTCTCCCTGGACGACGCTCTTAAGAAGAATCCTGGACCTTCGACGTTCCACTACCTCTGGAAGACTGAAGAATCTCCCTTGGAGTCAAGGAGTGACTCCCCTGCTTGGCAGGCACCAAAAACTACAACGACGGTCACAAACTACGCCGCTCCCGCCGGATCCCGAAGTCCCTGCAGCCCAGGAAGAGGATTTCCTGACTTCTCCAAGGCCATCGTGAGTCCCCAGCGAAGCTGAGGCAAGTGGACCCCACGAGCGACGAGGAACCGCAGCGCCTGGGTACCGTGCACTATTGTCAAGTGCAACCCCTTCACGAAGTTCTACGAACTTGTGCTTTGGACCACGTGTGGTCCCAGCCTCTAGCAGAGATCCCTCCCGAATTCAGAGGCCTACACCGTCCCGAGTGACCGTGGGCCCCTGTTGAGTGGATCCTCCTGAGGCGTCTTCGCGATCCTTTGCCAGCCGGCTTGTGGGTCCCCAGAAGACTTTGCAACAAAACCAAAGGGCTCCCCTGGTTGCTCCAGGCCTGCCCTGACCTACCCTTGCTGGGTAAGTCCCCCAGACCTTGCTGGTCTGCACCATTGACTCTTTACGCTTTCCACGAGACTTGCTGCTACCAAGGCTTGTTGGCTCCAATCGAGTCGCCGACACCTCAGTAAGCTGCAGACATTGTGGGACACACCGAATTCAGCTCCTGGTCATCATTGACGCTGTCTGGACCACATGGTCGAAGAGTCAAGACACCCGTGAACGACCCGAAGCTGTCGATGACGGTGGGAATTCATCTTCCTTGCCCAGAGTCACTGCCAAGTGACTGTGAACACTGTCCCCTCTGCTTTCAGGTCTTCCTCCCTCCGAATCCAGGCTTGGATTCCAACGGACACTTCTTCTGTCGTCGCAAGCAGCAAGTCTTCATTAGTTCCCATTGAGAACGACGCCGCGACCCGACACCAAAGGACACCTATGCACCTGGCTCCCCTGGGTGAGGTAACTTCAGCACTACGGTGCTCCTGTGGGTGTGGGCCCTAGAACTACTTACCCTGTAAGTGGCTTGCTTGTAGCTACCCTAGAAGTGCCCTAAAACTCCTATTTTCCCCGTGCGATTATCGCACTGGCTCGTACAGGGCTCGCGTCTGTGTTAGACACATCGCGTCCAACTCCCTTGTAACTCTATCAGTATCCGCGTCCTTCGACTCGTACTGACCGATCGGTGTGTTCGCCTCGAACACGCCAGGGACCTGTAACATTGATAACTCAATCGCGTTCTCTCGCATAGACTCGTACAGGACTCGCGCCAGTGTCTGAACACCGCGTCCGTCCCTGTGGGTCTCCTACAACTACCTGGGGTGGTTCTTGGGGGTCCCTCGATTCTATGTGCTCTAGACCACGGTCTAGCCGAGATAAGATTGTGATATTTACTTGTGCTAACTTATTTTTGATAACATTTGATTTGTACATATGTTCCTGACTTCTAATCTCATAAAGAGATTAGTAGAGAGTTGTTTATTAATAAATACATATATATTTGATATATATACCTGTGTGGTGTCTTTTCATTTGGTGATTCAAGAGATTGTGTGGTAAAACAAGCTGCTTTACATTCCTCCAAGACTTAGCCTGAAGGCTGCTCTCCACAGCTACCACTAGGATAGCTTTCTATAAAGGTTGTCTTAAACCTACCTACCATAAGAGTCGAATTGTACTGGTGCAAGGTGTCCACTTTAACTAGTGAACAGCATATACCAGGCCAACTTCTCACATATAGAGACTGATTTTAGATTGACAGATGAATTTATTATTTGTCACTTATTCTTGGATGTGACTTAAAGGTTCCCCCATTTTAAGTGTCCTCTGTTCCCATCTGGTTACAAATAGAAGTGCACTAAGTTGTGAATTCTTTTTTTCAACCTTCACAAAGTACTAGGAAATTGATACAACTATATTTATATTAGAGTGAAAAGTATTTTGCAATATTGTAAAAGCAAAGTTAAACTGAAAAACTCTGCAAACCAAACTTGCAAAGGAAAAAACTCAAGAACTTCACGAACATTTTCTGGAAAAAAAGCCTTACACAACCCTAGTTTTTGTACTCTTCACCAGGATGCATAAAAATAAGGAAGGGGGACTGGGGGCGCTTATTGGTCCAGCATACAGGCCCCTAGAACATACAAATTCAAAAAGGTATGCAGTTCCTTAAAGATATAGAGGGTAGAAAAGGAAGAGTAGAGGATAGGTCTGTAAAATTAAATATCCAAAAGTAGGAGTGGGAGTCTCCCACTTTTGGAACTAGGGCCCTCACACACCCGGCAGAGTGTCAAGCTTCATCATATGAAATGCTACTCGTCAGGCCGGTGCTGCAATGCCTGATGGGCACCCTATGAGGGGCTCTTTGTCGGAGATCTTTTGTTCCCAAGCCATAAGGTGAGGTGGGCGTGTGGGGCCAAGGAGTGTTGATGAGTGTAGAGGACGTGAGGGACGTGTAAGAGAAGTTAAAAGGAGACTAAGTAGTACTCAAAATTAGTTTTAATCGGTGAGTCTACTTGTCCAGGCTCTTCACCAGGAGCAACCTCACACAATGGAAGGTGGGGTTCCCACTATCTTTCTTTAGTCTCTGAACTGCAAACTTGAATTATCCCCCACCCCAATTTACAAACATTTTACTATCTTCATCCATTGCAGAAATAATCATATCCACCTAATCTTGTACTATATATATATATATATATATATATATATATATATATATATCTCCTAGGGCACAATGTACTTTACAGCTTAATGTCTGCTATGATCAGACCATTTTACTTTTTTGAGTGTTTGAGTGATCATAACTTTTGACTCCATGACCCAATACTCCTAAATAGTAAATTAAATAGGGCTTTTCTACTCTCAGCTTTAAGTCTCTAGCTGGGCCAAAACCTTCTATTCTGCAGGGCATTTTTGGACCTCCATTTGTTCTAAATCACTTCATGGTACATGAATTCCCCTGTCTTATTTGTTGAGATCATTTTGGTAATCTGCTCTTGTGTCAAGAACATATTCACTGAACCATCGGCATCCACTAAGTCTTTTTAACAAGCTAAGCCCCTTCCTGACTAGATATTTAGCTGGCACATTCACTCTGTGACAACATAGCTACTTTTTTTTACTGATAATGTTGAGAAAATATGAATTACTATTATGCCTCAAATTCTCCTACAGTTCTTTCCAGAACAGATATTTTTCCACAGGCTAAATTAGGAGGGGTTCACCACGCTTGCTCCCCTAGCTATCCCACAGGTTCTCCTTTAGGTCTCCGTTCAATCTAGGATTCGATTGGAGTCTCATATGAATCTCCTCATCTAAGAGAGCCACTGCAATATGACATTGTGCTCAACCAGAAACCAACATCTTCTCCTAAAAACAGCAAAGTCCTATACTTTTGTAGACCATGAAATGAAAACAAAAAATCATTATTCTTGCAAGAATGTTCAGCAATAGCAGGTTCTCTGATGCTTTGTAAGGGATTGTGGATAATCAAAGGTTCAATCCAAGTCCTGCTTATGCTGTTCTCCTTGTTACTACTATTCACCACACCTCCCCTGGGCAGAAGGTGAGCAGCAAACCATGTGGCAGCCACTTAGGTGACAACTTAGGCGCCTGTTTACTTTGACACTATTCATATAGTGGAGAAGCAAACCAAGGGCTTTCAAAACTAAACTATCAAGTAGCACAAGATGTCTAGACGTTCGCTCACTGTGCTCGAATAGTATCCATTTCAATTTACTGAGTCTCTCTAATATCATTTGGTAATATTCAATGTGGCTACATGTAGACAAAGTGCTGAAGGTATAAATGATGTTACTCTCTGCTTTTGTCATATAATTGACATTGGACTTCACTTCCACCTAGTTAGGCAAGGATAGCCAGTTGCTAACCTATGTTCTGAGGTGTTCCTACATAAAATATGGTTGATACATGACATATGTTCTGTTCATGCTACAGGAGTGTTTGTGCACTGTTGAAACTATTTGAATTTACTTTCTTTAGTACCGAATTGTGCGCTCCTAGACTTGCTTTATGCAAAAAATCCAGTAATGCAATTTACTACAAAAGCCCTGATTTTATACTGTGCCTAATAAATACCAATACACAAGGGTGAGATATTTACTAGCTGCATTAAGTAGCTACTATTCAGAGTTTTTGTTTGGGAAGCGAGTAATTACCCCCAGGTCCCTTATGTCCTCGTCCCATTCATTAACAAAGTGGAGATAACCATCTCCCAACAGAAAAAAAGACCAGAGGAATGCTGGGACCTTAACCCCGCCCCTCCCACTGGGAGTACATAATCAGCACTTACCCAGCATTCCGCCTGTTCTTTTTTTCTGTCTGTCCACAGAATGGACGTGGATACTGGTGCTGCTCCTGCTGGGCTGGGGTGGCGTTTCTTCTCTCCTCCCCCCGTCCGGCTGACTGGCTGTGCAGGCGGGTGGTTTTCTGGGCTGCCTCCTGGCCTGCCAGACTTGCTGGGAGGCGGGGATGTTCGTGGCCGGCTCTGCCATGCCGGCCGGCCCTTTGCGGCTTGTACGTGGCCTCACGGTTGCTTCCGGGTCGCGAGCGCGTCTTCCTGTGGCCTGGCCGGGTGGAAGACGTGCCGCGCTTGATGTGTTCCTGGCCTTCCCGGCTCTGGCGAGACCTTGGTGGATGCCTTGGGCTGGCTGTTGGAGTGGGGGCCTTGTTCCTGGTGGTGTCCCGGCCCCCACTCCGGGTGAGTTCCGCATAGCGGTGTTTTCTTCCTTTTCCACTGGGTGTTTGGCTGTTGTCAGGATGTGCTGTCTCCGTGCCGTGCTGGGCGGAGCCTTGGTGTTCTGTGCTCTTGCTCTGCGGTGGTCCCCCAAAGTCCTCCTGGTGTGTTCTCAGTCACGAATGAAGGCAATGTTGCCTTCTTGTGAAAGCCGAGGGCAAAATCACCCTGGAGGCGCCCGCTCTTGTCTGCTCTCAGTGACCGCCTGGGCATGCCAGCTGCAGTCGGTTTTAAGCACAACTGGAGCCTTCACACACAGACCATCGGCCTTTCGGCCCCTCAGCTTCTGCGGCTCTTTGCGCGCTTCTCCGGTGGCGCCTGGCCCGGACTTCAGGTGCAGCTGCCCTGCTGCTTTGGTTCAGGGTTCGTGCCAGTTGGCTGCCCTGCCGGGGTATGACACTGTGCCCGCTGGGCGTTCCTTGGCATGGCCGGTCAACACGTTAGGGGACCCGGCTGCTCCTTTATTTCCGGCACTGTTTCCTGCGGAGTGCTGTTGTCATGCTCTTTGCTTTTGCCCTGGCGGCTGGTCCTGTGGTCTGTGCGGTTCCGTTCCGCTGCCACTGTCGCTGCATGCTTCCCCTGCTGCGCTGGCCTGTGTGTGCTCCTGGTTTGGGCCCTGTGCATGGGATGCCGGAGTTTGCGCCTAGGGCCCCCTGCATGCGTGGGGCTCTTCTCTTCCTTTCTCGAGTTGGATCTGGCTTCGTGTGGCGTGGGGATGCTGGTGTTTGTCCCAGGGCCTCCTGCGTGTGTGGCTTGTCCTCTGCCTTTGGGCTACTTCGTGCGGGCAGGCTGGCTGGCACGGTGTCCGGCTGCTTGTCTCTTCCATGCTGGGTGCTGCTGTTCTTTGTTGCTCATGGCTCTGGTGCCTTCGTTGCGCTGTCCCTGGCTTCTGTGGGTTCCTTGGCATGGTCCTTGAGTTCCCCTGCTGTTGCTGCGCTCCACTTGCTTCTCGGGGGATGCCCTGGCGAGTCTTCTGGCCTTGCCTTTGCGGGCTCTCCTTTGTTTCCTGTGCATGCCTTTTTTGACTCTGGCTTGCTTCGGTGGGTGCTGGCCGCGACCTTCTCCTTGGGTCTGGCTTCGCCTGTCTCCTGGTTCCACCGGAAGTGCTGGTCGGTCTGTGGGTGCTCCTGCTGCGGCCCCCTTACTGCTGGATGCGTCTGCCTGGTGATTGTGTCCTCTTGTTTCACGGCTGGTGCTGGTTTTCGGCCCCTGATCCCTTTGGGTCACGTTCCCACTCTATGATCTTCCTCTCAGAGGTTGTGTCTTTGCTGCTGGTTGTGGCACCGTATTACCGGGGCTTCTGTGTGGGTATTTTTGTGGCTGGTGTGAGTTGGGCTCCTGCTCTTCTCCGTTCTTTGGTGTGCGGTGCGACTGGGGGTCTGCCTCTGGTTGTCCGTTGGCGGGCTTGGTGCCCTGGCCCCCTCGCAGCCTGGCTGTTGGCTGTGAGTTGGTCTTTTCTGCTCTCGGTGTGCCTGGCACCCGGGGTGGTTGCTCCTCCTGCCCTGGTGTGGTGGCTGGTTGTGCGCCTTGGGCTGGGGCGTTGTTCCTTTCTCCCGTCCCCTCCTGGGGTGCGTTCCGTGTGTTGGTTCGCCTGTTTTGCTTCCTTTTTCCGGTGGTCCCTGGGGGTCCAGGATTCGTGTCGCTGCTGTTTGGGCCAGGCTGTCTTTCGCTGGTGATGTGTCCTGGTCGGTGGTGCCTGGTTTCCTCTATTCTCAGCAGATCTCCCTGTTGGGGTCCTCCTGGGATCCTGGTGCGGTTGCTCCCTGGGGGCTCCTGGTCTCGTCTGGTCTCAGCCTTTTGGCGGGGTCCGGCCTGGCTGGTGCCTGGGTTGGGGACCGCTTGGGCTTTCCTGCTCCTGTGGGTTTTCAGCGCCTTTTGGTCACCTTCTTCGGCCCTGCGTCCTTGCCTGTGCGCTCTCTGGATGTCCTGGCATGGCGCGCCGGTGGTTTTGGCTGTGCCCTTGCGTGCCCTCCTGGGCCTGCTCCTGCCCGCTATGCCCTTCCCGGGCTTGGTTCGCCTCTGGTTGGGTGCCCGCGTTTTCCTGCCTGGTTCTGCTGGGTTTTCTTGGGCTGGTGTTGGGCTCCGGGTTTTTCCCCCATTGCCCTGGCTCTCCTCCTTCGTTGGCCCTTCTTGTGACTGGCAGCCTTTCCGCCCTGTTTTGCCCCTGGGCTGCATCTGGCCTTGTTTGGGCCTGTGTGGGGTCCTGGTGTTCTGTGCTTCTGGGTTGGTGTATCCGGGGTTGCCTCCGGTTGCTCCTGGTCAGCCGGCTTGCGGCTGGTTCGGCTTGGACTCCGGCCGTGCCTCCTTGGGTTTGCTGGCTATGCTGTGGCTTCTGTGCCGGCTCTGGGGTGTGTTTCCCCTGGCGTCCCCAGTCCCTTTCCTGGTGCCAGTGTCCTGGCCCGCTCCTGTCTTCCCTGCGTGCTCCCCCGGGTCCTGCTCCCGGTGTGAGTCTGTCGTTCGGCGTGCCCCACCCTTCCCTCCCCCCTCCCCTGTCGGGGTATGGTCCTGTGGTGTTTGTCTTGCCGCTGTGGGGGTCTGCCCTTCTTGCTTCTGGTTGTCCAGGGTCTGTGCTGCTTGCGCCTCTGGCTTCTCTGCTTCCTCTGGTTTCCGCTTTGGCTGTTGCCTCTGTTTTCGTCCGGCCTGCTGTGTGGTCCAGCGGTTGTGTGCTGGGAGTCTCTGTTGGTCTCCCTGCCCTTTGCTTGCGCCCTGGGGTTTTTTCCCCTGCTCCTGCCCGCCCTTGGTGCGTGCTGGGCCATGGTGTTTGTGTGCCTGTGCGGTCTGTTTGGCTCCGCCCGGGCTTCTGTTACCTCTCTGGCTTGGCTGGTTTCGGGGGTTCGTTTTCCCTCCCTTTGGGGTTGGGGGTTTCGGGGTTGTGGCCGTTGGCCCTGTCCCGCCCCTTCCATGCCTGTACGGTTCCGGGTTGTTGGCCCCCGGTCTTTGCTGGCCTCTCTGTTGTTGGGTCGGCTGTCTGCCGGGTCTTTCTGGGGGCGTCTCTGGTTGGCGTGTTCTTCTGCCATTGCGGTGTGTCCTTGTCTTGGGGCATTGGGGGTTGGCCTCCCCTGCTCCTGCTGATCTGGGGTTTCATGTCGGGCCCTGGTTCTGTTTGCGTCCTTGTTCCTTGTGGGGCGTTTGGCCTTCTGGGATTCTGGTCTCTAGCTCTTTCCCCGTCCGTTTCTTCCTGGCTTTTGGCCTGCTCCTGGGCCTTCGCTGTGGCTCCGCCTCCCGGGCTGGGTGCTTGGTGGTTGTCGTCTGGCGGCTCTGGTGGTTGATGCTGGCCATACTTCCCTGGGGCCTGGGCCTCCTCTGGGGGGTTTCGGGGTCTTTCTCCTCTGGGCTCTCTGGGGGCCGGGACGTTCTGGTGGGGGGGGCTGGTGCCTGGCCGGTGCTTCCCTCCTTCCTGGTTTGGTCTGGGTGGTTGTGCCTGCGCCCTGTTGGCTGGCCTTGGCCTCTTTCCTTTTGCTTTCTCCGGTCCTGTGTGCCTCCCTGGTGGTGCTGGGCTTGTCGGCCTTTGTCCGGTGGGTTCCCTTGTCCGTGTCCTGGTGTGGCTTCATCTTCTCTGGTCCGCTGCGGTTTGGGGTGTTGGTTGCTTTGGCGCCTGTTTCCCTTCTGGGTCTTTGCCTTTGGGGTCTCTGTGGGGTGCCTCCTTTCGGCTTCCTTTTTGGCCTCATCGCCTTTTTGGCGTGTTTTCGCCCGTTTGGCGGGTTGGGTTTTTTTCCTTTGGTTGGCCTGGGTGCTCTGTTTCCGGTTTCTCTGGTTGGCTGCCTCTTTGTTGTGGCTGTTGCCTTCTGATTTCCTTGGCCCGGTTTTCCGGTCTTTGGTTGTGTCCCTGCTGGTCTGTTCTGGCTTGCTGGTCGGTTGTTTCCCCTGCGGTTGCCCCCTTTTGCTTCCCTTGGGTTGCTGCCTTTGGTGTGGTTTCCTGGGTGTGCTTGGGGGTTTGGAAGGCCAGGTTTTCTTCTTTGGTATTCTCCACTTTGTTAATAAATGGGACGAGGACATAAGGGACCTGGGGATAATGCTCTATTACTTACCGGTAATCTTCAGTACTCCGGGTCCCATTGTCCTCGTCCCATTCATACGCCCCGCTCTCCCTCCCGGAATGCCAGCCTTCCTGGGGGGCTTGGTAGTTCAGGCGGAATGCTGGGTAAGTGCTGATTATGTACTCCCAGTGGGAGGGGCGGGGTTAAGGTCCCAGCATTCCTCTGGTCTTTTTTTCTGTCGGGAGATGGTTATCTCCACTTTGTTAATGAATGGGACAAGGACAACGGGACCTGGAGTAATGAAGATTACCAGTAAGTAGTAGAGCATTACATATGTAATTAGTCTTTTCTACATCAGTATCTTTTTGTGCCAGAATTTCCAACAAGTTTTCCTTTGGTGAATTTCAACAGGATTAATCAGTAAAGGTTTGGTAGCAGAAAATTGCGAGAGATGTGGAAATTACTGCAGTAATCTGAATTTCAGTCCCTCTGCAAACTCTTGAATACATAGGGATACAAATTTACCCCATAGCTTGTAATTAGATGCTGGGCATTGCTGTCTCTGCAAAGCAAATGGGAAATCTGCCAGTCAACCAAGTAATCGACATCAGGGACTTCGTGCTGCAGCCTTGCCTCCCATTGATGTCGATTAACCAAAAAGCTAGCGGTAGCAAACAAGCCATCACATACCCTTTGACCAGGAATGACATCACAGGAAGTGACATCGCACGACTCCTATGCTTTTCCAGGACTAGGGGCAGGGTTGACATGTAAAATGTTAATAACAGGTACTGCTACATTGTGTCAGGTGTCTGTAATGCAGTGACCTCCCTGACTGATCTCTTTCTCCAGAGCACAGTGTTTTCTGCAAAATGTATATTTTTATTTTTCCTCTCTTTTAAAAATTGTTTTTGTAAAATGTTATCACAAACGCTGTTTAAAACTAGCCACCTATGTGGCTGCATGTGCACGGATAGGTGGCCACTACAAATTTTTTAAAACTTTTTTTTGTGTGAAAATATACTCATCTGTTCACATGTGCACCTGCAAAGGACGCTATATTTAATTGGTTTTTGATCATCTTTTACAAAACAAAATGTTTAAAGAGCACAGGCAACGGTAAAGCCAAAATATCAGCAGTCAACAATAGATCTATTGGCTTTATCCATGCGTGTTTATTTTAGCAATGGACATCAGTAGGAGTCAGGGCTCCTGCAGGTCAGACCTCTCAGCCTCGCCTCCAGGCTCCTGATGACAGGGGGAGGAGTTGGCTGAGTGACAAGCTATCTATAGAGTGTTGTTTAAAAACACAGCACTCTGTAGGTTGATGTCTAGAGGGTATATGTAAGGGGTGTAGTTTAACTATGATCCCCTCCCACTGCTGCAATCTATTTGATCCCATTCAGCAGTGTTTGTAAGTCAGAGTGAGGACCAGTGAGTAACAGTATGTTTGTGTGTGAGTGAGATTGAGTATGAGTGAAAATGAGTAAGTGAGAGAGTGTGAGTATGAGTAGGGGAAGAACATGAATGTGAGAGGGAGAGAGTATACGTGAAAGTAAGAGAGTGTTTAGTGAATAAGTGTGTTTGTTTGCGTGTTTTATGATTGTGAGTCTGCTGCTGGCCTTGGCATACTCAATATAATTCTGGGCACCCAAGGTAACATGCAGCTGCTGGCACACACTGGAAAACATTCTTGGCATTGGGGCACCAGTGGCAAAATGCTGGCCCTGGGACATTGCAGGACATGTTTGGCATCAGGAAGGGCACCCAAGTCGAAATGCAGAACCTGAAATACTGGAAATAATACTTGACATAAGGGGACACCTATGGCAAAATGCTGGTGTTGGCACACTGGAGATAATTGTTTGCCTCAGGGAGTGCAACTGTAGCATATTTGGGCTGAGGGGGTGGTTTGGGGAAAGCAAGCCATGATAAGATGCTGGCTGTGAAATACTGGAGGAAATGTTTGATATATGGGTGGCATATATCAATGGCAAAATTCTTGTACTGGAATATTGTATGTTATGAGTGTCATAAGGGGTACCCATAAGAAAATGCTGGCTTTGGCACAATTAAGGTAATTCTCAATATATAGGGAACTCTCAAGGCGAATTTTGAAAACAATTGGGTGAACTCCAAGCAGGTATTACTCACACCACTTTCAAAGATCACCAGCCGCCACTGTCCATAATTTACATTTTTGTCATGATGAAAATTCTTTGTTGTTGCTTGCTTGCAGTGGACCATTCACATATTTAAATTGATTTAACTCATTATGTAGGGTCTGGCTGCCGGTTGGAAGCTCCCCGGGGACCTGCTGGAAGGAATGGATTTCCAGGAAGCAAAGGTAATAATTTGGTTTTTGATTAATAATGCAAAAGATAAATGCCAAATTGCGTAACTTCTAGGTGACCAAACATTAAATACATACCGAAAAACAGAAGGACAGAGAAATAATACAAAAAAACATAATGACAAACTTAACCAAAGTCTTTACTAAAACTAAGCTCAAACATCAAATCTAAGAGAAGCTTTAGCGGAAGCAATGTCTGTTAGACTTGGCTTTCTTAGCAGGTTTACTCTCAGACTTTTTGCTTTTTGGCCTCCTGTTTTTGACCTTGCATTTGCTGGTTTAGTGTCTCTGCGCACTTTCTCACTGCTGTTCATTGTTGTAGTGCAAGCGCTCCTACTATAAAGTGTGTTATGATTGGTTTACCATGATTGGCTTATTTACTACTAAGTCCCTAGTACAGTGCACTGTGTGTGCCCAGGCCCTGTAAATCAAATGCTGCTAGTGGGCCTGCAGCACTGATTGTGCCACCCACACAAGCAGCATTTCAAAGGGTTCTCAGACCTGCCACTGCTGTGTCTGCATGCAGGTTTTACTGCCATGTCGACTTGGCAAGTGCACCCACTTGCCAGGACCTAACCTTCCCTTTTCTTACATGTAAGACACCCCTCAGGTAGGCCAAGGTACCCCTGAGGGCAGGGTGCAGTGTATGTGAAAGGTAGGACATGTACTGGTGTGTTGTATATTCCCTGATAGAGAAATACTGTGCATTTCGTTTTCACTGTTGAAAGGCTATCTCTCCCATAGGTTAACATGGGGACTGCTTTGTAACACTTTTACAAATGTAGCTGGCCAAGGGGAGCTGATAGAAAAGTGGAGTTGAGTATGCCTGAACTCAGGATTTAAAAATACATCTTTTAGTAAAGATGATTTTTATATTATGTGTTTGGAAATAGCCCTTTTAGAAAGTGGGTATTTCCTTGCCTAACCATCTGTGTGGCTCTGACTGTTTTGTGTATAAGATGTCTTAGCTTTAGACTGACAGGGCCGGGGATGTGCATTCACACTAGGCAGACACAAACACAAGGTGTGTCCTGCCTTTTCTGAGTGACTCATAGCCAGGCTGAATAGACATGGCTGCATTTAGAGTAGTGGGAGGAGGTAGTTTTTCATTTTTTTTTAAGTTTTACACGTGAACATCACTGCCGGGACATGCTATTACACTCTCGGTCTCCTCCGAAGGGTCTACCCTCTCCTACCACTATCCACACGTAAAACCCTTATCCAGGCTCTGATCAGCAGCCGCCTGGACTACTGCAATGCCCTACTGATTTCTGCAAAGGAAACCTCCTTAAATAAACTACAAGTAGTTCAAAACACCGCAGCCCGTTTGGCGACCAATGCCCCTCCCAGGACTGCATCGATTCCGTTACTTCAAAAACTACACTGGCTCCCAGTGAAAAAAAGAATCAAGTTTAAAGTTTGCTGCATGGTGTACAAATCCCTAAACAACATGGGTCCAAGTTATCTGACAGAAAAGTTGGTCAGATATATTCCGTCCAGGCCCTTGCGGTCGAGTCACCAAGCGCTCTTACACGCCCCGCGCTTCAAACTAGCCCGCATGGGCGGTAAAGCCTTCTCTTGCCCCGCGATACTGGAACCAACTCCCCATCCAGCTGCGCCAATGTACCAACTTCCTGGCCTTCAGAAAGCTGCTGAAAACTACACTCTTCTGAATCTTCTTCCTGGGTCGGTCACGAGGAGTCTCAGTGCGGAGATACCCCTATGGGGGTGATTCAGGCGCTTTATAAATCATATAAATAAATATAGCGCGAACTTGACCCGATGGTATCAGGTATCAGAGCGCTTTACATGAGCACCAGTTCCGTTACACAAGGACACATTCATTTTTGTTAGGCACAGGGAGATTAAGTGATTTACCCTGAATCATAGGATGTTGAGCGTCAATGCCGAGACTTGAACCTGGTTCCCCAGATTTGAGATCGACCACCCTAGCCGTTAGGCTACATCCTCTCCCCTAGTTGTCGCTTGCACCTGAATGGACTGTGTCTGCCTCTCACAAAGCTGTCTCCACCTCCTGTGGTGAACCTGGCCTGAGCCAGGCTGAAGTGGTTTTTGTATGCCAGTGGAACTTTGTACCAACTTCAAAGGGAAATGTGGCATAAATATTGGGGCCCTGACCCCAGTACTTTAGAACTCTTGTGGATCAAGAAACCTGCCAAGAAAAAGAGCTGGAGAAGCTGTGAGGAGAGACTACCACTTTGCTGTGTGCTTTGCTGTGTTGGCCTGCAGAGGCTGATTCTGTCTTGGGCAGTGAAAGGACTGGACTGGACTTTTGACATCGGTTTTCCCTGAGTTTCTCTAAGTGCTTGAAGTAGAGCTTGCCCCTTCTTCAAGAAGCCTCAGTAACAACAAAGACTTCAAGCTCATCTGCTACCAGCACTGGGAACTGTGTGTTTTGTGCTGCAACAGAAGAAAAAGCAACCCAACGCCATCAATGATGCTTCTGCCGGCTCCATGACCCGAAGGCACCGCAGATGGCACCGCCACACTTCGAACCGCAACCCTGGTCTCACACAGTGCAACACCGCCACAGAGCCACTGCTTGAACCATGACCTGTGGGCACCGCACTCCACACAGCCTCGCTTCACACTGCCGCCCTGGAATCCCCGACGATGCCACGATGCCGTCACCAGCGCCGCTGCCTGCACTGCGACCTGTGGACACTGCTCGTGGAGAACACGGACCACCGTCCTGCTTCACACCACAGCCCTGGTCTCACCAACGACAACACTCCAAGCTGACAAAGACGCTGCTGCCTTGGGGGGCACCGCTCGTAAGTTACACAACGCACTGCCCCGTCCCATACCGCAGCCTTGGCCCACCGACATCGGCACCATCGACTCCAGTTCATCAGCCGACGACAGCATTTCAGCAACTAGGCTGCCTGCACCGTGACCTGCTAGCATCTCAACGAGCACCGCCCCACTTTGCACCGCAGCCCTGGTCTCACTGACTCCACTGGACGCCGTCACCGAGCCGCTGCCTGCACTGCGACCTGAGGGCACTGCACGCCACACCACTGCACTTCGTACCGCTGCCCCGAAGCCTGCTGACACCTGCGCTCCTGACTTCAACCGCACAGAGTTCGATCTGCAACGCGTGTGACTACAAGGGTCTGATGACTCCTGCACCAACCTCCGGAACCGACGCCTGCCGACGCCGGCTCTTCGGAGCTCATTGTGAGGTCACCGTCGTCCTGCATCCCTTAAAGGTACTGTTTGCGGGTCTTCCCAACACCGTAGCTGGCCCGCAACGCCGCGGTCAGCCAGAACTGTTGGATTTATTGGTTCACAATGCCATGATAGCCCCGGATGGAGCTATCAACTTCAAGGAACTGTTTTTAACATCTATTTTTGCATTATGAGTATTTTAAATAACTGTATGCTGGACTTTTATCGTCCGGATCTTGTTTTACACAGATAAATATTGGCTATTTTTCTAAAACTGGTGTGGTGTCCTTTTATAGTGGTTTCATAGAGGTCCTGATGAATGCTGTTGTGACCTAAAATTGTGAGCACGTGTCAAGCAGCAGAAACATGTCGACAATCTGGCAGTAAGGAGGGGTGAAGGAACTCCTAATACTTTCCTGTCACCACCATCCTTCACGTTTTTAATCCTAGTCAGTGGGTCTAGGAATAAATTGTTTAATAAAAGATACCACTGAACTAGTTTTAACCTTCACTGCACCTTTTCTTTCGGTGATCCCAGAATCCATTACCTATATTTTTCATGTTTGTATTGTCTTCCCCTCCCCTTTTGCTCCACCCCAGGCGTTGGTATGCGCAGGGGTGTATTGAAGCAAGCCCGATGATGAAGCATGTCACAATTTTGTGAGTGAGGGCAGTATTTTTTCACTGAGCACGTGTCACCTCTCTCAAAGAGAACCCTACACACTACTCCTCTCTGTATGTGGGGTGATTTTCTGTTTGCCGTTATGTGGTCTTTTTCTCCTAGCGCCGGGACACTCTTGGGAGTAGGTGCGCCCTTTATAAATACCAGATAACATAACATAACATAACAAGACACCATAGTTACCATTCAGGAGAAAACCGTCCATTCTTTGTGTAGCAGACTTTGACTGAGGTCCCACGACCAGACAAGGTAGACAAACCACCATCACTTAAGGCACAGCTAATACTACACGTTTACAGAACAGGTGACAGAGCCAAATAACTATTTGCTGATAGGACTTCTGCCATCCATCTCAATTTAAACACCATGGGCCTGATTCACAGAACTAACTTACGTCAAAAACGTCAACGTAAACGTAAAGTTAGTACTTTTTAGGTATTCACAGAATATACTTACTCATTTTGGTATTCACAGAATGAACTTACTCATTTTGGTATTCACAGAAGTTAGTAGTCCTAACTTTAGGACTACTAACTTCTGTGAATACCGAAATGAGTAAGTTCATTCTGTGAATACCAAAATGAGTAAGTGTATTCTGTGATTACCTAAAAAGTACTAACTTTACATTTACGTTTACGTTTACGTTTTTGACGTATTTAGTTCTGTGAATCAGGCCCCATGAATATGCCCCCTTTCTTCCCACCGGGGCTTCTGTCAGTACTTTGCTTAATAGCAGAGGTGCTCATCTAAAAAACTCCACTAGCAGGCCATCTTCTTTTTGGTGTCTTCTGTATGCTCTTGTTAACTTTTTTTTAGATTTCCATTTTTCAAGTAGGTACACTTGATATTGTTCCCATCTTTGAACGTCAATTATTGCATTACGATCTGTGGATTTCCCTTACTTTTGTTGTGGGTCATACTTTGTTCTATAAAGCCTCTCACCTACAAGCTTGGCACCCACATGTTTGAGAAACCCAATTCTGAATCATATTAGAATTGACTGAGTTGACAAGTCAGTTGCACTAGTTGTGATTTTCCATGTTTTTGTAATTTTTTGAGCGCCTTGTGTTATTGTTTCTGCACTTGGTTTATGCGATTCTCAAGCAGCAGAAGTGTGTTCCACACTATGATCAACACGGTGTCACTGGTGCTGCCAACACTGTGTCACTGGTGCTGCCAACACTGTGGTAGATCTGGAGAATCCTGGGCCATCTCCAAGATGCACTTGAACAAATCTTTGTGAACTCCATTCACACTTGAGCATCTCAGATATGCTACAAACATATGCAGACATGCTCCATCTCAAAACCTAGGGCCTCCTGATTCACAAAGCCATTTACGGCAGTGAAAATCTACTTTAATGACTGACATCACCCACAAAAGTATCTAGAATTACGCAGTAGTAATCCCCGCGAAAAGGGATGAGAGTATGAGTAGCAAGGAGTGGTTTCAAATGTAAATTTTGAATTCGAAAAACTCATGTTTGTGAGTATTTCCAAGCTGTTATCCACCCCTTTCCAGCCTGGATAGGTCGGTGTTTTATTCCAGCAAAGGGTTGGAGTAACTCCCCAACAGGGTGGGAAAGGGAATGGATCACTGCAAAACTTGATGTGAGTGTAGGAAAAGGGGTTTCTCCATGAGGAAATATTTTCACTTCTGAGAAAAAAAAGAAAAATGAAAAAAAAATGTATTTGCACATCAGGCTGCCTTTCAACAGTACGTAGTTGTATACTATGTACAACAGTGCCTTGTCCAAATAGCAGCCTACAAAAAAATCACATGACTTACTTAGAAGTATGCCTGGAAAGCAGTTACTACTGCTGAGTTTTGTGAAATAGGGAACATTTTAAATCTGGACCCTTGAGCAGTAGTACATATTCGAGGGTAGATTTGATTTCAGCTAGTTGTTGTCTATGAGCACTGTGAGAAACCCAGTGACCGGGGGCAAAGGTATGAATGGAGATATATATGGGTATTTATAGGGCGTGAACCTGGCTGAGGAGCAACAGAGCACTGGTAACTAAAAAAAATATATATATATAATGTGATAATAACACCTAAGCAGTGCTTTATTTATGCCGGGGGTTGCTGGAAGTCAACACTGATATTTTGGGGGGATCAGGAATTATTTTCCATCATTAGAATTTGACCAACAGTAAGAAAAGCAGAAAACTGAGGCTAAAGGAAGAAGGAAGAGAAAGCTATGAAAACAATGGAAAAAGGAGAAAGAAGGAGAAAAATAACTTGTAAGGGTGAGAAAAAGAGACACTAAACCAAGAGTGGTGGAAGAAAAATGGAAGAAGTGGAATCAAGACTGGGCATCCTTGTTATTTCGCAACCCAACCCTTCAGCATCACTGGTAGCAGGCTACTAAGACAACCCCTTACTTTGTTTTGCAAATCATGCACTACATCCAAATAAACATTCCATAAAGTAATAAGTGACTAACTGGTCCTCACTACAAATGCAAAGAGGAATCTAGTTTTATGATGTATACTGCCCTCTGTTGGTTATTTGTTATTTCCTCCTGCTTGGATTAACAGCTTGATTCTTGTCATTATTCAGGTATGAGAGGGATACCCGGGTTCTTTGGAGAACCGGGCCCTGATGGATTTCTAGGGTTTAAAGGATCCAAAGGTGAAGCAGGAACCTCCGGGGTGCCAGGACCAGAAGGTAGCGTATCAATCAAAGTTAATCTTATGGTACCTCCAAGACAAATTCCATGTCAGACATTTGTCCTGAACACATCTCCATCATTTAAATTTTAGACGCACACTTTTCTGGTAGTCTTGGAGGGTTAATGAAACATTTCTAGGAATTTGTCCTGAACATTCCTTAATAACTGCAATTTTAGATTTGCTTTTCTAGTGAAGTTGCTCTTCCTCTTCTGGGTTCCTCTTCTTCTAAGGAACCGACGTGCTGAAAAAGGGCCAATGAAGTACTCTTAAACTGCCAAACAGTTGTTTGAATTGCTCTTGATTTTATCGTCAGTTATATTTTTGGCGATATATTTGGGATTCAGATTGAACACTGGAATTTACCCATTCCAGCCTGATCCTCCTTTCAAATACAAGCTATTGTCACTTCCTTTCACCTGAATTTTTAATTTCCAATTTGTTCAATCTTCAGAATAATCACAGCCAAATCCTCTTCTTCGCTTCCAGTTTCCTAATTTCAAATACACATTAGAATGCACCCACTTCACTGTTTTTCCTACTGAATATATTGTTGGTACTACATTGGTTATACAGACTTTGATTCCTATAAATGGTGCTGATACTCAAGTTTGTCTAGTCTAGAAGATGGATTACCTGTTAACATTTCACAATAGGATTCGTTGGACCTCGGGGAGACAAAGGCTTGCCCGGTTTTCGTGGGCAGGAAGGACCACAAGGTGAAGAAGGAAGAGTAGGCGTTCCGGGATCAAAAGGGAAAAAAGGGGCCACAGGTGACGTTCTAGGAGCTTCAGCAGGATTTCCAGGAGATCCAGGACCACGAGGACCACTGGGTCTAAAAGCCGAACAAGGGCAACCTGGAGGAAAAGGCGTCAGAGGTAAGCCTTTGTTTTTGTTGGATTTCTTTCTCGTGTTAAAGTACCCATGCTTAAAGTTTTGAAAAATCCCCTCAAGGTCATTGCACAGTCCAGCAGACCATATTCTCCATTGGTCCGAAGTATAAATTGTCAATTTATCTTACAAGAGAAAGAAAGAAAATATTGTATATCAGAACACGAAACTCTAAATGTATATGTCCATCTTTGAAGATGAATAAGAAATTAAGCAATTTCAGCTCAATTCATATTTCTCCATTAGTCAAGCCAAGTGTTCCTCCCTCAGGATACAGCTGGCTTGATAAGGGTGATGTGAGTGAGGAGGGAAAGTCCTGAAATCTAAATTCAGCACATCAATTACTCTCTATTGGACGCTCTACACAATAGTCCTAAAAGGTGACCACTGGCAGCAGGATTTAAACTATCCTCCAGCAATTGACCCTTAATTTTCTCGTCGTCATCTTTCTACGTTTTATAAACAGTAAAAGGCCAGGGATAGTGGAAGTGACATCACATGCTCTTAGACCACGTATGACATCAAAGAGTTTACTCCTAACACACCTTCAACAAACTTTTATCAACTGTAGATGGGCCAGTGCAAGGGCAAGGAGTGAAGCTATAGTAAGCAAACTGGGGTTTTTTATTCCAGGTTGCTTGCTGTTTGCGCTTCTGCCTTCTTGAGCAGTGAGACCGGGTTTTGCATGGGCAGTGGCAGATATACCAAAGTGCAAGTCAGGCATTAACTGCTACCCCAGGAACCTATAATTAAATCAGTTTAAATACATTCTCAAAGTTTCACTTTCTAAAACCTGCCATTTTTTCATCTCTAGGAAGTAGTATACAGTATCAATCTGAACAAAATCATTTTCAAAGGGACGGGTGTATTGCCTGCTCTCTAAGCAGTAAATTTGGTAGCTTATCGAGAGCACCTCCTATTTGCCCATTTCTAATTCCTACATCTCCTTATTGTCCATTACTAATTCCTGCATCTCCTATTTGCCCATTTCTAGTTCCTGCAGCTCCTATTTGTCAATTTCCAATTCCTGCTTCTCCTATTTGCCCATTTCTAATTCCTGCATCTCCTATTTGCCCATTTCTAATTCCTGCATCTTCTATTTGCCCATTTCTAAATCCTGCATCTCCTATTTGCCCATTTCTAATTCCTGCATCTCCTATTTGTCCATTTCTAATGCCTGCATTTTCGATATGTGCAAAGAGATTTAAAAAAAGGTAATGAACGTTGGTGCTGCCAGTGCAGTGGTACATGTTTGTGACCTAGCAAGCCAAAATCCATCAGGTGAGGAGTGGGATTTACTACCAGGATCCTGACTGACATTTAAATATCGAACAGACACCAGACAAAATATCATGGCTAAAATATAGGCTACCAGATTTTCATAAAGATAAGTATATATTGGCAAATATTGGATTACAATACTTGAATCCGCATATATGTACCTTGACAATATACGCATCTTCAAGGTACGCAGATGTATTGTTATGAACAATAAATCTAAACCTGTCTATACTTACCATCAGAATATTCTGATAGTCGATAATTATGCATCAATATTTTGGGAGGCAGGTATTTTTGTACTCGTTATTCTTATGCCACTGAGAAGTGGTAATCCACAAATTGACTTAGAAACAAGGACAGGAAAAGATCTGATGATGAGAGAGAGAGGTGAGAAGGAAATGTTCTGAAAGTAAAATTTCTGAAACAATATTATCCAAATATATTTTAGTATAACAAATTGCAACAGTGAGATTAAGGATACACCTGTTTTTTTCTGAATGCAGTTTCTGAATACTGTTTGGTGCTGTCAATCTCGCTAACATACATATGCTTACGCTTCAGTGATGTTTAAGAAACATTGTCTAGAAAAATGCATGTCATGTGTCTATTGGCAATGTCAACGGTTTGTTATTGATCATTCTGTCCAGTGTAGGACATCAGATCTTCCTATAAACGCTAACTTGTTTCACAAAATATAATTCAGCTCCCAAGCCAGATGGGAGTTGCATGCAGTATCCGCTGGTTTGCCAGTGGGACAGTTCGCTGTCTTTGTCATTTACCTTTGTCACGCTCTTCCCAGTCATCACTTGCTAACGGATTGTTTGAATACGTTATTACCAGCGGCGGCTCCTCTGCTATGGCGGAGGAGTGTCGCCCCCTCTGCCTAAAATGGCAGGAAAGGAAAAATAAAACTATCGTAAACACGTTTTATTATCATTATATTTTTCCTTTCAAGACTAGTCTTGGGGGCAGGGCCAGTGCTAGTGCAATGTTGTCAGTGCGCATGACGGTTTGGCCGGCCGTCACTCACTGAAGCTCCCTCCAACCCAGCTGCGTTGCTGGGTCGGAGAGAGGAGGCATAGACTCCCATTCTCCCTAGGAGCGCAAATTCAGAGCGCTCACGGCCAATCCTGATGCTGCTCTCATGCATGAGAGCAACGTCAGGATTGACTGCAGGGAAGGCTGGGAGCCTGTGCCTGCGAGGAGAGCAGCAGAACAGTGCAACGTGGCCGGCTGCCGGTAAGTTTAAAAAAAACAAAAATGTCCCAGTCACCTCCCCCTCACCCCCGCCCGACCTCCACTCCTACACAACACAGGCCGCTACTGGTTATTACACCAGCCAATTGACACCTTTCTGGTCCTGAAGAACCAGGTAA
This sequence comes from Calotriton arnoldi, assembly GCA_963921515.1. Lineage (NCBI taxonomy): Eukaryota > Metazoa > Chordata > Amphibia > Caudata > Salamandridae > Calotriton > Calotriton arnoldi. The sequence goes on from CAWUFW010000699.1 coordinate 257,462, forward strand.
ACTGTAAACAGCCATGTTCAGCAAACATCAAATATGATAGTGTTTGGAGAACATACACCCAGGCAATCAAATTATATCCACTAAGATCTCTCCCACAACCTCATATTAAGAAGGGTGGTTTCTGCTGTTGATGTCCCCTTTGTAATGTCTACACTGTCTGCCAAAGCCTCAGCAATGGTTGAAGTGATCTATTTGACTAGCTGTCGACTGCATACAGTAGATTATACAATTATGAAAGGTGCCACCCTCCACTCTTCCCCAAGGAAGAGTGCAAGGGGGTATGCACATTCTACATATTAACGTTTGCTCCTCACCTATTTCCCGGAACCCTTGGAAAGATTATTAATCTCTCTGCTGTTGACAAAGAGGGCTTTTTTTTTAAACCTCCATGACGTTAGTGCATATTTCAGCCGACAGCATTGCCCATCAGAGCACTGTCCTCCCAAAGTCTATGTAACCCTTAAAAATGCAGAATCTGCCTCTTTCTGATGATCTGACCATGCTGGAGATTTGGCATGTGTACAAACCCTGGGTGTGCCTGACTTCACCATAGGTGACCCAGCCCTAGAAAAGGGGGTTTGGAGTGGCCTACAACTTCAGTCTTTGTTGGTTTCCAATTCTTTCTTTTGGTAATGCCCAATCTTGGACCTACTTATTTTTTTCTTCTTGGTCTACTTCAGGTTTTTCCTCCCAGATTACCTCTCTTCTCAGTCTATTTGTATCTGAGTGCAATCCCATTGTTTCTCTAGTATCTATCATGTTTCTCTCCCACTGTGCTTCCTCAATATTTATCTCACTGTTCTTTCACGAGTTCTGCCTCACTCTTCTTCATACTTCTTACAGTTTATTCAATTACATTTCCAGTTCTATTTTATTTTCGCTCAAGTCCTGCCTCATTTTTCACTTTTTCTGTGGCATTCTGCCACACCCTCACCCAGTTATACAATGTACTCATTTCAGTTCTGCCTAATGCACCAATTTCCTGTTTTCCTTTGGTATTAGTAATAGCGACAGGGCACCTTATATGTAAAAGTGAACTTTAGAAATCATTTTAACAATTTACAATACTTCACCAATCTTTTTTCAGCTCTCTCCGAATATATCTCCATATCTAGTCCATCCTCTCTCTCTCTTTTTTAGTTCTGCCCCTTTGCGTCTTCAGTTTTCACCAATGCTTTAACCTTTCTGCGATCTTCTTTCAACAGCTTTTACTCATTCTTTCTTCATTGCTGCCCCATTCTTTCTCTGGCTATATTTTATTATTTCTCCAATCCTGATTTATTAGTTTATTTATTATGTATTTTTTATTTCATGTATTTAATTTTTATGTATTATATATTCCTATATAGTGCGCTCAACATTGGTTATCAGTATTTGGTACACAGAGTAATAGAACGCATAGATAAGTGCAAGGCATACGTAAAGACGTGGTCATGAGTTCCAACTCATCTGCGGTGCATCCTTGTAATTATATAAACCAAAGTCAATTTAATTTACTTTATTCAATCCACTTAAAACATAGATCATGAAAGTACAAATCGGATTAAAATAACAATACAGATGAATCACATTACCAGTTACAGAAATAAAATTATACAAATTGATTATCCTCTTGGAGCATCTAAACATCTCCCGTGACCCAAACACATCTGTCCCGTACAGACCCACACAAAAAAGCCTCGCAGTAGGGAAGAATAGATAATACGGTTATATGATAATTTATAGCCAAAGCGACTTTAAAATATGATAAAACAGCACCACCGTTCAGATATAAAATCCTTAAAAACAAAAGTGATTGTCTCATTTAGAACACTAGCTAAAAATGCTAAAATAATGGGGCCCCCTCAAGTATCCTTCCAGATAAATCCGTGAAATGCAACACAATTTGTCCTTCGTTAGCTAGTAGATTACTGGGTCAACAACATTTTCTCCTCCTTATACATGCACAGAGAAAAGTGGCTATCGAGAAACATATAAACGGTTCATTGAGTTTTTTAAGGAAATACAGTCAATATTAGAGCCCAAAAAGAATTGATATTTAGTGGGTGCATCTCTGGGGTGTGCAGAGAAGGCCTGCACTCAGGCATGTATTTACTGTACTAGCTCCTGCTTAGCAACCAATCAGGATGAAGGTGGGGATCAGAGAGTGGAGTGTAAATCAGACACAGACTAGGGGGCTCATTATGATGGCGGGCGGACATCAGTCCGCCCGCCATCATAACGGTGATGGGACCGCCCGCCAGACGTGCGGCGGTCCCACCAGCCCAATTAGGATGCGCCCGCCACGGGCGCATCCTGGCCTTTTAACATTGCGGGCGGTGCTGCTGGCTGCAGCACCGTTCGCAATGCCAAAATGCCACGATGTGCATTTCCATGCACAACGTGGCAGGCACCACGCGGTGCCTGCCACCTTGTGCATGGGAATGTAGGGGGGTACCATGGGTACCCCCCCAGTACCCCTCCACACACAGAGGGGGCCCGCTCCGGGACCCCAAAGCCAGACTCCGCCTGTCTTTTTGCGGCGGGATATTCGCCGCAAAAAGACAGGCGGAAGGGCACATCATAATCACTACGGCGGTGCCTGCACGGCACCGTCACAATGTTGCCCTGGTTCCGGGTTCCGCAAGGCGGGCGGAAAAGGACCGCCTTGCGGGACCATGGCGGACGGACTTTCCGTCCGCCGCGGTACCTTCATGACTCCCACCGCCATCCTAATTTGGCGGTGGGAATTTACATTGTGATGGCGGAAGGACCGCCACCGCCGGCCCGGCGGTGGCGGTCCTTCTGCCATCATAATGAGCCCCCTAGGTTTGAGCTCGGTAGAGGGTGGCTCCTTAATCCAGTGATAGAAGGCTGCATAACCAATGTTCTCCGTGTCCATGTCAATTGGTGAATAAGAAAAGGGTAACCAAGAATGAAGTATGGTGTTACAATTTAGAGGGTTTTTTTCCAGAGAACTAAGAACTGAGACAATTAAGGCTAGTGTAGTAGCTGAGAAATTAGAAATAAAGTCACTGGATCCCAGTGGGATTGCTATTGGGAATAGGTGAAAACCCTCCAAGGGAAAACTTTGTAGGTGTTCCCAGCTTTTTCTGAGTTGCCATTCGTACACACTTTGCACAATTCAGTGTTAAAAAGGCTCAAGTAGGGGCCTGATTATGAGTTGCTCGTTATATCCCGACCCGTGCGTAAACCCCTGTTTACGCATGGGTCGAATTCCGAGTTAAAATGTATTTAACGGATCTTATAATTATCAGATGCATTAAATACCTCAAGATTCGTCACATTTTGTGCAGGTCAAACCTACCGAAATGAAAAAAGGGGAAATGTGTGCAGCATTAACCATACCATGCGGATTTAGGTGTGTTAAACACTAAGGGACAGATTTACGCATCCCTGCATATTAGCAGGGATGCTCCAAAAAAGATAGAGAGTGGTCCTACTTGCCAAAGGGACAGGACACCAAATGACACTATGTCTAAAAAGAATTCCCTTTGGGAAACCACCATAACATACTTAATCACTCACTGCTTCACTCAAACACCTATTCACACCGGAATGTACCAGTAGCCAGACTTATGGCTACTGGTACATTCCGGTGTGAATAGGTGTTTGAGTGAAGCAGTGAGTGATTAAGTATGTTATGGTGGTTTCCCAAAGGGAATTCTTTTTAGACATAGTATTAGCAGGATGCGCCAGTTATTTTGCGTGACTCAAAACCCCTTGCGCCACCATGGATGCGCTGCATTTACAATGCGGCGCACCGTGGCGCGAAGGATAGACAGATGCGTGACGCATCTGTCGGCGTAGAGTGACGCAGTGCTGGAGTCGTGTCGCAAGCGCGACGCAACTCCAGCACTGCTCAGGGGCGCCCTATACCTAACATGCTGCGTCACTCCTTACGCCTGCTGGATTTGACGCAGCGGGGACGTAAAAGTGACTCAGTGAAATCTTGTACATTTCACTGCGTCACTTTTACGGGGCTTCCTTGCGACGGAATGCCCACCCTGCATACATTATACCTGACGCAGGTATAATGTAGCGCAGGGCTTTGCAACGTGACGCATCTCACTAGATGCGTCACGTTGTAAATATGTCGCATAGTGGCACATTGTTTGCGCCGCTGCTGCGTCACAAAAGTGACGCAACTGCGGCGTAAAAGTGTCGCAAGGGGCTTGTAAATCTGCCTCATAGGGGCTTATTTACAAGCCCCTTGCGCCACCCGTACGTCACTTTCCCCATGTTAAAAATGACGCAAAAGTGGTGCAAGGGGCTTGTAAATAAGCCCCTAAAAATCCAAATGTTATTCCCCAATGACTCGTAATAGCTGCTATTTATAGCACCTGATAAATAACGAACCCCAGGGTATCGTTATTTCCAGGTGCGATAAATAAAAATTGTAATCAGGCCCAAAGTGTGAAAATTGGGTGTAAAAATTCCGAAATTCACCATATTTTCTGGAGATTAATGGATTCCATTTCTTTTCCTCGTAAATTATTTTCAAATGGTGAAAAAACGGTGCATGTGGAAATGCACAAGTCTTCAATACCTACTCTTGAGGCCTGGCCACTTAATGAGTGAAAGGGGATAGGACAGTTGAAAGATTCATTTAAATCTATTATTTGTATACATTTCCATAAACATTCCTAAATTTTGTGTCACTTGTAGGAGAGTAGGATCTGCCTCTTATGTTGCCCCCACTTTTTTTCTGATGTTTCACTGGTTTCTGGCTATAGTCAGGCTGGATCCCTGCCAATCAGGGCCCCAGCCTCTCTGTTCTCTCTAAACGATTTGGAGTGCACTCTAGGTGCACTAGTGATTGGATGCTGTGGTGCCTTATGAGTCCCTAGTATATGGTACCTTAGGTGCCAAGGGCATAGGTACTTCACAGGCCTACCAGGGGCTGAAGCATGTATTATGCCACCCCTGGGAAGCAGACTAAATCTGACACCACAGGCCTGCTACTGCAGCCTGGGTGAGGTGGTGCTAGCACTCCTCACTGAGATATAGGTTCCCTATATCTCTCACACACACACATATAACCCTATCAGTCACCCCTAAGGCAGGCCCTATAAATCCTGAGGGCAGGGTGCTTGGCTTCTATGTGAGGGGGTGCCTCTGCCTGAGCAGGGCCCCTCTGCAGCTCTCAGAGTCCCTTCTCTGGTGCTGTTTGTGGATGCGGTTAAACCATATACTTTTAAGTGCATTATATCCTCGCGGTAAAATGCTAACTTTGGTATGGCTGCATCAAAACATGTCGTGTTTGGTGTCAAACATCTTGGAATACTACCCCCCGCCAGTCCTGGCGGCGGGGGTAGCATTCCACCCTTCTAGAGGGATAGACATGTACCCACTGTGGAAACACGGTAGAATCCTGAAGAGCCCTGGCATCACAAAATGGATGCCACCAGTCACAGACACGGGGCTGCCCTCCTGCTGATGACCGAAACTTACAGTGGAGGGAGCCCAACAAAGGTATCCTGTCACAGGGAGGTGTAACCACCTCCCAGACAGGGTTTAGTGTATTGGGGCTGGGTGGGTGCACTCTTAGAGTGCTTTGAAGTCCTGCACTGGGGGAGCAGAAGGCTCCTCTGTGCATATGCCAGTTCAAACCGGCTCAGGGGCTACCTGCCCCTGCTCTGGCGCGAAACTGGACAAAGGGAAGTGGTAGGCCTCTGACCCACTCCCCTGACCCTCCCATAGGTGGGGTCATAGAGCTAGTCCCTCCCTTCTTTACAGTATAAGATAGGGAACCCTTGAACTTGTAAGTTAGATATCCCTGGACGACGCTCTAAAGAAGAATCCTGGCCCTTCGACGTTCCACTACCTTTGGAAGACAGAAGAATCTCCCTTGGCGTCAATCAATCAATCAATCACAGAATTTGTAAAGCGCGCTACTTACCCGCGAGGGTCTCAAGGCGCTGGGGAGAAAAAAAGGGGGGCGGGGGTGCTGCTACTGGTCGAACAACCAGGTCTTGAGTAGCCTCCTGAAGGTCAGCAGGTCTTGGGTCAAGGAGTGACTCCCCTGCTTGGCAGGCACCAAAAACTACAAACGACGGTCGCAAACTACGCCGCTCCCGCCGGAGTCCAAAGTCCCTGCAGCCCAAGAAGTGGATTTCCTGACTTCTCCAAGGCCATCGTGAGTCCCCAGCGAAGCTGAGGCAAGTGGTCCCCACGAGTGACGAGGAACCGCGACCCCTGGGTACCGTGCACTATTGTCAAGTGCAAACCCCTTCACAACGTTCCACGAACTTGTGCTTTGGACCACGTGTGGTCCCAGCCTCCAGCAGGAATCCCTCCTAAGATCAGAGGCCTACCACGTCCCGAGTGACCGTGGGCCCCTGTGAGTGAATCCTCCCGAGGCGTCTTCACGATCCCTTGCCAGCCGGCTTGTGGGTCCCCAGAAGACTTTCTAAAGATACCAAAGGGCTCCCCTGGTTGCTCCAGGCCTGCCCTGACTTACCCTCACTGGGTGAGTCCCACAGACCTTGCTGGTCTGCACCATTGACTTTTCTTCCTTTCCCCGAGACTTGCTGTTACCAAGGCTTGTTGGCTCCACTCGAGTTGCCGACACCACAGTAAGCTGCAGACATCGTGGGACACACCGAATCCAGCTCCTGGTTGTCGTCAACGCCTCCTGGACCTCGTGCCTGAAGAGTCAAGGCAACCGTGATCGACCTGAATCCTGCGACGACGGTGGGCATCCATCTTCCTTGCCCCGAGTCACTGCCAAGTGACTTTGAACACTGTCCCCTCTGCTTTCAGGTCATCCTCTTTCCGAATCCAGGCTTGGATTCCTCCGAACACTTCTTCAGCTCCCGCAAGCAGCAAGTCTTCTTTGTTCGCCATTGAAAACGACGCCGCGACCCGACACCAAAGGACACCTATGCACCCGGCTCCCCTGGGTGAGGTAACTTCAGCACTACGGTGCTCCTGTGGGTGTGGGCCCTAGAACTACTTACCCTGTAAGTGACTTGCTTGTAGCTTCCTTAGAAGTGTCCTAAAACTCTAACTTTCCAAGTGCGACTATCGCGCTGACTCGTACATGGTTCGCGTCTGTGTTAGACACACCGCGTCCAACTCCCTTGCAATCCTATCTGTAACCGTATCCTTCGACTCGTACTGAGTCCGATCGGTGTGTTCACCTCGAGCACGCAACATTGAAATCTCAATCGCGTCTGTTCGCATAGACTCGCACAGGACTCGCACCGGTGCCAGGTCACTGCGTCCGTCCCCTGTGGGTCTCCTACAACTACCTGGGGTGGTTCTTGGGGGTCCCTCGATTCTAGATGCCCTAGACCTAGGTCTAGCAAACTAAGATTGTGATATTCGATTGTGCTTAACTTATTTTGATAACATTTGACTTGTACATATGTTCCTGACTTCTAATCTCATAAAGAGATTAGTAGAGAGTGTTTATTAATAAATACATATATATTTGATATATATACCTGTGTGGTGTCTTTTCATTTGGTGATTCAAGAGATTGTGTGGTAAAACAAGCTGCTTTACATTCCTTCAAGACTTAGCCTGAAGGCTGCTCTCCACAGCTACCACTAGGATAGCTTTCTATAAAGGTTGTCTTAAACCTATCTACCATAAGAGTCGAATTGTTCTGGTGCAAGGTGTCCACTTTAATTAGTGAACAGCATATACCAGGCCAACTTCTCATATTGGTGGGCAGCGTGTGGGATTCCAGCTTGCTATTGTTTTACCAGAAAATCTCTATTTGAATTACTAACTGAAAACCACTATAGGTACTTAAGGTACATATAAAGTCAAGCTTAGTATCAATAAGTTCTACTGAACTTAGAGCTGTGTGCCAAGGGATAGCACACCCTTTCTACAGCTCAAGCTAGGATCAGTAGGCCACAAACTAGTGTAGGTAGTACAACACTGCACAACACTAGAATGTCCTTAAAAGGTGGAGCCAGTGGGTCCACCCAGCCTCAGTATAAGGACATGGCTTTCTCTGACTTGAGAGCCATGTGTGTTGAAAGACACCTGAGGCTAGGACAGAGTCCCTCAACCCTACACCTGATAGATCTGCTGACAGCAGATGATCTTAGATTGGCTCTAGGAGCTAATGGATCTGAATCAGTGGGTGGGTCAATTACAGTGTCTGGGTCAGATGATGAAAATCAGAATGACCAGGACTCTGTGATTGAAGGGCCAGGCTCCAAAGGGCCTGAAAAGGACAGAGGAATTCTCCCTAAGAGAACTGACAGAGTGGATGAGAGGCACAGGTCCCCTTCCAGGGAATCTGACCACTCCTATCACTCTGGCAGAGAATTTGTCCATCAGAGGAACTCATACTTTCCCATAAGAGAGACCTCCTCTGAAAGAATGTGCAAACTACTCCAGTATGAGGAAGCACGAGTTGCCCTCAGAACCAAGCAGTTGGCACTGGATAGGGAAGCCCTCGAGATCCAGAGAGCTTCTAGAAGAGAGGGGTTAGAACCCCTTGGTGGCAGCAACAGTGTCCCTAGAGGCAGAGAATTTATTCCAGACCATAGGAACCTGAGCAAGGTTGTTCCTCCCTACCAGAGTGGGGATGATATCCACAAGTGGATAACTGCTATGGAGAGGGCCTGTAGAGTACAACATGTCCCCCAAAAGCAGTGGGCAGCAATCTTGTGGCTCTCCTTTTCAGATAAAGGTAGAGACAAGCTCCTCACTGTTAGAGAAGAGGATGCTGATGATTATGAAGTCCTGAAGAGTGCACTAATAGATGGGTTTGGCTTAACCACTGAGCAGTACAGGTTGAAGTTCAGAGACACCCAGAAGGCACAGACTCAGGACTGGACTGACTTTGTTGATTGTGCAACCAAGGCTCTAGAGGGTTGGCTAGTTGGCAGTAGGGTTACTGATTTCAAGGGATTGTATAATCTGATAATGAGAGAACAGATCCTTAATAATTGCCAGAACCAGTTGTTGCATCAGTACCTGGTGGACTCTGATCTGACCTCTCCCCAAGAATTGGGAAAGAAGGCAGACAAATGGGTCAGAACCAGGGTGAGGCAGAAACCCCAGAACCAAGGGGGTGACACCAAGAAGCAAGATCCTAAGGGCTCTGAGAAAGGTGGGGATAAGTCAAAAGATCAGAAGTCTTCACAAGGGCCCCAAAAATCTGCATCTGGTGGGGAGTCACAATCCAACAAGGGAAAAGGCCAAAAGAAGCCCTGGTGCAAATTCTGTAAACAGAAAGGGCACTGGACTTCTGATTGCAACAAGTCCAAAGACCAAACCACCACCACTCCTGCCCCTAAGGCAACTGTTCCCCTAGTTCAGCTACTGGTGGAGGTGGTACACAGAATAAGGGTGTAGTAGGGTTGACCCTGGGTTCTGAAGTGGACTCTGACCTAGTCAGAGTGCCCACTCAGGCAATGCTGATTTGTGAGGGAGACCTTAATATATCCTTCCTAGTAAGCCCAGTAATCTGGGCAAATACAAACAGCAGCCTGTAATAAATGGCAAACAGGCTTTGGCATTTAGGGACACAGGTGCTAGTGTCACCATGGTGGCAGAGGATCTTGTGGACCCTGGACAGATCATCCTGGGCGAAATGTACCAGGTGACCAATGCAAGCAATGTCAAGACCAACCATAGTCTGGCAGTTGTGAATTTCTCCTGGGGAGGGGTAACTGGCCTCAAGAAGGTTGTAGTCAGTGCAGACCTCCCTGTCGAATGTCTATTGGGCAATGATCTAGAGACTTCAGCCTGGTCTGAAGTAGAGTTATGGACTCATGCTGAGATGTTGGGCATCCCTGCAGAGGTATTTGCTGTGACCAGGTCACAAGCAAGAATGCATGACACTCAACCAGCTCTGGATCCTGGAACAAGGGACCAGATGCTTCCCAAGAGGAGGAGCAGTAGGGTAAAGGCAGTGCCTTCCCCTCTGTCTCAGATCACAGATTCACCCCCAGAGGGAGGTGAAGCAGATTCTGAAGAAGGAACTGCCCCAGAGGGACTTGAGCCTGATCAGGTTGAGTTCTTGGGGGCAGGGGGCCCTTCTAGGGAAGATCTGAGTAAGGAGCAACAGTGCTGCCCCTCTCTTGAACCCCTCAGACAGCAGGCTGCTGCTGAGGCTGCTGGGAGTGCTAGTGGGTCCCATTACATTTATTGGGATGAGGGACTCCTATATTCTGAGGGTAGAGACCCAGCCCCTGGAGCCACCAGGAGGTTGGTAATACCTCAGAAGTTTAGGGGTTCCTCTTGACCTTAGCACATGATATCCCTTTAGCAGGACACTTGGGCCAAAACAAGACCTGGGACAGGCTTGTTCCACATTTTCATTGGCCACATATGTCAGAGGACACAAAGGAGTTTTGTCGCTCCTGTGTCACCTGCCAAGCCTGTGGTAAGGCAGGTGGCACCACAAAGGCCCCCCTGATACCACTACCTGTGGTGGGGGTGCCCTTTGAAAGGGTAGGGATTGACATTGTTGGTCCCCTTGACCCTCAAACTGCATCTGGGCACAGGTTTATCCTGGTGGTAGTGGATCATGCCACCAGGTACCCAGAAGCAATTCCCGTGAGGACCACCACAGCCCCTGTGGTGGCAAGAGCCCTCATTGGAGTCTTCTCCGGAGTGGGTTTCCCAAAGGAGGTCATTTCTGACAGAGGTACCAACTTCATGTCAGGATATCTAAAAGCAATGTGGAAGGAGTGTGGTGTAACTTACAAGTTCACCACCCCCTATCACCCACAATGCAATGGTTTAGTTGAACGCTTCAACAAAACCTTGAAAGGAATGATTAAAGGACTCCCAGAGAAGCTTAGGTGGAAATGGGACCTTCTTCTTCCTTGCCTGTTGTTTGCATACAGAGAGGTTCCACAGAAGGGGGTTGGTTACAGCCCATTTGAGCTTCTGTTTGGGCATCCTGTGAGAGGTCCACTGTGTTTGGTAAAAGAGGGCTGGGAGTTACCTCTCAAGCCCCCAAACAAGATGTAATGGACTATGTACTTGGTCTCCGCTCCCGGATGGCAGAGTACATGAAAAAGGCAACCAAAAACCTGGAGGCCAGCCAAGAATTACAAAAAGCTTGGCATGACCAAAGGCTGTACTGACTGTATACCAGCCAGGACAGAAAGTGTGGGTGTTGGAGCCTGTGGCCCCAGCAGCCCTCCAGGACAAGTGGAGTGGCCCCCATACAATAGTTGAACAGAAGGGAGAAGTCACCTACCTGGTGAATCTTGGAACACCCAGGAGCCCCCTGAGGGTGCTCCATGTCAACAGATTAAAGCCATATGTTGACAGGGCTGACATGGGCTTGCTCATGGCAACTGATGAGGACCAGGAGGAGGAGAGTGACCCTCTCCCTGACCTGCTCTCTCAGAACCCTGATGATGGGTCAGTAGATGGTGTTGCTTTGGCAAGCAGCCTCACTGACCATCAGCAAACTGAGTGCAGACAAGTTCTGCAACAGTTTAGACATATGTTTAGCCTGACCCCTAGTCAGACTACCTGGTGCACCCATGAGGTGGACACTGGAGACAGTCTGCCTGTCAAGAATAAAATCTACAGGCAACCTGACCATGTCAGGGACTGTATCAGGACTGAAGTCCAGAAAATGTTGGAGCTAGGTGTAATTGAGCCTTCAGATAGCCCTTGGGCTAGCCCAGTAGTCCTGGTACCCAAGCCTCATACCCAGGGTGGTAAGAAAGAAATGAGGTTTTGTGTAGACTACAGAGGCCTCAATGCAGTCACTAGGACTGATGCCTATCCCATACCAAGGGCAGATGAGCTGATTGACACTTTGGCCTCAGCCAAGTATCTAAGCACGTTTGACCTGACAGCTGGCTACTGGCAGATCAGGTTAGCTGATGATGCAAAAGCCAAAACAGCATTTTCGACCCCTGGTGGGCACTACCACTTTGTGGTGATGCCCTTTGGATTGAAAAATGCACCTGCCACTTTTCAGAGGTTGGTGAATAAAGTTCTGACAGGGATGGAAACTTATTGCTCAGCTTATCTAGATGATATTGCTGTCTTTAGTTCCTCCTGGCAGGATCACCTGGTCCACCTCAGGAATGTTTTGGAGGCCCTGTAGAAAGCAGGCCTCACTATCAAGGCCACTAAGTGCCAGATAGGGCAGAGTCAGGTTGTGTACCTGGGCCACCTTGTGGGTGGAGGCCAGGTTCAACCTTTGCAGAGCAAAATCCAAACCATAATGGAATGGGTTGCTCCAACCACCCAGACACAGGTGAGAGCCTTCTTAGGCCTGACTGGGTACTATAGGAGGTTTGTCAAGGGCTATGGATCTATAGTGACCCCCTTGAATGATCTGACCTCAAAGAAAATGCCAAAAAAGGTTCAGTGGACAGCTAGCTGTCAAAAGGCATTTGAAGACCTAAAGCAGGCCATGTGCACTGCCCCCATCTTACAGAGTCCAGACTACACCAAAAATGCTTCTGAGCTGGGTGTGGGAGCTGTACTGTCTCAACTGAATGATGAAGGTCAAGACCAGCCAGTAGCTTTCATTAGCAGAAGGCTGACCCCTAGAGAGAAACGTTGGTCAGCTATAGAGAGGGAGGCCTTTGCTGTGGTGTGGGCCCTGAAGAAGCTGAGGCCATACTTGTTTGGCACTCACTTCATAGTTCAGACTGACCACAAGCCCCTCCTATGGCTTAAGCAGATGAAAGGTGAAAACCCAAAACTTTTGAGGTGGTCCATTTCCCTACAGGGGATGGACTATACAGTGGAACATAGACCTGGGACCCAACATGCCAATGCAGATGGACTCTCAAGGTATTTCCACTTTGAACACGAAGACTCAACTGGTCAAGGTTAGTTTAGTGTCCCTGCGTTTGGGGGTTGTGTAGGAGAGTAGGATCTGCCTCTTATGTTGCCCCCACTTTTTTTCTGATGTTACACTGGTTTCTGGCTATAGTCAGGCTGGATCCCTGCCAATCAGGGCCCCAGCCTCTCTGTTCTCTCTAAACGATTTGGAGTGCACTCTAGGTGCACTAGTGATTGGATGCTGTGGTGCCTTATGAGTTCCTAGTATATGGTACCTTAGGTGCCAAGGGCATAGGTACTTCACAGGCCTACCAGGGGCTGAAGCATGTATTATGCCACCCCTGGGAAGCAGACTAAATCTGACACCACAGGCCTGCTACTGCAGCCTGGGTGAGGTGGTGCTAGCACTCCTCACTGAGATATAGGTTCCCTATATCTCTCACACACACACATATAACCCTATCAGTCACCCCTAAGGCAGGCCCTATCAATCCTGAGGGCAGGGTGCTTGGCTTCTATGTGAGGGGGTGCCTCTGCCTGAGCTGGGCCCCTCTGCAGCTCTCAGAGTCCCTTCTCTGGTGCTGTTTTTGGATGCGGTTAAACCATATACTTTTAAGTGCATTATATCCTCGCGGTAAAATGCTAACTTTGGTATGGCTGCATCAAAACATGTCGTGTTTGGTGTCAAACATCTTGGAATACTACCCCCCCGCCAGTCCTGGCGGCGGGGTAGCATTCCACCCTTCTAGAGGGATAGACATGTACCCACTGTGGAAACACGGTAGAATCCTGAAGAGCCCTGGCATCACAAAATGGATGCCACCAGTCACAGACACGGGGCTGCCCTCCTGCTGATGACCGAAACTCACAGTGGAGGGAGCCCAACAAAAGGTATCCTGTCACAGGGAGGTGTAACCACCTCCCAGACAGGGTTTAGTGTATTGGGGCTGGGTGGGTGCACTCTTAGAGTGCTTTGAAGTCCTGCACTAGGGGAGCAGAAGGCTCCTCTGTGCATATGCCAGTTCAAACCGGCTCAGGGGCTACCTGCCCCTGCTCTGGCGCGACACTGGACAAAGGGAAGTGGGTGTAGCCACCCACTCCCCTGACCCTCCCATAGGTGGGGTCATAGAGCTAGTCCCTCCCTTCTTTACAGTATAAGATAGGGAACCCTTGAACTTGTAAGTTAGATATCCCTGGACGACGCTCTAAAGAAGAATCCTGGCCCTTCGACGTTCCACTACCTTTGGAAGACGGAAGAATCTCCCTTGGAGTCAAGGAGTGACTCCCCTGCTTGGCAGGCACCAAAAACTACAAACGACGGTCGCAAACTATGCCGCTCCCGCCGGAGTCCGAAGTCCCTGCAGCCCAAGAAGTAGATTTCCTGACTTCTCCAAGGCCATCGTGAGTCCCCAGCGAAGCTGAGGCAAGTGGACCCCACGAGTGACGAGGAACCTCGACCCCTGGGTACCGTGCACTATTGTCGAGTGCAACCCCTTCACAACGTTCCACGAACTTGTGCTTTGGACCACGTGTGGTCCCAGCCTCCAGCAGAAATCCCTCCTAAGATCAGAGGCCTACCACGTCCCGAGTGACCGTGGGCCCCTGTGAGTGAATCCTCCCGAGGCGTCTTCACGATCCCTTGCCAGCCGGCTTGTGGGTCCCCAGAAGACTTTCTGAAGATACCAAAGGGCTCCCCTGGTTGCTCCAGGCCTGCCCTGACTTACCCTTGCTGGGTGAGTCCCACAGACCTTGCTGGTCTGCGCCATCGACTTTTCTTCCTTTCCCCGAGACTTGCTGTTACCAAGGCTTGTTGGCTCCACTCGAGTTGCCGACACCACAGTAAGCTGCAGACATTGTGGGACACGCCGAATCCAGCTCCTGGTTGTCGTCGACGCCTCCTGGACCTCGTGGCTGAAGAGTCAAGGCAACCGTGATCGACCTGAATCCTGCGACGACGGTGGGCATCCATCTTCCTTGCCCCGAGTCACTGCCAAGTGACTTTGAACACTGTCCCCTCTGCTTTCAGGTCATCCTCTTCCGAATCCAGGCTTGGATTCCTCCGAACACTTCTTCAGCTCCCGCAAGCAGCAAGTCTTCTTTGTTCGCCATTGAAAACGACGCCGCGACCCGACACCAAAAGACACCTATGCACCCGGCTCCCCTGGGTGAGGTAACTTCAGCACTACGGTGCTCCTGTGGGTGTGGGCCCTAGAACTACTTACCCTGTAAGTGACTTGCTTGTAGCTTCCTTAGAAGTGTCCTAAAACTCTAACTTTCCAAGTGAGACTATCGCGCTGACTCGTACATGGTTCGCGTCTGTGTTAGACACACCGCGTCCAACTCCCTTGCAATCCTATCTGTAACCGTATCCTTCGACTCGTACTGAGTCCGATCGGTGTGTTCGCCTCGAACACGCAAGGGACCTTTAACATTGAAATCTCAATCGCGTCTGTTCGCATAGACTCGCACAGGACTCGCACCGGTGCCAGGTCACCGCGTCCGTCCCCTGTTGGTCTCCTACAACTACCTGGGGTGGTTCTTGGGGGTCCCTCGATTCTAGATGCCCTAGACCTAGGTCTAGCAAACTAAGATTGTGATATTCGATTGTGCTTAACTTATTTTGATAACATTTGACTTGTACATATGTTCCTGACTTCTAATCTCATAAAGAGATTAGTAGAGAGTGTTTATTAATAAATACATATATATTTGATATATATACCTGTGTGGTGTCTTTTCATTTGGTGATTTAAGAGATTGTGTGGTAAAACAAGCTGCTTTACATTCCTTCAAGACTTAGCCTGAAGGCTGCTCTCCACAGCTACCACTAGGATAGCTTTCTATAAAGGTTGTCTTAAACCTATCTACCATAAGAGTCGAATTGTTCTGGTGCAAGGTGTCCACTTTAATTAGTGAACAGCATATACCAGGCCAACTTCTCACATCACTTCCGTAAAATGCAGAATAGGAGGAAATCTCGGATGCCTCGATGTTTGTAGTATACTAGGCAATCGGGCCCAATGTGCCCTTCAGTCTGAATTAGCCACGAAATGTCTTGGTTGTTTTTTTAAACGTGTATTCTTAATCATTTCCTTCTTTTCACAAACGACAGGTGTGAATTATTTGTGATAGCATGCCCCCCTCCCGCTGCCGTTGGTTTTGTTTTCCATAGCCTCATTTCTCCTCAGGGAGAGCAGGTATTGAAATGGCAGTGCGCGCCTACACAACAGTTTACGTGAATTTGTAGTAATTGTCTAAAAACGTGGCTATTTTTTGTGCTGTTTAGGATACGACGGCATTCCAGGATGGCGAGGGAATAAAGGCGAAGACGGGCCCGCGGGGGACGCGGGTCCGATAGGTGTACCGGGGCCAGCAGGACTGTACGGATTTCCAGGACTCAGCGGGAAGCCAGGCCCAGGAGGGACTATTGGCCTGCCGGGGTTTGCGGGTGAGAAAATCATTATTTTTCATCCATTAAAAAACATTCAAGAAATGTTACACTCGCTTTTAAAAAACTTGTGTCTCTCAAGCATTTGGATCAATGTTATTGTATACTATGTCATTAG
Source organism: Calotriton arnoldi (assembly GCA_963921515.1). NCBI lineage: Eukaryota > Metazoa > Chordata > Amphibia > Caudata > Salamandridae > Calotriton > Calotriton arnoldi. The sequence goes on from CAWUFW010000699.1 coordinate 273,769, forward strand.
CTGTACTTTTTCTGAAAGGTAAAAATGAATTAAATTCGTTAGTACACTATGTTGCCTATTACAGTAATTTGTGAATGTTGCTCCTGAATAAAGAAAACATCAATTTCTACACATTCCCTATTATAAATTTCAAAAATGTTCCAAAAAACACAATATAATCAATTTTGGGCCAGTTCAAAATGGTAGCGATATTTTGACAAATGCATTTAAAATGGATGGTTTTGTCAGTTTGTCTAAAAACATATTCTATTTTCAGACATCATCAAATTCATATACATTTCTTAATTTCTATACACAGTAATAGGAGAAACAAAAACAAGGTATAATATTTCAATACAGTTCACAAACCACAAGCATTCAAAACTGGCCATGTAATTGCACCTCAGTGCAATGGAGAAGCGTACAGACATTTTGGCTTTGCATGGAAATTTATTTAGTGTAAATTTCTTTATTGGTGTGGGTCTCTTCCTTCATTCGTTAAATAGCGCTTTCATATTTGAGTTTAACCAAGCAGTCTTGTGATGGCATCAATCAGCATCAAGCTTAATGCTTTTTTTTGGACCACTGAATTACAACTAATTCCTGTACTCTAAAATGGAGGCTTATCAATGTGGCTCATGGTATGTGGAATGGTATTTTAAACCTTTTGCCTATCTTACCGTTTTGTTTAATTTGTGGCTCATACCTGAGCAAGAACTCTACATAACACTTCTCAGAAAGTTTGCAGTGCCCGACTCAGTCTAATATCGCGTAAGGTTGTAGGCTGGCATATTATAGTGCTCAGTGGTCTGTCATAATCCCTGCCTCTCAGAACTATAATAGTCTAATGGTGAGTCAGTCCCTCTAGGTGAGCGGATCTTAACATTTTGACGTGGGTGGACGGATCTTAACATTTTGACTTGGGTGGATTCCCACTGAATCATTACTGTAGTTCGGGGACCTCCACTGAGACATTATTGGAAGCCGGGACCCCGGCCTAAGAAATTTCTGTGATTTGAACATCAAAAAAAGAAAAAATATAAAAACAAGTATACACCAAACAAATGCTCCAATATTGAAATATTTCGTTTAATTCAATATCAAATATAGAAAAGGTTTGCAAATTTTAAATTGTGCTTATTTACATTTATATACTTTATTAATTTTAATGCATTCAGTTTAATATTATTTAATTTTGTAAAACAGTCGCAGACCCCCGAGTAGGCCTTGTGGACTCTAAGGCGTTCTCGAACCACAGGTTAAGAATCACTGCATTAGGTCTTTGATTGTAAATAAAGAAATTAGCAATGTTCTCTTCAGACAGTAACCCTTTGTCTACCCAGTTCTCAGAAATGATTTAATATTGTATTGGTTGATTAGTTTTAAAAACAATATTCTCAACAGACGTTAAGTTTGCTATCTGTTCATACCACAACACTCATAAAAATACAGGGTCTAATTTAGAGGAGGGTCCAATAGGACATTTTCGAAAACTACTCATACTGCCAGGCAACCACCTCTTGCAACCATTGCCCAAATTAGATATTGGAGGCATGGAGGTTTTCTCCAATATTAGATCCCGCCACCTTGGCCATCGGGAATAGGCTTTTGGTTATTCAACTGCCAGTGGACATTGTTTTGGAAGGCTAGCCTGTGCACCTTTTTCCATTTTTAGTCTACCATGTGAACCATGGTACTCCCAGATAGGACAAATGCTCAAATATCCCGAGCACTCATGAAAACTCCCAGAGTACCAAGATCATGCTTTTTTTGCAGTCTTGCTACAGACAGCTTCTCCCGCCTCTCACAGACAGCACTGTATACAGTACTGCATAGAGCGGGCTTTGGGTCAGCCCCTTGATCTTGATTTGATGGCTTTCTGGTCTATCTCTGTTCCCTGCTCTTTCCTGTGTGTGTCCTGCCCCTGGAACATTTCGTCTTTACCCCCCCTTTGATTGGGTGACTTGCATGCTTTCACTGATGAATCCAACTGAATCTGGTTAAAACATCTATCACCCCCTACCCGCATACTGCATGCGTTCTCTCACTTAACCAATTACTTGTATTGCCTGCCATTGCTATGATTTAATACAAATGCATGGCACGGCAATGCAGGCTGGTTTTGAGACCGTCAAACTCTCCTATGCCCTGACGCCCATGGGGGCTACAGAAAGATTTTCTCCACATACAGAGTGGTGATTACTAAACATTTTGGTGAACAGATGTGCTATGTTTACACTTTTGTAATATTCTTTCAGGTCCAAAGGGGCAAAGCGGTGATCAGGGCAATCAAGGACCCCCTGGTCCTCGGGGATTAAAAGGATTCTCAGGAGGCTCAGGGGACCAGGGTTTTATTGGCAGAAGAGGCAGACCTGGAGAGCCCGGCTTGCCAGGCCTGGAAGGAATGCATGGCCTACCCGGCCTCAAAGGTAAGGTCTTTTTCAATAGTGTTTTATATGATAAAGTAAAATTATGCCATTGTGAAAACTAATAATAAACATACCCCCTTTTCCTACTTAGATTGCAATCGCCATTCCAAATTCTCAGGTCCTCATTATGAGTGGCACCTTAATTCAATTAAAGCCAATGAAAGCAGCCAACAACTCTGGGAGAAAATGAGGGAATAGCAGGGGAATTGGAATCAGCATGACCTATTTCTCTGGTAATTCCTCATTTTTTAGTGAACCCTCAAGCTCTAGCTTACAATCTACCAGTAACTCCCATTCCACCCCTCAAGTTAACATTGCCCCAGAATTGGTAACTCCTGGGGTACAGTTACTGGGAGGATTACCAGGCCACTCGTAATGAGGGCCTCAGTCTTCAATAAACCCAGGTCTAGAAAGTGACATATTATGAGATTGTTAATGCCTCTGTTTGATCTAACACATTCCTAAATTTCTGTTATGGTCCTTCTAATTGCTAATGGGAGGGTGCTTTGAACTAAGGGCCTAATTCAGGCTCTGGAGAATTGACTACCATCCGTTTGGGTGATGGAAGACTTAACGTCCGCCACCCTGACAAAAGGTAGGCTATATTATTTAGAGATGGCGGCCAGTCCAGCGGTCATCTCTGGAACCACTATCATGTTTGCTGGATGGCCACCAAAGGTTTTGACAGCCATGCACCAAACTTTAGCATTTTTGATTTTTTTAAATAAACTCCCAAAGTAGCTGTTTTTTGTTTGAAAACAAAAAAATAATAAACTGCACACCCTGAGGGTTTTGTCCAACGGTGTGTCGCGTATTATTTTTTATTATTTTTATTTTGTCCCTAACAGAAAACAATAGAAGACCTTCTACTCTAATGGAGTGGGTTAAACACCCCCAATCTGCCACACAGGTGGTGCAGAAAGAATGTTGGGCCTATTACGGGGTAGGGGCAGACCCGATGCCTGAGCAGGTGACCCCACCACTTCTTTCTTTTGACCATTTTTCCATGGTGGTTTACCCCCCCCCCCCCCCTCCCCAACCTCCACTTCTTTTTTTATATATATATTCCCTTGTGTCTGGTGTGCTTTCTTACCTCTTAGAGGGGAGGGCAGAAATTGTGTTTTGTTTGGAGGGGAAGCAAATGCTCTATGCCTGGGGGGGTCGCTCCCTTCCCTCCCTGGTATCTACTGGATGCATTTCTGTATGGGGATCGCGGTCCTGGGATGATCCCCAAGCAGGGATGCACTAGGAGGAGGTACCTCTGAAAACGTGGCATTGTTCCCTTTCCAGTGGAACCCCTCCTGCTTGGATCGGTGCTCGGGACCTGAAACACCCAAGCACTGATCAAAGTGAAACCAGTCAGCAATAATTGTGCAGACTGCTTTCACTTTCAATGAGTGTGATGTCAGCACACTGCACTTTTAGACCATTTCCTTTCTCACTGTTCCTAAAGCTAGTGTTAGAGATTGGGTTGGTTAAGGTGGAACTATCTCTTTCTCTGTTCTGTTTTAAAGTGCATTGCTCTTAATTCTGTTTCCACTCTCATTGATCACAAAAATGCTCACACCAGAAGGATTTTCTGTAGTAATGTGGTGGCCAAACTGTTAACACTTACCAACTACTGAGGTAATGAGCCGAACGCTTTGCCCACTGTATTAAAGCAGTTAAAAACTGGGGACCTCATGACAAGCATTCCATTTTAGAAATTGTTAATTGCGACAAAGAATGAATTGTAATTTACGATTGCTTAAATGGAATGTACTAAAATGCATTTGGTAGAAGTGGTCACAATTTGTGCACTGACTTCGACCTAATCCACTGGTATTTTTCTAACCAACCTTGTACTAATAGGTCAGTTCACAACACACTGAATTCTGGTGGGTTTCACTGTTACCACACTCATTTATATGCATGAGGTAGGTCGCTAATTGTGACCCACTACAATTGGCTCTAGTTACAGGCATGGTGACCTGCTGGGGTCAGCAGCCCAACATGTCTGTGATTGCTTTTAAATAAAGCAATCGTTTTTTAAAAAATACAGCCGCTTTCCTCTGGCGTGCGTTAGAAAAAAAAAAGATGACAGATTATACACACCATTTTTAGGATCGTGCAGTGGCCCCAGGGACCATTGCCTGCTCCAAATAAACGTTTTTGTCACCATTCAGAAAGGACAAGGGTTTCCATGGGAACCCCTTCCCGTTTGCAAATGGCTTACCACCTCCTTCGAGCAAATAGTAATGCTTTGCAACTGGATGTCAGTTGCAGAACATTAATACTTACTATATGGAATCGGAATCTGGAAGAGAAGCCTTTAACATGCCCCTTCCAAATACAGATTCGGTATGTATTCTCAACTTGCAATTTGGTAACGGTGTGAATACAAAAATGTCCGACCACAAAATAGTTTTGCACATGAGGGCCAAAATTACTAGACGAATATCATACCTAAAAATGTTATCCCAACAGGTGAAATCACTGCACACTAAAACGTGAAGAAGACATGCATCACCCCACACCAATTTGACCTTAATGCACTGCTATATCCTTTATGACTACCCTATCGATATTATTCCTATTAGGGGGTTTGAAGGAGAACTGCCAGGCTAAATTGGTTGATTCTGTGAGAAAAATCTGAACAAAAATACAAATATTATTAGATGAGTGTAAATCAAAGTTGGAACAAATGTCGGCCTCGTTTGGGGTAGGAAAGCACTATACAAATGCCAATACAGTACAATAGAAGTGAAGTAGGTGTGATAAACACACAGAACTTACTATTGCATTCTCATTAAGGAGAAACTCATAGACACATCACATTTCAAGCCGTTACCCTCTTTTATCTTGATGTAGGCGTTAAAGGATCAATTGGAGTGGCTGGTTTCCAGGGCATGAGTGGCCCAAAAGGTAGACCAGGAAGGAAAGGATCCAAGGGCACCATTGGCATTGAAGGCATCAGAGGTGTGGAGGGTACTTCTGGTCTTCCAGGTTTCAAAGGTATGACTCTTTATTTATATATTTTTAATGTTGCTTATAATTATGACACCATGCTTGCACACATACTCAGATCTTTAACTAATGCATTAGATTCAAACACGTCTACTCAAATGAATGGTCCAATTTACAGCCAAACAGAGGTCTTCAATGGCTGTGAGGTAACAAAACATTGATAGCCATGATTTCTTCATGAACATAAAAACAAGGCACTGACCTTGAACTGTAGTATGTGTCATATATATTACCACAGAATCAACATTGTTCTCAAATTACTTCAGTCTGTTTATGTTTGGTACATTACAGCCCAAGATACAGAAAATCTGGTAGAATATGTACTTTCACATGATGTCTTGCAATCGACAAAACTGTAGAAAGGACACAAACAATATTTCATTTCTGGAAATTAAGGACACTTTGAGTGGATTTCCTTTCCCACTACTCAGAAATTCAGTGTTAGAGATTGATTTGGTTAGGGTGGACGTTTTTCTCTCTCTATTCTCTCTTAAAGAGCATTGTAATGCACTGCAACCCTCAAATGCTGATCTTATCCTATTTCAATGATTTTCATTGGTTTGAAGCTGGTATCATCAGTTCGAACAATGAGTGTTATTATTCTCAGTTTCCACCTAAAGAGACCTGTTGACAGTGCAGAGATTTTCTCAAAATTATTTAAGTAATGTGCCGGGTAAGGGATTGCATTACCTACTACTGCCTGCATGTAGTTTGATGTCATGGTGGGGTTTTGATGTACACAGGGGTGCCCTCCATTGAATTAATGAGTGAGGATTTCTAAGGCGCACTGATATCCACTAAATTTCCCGCTGGTGTTTCAGGCAATGAGACCCAGTACAGAAGAGTTATGAGGTGGTGGGAAAAAACAAGTTTTTAGCTTTTTCCCTGCATTGAGAGTGATGTGAGGTGAGTCTGAGGTAGGTAGGGAATGACTTTTTACAACTTGGGAGCCAGAAAAGATAAAGTGTGGCCATCAAGCAACTGCAAGAGATACAAGAGACAGCTGACAGGTAGGCTGAGGATGAGCGAAGATTCCGAGCTGGACAGTAAAGATGAAGTTTCTGTCTGATAGAGGCAGTACCATTGTTATAGATGGCACAATGAACTGCAATGTTATACACCTTTTAGATCGCTGCACTCTATCAATGCAAATTTATTGGGGGTTCCTAAATTTGAAAAAGCTTGCACTAGCAGCAGAGGGTTCTCTGTGCAGGTGGCCGGTCTTTGAATCTTTGGAATAGCTTGCCTATCTCACTTTGGTGCATGGACAAAATATTGAGTTGGAAATATTGGATGCAGAAATATTGGAGAAAAAATATTGTGACACAACAATATTGTGATGCAGAAATATCGTTCAGTCAGTCAATCATGATTTATAAAGCGCGGCAAATCACCTGTGAGGGTCTCAAGGTGCTGGATTTGCTTGCTGCTTCGTGGTGATCTCTACATTTGATCAGCCAAGTCTTGAGTCCTTTCCTGAATTCCGGGAGCGATCAGGCCATCCTGAGGTGCAGGGGAAGGTCGTTCCAAGCTTTGGCCTCCAGGCATGAGAATGAACGTCCTCCGCTGTTGCCTCGGCAGATCTGGGGGTGGTGTTGTCAAGAATATCGTATTTTTATATACATTTTGTTGGTTAATTAATAAAGTTTACATTGAAAGTTTATACGTTTTTTAATTAATAGGGTTATGTTTTATATATGTTATGTGTTTGAAGTGAAGTACTTTCCCTACTGTTGCATAGTCTGGAGTGGAAATAATACATTATACCCCTCCGAAGTCCAACACTTTCCCTACTGTTGCGTAGACTGGAGTGGCAATAGTAAATGTTACCCCTCTCAACTCTAATGCTTTCCCTACTGTTGCACAGACTGGAGTGGGAATAGTAAATTTGACGCCTCTGGAGCCACCACTTTCTCTACTGTTGCACAAACTGGAGTGGAAATAGTAAATGTTACTTCTCCGAAGTTCAACGCTTTATCTACTATTGCACACACTGGAGTGGGAATAGTAAATGTTACCCCTCTGAAGTCCAACGCTTTCCCTACTGTTGCTCAGACTGGAGTGGGAATACTGTATATTTTACCCCTCCGAACTCCAATGGTTTCCCTACTGTTGCATATATTGGAGTGGGAGTAGTAAATGTTACCTCTGTGGAGTTCAACACGTTCCCTGCTGTTGCACAGACTGGAGTGGGAATAGTAAATGTTAGCTCTCTGAAGTCCAACTCTTTCCCTACTGTTGCACAGACTGGAGGGGGAATAGTAAATATTACCCCTCTCGAGTCCAATGCTTTCCCTACTGTTGCACATACTGGAGAAGGAATTGTAAATTTGACCCCTCTGCAATCCACCACTTTCCCTAGTGTTGCACAAACTGAAGTGGGAATAGTAAATGTTTCCTCTCTGTAGTTCAACGCTTTCCCTCTCTGTTGCCTAGACTGGAGTGGGAATAGTAAATGTCACCCCTCCGAAGTCGAACACTTTCCCTACTGTTGCATAGACTGGAGTAGCAATAGTAAAAGTTACCCCTCTCAACTCTAATGCCTTCCCTACTGTTGCACAAACTGGAGTGGGAATAGTAAATGTTACTTCTCCGAAGTTCAACGCTTTATCTACTGTTGCACAGACTGGAGTGGGAATGTTGTATATTTTACCCCTCCGAACTCCAATGGTTTCCCTACTGTTGCATAGACTGGAGTGGGAGTAGTAAACGTTACCTCTCTGGAGTCCAAAACTTTCCCTACTGTTGCACAGACTGGAGTGGGAATAGTAAATGAAAGCTCTCTGAAGTCCAACTCTTTCCCTACTGTTGCACAAACTGGAGTGCGAATAGTAAGTGTTTCCTCTCTGTAGTTCAACTCTTTCCCTCCCTGTTGCACATACTGGAGTGGGAATAGTAAATGTTACCTCTCGGAAGTCCAACGCTTGCCCTATTGTTGCACAGACCGGAGTGGGAATAGTAAAGTTTCCCCTCTGGAGTCCGTCTCTTTCCCTACTGTTGCACAGACTGGAGTGGGAATAGTACATTTTGCCCCTTCGAACTCTAATGGTTTCCTTACTGTTGCATAGACTGGAGTGGGAGTAGTAAATTTAACCTCTCAGAAGTCCAACTCTTTCCCTACTATTGCATAGACTGGAGGGGGAATAGTAAATGTCACCCCTCTCGAGTCCAATGCTTTCCCTACTGTTGCACAATACTGGAGAAGGAATTGTAAATTTGACCCCTCTGCAATCCCCCACTTTCCCTACTGTTGCACAAACTGGAGTGCGAATAGTAAGTGTTTCCTCTCTGCAGTTCAACGCTTTCCTTCTCTGTTGCCTAGACTGGAGTGGGAATAGTAAATGTTACCCCTCTGAAGTCCAACGCTTTCCCTACTGTTGCACAGACTTGAATGGGAATAGTAAATGTTTCCCCTTCGGAGTCCATCACTTTCCCTACTGTTGCACAGACTGGAGTGGGACTAGTAAATGTCACTTCTCCAAAGTTCAACGCTTTATCTACTATTGCACACACTGGAGTGGGAATAGTAAATGTTACCCCTCTGAAGTCCAGCGCTTTCCCTACTGTTGCTCAGACTGGAGTGGGAATACTGTATATTTTACCCATATGAACTCCAATGGTTTCCTACTGTTGCATAGACTGGAGTGGAAGTAGTAAACGTTACCTCTCTGGAGTCCACCACTTTCCCTACTGTTGCACAGACTGGAGTAAGAATAGTAAATGTTTCCTCTTTGCAGACCAATGCTTTCCCTCTCTGTTGCCTAGACTGGAGTGGGAATAGTAAATGTTACTCCCCTGCAGTCCAACGCCTTCCCTACTGTTGCACAGACTGGAGGGGGAATAGTACATTTTTACCCCTCTGGCGTTCAGCACTTTTCCTACTGTTGCACAGACTGGAGTGGTAATATTGTATATTTTAACCCTACGAACTCCAATGGTTTCCCTACTGTTGCACAGACTGGAGTGGTAATATTGTATATTTTAACCCTACGAACTCCAATGGTTTCCCTACTGTTGCATAGACTGGAGTGGAAGTAGTAAATCTTACCTCTCTGGAGTCCAACACTTTCCCTACTGTTGCACAGACTGGAGTGAGAGTAGTAAATGTTAGCTCTCCGAAGTCCAACTCTTTTCCTACTGTTGCACAGACTGGAGGGGGAATAGTAAATGTTACCCCTCTCGAGTCCAATGCTTTCCCTACTGTTGCACATACTGGAGAAGGAATTGTACATTTTACCCCTCTGCAATCCACCATTTTCCCTACTGTTGCACAAACTGGAGTGGGAATAGTAAATGTTTCCTCTCTGCAGTCCAACGCTTTCCCTCTCTGTTGCCTAGACTGGAGTGGGAATAGTAAATGTTACTCCCCTGCAGTCCAACGCCTTCCCTACTGTTGCACAGACTGGAGGGGGAATAGTAAATGTTACCCCTCTCGAGTCCAATGCTTTCCCTACTGTTGCACATACTGGAGAAGGAATTGTAAATTTTACCCCTCTGCAATCCACCATTTTCCCTACTGTTGCACAAACTGGAGTGGGAATAGTAAATGTTTCCTCTCTGCAGTCCAACACTTTCCCTCTCTGTTGCCTAGACTGGAGTGGGAATAGTAAATGTTACTCCCCTGCAGTCCAACGCCTTCCCTACTGTTGCACAGACTGGAGTGGGAATAGTAAATGTTTCCCCTCCGGAGTCCAACACTTTCCCTACTGTTGCACAGACGGGAGTGGGAATAGTAAATGTTACCTCTCGGAAGTCCAACGCTTTCCCTACTGTTGCACGGACTGGAGTGGGAATAGTAAATTTTGCCCCACCGAATTCTAATGCTTTCGCTACTGTTGCACAGACTGGAGTGGGAATAGTAAATGTTACCTCTCGGAAGTCCAACGCTTTCCCTACTGTTGCACAGACTGGAGTGGGAATAGTAAATATTTCCCCTCCGAAGCCCAACACTTTCCCTACTGTTGCACAGACTGGAGTGGGAATAGTAAATATTTCCCCTCCGAAGCCCAACGCTTTCCCTACTGTTGCACAGACTGGAGTGGGAATATTATTAGTTCACTTGTAAAGCGCAGACTGTTACCTATACAGGCATCCTGGCACTCGCTATCAGTAGCCAATTTGAAACATATACTTGTGACTACAGACTACCCTCTCCCCGGAGGAACCATGATGCGATATTCAAGCATCTTATATAAATACAGACAGTGATCGCAAGTTAGGTGGTAAAGGTATATACATCATTTTCATTAGCACGCAATGAGTGCGCATCCAATGTGAAACAGCAGGAGTGGTACCAGGGAGTTAGTTTCCCTAGGTCCTGATGAAAAGGCAATAGGGGTACGGCTTGAAACATGTTGAACTTTTAGGAAAGCAAGTACATGACATCCTCCTTTCCTAATCTCCCCCTTTTTAATCATATCGACTAGAGGCCAGAATAAATAGGATGCACCTACTAGTCAGTTATTTTAAGATACACTCCAGCACAACCCCCTCACTCCTATTTTTTTAACACCATCTCCTTCATCATTACGTAGTCATTTATGTGCTCCTGCATAGTACATAGGTCGCAGCACGTTCTGATCTGTAGTGGAACGGGATACACCTGATGATGAAGCATGCCACCAAGGGGTAACACTGGTGGGTGAGGGTTTTACAAGAAAACTCTGTTTTCTCCAGTGGAGGGTTAGTCTCCTTGACACAGCTGGGTTCTTTTTTGCGATGTAAGCCTTCCTGCACATAAACAATCATCCCTACAGCGCTGGCACCCTTGCACCATGGGGCAAGGGTGTCTGCGTTGGCACAGGGCTGCTGTTTGTGTGCCAGCGCAGGGGAGAAAGACAGGAATGCACCGTATCTTGTAGATACGGCATATTCCTACCCACTTATTCTAACGCACGGCAGCGCATCAGGAAGGCTTGCTATGCTGCAAGCGTCAAAATATAGCAAATGAGGCCCATAGACACGAGTCAATTTTGTGGGTGATAGCTCCCAGTAATATTATTTACTGGGCTTTGAAGCAAATGTCCGACTAGCGATTTGTATAATAATGGATAGTCGTCCACTGTGCAGCACAAACAGTTTTGAAAGAGGTGCCCAGGGTCAAAGTGGGAGAGAAAAATAGGCCTGGGCACCAAAATAAAAACGGGCCTGTTTGAGAATCTGATATCTAAAAAAGTGGCCCATATTTGAAAATCAGGGCAGTTTTGAAATTGTAAAAACATGCTGTATAGGTGTTTTGCAAGGTATCGGAAACTGCATGTATTTTTGCTTGCTGCTGGCAATGTTTGTGGTAATGTCAGAGAAATTAACAGTAAAAACACCAGACCACAAAACAGACCCCAAACAGCCAAAGAAACGGACCACACACTGATCTGTCAGAGAAGCCCTTCTGGCACTACCAGATTGCCCAACAAGTCTGTCCGACTGTGGCAGTGCCTATTTGTCACTGAGTGACCAGAGTTTCTAATGTCATTTCATGAAAGTACATGTCTATTTCATCAATGACCAGGCCTTCTTTTTACAGTCTGATGTGATTGCACGGGATGTTTTTCAGGTGGTCGCGGTCAAACAGGCAAGCCAGGAGTACAACCAATACCAGAATCCCTTACAATGGCAAAAGGTCTGAAAGGAGATGGTGGAATTCCAGGTGGAACAGGGAACTCTGGACAAAAAGGTATGAATGCACAGTAAATGGTGAATTAGAAGCACTGCATATGTTTTTCATCAACGGCCCATTTGTGCTACAGCTAATCAGTTATTCTCAAGTCAATGTTTCAGTCTCCCAATCCTTTTCAGTACAAGGGAGAAATAGTAAGTTGAATGAAATCAGTAGAATCAAGGGTTGAGATGTTGCTCATCAGATTCAAATATGTGAACAGAAGGTTACACACAGATCTCTGCGGGAGATGCATTAATCCACTGAGCTATCACACTGCAGTGTTTAATTTGCTTTCTTATCTGGAAATCATCCACAAATATAGCAGACCTCTCCTATTAACTACCAACCCCTTGACCTGTATCATTCTCCCCTTCCTATACTAGAGGGCAAATGCCTGTGTCACTTTTGGGATCAAAAAACATCCAACCTCTGCTCAAGAAACTGGTTCTCCATTTTGTGTATTTTAAAATATGGATGGTGAGTGATCCAGCGCTCCGCCAACCCTCTGACCATTATTATCCGATAGACCGTTTTCGACGACTGAGAGGTAAAAGGAGTTAGCATTTAATCAAACAAACTTGTCAACAGTGCAACCCATTTGGCCACACAATAAGGGCCAGGAATCAGTGACTATAGTTAAGAAAGTTTATTACAAGTTAGCAGTCCGGTTAAGGTAAACAAATCTCAATGCCATGCTGTAAAGGTACAGAATAACAACTGTATAACCCAACCGCCTAAAGAAGTTCAGGCGTACCAGAATAAGGCAGACAAGGAGTTAGTCACAACAATGAAAAGATCAATAACAGAATTTGATGCTCAGAGTAGAGTTTGTGGTTCTCTCTCTCTTCTACACATGGGTGAAGGCTAAAATCATCTATACTAATTCCAAACTAAAGAGGATGGGTTGAACCTTAAAAGGATTAAAAAAATCTGGTAAATGCAGAAAAATAGGAAAATGCGGAAAAGTGCGGGAAGGTGTCAGCATTTCAGAAGCTCGGTCAAGAGTCTTCTTGGGACAGGGAAATGAGTGTGAACCTAAGCCACACTCAGTAAGGGTCAAAGGGAATACGCATAGAGGTCTACACCTCTCAAAGTCCGAAGGAAAGTGGCAAATCCTCAGACAGTGTGAACATCAATTATTACCTGGAAAGTCTCCAAAGCAACACCCGTCTGTTCGCATTATTAGGGGATCCATTGTCCTTTCCATTCTCACGTTGTGAGCTGCAAAATTCACCAACTATCCCAGGCTAAACCTGGGAACGATATTGTCCTTGATTACCTGTGAGCCTTTGCAACGTTAATAAATGGAAACTTTCAGTGAACGCTCTGGCTCTCTCTATCGCGAGTACAGTGTTACATCAATTCTCAAACTAACAAACCTTGTGAATGTACCTGCAAATGGAATACAGCACATACATACGGGTTAGGCAAACGACTCGCCAGCCCTGGGGGGTACTAAGATACCAGCATTATTATTTGCAGACTACACCCTTTTGGTGTCGAAGACCCCCAAGGGCCTGGAAATTTTGCTTGACAGATTTAGTTTATTTTGCACAAGCTATGGGCTAGCCATGAATGCCGATAAAACAAAATTTATGGCAATCCATCCCCATAAACAATTTTGCTGAACAGTTAGGTTGGGGGGAGACAATTTAGAGAGAGTTATAGACTTTGGCTATCTGGGCATTCGTCTGTCTAGTACCAGTTCATGGAACAGCCAGGTTGTTAAGAGTGGGCTTCTTCTTAACCATAGGACTGCTGCCACGTTGAACTTTGCAAAAAAAACAACTTTCCACCCAATGTCTCCACTACTGGAAATTTGGAGAGCCCAAGCTGTGGCCCCGGCTATCTATGGTTCCAAACTTTGGGGCTATAGTAATTTTAAATCCTTGGGGATAGCTGAAAATAAGTTCTTGAGGGCAGCGCTTAAACTTCCCCAAGGTACGCCACAGATTTTCTTTAGAATGGACCTGAACTTTCATCCAATCAATGTCATAGTGAGACTAAAACTTGTCTTATATTGGCTGAGATTATGGCTGGTCCCTGAGCTGGAATGCTTCAGGGATGGGCTAAAGGATATTCTTTTCATTCCCAGGTGTGTCGCCACACTGCAATGGCTACGTCATGTTAAGCAGTCTCTTTTTGCGCTGGGATTCACCGATTTCTGGCAACGCCTGCAGTGTATCTTCACCTCCTCTACCAAAAAGTCAAATATACTTTCTGGGAACACGAGTGAAGGAAGATGATGACAACAACTAGTCATGGTAGCGTAGTTGAGGATCTGTTAAATCACAAATGTGAGCCAAATTTTGAAACCTTTTGGACGTGATTAACACGCCATTTATTAGATCATTGTATATAAGGTTTAGACTGGGTACTTTGCCACTTGCATCATTTGCTTGTTATTCATTCCAAAAGACTTGTGGGTTTGTCCTATAACCTGCACATCCATTTTCAATAGTTTTTGACTGTATCATTCAATAAAAATATTTCTTTCGGGTGCTCCCATGGTGTCATAATACCCACCCACCAGGGTATATTTCTACTAGTACTGCTAACAGCCTAGAACAATATTTGAACCAAAATGCACCAAAGCACACCAAATGGTTGTAACTAATATCCAAAACTTTAAAAACAATCGATATGAAAATGCAACCACAATGTATGTATCAATTCGCCATGGATTAGTATCCTTTTTGGTAGCAGTCCACACAGAGTCTTGAATCAAGTCCTTTTGTTTATTTTATTTCAGAATCTTTTAAACACGGAGAACAGTAGCAGCCGACGTACGTTTCGCCCTCTGGGCTTTCTCAAGGCTTGAATGTCAAGATTGAGTTCATATCCATACAGTTATATGCAAGGGGTTCAGTGACTACCCTCACTGCTCAAATGTCCCCGAGATGTAAATCACCATTGCCGATGTTGTTCACTTCTAAATGAATATATTTGTCTCCTCTCTAGGAAATATTAGTCCTCGTAGTATTTAAGCTCTGTATTTCAGACCTTGATAAGTCCTCTCTCAATGTCTCTATATTTCCCGCTTCTCGTGACTGGCATGTTAAGCAGTCTCTTTTTGCGCTGGGATTCACCGATTTCTGGCAACGCCTGCAGTGTATCTTCACCTCCTCTACCAAAAAAGTAAAATATACTTTCTGGGAACACGAGTGAAGGAAGATGATGACAACAACTAGTCATGGTAGCGTAGTTGAGGATCTGTTAAATCACAAATGTGAGCCAAATTTTGAAACCTTTTTGGACGTGATTAACACGCCATTTATTAGATCATTGTATATAAGGTTTAGACTGGGTACTTTGCCACTTGCATCATTTGCTTGTTAGTTGAGGCTCCGCTTGGAAGGTAGTGCAGCTTGCCCAGCCTGTGGGGCAAAAGAGGAAACAGATGCTCACTTACTTTTTTTCTGCCCATCATTTGCTAGACAATGGAGACATTGGATTGTGCCTTTGTGCAGATATCTTGAAACGCGTCTCTGTAAACAAGCCTTGCAAATTTGTAGGTCAGATACTGGGTCATGTGTCGTTTTTTTTATTGCTAAATTTGTAAAAGCAATCTGACCTACCCATGCCAGGATTGTCAAGCAAGTAGTAGCTGTTAACTCCGAACATAAGAACTAGCTTGTATCTATGATTGTTGTAAACGCACATTTTACCAAGCTGGGCGGTTGGTCAGTAAGTCTAACCTACAAAGTTACTTCTGTACTTACGTTGCCGTGGCATCTAACTAAGAAGCTTGTTTTAAAACCTGCCCCAAACCTTATAGATTTTTGGTGGGTATTGGTGAGGGGCTTTTAAGGGCAAGAGGGAATTGTTTATTTAGGGCCTATCAAATTATTATTTTGATTTATTCTTGTGATCTAACAAAATGACACCTTTTATTCTGCTTTGTTTACCTTTTAATGTTGTGTTCCTACTTCCAAGCTTGACTATGTACGATGATCCTATTTTACTGCAACTTTAAGGACTTTGGATGCTTGACTTGCAAAACTCCTTGTCTAATGGGTCCAGTTTTAGCTTGTAATAGCCAAATGAGTAATGTAATGTATCTTTAAACTGTGTTGCTTTTAAGATCTTCGACCGAAACAAAGTATTTAAACTCAAACACAGCATTTCATGAAGAAAGAAATACAGGCCTAGATAGGACAAGTTTAACGTATTAAATCAATGGTGCACATTCGGTATACATGTGCACATTCAATCACAAATGAATGGAAAATGTCAATACATTAGATTCATGTTACACATTGCATACAGGTGAAATAACTTGAGTACAAGTATATGAATGTGACTGAGAACTACATTATAAGTGCAAATATGAAACATTAGTGCGCACATTACACAAGTCTTTCTTGTTTCTAAAGTAAGTACATTTTAATAGTTTGAGGATTGTTTTTATCAAATCTGTAAGGAGTATATATTATTTAATAATGTTAAGACACACAGTACATATAATTCCAAATTCTCCAGTGAATGCACTTTAATAGTGATGTCAAGTGCAACACTTTTCGTTAATATCGTTAGGACACACAGAGTACATGTGCTAAGGGCACGTATATATTGCGTATTTGTGATGTGTAAGGATGGAGTCCAAATTACGCTGCTCCCTGAGAAAGATGCAAAAAGAACAATTGATGGACGGAATGCTGAACAATGTCAAACACTCACCCCCAGTACAGAGATCTGAGCCTAAATCCATCGTTTTATTGCTCACCACACCACCCCAGTTTGGACCTAGCCATATGCAAATCAGTCTTGACCCTGCTCCCCATGGGACAGTCCAGCCCGAACTGCCAAGACAGATCCTCCCTGGACCAGAAACAAGCATCCTAGGACCAGTTTCAGGGTAACACCCCTCATCAGCCAGGATAGCTTGAATCCAGTGGCATGGCAAGCACGGGACCCACGTCTGGGCATCCCAGTCTCACAAGAGAAAGAAACAGATCTTCAAACACTGGTTTCCAATATTTTTTTTACTCATTTCATGAAGATTTGTGTAACTATTTGTTTTTTAATGCTTGATAGGGTCTATCAAAATCATACACACAATTTATGCTGAAAATTGTAACATTCAATGCAATAAAAACTTAAACATGAGTATGGAGACACAATAGTTCTAAAAATCTATTTAGATGGCAAATGTAGCTTATTGAAAAAACTAAAGAATTTCGCAAAACATTCCATACAGATTTCATAGGAAAGCGTACCACAACACTACCTTTCATGTTATCTCCAAAATGTAAAATATTGGCTTACCAGATAGGATGTAAGTAAATTAACTCTTTGCAGTGAAGCAGATATGAACAAAAGGCGCACAAGAAGAGCTATAAAACTATTCAAGGGAGATGAACGATTTATCTCTATATTTTACAGATTTTTTGGGGGGTATATCCCAGCTTGGTGCACAAAAAAAATTAATGTTTGCATAATTTTAAAAAAGCTTTTAAATTACATATTCACACTGAAAGATTGAACATTGAAGAGATCAGGAGCTTTTAGAATTAAGACTAGCAAGAACATTCCACCTGTCAAACATCTCACATTTACAGATTCCTATAGTCCTAAATGCTGGACCTAACCTACAATATTTAACCGCATCCATTGTTAACACACCTGCTGCACTAGTAGATAAATTGATTTCTCAAGGATAAAACTATTTTGGCGAAGTGGGGAGGCCAGGGATTCAATATCAGGTCTCTGTCATCAGGTTAAGAACCTTAGGCCCGCTTCACAATGGTATTTTAAAAAGTCATAAACCTACTTCATGTAGTTTTCTCACTTTTTAATGCGTATTTTCTAATTGTATGGATGCATGACTTTTAAGCGATACACAAAAACATTTTAAAATCTACACAACTGAATCCATTAAAACCCTAGTTCTATTTGTATATTTCTTAACTCTAAACTGGAGGTTTTTACACTGGTGCAGAATGCAGCACCCATAGAAAGAGGAAGTAAGAAGGAAAAATAAAGATATTTTTTCCTTGTTACACCTGGTTCAGGGAGGTGTAGCATTTTGGCGCAACCCAAGGTTTACTCACCTTAATAAATCTGTGATCGCTTCAAAATCCATGGATGGATGCATGGCAGTCCCCATCTCCCACCCATGGAACACCTCCCTAACACAAAGCAACGCAAGGCAGCACTATGCACTTCCTTGTGTTACTTTGTATTTACTAACCCACGCAAAGCCATACGAAGTAGCTTTGCATGGCTTAGTAAATCTCTAAAAAGATTTTGCATCGGGGCTGCGCCACAAAGTGTCGCGACCCCAACGCACAATCTTAGTAAATCTGCCCCAAAGTGCATCTCTTATCTCCAGTGCCACCAAACTTTCCCTCGTCTGTTCCTGTCTCTACAACTATCTCCGCCAATCTGAACTCGCCAGCATGCCAGGCAGCCTCTTTCATAAAATCTGTTCCCTCTCACAATCCACTCTCTCTCACACATTTCAGATGTCCACACTGACACTTTTCATATATACATAAGCAACGAAAAATAAGCTGAATGGCCCATCAACTAACTTAAAATATATATACCTACATTCTAATGATAATCAGACATAACAAAGCATGGTCTGTGCCCTCAGTCATTTTATGTCCAAACTCTCTCCAGTCATGACATAGGTGCTACACTTGTCAGGTGTGTTGATCCAGTCCTATTTTGATTTATTTCTGGCACTTGCAGTATAGCGTTCTCCATAATATATTCAGGCCAGTGTCAACCAGAATGAAAAGACCAAGGACTAAGACGGATTTGTATATGGTTGGTTCATGTCTGGACTGAAGGAATGGGTAAAAGCATGGCACAGTGGAATGCAGCTTAAGCATCTGCCAGTGACTGAGACTTTTGTGAGCCATCCACCCAACACCTTTTGTTACTTAGGGATGTTAGACTTGCACCAGTCACAAGATAGCTTGAGGTCTCTTAATTTAGCTGGGTTGATGTTTCAGGTTTAAATTAGTTACCTCTTTCTTTACTGCGCTTATGAATGTGATGTTTAATTTAAAGAACCCAAAAATATATGTTTTGTTTGCATAAGTGTGATTCAGAGACTTGTTTGGGTTTCTTGTAATACATCAACACGTTCCTCAAGCAGACAGAACAGCCTGCTGGTGTCACTGACGTCTTCCATCTTGATGTGTGCTTCTTGCAGGCGGTAAAGGGATGCCTGGAGTCCCAGGACAGGCCGGATTTCCCGGTTTGGCCGGATTACCTAGTACTGTAGAAGGTGAAAAGGGTGATGTTGGTCTTCCTGGAGTACCTGGTCATACGGGCACTCCTGGCCAGGCAGGACCTCCTGGAATGAGAGGCTTCCCCGGGTTTGGAGGAGACAAGGTATGTATTTAATAATGTGATAAGTTTAGGCCTGATCAAAAAACATTGTTGTTCTCTGTTGGCAACTGACAATTGGCTGTCATGACAGACAATTGCCCATGCTTCACAAAAACAATAATGCCACTGTTGCCTAACCTCCCGCCCCTGCCCCCTTTCAATAGTCTGGGAAGCAGCACCAGATTCTATAATTATTTGGAAATAAATATACCTACACTTATACAACTGTACCAGTTCACCATGTAGTAAGACTCTGAGTGGAACCAGTTGTCTAGATGATCATATGCCGCTAATGGTGTCCCTGAATATCGAGTAGGAAATGTTGTTGTACCTTAATATTGCAGCCATAGTATCAAGTACAAAAATATTGACTAGCAAGTGTGCGTTTTCTACATCGAACTCCACATCTTTGTACCTTGACGATATATCTTCAAGGTACGTCGATGTGGAGTTAAGAATAGTAAATCTATGCTTCTCTCCCTATAGAATAAATACAGGATTTTTAAAGCTCGACAAATCACCCATGAGGGTGTCATGGTGCTGAATTGTAGGCATGGGGAAATTAAGGGAATTGCCCAGATTCACAGGATTTTGTCGCCGACGCGAGACTCAAACCTGGTTCCCACCGGCTCCGAAGTTGGCAGCTCAGGTCGTTAGGTCACACCCTCTCCTCTTCTTCTCCTTCGTATTTGCACTAACCTTTCGATATTTATGTCCTCGATATTTTGGCTATGAGTTTAAGGTAAAACAATAGTCCCTACTCGAAATTCCAGACTGCAACCCTTTTACTAAATTTACAAACCAGGGAGTTCAGCGCGCTGGCCTCATGGTTCTGCAAACTGGCTGAAAGCTGGGCACCAAATGCTCTGTTGACAAGCTTAAAGTTGTAATCAAGATAGTATTTGCTTTCACATAGACTAAGATTACTGTTACTTATGTGTTTTTCAAAACTCATATAAGACTATTACAGAGATATGGCATGTATGTAACCAGGAGCCACCTGGAATGATGATGGATGTCAATTCACCTGAATGCTGAGAGTAGTTAAAGTGTCATCCTGCACCCTTTGACCCACTGATGGCATCACATGATTGGCAAATATTCCCGCACTTTTCTCCTTAGCCTCTTATTAGTTGCTGATGAACTACATGCAGTGGATACCATAGAAAGGGAGCAGGTCTCTTGAAATGTGCTTTTCTTCTGTTCTGCTGCTGTCTGTCTACATGACAGTTAAGTCCGGATGTAGCAAGGGCAGTATCTGGGTTACCAAAGGACAGGCAAGGAGTATCAATATCCTTATTTGTATCTACATATACATTTTAAAAGGT
The DNA here is from genome assembly GCA_963921515.1 of Calotriton arnoldi. Classification (NCBI taxonomy): domain Eukaryota; kingdom Metazoa; phylum Chordata; class Amphibia; order Caudata; family Salamandridae; genus Calotriton; species Calotriton arnoldi. The sequence continues at coordinate 294,516 of CAWUFW010000699.1, forward strand.
ATAACTCAAAAACTATTTTGAAACACTTGAGAGCTGTTCTTGTTAGAAAAATGACACAATTTCCATCAAATCAGAGAGAAAGAGAAATACATTTAGATCAAAGCTTTCAGTGACAAAACATTTAATTAGGAAACATTTCGATTAAAAAAAGATTGAAAGTTGACAATTACCATAATTTATCATTACCTTTGCTTAGTTCTGGTGTCCAATAAGCATGGGAAATGCAAATAGGTCTGGCTTATGAATGAAAGTGCCTTTTGTGTCATTGATTGGTTTAGGCACTTAATAAGTCATGAAACATGCACTTTGTTGCTGACCTTGCACTTTGCACTTAAGCATCCATTCTCCCATCCACTGACTCGTTCATGCATTCATCCTCTGACACAACCACAATAAAACACACATACTCAACAACAAATGCAAGATAAAATAATACAAGTAAAAAAACATGCTGCCATTAAAAATGGCAGGAATATGCTTGCAATAATGTAACTAAACATAGCAGGAGGTGTCCATCTTGCATTGTTATTGTACACAGTCTATTGTGGTTATAAATTTGCAGCACGTGCACCACGTTTATAACCAATCCTACAATGGTAAAACAACGATACACTATGGACAACGGCAGGCCATCATGGTGGGCTTGTTTAAAAGAAGTTGGCATGCAGGATGCAGCACACTACAAATTAAATGAGTGTCAAGCAAGTGCCTACTAGCACTGCCTATGAAGCAGTAGTAGTATCTTATCATTCATGGAAGCAGATTGTAAATGACACTCAAACAGACCAATGGTAGAAGAGGGCTGACCCAAAGGCCCTCTATCTAGCTATATGGATTTATATTTATATATATGGATATATGTATTATTTAATGATTTTTAAATGCAAGGTCCTGGTAGTCAGCAAATACTGTCAGGCCTTCGACAGAAATTGTAGCAAGAATTGTTAGAGTACAAATCGTCTATGCATAGGATTTGTTAAATTGAATAACCAACAGCAAAACCCTTCCCTACAAAGGTAATCTGGTAGATTCCATTAAAAAAATACCTGACTGCAGGCTTTAATGTCAGCTTTAATGTGGTGCAAAAACAATCCACCCTTATAGGCCTATTGGCTTTAAGATATGTGTTACACAATAAATAAATCAGGGCCACTACCCTTTCCTTAATGTTTCATAAAGAACAATCAGGCCTATAACCTTTATCATTGGTTTGTCAGCATCGCAAATTCAGACATACTATATAGGGCATAAGCAATTCCACAAGCGAACATTAGGCATACTGTGATAAATATATAAATATGTACCAAATAACAGTTGTCAGAATAATCCCCCCAAAGAGAGCCTAATAAGGATTATCCTAATGCACATCTTCTATCCCCACAGTTGTTTTGGGTGGGTCACCAACACTGAAACCCTTGTCTGCTAAGGTAATCTGTGAGATTCTATGTAACAAAATACCTTCCTACAGACTTTAACACAGCGTAATAACACCTTTAGCCTTTAACTTTAACACACGCTTGTTACAATAAGTAAGTCAGGCCTATAGCCCTTGCCATTGACTTGACACCTTAACCAACCTATTCAAGTGCACATAAACTGGCAATCATCATGTATACAGTTATAAAACTACAAATATGTATAAAAGGGCAGTTTTCAAAACAATATACAACCCCTCTCAATAGGGCTTAACAAGAATCATCATAGCTTAAATCCTCGGGGTTTGTCAGAGTGTGTGGCCAACACCCAAACCCTTGCTCACTACTGTAATCTGTGAGAATACATGTAAAAGAATACCTGTCTAAAGCCTGTGGCAGTGTGATAAAAATCCACGGTTAAAGGCCTGGTGGCTTAACAAATGCTTTTCACAAATAATAAGCACGGCCTCCTGACTTTGTTGTACCTTTCCATAGTAAGCAGATCAGACCTATGGCTTCGGATATAACTTTTCCAAATGCACCAATCAGTCCTAAAACGTGTCACCATAACCAACTCAGGCCTACAGTTTTAAGTGTAAGATTTCCCACAAGGCAACCATTAGGAACACAGTCTTGGAATTACAAAGGTGTACAAAATTACAGTTGGCTAAGCAAAATAATATCTCTCTTTAGATGGCCTAACAAGGAATCTCACAGGGCAGAATTTCTATAACCATGGTTTATTACAGGGTGTAACCAAAACCCTTCTCTTGTAATTTGTTAGATTCCATGTAACAAAATCCTTGTTTGCAAGCCTTTGCTTTCTTTCATACAGATAAAAAACAATTCACCATTAAATGTATTGATGTTAACATATGCTTTTCACGAAAAATATGTCAGTCCTACTGACTGTATTGTGACATTTCATAATAAGTAGATCAGGCCTATAGCCTTGATCACTGACACCATAACCACTCAACCCAACTGTTTTGAGTATAAGCTTTTTCACAAGCCAAAAAGTGCAATACAAGCACTCTTTTCAGTGGAAGCACACTACCTCAGCTCAATCAAATTCTATAATCACAGGAACCGAAAAGTGGGTGGAGCTTAAGTCCCTCTCTTAGTAGTACTTTGAAAGTTCTTTTTTGTTAATCACATAAGGTCCGGTAACAGCTGTGCTATCAGGCTAGATCTTACAAAGCCCTGCTGTAGTGAGCATTACCTTTCACTAAGGGCAAACAGAGAAGAACAAACACCACAGTTATCTAGGAGAAGTTGTTTGATAGCATCGCAGAGGTATTTATGTGACCTTAAAGGGGAAGCTACATCCATCACAGTGGCATGTGTGTGACCGAAATGTAAAACACAATAGCGTTACTTGATAAAAGGCCTTGGTCAAGCAGCTGGATAAATACATTATCACAACTGGTTGTAGGGTGAGCACTCTGTGGAAGCACACAGCTGTTGACAAATCAAAAGCTGACCTAAGAAGAACCAACATCTGGGCAGAGCCAAAGTCCCTCTCTGTAATACTCCTTAAAGCTCTTTTTTTGGTCATATATTGTCTAGCGACACCTGTGCTGTCAAGCCAGACCTAACACAGTCTGGAATTAGAATAGTAAATTTGCCCAGCTGAAGTAGTGAAACACAAACATGCCGACCAAGATCTAAGTTATGGTTATGAAGCACTTGTTAAAGAAAAGAAGTTTAAATATCTACTTTTTTCAAAATGTTTCAGACTAAATCGTTACGATCTAAAAATAAAATACAGACACAATTAACAGTTTCACACTTAGATTCTCACTAATTTTATTGAATTATATGGATCCAAACTAAAACCTTTGAACTGTCAATGTAGATTTGGTGTTATGCTCCTGTTGTGTAAGGAATGTAGAACCTGAACTCGGAGATCTGCACATGCATTCATTTACATTTAGTTGTTCACATAACTATCTCCGGAAATTGTTGTTCTTGTAGCCAAAACAATTGTACACCACTCAGGCACTTGAACTGTCCATAAAAGCAGATATTTGAATAGCCGCTAAAATTGTATAAGCATATGACAGTTGTTGACTTTACAAGTTGAATTCAGTTCTCTGATATGAAGATGCTCTCATCATTGCAAGCAGAATATTTTCAGGGTCCTTGAAAATGTTGAAATTTGTGACTGGGGTGAAGGCAGGGTGGCACAATGTCACAGAATGGGAGGCTGTACTGATGACGTTGCAGGCCAAAACAAACAAAAGCAGCAGTGGCTCCTCCGTTAAGGTGGAGGAGCGTCGCCGCAGGTACACACAGAATAATAAAATGGTCATTACCATTTTATTATTCTGTGTGCTGCCGGCCACACTAGCACAAGCGTGATGTTGGGTGCAGGGCAGACAGATTCCTGCGTATTGCAGGATGACTGCTTCGAGTGCTCAGTGTGCATGACAGATTGTCCGGCTTTCTACAGCCGGCCAATCTGTCATGCGCACTTCAGAGCCTGCAATCCCAGTGCTGTAAAACAGCCGAGGGATTGCAGGCACAGGCCTCAGCCTCAAAATGAGTGCTGGGTTACCTGCTCCAACCAATCCTGGAGCTGCTAACAGGATGAGAGCAGCTCCAGGATTGGTTGGATTCACATACAGGATGTAAACCACCTTCCTTTCCTGCTCTTCATTGTCGGGAGAGGAGAAAGGCAACATATCGGTGAGTTTTACGGCTCGTCGTGACCCACCGATTTTTAAAGATGCTAGCCACCCCTGAACAAAAGACCTTCATAGAAGAATGATATTTCCAGTGCATGGAGTTTTCACATGCATATTTGTCTTAATACTGACCATACTCATGGGAATAGGGAGAGGAGAATGGGTCTCGAGCTGGACCCAGATCTTTTTTTGCATGACCTTGTAATAGGGGGATACAAAGAGGCACACTACCTGGGCCATACTTCATTTTTAAATGCAATGCATCATGAGTCATCAATATCCTGAGTCATAATGATTATTGAGGGTGAAAATGTCTAGAAAAATATTTAAAAAAGGAAAATGTTGAGATTTTTTCATGGCGTACTACCAGGATGTTTTTTTTTCTAATCTCCTTTTAGGGCAGCATGGGCCGTCCGGGAATCTCAGGCCTTCCTGGTGAAAGTGGAACTCCTGGAGAAACTGGTTAGTTACATTTCTTTATGTATCACTTTAAAGGGCATTAAAATAATCCCCCAACCCCAACAAGGATATTAAAAAAATCAGCAGAATGAAACAAAAATAGTCCTGCTTGCATGTGGAGCTTGTGACATTTCACCCATTAAAATACTTTTGACATGACTGATTGGCAGGAGTTGGTTTCTCCCACATGAAATAAATGTTGGTACGCTCTATTTCTTGTTGCTGCAGGTGATCGAGGAGACACTATAAATTTACCCGGACTACCAGGATTTAAAGGAGAGGTTGGCATCAGTGGCTCTTATGGTACGTGCCCTTGTAATTTAATGCTTATCATGCTGAGATCAAGCTAATTCAAACCTTGATTTAAAATCTGCTATCATTCAGTGAAGGTGTCAAACGAAACAACTGGAAAACTTTTGCTAAGTGAGGCATAACTTTTTGGTGTGAGTTTCTGCCCTTTTAAGGTGAACATACTCAAACCAGCCTTTGGCCAATATCCTGTGAGCTGAGGCCAGTGGTGGCTGGTGAAGTTTGAAAGTGAAAGGGCTTGAGACTAAACCATGAATTTGCGAAAATTCCACTGAGGATTTATTCCCCCGAGGAAAAAAATAAAATAGGGTAAAATGGTGCATTTTCCAGTGCAAATTCTTTCTTCAATTGACATATAAAGCAATAGTCTTTACAAGCATTTCTAAAAGAACACTCAGCAAAATATCTCAAGATTGCCCAGCAAGTTTGACAGCAAGGGCAGGCACCAGTCAAGAGACTGGGGGTTGGGATCTCCCCGCTATGAAACCTTAGTAAAATTAATTCTCTTACCTCCATGACACATTGAGGATAATGGGTTCTGGTTAGATAGATCAGGGCTGGGTGATGTGTTAGTGTTAGCCCTAGGGGGTGTATTATATGGGGCTGAACTATGGGGTAGCTGGAACACGGATTGTCTTACCACCATAGAACACCGTTTTATAAGATCGCTTTTTAATCTACCAACTAGTACCCCCTTGACCCCAATTTATCTGGACCTGGCCCAAAGAAAACTGGCCCACAAGTTGGATTACAAGAGTTTAATGTTTTGGCATCGTCTGTGGACTATTGAGGAGCTTGCCCCTTACCGAGTTGCGATGATGGGCCTTTTGAAACTGTCTCAGGTAACCACCATCCCCTGGTTTAGAACTTTGAGAGACCTGTTGAGGAAACTAGGGATGGAGGCTTATTGGTCTAACCCTGAGAAACTGTACTCAGTACCAAAGAGCAGGGTAAAAACTGTCTATTGGGAGTCCATCTTGATGAAAGAGGTGACAAAGCCGGTGGGCACCCTGACCCAGGAGTTTACGAACTTTAAACCTCTTCCGTTGTTTGAGGAAACCATTGATGAAATTGTTCCACCCCTTGCATGTACATTATTTCTCCAATTTAGATACAAGTCCCTTCCCACCAAACTGTTTTGTAACAAGTGGCGTACTAATGTTCCTTCTGATGATAAATGCCCAGCATGTAAAGAAAGCCCCAAATCCCTAGTCCATTTCCTATTTTTTTGCCCCCACTATAAGACCTTGAGAGGTAAGTGGATAATTCCCTTGTGTAGGATTATCAGCCCTGGCCACTACCTTGATGTATTAAGAATTTTATCCACTGACACTCGTAGAGTAATAGTCTTCGGTTTGGCCAAATTTTGGCAAGCTTTATGGATCAAACGCTCGAAATATAGTGTATAAAATCTTTTTATTGTATTTTTATCTGCATATATGGAAGAATTGTATCCTTTTATGGCTTTTATCTTTGTATGCTTCTTAACTTACTTCTTTTTCTATGTACTTTTAAGATCTTTGTGATCGAAATGAAAGTTATGATGATTATGTTAGTGTTGTTACAAAAACAATTGACAACAGAAATCTTTGCCACTAAGCGGAGTGCCAGACAAGTATTCAGCTATGGGCCACTCTGAAAAATCCCCTACATCCTCCAACTCTAGATCCACTTAGTAATTCAATCATCAAATAATTGTGTGCCAGGACTTTGCATATTGCTTCCCATAGCTCTGTGTTCTTCAATTGCTAGGGGGCTCTTTTATCAGGAGTCTGTGCTGTTCTGTGCTAATCGCAGGTACTTGCTTATTAAAGTCCTTGATATGCAGTGGGAATAAATAACAAAAATAATCAGAATAGAGATAACCAGACTCTGATCTTTAAGTGAATCTGAAGACCAAGACTGGAAAGTACTGGACTTTGGTTAGTGCTGCTACGTCATACTAATGGCGGTATGTCTACTATGGGACTGATTATGAGTTTGGCGGTGCAGGAGCGGGACCGCCATGCCATCACCCCGCTCCCGCACCACCAAACCTGTGTGCGCATCGCCTGCCAGATTATTGCTTTTTTTGTCACTGGCGGGCTGCTATTTGGCGCTCCCATGTGCACCGCAATAGGAATGTCAAAGGCAGTACCTGCACGGCATGGACTGGTGCAGTCCATACCATGCAGGTCCATACCATGCAGGTACTGGAGTGCATGCACACAGGGGGGCACAACATATGACCCTCCTGCATGCACCCCATTGCCCAGAGGCCTTTGTTTCTTCTTTGCCATGGTTTTCATGGAGGAGGAACAGCCATAAAAACTGTGGCGGAGAGGAAAATCGTAATATGCTTGGGGGAACCGTGGCAGTCCTGCCAATCATATTGCTGCCTCAAGACTGCAGCGCCACCGCCAGGGATCTCGGATCTCTGGCCGTTGCGGCGGTGCAATGGAGATCCGACCGCCCAACTTGTAATGGGGCGGTCGGACCGCTGGTGCAGCGGTGGCTGGACCGCCACCGCTGCACCACAGTGAGTCTGGCAGTCTGTGGTCCTCCAGACTCATAATATGGCCCTTTATGTGTACTATATTAGAGAGGAAGTGTCGTCAGGGCACTGCCGACTTTGGTACTGGAGAGCCAGGTTTGAATCTCGACGTTGGCTCAACATTCTGTGATTCTGGGCAAATCACTTAAACTCCTCGTGCATAAAAAAATTAATGCGTAATGTAACTTGTGCTCGTTTAAAGCTGCCCAATACCTTCGGGTTGAGTTTGTGCTATATAAAACTGCAAAAACAAAACGACACAACCTTTGACTCCAATGACATCACACAATCTTTGGGCCAAATGAGAGCTGTTGAATTTCTTTTAAATCATGTTATTTCAAAACCTAAGACTGTAGTTTGTTAATAAACATTGACTGATAACACAAACAAACCACCAGCTATATAAGCCAGTGAAAGCTAGCAGTCATACTTACATTTTAAGTTCATTAGTCCCATTGGTTGCAGTGCTTATTTTGTAAAAATATAAGGGCCAGGGCCCAAGGTCTACTTCAGCAGGCACTACCACAGCCCCTGCCACTGCTGCCGAATGCCAGTGCCAGCACTACTTAGTCATCAGCACACTTGAACAAGTGAGACATTTTTTACAATACCCCGTCACCCGAACACTAGGGAAGGACTGGAAGTGCTCCTTCTATATATTTTTTTATAAACACTCGACTGGCGTACATTGCTCAACAATACACCTTCTGGTGTACTCTCATTAATGTGCTCATATAACATATATAACATTTTCACCAAAAGCGTGTTATGAGATGTCCTCATTTGTACTCGTAGTAGCACACTATGAGATGCAGGCCCAGCTTTAGGGCGGTGCGACCAGTATGAATCCACTGGGCGCTGACCTGAGGGGGGGGCCTATATGCCTCCCACATGCCCCATACTTTTCACCACTTTTTCGGACAGCCTCTGCTTTGGTACCCGACTTTCTCAGCTCGACTGCACCAGTCCAAGTCATTTTTCCAGTCGGACACTCTCGGCGGGAGGTTCGCCCCCCCAGGCCTTTGCAATGTTTCTTTTGGCTACCACCGCCGACACCATGAGCCAAATCTTGGGATACTTGGGCCAGGCCTCCTCCTCTGTTACATACAGGATGTGCCACCTGGCCTTCAACGGGACCACCAGGCCCGTGACCTCAGACATGACCCTTGTAACATCTCCCCAATACTCCTGAATTATGGGGCAGCCCACAGTATATAAAAAAAGGAGCCCACTACTCCGCAACCCCTAGTCCCAATTTGTGCATAGGCGATCTGGAAGAGTAAGACCTATGTAACATTCTCAATTGTATCAGGTGGAAACAAGATCGAATGGCCACTTCTCTCGGACTCTGGAAAGCCTCAGCCCAATCATCATCTTCTAATAGACCAATATCAGTTTCCCAGGCCTCCCACAGGGTGACCAAGGGATCGGGGAGTTGTTCATGATCTTCCTACATGTTAGAGAGGTGGCCTTGGACTCCACTGGATCTAGTAAGAGTCTATCTTCTAGGGACGTGTATTCCACTAATTGTTATCCCTCTGTTATGTGTCTTCGTAGTGCATGGCCCAATTGCAAGTAGTGAAATATTTCGGTGTCTGCCATGCTATATTCAACCTTCATGTCCTCGAAGGTAATCATAGCCTGGTTCCTCCAAATGTCTCCCAGTGTGTCTATTCCCAGAAGCTCCCATTTGTGGAACCCCTTAAGGTTTCCCACCTCACCTAATAGGTCGCTGTCCTATAGGGGGGTTTTCTCCATGAGCATACCCTCGCAGTGTAGGAAACGATTGACCTCATGCCATGTTTGCACCACCGTGTGGGTATGTGGTGGCAGCTGTCTCAACATCCTTCTGGGATAGAGCGCAGCCAGATACCCTCGCCTACCCATCGCCTGGCGGTCGACCTGTTAAGCTGGTTCCTCCCTATCCGCGACTACCGGCCTCATGAGTGAGCAAGAAAAAGGGCCCCCCCTCCCCAAACGAGTGTGTTCATCTGTCCCTGTGCCTTCGTGTCTTCTGAGCTGATAAGAACCTGTATGGTGGAATACAATAGCCTGGATAAAACAATCTCAACTCGGTAACCCCCCCTCCCTGTTACCCTGCTCAGTGGGTTTGAAACCACCCACCACCCCAACATGTAGAGTTCCTGTCGCCCCAATATTAACTGAAGTTGTTCCAGGGTGAGCTGGCCCCAACCCGCTGGCCCTTAAACACATCTTGTTCTGTTATAGTTCACATCAGAGCCTGTGTCTTCCCTTCTCAAGGAGTTCGTAGCTTACCCCCCAGCCCCGCCCCAGGATCAACCTCCTCCCATACCTTGCCATTTTCGCAAAAGGACACAGCTTGTGTCCAATTAACAAGTCTGGCGTGGGTCCAACAGTTATGAAAAGCGTCCATTCAGCTCAGCCGTTGATGTCTTTGATCACTCTGTATCTCGGATCCCTCCCTCCTCCTGTCGGTCATCATAGTTCGAAGTTTCCCCTCCCGCTCAGCCAAGAGCTTGACCCCTCCGAGCATTCGAGTCGATCAGTGGTCTACCACTCGCCAGCCATCCAACCATTCCCAGGCGTCCTCCATTGAATTGGTCTTATCATCAGCCACCGCCCTGAGACATGCCGGATATAGCATCATATATTTGATTTCCCTGGAACGCAGTTCCCGCTTTAGGGCCTCAAAACTCTGTCGCTGGCGCTGAAGCTGTAGCTTGAAGTCAAGAAAGAAATGGATCATCGTGTTTTAGTACTGAAGGTCCCCCTGGGAGCGTGTGGCCTGCAGGATAGTGTCTCTGTCCCAGTAGTTTAAGATCCGGGCTATGATCGTACGAGGGTGAGCTCCAGGTTACGGTTTGGGCATAGGCGCTCTGTGCGCTCGCTCGATTGTAAAGAAGTTTGACAAACTCTTAGGGCGTAGATGGTTAAGTATTAAGTCATCTAGGAAGAGATCGACACTGGGTCCCTCGTATTTGTCCATTTTAGTCGATTGGGCCAGGACCTGGCCCTTGGGCTTTACCATAGCCCCCTCCGTGACAAGGGATAGGCCCCTCTCAGGCAAGCGATTTCAGGTGAGTACCAACTCTCCCCCCCTGCCGCTGCAAGGTGCTATCTATAGACGCCACAGCGCGGGGCCACTGCGTCACTTCTCAAGCTCCCGGGTTCTTTCTAGTGGGTCTCAAGACCCCTCGCTAAACCTCAGAGATTCTTGATTGATACTACCATATCCTGCACCCAGCCCCCGTAGGACAAGGGCAAGTTCAGTCCCGAAGTAGCCAGGCAGGTTCCAAAATATTTCGCCACTACCTGCCGGACCTTCCTGCTGTCTCGATGGATATGGCTGGTCTTTTTGGGCCCTCTCCTGCCCTCCGTAGATATTCTGGGCAGTTGTGTCTCTTCTAGTCTGGGGTGGGTAACCCCGCCTCAGTCCAACTGAATGCCTGGGCCTCTCCAGGCACGCCTGGTCTGGCCGGGAGCCGGCCCTGGGGAGGCAAGCTTCTCTCCGCCAACACCACATTGGGAGGGAGGGGGACAAGCTAAACCTGGACCAATTTTTGTGTGTGTAAAAGGCTGCTTTATTGAAACAGGTGCATATCACAATGAATAACACTGGCAACTGCCTTACAAACTAACACCTCACTATACATAAAATAACTGATCACCTGTTCCCCCCCCAGCCCCTACGATCCCCACATCAAATCCCCACCCTGCCGATAACATAATAACATTACATAACATCCACATTACATAGTATTGCAGTTACAAATCCTGCCCTCCAATGAAACCCAAACCCCTACCTGCCTTTCTGCAACTGTAACTACCAAACATCTAGTCTAAACTTAGCCTACCTGCCTACCCTTTCCCTGCCCCTGCTCGCAAACTTCCAACACTTAACTAAAAACTTCTGCCAATCTTGGCCAACTTTTAACAACCCCGCCTGCACCTGTTCCAAGCGACAAGTATACAATTAGCAAAACCCCTATGCACCTGTCTCCACAAACCTTGCCTCGAATGCTAAGGAACTGACCCCAAATAAGACACCCCACAAATACAAATTATAGGGTGGGAGGGAGGGCAAAAACGCTAACTGCCCTACGCTCCCAGCCACCAGGTCACCAAACCTAAAATGGTGGCTGGGAGCGAGACAAACCCCCAGATATATATTTTGGGCTACAACATATGTTGGGCTACAATTGGGCTATTCCCAATGTAGCCCAACCGCTAAAATGGCCGCTATCCGGCTCGCCCCTTCCCCCTCCCAATCTGCCCGGGGGGCAGGCTGCCTCCGAACCCCCCAGCGCTGGCTACGGTGCCACCTTGCCCCGCTCTCTCTGTCCCTGGAGACTCTTGAGGTGTGTCTGGCTCTCTTTGTAGAGCGGGCGTCTATTGTAGCACCGGAGGGGGCTCCCACTGTGGCGCTGTCACTTCAGGCTTCCAACGCCTCCAGAACATCCTGCTTGGTCCCTATCTCCGCCTCTAGGCCCGACTCCCGGCCTCATTGCCGCTGCAGCCCCCGTCAGCCCCAATGTCGGGCGCTGCCAGTTCTCGCTCTGTCTCCTTTTCCGGCCGCCGCGGGCCCTCCCACTACAGGGCCGAGGTGTCTTTTTCGTCCCCGCAGCTCGCCGCCATGCCCGAGACTGCATGCACCTCTCACCTGCGGCCCGCTCGGGCTCCAATCTCAGTCTGCATAGGCCTCCCCGGCCTGTGATCCAGCTGTTCGTCCATGCTTTGTGGTCGAGCGCGGGAAGTGTATTAAACAAATCCCTGTTGCAGCCCCCGCAGCATGTTCTCTTTGCTGGGTGGCAAGGTCTCGAGCAGAGACGGATCAGTGTGCGGATTTAAAGCGGTAATTGTGATCGCGGCTCAGCGCTGTTCTACGGAGTGGCCATCGGGGTCAGCACTCAAGCCATTCCCTCCACCAGCACTTATTTCTAAACACCGGCACAAATTAAGCACTGATTGGTTGAGTCACGGGGGTAGCCTATTGGTACATCTCATATTGTTGTACTACGAGTACATATAAAGTAATTTCATAACATGACCGAGATAAGCATGTTGTGTTCTGTGTGTCTGAGCACATTAACATTGTATAAAACAAATATTGCTCAAACTCCATGCACAAGAGCACATATTACGCTTTGTGTGCCATGCATAGACCACATCCTGTCCATTCTAGCAATACATATATCACACCTTTCAACACACCCTCATGTACGAGGCACATTTTTAGAGGAAGAAGGTGAAAAAAAATATGTTGATGAGTTATAACTGCAACAAAAGTGGTCTCGAATTAACATGTTCTCCACCACATTGACTGTCTAGTTAAGCACACAGGGGTGTAGCTATCAATGGTGCAGCAGGTGTAGTGGCACCCAGGGACCAGAGGACCCACAGAACTCTGGTTATTACAGTATTTTACTACGCAACCAGCAGTGAGGAGGAGGCCTTTTCCTAGTTTACATTAGGCCCACAGCCAGTGGTGGCTTATCACCTTTGAAAGTGGTGAGACCGTAAAAGTGAAATATGTTTATAACAGACAGTAAATGCTTTATAAATAGAATGTATCTTGATCACCTCTGCAATACGAATTCCATTTTGAAGCATAGCATAGCTGCAGAATGGAATTTGTAATGCAGAGGTGATCTGGAACATTCTATTTATAAAGCATTTACCCTCCCTTAAAAGCATGGAGAACTGTCATAATAAAAATCATCTTACCATGACACCCGGGGTTAAAGTTTTAGACGTTGCGCTGCCTGGCTGTATAATAGGTTCATGCTGGTCCCAGAGAAAGTAAGCCTGAAGCTTCCCAGCCAACCTAAGCACTGCTTTCATGCTGGCTATAATACTAAACAGCATAACACCAGTGCCAGGATTGGCTGGGTCAGGCAAACACAACACTACTTCGGAGACCGATGGGGCTCTGTCTCTGCTATTACAGCTCCCTCATAGCATTGGTTCTGGAAGCCTGAACTGCGTATGTTAGGCTGGCCACAGTGATGACACCGGCCAATCTGACATGCGCAGTTCAGTTAACATAACCTCAGATGGTTGTCCCAATGAATTCAAGAGAGAGAGTGCTGTAGCCACACCCCTAATGGAAAAACAATGAATGACAGGGCGGGGTACGTTTTTAGAAGGGAAACTATGTTAATAATAAGCCTCTCTGTCTGTGGGGGCTCCCAGTTGGGGGTGAACGTCCTCATGCCCCTATAGAGGAACCACCCCTACCCACAGCACCCCTGCTAAGTCACTGTAAGTGCATTTAAAATGGTGCGTGTTTATGTGAGTCACAGTAAGAAACCAGCCATTACATTTGTTTTAATTTAAAAAAAATACCTTAATGGACAGTCTCAACTACGAAGTAGCAGTGATTAGGGGACTCTGAATCACGCAAGTGCTGCGTAAGAGGAATGACCGCTGTTATCCTGTGATACCTTCCAAGGACTGTCCGATCTAAAGCTGACTCTGTGCCACTACTCCGGTGGAAATTTACGTCGTCTTAAGACCTATGAGTCAGAACCGGCCCTTGCTTGGAGTGCCCCCTGGACAGAAAGAAATTTGCCACCATCGCTGCTGTTGGCGTAAAATGAGGCAGCAGGGGGTCACTTTTCACAGGTCAGCCCCTGGCTGCCAACATCAAAGCATTGATCTGATTACAACATCTTGCACCTCTCCCAGCTCATCAGATTAGTCCACACTTAGCTCCTTCAGGCTGATGCTAACTTGTTCCTTGGGGTGGAACGAGGGTGTTGGTGTATGGCAGCTGGGGGTGAAAGGTAGATGGGAGGCGGGCTGACAGGGAGTTAAATACAGCGATTGGCACGCGTGAAAATGATTAGAACAACTTTAAATTGCAGGAGTTAAGGTAGAGGGACATTGCTGTGCACTGGACCTTAGTGCAGAGAGCTCCGTGAGTCCCTCCAAAGATTGGTGTCCTGGGCCTGGGCCAACTCAACCCATGTCAAAAGCCACCCCCGCTAAGAGTAGTAGATTTAAACTGGTGAGGTTCAGCTCAAAATGTATGCACTGTAAAGAATTGCCCTGGCAGGCAGCTGGGGTGCAGGGAATACTCCCATCCGTGCACATTGGAGGACTCTTCACATGGATGAGTGGGTTCTAGTGTACTCTGAAGCATGGGTCCAGTGTGAGCGGGCTCTCAATGTTGACAATAACTATTGTAGGCAAATATTCAGATCAACCCAGAGAGGTACCTTCTAAGAAAATCTTTACATGAATAGTTGTATTTTTCCTGAGACTCAGTGCCTATTTTACAAAACAAGGCACTTCAGTTGTACAGTGGTCGGCAGTACACAACAAAGTTTAATTTAATAAAATAGGAAATGACACAACACCACCCAATCTGCATGACACAGTATAGAAGCCATTCAGCTGAATCAGTTCTCTGTGGAATCTCAAGTTAGTACTGCACTAGTGGTCGCAAAATTAACATCTTGGGCCATATAGCCTGTCTCCTTGGAGTCTTGTCCATGGTGAGTATGGAGAATCACATCCTACCCTGGACAAGACTCTGAGGAGATTACTGGAGAGGAGTTTGCCGCCTCACTTACCTGCCTCCTAAGTCCCAACCCAACAGTCCTTTCCAAAATAATTCCTGAGCACCTATCTGTGCTTTTCGCTGGTCTGGAATAAGGGCTTTTGATTGGTGTACCAGGGACATTGGAGAAAACAAAAAGCTAAAAAACATAACTACACAGTGTGCAGTCAGGACTATTGCATTTAGTACAGTACACGGAGCAAAAAACTGGAGCCATCACAACTTGTACTGATGCACTGCGCAGGTTTCAGTGCTCAGCTTCCAGCCAGCAGTCTCAACTGCTTTAACCCTACCTTTTTCAGAACATCACAGGGTGGGGTCAGTGAGGCTTGCTGACCAGACTCTGTGATAAGTTGTGAGGGAGTGGAGTGTCAAGACTCCACTGCCATGATTGACGTGTCACCTAGATGCTACAGGGTTGAAGCATGAACCGCCCAGTTTTAACTTCATGTGTTTCATCATGGGGTGCTTCTTAGCGCAGGAGGAAGTGGCTTTGCTGGGCTCATGACCTCGTAGACCTCAGGAATGTGAGATCATCAGCATGGTAATTGACAGCTGTTAGAGTGGCTGACACTGGCTTTAAAGTGCTGCCCAGTGCATGTGCCTGCCACCAACCTGAGCTGATAATCAGGTAGTTTTTTAAATGGTTATTGTTGAGGACTATTAACAAAACAATTAAGGTAGAAAACAGAGGGAGTAAAGCCTCAACACCCACATAGGTGATTCACCACTTGCTGGGGCCACTGTGAAACACAAGGGGATTGGTGGATTCTTGAGTGGTTCTCACAAATCTCAACAAGATCTTTGTAAAGGAAAAAAGAAAGGACCTTTTTCTTATGCATATCTCTTTGCCCAGTTCCTGGGGTCTGTCCTCTATCACTGACTCGTGGGCAGTCTGGCATATGGGGTGGCCCTCTTTTATTACTATAGACTTTCAGCTTCATTCAGACAGTAGGATGGCTACATTGGGCCCTTCGAGGAGAATAATTAGAGAGGTTTGAGGCCCTGGTTCAGTGAGATTCTGGAAGCTGATGAACATGGAGCCTTGCAAATACTCCTCCCAGCAACACCATATCTCAAAAGGTGGTGGTTTGGATGATAGAGTTGAAAAGCGTCAAAGCGAAAACTGATCGTTTCCCTGACATAAGCCCTTCAGAGATCTAGGGACATGCAGCTGGTAAAGAAGTTGCCCTTGAAGTATCATTTGCCGTACTCTCTGTCACCTGCATCTGCTTGGGATGTATCATCTTGCTTCTCTGTGTCATCTTGTCCATCTGTAAAGTATGAGGCTATGAGGATCCTGACCATGAACCAACTCCAGGGGGCATCTTTGTCAAATGTTCTGACATGCTTTCACTCTTCAACTATAGGCAAGCAATCTTCAACTACTGATATGTGCAGTACCAGCAAATTTCAACAATTTCAAGTGCTTCATCTTCCATGACTGTCTGTAAACTGAGATGTCACTGACATACTTCTGCGTAAGTGCAGGATCCTGGCAAGGTGGCTTTGATAAGATAAGGTTTCTGTTGTGAAATGGGTTTCGTCCATTTAATCCACCCGGAATTTTTGCTTTTTGATCATTTTGGACCTTTATTGTGGGTGAGTCTCACTATTCGAGTCTCACCACGGTAATCACATGATAATTTGACTGTGAATGTTTACAGCTAGTATCTGCCTTTTAAGATAAGGCCGCTGCGACATAACTAGGGTAAGGGGCACTGGGCTGCTAACCCATGAACATGTGTGCACATGCGTGTGCACACATTTGTGGGCTGCGTGTGTGAGACTACTGTCGTTCACAGCCTGGTAATTGCACACAGGTAGCCTGGCTCAGAAGGGACTCTGCAGGGATAGATGTTGACCAGGGTAGGCTTTATAATATTTGTGGGCAGTCATAGGTAAAGTCAGTAGGCCTTACTGGATGGCTGCAGTGTCTCTGTATTATACACATGGGGGAAATCAGCCTTAAATTGCAGTTTTGCTCCACTTAGGCCTACACAGTCCAAAGAGGTATTAATCTGGGGTGGAACATGCACGACAAATTAGAATATGCAGGTCCCAAAACCTTCATGTACATTTTATGGGTCGTCCAGAAATGTCCTGTTTCTCTTGCTCAGCTCATGATCAGATTTTCAGCCTTTTGCCACCCTGCTGTGCCAAGTTAATTATTCTGTTCCTCAGCAGGAGGAACAAAGACCTCCCCACACAAAAGGAGTGCTTCACTCAGCTCCTGAGTGGGGAGGAAAATGCGTATCTGTTAATTAGCTGTCACACTATACTGGGGATGGGACAGCCCAGGCCCACTGAACAAAGGAGAAAGCCACACATTTAGAGCCAACACAAGAGGGGCTCCATTTTGAGGTTTTGATGGGAAAGTCCTTGGCAGTGATATCAGCTAGGGTGGAACTGAGGCCCGAGAGGAGATGTACACATAGACCACTTGACTGCACCATATTGGATTATTAAATATCAAAAAGAGAGAGAGGAATAAGATATAGACTAGTTCACTTACCCAAGGAATTGTAGCAATAATCAATAGGAGCTAACTATATAAATAAGAGAACTCTTATGGTGTATGTCAGAGAAAACAATTCTGTTTTATATGAAGGCCCTCACCCACCAACCTGGTTGGTGGCATGCTTCATCATCGGGCCCCACCCGACGGCACCGAGTGTGCCTCGGGTGTGCTACAACGCCTGCTTACAGCGGAGCGGGTTGTGTAAGGTGAGTATGCAGTGATAGGTGTTGTGAATGTGAAAATAAAAAACTGTCCAATGGGTCCCAGGGTCCACAGGGGAGTTTTATTCATGGGCTTATGGCAGTATTTAAAACAAGGCTACGGATGTAGTCTGGGGATAATTATCGTCCCCTTACATCCAGTGGGGTCAACTAGTTTCAGCCAGGCCTTATGGTAAAACTGGCTTTCATCAGGACCGTATGTGTGTAGTGAAATTAAAAAGGAGTCTACAGGGTATGTACAGGCTCCTATGTGACGCACACACTAAGGTGCGAGAAATGAAAGAGGATGGTTTCCTCTATAGTCGTACCTGTGAAATAAGGAAGAACAAACGTGAAAAAACATAAAAAACAAACATACATCAAGAGTAAGGAATACGATAAGGCACTGTGATATTCAATGTGACTTAATATCGTCGTGCCTAAAATCGGAATAATGCGGAATGTGTCGGCATGTGA
This sequence comes from Calotriton arnoldi, assembly GCA_963921515.1. NCBI lineage: Eukaryota > Metazoa > Chordata > Amphibia > Caudata > Salamandridae > Calotriton > Calotriton arnoldi. The sequence continues at coordinate 312,666 of CAWUFW010000699.1, forward strand.
TGCTCAGTTGTCGTTTTGTAATTATGCGTTACCGTGCTATCACTTCGAAAAAGTCAATGTCAATAAATAGTGACATTAGTGCACGTGAACACGGAAAACAGAAAGGCTTACTCTTATAGTCTAAGAGGCTGACTCCATGAGTCCCTGGAGGGGGTCCGGCTTACAGTCACACTCTGGTGATGGTTAAGAGGGGAAATGGTTACAGAGGGATGTTACCCCCTAGTGGTCACACGTATACGCCCCACAGGTTAGCAACGGTATCCCCCATTTCCCTACTTACTTCGTCACAGCTCAGAACCCGCATCTCCACCTACTTGGTCATTACAGGAACTCTGTCGATGTTCCTAATGGTTTTGGCGGGGTTTAAATACCTGTCAGGTGCCGCAGCTGCAGTCAATTTTCTCTCCAGCGCGACTAGCGTCTGTCAGGTACCGCAACTGCAGTCGATTGCCTCTCCAGCGCGACTAGCGTCTGAGGAAAGAGTAGAGACAGACAACAGACTGCACGTGTGTATAGAGTCATCAGTGGCTACACTGTAAAATGTAATAGTTGTTCCAATCGGCAGTTTATTGAAGAGCAGAATATTATGTGTTTAGAGCAACTATTGCTAATAAATTAACGTGTGGCTGATTGGTCTAAGTGAGCTCAGTATAGAATGAGAAAAAAAGAGAAAACAGACTAGTTTGGTGTAAGAGACTGGGGCATCAACTGTTGAGCATTACGTGTAATCTCACGCTGACTAGATGTAACACCTCTAAAAGTACGTGGTCTTGTTGCACACGAGTTACAGATACAAGGTGCACTAATAGAGGTCGTTTCAGGTCATATCTTTTGGTTGAACAAGAGTATTTATATCCATATAAAGGGCCATATCAGTGGTCCTAAATTTTAATAAAGGGCTTGGACTTGTTTCATTTCAGTTATTAAGACTGTTCCAGGGAATATTATCATTTAATCCTTGGGTATGGGTCAAAAGGCGATATATCCAACGCTGTTCTTTAGAGAGGAGGAATTTGTCGTTATTGGTGTTATGGTATGGTATATGTTCTATTATTGTCCATGATATGTCATTGGGGGTGTGTCCTTTTTCCAGGTAATGATCCATCAGTTTGCTATTTGATTTTTTGCACCGAATGGTGCTACGGTGCTACACAATTCTTGTCCTTACTTTCCTTGTAGTCATGCCGATGTAGCGGAGTTTGCATGGGCATTCAATTAGATATATTGCGTTTGTAGAGTTGCAATTTGTATGTTTCAGTTGGTGCCACTTTTTACCCGGTTCCAGATCGAGTGTTTTACTGGGTTGCGTTAGATGACATACACTGCAGTTACCACAAGGGTAATGACCGATCACGTTAGGTAAACCCCACGCGTTCAGAACAGTGTTGCCAGTGGTGTTCAATTTCTTAGGGCGGGTGGATACCAACCGGTCTTTTAGGCTACTGGCCTTCTTATATGCAAATAGAGGTAGATCCCATTCTCTGGCTCCTGTATTAAGAATTCTCCAGTTTTTCCGTATTATTTTAGCAACCTTGTTAGATACTTCATTGTACGTAGTGACACAAGTAAGTGGTGTCGATGTGTCATTTCGTGCTTGATCTTCAAGGAGTGCTTCCCTGTTCTGATTACGGGCACGTTTTTTCGTAGTTTCTATGATTTTCTTGGGGTAGCCTCGTTCCTGTAGTTTTTGAGCGAGGTCAATTGATTGTCTGTGGAAATCTGCAGTGGAACTGCAGTTTCGTCGTATACGGAGGAACTGTCCAAATGGTAGGTTCTCCCTGAGCGGGCGTGGGTGAAAACTTTCAAAATGTAACAGTGAGTTTCTTGCTGTCGGTTTATAATAAGTGGAGGTCTTGAGAGTTATCCCCAGACTACATCCGTAGCCTTGTTTTTAAATACTGCCATGAGCCCATGAATAAAACTCCCCTGTGGACCCTGGGACCCATTGGACAGTTTTTTATTTTCACATTCACAACACCTATCACTGCATACTCACCTTACACAACCCGCTCCTCTGTAAGCAGGCGTTGTAGCACACCCGAGGCACACTCGGTGCCGTCGGGTGGGGCCCGATGATGAAGCATGCCACCATATTGGATTATCCCAGCATGCTGTGCAGGAGGATTGGGATAGGGCTGGTGGTGTGATGTGGCATCGTGGGATTGGCCAGGAGTGCCTGGCACCTAGAACATCCCACCCACCCTTCAAACTCCTGCACAAGGGAGACCAAGAGTTGGACCCTGGACTTGAATGGCGGCAACTCCATGGACAGCTGGAAGGACAAGCCGCCAGATGCGATGATGGACTAAGGACTCTGTCTGCTGCTGACCACAGGACTTGTGGGTCACTACAGGGCCATTGAGTGTTGTTATTGTGTGCCAGCGTATGGTGATTACTAGCCCACACCACCTACCTTGAGTAGGCCTTGGACTGCTCTGGTTTGCTACCCCACGAGAATCAAGCACTGCAATGGGGTGTTGGTTCCCAGGGAGGGGAAAATTGTGGTCTTATTACTTGTGCAGTCCTTGCATCCTGCACAACTAATAACCCAGTTTCATACAGTTTCTCCAAAGCTCTACCATTTGACCAAGCAAGAACTGGACCTTACTTCAACTTTGAGTCTGGACCTCATTTTGGCCAACTAGGCAGGTCACTCCTTGGTAGTCACTGGTAATGTTTTGGTGGCAGATCCTGTGAAGAGTTATAAAGGTTTGAATATAATCATCAGGACCCGTATTTGTGCTGTGTACTCCTCTCAGTCCCTTGTTAAAGAAATTCAGAGAGTGGCACCAACTATTCATGCTGTGGGGAAATTTGCAGATCTCTTGGCCCGCATAGAATTTCAGGGTGTTTCTTTCAGGTGTCACCTATGATGGACTCAAGTGCCTGACTTTGTCACAAGATTGAATGCTGTGGCCCAGAGACAGGTCAATTTGTGTGAATGAAAGGCTGAAGGGGCTGAAAAAGTGTCTCTGCTGAGTATACCCTTTGGACATTCTATCCTATTCGAAGGAAATTTAGAGGAGCTTCTAAGACAGGCCTTTGAAAATCAGAAACATGCTCAGATTTTCAAGAATCAGTCCAGAGACCTCACACCGCCATTAACATAGACATCATCAGAATCGTTTTCACCCCCTGCATCTATCAGTCAGTTCCAGCTTTCTTCTTCCTATGCCCAAAAGACTGGTCACTCAGCTTCTTCTTCTTCCAAGACCCAATAGTAGTCCTAAAGATGCAGATCTCCTTCCTGTAACTGGGCCAGGGGGGCTCATCTCTCCCTCTTCAGACAGTTATGGGAGGAATCCATCTCAGATACCCGGGTGTTAGGCATAATCAGGCATGGTTACTCATTGGTCGTCTACATACCTCCAAATTCTGGTTCTGTTCTCATTCACAGGCGAATAACCATTGCTGGACAGCTAGCTCTCCTCCAGGGGTTTGCATGCTTGGTATAAAGAACAGGTGATGGTAACTGCTCCCCCTTCAGGGGTTAGACAATAATTTATTACAACAGTATTCCTAGTGATGAAGCTTTCCAAAGAATACTGCCTAATCATCAATTTGAAACCAATGAACTATCACTTCAAATTGGATATTACAATGGATAAGTCCCTTGATCCCAAATTTGAGCAGTTGATTGACATAGTCCTGTAGGATGCTTATCTTCACATCCTGGTGCATCCTTCTCACCAGAGGTTTCTATAAGTTTAAGTAAAAGGGATTCATTTGTAGTTTTAAGTGCAGCCATTCGGTCTCAATTCATACCAACAGTGTTTACCAAGGTTCTGGCTTGCTTGGTGGCAATCCTTCACAATGCCGAAATCTTAGTACACCCTTACCTGGACAACTGGCTAGTTAACGCTTCTGTTGTACGGGGCAGTAAAGGACACAGACATATGTTGGCTTCTTGACCATCAGAGATTTCTCCTTAAACTCCAGAATTCCTACATGATGCCATTCCAGGATCCAGAGTTTAGGTGTGGGGCTCGGTTCCATACTCAGTTGAGGGCTGCCTTCCTACCCAAGCAAAAAGTTTCAAGACTTCCATAGTGACTGCCTTGTTGAATCAGTATCAGACTTCCTCGAGGGACTGGGTCCAAATGCAAAGGGACAGTGTGAGTCCTGGACTGGGGAAGAGTATTCCTGTGGGACACCTTGAAGGTCTTAGTGTAACTACTCTTAGGTTTTCTGTTCTTCTGTTCTTGAAGGCCTCCTGTGTCTTAGTGGTGCCACCTACACTTGGTCCAGCATTTGTTACATCAATTGGAAATCTTCCTCACAAAAGTATTCAGCATGTTTTACTGTGGTGGTTGCTTCCATCAAACCTAGAACAAGGTGATCCTCAATCTGGAGGTAGGGAATCAGAGATCTTTTGAATGTTACCCAAGCTGTTAGGATCTACATGTCTCATTCTTCCACTTTCTGATTCTGTGATGGTCTGTTTGTCAGCTTTGGAGTATCCCAGCAAACCTCTTCTTCCTCGGTGAGCAGATGGGTTAATATTTTTCATGTTGCTATGATGCCCAGAGTCTTACCCACTAGGTTCAGTCCATTGTCAGGCTTTTGGTGTGATGGCCGCCTTGAAGGGAGAGGCTAGAAGGGCATTTCCCCAAGATAGGTACAGATCTGCTACTTGGATGGCTCCTTTGAAAATAGAGAACTTGCAGCTGTTCTCCCTTAGTAAAAGCTGATTTCTGTAATGCCATATGTTTTAACTGAATTGAAGGGTAAACAACGTTTACAACGCATCGTTTACAACGTATGCGTTTACAACGACGCGTTGTTACATCGCATGCCATTACAACGCAAGTCGTTACAACGACTTGCTGTAGGGGGCAGAAGGTGTTGGATTTTCAATCCAACACGTTCCCTACTGTTGCACACACTGGAGTTGGAATAGTAAATTATACTATTCCAAACTCCAGCGCCCCCCCTACAGCAAGTCGTTGTAACAACTTGCGTTGTAATGGCATGCGATGTAACAACGCGTCGTTGTAACAACTTGCGTTGTAAATGCATGCATTGTAAATGCATGCGTTGTAACGAGAGCTATTCAAATTGAAGTGTTGCAATAATTTGAAGTCAGTGTGCTATGTTGGAATTGAGTCATGGCTGTATTACTCTGGTATATCTTCATATAGTAAAGACTAGGACATGGTAAGGTTGAGCAGGTAATGTGCTGATTATTTACCAATAATCTTTACTTTGATTACCCTATCGTCTCCCAGTACTTATGTCCCTCCCTCCTTCTCTTATTGACAATATCGAACCCTAGTATTTGGGGGTGACATGTGGGGGATTGACGTCCATTTATGGGCTATTGTTGCGGGAGGAGTCATCTGGAAAGCCAGGGTTATGTGGTGCCTAAAGGGGGCATATACACACCTCATATAGTAAGTACTGGACAGGGATGGGTAATCTGAGTAAAACAAGGTTACTGGTAAGTAATTGGTGCATTAGGACCTGTTATGTGTCCTTTTTCCACATTGGCCTATATCCATAATTGTAGGGTAAGCAATTAACACCCTTAGCAGCAATACCCTAAGCATAAGGCAATAACACTTAACTGAAATATAACGGTTATTATATCTTACAGGGGTAAAAGGAATTCTTGGAGAAAAAGGAGGTGTTGGAGACATAGGATATCCTGGAATTGAAGGAATGAAAGGGGCACGCGGTCAACCAGGTGAATTCGGTCCAACAGGTAAGACACATTTGGCTTATTCTGAAGATTTAATATTACAAACTCAATTACTCATTTTTCCCCCAAATTGTAGCTGTTTCGGTGTGGTGAACCGTTTGGCTATTCCCCAGAAAGTAATAAGCATATTCTGCCTATCGTGCATGTTTTCGTTGTTTGCATTACATTCATTGGACATCCGTTTAATTTCAATTTTGACCAGTTCTGCAGATTACAACAAATAATAGGTGCCCCTGCTGTCTTTTAGAGTTGAAAGTACCCCATGTGCTGCAGATTTATGAACAAGAAGATAAACCATAGTTCTATTAATAATGGAGCATGGGGAACTTAACTGATTCAAGCACTGGCAGGTCATGATTGCTCAGATACATGTACATAAAGATGGTGTTCCACCTTAATATCGATCTCAGAATACCATGCTATGAAAATATCAAATGCCCTGTCTGTATCAAACAAGTAGAATCTATTTCCCATGTGCTCTTTGCCTGTCCTGCTTATGTGAGCCCACGGAAAGTTTGGCTGGCCCAGCTTTGTAAGAACATGGGCACACGCTTACATAAAGCAGCCCTGCGAATACTATGCCCTGATCCATCTCCCAGGTAGTCAATTCCTGTGGCTAAGTTTTTAGGGTGGATGTGGGAGATCCGCTCTAAATTAGTTAGGGTGAGCAGTTACCCTCAATGAAATTATTCACTATCCAATATGAACATGGGGGTAAGTCAGGCAAAGTGGGTTTAGTTTACCCTATCCCAGGTGCACGAGATTGATTTCTATTAATGTGTAATTTTTCAGTCTTGTTTTAGCATGCAACTTTTGAAAAGATGGCACTGTCTGTATTTTGTATAATTGCATTGATTTTAGATTTTAACCTGATCTTAATTTTGTATTGAGGACTTATTTTAATATATCTGTTTTTATTTGTATGTGCTTTTATGACTTGTTAGTCGAATAAAGCGATTTTGATGATGATGATGAAAATATCAAGACCAAAATAAGAAGGACCAAAATATTAACACATTAAGAATATATAAGTAAATTGTTTTACTTTACTTAACGCCACCTGTATGTACCTTGACTACATATCTTTGAAAAAACAAAGGTTAAAGTGATGTTATAGTTAGGTGTTGAAATGAGATAAAAACTTATGTTGAAATACCAAACAACAGTGAAATTTACCAGTTATAGTTTACTGAGCTAATGCACTGCTATTGGCTCACGTAAAACATCACTCATGACATGTTAAATGTCATCATTGATGACATGTCAAATTGCACCATCGTCATATACAGCATAGAGTTACTGAGTGTACATGTGTGGGTGCACAGCATGTAAATAGCATGAGCCCTGGAGTCAAGTGTGGTTGTGCGTGTTGAAAGTTGTATGATGAACCACTTACAAATCACTAAAGTTTGGGGTGCAAGTAGTACTCCATGTTAAATAAGGTAAAGGCTGAATGCACCTTGTGTGGATCGAAGAGATATGTTTCAAAGTAGGTTGAGGTTTATAGCCAAAGCCTGTTGCAAAAAATCTAAGCTTCTGTTGACAACAGATTATCCACCAGTTGATATCTGGGCACGTGCCCATGTTAAATTGTGGTAATACAGTGTTTTCGACAAATTCTATGTAGCGAGTACATTTATATGGTTTGGATTTTTTTTCTTCAGAACTTCCCTTGCTGTGCGCAGTGGGATGTTGGCCCTAGGGCCAGCATTCAACTCCTCGTGGGCTCAAACCCTCCATGGGCACCCAACATGCATTTTTGTCTCCTTTTTTTATAAAGAAATTCCAGGTGCTGCAGTATTCCTGCAAGCTTCCACCCATCGCTACCACAGTACCATGTAGGCTTCCCCAAGGAAGTTTGCATGGTGCTGCAGTGCCATGAGGTGGAAGCTTGTAGAGCAGCTCCTTCAGGAGCTTTGCAGTTCCTCAGTGGAGGGCTACACTGCGAACCGTAGGAGTTCCATTGTACCCACTGCCAGAATTATTTTTCTCTGGTTTCTCCCCTTGCCCCTGCAAAAGTGCTTGGGGGTCAGGGTGTACCTACCCTGCGCCCCTGTGCCCTTTATGAAAAGCTTTTTCAGGCAACGGTGATAGAGTTCCCAAATCCTGTAGTGGCAGCCACAACACTTTCTTCCGAATTGCAGCCAGCCAATCAGATCGCTTAGTACCCCAGCACTGGGACCGCTCACCCGGTAATTAAATGGCTGTCGGAAGAAAAAGCTCCCACACCCAATCAGAAGGTCTTATTTTATTAATTTTCAGTAACATGGAACCAACCATCCATATATACCTAACATTTTAACCCCTTCATGTCCAACCCAAGCACCTCTTTAAAAGTTAATTTCTCAAAACTGGCTGAATGGATGTACACCAAATCACAAAAAAGCACACAAGTTCTAACTTTCTGCCAAATATGGTGTAAATCTGTTGAGACATATTTTCTGCATCAGAGAGCAAAGTTTCCTATCAGAATTAATATGAGACATACATTTTTTGAGACCCTCCTTTTTGTTGGCCCTTGCTAGAGGGATCAGCGCAAAGCCTTCCCTGAAGGAGTTGAGGTGGATGAATTTTTTTCTGGAAAGTTTTGTGCAGTCATCGAACAGTACCAAAGTAATTAGAAAAAGAATGACGAAACTCTGACCTGACTATAATACACAGTGGTGACCCCTGCTGTGCTAAATACAGGCCTGGACTGCCTGTTTTTTTCTACCAGTTATTTCCCCAGTGGGCTGGAACCTTTGGAGGCAGGTGTTTAGGGCAGGGGGCATCTTCGTCACTTTTTCCAGCTTCCCTAGGAAATCAGAGCACGCAAGGGAGGCTTGGAGGGTTTCAGAAAATAAATGGAGGACAGAGAGGAGACAGATGAGAGAGTGAGGAGAAAAGGTAAAAGGAAGGGAGCCGGGCTTGTTTGTACACTTTTGCCAGGGCTCCTTTTGGTTCCCAGTCTGGCCCTGGTTTTATATATGTGTAGTCGTAGTGAGAAACTAGTTACCATAGGAAATAGATTTTTTTGGTTTCCAAATAACTTTGGTGTCATTTAACAAATCTTCAGAAACTTTCCCAAAAAAAGTTCATTTACCTCTTCTCCAGCCTTGAAAGTTTTGTGGTGATCCATCAAGCGGAGGAATTTCCGTAGATAATTTTAGACACTGCTACAGCCAAAATGGCTGAATGGAATTAAACCGGATTTGGCAGAAAGCTAAGTCTTTACCCAGAAAGCATGCTTTTTGTGATTTGTTGTAAACCTGTTCATCAGTTTTTGGGAAATTTAGGTTCAAAATGTATCGATATCTGGACGGTTAGATTTGCATTACTACTACTACCACAGGAGTTGCGCAGGCATGACACCTCAAATAATAGAGCGATCTAATTGGCAGAGGGGGCTATTTTCCCCTTTGACTTTCTCACTCCCACAGGAGTTCGCACTCTGATTCTCTGGCTGCAACATGAAGAGAAATATTGCTACTGTCATTACAAGACATGGGGACGCAGTCCCTGTGTCCTGAAAATGAAAAGAAAAATGGTATAAGGGAGCAGGGTAGAGGTACTCTGAACTTCTAGACCTTGTGGGGGTTGGAACCAACTTTAGAAATATTTTGCTTTGGAATTGCCACATACCTGCAGGACTCACCCCACACCACACCAAGTCAATTCACCCCTAGCCAGCTCAATCCAATCGACCCCATCCCCAATCCAATCCACTGTACCCAAATCCAATCCACCCCAATCCTTCCCCAATCCACCCCAATTCAATCCACCCCACTTCAACCCAAAACAATCTGCCCCACTCAAGTCCAAAACAATTTGCCCCACTCGGTCCAAAACTGCACCACTCCCATCCAAAACAATCTGCACCACTCCAATCCAAAACAATCTGTCCACTCCAATCTGCCCACTCCAATACAAAACAATCTGCCCCACACCAATCTGCACCAGTCCATTCCAAAACAATCTTCCCAACTCCAATCGGCCCCACTACAACCAGTCCCACTCTAATTTGCCCCACTCTAATCTGCCCCACTCTAGTATGCCCCACTCCAATTCTCCCCACTCCAATCTAAACCACCTCACCCCAATTCACCCACTCCATCCCAATTCACCCCACTTCAATCCATCACAATCCACCCCACTCAAATCAATTCCACCCCACCCCACCCCACACCAAGCCAATCCACCCCAAGCCAGCTCAATCCAATCTACCGCACTCCAGTCCAATCTACCTCACCCAATCCAATCCACCCCACTCCCACCCCAATCCACCCCACTCCAATCCATTACAATCTGCCCCATTCCAATTCAAAACAATCTGCCCCACTCAATTCAAAACAATCTGCACCTCTCCAATCCAAAACAATCTGCCCCACTCCAATGCAAAACAATTTGCCCCACTCTAATTCAAAACAATCTGCCCCACTCAATCCAAAACAATCCAAAACAATCTGCCCCACTACAATCAACACCACTCCAATCTGCACCACTCCAATCCAAAACAATCTGCCCCACTCCAATCTGCACCATTCCATTCCAAAACAATCTGCCCAACTCCAATCGGCCCCACTCCAACCAGCCCCACAACAATCTGCCCCACTCCAGTCCAAAACAATTTGTCCCACTCAGTCCAAAACAATCTGCACCACTCCAATCCCAAACAATCTGTCCACTCCAATCTGCCCACTCCAATCCAAAACAATCTGCCCCACACCAATCTGCACCAGTCCATTCCAAAACAATCTGCCCCACTCCAATCTGCCCCACTCTAGTATGCCCCACTCCAATTCTCTCCACTCCAATCTAAACCACCTCACCCCAATCCACCCACTCCATCCACTCCATACCAATTCACCCCACTTCAATCCACCAAAATCCACCCCACTCAAATCCATTCCACTCCACACCAAGCCAATCCACCCCAAGCCAGCTCAATCCAATCCACCACACTCCAGTCCAATTGACCTCACCCATCCAATTCACCCCACTCCCACCCCAATCCACCTCACTCCAATCCAAAACAATCTGCCCTCTCCAATCCAAAACAATATGCCCTACTCAATTCAAAACAATCTGCACCTCTCCAATGCAAAACAATCTGCCCCACTACAATCAAAAACAATCTGCCCACTCCAATCCAAAACAATCTGCCCCACTCCAATGCAAAACAATTTGCCCCACTCCAATTCAAAACAATCTGCCCCACTCAATCCAAAACTATCTGCCCCACTACAATCAGCCCCACTACAATCTGCACCACTCCAATCCAAAACAATCTGCCCCACTACAATCCGCACCATTCCATTCCAGAACAATCTTCCCAACTCCAATCGGCCCCACTCCAACCAGCCCCACAACAATCTGCCCCACTCCAGCCCAAAACAACTTGTCCCACTCAGTCCAAAACAATCTGCACCACTCCAATCCAAAACAATGTGTCCACTCCAATCTGCCCACTCCAATCCAAAACAATCTGCCCCCACACCAATCTGTACCAGTCTATTCCGAAACAATCTGACCAACTCCAATCGGTCCCACTCAAACCAGCCTCACTCCAATCTGCCCCACTCCAGTATGTCCCACTCCAATCTAATACACCTCACCCCAATCCACCCACTCCATCCCAATTCACCCCACTTCAATCCACCACAATCCACCCCACTCAAATCCATTCCACCCCACCGCGAGCCAATCCACCCCAAGTCAGCTCAATCCAATCTACCGCACTCCAGTTCAATCTACCTCACCCAATCCAATCCACCCCACTCCCTCCCAATCCACCCCACTCCAATACCAAAACAATCTGCCCCACAACAATCTGCCCCAATCCAAAACAATCTGACCCACTCCAAAGAAAAACTATTTGCCCCATTCCAATTCAAAACAATCTGCCCCACTCCAATGCAAAACAATTTGCCCCATCCAATTCAAAACAATCTGCCCCACTCAATCCAAAACAATCATTCCCACTCCAATCATTCCCACTCCAATCAGCCCTACTCCAATCAGCCCCACTCCAATCTACCCCACTCCAAACCAATCAACTCACCCCAATCCACCCACTCCTTCCCTATTCACCCCACTCCAATCAACCACAATCCACCCCACTCCAGTCCAAGCCACCCCAAGCCAATTAAATCCAATCTACCACACTTCAATCCACTCCACTCCACCTCACCCCAATCCAATCCAATCCACCCCACTCCCTCCCCAATCCACCCCAATCTAATCCATCCCAATCCAAAACAATCTGCCCCACCCCAGTCTGCCCCACAGCAATCTTCCCCACTTCAATCCAAAACAATCTGCCCCACTCAATTGAAAACAATCTGCACCACTCCAATCCAAAACAATCTGCCTGCTCCAATCCAAAACAGTCTGCCCCACTCCAATCCAAAACAATCTGCCCCAATACAATCTCCACCACTCCAATCCAAAACAATCTGCACCAGTCTAATCTACCCCACTCCAGTCCAAAACAATGTGGCCCACTCCAATCCATAACAATTTGCCCTACTACAATCTGCCCCTCTCCAGTCTGTCCCACTACAATCCGCTCCAATCCAAACCAATCTGCCCCACTCTAATCTGCACCACTCCAGTCTGTCCTACTCCAATCCAAAACAATCTGCCCCACTTCAGTCAGCCCCACTCCAATTCTCCCCACTCCAATCTAAACCACCTCACCCCAATCCACCCACTCCAACCCAATTCACCAAACTTCAATCCACCACAATCCACCCAACTCAAATCCATTCCACCCCACACCAAGCCAGCTCAATCCAATCTACTGCACTCCAGTCCAATCTACCTCACCTAATCCAATCCGCCCCACACCCTCCCCAATCCACCCCACTCCAATCCAAAACAATCTGCCCCACTACAATCAGCTCCAATCCAAACCAATCTGCCCCACTCTAATCTGCACCACTCCTGTCTGCCCTACTCCAATCCAAAACAATCTGCCACACTTCAGTCAGCCCCACTCCAATTCTCCTCACTCCGATCTAAACCACCTCACCCCAATCCACCCACTCCATCCCAATTCACCTCAATTCAATCCACCACAATCCACCCCACTCAAATCCATTCCACCCCACACCGAGCCAATCCACCCCAAGCCAGCTCAATCCAATCTACTGCACTCCAGTCCAATCTACCTCACCCAATCCAATCCACCCCACACCCTCCCCAATCCACCCCACTCCAATCCAAAACAATCTGTCCCATTCAATTCAAATCAATCTGCACCACTCAAATCCAAAACAATCTTCCCCACTCTTATCAAAAACAACCTGCCCCACCCCATTCTGCCCCACTCCAATCCAAAACAATCTGCCCCACTCCAATCCAAAACAATCTGCCCCACTCCAATCCAATCAATTTACCCCAATCCACCCACTCCATCCCAAATCACCCCACTCCATTCCACCACAACGCACCCCACTCCAATTCAATCCACCCCACTCCAGTCCAATCCACCCCAAGGCAACTCAATCCAATCTACCACACTTCAATACAATCCACCTCACCCCAATCTAATCCACCCCACTCTCTCCCCAATCCACCCCAATCTAATCCACCCCACTCCAATCCAAAACAATCAGCCCCACCCCAGCCTGCCCCACAACAATCTGCCCCACTTCAATTCAAAACAATCTGCCCCACTCAATTGAAAACAATCTGCACCACTCCAATCCAAAACAATATGCCCGCTCCAATCCAAAACAGTCTGCCCCACTCCAAACCAAAACAATCTGCCCCACTCCAATCTGCACCACTCCAATCCAAAACAATCTGCCCCATTCCAATCTGCCCCACTCCAGTCCAAAACAATGTGACCCACTCCAAAACAATTTGCCCCACTACAATCAGCCTCTCTCCAATCTGCCCCACTACAATCAGCTCCAATCCAAACCAATCTGCCCCACTCCAGTCTGTCCTACTCCAATCCAAAACAATCCGCTCCACCTCAGTCTGCCCCACTCCAATCCAAAAGAATCCACCCACTCCTATCCAATACACCTCACCCCAGTCCAATCCACCTCACCCCAATCCAATTCACCACCCTCTAATCCAGTCCACCCATCTCAATCCAATCTACCCAAATACAGCCGAATCCAATCTACCCACTCCAATCCACCCCACTCCAATCCACCTCAATCCAATCCACCTCAATCCAATCAAGTTCACCCCACACCAGTCCAATCCCCTCAATCCAGTCCACCCCAATCCAATCCACCCGACTCGATCCAATCTACTTCACTCCAATCCAATCCACCCCACTGCAATCCAATCTACTTCACTCCAATCCACCCACTGCAATCCAATCTACTCCACTCCAATCCACCCTACCCCATGCCAATCCAATCCACCCTACCCCACGCCAATCCAATTCACCCCACTCAATTCCATCCCACCCCACTCCAGTCCACTCCACTCCACCCCACTCCAGCCCACCCCACCCCACCCCACTCCAGTCCACCCCACCTCACCCCCCCACTCCAGTCCACCCCATCCACTCCAATCTACCCCATTTCAATCCATCCCTCTCCAATCTTATCCAGTCCATCCCACTCCAATCCTCCCCACTTCACTGAAGTCCAATCCACCCCACCCTACTCCAGTCTGCCCCACTTTAACCAAATCGAATCCACCCCAGTTCAGTTCACCCCACTCAATCTAATTCATCCAGCCCACCACACCCCAATCCAGACCAATCCACCCCACTCCAATGGAATCCAATCCACCCCACTCCAACCAAATCCACCCCTCTCCAGTCCAGTCCAATCCACCCCCTCCACTTTACTCTAATTCATCCCACTCCAAACCACCATACTCTAATCCGAACCACCCTAATCGAATCCACACACCCCAAACCAATCTAATCCATCCCACTCCAATCCACCTCACCCCATTTCAACCCACCCCCTCAAGTTCCAATCCAATCCAGTCTACCCACTCCAATCACCCCACTTCACTCAATCCAACCCACTCTACCCCAATCCAATCCACCCCAATCTACTCCAATCCAATCCACCCCACTACCTCAATCCACTCCAACCCACTCCACCCTATTCCACCCCACTCCACTTTACAGCACTCCACTCTACGCCACTCCACTCTACGACACTGCGCTCTACGACACTCTCTGCCACTTCACTCTACCCCATCTACTCAACTCTACAACACTCTACTCCCCCTACTTCACTCAACGACACTCGACTCCAACAAATCCAGTGTACAACACTCTACTCCCCCCACTCCACTCTAGGACACTCCACGCCACTAACTTTTAGCCATGCTGAACAGCAGCCACACTGGTGTACAACATGACAACATTGCCAAAGCCAATAGCTCTTGTATAGACGAGTCATAGTGGCTTTGCCAATGCTTGTTTGAATTTGCGTCCCACTAGACTCCTGCAGGAGTCTCACTGGATCAACTCTCTGCTAAATTTGATGCAATTCTGTTCAGCGATTTTGGCTGTATCATTGTTTAATTTTTCCTGAAATGCATGGGGGGAAAGTGTTTAGGGACCAGACTTATTTTCGGCCCCCTTTGATAGTTCACCCCAAACCTTTCCAGGAAGGAGCTGAGGTGGATGATGTTTTTTTTGGAAAGTTTCATGTAGAATCGTCAAACAGCACCAAAGTTATTAGAAAAAACAGAAAACGCAATTCCTATGGTAACTCTGATTCATGTTTAACTACACATTGGCAACCGCCACTGTCTAATAAATATATATAGAGAGAATCTGTACTTAACTATATAATATGTGTGAGCAAGCCTGTGGATACAGCCGAAACGCGTTACATAAGAACTGAAATGACCAAAATAAAGAGAATCTCTTTAATTAGAAGTGGAGTCCCTGTAGTTGGTTCAGGAACTGGATGGGAACTGGAGTTGGTTATATATACATACCAACACCAGTTCCCATCCAGTTCCTGGACACCAACACAGGGACTCCACTTCTAATTAAAAGAGATTCTCTTTTATTTTGGTCATTTCAGTTCTTATGTAACGCGTTTCGGCTGTATCCACAGGCTTGCTCACACACATATATATATATCAGGTAAGCAGATGGATCTAATGAGCGAATTTTCAGCATGCGTGTAACAGAGTCTGTGAAACGCTGGGGCAGGCTCGTTTCAGCCAATGTGGCTTTCTTCAGTGCCGGTCTCACAGGCTGGGGTAGATGTCAGTTATAGCCCCTCCTCCTATTTAAAAGGTGAATACCATCACGTGCTGCATCTGTAGGTGAACTGCTTACCCTGTTTACATTTTGATTCTCGTTAATTTGGACAGAATATTTTTCTTTTGTACCATGATGCTTCTATAGTCGATATTTCAACATGTAGATGTGTGCCAAATGTGCCAAATAGGCATGATACTACATCATGCTACACAGAAACTACGTTTTATTGGTTCTACGTGACTTTAAACCTATTTTTTTTTTTCACAGGCTTTCCAGGGCTTGTCGGGACCCCGGGATCTCAGGGCCGTCCTGGTATCTCTGGATATTCAGGTGAAAAGGGAAATGTTGGGGTCCCAGCTCAACCAGGACAACCAGGTGAGCAAAAACAGTACATTCTGGTTACATCTGTCTTGCAGAAAATAAGGTACTGCTTTCTTTGCTTGACCCGTCTGATAATTACTGCTCGATGACATGTATGTGCTTCTCAGAGCTGTAGATAACTATTCTGTGCAAACGAATAAGACTATGATGATGAAATTCTAAGGCACTCTGGGAGTATCATACACTGTAAATAGGTCATTTGATAATACGTGTCCTCTCACTCCTCCTGATTCACTCACTTTTCCCACTACCAAACGCGCCCGATGCCTGATGACTGCAATGATCACCTCTGTTGACATAGCCCTATCTCCTACCTCATGCCTCCTGGATTGATACTAAGTCGCAGACACTCCAACTTTTAATACATTTTTCATCTGGGCTTTTGAAGCACTGCTCTGATTTTACTTTATTCAGCATTTTGCAGCTATTTTAAGGCCTCTGTCAGGACAAGGTGTATCTCCTTCAATGTTGGAGCATCGACCTAACTTGCTGAAAAATCCAACTTAATCAAAATGACTTGTGAATGGTCAACCAGTCATTCACCTTCCTCTCTAAGCTCGGACTAATGACAAACATGTGTCACATATATACAGAGGTCACTTTTCAACTCCTTTGTATTCCTCAGCACGCATCACAAGTCAAGAAGTTGTCTAATTCAGGTCCAGGATGCATTCTCTGTGTCAGACTGGGTGAATGTTTCTTTGTTTTCAACATTTGGTCTAACTTATTGTGGTTTATCATATCTTCCAATGGAGCTGAGAAAAACAGTAATCTTAGCGCTTGTGATCTCAAAAATCGATTACTGCACTGCCTTATTTTTAGGAGCTCAAACTCGAGTTCTTGATAAACTTCAAACCCTACAGGACGCGGTCCTGCTGAATATTCCTAAATTGTGCTCGGCAATCAACTCTATCAGGGATCTCCATTGGCTCCCTATCCGGGCACGCATCCAGTTTAAACCACTTTACTGGGTCCACAAGGGACTACATTTAGATGGTTCTTGCAAGACATTTTTAAATTGTACTTCCCCACCAGTACTTTGCGGACTAGTGGTGCCAAAAAAGTACAAGTTCATAGAATAAGAATAGCCCATGGGTGGGGGGGGGAGTTTCTCCCACACTGCTACAAAATGGTGGAACTTTCTTCCTAACCATTTGCGATTTCAATCCAATCTTCTAGAGTTTAGGAAGGACTTAAAACCCTGACTTTTTAAGTCAACAACTTAAATGAATCTCCTTAGACAACTGGTCCTAATTCCGTTACTTACTCCTCACCTTTATCCATTTCCGCGCTCCGGTTTTTCGGATACTAGCGCCAAGACGCCTTGTTTGGTATTAGCGCGCTCTATAAGACTCTTAAAACATAACATAACATTTAACATTGTGCTTTATACCCAGCTAATACTTACCTGTAGGTAGCCCACTCTTTAATTAGTGCTCCACCACACAGATACACTTCAGGAACTTCAATGGTAGGTCCTTGCTGGAAATAGAACCAGTGACCCAGAGACTCCTGTGATTCAGCAGGTGGTGATTTAATCTGTTGGTGCACTGGTACCTTTATAAAACGTTACAGCCCTCCCCGCCAGAGGGCTTGCTGAGGCTTCAAACATAAAGAAGTATAAGAGCAAGGAGGTTATCTTCTCTAGACTTGCACTGCAAAAGACATCTGAACAAAATCAGTCATGAGTACAGTCAAACAAAATGTAAATAGTAGCTGAAGACTGTGATCCCAGAAGTGTGT
The DNA here is from genome assembly GCA_963921515.1 of Calotriton arnoldi. Taxonomy (NCBI): domain Eukaryota; kingdom Metazoa; phylum Chordata; class Amphibia; order Caudata; family Salamandridae; genus Calotriton; species Calotriton arnoldi. The sequence goes on from CAWUFW010000699.1 coordinate 330,680, forward strand.
ACTCACCAGTGTCTTCTTAAATGAGCTCATACTGCCTTAGAATCAAACATTTCAATTTTGTATTAATGTCCTGCCGATTACATAGCCCAATATTTCAAATATTCGTTGATATTAATTGTGTAAATTTTTAAAGTGGCTCTTTAACCTTATTCTCTTTTCATTAGAAAATAATGTGTCTCATATTCAGAACGTTTTGCTGTGGAACGCTTGGCTGCAGTTTTCTCCTAAAAAGACTGCAGTCTGCATGCTGTCTTTCAGTATTAGACTATGTTATACAGGGTTGTAATATGTTGGAAAAAACACAAAAAGCACAGAGGAAGCATTGACTCGTCCAAGAAATAAAAAATGCCTCTGCACATTTTTCACAGGCCTACCTGGGTACAGAGGTCTAACCGGGCTGCATGGACTACCAGGAAGCAAAGGATTCCCCGGATCACCAGGTTTGTTTCACAGATCCTTTAATCATGCAATAATGTTGACTTAGAGCACAGGTGATCCCATCTCAATCTCAAACTCCTAACAGGTCCTGATGTCTTCGGAACTCAAGGCTCGCATGGCAGTAAAGGGGAAAAGGGAGTAATGGGAGAGCGGAGCACTATATCTGGGGAACCAGGAGCTCCGGGTCCAAAGGGAACGCAAGGTGATCCAGGTTAGTAATGGAAACAACAGCACTTTTATTTCAGAGGACATGTTCATTCATCTTTGGTGCCATATTCTTTTCACCCTCTATTGCCTTTTTCAACCAGAAAACTAAATGTTTGTCATTTATCTGGTCCTTGGCATAATGTTAAACACATTTTATGGGTTTTATATTGTACCTCTCCCCAGAGAGTTAACTTAATCCTTTATAATACTTCATCCCACAACTCTCTGACTTATTGTAGCCCATTATCTAAAGCAAGAAGAATCAGTTGTATTACTTGCATGCTCAGATAGTAGAACAGTGTGGTTTGTTTCTTCACTTCGAAGCCCCTGCCTGCTTCCAGGTCACATGACCGTGCGGGGATTTGAAGTTCTCTTTGTGACCGCTTCCTTGGACCCGCCTGACCCTCCTTTCTCCTGTTATCTATCACACAAAGAAACATGAGACCCCCTAACCTGATTGGCTTTCTTTAATAACCCAAACTCTAGCTGGTACTAGGGATAAAAACTGTATCAGATAACTTTAGACAACTGCTGTTTCTATGCAGTGCCATCTGCACTTCCTTGTTCACTGCTACACACATGTCTTGGTGCTTTGTTTGATTTTGCACCTCTGAACCACAGCCTGCCTGCAGGCCAAGTGACCAAGCAGGACCTGCTCCCTCGACCCGGCCAACACCTAGATCGTCTTTTCCTATTTAACTATAAGTATTTTCGTAGTTCCCAATATGGCCACATAGGGTAGGGGTGTCTTCCTGTGGGATCTTTTCCTGTTTTAGAATGTTTAAGCCAGAAAGGGCCTTGAGGTGAGCCCTTCCTACCCCTCTCTCTTTTCTATTCACACCTACTCTGCCCTCCACAGTGCACTTTACTTACCAAACCCCCTCTATGGAACCATGATTCCTCCTAGGGCCGCATATTCATCCAACCTTGCAAGACTGGAAACAGACCCTCCTATGGGTTTTGTTCTGCTGTGGGTGGGAGAATTATGAACGCTGTGCTGGCTTGTGCCTCTACCTCTACTGAATGGACGCCTTATCTCACAACTCTCTCACTAGGTCCTGGGATACAGGTCTCATAGTGAGGCGCTTCTTCCCTAGTTAAGCGAACGCTTCATAGACTCCTCTGTTTGGGGATGGGAAGCTGCATCTCCCCGTTCTACCTGATTCCATAGACTCAATCTATTCTTGATGTCTAACATAATGCCCCCAGGCATCCCTGGTGAACCCTATTAACCAGTAGCTTGGATGCTGCACCTTCCAGTGGATTGCACCTGTGCCCATCCTGGGTGAACCTCATAAAATATGCTCACAGATGATAGCATCAACACTCCCCAGTATGCCGATGATACAAAAATCTACTTGATAGTCGTCTCTCCTTCAAGCACCCAATGCTTCAACCTCCATCTAGACTTGAATGTCCAGCACCTACGTGAAGCTCAACCTAACAAAGATAGAATTCCTATTATTTGCCAAGAACAACAAGCACGACACAGTACAAACCTTGCCCCATAGCATGAAACTTGACAGCTTGAACACCAACTTTCACCAAATGCCAAGTCACTTGGTTTCACCCTGGACACCAGTCTCATCCTCAAGGAACACTTGCCAAGAAAACAAAGAAGGTCTGGTACCAGCTCTCTCTTCTACAGAAAGTGAATCAATTTCTTCCAGAAAGCAACTTCAGAACTGCTAATCAAGCCTTCATACTCTCACATTTGGATGGTGGTAATGCCCTGCTACATGGCCTTTCAGACTCCACACAAGCACTCTTTAAGGGCATACTGCATGCCGCATCACACCTCATCCAAAACGTAACAAATTATGTTAATATCACCCCCATCCTGGTGGAGCTCTATTGGCTCCTCTTGCAGCCTACACCATCTTCAAAACCAGTTGCATTATTTACGAAACCATCACAACCAGATCCCCCACTTGTTTTGCAGACAAGCTCACCATCTCTGGCCTTTTTCAGCACACCTGCAGCCAGGACACCATCAGACTGCAGATTAAGAAGTGTAAAAAAGAAAAGATAAGGCAGCATGCCACAACTCTGCTCCAATTTAGGGAAGAATTGAAGACTCACCACTCTAAAGAGCACTACACCACAATGCATTAACGGTCCAAAACCCAACTACCTCACCGATCACTCGTCGGCTTTATGCTTATCTTTGACCCGGTACAGGGGTCCACTGCCTTTTGGCTAGGTTCACGCTATAGAAGTACCATATCATTGCATACTTACATAGATTCAACACTTTTGTGGGTTGGAAACCATATCTTCCTGAGGGTTGTTTGTCCATCACTTCTAGGGGTACTGCATAGACACTTCAGTGTCCTGTAACACCGTTGCACCTCCACCTTTCCTGAGTGGTCCAATAGATCTGCATCACTTGTTCAGACTGGGAATCTGTCCCTTTCAGTAGGTTGCGCTTCCAACAGTTCAAGATTGGCATCTTAGAGCACTGAAGCATCCCATTCATGATGTCCAGCACTCTCCATGCATACCAGACTATAACCCTACACCCTACTGAGCATGTTTAGATATCAGGATAGCCCCTTACCCAATCACCCAAGGATGGGAATTATAGTAAGTACCCACTATTGCCACTCTGTCAACCTAGCTATCTCATCCACATAATTTTTAAGGGCATCAACATGTTTGCCATGACATTTTTTAAGCATTTATTTGAACCTCACACATAAGACCTAATCATATACCACATACGCCATGTTATAAACCCACAGTCTAGCAGCCATGCACATCAAATGAAGCCCCCTGTAACTCAAATTTGTTAAGTGTATGTAATCACAGGTGTATCTGTCCTACAATTCTGATTCACTGGATGCTTAAACATATGAACACGTTGTTTACAATGTGTCCATGCAATCTTGAGCATTCCTTTGAATCTTAGACTACACCAAAAAGCTTCCCACAAGGTCTCACTAATGCCCCATAGTGTAACTGCCAATTGTTAGTAAAAATAAAAGTAGACAACAAACATTTGGTGGCTAAAATGTCCTACCAAAAAGTTGTGGTTAACATGTATATCTATTTAAAATTCAGAAATGTAAAGGTTCAGAAAACGAGTTTAGTACCACCATATTTTTTGTTCACTTTTTTGTATGTGTTTTTAGATTATCAACATCCTCCACCAAACCAGCTCCCATTTTTATTTGAGTATTTCTAATGTTCTTAGGGATAGACCCTTCCCACCAATGTTTTCTATCTTCTACAGCTGTTCATCTTTTGAACATCTACAGTCAAATGCAAAAAGAACAGTTGATGGACAGAATGCAGAACAATGTCAAACATTCACCCCAGTACAGAGATCTGGGCCTAAATCCATCGCTTTTTTCCTCACCATGCCATTCCAGTTTGAACCCAGTCATATGCAAATTAGTCTTGACCCTGTGCCCAATGGGAAAAGTCCAGCCCGAACTGCCAAGCCAGGTCCTCCCTGGACTGGAAACAAGCATCCTAGGACAGGCTTCGGGGTTTTACCCCTCATCAGCCAGGATAGTTTGACTCCAGTGGCATGGAGAGCACGGGACCCACGTCTGGGCATACCCGTCCCACTCGGGGTGACAAATGCAAAAAGAACAGTTGATGGACAGAATGCAGAACAATGTCATACATTCACCCCAGTACACAGATCTGGGCCTAAATCCATCGTTTTTTTGCTCACCATGCCATTCCAGTTTGAACCCAGCCATATGCAAATCACTCTTGACCCTGTGCCCAATGGGAACAGTCCAGTCTGAACTGCCAAGCCAGGTCCTCCCTGGACTGGAAACAAGCATTCTAGGACCTGTTCCGGGGTTTCACCCCTCATCAGCCAGGATAGCTTGACTCCAGTGGCATGGAGAGCACGGGACCCACGTCTGGGCATACCCATCCCACTCGGGGTGACAAATGCAAAAAGAACAACTGATGGACAGAATGCAGAACAATGTCATACATTCACCCCGGTATAGAGATCTGGGCCTAAATCCATTGTTTGTTTGCTCACCATGCCATTCCAGTTTGAACCCAGCCATAAGCAAATCAGTCTTGACCCTGTGCCCAATAGGAACAGTCCAGCCCGAACTGCGAAGCCAGATCCTCCCTGGCCTGGAAAAAAGCATCTTAGGACCGGTTTCGGGGTTTCACCCCTCATCAGCCAGGATAGCTTGACTCCAGTGGCATGGAGAGCACGGGACCCACGTCTGGGCATACCCGTCCCACTCGGGGTGACATATGCAAAAAGAACAATTGATGGACAGAATGCAGAACAATGTCATACATTCACCCTAGTACAGAGATCTGGGCCTAAATAAATCGTTTTTTTGCTCACCATGCCATTCCAGTTTGAACCCAGCCATATGCAAATCAGTCTTGACCCTCTGCCCAATGGGAACAGTCCAGCCCGAACTGCCAAGCCAGGTCCTCCCTGGACTGGGAACAAACATCCTAGGACCGGTTTTGGGGCTTCACCCCTCATCAGCTAGGATAGCTTGACTCCAGTGGCCTGGAGAGCACGGGACCCAGGTCTGGGCATACCCGTCCCACTCGGGGTGACAAATGCAAAAAGAACAATTGATGGACAGAATGCAGAACAATGTCATACATTCACCCCAGTACAGAGATCTGGGCCTAAATCCATCGTTTTTTTGCTCACCATGCCATTCCAGTTTGAACCCAGCCATATGCAAATCAGTCTTGACCCTGTGCCCAATGGGAACAGTCCAGCCTGAACTGCCAAGCCAGGTCCTCCCTGGACTCGAAACAAGCATCCTAGGACCGGTTCCGGGGTTTCACCCTCATCAGCCAGGATAGCTTGACTCCAGTGGCATGGAGAGCACGGGACCCACGTCTGGGCATACCCGTCCCACTCGGGGTGACAAATGCAAAAAGAACAATTGATGGACAGAATGCAGAACAATGTCATACATTCACCCCAGTACAGAGATCTGGGCCTAAATCCATCGTTTGTTTGCTCACCATGCCATTCCAGTTTGAACCCAGCCATATGCAAATCCGTCTTGACCCTGTGCCCAACGGGAACAGTCCAGCCCGAACTGCCAAGCCAGGTCCTCCCTGGACTCAAAACAAGCATCCTAGGACCGGTTTCAGGATTCCACCCCTCAGCAGCCAGGATAGCTTGACTCCAGTGGCATGGAGAGCACGGGACCCACGTCTGGGCATACCCGCCCCACTCAGGGTGACAAATGCAAAAAGAACAATTGATGGACAGAATGCAGAACAATGTCATACATTCACTCCAGTACAGAGATCTGGGCCTAAATCCATTGTTTTTTTGCTCACCATGCCATTCCAGTTTGAACCCAGCCATATGCAAATCAGTCTTGACCCTCTGCCCAATGGGAACAGTCCAGCCCGAACTGCCAAGCCAGCTCTTCCCTGGACTGGAAACAAACATCCTAGGACCGGTTTCGGGGTTTCACCCCTCATCAGCTAGGATAGCTTGACTCCAGTGGCATGGAGAGCACGGGACCCACGTCTGGGCATACCCGTCCCACTCGGGGTGACAAATGCAAAAAGAACAATTGATGGACAGAATGCAGAACAATGTTAAACATTCACCCCAGTACAGAGATCTGAGCCTAAATCCATCGTTTATTTGCTCACCATGCCATTCCAGTTTGAACCCAGCCATATGTAAATCAGTATTGACCCTGTGCCCAATGGGAACAGTCCAGACCGAACTGCCAAGCCAGGTCCTCCCGGGACTCGAAACGAGCATCCTAGGACCGGGTTCGGGGTTTCACCTCTCATCAGCTAGGATAGCTTGACTCCAGTGGCATGGAGAGCACGGGACCCACGTCTGGGCATACCCGTCCCACTCGGGGTGACAAATGCAAAAAGAACCATTGATGGACAGAATGCAGAACAATGTCATACATTCACCCCAGTACAGAGATCTGGTCCTAAATCCATAGTTTGTTTGCTCACCATGCCATTCCGGGTTGAACCCAGCCATATGCAAATCAGTCTTGACCCTGTGCCCAACGGGAACAGTCCAGCCCGAACTGCCAAGCCAGCTCCTCCCTGGACTGGAAACAAACATCCTAGGACCGGTTTCGGGGTTTCACCCCTCATCAGCTAGGATAGCTTGACTCCAGTGGCATGGAGAGCACGGGACCCACGTCTGGGCATACCCGTCCCACTCGGGGTGACAAATGCAAAAAGAACAATTGATGGACAGAATGCAGAACAATGTCATACATTCACCCCAGTACAGAGATCTGAGCCTAAATCCATCGTTTTTTTGCTCACCATGCCATTCCAGTTTGAACCCAGTCATATGCAAATCAGTATTGACCCTGTGCCCAATGGGAATAGTCCAGCCCGAACTGCCAAGCCAGGTCCTCCCTGGACTGGAAACAAGCATCCTAGGACCGGTTTCGGGGTTTCACCCCTCATCAGCCAGGATAGCTTGACTCCAGTGACATGGAGAGCACGGGGCCCACGTCTGGGCATACCCATCCCACTCAGGGTGAAAATTTCAAAAAGAACAATTGATGGACAGAATGCAGAACAATGTCATACATTCACCCCAGTACAGAGATCTGGGCCTAAATCCATCGTTTTTTTGCCCACCATGCCATTCCAGTTTGAACCCAGCCATATGCAAATCAGTCTTGACCCTGTGCCCAATGGGAACCGTCCAGCCCGAACTGCCAAGCCAGGTCCTCCCTGGACTGGAAACAAGCATCTAGGACCGGTTTCGGGGTTTCCTGAGAAGTGGAATACGCCCACTAAATTAGTAACTGGAAAAGTTGAACTAAGTCACTGCAACAGGTCTACGTGCTTTACAGACTTTTGTCACCAGCCGATATAAATTTTATTATACAGGCCGCTGGGCGGCTGAGGCATCGAGTTCACCCATGGGGGTTCATTCAGTGACATTCAGCGTACACTGATTTCTGCAGCAGGTTCATTAACCACCACCCGGAAACATCTCACTTGCATACCTCACATCTGACATGCTCCTCCACACAGTGACCTCAGATGCTTACTCACATCTTATTAACACTTCTCACACTGCCCTTGCAAGCTTACCTTCCAAGCAGAACTCACAGGCTCCCCACACGCTCTCAGTTTACACGATTACCTCACACTTGACACCATCTGGTTGCTCCATTTTTTTAGTGTTTGTTGTGGGCAGATAATGGCAGCGGCGGCCGATATAAACGAAGGGTGGTGTGGCGGGTGGGCTCATGTGGGTGGCGGCGCGTGGAGGGGCATTCCAGCCGCTCCAGCGTCGTCTCCTCTTCCTACTTGCTGGTCCCAGCAGCCCCTGGGAGAGACTCCCTGTCCAATAAGCAGGCAGAAAAGACGCCCTGCTCAGACCAGGGAGTCTGTGGGGTTTCTCCAGCCCAGCTGCTCAATGCAGCTGGGCTGGAGAAAACCTAAGTGCGCATGTGTGTTTTGGTCGGCCTGAGGCAGCCGGCCAAAACACATATGTGCAATTAGGGAGTGGAGTGCACTAGCACTCCTCCTCCCCCCTCCCATACCTCGGCCCTGCCCCTCCCTACAGAGCTGGATAAGAGCCGACAGATGTAAATTAAAACAGTGTAAGAACATCGTTTTTATTTACATTTACTGGCTCTGAGCCAGGCAGTGTGGCGACGCTCCTCCGCCATTGTGGAGGAGCCGCCAAAAGGGCTCAGTCACTGCCAGTCAGTGTGAGTCTTGCAGGGGAGGTTCTAGAGCTGAAAATATAGGCGTTGGAAGTAGGGGTGCAGAGGTGCTGCAGCACCCCCAAAATAACCATGCTGGGCTACAGGGAGTATGAAAGGAAATGCTGGAAAATGTCATTTTTTGTAAACAAAAACAAATATTTAAATACCTGCAAAATAACCGTACAAGTATTTTATGAATATATCAGCAGTTAGGAATGCACAAATGAGGCACAATTTTTTGTAAATCTGAAGTGTGGTGGAAACAAAGATTTTAATAGGATTAAAATAAATCAAGGCAATATACTTGTGAAGCGCAAATAATAAATATATTCCCTGAAACCTGATTTCCATACATTATCATGTGTGCACTACATAGTTGTATCAGTAAAACTATAGATATACAAATTTTGTGGCCATTTCAATGGAAAATGTTCTGCCTGTAAATGACAGTGCGCTATCACACGATGCGTTAGTGATATACTTGTAACAGTGTGCTCCAAATGCTCCACTGGTTACATACTACACCCTCTTCTGCTGAATACATGTGCTGCACATTGTGACACTTGGATTTTTCACAATCTCTATGACTTCAGTGATGTAACATTAATGGCAGCATACCACTCGGAAAATTGTTCCAGTTCCACTTGCTGAGAAGGGAGCAGAACTGGGAAGGAGGGGCTGAGTCACTCTGATACAGACAGGCAGGAATGACCATTTGAAGTAGGGCCTGGGGCTGGGCTAACACTCGAGAACAGAGAGAGAGTGGAGGGCATCGTTTCTGCAGCCGAGTTCCTTCCTTTGTTGCTTGTCTCGCAGGGTGGGAGAGCGGGCAGGCACAAGTTGGCCTGACAATCAATGGCGGAGCCTTCGCTTCCTCTTCCATGTCGCGTTGTGGTGGCATCTCACATGTGGGCATGATTAGGTAGACAGCGCAGCATCCTCATCGAGACTATAACAAAGGGATTTGGTTTGGGTTGAGCCTGAAAACAAAGGACAGTTTGCAGGTCCGCCCTCAACCAGATGTGACAATTGTAATGGTCAGTCACACTGGGGCCAGCAAACATGCCAACAGACCCGATTCAAGTGGCAGACTCCTGATTTGTGAAGCCAAGAATGGCTTTATTTTAGCTGGCTGCCACCTAAAATTTCCTCTGCTTCAATGTAGGTGAATGGGGAAATACATATAATTTTTTCAAAATCTCCCACTTTCCTGTTCTAAAATGTTGGCATCTATGGTCACTGGGTCAGGTGTGAGTGACTGTAAGACCGTTATAGGGGGTAAACAGCCCACACAACGAAGCAGTCACCCCGCATGCAATTACAACGCAGTCGTTACAACGACCGTGTTGTAACAACGCATACCATTACCCCGCAAGTGGAAACAACGACTTGCGGAGGGGGGAGAAGGTGTTGGATTTAAAATCCAACACCTTCCCTACTGTCTGCACAGACTGGAGTTGGAATAGTAAATTATACTCTTCCAACATCCAGCGCCGCCCTCCGCAAGTCGTTGTTCCGACTTGCGGGGTAATGGTATTCGTTGTTACAACGCGGTCGTAATAACGACCGCGTTGTAATTGCATGCGGGGTGACGGCATGCGTGAAAAGGAGGCATATTCGTTATAGGGAGACATTCTCATGTGGTACTCAAGACTGACGGCCCCAGCAGTGCTGCTGGGATAGCTATCTCTCACAGGTGCAGATGGGGGTGGTTTGTCAACTGGTGAGGCTAGAATGGAGCATGGCACACAAGGTCGGATTTAGCCAAATTTAAAGAGAGGATCACCGATGTCATCCATGGGACTTGTTTTATTACAAACAGATCGGGCTGGATTAAGGTACATTAAAAAAGTATGGGACTGTCACGCCCAACAGATCCCAGCCACTTCGATCTATGAGCATCTGCCGATCTTTGATACATGTCGGACTTCCTCCAAGCTCTAAATAAATTATAATCCCTGAAAACTCTAGTTCGAATTTTTGTCATCTAGAAGTCAGAAATAATTTTGTAATTTGTTGACGTTCCCTTAGTCCATGAGATATTTGCAGATCCCTACAAAAAGGAAAGCTTTTGTTTGGTAGTTCTGACATATGCTGGCCGTTTTACAGGCTAGATGCAGAAAGGTGATCTAGAAACGGAGGTTTAAATGCATATTCACTGCAGCCAGTAGCTCATATTCTCAGATACTTGGTGCACTATTTGAAATTCTTGCAAAGACAAATGTTCGAATTGGCAGAGAAGAAGCTAGTGAAAACAAATCTTAGTGAAGAACAAGGAACGTGATTTCAAAAACATACTTTTTACTGACCTCTCTGGCAAGTGCATCCATTGTCTTATGCTGCAGAACCGATCTAGGGTGGCTCTCCTTTCAAATGTCTTTTCCAGCCTTTGTTTTGGGACGCCGCCACAGCAGGGTGGTCTCCAGCCTGGAGCACCCACAACTGAGGCACGAAGAGGTGTGAGGTTTCTGTGCTTGGTTGTCAGCTGCCCAACTGAAAGTGAAATCGATGTGTCAAAGACAAAAGGCTTGGCCTCACCTAAAGGGTCCACTTCACCTTGCAAACATAAACAGCAGTTCCTACCTTCACCCATACCATTTACTAAAGGGCAGTGCTTCAGAAAGTCGAACCAGACAGCCTCCTGCTAACAAAGTCGTCAATGGAAAGGGAGCCTAGTTAGCATTCTTCTCACCTCAGTGTCTGGATCTCCATCCTACAATCAATCAATCAATCAAGCGCTTGTTAAGCGCGACTACTCACCCGTAAGGGTCTCAAGGCGCTGGGGGGGCTCGCAGGTTCCAGTCCATCAAGGAGGGGGTCTGTCGAAGAGCCAGGTTTTGAGGTTTCTTGCAAGATGGGGAGCGATGTGGTCTGTCTGAGGTGGAGCGGAAGGGCGTTCCAGGCTCTGGGCCGCGAGGAAGGAGAAGGAGCGGCCTCCCGATCTGGTCTTTCTAGTGCAGGGGACCACGGCCATCCTACAGACACAGAAATGCAGACAATACTCTTCCACTGTCTGGGAAAGCTGGCCTTGCCCTCCAAATATACTAAGCTAAACTGGGGGTCAAATAAATGGATTCCACATTGCTTTGTAAATAAAAGTGTGAGCCAAACAAAATCAAGACAGTAGCTCCAGCACTTGCAGAATCTCCTTTTTATGTTTGCTTTATTCTGCATGTTTCCTCCCATTGCTGTGACAGCAAGATTAATGGTTTCTTTGCGTATAGCCTAAAACTCTTATTATTTCCCACAATATGCATCCAGCCATTACTTGACGCAAGCCCTAAACTGGACAAATGTGCTTACTGGGGCAGTGGACGAGTAGTAGTCGAAATGTGGGCAGACTGTTCGCCTGATTCTAGTGCCATCAAACGCCCCTAATATAGCACTACCCTCACATGCAAATAATGCTGTTTTTACTACAGCCTTGCATCCTCAAATTGCATTCTGTCTTAAAATGTGTCCCCTATCTTCCTAAAATCCGACATGAAAAACTATCCTTTGCCTAAAAACATCAGATTGTCGTCTCTCCTTTTTCCTTCAAATGAAGATTTCCTCCCTCCCACATCTACACGCTTTCTCTCTGAGCATAACCTTCTGTAAATCACAAAACATGTTTGCCTTATTCACTAATAATGTATTTCTGCAAAATGCCCACAACTCATTTCTAAGCTCACCACCTCTCCTTTGAAAGTCATACGACTACAACCTAGCAAAGTTTTATCTACTCTAGCTCACGTGATGATGCCTCCAGTCTTTCTTCATGAACTCAGACCCCCCTAATCCCCACTAAATACTCACACCTAACACCTCCTCTTAATTTAGTCTACCACAAAGAAACTCGAGTAGATGTACAGAATGGTTTGCCTGACCTCACAAGATTATTTCCAATAACGAACAATGCCAATAACTCTGGACTTACTACTGACCTTGGGCTGCGGAGCAGCGTGCTGACTGGTGTGAAGTGATTCAACACCTCATCAGGGGTAGTAAGCGATATATAAATGCAGTCACAATTTCAATTACAATGTCCACGGTTGACAGCATGCTGCTTACATCAGGTCACTTACTGTCCTATGGCTCTCAAGTTCCTAAAATCAGGTACCCAATCGGGAACAAGAATACACTGACTAAACCTTTGATTTCCCCACATCACTCCTGACAGAGGTTTTACGTTGATCTTAGTGGATTTCAATCTATGGGGTAACTGCCAGTTTAAGAATCAAGTTCTCAATCCGGCAAGGCTGCTGACTGAGCTAATGGAAGCTGACATCTGCAGAGATCTGAGGCCACAAGTTCAAATCACGACAAGACTGATTTAACTTTTCTTTCTTGTGAGGTCAGGAAATCAAATGCTGTTAAGGTTCATAACAGTAACAACTGCTGTTTATAGAGCTTTGAAAGGGGACATGAAACACTGTATCAAAAACAATAACTATTATCATTAAGCCTGTCAGAAGCTTTTGTGAGGCCATCACCGGATGCTGCAACTGCCTTCACTAATATCCCCATAGTGACAGCAGAATCCATAACCAAACCAAAGAGAAACATCAGGGACTCATCTGCCCCTGCCAGCTGCTTAAAAGACCTGATAAACTCTCTTGCATCTATATCATCGATATCATCTGCTTGTCGCTTCACCACGCCTAGGTTTCAGGCTGCCTATAAGGATATTATTCACCCATTAACTGCAAATGTACTTTAGTGGTCTATACAACAAATTCATGTTCTTACTTATTGATGCATGCTAAAATCATAGCACAGGAGGAAACCAGTTAATTTGTTCACAGTTGCTTAGAGTGCATGGAGGCGGCGCACTAACAGGTGATGGCCCTCCTCCTTCAAACACCTATTTGAGTGACAAGTCTTAGATCCAATCATCAATTATTTCTAGCCCATTAGGAATATAAATAAAGAACCTTGGGCACTCATTAGACAGCAGTGTTAAAGGTGGACTATCTTTCTGCCGCGTGGTAAAACAAAGGCAAGAAGCTTGTGAGTCTGGGGTGGAGAGAGCTTAGAATTGCATGAAATTAACGGTTAAGAAAACATCTAACAGCTAGGACATGTACATCTTGTTCGTTCGTTAATCTTTATTCGGTTTAAAAAACCTTAAAAGATACAGAATAAACAGTTCATACATATTATTAAACACAGTTAAAATACAGATCATTCCATTGTTGCAGCCTTAAACAGTGCAGTTAATGAAATATTTTCATTTACAGTAAAATGCCGGCGAATCGATAGATCAAGTAAAATATAATAAAAATGCTAAGCTTATGATTCAATACAGTTCAAACATAGAAGCGGATATGTAATCCAGGCTGGGATAGAAAGGTGCAAATACTAGAAAAGTACATATAAGTGTTAAAAGCTTTCATCATAGATTCTGGGTATCAACAAAAGTGCAAGTACTTTAAAGGTGCATATATACGAACTTGAGCAGCGCATAGCTTATTCACGGGGTACATGTTTGTGTCTGAAACATTCTACCTTGTTTGTAGTATTCTTTTCGAATCTGCGCAAGATCTAATTCCCAAATTCCGACAAATGGGTTTTATCCATTTTCGCCTTGGGATGGCGTATGCTTGGTAGAAGAACAGTATATGTAAATCATTTTCTTGTACATTGGGTTGGCATAATAAACAACAATCCTCGTTGTTCTCACCTATTTTATGACCCCATTTCACTGTGTTAAAATTAATTTGCCTCACCATAGCGAAATTTCATATACAAGGATTTTGCCAACTGAGGCGGCACTTCATCCAAATATTGCTCAAAGGTCGGAATTGGTTTTAAAAGGAAGAACTGGAACGTTAATCTACCAATATCTGAACTATGGGATACACCATTTTGTATGTATAGCCAAAAAGCGGTTTTCAATGTTTTTTGGAGGTTGATGTCAATGAAGTGGGCGCTTCCCAAAAATGCTTCAACCCAAGTTTAGAAAACCATGTGTGCACATGCTTAACCCACTGAAGGCTAGTACACTGATCAAACCTTAAAATCTCTTCTAGCCATTCTTTATAACTTGCCGCGGTCTCAGTATAGCCTGATGGTCAATGCATTTTATATTCAAATCCATGACAATGGGAATAACAGGTGTACGCACAGGGAGACGTAGCAACTTCCTAAAGAACTTATTTTCTTCCCCCGCAAATGTGTTCCTACAGGTAGCCCCCCATAGTTCCGCACCATAGAGGGTTGCTGATTGTGCCCTGTATTTATACACTTCAAGGGCAGGGGACACGGCCTTAGGTGATACTATTCTGATGTTTTTTTATTATTGGTGAGGAATTTTGGAGCAAAATGGACTTGCTTTTTGCAGATGTGGATGCCAAGTCAATTTAGTGTCAAGTGTGATACCCAGATAATTAAAATTCGAAACATATTCTAGCTTCTGTTTTCGGACAGTAATGTTCTTCTTAAACGATTTATGTGGTTTAACTGCCATATATTTTGTTTTGCTAGAATTTATTTCAAGGCCCTTTGAATAGCAATAATCACTAAAAGAGTCTAATAGGTTTTGGAGTCCCTTCGGAGTTTGAAAAACTAAAATGGTGTCGTCCGCAAATAAAAGAGCTGGTACTGGCACCCCACATAGCTTCGGTGAGTCATGTATACATCCCAAGAGATATTTCGGGGCATTTTACATATAATGAAAAGAGGGTGGGTGTATATCTCATCTACAGATGAATGTAGCTTTTCAGTTGTAAGCAGACTGACAGATTCCTCTAGTGGAGGCATTCCTCTGGTGTAGCTCACATCAGGGTATATACCACTTTATATCACCTGTGTTATATGACATGACAAAAATATTGGATGTACTATCTCTACCTAACCACTACATTGCAAGGTAAGTATAGATAAGTAAATGTAGAGATAAGACTCAGCAATTTTCTACTCACCAAGATGGCGTAGTAGTAGCTGGTGTAATAGATGTGATATTATTTTAAGGCAATATTCTCCAGCTCGCTTTTGTGATATGCAATCCGCAGTGGGCTCTATGTATACTTTACTCTCAGCAATGTTGTAGTTTTCAACAAGAACTCATTAATTTTGTGACACTCCATTGCCATATATGGGAGGTTCCTTCAATCCCATTACATCCAGGACATTCTTTACCTTGAGGATGGATCATTTACATAAAGGTGCAACATTACTCCTGTGATGGGATTTGCATCTTTTTAATATGCTTTGTTATCTTTGCAGGCGAGCAAGGTGTACCAGGACCAACAGGGCGTAATGGCACTCGTGGAATACCAGGCATTTCGAATACAACTGGATCACCTGGCGATGTGGGGTCAGGGGGTCTACCAGGAGTACCAGGTAATGCCCTTTCCTTACCCTAGTAAACTCAGTCAGCATCCCACAAAATGAAAGTAAAAAAAGTCATATAGACTTTATAAAGTAAGGAAGTTCTTTTGTAGCCGAACATTGCTGTCTGTAATCCAAACAGTAAGAAAATGAAATATCAAATGTAAATGTATCTAGTGAATTAACTCATTGTCATGATTCCAAAGGGCATCACACAGAAGGTAAGACAAGGTGTGTGCAAAGTAAGACTGTATGCTCCAAGGAGAGAGGTATTGCTGAGAAGATACTGCTCAGCCCAATCACTAGTTTTAGTGGTTGTGGGAACACACCCAGTAAAAACAAATGAGTTTCTGCTCAAAGCAGGAGGAATAGGTGCGCAGAAATGAGCTGGGAATCAGGAACAACATGTGGATCCAAGTAAATCCAGGTCCCTCATGTAGTCCTCAATTCCAGGCCAGGAAACCTAATGGCTGGTAATTAGGGTGGACATACCAGGAAGAATCAGTATCTACGGGCCCATAATCTCGACCTTATTATTTTCCAACTTGTAATTGGGTGCCAAGGTAGGTAACATAAACCTACAACCAACTGTAAGTTCACTGAAGTAGTGGATTGCACAAGTCAGAACATGAATTGTGCTACTCACTCTTCAATGTTCCGATCTCAAAAGTATTGAAATGAGTGATGGCTTGTGAATATTGTAAGGACAACTTAACTTTTGTGTTTTTCTCCATTATGGGAGCTCTGTGTAGTGTTTTCTTTAATTTCCTATGTTGTATTGTGTGCCGATATCCTCTTCATATTTAACGTAGCAGGATATATCCCGTGATTATTTAGTTTGTGTTTGCAGCTCTGTGTAATGTGTGTAGTAAAGAGTAGTGTCCAATTTGTAAACAACTCGAAATTTACTCTTGGGACAGAAGGCGAGGGTTTAATTTCTGGATATTCTTCACCACAGTAGATCTGGGTGGAGGTCTTGACACTGTGGTGGCATGTTTCACTGTGCATTCAAATGTCATTTTTTGATGTTAATATATATTTATTTAATTGTTCTTGATTTTAACATACTTGTATTTTCTTTTCCCTATTACAATTTTGTATGTTTTCATGTGTTTTACTTTATTGATGTGTAGATGTCTCTTTTTGTGTACCATAGATATGTTTCATTTTTCTGTTTGCAGTTTTGCATTCTTTCTGTTAGGTCTCGCTTACAGACAACTATAGTCGTCTGTTTTTAAAGATCTATTGTGTACAGTACAATAATTCATAATGTGTGCTTTGGGTCAACGCGTTGCTCATGATAGGATAGCTTTATTGTCTGTCTCAGTTCAGTGCCTCTGTTTCATTTGCTTGCCTCCCTATTCTTGTTTTTGTGTCACCCCAGAGCAATCACTTCTTTACCATATTTTTTTGATTGAATGAATTTAATCCTTCCACTATTGGCATTGGGGAGCTACTTTTTCATTTGCCTTTTCATATTCAAACCAAAGGAGTGCTTATCTCTCCTCACTCTCTCTCCCTCTTACCACGCCCCACCATTCCTCCATCTCCCCTCCATCGCCCCACTCTTCTGTTGCTCCTTTGCCCCTTACCACCATGCTTCGATGGATGTTTATATATATTTTTCAGTGGCAGCTGCTCCAATTTTGGGGTGGTGGGGCAACTCGAACACAAGGTGGGTCGGTTGGAGGGGTTATGGGGATTTTTTTTTTTAAACTTACCTGCTGCCGCGCCTGCTGGCTCGGTGCTCCTCTCCCGACGCTGGTCACACTGCACAGGCTCCCAGGGGGCAGTCAAGGTGCTGCTCTCTTGCTGGTAGTACCAGCATGAGAGCAGCACCATGACTGGCCTGAGCGGGTTTACTTGATGCTCGCTCAGGCACAGGGAGCCTGTGGCTTTTCTTCAACCCGGCTGTTGCAACACAGCTAGGTTGGGAGAAACATGAGTGTGCATGTCTATTTGGCTGACATGCGCACTTACAAGTGCCCAACACTCCTCCCTAAAGCATGACACTCGGCAGGATGGCCCCGTCCCCACCCTAATCTCGGCTGGCAGTAATAAAAAATAAAATAATAATAAAATGGTTTTATTATTTTATTTTTCAGTGGGGCAATACTCCTCCGCCATAACGGAGGAGCCGCCCCTGACATTTTTAAAGATAAATAGTTGGTGCAAAGGCACTGCAGCTGCACCACTCGTGCTTTCCTCCATGCCCGTTGTTTCTCTCCATTCCCACTTGCTTCCTTTGTTTTGCATGGCATGACAGAAATTCTTTTTTTTTAAATTTACCATTCTAAAATGGCGATCAACCAAAGTACCTTATGATACTGTTTTAAGTGGGGAGTAGTAACAATGCTAGATTTCTATTCCAAGGTTTATTTACAATTAGCAATAAATATTACATACAAAAGTATATTAAAAGGGAAGCAATTAAAGTGTAGAATATTAAAAAGCTTTGATGAACCACATGTCAATTAATAAGAATTAATTTTCATTCGGTATTTCAAGCCGTCATGTTTCACGGCAGTAAAGTTCCACTTCCATAGGGCTGTCTGGTTGAGGAGCAGTATTCAATTTCCATCCGGAAGATCCCCAGGGAAAGAGTAAATCATGTATCTTAAAAGAGTGTCCCACCTCTTCTTATGTATTTTGTATATAAGTGGTGCTAAAGGGTTCAAAATGTTTGTGATCTTATTGGTTTTTTAGGTAAGGTGTAATTGAAATTGTTCTGATGTTTTACATAACATTATAATATATAGCCATTGCGATTTGGAGGCAGTGAACCAATCCTTCTAAGAAAAACTAAGGGTGAGTGAAAAATACATCTTTAGGATGAAGCAGTAAAAAAGTGCTCCCCTCTGATTGTATATGTTGTAATTGGGCTATCTTTATGAGCATTTTTAGAGCTTGTGAACCAATCAGAATAATGTTGGGTTTGTGTTTTTGGATCAAACAAAAGGTTTATTTTTGGTGATGTTGATGTTTTTTATATAACTTGTATTGTTGATATTAGAGTTATGTTTATGCTGATAATCTTTATCTCCTAATATTTTTCTTTTTTTATCGTTCACTGTTTTTCTTTGGATTTACCTTCACTGGGATTCTTACGGATGGATATTGCTCTCTCAATGAATACTGCTTATCAATCTTACAGCCCTGAGGAAGCAGAACTTTACTGCCGCAAAGCATGCTTTGGCCTTAACAGCTTGAAATATTGAATGAATATAAATCTGTGTTGATTTATATTTGATTCATCAAACATTTCAAAGGCAGAACTTATTGGCTTTGCCAGCGCTTGTTATTTGTAGCATGATATTTCTTCCCGCTGAATCCTCATCCTCAAAGTGGCCTCATAATGTATCCAGACTTTTTTCAGCAGTATGCTACACTAACACCAATTGGTGGAAGAGCAGCTTTGGCCACAAAGCCGGCAACATCATGACCATAAGTAGAGAGTGTACTCATTAAATTTTTAGTTTAGACTTGGTGCTTATTTTTTAGAATGCCACATACCAAGCTTTTGTGTAAGAGACTTATGTCTGGGATGGATCCTCATGTGACTGTATATAGTGTTTGGGCTTAGACCATGATACAGAGGCATGTGACCCCTATGCATTGATGCAGCCTGTTTCAGAAGGAGAGAGGCTATAATGTACCCAAGCTCCCATCCCAATCTCCTCCAATCAGGAGGAGGGTTAAAAATCTTGCTCCTGGTCTAGGACGTGCCATGGAGATCTACCAGACATTCCCCTATAAGAGGCTGCTTACTCCTATCACACATCCAATTCAGGTAGGAGAGTAAGCCAATCTAGGACTCCAGTAAAGCAGTCAGAACTCTCTTCCGAGTGTTCTTCCAATGATAGAAAATACGGTTCCGCGTTTGGATTCAAGTGCACCGCAGATGGAAGGCTTTATCGCTACCATGTTATGGGATTTTATGCTGTACGGACTTTGTGCCTTGTTTTTTTGCAGACAGACATTTTGTCGCCTGAAATGCAGCGCCTAATTAAACAGTGCTGCAGTTGGAGGTGGCGAAATGCTTGTGGGCAGTGTGGGGAGAAGAGTGGGAAGACGTGGGCACCGCCATTAAAACAAATGGCAATTACTGCAGGAAAAACAACGGCATCGAGAGAGTGATGGTGTCTGCTCGCAGTGGAGTTTGTAAATTGGTTTTTATGAGCTGTGCCACTTATTACGACCCCCTGACAGAGGATCAAGAGAGGGATCCTAGCAAGCAATTCAGACCCTCTCCACTGGTATTGGTGGGATGGCCTTCTTGCAATATTTGCTTATAATTGGGCAAACAATTCATTTGACAGAGTAAATTTCCAAATGTAGTGGCTACAATCCTTAGGTTTTACTATTAGTCTGAAGAAATGTTCATGAGATTTTTCAAGAATGTGCCTCAGGCTCTTGCATATCCTGCCCTTCTGCCCACGAGCCCACTGATGTGTTCCCTGTGTATCCGACTGCCAGTAGGGCCCTTCATCCATGTTCATTAACATCAATGTTTTGCCCCAATTACTTCATTATATCTTGGCGGACAGCCCGTTGTTCCGCTGGGCGACGGAGTGAATTACTCTGTCACCTTGGTGGAGGGACTGTCTGCCAGATGTATAAATGACCACCGAGTTAGCAGTTATTTATAAAGCAGTGACAGGAACTGCCACCACAGCGGTTCCTCTCAATGTGTCTCACTGGTGCAGGGCTGCATTAGCATGACTCAACACTGCACCAAACAGTTTTACTGTTTTAGTTTTTTAAAGAAAATCCCAAAACAGAATTTTCTTTTTTATTGTTCTATACAGTAACCATGAATGGTCTGTGTTAGACCTGGTATCATTGGCGTGAGTCTCCCTTCCATTTTTTTCTGATTGCCTCCTCTGTTTTTGATCTGTTTGCTGGTTTTAGCTTTGGGCACTGTGCCACTGCTATTCAGTGCCACAGTGCAAGTGCTCCCTATGGTAATTTGATGCATTGATTAGTGACTCCATGATTGGATCATTTGATTTACTTGTCAGACCCTAGTATAGTGCACCAGGTGTGCCCAGGGCTTGTAAATCAAATGCTGCTGGTGGGCTGGCAGCACTGGTTGTGCCACCCACAGAAGCAGCTTGTAAAGTGTGTCTCAGGCCTGCCATTGCAGAGCCTGTGTGCAGTCTGACTGCCATGTCGACTTGGCAAGTGCACCCACTTACCAGTCCCTAAACCTTCCTTTTTCTGCATATTAGTCACCCCTAGGGTAGGCCCTAGGGCAGGGTGCATTGTAGGTAAAAGGTAGGACCTGCCCTGATGTGTGTGGCATGTCCTAATAGTGAATTACAGCCATTTTCGTTTTTCACTATTGCAAGGCTCCCTGTTCCCCATAGGCCAGAATGGGCAGTTAGATTATTACATCTTATAATCCTAACTGACTCAGGGAACCAGGTAGAAATTCGAGTTTAGTATGCCTGAACTCAGAATGATAAAAGACATCTTTTAGTGAAGTTGGTTTTAACATTCTGTGTTTGAAAATACCACTTTTAGAAAGTGGGTATTTTCTTGCCTAACTATCCAAGCCTGCCTCTGCTAGGTTGTGTATTCCTTGTCTGGAGTTTGAGTGACAGGGGCTGGGCGCTGCCAGGAGACAGGGTGAGTCAGCACAGGGCTGAATAGAGAGATCTGCCTGCAGATAGGAGGGAGGAGTTGCACCTGGGACCTGAATAGGGCTGTGCCTTCCCTCCACAATGCTGGCTCCACCTCCTGTGGTGTGTCTGATGTCCCTGGCCTACACTGTGAAAGGAAAGAAGGAGTCTTCTCAACAAAGTGCTCCAAGACTGACCAGAACTAGCAAAGGTTTTGACTAGCAAAGGCCTCTCTGCCTTCGGAGAACAAAGAGAAAAGTAGTATAAATATTGGGACCCAGACCCAAGAACTTTAGATCACTTCTGGAACAACAAGACGACCCTTTTGCCAAGGAGAAGAACCAAGGAAGCTGCACGAGTTGGACTGCCCCTCTGCCAAGTGTGCTGTTTGCTGGGTTGGCCTGCAGTGGTTTCTTCATTGCCAAGGAAAGGAGAAGGAACTTTTAAAGAAATTTCATCATCTTGCAGAATATTACTCCAAGGGCTTGATTTGAGCTTGCCTCCTGACCGAAGTCTCAGGGATACCAGACTTCACCTCCTTCTGTTTGCCTGCATCTGGAACTTGCTGTTCTGGTGCTACAGAAGGAATTTGCAACACCGACGCCGGCGAGCGACGCCGTCTCCTGCATCGAAGCCGTGAGCGCTGCTCCGACTTGCAACGAAGACTCGACGCCGACCACCGTGCCACCTCGACGCCAGCGAGCGACATCGTAAGCCTGCTATAGCCGTGAGCGCTGCTCCGACTTACGACGCCGGCCCGACGCCGGCTGCTGTGCCGCATCGACTCCGAAGCTGACATCATCGCGGAGCCGATCGTCGACGTGGGTGGTCATGAATCTATCGACATCGAGACATCGTACGGAACCGTGGCCTCGGCGCCATCGTGACGTCACCTCCTCTCCGGTCCGGAACCGACGCCTCCCTTGCCTGCGCAAGCATCCAGGTCCCGACGCATCCTCTCCTCCGAAGCAAGGAACTGACGCCACAACGCGCCAACGACGCCGCACCTCCCCGACGCCGTGAGCTGTCTTTGTTTTCGCTTTTCCAAGGTACTGTTCTTTGTGGGTCTGTTTTGACTCCGGGCCCGACGCCGCGCACCTCGCGGTCGGCGCCGTACTTTGGGATTTCTTTGACCTCGACGTCATGATAACTCCAGTTGGGGTTATTTGTTGCTAAAGACTGCTTTTAAGTGAAGAACCTATTTTTAAACCATTTCTACCATCTTGAAGTATTATTGATTACAGTATTGTGGATTTTTGTCGTTTGTGGTCTTGTGATAAATCTATATAAAGAATACTTATTTTTATAAAACCTGTGTGGTGTCCATCTGTAGTGTTTTCACTGTATTACTGTATGTGTTCACAAATGCTTAACACACTGCCTCTTAGATAAGCCTGCCTGCTCGTGCCAAGCTACCAAGGGGGTGAGCAGGGGTTATCCAGGTGTGTAATCCCCTTTCCCTGACTTAGAAGCAAGGGTCCCTATTTGGACAAAGGTGCATACCATTGCCAACTAGAGACCCCCAGTTCTAACATTGGTGGTCAGCGGTGAGGATTTGGACCTGCATTTGTGACTCATATACAGTGATTGGTGTACACTACTAGTGAGTGCAGACCAAACGCGACCACATACTTTTTGGTAGAATGTTTTTCCTTGGACTGTTATTTTTCTAAGAACTGCCAATTCTTATTGCCATGAGTCCACCAGCATCTATTGCCTCTATGGATCCAGAGTTTGAGGAAGAGAGGTTGGATACCTATAATGCCAAACAGCTGAAAGCCTTCTGTAGAAAATTTAAAGTTGCTATTCCAGGCCTCACTAAAAGGATGAGTTCCACAAGGCGCTGAGGGCCTGGGTGGAAGCAAGAAATGCATCTGAAAATGTGGAGCACCCTGTGGAGGAGGTGGAAGGGCAGCTAGATGGGCCCCTGGGCCCAAGGGGGGAGAAAGTACCTACCCCGCCAGGCAGCAGTGTTTCTTCCGAAGACCTGTCCCCAGGAGAGCTGGAGGACAGGGAGAGAAATAGGGCACACAAGCTGGAGATGGCTAGGCTCAAAATGGAGGGTCAAAAGGACCTAGAGAATAAGAAGCTGGAGTTTGAAATTAACAAGTTAGCCTTGGAGAGAGAGAGAATGAGATTAGAGCATGAGAGAATGTTGAGGGAGTTAGAGATCAAAGCACAGGGCTTAGAACTCAATCCCTCTGGTGGCAGCGCACCATCTGTGCCTTCAGAAGGCAGGGTATATATTTCCAAGGATGTCATCAAAGATTTCCATAAGCATGAAGATATTGGGCAGTGGTTTCCAGCCTATGAAATAGCAATGTTGGCCCACCGGGTCCCTGAGAAGGATTGGGGAGCTGGGTTGTGGGGCCGCTTTGTGAGTGAGGGGAGGGATACTTTGTTAGACCTACCCAGTGAGAATAGGATGTCTTATGCCCATATGAAGGAAGCCCTGATGACAAGGTATGGTTTGACCCCAGAACTCTATAGACAGAGGTTTAGGAGTTGCAAGAAGCTGGAGGGAACCACTTGGGTAGAATATGTATCTTTCTTTTGCAGAGCCATGGATGGTTGGGTGAAGGGTAGCAAAGTGGATACTTTTGAAGCGCTCTATGATTTGTTTGCATGGGAGCACTTGTCTGCTAATTGTTTTCCAGAGCTACGCCAGCACCTTATTGATAGCAAGCTAACTAACCCTAGGAAGCTTGCTGAGGAGGCGGACCGCTGGGTCAGTACCAGGGTCCACAAGGGTCATGTGGGAGATTCCGCCAAAGGTGGGCAGGGTCCCCAGCAGAAGAGTGGGGGGACAAGGGTAAACAGAGGGAGTTCCAGAAAGGGCCCCAAAGTAATCCCCAAGGGAACCAAGGGAAGGGTTCCCAGCCTCCCCTGAGAAGAAGCAAGAGGCCCCGACAGGTAAACCTGTTCAGAGGGGCCCCTGTAAATGTTTTACGTGTGGTCAATTGGGCCACCGTTGGTATGATCCTCAATGTCCCATGAGAGATCCCAAAGCACCACCCCGTGCACCACCCCGTCAGATTGCCAGTGTAGCCCTGGGGGGAGGAGATGGGTGCCCAAGGTGGGTGGGATCCCGCAGAGATGTCCCTTGTCTCATTAGGAGACTTTGAGATGGTCCCTAAAACTCAGCTGCCTGATAACACTAAAAAGTACAGGCAGTGGGTGACCATCAATGGCCATAAGGTGGAAGCTCTAAGAGACACCGGTGCAAGTGTGACAGCTGTCAGTTGTCGGTTGGTGTCCAAAGAGCAGGTTGTCCCCCATGCATTCTTCCCTGTTGTTGCTGCAGACAACCTCACAGAGCCAGTGTGAGGTGGCTCAAGTTCCCTTTGAGTGGGGGGGGGGTCTCAGGTACTCTCCAAGTTGCTGTGAGGCCCGCCATGCCGGTTGATTGTCTGTTGGGCAATGATTTAGAGGACTCCCCTTGGGCTAAGGTGGAGAGAAGGTCTCATTTAGAGATGTTGGGTCTGCCTGAGTGGGCGTGTGTAACCACTCGGTCCATGGCGGCCAGTAAGGGTGATCAAGAGGTTCTGGAGCCTGAAAATATGGCCCAGACCCCTGCCTTAAAGAGAAGAGGTAGGGGCGTGGGAAACCAGCCCCCATAGTTCCCACGGTCCAGGAGGAGGCAGACCTTGAGGGGGATGCCCTGGAACCTACAGGGGAACAAGTTGCTGAACTGGGAGACCTGCCTGAGCTGACCCATTGGCAGCAAGAAGGAGGTCCCTCCAGGGAGGAATTTTGTGAGGAGCAAAGGAAGTGCCCTTCTCTTGAGGGTTTGAGGCAACAGGCCACAAACCAGGCAGCAGGTGATCAGTCTGGATCACATTGGATCTACTGGGAGAACGACCTCCTGTATATCGAGCCTAAGGTTGCTGAGCCTGGGTCAGCCCGTGTGCTGGTGGTACCCCAGCGCTTCAGAGCCTTCCTACTGGGTTTGGCTCATGACGTTCCTTTAGCTGGACATCTGGGGCAGAACAAGACCTTTGAAAGGCTTGTTTCCCATTTTCATTGGCCCCAGATGCGCAAGAGTTCAGATACTCATTGTAGGGCCTGCCAAACTTGCCAGGCAAGTGGGAAAAGTGGAAGGAAGCACAAGGCTCCTCTCCAACCTTTCCCTGTAGTCAGTACCCACTTTGAACGGGTGGGCATTGACATTGTGGGGCCACTGGACCCCAAGACAGCCATGGGCAACAGGTTTATCCTGGTCTTGGTGGACCATGCTACCCGGTACCCGGAAGCCATCCCTCTCAGGACAGTGACGGCCCCCGTGGTGGGACGTGCACTGATGGGGGTTTTTTCCCGTGTGGGGTTCCCCCGAGAGGTGGTGTCAGACCGTGGTACCAATATCATATCTAACTATATGAAGTCCCTGTGGAAGGAGTGTGGTGTTACCTATAAGTTCAGAAAAATAAGGGGAGAAAGAGGGATATGCTAGGTCCACCCTCCAAAAATGATCAAGAATTACAAAACACCGAAATCTCGGTTATGGAAACCTAGCCAGTTTTTTCAGAAAATTAAATTTACTAATATAAGATTCAGAAAAAATAGTTAGTAAAGGAAAAATGTCCTTTCTTGAGTCCCCTCACTCACCATGGTTTCCCATGGTGACATGCTTCATCATAGGGGCCATCCCAACCCGCTACGGGCTGAGGCGTGCTACGACTTGCAACACTACGTAGGAGCACTACTTGTGAGTGACTATGTGTGGTGCAGTGATGGGGGTGGAGTGGGTGAGACTAAAAATATCTAGCTAGTGGGCAAAAAGAATTTATTCAGGCTCCTAGTCGATATATTAAAAACGGGGTTGGTCGCTAGGGTGTCTGTTTTTAATTAGTCAGGGGTCCCTAGTGAACGTCAACTAGTTTCGAGCTACCCCAGTGCTCTTCTTCAGGACAAACAGGGTCCAGCCCTGTTTAGTACCACTCCAAAGTGACCTAAGGATAGGAAAAAATGCTGCAAAATACTAGCAGGCAAGATTTAATACATACAGTACTTTGATCACGTAGTATTAATTATGGAGCAACAATGTGCTTCATGGTCTGAGAGGGGCTGGAGAGATCATCGCCATTGAGAATGAAAACTGCTCGGGAGGGAAGCAGGCAACAGCCGGAGCAGTTTTCATTCTCAATGGCGATGATCTCTCCAGCCCCTCTCAGACCATGAAGCACATTGTTGCTCCATAATTAATACTACGTGATCAAAGTACTGTATGTATTAAATCTTGCCTGCTAGTATTTTGCAGCATTTTTTCCTATCCTTAGGTCACTTTGGAGTGGTACTAAACAGGGCTGGACCCTGTTTGTCCTGAAGAAGAGCACTGGGGTAGCTCGAAACTAGTTGACGTTGACGTTCACTAGGGACCCCTGACTAATTAAAAACAGACACCCTAGCGACCAACCCCGTTTTTAATATATCGGCTAGGAGCCTGAATAAATTCTTTTTGCCCACTAGCTAGATATTTTTAGTCTCACCCACTCCACCCCCATCACTGCACCACACATAGTCACTCACAAGTAGTGCTCCTACGTAGTGTCGCAAGTCGTAGCACGCCTCAGCCCGTAGCGGGTTGGGATGGCCCCTATGATGAAGCATGTCACCATGGGAAACCATGGTGAGTGAGGGGACTCAAGAAAGGACATTTTTCCTTTACTAACTATTTTTTCTGAATCTTATATTAGTAAATTTAATTTTCTGAAAAAACTGGCTAGGTTTCCATAACCGAGATTTCGGTGTTTTGTAATTCGTTACCTATAAGTTCACCACTCCTTACCACCCCCAAGGTAATGGGCTGATTGAGAGATTCAACCGGACCCTTAAGGGCATGATTATGGGTCTTGAGGAACCTATGAGGCGTAAGTGGGACGTCCTCTTGCCATGCCTGTTGTTTGTTTACCGTGAGGTGCCTCAGATGTCCTTAGGGTTCAGCCCCTTTGAGCTGCTGTATGGTCACCCGGTAAGAGGACCTTTGAGTCTGATCAAGGAAGGCTGGGAGCAATCTCCCAGGAAACCTCCCCAGGATGTATATAGCTACATGCTGGCCTTCAGGAACCAGACTCGGCGTTTCAGAGAACTTGCTCAGGCGAACCTGGAAGCCAGCCAGGAAGAGATGAAGCGGTGGTACGATCAGAATGCCACTCTGATTGAGCTTCAGCCTGGACAGAAAGTTTGGGTCATGGCCCCTGTGGAGCCCTGTGCGCTCCAGGACAGGTGGACCGGTCCATTTGAGGTGGTGGAGCGCAAGAGTGATGTCACCTATCTGGTGAACTTGCGGTCTCCCAGGAACCCTTTGCGGGTCCTGCATGTTAACCGCCTGAAGCCCCACTTAGAAAGGTCCGAAGTGGGCATGCTCCTAGCGACAGATGATGGAATGGAGGAGGAGACTGAGCCTCTTCCTGACCTCCTGTCTGCAGCGGAGCAAGATGGGTCAGTGGATGGTGTTGGCCTCTCTGCCACACTGACCCCTGAACAGCAGCAAGATTGTCGCCAACTGCTGGGGCAATTCCCTGATTTGTTCTCCCTGGTTCCTAGTGTCACTGAGTGGTGCGTCCATGATGTGGACACTGGGGACAGTCCTCCTGTGAAGCACAAGGCTTACAGAGTGACTGACAGGGTCAGAGCTTACATTAAGGAGGAGGTCTCCAAGATGTTTGCCTTAGGGGTGATTGAGTCCTCTAACAGTCCTTGGGCCAGCCCAGTGGTTTTGGTCCCAAAGGCTGCCGCGCCTGGTGCCACACCCGAACTCCGGTTCTGTGTGGACTACCGAGGACTCAATTCAGTCACCAGGACTGACGCGCACCCCATCCCCAGAGCTGATGAGCTCATTGATCGGTTGGGAGCTGCCCGGTACCTCAGCACGTTTGATTTGACGTCTGGGTACTGGCAGATTGCCTTAACTGATGGGGCCAAGGAGAGGTCAGCATTCTCCACACCAGATGGGCACTACCAATTCCGGGTTATGCCCTTTGGGATGAAGAATGCCCCTGCCACCTTTCAGAGGTTGGTCAACCAGGTGTTGGACGGACTGGAAGATTTCAGTGCCGCCTACCTGGATGACATTGCGGTGTTTAGTTCCACTTGGGAAGAACATCTGCGCCACCTCTGGGAAGTGTTGATGGCGCTGCGGAAGGCAGGCCTCACAATCAAGGCGAGTAAGTGCCAGATTGGGCAGGGTTCGGTGGTGTACTTGGGGCACCAGGTAGGAAGCGGCCAGGTGGCGCCCCTACAGCCCAAGATTGATACCATCCTGGCATGGGAACCCCCAAAGACTCAGACACAGGTGAGAGCCTTTTTAGGACTCACGGGGTACTACAGGAGGTTTGTCAAGGGGTATGGCAACATTGTTGCACCCTTGACTGAGCTGACTTCCAGGAAGCAGCCCAAGAAAGTGAACTGGACTGACACCTGTCAGAAGGCTTTTGACGCCCTGAAGACTGCCATGTGCACAGCACCCGTGCTTCAGGCGCCCAACTTCTCAAAAGAATTCATTGTTCAAACAGACGCTTCAGAGCATGGTGTGGGGGCTGTTCTATCACAGATTAATGAGGAAGGCCTAGACCAACCCGTAGCCTTCATCAGTAGGAGGTTACTTCCACGGGAACAGAGGTGGAGTGCAATTGAGCGTGAGGCCTTTGCTGTGGTCTGGGCAGTGAAGAAGTTGAGACCATACTTGTTTGGGACTCACTTCCTGGTTCAGACCGACCACAGGCCCCTCAGATGGCTGATGCAGATGAGGGGTGAGAACCCAAAGTTGTTGAGGTGGTCCATTTCCCTACAGGGTATGGACTTCACGGTGGAACACCCCCTGGTACAGAACACGCCAATGCTGATGGTCTGTCCAGATTTTTCCGCCTTAGTGAAGAGGACTCCCTAGGGGAAGGGTAGTTCTCCCCACATTTCAGCTGGAGGGGACACGTGTTAGACCTGGTATCATTGGCGTGAGTCTCCCTTCCATTTTTTTCTGATTGCCTCCTCTGTTTTTGATCTGTTTGCTGGTTTTAGATGCTTTGGGCACTGTGCCACTGCTATTCAGTGCCACAGTGCAAGTGCTCCCTATGGTAAATTGATGCATTGATTAGTGACTCCATGATTGGATCATTTGATTTACTTGTCAGACCCTAGTATAGTGCACCAGGTGTGCCCAGGGCTTGTAAATCAAATGCTGCTGGTGGGCTTGCAGCACTGGTTGTGCCACCCACAGAAGCAGCTTGTAAAGTGTGTGTCAGGCCTTCCATTGCAGAGCCTGTGTGCAGTCTGACTGCCATGTCGACTTGGCAAGTGCACCCACTTACCAGTCCCTAAACCTTCCCTTTTTCTGCATATTAGTCACCCCTAAGGTAGGCCCTAGGGCAGGGTGCATTGTAGGTAAAAGGTAGGACCTGCCCTGATGTGTGTGGCATGTCCTAATAGTGAATTACAGCCATTTTCGTTTTTCACTATTGTAAGACTCCCTGTTCCCCATAGGCCAGAATGGGCAGTTAGATTATTACATTTTATAATCCTAACTGACTCAGGGAACCAGGTAGAAATTCGAGTTTAGTATGCCTGAACTCAGAATGATAAAAGACATCTTTTAGTGAAGTTGGTTTTAACATTCTGTGTTTGAAAATACCACTTTTAGAAAGTGGGTATTTTCTTGCCTAACTATCCAAGCCTGCCTCTGCTAGGTTGTGTATTCCTTGTCTGGAGTTTGAGTGACAGGGGCTGGGGGCTGCACAGGGCTGAATAGAGAGATCTGCATGCAGATAGGAGGGAGGAGTTGCACCTGGGACCTGAATAGGGCTGTGCCTTCCCTCCACAATGCTGGCTCCACCTCCTGTGGTGTGTCTGATGTCCCTGGCCTACACTGTGAAAGGAAAGAAGGAGTCTTGTCAACAAAGTGCTCCAAGACTGACCAGAACTGGTTTTGACTAGGCAAAGGCCTCTCTGCCTTCGGAGAACAAAGAGAAAAGTAGTATAAATATTGGGACCCAGACCCAAGAACTTTAGATCACTTCTGGAACAACAAGACGACCCTTTTGCCAAGGAGAAGAACCAAGGAAGCTGCAGGAGTCGGACTGCCCCTCTGCCAAGTGTGCTGTTTGCTGGGTTGGCCTGCAGTGGTTTCTTCATTGCCAAGGAAAGGAGAAGGAACTTTTAAAGAACTTTCATCATCTTGCAGAATATTACTCCAAGGGCTTGATTTGAGCTTGCCTCCTGACCGAAGTCTCAGGGATACCAGACTTCACCCCCTTCTGTTTGCCTGCTTCTGGAACTTGCTGTTCTAGTGCTACAGAAGGAATTTGCAACACCGACGCCGGCGAGCGACGCCGTCTCCTGCATCGAAGCCGTGAGCGCTGCTCCGACTTGCAACGAAGACTCGACGCCGACCGCCGTGCCACCTCGACGCCAGCGAGCGACATCGTAAGCCTGCTATAGCCGTGAGCGCTGCTCCGACTTACGACGCCGGCCCGACGCCTGCTGCTGTGCCGCATCGACTCCGAAGCTGACATCATCGCGGAGCCGATCGTCGACGTGGGTGGTCAAGAATCTATCGACATCGTGACATCGTACGGAAACGTGGCCTCGGCGCCATCATGACGTCACCTCCTCTCCGGTCCGGAACCGATGCCTCCCCTGCCTGCGCAAGCATCCAGGTCCCGACGCATCCTCTCCTCCGAAGCAAGGAACCGACGCCGCAACGCGCCAACGACGCCGAACCTCCCCGACGCCGTGAGCTGTCTTTGTTTTCGCTTTTCCAAGGTACTGTTCTTTGTGGGTCTGTTTTGACTCCGGGCCCGACGCCGCGCACCTCGCGGTCGGCGCCGTACTTTGGGATTTCTTTGACCTCGACGTCGTGATAACTCCAGTTGGGGTTATTTGTTGCTAAAGACTGCTTTTAAGTGAAGAACCTATTTTTAAACCATTTCTACCATCTTGAAGTATTATTGATTACAGTATTGTGGATTTTTGTCATTTGTGGTCTTGTGATAAATCTATATAAAGAATACTTATTTTTATAAAGCCTGTGTGGTGTCCATCTGTAGTGTTTTCACTGTATTACTGTATGTGTTCACAAATGCTTAACACACTGCCTCTTAGATAAGCCTGCCTGCTCGTGCCAAGCTACCAAGGGGGTGAGCAGGGGTTATCCAGGTGTGTAATCCCCTTTCCCTGACTTAGAAGCAAGGGTCCCTATTTGGACAAAGGTGCATACCATTGCCAACTAGAGACCCCCAGTTCTAACAGTCTGTAACACCCAACTGATGTGAGAGGCAACCAAGCATTTAGATACAGAGCTAGTCTGCCATGGGAGGAAGGCCGGATTTGGACATTCTTACCGGAGAATTGATCTCCCTTGTTCCTGAATCCCCTGTTCCGGAATCCTCGGTAATGGTGGGGGTGGAAGTGGGGTTTGAAATCCTGGTGGTAGTCATGCTGGGACCCTTGGTTGGAGGAGCCATTGTTGAAGGATTGACCCCTTGTGGGACATTGGCTGGCAAAGCGACTCCTTCCTTTGCCGGCCATGCCAAAAACCTGGGAAGAAAATATTTTCTTCAAGGATAATTTGGCTTTGTTGATTGTAGCGAAAGTGGAGACGTATTTTCCCATCTCCTTGATAAAGGAGTCTCCAAAAAGTAGACCATTGGGCTGTTGACCCTCTTCTGTGGCTGATAAGCTACTGAACTTAAGATCAATTTTTAATAAAAGGCTGTTGTGTCTTTCGTGGGAAATGTATGCATTAGCATTGCCCAATATACATATGGCTTGTTGGGCCCAATTTGATAGGGTCTCTGGGTCAACTTGTTCACCATCCATTTTTGCCTCCTTGGCTAAACCAAGAATCCTGGTCAAGGGACCAACCAGGTCCAGAATGCGGTCCTGGCAATTAGACCAGGCACTGTCAACCCCTTTCTTGGGATCCTTGCCAAATTTGGTAAAAAATAATAACATGTTGGGATCCATGACAAGGTTATCAGCAACTTTATTGAGAAGGAAAGGCCGGGGGCATTCGGATCTTAATTTATTTCTAGAGGATTTATCTAGAGCCAAGCGCAAATAAAATGAAACTACTCGGTGGAATTGGGATGGTGAATCAAAACAGGATCAAACATAGGTTCACCTAAATGATCCACTAAACCTCTGGACACTGGGTGAGAAACACCACCATTATGAGGAGAAACTTTACGCCTGTTTTCCGGAGTCCAATATAAAGAAGGATCATAAGTGTTGTCACAATTAACATTCGCGTCACTGAGGACATTATCATCATCATTGTTAGTGTCCTGTAACTGGTTGATATTAATGGTGGAGGAAGGGGGCCCCGAAAAAAACCACTTGTTTTTGAGAAACGACTTTAGAGCACACAGTCTGAGGTGCTGCACGTTTCTTTCCCTTCTTGGAGGGTAACTCAGGAGAACTATTAAGCATTTTAGAGATCAAAGCCTCCATGTCTTAGCAAAATCTAGCATTGAGACGGAAACCGCCTGCTGTACTGAATCCTTGATAAAAGATTTTAAATTATCTTTCATGATCTGAGATTCCTCATCTTCAAAACAAACACAAGGAGAAGATGGACCGAGCGCTGACATTTTTCAGACACTCACCCCCAGTCACAGATCTCGGTTGAATCCATCATCGTTCTTTAGCTCACTTCGCACCCCAGTTCAGACCCAGCCATATGCAAATCAGTCTTGACCCTGTTCCTCATGGGAATAGTCAACTGCCAACTTAGGGCGAACAAAGTTCCGTCCATCATCTCCTTGTGTTTGGTTATTTCGCCCTAAGTTGGCAGGGTCCCTTGCTCACTTTGCCACTGGATTCAAGCTAGCCTGGCTGATGAGGGGTGTTACCCCAAAACCGGTCCCAGGAGGCTTGTTTCCGGTCCAGGGAAGACCTGGCTTGGCAGTTCGGGCTGGACTGTTCCTATGAGGAACAGGGTCAAAACTGATTTGCATATGGCTGCGTCTGAACTGGAGTGGCGAAGTGAGCTAAAGAACGATGATGGATTCATCCCAGATCTATGACTGGGGGTGAGTGTCTGAGAAGTTTCAACGCTCCTGCCATCTTCTCCTTGTGTTTGCTTATTCATCATCTTCAGACATGTTTTAAAATAAGGAAATATGGAAAAAATGAGCCAAAGGAGGAAAATCCCTGAAAAGGGGAATTATAAGGGTTAAAATGCAAATTAAAGGTGATAGAGCCTTTAAGAGGAAGGTTTTGAGAGGACTAGTGGCGTGGCAAGTGGCAGGGCTGAAACATCCTGAAGCAAGCGTTAGAAGCCGCTTGAGGAAGGCTTCGACGGTGAAAGAAGGAGCCGGCAGGCGACGGGGAAGAAACGGGCTCCAATGAGGGGAGAAAGGCAGCACACTTCGTGGAAGAAGCACGCTCTGAGTTGAGGTAACAGAGAAATGAAAGCGCGAAGGGAGGGCAAGAAAGACGGTAAAGTGAACGTCCCAAGCTAAGACGAGCGCGCGCTCGTAAAGGAAAGCTTAAAGCAACTGGCAATAATAAAACAGTGTTAGACATCACAATAAAGGCAATATTAAACATTTAAATTATGTCATACATAGAAATTTCCGAGCAGAGTACTTATCTTGACTGCGAGCAGCAAGAAAAGAGGACTTGTTGCTCTTAGTCAGGATAATTATCATAGGGAACAACATCCTATTGGTGGTTCTATTGTGATGCAATGTTTGTAGTTTTTTCCCAGGGTTTCTGGGTAATGCAGTTTTTACGTATCTTGGCTGCTGTTTAATAAATGCAAGAAAAGATAAGCATAATGTGAGCCTCCAGTCTTATAATAAAATCTAGCAGTACTTTCTCATATTTCATCGGAAGTTGGCAGCTCAGCTTTTTGACTCTGGAGCAGCTGGAAATCACCACAGTACCACAGATCATTCATCACCTATATATAACATTAATTCTCAGTGTGGAACAAGTTAACCCCTCGCATTTTGGTCTCAGACTCTAAAAGATAGCATGCCTCTTGTGTAAATAATTGCAGTGGTCTACTAGGGTTAAAGCACATGCTGTAGAAATAAGGTGAGTGAACTGTGCAGAATGAGAAACAGAGTTTGTGATTCACCAAGGCTGACTGGTTGTGACTGTCGTCTGGGTTGTGTGCACAACTGCCGGCTGAGAGCTTCTGCTTGAGAATGCGGCATGCCCCCTTGAACATCTCCTCCAAGTTCTGCTTCTGGCTGGTTTGGCCGTGGGGCCAAGGGGCTGCCACAGCAGGCGGCAGTTTTGGACTCACGCGCTGAGTTCAAGTTTTCTCTTTTCAATCAGCTGTGTGTGGCTGGCTGTGCTGGTAGCGCTTGTAGTACTGTAGTGCACTTGGGAGGGAGGGGGGCAATCCAAACCGAGACCAATTTGTGTGTGAAAAAGGCCACTTTATTGAAACAGGTGCATATCACATTTAAAAACTTGGCCACTGCCTTACAAAACTAACACCTCACTATACATCAAATAAGCTGACCCCTGATCCCCCCCCGCCCCTACGATCCCCTCCGACGTGACCTCACCCTGCCGTTAACATAACAACAACATTACACAGTATTGCAGTTAACATTCCTGCCCTCCAATAAAACCCAAATCCCCTACCTGCCTTTCTGCAACTGTAACTAACAAACGTCTACTCTGAAACTTAGCCGACCTGCCTACCCTTTCCCTGCCCCTGCTCACAAACTTCCAACACTTAACCAAAAACTTCTGCCAACCCTGGCCAACTTTTAAAAACCCCGCCACCCAGGAAAAAGGGGGGGGAGACCTCCCCCCTTTTTTCTGCCCCCCCTTCCTCATAGGTCTATCTTCCTAGGTGGCTTTGAACGTTTAGAGGCTTAGCAAAAAACTTCTCTCATTTCCAAAATATACAAGACCATTCCCAATCGCAAAAGGTGAACCCATCTGCCCTAAAACACTGTACCGCGTCAAAACGAATTTCCGTATGTGCCATCCTATCAAAATTGAGCTCCCTACAAAGGCGAACCATCACTGTGTTGAGCTTCCTCCTGGCTCTATCTACTGCCCCTGGATTAACAGCCCTCACGCCAACTCTACTGGGAACAAATTCCGTCCACCTGACTAAGCAGCCCGACCACTACTTTCCCATCAGAGCCAAATCCCTTTTCATGCTCCACATCAAAACAATGCCCTCTCTTGAACCAAGTCATTTTCCCCTAAATGGGAAACTAAAATATCTGGGCACCTGCCTGCCACCATCCTTCATTCAGGCAATTAATTAATTTTTTCCTTAACATCCCCCCTTTACCCTTCCATGATACTTTAAGCAGATTTTTATTAAAACCTAAATCTTCTCCAACATAACTCTTGTGGGCCTGGACCACGAAGACATACCCCACTACCTAAAATGACATCTCCACGGAGAGGGTGCCAGCCACCGAACCTGAAACGAGAAAAACTGAATGAACTTAAGCATTATTACTAACCGCGCCAATACCCCCAACCCTGCTCCGCCGGAAGCGCTTGTAGCATTCTGAATAACCATCCACCCAGCCCCATGCTGTCTCCCACGCCCCCACCCCCTGTTAGTCGCCTCAGAAGCTGCCCCCAGCCTGAAAGAATGTGTCCCAAAGGCCTCACCATCACTTCACATGTTCTTTAGCGCCTTTCTCAAAACTGACAAAAGCTGGAAAGCCGTGACCTTGCTTCCCTTTGCATGCGCAAAGACTAACCCCTCACTCCCATTGGCGATTGCCCTCCACTTTGTTTCCCACCTACAAGGACAAGTTATCTGAGATAAGGATGCTTGCGGTGACCCCTTTCCCCAAAACCCTTTACTCTGCCTTTTTTATCTGCCCCCAAAATATGAAACCCTTTCAATACGCCCGACCCCATTTGTCCCCTGAATCCTCCCACCCCTTCTGCCCCCCAACCCTACATCTACTCTGAATGCCTCAAAAACATCCACATCATCACTGTGGAAGATAAGCAAGTCTCAAACCCGTCTGAGCAAATGAACGGCAATGCCTGGAATATTTCCCCGAGCAATTGCCAAGGCAAAGTCTTCCCAGCCCGTCTCAACTGACCTTGTTCCTTGGCCCGGCCCTTCTGCATTCGCGACCCCAATTCACCCGCTGACGGTGAATAGGCCCATAATAGTTTCCTACCAAGGAGATTCCGGCTAGCTTCCCTGCAATTGTAACTTGCGCTAAACCTTGTACAATTGTATCCAGAATGAATTGAACAACATCTTCCCACCTATGCTCCGTCTTGGAACGATGCTGGGCGCCTGAGAGCAAAAACTCCTTCCAGGCTAAGTTATACGCTACCCTAGTGGATTTAGCCAGGGACCCTGCCACCGTTTGTAGCATCCTGTGTTGCCTACGTACCACAACTGCTGCGGCATGTGCGTCGGGGTCCTATCGGTGACCTTGACTAGCCCCCGGAATCTCCCCCACTGTGCCCAAGACCAAGCCTCCGCTATGTCAGTGCCCACCTGGCACCTGTAAAGCTCTAAAACTATGCCATGTCGCAAACAGCCTAAAACAAACACCCTCCAAAATTGCAACACCTGTTCGACCCTTGTTGACTGGCGATTCACTACCTCCACCACTGTCATATTAACCACTCTGAAGGCCACTTTCTGGTGGGCGAGCATCGCTCCCTACAATGTAAACGTCTCTACCGGAGGAAAAAAGCCCATGAATGCGATACTCCTACCCCCTTCCTTCCATTCCTCAGTCCACTATTCCTCACACCATCTGCCTTGCCAGTAGAGGCCAAACCCTTACTATCCGTCGCATCATAGAAAACATTTTTCCTCCCATATTAAGTCGTCGTCTCTCCCTAGTGGAGACCCGTTGAAACCTTGCAAAAAGATCCTCCACATTCTCATGGCTTCTCCCACCCCCGCGAACAAGCGCATAAAGAGGTGCGGCTGCCTCCGGCCCTCCAAATCCCTCCCTACTCTCCCTGCAAATTTGAAATGTCCCAGCAACACCTGAATCTCTTTGACTATCACTTTATCCTGAGCCAGCATCTCATTGAATAGTTCCAACCTCTTTTGTTTTTATCCTCTGGCAAGCATGCCTGCCTAATCCTGGAATTTATTTCTATATCCCAAAAAGACAGCGCCGTGCTGGGCCCCATTGTCTTCTCAGGAGCTAAAGGCACTCCTACTTCCCTCATCAGCTCTTTGAAGTTTTCCAGAACCACCTGGCACTCCGTGGAGCCTGAGGTGCCCATGAAGGGGAAATCATCCAATAATGCGTCACCAACCAGTGACCCATGCGTTCGAATACAGCCACTGCAGGAAAGTGCTAACGCACTCAAATAATGCGCATGACCAAGAAAAGGCCCATCGGTAATGCTTTGTCCACGTACCTTCTCCCTTGAAAAGGATGCCCAGAAGATCCCAATCATCTGGATGGACGAAGCAAACGGAAAGCCGACTCTATGTCGCATTTTTCCTTTTTCCTGTTGCGCCTGCCGTCACCAGCCAGTGACATGGCCACGTCAACTAAGTAATATAACTGCCTCTGTTCCTTCTTTGGCACACTCCCCCCCCCCCCCAATGGATAAAACCATCATTTTGCCATTTTTGCTGTTGCGCCCACCGTCACAACCAGTGACTTGGCCACGTCAACTGAGAAATATGCCACAGTAGCCTCTTTTTCATCAATAAAAACCTTTGCTTAGCTCCCTTCTGACCATAACAAGTGCTGAATAAGCCAGATCAGATGCCCCATAGGCCAGACCATGAAGGGGCCCGCCATCCTGCCCTCCCTCACTTGTTTATCCAATTTCTCCTGTACCATGTGAGTATGTTCTTTTGCTGACCACAAAAGTTTTGGCCCATCGTATGGCCCGCGGACCCTATTACCCTAGACGAAAACCCCATCTGAAACCTTCCCTGCCTACCTCTGCAGCCTTCTGGTTGTCCTAACCCTGTAAGGCTGCCTCCCATTTATCTATTGTTACCGGTGCAGGCCCTTCGGCCCCAGCCCCTTTAACAAACCCTTCGAGCCCTAAACTCCTCATCGTACTGTGCCCACGCTTATCCCCCCCCTCCCCCCCACCGGCAATCTGCTGCTCTTTCTTAATAACGTCCCTGTATTTAAATAGAGCCCTGCCTCGTTCCAGATATTAGTCACAGTATATGCTTACATAAATTAAAAAGGGCCAACTGACCAATTATCAATTGGTAGGGGAACCCTTTGGCCTCTTGGCCGGCTCATACTCCTCTTCTTTAGGCCCCTCTTTTGCACGTACCTCTCTTATGCAATAATTTGAGCATTTCGACATATTCCCCTTCCATATGCGCTCCTTATTTGCCGGCATTAAATGCGCTCTTAGAGGCTTAGTAACCCCCATGTAAGGTAACTTTTTAATCTTCAGTTCTGTACTCTCCACTTTATCCCTTTTCTTTTTTTTTTTTTGTGTCCCGTCCCCTTTGCCAGGTGTCTCCCTCCTTTTATTATCTTCCCCATTAGTCGTCCACTTACCATTATCCTCAGTGCCCGTGTTGCTGCAGTCCGCCTTGCCAGTTGGCCAGTGCCCTGGCCAATTGTGCTGACTTCCGTGCAGGCTCCGCGACCTTTCTTGTAACCTGTAAATATACTATGAGACACGTTACTGGGCCCCCCCCCTTTTCTCCTTCACTTTCGTCTCTTATGTCTCCTTCTTCCAGGCTGTCTTCATCCAAGTCTAATTCCTTGCGCCACTCGAGCCAATCCCCTTGGTGGCCCCTTTCGGGCCCCCAACTCTTTGCCCCGGGCGATGCTGACTGCACCCGCCTGAAATCCCCTTCCATCCTCGTTTGCGTATTCCTGCGTCCTTGTTGTCCTGTGGACCCCTTAGGTCTGTCAGGTGTTGGGGCCAGCGAGACCGCTCGAGGCCTACTTCTGCTAGCCACGACGGGATCCCCCGCAGGTAACGGGCGCGCCGCGCGAGGCTCTGCCCTCCCTTCTCCTTTGCGCCCCTGAGTCGCTCCCAGCTCTGCCAAGTCTGCACCACGACTCTGCCCCTCCGCCTGAAATATAAGTGACTGGACTGGTGTGCTGGGCCTGTCTAACCCCTCCCCTACGTCCCTACTCCACTTCCTACTCACCTCTCATGTACTCTCTGCCCATCCCCGCCCGCCTTTAGACAAATCATCCCCCTCCTGCTCCCTAACCCCCCTTACCTCCCCTTCACTCCATGCAGCCCGGCCGAACCCTGATGGTTGGCGAGGCCCAATGCCCGACCCCAGAGGCCCCCTATCCTGTCCTGCCCCTACCCTCTTTTTGTCCCCCTTCCTGCGACGGCCCTCTTGCCACTACCCTTGCCGAACACCCTTTAGCCATCTATGCATCTACTTGCCCCAACCCGCCTAAACCCCCCACCTCATCGTTCCCTGAAGTGAAATATTCGGGCACCTCTCACGCATGGCTACCCCCTGCTGGCTCCAGCTCCCCAGGGAAAACCTCTTCCTCCCTCCATGAAACCCCCAAGTTGTACCCCTCCCTCCTCCAGCCCCGATTCCTCCCCACTCTCCTCTCTTAGGGAACCCACCCGGCTACTCTGCTCTTGCTGGCCGCCGCCGGGGTCCCGCTCATCCCCAAAATTGCCCCCATCATCCCCCTGGGGGCCCCCCTGACCTACAGCCACCTCCCTCATAGAGGCAGCAGCCTCCGATCCCTCCACACCCCACTCCCCTCCTCCCTCCCGCCTCCCGCTCTGCATAACCAG
The DNA here is from genome assembly GCA_963921515.1 of Calotriton arnoldi. NCBI lineage: Eukaryota > Metazoa > Chordata > Amphibia > Caudata > Salamandridae > Calotriton > Calotriton arnoldi. Next base: position 370,632 of record CAWUFW010000699.1, read on the forward strand.
CTGCTCTGGAGACCACGGGCTCATTCCCCCCTGTCCCCCGAGCAGACCGGACCTCCCTAGAGCGCTCTGCCGGAGAAGAGGGGGACGCGCTCCTCCGGCGGGCCCCGCCCCCTACGCACACACACCGGAGCCTCCGAGCGAACCCGAGGCTCCGGCAAGCCCGCATTCCCGGGCCGCTTTCCTGTCATATGAGCGGCCCCGAAGACTCACCTCCCTCTACCTCGAACGCTTCAGGGGGCGACAGGCCGCGACGGCGGTCGCCACCCCTTGCCGAGGCGCGCCGCGGGGGTGGGGCACTCATCTTCCTCCAGGAACCAGCTTCCACTCCATAGTCCCCCCTATGAACCCAGCAGGAAAAGCTACCCCAAAACGCTAAAACTAAACAGCCTACAAACAAAAAGCAAAACTTCCTACACTACCCTGCTCCCAGCCACCAGGTCACCAGAACTTAAAATGGTGGCTGGGAACGTCCTGCGCAAGCCCTTATTACTTTGGGCTATAATTGGGATATAATTAAGCAGCCCAAATTACAAAATGGCCGCTACATGGCCGGCCCCGCCCCCTCCCAATCTGCCCGGGGGGCAGACCTCGCGGTGTTCGGCTGCCCCCCAAACCCCCTTCTCCTTGCCACCCGGCACCAACCAGTCCAAAGAAATACAGCGCATGACAGCCCCCACCCCCATGGCTGCACACATGTGTGACCGTGACCAGGGCAGGCACGCCTTGCCGAAAAATAGATAACAGGCAAGACGCGCCCCTCGGATTCACGTGGGGTACTACAGTCTGAGACAGCCAGGTGGTGGCCATTTTCTGTTTATCAATTCATGAGCGTCAGCCACGCGCGCCGACAAGAGACACGTGCTCTGCTTCAGCAATAATGATTTAGGTGTTCATTCGTGCGGCCTCCAGGCCGAGTTTTCTTGCTAGAACAGACACCATAATTACTAAAAGGGGCAAATCCCAAGCTCCACATCCTCCTCATGAGGTTGTCCGGGACGATTTTTCTGACCATGCGTGGTGCTACTCTGACACATCATCACGTGGTTCAGATTCTTGATACCAACTGCGACCGGGCGCTCAACTTTGTTAATTATGTGGCACTGCACTGGCTGGTGTGAATAATTTATTATGATGTCCAACTCCCATAGCATGTGCCCGAATTAATTGCGTATTAGCACAAACACGCTGAAGTGTGCACTTACTACCAGCGCACTTCTTATAGTTCCTTGCAGCGCACAGCAACGTGGCCCCAGGGCTCTATAAATGGATGACTAATTCATTTTAGTGCGGTGATGCGGCACCAGCACTAAAATACGTTATTCTAACCCCTGATGCATGGTACTTGGCAGGGATGACCATTTTAGATGTCTTTTTGAGTTGGGATCGGCAGTCAATATCTCTGGGAAGGAAAGTAATTAACGAAGTAAGGCCTGGACGAGTAAGACAGTCGAAGAGGTAATGGCACATGCGATAGCGAGAAAAAAATATAAAAGTGTGATTATGTGTAATCAACAAGTGAATTTCCTCAAAACAGCAGTGGGGTTTTGATAAGATTTATTTCTCTTCCATTGCATTTTTTAATGCATAATAGATCAAAGTTTATGAAAACAGCAGTAATTGGTAAATGAAACTGGTAAAGTAAGAATTAATTTTCATAGCTTGTCTTTTAATCAAATCCGCGCACCTTTGCAGGTTATCCTGGGCCTATGGGCAGACCTGGACTTAATGCTCTGCCAGGGGTCAAAGGAGAAGCCGGCGAGCCGGGTGTTCTGGGAGAGAGTGGTGCTAGAGGAGGAAATGGAGATTTTGGAGTAGTTGGTGTGTCTGGCATCCCTGGCCCCCAGGGAGCAAAAGGTACGTCAGTAAAAGCATCGTTTTGTTGGGTCATGGTTAGCAATATTTGTTTTGTTTCATCGATGTCTATAGTTGCAAATGTATTCAATTGCAACTCAGCTTCAGACAACTTTAGGGTAAGGGGAAAATGCACTTAAAAAATCCTGCCTCCACTGGATGATTGCCTGCAACTGCCTGTACTGGCCCCAATACCTGTATTAAACCTTTTTTAACCGTCTCATATGCTCTAGCCTGAGGGTCCAAATGACAAACATTTTTCCTGGTTTAAGGTAAGCTTATGCCTGAAAAAGATGTAATGTTTACATGCCTAAAGTAAGTCTGATTAATAAACGTTAGCAGCGGCCCAATTCGCAAAGTTTTACCATGAATCACTGTGTCTTATGCCAGGCTTAGGTGTGATTTACTCTAGGAGTAAGACATAAGTAATCAAGTCTTACACCTAGAAACTACTCACAGAAAATGTTTTGTGAATCAGGCCTGGATATTCAAGTGTAACTGACACCTAAGGCATGAGTAAGACACAACTACCCACAGAAAGGCTTTGCGAGTTGGGCCCAATATATTATCATTTATGTGTATATTTGCATTTGCTGTGTGTGTGTGCAATGCGCGCTGCACATGTATGCATTACTGACACTTAAATTTCAAGTAGTCATGAAATGCTAAGTAGGGTTAAATTATACCAAATACTCGCTTTTTTAAAAGAGGGCTTAAAGTCCCACTTCTTCTGTTTCTAAGCATTACAGATAAAAAGTATTAATGTCATCCAGTCTAATGTCACCCAGTTGTCTGACCTGGAACACCCACTCCTCGCCCATGGGAGCAGATTTTCTCCCACATGATATTAAACAATACTGGTGTAGGATTACTTGTAAATAAATAGATTTAAGAGCACCGTTTGGCACTTTTTGTGAAAATAAAATGTGAATTAGCACTCGCAAAATCATGCCATTTGGGCGTGTAAATTTAACTTACGTAGTTAAAAGAACGTTGTGACTGGGATTCTCTGTTTACATATTCAGAAGCACAGCTATCAGTGCTGATAAATCCTGTCCTGGAGAATTGAAGGCACACTAGAAGGCCTGACTGAGGTTCTGAATTGTACAAAAGGGTATAATGGATTTGCCACAGTTCTTTTAAACTGTTACTGCTTCGCATATGCTGGAGCGCTGGGCCTTACAATATAAACTCTTAGTCAAGTCGTCAAAGATTTTTACCCATTGGTCGTATGAACCTTTGATAGCTGACGTGAAGCATTGAAAGGGAGAAAACATCAACAATACAATTTTAACTTGTGAAGCCAATCTGACTCCGCAATAATGACCAGGAGTCACTGAGTATGCTTAAAGGGTTTTATTTGGATTACCAATCAATCCAATAAATGTGCAAGCCAAATGCAAATTCAATAAGTACATACGTACAATTGGCAAAGTGAAATATCTCAGTTGGTTGTGACGCAACAGAATGAGATATAGAATTGTGACAGCCACATTTATACAATAGCAGATAAAAGTGAACGGGTGTTCCATAAAGAATATTCCCTTCTCTGCTCTTGACCCTACGATAGAGAACAATGACAGACCTATTTCTCAGTTACCCTTCCCAGCAAAGGTGATAGAAAAACATCTCAATAAAGCTCTGGCAGATTTCTTCGAAATATTGAATAGTACAGTTTGGTTTTAGAGCGACTGTACTGCTAGCAGTCTCAGAAGAAATAAGATCTATTATGGATGGGGGGGGAGGCCACGGTGATTCTTTTGGATCTATCTGCGGCCTTCGATGCGGTGAGCCATGTGATCCTGTTAAAGCGGCTGGCAGCCTTTAGGATTACTGGGTTAGCCCTAGATTCTTGCTTCATTTCTAGGAGATCGTGAACAAAGGGTGGCCCTAGGGGAGTTTAATTCTAAATCTTTTTCCCTGCCCTGCAGGGTCCTCCAGGGGTCATCTCTCAGCCCTGCATCTTTTAATATCTATGTGGTTCCACTGGCCAGGCTTATTCGTTCTTTTGGCTTTGCCACAGTAGTGTATGCTGATGAGACTCAGATCGTTGTGTCGATTTCCAGTAATGTGAAGGAAGTGGCAGATTGATTCAACAGATGTATGTTAGCTATCGATAGTTGAATGAGTAAAAATTGTTTAAAACGGACTTCCCAAAAAACTGAGGTTCTTCTGTTTGGGAAGGATGTTGACTTTTGGAATCATTCTTGGTGGCCTCAGTCCCTTGGTTCTCTTCCTCAACCAGTCTCTAAAACTAGGAATTTGGGTGTCATTTTTGATGCTGAGCTGTCATTTGAGGCTCAGCTAAATACATTGTCTTCATCTTTTGTTTCTTAATAAAAATACCAAAGAAAGTATTACCCTTCATTCCCCTACATCTGCAAAAATCTGTGGTTATCTCCTTAGTTTTATCAAGGCTTGATTACTGTAATGCCTTGTATATTGGCATTAAACTGAGATCATTAAATAAGCTACAGATGTTGCAAAACACAGCCTGCCGCCCACTGAAAAAAATTCCAGAGTTTAAGTCTGCAGCAGGCGCATTGGTGGAGCTTCACTGGCTCCCAGTAAGGAAGAGAATTGCCTTTCAGGCTTTGTGTCTGGCACACAAGGCATTACACGGTCAAGGCCAGAATATCTTAAGAATCAGGTTCAGATGGTACTCTCCTCAGAGATTTTTACGGTCAGCCACTTGAAAATACCAACTGTAATCCACAAAGGAATAAACACTGAAAACACAAAACCCTACATTTCGTGAAATCAAGTGAATGCTTAAACGTAAATTTGTAAAAGCAATTCACAAAACGCTTCGTCAGAAAGTACAGTAAGAAACAGAGCAATGGTACAATTAAAACAATGATATATCCTGAACTCGGTTTAAAAAAAAAAAAAAATTGTTTATTTTTTTAAAAAGTTTTATATCGCGCGAACTAGACCCGAGGCATCGGGTATCAGAGGGCTTTACATGAGCACCAGTTTCGTTACAGATGAACACATTAATTTTTTTGTTAGGCACGGGGAGATTAAGTGATTTGCCCAGAATCAAAGGATGTGTAGCGTCGTTGCCGAGACTCGAACCCGGTTCCCCAGGTCCGAGGTCAACCGCTCTAGCCGTAAGGCTACATCCTCTCCCCTATTGTAATCTGAAGTCAAGAATAATGAATGTGCTGGTATTATCAGAACCGTATAATGATCCGAAATCTGGCCTAAACCAATCCTATTCATAAACAAAGCCTGTAAGTATTTAAAGATTTGACATAATTAGATCCATAGTATATTCAAAGGGGAAGATTTACAAGCCCCTTGCGCCTTCTTGCGCCGCCATTGCGTCACTTTTTTTGACGCAATGGCGGCGCAAAAAATGCGGCTTATTTACAACGTGACGCATCTAGGGAGATGCGTCACGTTGTAAAGCCCTGCGTCACATTATACCTGCGTCAGGTATAATGTATGCAGGGTGGGCGTTCCCACGCAGGAAGGCCTCGTAAAAGTTACGCAGTGAAATCTACAAGATTTCACTGCGCCACTTTTAGGACGCCACTGCGTCAAAACCTTACGCCTGCTTGAAGCAGGCGTAAGTAGTGACGCAGTGTAGTGGGAATAGGCCTCAACACGCATTGCTGGAGTTGCGTCTTCCTTGCGACACGACTCCAGCAATGCGTGACTTTTCCGCCAACAGATGCGTCAGAATTTGTGACGCATCTGTCAATCCTTGCGCCATAGTGCGCTGTATTGTAAATACGGCGCATCTATGGTGGCGCAAGGGTTTCTAAGGGTGGCGCAGGGAAAGTGACGCATCTATACAGATGCGTCACTTTCTTGTAAATCTGCCCCAAAGTCTTTTATAAGGAGTAAAAGGGGATAATGAGAGCTTGCTAGAATCCTAATTCCAACGTAATTGAAGCCTTGCTATAATCAGATATGTTTTTATCAAAGTTCTCGTATGGGAATGCTGCCATAATTTGTCACCTCATTGCATGGCACCAAATAGGACATGTGACTTTTTTTTTTTTACCTGACGTGGATTTCTGAAACATTTTGTTCCTTGGACAAGTAGCTATTTTATGTAATTTCCTACAACTGATACTGATGTCAATGATGCCCAGCTGCAAAACTTGGATTTTACCACTATACATACAATAGAAAGAAAAGAAACCAATGCTGCTGTCTCCATGGCGTGTGCCTTCACTGTGTGAGACTGATGAATGCCTGCATGCCTGGCAAACAGCATGACATGAAAATGTTCAATTTCTCATCAGATCCTGATTGTGACTGATCTTCATCAAAAGTCCAATCTCAAAATCAAAGGATAGGGCAAGACTGTAAATTAATAACTTCAGAACTGCTTGTAGAGAAAGAGTAAATTATGTATACTCCTAAAAACATATTTTCCATCTCCAACTTGCCCAGAATGCAGAGGCCCAGGTGGTCAGCACGACCCCCAGATGGGACCACTTCATGTCTTGAGGTGCTTTCATCAAAATATTGACTAGTGTCCTTAAGATTATAAATAGCAAGTTACCTGCCTGCCGTAATGCGTAAACTCTCTTCTTATTGCCCTACTCATCCTTTGCATTTGTGGGTTCTTCTAAACATCTTTTGCTGGCAGATCTCAAAACGAGAACAGTCTGTTATGGAAAGGCTGTTCTCCATTACCGCTTTGATGCTATGGAACTCCCTACTTTATAAACTGAAACAAAATCATCCTAGCTTCAGGAATCTACTAAAAGCTTGCCTCTTTAAAAGCTAGTCCACTCATCTCTTACCCATTATAGTTTTTTTCATTGATCTTAGCCTGTTATTTTTCCTCACAACCCCAAGAAGCTCTCTGTACATGTGCTCAATAAAAACAAATAGCATAACATAACACTCCACACTGAAACATACTCATTACTGGTTTTCTGTTTCAGGTCACAAAGGAGAACAAGGTCTCCTAGGATTTCTTGGAAGACAAGGAACCCCTGGTGATCGTGGACCTTCTGGACCAAAGGGTGACAGGGGACAATCCGGTGAGTAACTGTAGACCCACTTTAACTTTAGCAAAGCAGTAGGGTGTGCAGCATGTGGTATTTAACAAGGCAGTTATATTCTGGTGGTTACACAATGCACCACAAGATACTGCAGTTACTTAAAAACCTCAGCATTGCCACCGTGTGCAGGTTCCGTGCTTTATGAAGGCCACCGCAGCTGGTTGCCTTGTGGCACCTCGACAAACAGACACCAGAGGCCAACAGATTCCAACAAATGTCCTCACAAAGGCCCTACATCAGTGCAATGGAAAAGCAGGACTTGAATGTCTTAATGTAATTTTGTGAGGGTCTTTGAGAGTTCTTACTCCAAAGCTGACTATCTGCAAGCTGCACAGGTGGTTAAGACGGTCTATTCAGTGATGGGTGCTGAATGAACTGTGCCAACCACATGATGTATGGGCACCACTTCTCTGCGTTCTTCGCGCCCACAGTGCCAACTCAACAGCACCAGAAAGACTACAGACACCTGCACCACCCAGGGGGACGAGAAAATAATAACATGATTATTGCCAAGTCTCATAATCAATGCTCCAACATGGGTGCTTGTGAATTTATGTTCTCATACCCAACATTCCCCAAATAGTTCTGATAAGTTATCACATGAGTTATCAATATGTTCCATGTTGTGGTGTTTGTATTTTGTTCTTCTAGGCAGAATGAATGCAGATTTGGATTGTTAATGTGCAGATATATTTTTGGGTTCGTAGTCGGTCACTGTCCTGCCATATGACAAACCCAGGTAGAATTCACATAAATGTATTATTCACTTTCACAAAGTTACAATTAGACAGACCACAAGGAAACAAAAAAGAGAAACAAAAGTTAATCCAGCGTGCAAAATCCCAGAGGGGCATCAGAAATCGCAGAAGGGTGTCACAAATGTACACACCGAGGGGCAGATTTACAAGCCCCTTGCGCCACTTTTGCGTCACTTTTCCCATGTTAAAAATTACGCAAAAGTGGCGCAAGGGGCTTGTAAATAAGCCCCAGAATATTTCCTTCAAGGCCATGAACTAACCCAGCACACAGGTAACATCTTCCACCTCATATTTACACATTCTTTCACCTGCTTATCATTCAAACCCACAGGTGGAACAATGAGACCAGTGTTCACCATCTAAGCTGGTAAATCAGTGAGTGAAGAAGACATTACACGTATTAATCCTTTTGCAGGTGTCCTAATCTCTGTTTGCTTTACAATTAGTTTTAGTTTACATAAAATTTAATTCCTCTGCTACTGACCATTTGTGGACATCTTTAGGACACCAGGAGTCATTCCAGACTTTGTCTGCCCCACCGAACAACAGGACTTCGTTTTTTTTTGCGTTCAACTTCAAGCAATGTGAAAGAGATGTGCTTGCTCAGTGCAGAGTCAAGCGCCTAGTTTTTCCATTTCAGATGTCTTAAAGTTAATACATATAACTTTGAATTTCTTCAAATTAATGCATGAATAGCTGACAGCACAAGTCAGAAACAATGAGCATGGATTGCGTCTCTCTGTTTTCAACTTGTGCAGTGTAAAGTTCATGCATTAACTTGGAAAAATTGTGAAATTGATATATGAACTGTAGACACCTCAAGGGCAAAAGGAACATGCTCTGGGCTCTGCTCTGAGCCAGCGCAACGGTTCATGATACTGCGCCAGGGGTCATATCATGATGAGCTGCACTCAGAACAAGAGAGGGGCAATCCCTACTCACGGTTTCCAACTTGTGCGGTCTGCATTTCTTTCATTATCTTGGAGATATTCAGTTATATGTATGAACTTTACACGCCACAGATGCAAAAAAAAACAGGGGCTCACCTCTGCACTGATGCAGTGCACCTGATCATGATTCGGCCAGTGTCTGAAGAAAAGGAATCATGTGAACTCACTGCATACTTCTCTGCACAACATACACTAGATTGTGTTGGAGTTATAATACGGTATTTGTTGTTTCCACAGGATTTCAGGGACCTCCTGCCCTTGCTATCAATGCTGTATCTGCTTGAAAATATTGCGTCTCACATTCACATGTCAAATACATAAGGCCCTCAGTTGTCTTGGTGCTAGATTACAGCCTTCGATCCAAGTAGTAATCTTTGTTGTGACAAAGTACTTTTAGCTCTCCCTAAATCTCACCTTGTCTCTCATCAGGATACAGCAACACAAAAAGATAATAGACGGAATGCTGAACATTGTCCAACATTCATCCTCTGTACAGAGATCTGGGCCTAAAATCCATCGTTTTTTTTGCTCCCCATGCCATTACAGTTTGGACCTAGCCATATGCAAATCAGTCTTGACCCTGCTCCCCATGGGAACAGTCAAGCCCGAACTGCCAGGCCAGGTCCTCCCTGTACTGGAAACAATCATCCTGGGACCGTTTTCGGGATATCACCCCTCATCAGCCAGGTTAGCTTGAATCCAATGGCATAGTGAGCATGGGACCCACGTCTGGGCATAATCTTCCCACTTGGAGCCACTATAGCAACACAAAAAGATGATGGAAGGAATGCTGAACTTTGTTAAACATTCAACCCCAGTACAGAGATCAGGGCCTAAATCCATTGTTTTTTTGCTCACCATGCCATTCCAGTTTGGACCCAGCCGTATGCAAATCAGTCTTCAACCTGCTCCACATGAGAACAGTCCAGCCCGAACTGTCAGGCCAGGTCTTCCCTGGACTGGAAACAAGCATCCTGGGACCGGTTTCGGGTTATCACTCCTCATCAGCCAGGCTAGCTTGAATCTATTGGCATAGTGAGCACAGGACCCACGTCTGGGCATACCCTTCCCACTTGGGGCGACTATAGCAAAACAAAAAGATGATGGAGGGAATGCTGAACATTGAAAATGTGTGACGGTTGATGGAGGTAATCCTTACACTGACCAGAGGTTGAAGTCGGCAACAAAACTGAAAATATTACACCCCTATGCTTGGAAAAGATGTATTTTCAAGTATTGATTTCAACAATAGATTTCACTTAATTAAATTCCTCTTGTCGATTATTAAAGCATAATAGTATTAGGGTATCACGACAACCACTCCATCTGCTTCCCACCATTCCTCCTCATACACATTCTTTCAATTTCTCCTGTACAGAAATTTGTGTTTCGTGGAGAGATAACATAAAGCACAGAGTTGGAGAGAAGGATGTGGGACTAAAAGTGTCTCTCTCCCTACTTCACTTCTCCTGCATGAGATTCTTTAAAGCATAGTAATGGCATGTGAAAATTATTCTTTTCAGTTATTTCCAAAACTATGGGTGTTTGATTGTATTGGGCCTAATTTATATTCTGGTGAACGACTCCATCGCCCTAGTGTAGGAACCGCCAACCACATTTATAAATGCCAGCCAAACTGGTGATCATTTATAAAACATTGCCAGGAACAACAATCATGGCGGTTCCTGTCAATGTTTTTAACAGTTTGGTGCAAGGCTCCGTCAGCATGACAAAGCCTTGCACCAAACTGTTTTCCTTTTTTATTTTCAAAAAGAAAATCCTGAAACGAGATTTTCTTTTTGAAAATAAAAAAGATAATGCCCCTTCCCTTGAGGGTCATCCCACCATTACTGTGCCATTGTGAGGAAATCACCTGATAATGGGGAATAAAATGCAGGTGCAAACTTAACATGCCTGTCTACGCATGTCTTCCTTCTTTACCCCTGCTGTTTTGGTGCCATAAGTTCCATGTGCTTTTGGCTGTTGGAACTAGGGACTCAGAATCGCGCAGAGTTGTATCTCCCAAGGAGATACCACTCACCACAACTTGTAATCGGGCCCTGTGTGTAAACAAGCACCTCTTCAAACGCCAAATTACTAAGAGCACAACATACACTAGATTGTGTTGGAGTTCTAATACAGTATTTGTTGTTTCCACAGGTTTTCAGGGACCTCCTGGTTCACCAGGACTTCCTCCAAAAGAACCTACAGCGGTGCAAGCTGAGCCAGGAAATCCAGGAGTACATGGTGTTATTGGGCCTCATGGTATTCAGGGCGATATGGGACCTCAAGGACCGCCAGCAGACCCTGGTACAAACTTGCATCCATTTGTAACCTTTTTGATCATCTTACAGGATATAATGTTGCCCTTTCTTACGACTAATCCCACTGTGGTCTTGACTCCATTTAAGGTTTCAGAGGCCCGTCAGGACCACACGGACTTCCGGGGGTTGGAGGCTGGCCTGCTTTTTCAGGTCTCCAAGGGGATCCAGGGTCTGTAGGACAGCGTGGCCCATTCGGTTTGGAGGGTAAGTAATGTTTTATAAGGATATATTCAGCTTTTTAGTTATTGTCCAATGTAAAATACGCTCATTCTTATGATTGATTGTTTATTTCCAATAAACCTATTATTGCATTAAATGATCGATGATGATCATGTGGAATATGGCTTAGAAAACTGTACCGCATGCAATTCCTAATAATAAGAGCACGTTAATGTAGCACACTTATAGATCCAACATAAATGTCTGAAATGGCTCATGGTATAGCTGTCGACTAGAAGTGGGAAATTGATGCGCACCAGATAACAGAGAGACAGCCAATTATGTTTTGCGTCAGCACCTTGAAACCCTTGTCTGAGTAACTGTATGTGCTCTACATGTAGCCATCATCATCATTAGTGGTAAGTGCAGATGTCTCATGTCAAGAAATGAACAACATCCAGCAGTCTCAATGTATATGCAAAAGAAGTTCCAAATTCTTGAACTGCATTTTTGGCATCTATGTTTGTTTCAGTTTCATAGCCACAGATTGGCTCATAGCTTTCTGTACTGTTACAGCACTGAATTGACATTGGGGCAGTATGGCAATGTCTTGTCCATAAAGACATTATGAACAAGACACCAGCTGCCATTGTTCATTCCATGATGTGAACTTTATAAACAGTATTCTTTTACCCTTTTCTTTTTGTAAGGTGAATCTGGTAAACCAGGCAATCCTGGACTGTCTGGTATGCCCGGCCGCAGTGTTAACATTGGGTACCTCCTCGTCAAACACAGCCAATCAGAACAAGAACCCATGTGCCCAGTAGGCATGGCAAAGCTCTGGAGTGGATACAGCCTTCTGTACTTTGAAGGGCAGGAGAAGGCACACAACCAAGACCTGGGTATGTAGTGTTATTCTGTCAACTCTACTGACTGTTACAACTCTTCCTTGCAAGGTGTGTACTGCCTTTGCAAACTATCAAAGTATACTTAAAATGGGGAATCTGGTGGGTAAGGCTCCACTCTTGAAGTCATGAATTCTAGAGTTAAATTCTATTCATTGTTTAAAGACAACATAGTGTCTACAGGTTCAGCTTCCATAAAGATATCATTACTCGGAAAGTTCCCTAGCGCTGGAGTACCTTACGTACATCTACTGGCACAAGGTTTGGCAATGCTCCTGACTATTAAAACATTCTTATTACCCCGCCCCCACCCCCTCTTTATTACCTAGCCATGCCAAAGGCCTTAGAGGAAGCATCCAACTGAATTTTATAAATGCAGGGTACAACAGTAAAAGCCTTAGCAGTTGACAGCCTATAGCACAGTAAGACCAATGTAACTGGCCACAAATACAGTGTGTTCTAAATTTTGACATTAATTTTACCTCTAAGCCTCAGTGAGAACAGTTGTTATGCTTATAAACTGTCAACATCCGTAAGAAGAGCTGTCCATACAACTTATCTGATTGAAACACATCCAATTGCTACTTCACAAATGTGTGTAATAAATGTGATATGGGTATCAGGTGCTACATTGTTGAGTTTTTCAAATGCCCAGTGTCATCATTGCCACATGTCCACGTTTTCTGTTTTCTCCCACAATATTTTCACTCTCTTTATGGTACATTATTTAGTAAAAATGTCACTATCTCAAGTTAAATGTTCAGCCTCTTTTTATTTGCTACTAATTTGAATAATTTGTTTGTTTCACCTTTAACCCATTCATAGCTATGCAGAACTTTCCAGAAAAGGTCAGGGGCACACAGCAATATTTCAGAAATATTTTAATTTATTTTTATTGATGAACATTTTGTTTAGAACCAACATGTTCTACTGGCTGTATCAGAGTACCGAAACAGGATCATAGGGAGGGTACGCAAAATGGAAGGGGTCCAAGCAAATAGGATTCATTTGAGAAGAGACCAGTCAACATGTTTGGAAGAAGAGCAGGGTGTTCACCAGAGGTCCAGTGGGAAGGAGACAGAATGCCAGATGGAGGAGCATTGAAAGTTAAACATTCTGCCACCAAAATGTTTCTATCACAAAGAGCAGATGCATAGTTTTTCATGGTGGCTCGTCTTTACCACCTTGAGGTGATCCTTTAGACTATAGGAAATCTATATAAGTAGATGAGTTCAAGCTGCATACATATCATAATCAGTGTTGTGAAGAATTATATTGATTTTATGAGAAAGTGCCTATTTTCGAATGGTCATCCCCATTTTGTTTTGCTGATTAGTATTGCTGGGTTTTGAACTCTGCACACTGGGGCATTGCTGTCCCTGCTCTGACCCCTAAAATTTGGAAATATTGTCTAATCCCCAATTGATATATTTAGCTCATGTACATCATACTAATTATAATATAACGTTTATTTCAGGCACAGCCCATAAAACACATCAAGGTTAAAGCGACAGAAACACTCATAAGTACATTAATAAGTTGTGCAATATACAGTACATCATAGTTCAGTTACCATGCTATAAAAACATGCTAAAAATGAATCTAGAGACATTGAAGTATCTGCTTAAAATGTTTGGCCAAGCATAACAATCGGTTTAGGTGCAATTTAGTGATGACTATAAAGTGCTATAAGGTGCTAAGGTGGAGGTCCAGCTGCTACCCTTGATAACCGAACCGCTTACTAATAGCTGCTGTCCTTAGATCAAGCTATTCCGATCAGTCTCTGTAATAAGAACATATCCTCTGGTGCAACTAACGATCAGGGGAAAATTCATGTAATTACATGAGGGAACATGTGCAAATAGCAATCTAAAAAGAATCATATAAAAATATATAAAAACATTTCATGGTCGTTTGTTTAGTCAATAGAGAAAAATAAAGATAAAGAGCAAAACCAAGGAGAACACTAAATATCCTGCCAGGGCTTGCTCTATCAATTTATCTATCATGTTTCGCGATTAGCTAGGGCCTTCTTCCTTTGTATCCGGGCACTGTACAAGTACCGGGAGACCGCGTAGGCTAAAAGTTCTCTGTATCACTCCTAAAGAGTCTTGCGGCTTCCCAGTAGGGCCTCACTTCCATAAGTTTACATGCAGCTTACAACCATTTTTTCGTGCATTCCTATATAAAGGGCAAAAAACATGAAATGGGTCTCTGATTCCTCTACATTGGGGCAATTTGGGCAAGAATCGGAGTGAGGGGATGCATTAGCCCATTTTGAAGTGTATGTTCTCAAAGGGAGTAGCCCGCATCTATATTGCACATATAAGCATTTAGACTGGAACGGGTACATTCTATCCATGTATGGTTCAAACCTTGGTGCACACTTGTGCTTCAAAAACGTGCCTGTTAGGCTGTTGGTCTGGTGAGCTTTCCACGTTTGCAATAGGACTGCCTCCCAATATATCTGTTTTACTCTTGATGCATCTCCTTTGACAATTAGTTCAGGGGAGGTCCATAGCTCACTCATGCCTATTCTATATGATGTCTCTTTGATGTTCTTCAGCCATGGAGTTCTCTGGTCTCTATCGAGAGCTAGCAGATCTTTTACACAGTCTCTGTATGTTGCCAGTTCGTGAGTGGACCATAATCTAACCCAATATAACAGAGGTTTTATTAAACAATTAGGTGAATAGGGTTGAGGGCTAGGTCTAATCGCAATCTTATTTTCTATTTTTGTTAAAATCTCTGCTGTAGATAGCCTCCATGTTGTTCCCATATAGTGACACATTTGTTTGCTTCATTAAACGGGTGAGGCTGCTCTACCTTATCCTGCCAGTAGTTAGAGATGTGATTTTATGACAGCCTGACATGAATCTATATTTCATATGCTCACATGATAATGGATTTTGTCTAGCGCTCAACCCTGAAGTTAAAAAAAAATGAGTTAAAAAATGAATGCCTAAAGATTTCATCATATTTTACTTATTCATTATGATATACAAGCATATGCCCAGGTGAAATCGTCCTTTGCTTTATGTCACTTAAGCCATATATGGTAGGTTAAACTGAATCCTGCAAACACATTTATGTTATAGGTCAGATCGTTAAAGCCTTTCATCCAAATGTTTTTGTGTTTTCCTTCTACAGGACTCGCTGGATCATGTTTGCCGCGCTTCAGTGCCATGCCTTTCCTCTACTGCAACCCCGGTGATGTTTGTTATTATGCCAGCCGAAATGACAAGTCTTATTGGCTGTCAACCACAGCTCCACTGCCAATGATGCCCGTGGTTGAGGAAGAAATTCAACCCTACATCAGCCGCTGTTCAGTCTGCGATGCCCCTGGTGTAGCAATTGCGGTCCATAGTCAAGACGTCTCCATTCCACGCTGCCCAGAAGGATGGCGGAGTCTATGGATTGGATATTCCTTCCTTATGGTATGCACACAGATTTCTTACTTCATAAGTACTTGTGAACAGAGTGTTTGATAATGTCCTCTGACGACTAGCTTCTAGATTTTGCCCTTGGGTAAGGAAGGGCCAATGCATTTTGCCTCTGGGCTCACTTGAGTTGCTCATGGTCGATAAGTACATAATCATATCGTAAACCTTTACAATTATTGCTGAATGATTATGAACTGTGAACAAAAGCACTCAAATATCCATTGGGCTCACCATAAGACCACTCTCGGATCAGCACAAAAATATATTTTTTGGTTTCAAAAATGTAGATTTTAGCAAAAGTAGCAGCACTCTTTCTTAATTCCCAGTGAAGAATCCAAGCTCCACAGAAGCTGCCTATAGACAATAACCTGCTGTCTTTTGACATGTCCTAGCCTGTCCAGCTTTCTGCATTGTGCTTCATCGGGTGAGATATAGAGAGTTTAATTCCGTGGGACATCAGCGAAGGTACGCTGCGAAGTCCAGCACTGGCAGTGGGGCACCTGGATTCTCTGTGGCTCCTACAGGTGGAGCATCAGCTCTTGACTTTGAACAATGAAGTAGTAATCTCAGTGGGCTTTAGGGATTCATACCCACTAATTCACCATCATCAAAACACAGGTGTTTTTGACATTTAGCTCTCTTTTGTGAACATCAGTAGCACAGATCCTTTCCATTCAGTCCAAATGTTAGCCCAGGGTCTTCATCAAAGACGCTAAGTAGTTGCTGCAGTGTCCTCCAGATACCAGGGAGTCCCTGTGTTCAACAATTTGCAAACATAAGAGACAAATCCTGTAATCTTTCCTCAATAGATCCTATTTGGTGGAAGAAAAAAATACATTGTAGATATGGCTATCAGGTTCCACCACAATGTACACACACAAAATTTCAAATTCTTTGTGAACCCTATAGAATGTTATTGCATCTAGGAATGACATTTACGGTATTTTTGTGCCTGAAAACAATTCCACACGTCAGATATTTGGATGGCCATTTTAGGTGTTGTGTAGAGGCAGAGAAATACAGATAGTTTGTCTTTAATAGTCAAAGGGCGTGTGATCCTGCATTAGTGTTGGCAAACTAAAGAGAGCGGGACATGGGAAGAAATATGGTCTGCAGCAGTGGATAAAGAGTGGGTTAGGTTGATCACGATACATACATAAAAGGTATGGGAGAAAATAATGCCTAAGGTTGAGCAAACAACTATGGGGTTCCCATAACCCAACATGGATGGAGAAAAATATTTGAGCCAGAATATAAATACTGTAATCTGTCTCTATTCTTGCTAATGGATGGCAGCTGCATGTAGATTGGTGCATATCACATGGATCCACTTACAAACTTTGTGAATCCAGTCTGGATATTGCAGTGAACCTCACACCTAAGCGGGCGTAAGACACATGAACTTGTCGGAAAATGTTTGTGAATCTTGTCTCCTGTATTGTGTGAGGAATTGGTATACTTGCCAGTGAGAGAGCTAAGTGAGTGAAATGCTCAGAGCTGAAATTTTCAGCCCACAATTACTAAAAGTGTGCACAGGCGCTTGCAGGACGCAACACAAAAGATAGCATCAGTGTAATTACCATTTGAAAGGCATGCATGCTTAGCACTAAACTTTGTTGCCTTAAGTGAGCTGCCACATAGACTTTAGTAAATCCAGTGGCGGCTCCTCTGCAATGGCGAAGGAGCGTCGCCCCACTGCCTGGCTCAGAGCCAGCAAAAAAAAAACAAAAAACGATGCTCTAGCTTATTTTTCGTTTGCTGGCTCTGAGCCAGCTTGCGCAGGGAGGTGGGGGCATGGGGAGGAGGAGTGCTTGTGCACTCCCTAAGTACGCATATGTGTTTGGCCGGCCGTCTCAGGCCGACCAAAACACACATGCGCACTTAGGTTTCTCCATCCCGGCTGCATTTAGCAGCTGGGCTGGAGAAACCCCACAGACTCAATGACCTGAGCGGAGCGTCTTTCCTGGCCGCTCAGGCCGATTGGATGGGAGTCAGTGTCCCAGGTGCTGCTGGGTCCAGGAACAGGCCAGCAGGAGCGACGCAACGCGAGAGGCGGCCGGTGACTTCAGGTACGTTTTTTTAAAAGTATTATTATTAACCCGTCCCCCCACCCCGCACGCTCTCCCCTGCCTTTCCCCCCACATGACCCACCACCCTTTGTTAGTGGCAGCCGCCACTGAGTAAATGTGGGTTCAAATGTGATCTGCAAATCACATGCTCCAATCCCAGCAAGATCTACTCACCTTTCATTCGTTAGTGGTAAATAAATTGAATAACATTGAATTGGGTGATTTGTAAACCCCTGTCATTTTTGTGCTTCAATGGCACGACTGCACCAAAAAAAGTGTATTAGTTTCAAAATGTTGCTCTAACTGCCTTCATTTGACCTCATGACAGACCACTTTTCAACAGTGCTTTGCAAATGCAGCTCTTCGTTTTGAACAAACAAAACACAATGTTCCTCTCCTAATGAGGAACCGGGGACTCGATTTTATTTTGCAATCTGAAGTGTTTACCTTCCCAGTAGACTCAGCTGTGTTTTGGTTCTGCATTGATATTTTCTACCATTGCCTTTTGCATTTCACTGATAGTAGTTTATTTCACGATTACACTATTTTAAAATGACTGCTTTCTGAATAACAGAAGTTAGTGCCGCAGCACGTTTTCTTTTATGTGTGGCCTCTCCGAGATACATAGACATTGTACGAAATATAAAAGGAAAAGAGTTGTGATATTAATGACAAACATCCAATTATATGTGAGCGAGAAATCATTGGTTAAATGCTAATTTAGCCCTTAAATTACTTAACAAACGTAACACTTAACCCCACAATCTAATTTAAAATGGCCTCCTTTTGTTGCAACTTTCAATATGGTTTTCGGTAATTTTAAAAATAAATAAATATTCTCTTCTGCCCAATTAGCTCACTTTCACTTCCTCGTCCCATTTTCCATATGTTTACTTGGGTGTACACCCTGAAGACCGCCTCTCTAAAAGAACATAAATTACACCCCCCAGATGTGACTAAAAAGGACCACCTCAACCCAGAAACCTCCTTTGTTGCTTGTTTCCTTTGGGAGGCAGCCGCCATGTGCTTTCTGTCTCTGGATGAGAGTGTGAGAGTTCCTTCTAACCTTGAAAGCCCTGCTTGGTCTTTTCTGCTTGCTGTTTGCTTCTGCTCTGCAGGCCTTTGGCTGAGTGTCCTTGTTCTTGGGGTTAGGTGTGTCTATCCTTTGTGTGATGGACACTTGCTCCTCATCTGCGTTGTGCATTTGCCCCCTTCTGGGCTTGGATTTTGGCACTTCGGGCAGTCCAGCTAGTTCTTGTTTCCTCTTTTTTCCTCCCTCCTACTCCCATTGCGGTGTGCCTCTATGTGCATGCAGTTGCTGTAGGCTGCCTTGCAGTGATCTTTTTTTCTTCGTGCTCCTGTTCTCCCCACGTTTGTGCTGAGGGCATTTTATAGCAAGAGTGCACCTCTGACATGCCCATTAGACTGAGCTTTATACCCACCGTGGGCTGCCCTAGCTCCTACAGGATGCAGAAGTTTTTGTTGGTGCCTTTTGTTGATGGTACTGCCCTCCCAGACTTGCAGTGCTTGATTGGCCTTTGCTACAAGTGGCGAGTTCCTCTGTTGCTCCAGGTTCCTCATGTTTCGATGGGTTTCTCGTTCTAGTGGCTCCTCTGGGATTCTGTTGTGATGGCTTCAAGCTTAGGGCCTGGGTGTGCTTCTTCTGCTTGCTACTCCTTTTCATGTGGGCCCTGATGGCTTTGGATTTCGACGATTTCTACCCCTGTTCTTCTTGCTTGTTGGGATGGGAACTGGAACCACCAAGTGCTTGCTTTTTGATGTCTTGTTGTTACGGCTTTGACCTTCTTCTCCCTCTACCTTTTTGAGTGGTGCAGGGACTGGTTGCAATCCTTGCCCTTTGCTCACAGTTGAGCACTGGCCAGAGGCTGAACCTTCTATTGGCTGTTTTGTTTTGTTCCATGTTTCAGGTTTTCGGCCACGTAAGTTTGTATTCTAGAGGTCATGTGATTGCTTGGCCTTGCCTGGGCTCTGGTATGGGTAAGCATGACTTTCTGGATGGCGTGCATGTCTATTGCCTTCTGGGTTTGTCTTTAGTGGCATATGGAGTCCTTGCCTGGTGTGGGCTGTGCTTCCCTGGGCCCTTCTTTGAGTTTTTACCTTGTCTTGTATATTCCTTTGGGCTAGCACTTCCACTTCAGTGAGCTGGGCACTGCTCTGCTGCCATGTAGTCACCGTGGGTCCTGTGTCCCCTTTGGGTTGTTCTTGGCCCCTATTTTGGGCTGGTTTACTGTCCAACCCTGATTTAGGTGTGGCATAGTACATGTTTCTGGCCTTCCCCCTGCACTGTCAATGGTTCTTGGGGTGGTTTTGTTTGGTAGCCGTTGCCTCCTGTGTCAGATCAGGCCTTCTTGTTTGGCTTTACTGTTCCCGACATCCCTGGGGGTGGGTGTTTGGTAATGGTCTCTTCCCTTGGGCTGTTGTTTTTGTTTGGGATGGGGTGTGCTAGCTCTGCTGGAGTATCATCATGCAGCTGTCCTTTGGTCGCTTTTGGCTCTCTTTCCCTGCATTCCTGGCTGTTGGTTTGTAATGTGTAATGCTGCCTTTGGCTTTCTTGGCTCTACTGATGCCTTTTGTGGGTTGCAATTATAGGTGTCCCCTCTTTTGGGGGACCTGCTCCTCTGGTCGCACTGAAAGTGCCTTCTGCCTTTTGGGCTTCTCTTGCTGGTTGACTTGTTTTAGCATTGGCTCTTGGACTTTGCTGGTCTTCTGGGAATGATCCTTCCATCTTTGTGTCTGGACTTTGCCATTGGTAGTTTGCACTGATATATCCTCATGACACAAGAACTGGGATAAAACAGTGCCTCGAGGATGGAGTGTAAGTAAGGATTGTGGCCCCAGTGGTGCTATAATGTGATATGTGCCTTTGCAGGTGATCCATAAGGAAACTCCGTGACCTTCTTTCTTCATGGTCCTATGTTTTAGTCGAGACAACATTTTTGGTGCCTGATCCAAAAAATATGGGGTTCTTTTAGGATTCCATTGGTGCCACCACAGAAAGTTTTTGGAGTACTAGTGGGATTTATTTAAAAATATGACAAACCCACCAATATAGTAGGATCATCCATAAGAGAACGATGCTTCTTTCATGCAGGCCTAAAAAAATCATTCAAATGTTACTAGACCTGCAGGTCTAGTGACTTAAATAATCTACTCGACCTATTTGTAATGCTCTTGACCCATAAACTGGTTTCAAATGATGTGAACGTGGGCAACTATTTTAATTCATTGAGCCGCCATTTTCTTCATTATCACATTTGAGAGCACCTTCAAATGCGCGAGTTCAGCATGTCTGCTGTACAAAAACTCTTGTTTGATTTAATAGACAACTTTTTTCCATATATAATACAAATCTAGCCACAGGATACACATGAACCCTGACTTGCCTCTTAGTTCATTAACAGCATTGTCATCAGGGCGAGGGCAGGAATGTTTCTCAAATCATGTTTAACAACTATCACTTTTAAGAAATGCATAATTAAAGCATGAAGTGGTAGCACACTGTCATTTGTAATCAGCAGATTTTACATTGAAAGGACCACAAACATTCCCATTGACATGCAGTTTTACTAATAAAACTATATAGTGTACAAACAACGTTTGGAAATAGTTTCTGCAAATATGTCATTTGCATACCACCAAGTAAAATTTTCCAGTTTGTTTTGCTTCTATTTAACTCTTTGTTTGCATCACACTTAATTTTAAAAAAAGTGCTTTCACAATTCCTGATAATTTTTTTAATAGGTCTAATATTAATTAACAGGCTATTTATTTAAATGTTATGTGGTAGAGAAAAACAACTGACATCTTCAGACAGCTCACTTGACAAAAACCTCTAACTCTAGTAACAGAGAGAAAAATAAACTCCATTTTCCAAGTAGCAGTTAGTAAAAAGACAGACTGACATTTGACCTCTTTCTTTGAACAGACAACAAATGTGTCAAGATAAAAACAAGATTTAATTACATCTTTATGCTCATTTACTCTCTGAATGAACAGAATATCTGCTCCTTTCCAGCCTAAATTCACTCCCCAGATGGGACTAGTAGGTGCTAAAAATAGTTCCACCTCACAATTGTGAGTGGGTGAGTAGATTTTTGAAGGCCTGTCATGGCAGTATTTATGTTTATTCATGGAATGTTCTTTATTGAGGAAGGGCTAAGAGTGCATAGTTCAGTTTATTTTTTAACTCAAGGGGAAAAAGCCATGCATTTCATTATTGTCTGCATATTTATATATCAAAATGGCCCTTAGAAACCTACAATTACTTCCTCGGCAAAGTTTTCATTCATCACCTCCTCATGTCATTGAATTACTATGCAATGTGGGACCTTGTCACCCCATTGGCAGAACTCTCTTGAAGGACTGACAGCAAAGAGAACTATTTGTGCCCGCAGTAGTGAAGCAAGGGATGCCAATTAATCCTAATGCAATCAGGAAATAGGCATTTTTTCCCCATGATCTGGTAAACCACCTCTGAAACCTGGTACCACTGCACCTGTTGCACAAGAAACAGGTATGCCCCCTGTGTGCTTGTTATATTCTGGTGCTCATTGCATGTGGACCTGGATCACTTCTGGGGATCACAGTCACCACCTGTTGTCCATATTAAGTGATTCCAGAATTTTCAGAATTCCTTACTGTACCAATGAATATTTTTTAATGATGAACCCTACTGAGGGAGTTGGGGTTTTTATCCAAAAAGTGCTTCTGTCAGGTATCTTCTTAACAGCAGTTAGAAAGTAAATGAGTACAAACGTCATTTTGCATTCACAGCCAAATTCCTTTCAGTGTTGTTTCATGCCCTAGTACTTTGGAACAAGCTGTTTCTTTTTTTTCATTGTTGAGTAGCTCCTTTCTTCTGTAGAATATTTGACTTGACAGTATTTTTTTTTTCTTTCTTTCCCTCTAATACAGCACACCGCGGCTGGCGCAGAGGGCGGCGGACAGTCCCTTGTTTCCCCCGGAAGCTGTCTCGAAGACTTCCGGGCAACACCTTTCATCGAATGCAACGGAGCCAGGGGATCATGCCACTACTTTGCAAATAAGTACAGTTTCTGGCTCACCACAATTGATGAGCCATTCCAGAGCTCGCCCTCGCCGGACACGCTCAAGGCCGGACTCATCCGAACTCATATTAGCCGGTGCCAAGTGTGCATGAAAAACCTGTAAGAGTTGACCAACAAAAGTGCAGCGCAAAATGGTCCCTACAGTATATTGGTTAATACATATTTTGGTGCTTATTTGTAACCTATTACCTCAAAAGCTGAAGAAGAAAAAAAATATTCGCTAGCAACATCATTGGCCAAAGAAAGGCTCAGCTAAATTGTGCCAAACTGGTATAGTTACTTTTTATCATGGAGTGCCCGATTCTCAAAGCACTTTAAGTTCAAGTTAGAAGCATAAAAATGTCCTTTGTGGTGATAGCTTATAATATTTTACCGCTGCAAAGTACATTTCTCAAGTGGGGCTAGGGAGAGAACGACCCCAGATTTAATGGGGGTCTTCGCTGAAGGGTTTTCTAAACGGAAAAGGATGGGGGGGTTTTTCGGTAAGTTAAATGCTCAAATACCCATTTGTGTCAAATGTTCGCATGCAGATTTTTCGACCACTTGTAATTTTACATGCTTAAATTTACAGAAGAATTTTTGGAACACTTTGCAAATTCCATTAAAGTCAGAAACTTGCTGTAATTGTAGGATTGTTCCCAAAGGAGCAAATCGGCGATTTTCAAATTTAGTGTTTTTGATATCGGGCCCCATATATTTGAGCACTTCTGGGTTCAACTCCATTTTTTTTTCAACACAGTATTTTTCATTCCTTTGACAAAGACAGGCTGCGAGCATTACTTCGGCATTAGTACTTTACTCACAGTATGCAAACGTGTTCGATATTGAGGCTTACTAAACGTTTCACGTAACCTGTTATATATTCCATTCCTTGTTACTTTCTCACCCCAGGCTTCAAAAAATAGCAAGACTTTTTCCGTTTGTAAAATGTTAATATATAGGGCTCAGCCATGGACTTTTACGGCATGAGCAGAAATGTCCCTTCTGGTTTGCCTTTCCAGTGTCGGAGATTGTAAGCTTGTGGTACGCAAATTAACAATGTTTTCATTGAGGTTTTGAAATATGATGCAATTCCTACCATTTCTGTCTAACATTTTTGTCTTGTTTTAAAAAAGATACAGCAACACTAAAAAAAAAAAAAACCTGTTGCCTTTAATTCAGTGCTTTGTCAGAGGTAGTAAGCACTATAAAATACATCAGTTTCATTTGAGTAGGTGAAAGCTTCAGAAATTCTAGCGATGGAGTCCTTATGCAATAAAAAAACATTTACTGTTAAGCGAAACCTTCTTACCTGAAATATCCCACATGATTGTATTCATAAACACAGAATTTTAGGAAGCAAGATTGTAATTGCACTAATTATGCCGTCCAGCATTTGAAGCAAAACACAGCAAAGTGATGTATTGAGTGTTTGAATTAATTTAAACACCTGGCAAATGCCATTGTCTCATCCAAATCCATCCAGCATTTGAAAGCAAAAACGTGCAAGATTTTTTGTGAAAAAGAAGTCATAATTTTATTTTAGATCTCGTCAGATGTGATGTACTGTAATGTTCATGAATAAAATGTTTTTTTACGCCCCACTAATGAATGTATCTTTTTGTGGTATTTTGTATAGCACCACCCTGGCCAAAAAACAGTAGTTTGACCACCTCCCTTCTGGTCCTTACGAACACTGATTCCAGTCCTGGACTTATGTGTGATAGCCTAATGCATTCTAGGTGTTGTCGTCTTGTGTTGCTTCCATTGAACTATTTAGACCAAGACACCTAAAATCAATGATTTGTCTGTGAAAAGTTCAGGATTGAAGATGAAAGTTAGCGGGTCACCCTTAAAGTGAGCGGAGCCAGGTATCATTGTGACAGTTTTTTTAACCAATTTTTATTGACACATTGAAAAGCAGACATGATACAATAGTGATCAGAGTTGTGTATTCAGACAGTAGGGCCAGTCCATAATACGTTGGGGCAGGGGTGAGTCGTGCGCTCTCCGCTCGTCTGGATAACTCGATGTCCACTTCCACTGTAGCGTATCTGTTATAGTATCGGAAGTGAACTGAATTCAAAGAAAAAACCAACAAACCCCTCCCCCCACCACCACCCCCCTGGAAACTCCCCGGCAAACAGTTGTAAGGCTCACCACCAAATACGAAAAGTGTGAGAAAGTGGACCTGCGGTTCAGCAGAAGAAGATGGAAAGGGTTGTGCCTGTGGATGGGGGCTTGGGTGGGCACGGGGTACCGGTGCTCCTACCAGGGGGATGGGTAGATGGCTGGAGGCGGGTGCACGGAATCATCACCTACAGACCTATGAAGATTGGAAATCATCTCCTTGCAGGGGCATTAGGTCCCAGTGATCTGCTATGGAGAATTTTCTAAAACCCCGGTATTCAGCTCTGTGTAGAGCAGTGCTCCATGCCTTTGCCCATTTGGACACTTCAGTGTGCAATTGTAGGACAGAGGTGGGAGAGGCAGACTTTCACTGCAAAGCTATCGCTCTTTTGACCAAGAGGAGAGCCAGGTCCATGAAGCCCCACCCTCTTCAAGGCCTACATGACTCCATTGGCCAACATCGCCCACACCCATGGACTCAAAATCATCTCATACGCTGATGACACCCAGCTCATCCTCTCTCTCATGGAGGACACTGCCACCGCCAGATTCAACTTCCAGAACGCCATGACCAGTGTCACCGACTAGGTGAGATCCAACCGCCTGAAGCTGAACAGTGACAAGACGGAAGTGCTCATCTTCGGAAAGAACCCCTCCCCATGGGACAACACATGGTGGCCCATAGCACTCGGAACCCTCACCTACTCCCACCAACCATGCCCGAAACCTCAGCATCAACCTGGGCAGCTACCACTCCATGAAGCGCCAGGCCTGGGTGGAGGGCTGATGCAGGTCCAAACGGACCTGCATCATCCCCCACCTCAGACGCCTCCACGACTCCGTCCAGAAGAGATGCCAGCTCAAGCTGCTGACTCACACCTACAAGGCCCTCCACAACGCCGAACCGTCAGACATCAACCACCGCTTGACCTCCCACCAGCCAACCAGACAACTCTGATCTGCCTCCCTCACCCTCACACACGTCCCCCGACATCCGACGGAGCCATTGTGGAGGTCATTCGTTTTCCTCCCTTGCTGCCAAATCCTGGACCGACCTCCCACTTCACCTCTCTACATCCCCCTCACTCGCCAACTTCAGGAATACACTCAAGACCTGGCTCGTTGACTAACTCTCACCATTTTTATCGCCCCCCCAAGGTGATAAGCCGCGTTATACAAATACTGACTGATTGATTGGTTGATAGAAGCCTATCAATGCCTTCCCGGTCTTGGGGCAATGCTGGACAGTGCTCAGACGTTCCCTACACGTGGCTCTCTCTGTGTCCGCAAGTGCTGTGTTCCAGAAATTTCATAAGAGCCTGCAGGGCTAGAACATGTGTACCACGTCTGCCGGTTCCATTTTACATCTGAGGCATTCATCTGGGGCTGAGGGATAAATACTATGGAGCTGGTGGGGGGTTACGTAGGCCCTTTGAGGAAGGCTGAACTGTATATATTTAAACCAAGGGTTGTGGGGGGATTTTGCTGGGGGTATTCTAGCACTTTTAGAAGTCCGAATCATGGAACAGATGTCCCAGGTACTCTTCCAACTTGGATAGTAAGCATGTGTGTGCTGTCAGTGGGTTCTGCACGAAGGCTCTATTTATCCATGTAATGAGGCATCATCGCAGATGTAGTGTGGGGGGTAGTGTATGTTGATGGGGTTCCAGGCCTCGTACTTCCCAGTATGATTGCAGTGTCGCCCAGATTGCTCCGTAATTCAAGAATTCGCCTTTTGGCAAATCATATTGTTCCTGGAAGGACATCAGCTTGAAGAGGTCGCCCAGTGTCGCAATGCTGAGGCCTCACATAACCCCCGGCGCCTCTTAATCAGCTCGCCCCCCCATGGGTTAGCCCCGTAGTGGAAGCAGCGGAGTATAAGAGGGCGTGGTGGCGGGTTCCGGAAACACCTCTGCAGGCACTCTCAGGCTGTGTGGAGAGGCAGGTGGAATGGGCCCCGCCTGACCTTCCCTGGCAGGACAAGCGGCGCAAGGAGGCCCCCCTGACCCCAACCCGGGAGACCCCCTTTTCGTCTGTGTGGTAGGCTGCCAGCCACCAGGCCACCCACTGGAGCTGGGTGGCGAGATAATAATGCATGAAATTTGAGGCACTCATACCTCCTCCAGCAGGGGGCAGCATGCGTAGTGCCACTCTTAATCTCCTGGAGCCCCAGTTCAGATCCAAGAGCATGGAGTCGAGGTGCCACAGGGTGGACCGCGGGATTGTCACCAGGAGATTGGCAAAGTAGTATAACAGTCTGGGGAGCATCACCATTTTGGATAGGGCTACTCGGTCCGCAATTGAGAGGGGAAGGGTGGTCCAGAAGGATATCTGGGAACGCAAAGATCTGTGTCCTACTGATGTTTCCCTCTAGGAGGTCATCTGTCACGTGGTATATTTGGATCTCCAGATATTTAAAGGTTCGTGGGGCCCACGCTATATTCCACGCCAACCAGGACCGGTCGCTCAGGAAGGTGCTCTGAAGAGGGAATACAAGGGATATAGTATAATTGATTTTGAGGCCTGAGAGCTCTCTGAAGGAGACCAAGATGGTGGATAGGTCCGTCAGGTCAATGTAGGCATCTCAGAGATAAAGGATCATATTGTCTGCATAAAGGGAGACAACATGTGTGGGTGCATAAAGGGATACCCCAGCATTATCTCTGGCTCATAGTTGCACCACCAGTGGCTCTAGCGCCAATACAAACAGCAGGGTGGACAAAGGACTGGTCTGTCAGGTGCCCCTTTCTATAGAGTACGAATCCGAGATATGACGGCCTGTTCTGGTTCTGGCGGTGGGATTTTTATATGAGGCAGATCCACCCAAGCATCCGCGGGCCAAACCCAAATTGAAAGAGGGCCCAGAACATGTATTCCTATGGTAGTGTATCAAAGACCTGTTCCAGAGACAGGGACACCGCATGGGGCCACTTCAGTGGGGCGCTTTCCATTACAGCATAGAGGCGTCAGATGTTCAGCAGGATGTTGCGTCGGGGATGAAGCCATTCTGGTCTCTGTGGACCAGGTCAGGAAAGAAGGGGAGGATGCAGATCGCCAGGATCTTGCTGAGGATCCCATAGGCCAATGAGAGGAGGGAGATAGGTTTATATGAGGAGGGGAGTGTGGGGTCACGGCCCGGTTTTGGTATTGGCACAACTTGTGCCTCTCTTAGGGAGGGGGGAAGGGTGCCCATTTCCCTCGCCGCCTGAAACATCCACAGAAGTTGAGGCATCAAGGAGGGTGCATATGTTGCGTTGAATCGAGGTGGTAGGTCGGCAGGGTCTGGCATTCGGCCCCTCAGAAGAGCTTGGATCGCTCCCTTGATCTCTTGTTCTGTGATGGGGCCCTCGAGGGTGTCTCCTAGGTCTTTGGGAATTTGCGGCAGTGGAATGTCTGCCAGTGCGTGAAAATCTGATGCTGGCACTGCATAGTGTTTGAGCTGTAGAGAGAGGAGTAGTATGCCCAGAAAGTCGCACTGATCTACTGAGTATTCTGCATTGTGCCTTTAGAGTCGCATATCCTGTGTATTGGCTCCCCTTTGGACTGGGCCCACCAAGCGGGCTAAGAGGCTCCCAGGGTGGACCGCCTCTGTGTGTGTGTGTGCCGGCCATGTAGGCTGTCCAGTCTACTCATCGGAGCCTCTCTAGTAGGGCGGCACACGCCTTTCTTGCCTCGGCCAGCTCCCCCCAGCGTGCTGGGTCCGTAAGCGCCTCTCGTTCACTGGGGCTAAGGTTCCCCTCTATGTTCATCAGATGGCGGTCAAGTGTCTGACGGGCACTCACCACAGTCCTAATGCTTGGCCCTTAGAACACGGCCTTGAAGGCCTCCCACTCCACAAGGGTGGAGGAGGCCGAGCTTTCATGGGGTATGAAATAGGAGGTGATGGTGTTATGTATGGTGGATCTGAGTGTCGGGTCTTCTAGCCATTGGGGTGCAGCCTCCATGTGGGGACAGAACTAGGCACTCTGCCCCAGCGCACATCCACGTAGAGGGAATTATGGTCTGAGGAAGTCTTGTCGAGGTATGTTGTGTTTGCGGAGTGTGTGGCAGGGTCTTTGGAGCAGAGTATATAGTGAAGGCAGGCATGTAGGCTGTGGGGTGGGGAGAAAAATGAATATTTTTTCATGTGGGAGATGTGCCCGCCAGACATTTGACAGTGCTGCAGCGTTGCGGGCAGCAGGGGTGTCCGGGAGTGGGGAATGGGATCAGTCGAGGGCAGTGTTCATCACACAATTAAAGCCTCCATCAAGGAGCCAGATAAAGTCTACCCAGGTAGCCAGGTGAGGGGAGTGAAATACTGGGGTTGGTTGTGGTTTGGGGCGTAGAGGCTTCCCAAGACCAGTGGCTGGCATTTAGGAGACCCCAAATTAGGGTGTAACGCTTGTCTTTGTCGATGGCAGAGTCTGAGACCCACATGGGGACTCCAGGGTTGAGCCAGATAGCAGCACCTCTAGAGTAGGAGGAACATGTGGTGTAGAAAAGTTGGCCCTGCCAACCTCTGTGTAGTCATTCGCCTTCAGTCCGATCCAAGTGAGTTTCCTGGAGGAATAATATGTACGTCTAATTTGAGATTGGCGGTTAGGCCTCTTGGCCGCAGTGCCCATGTTGCGAACATTCCATGTCAGGAGCCTGTAGGTTTCGATCTGTGTCGTAGGTGTATCTCTGCCAGGCATGTCCATTCATCAGAAAGGATGCCGGGGCAGCTCCGGCCTCCTTGGCTGTGTCACCGTGGGTAGCAAGCCCCGGAGCTTAAAACATTGAAACCATAGCGTCAACTTAATCCCAAAACCTAACGGGTCGAAGGCCAACGGGCCAACCACCCAAACAAAACACAAGGGAAGGCACAAGGCACCAGTTGGCCATTTCCAGGGGGGAGGCAAGGCCGGCCAGGTGCCCTCACTAGGAGTAGCAGTTATAGGGAGAGGAAGGAGCAAAAGAGAGGGTCGCCGGCCCGGAGTGAGTGCTATAGTGGTAGTGTAAGGTGCAGATGTACAGATGAAGAAGAATGGGGGTGAAGTACTTCGTCGCCAGTCTCGAGCGTCGCTGGGGTGGCCAGCTCCAGTTACAGATAGCCAAGTTAGTCAGCTGTCTGCGGCATGATACGCGGTCCCTCCGGTTGCGAAGACTGATCCATTGACTGACAATGAGTCTGAGGGGTCACCCTCGCATGAGGAGGCAGGGGCCGATCAGGGAGCCTCTGCCGACCACTGGGCCGTTTGTTGTTTTTCTGTGGAATGGTCTGATGTGGGCGCCATCGCCATTCGGTGATCCCTGCAGCTTTTGAGGCTCATATGCCTAGTGGGGTGCAGACTGGCATGGTGGGCTGGGGTGCCAGTCCAGCCATGTTGTAACACCAGCCATGCCTATACCTCTGCTGGGTTTTCAAAGATGTGTGTGGTTGTCTGCCACCACTCGCAGCTGTGAGGGAAAGAGTAGGGCATACTGGAGACTGAGCTCGCGCAGTGCTACATTGAACTCCTGGTAGGACGCTCTGGATTTTTGGACTGACCAGGTAAAGTCTGAGAAGAGCATCACTCTAGAGGAAATGGGTTACATTATTCTAGCCTGACGGAGGATATAGTCCTGGTTCCTGTAATTGAGGGTCCCGATAACCATCGGGCATGAGGCCGCTCCCGAGGGGAGGTCGTCCGGCTGGTTCCCTGTATGCTCATTTTACTTCGTACATTGGATAGGCCGGTTGAGTCGACCAGCCCCCGGAGTCAAGACTCAACATAGATCATAGCGTCTGAGCCTTCCACTCCCTCTGGAAGCCCCACCAACCTGATGTTGTTATGACGGGCCTGACCCTCGGTGTCCTTGTCCTGGTGTTCCAGGAGCTGTACACATTCCGTCAGGTGGGCGAGTTGGGTAGAGTGGTCGTCTACCTTTGGGGATATATACTGTAGGGCGGAAGTATGTTGGAGCAGCTTGTTCCGTAGCTTGTGTTGGTCTTCTCTAATGAACCCCAAATCGAGGGCCAGGGTGTCAATTTTGTGCTCCAGTGTGGAACAGAAGTTCCAGATCTCCGCCAGTATCAGATCGAGTTTATCAGATGCGAAGCTGGCAGAAGAGGGAGGGTCGGTAGAGTCTCGAGGGGAAGCCCTCCAGCGCTCTAATCTCTTCCATAGTTGTGCAGCGGGCGCCCCCCCACTCGTTGGTTTGGCCTGTCCCATTGTGGAAGGTGAGTCGCTGGTTCAGGCTCACGGTCTAAGCGGCGGTGGCACCTCCCACCTATGCCAGAAACCCCCTCAGCAAAAGGCCGGCACAAGCAGGCTCTGAACCCCTGCCGGATAGAATTAGATCAGTGCTTAATTTGTAAAAAAAAAAAAAAGTTCCATGGCGCCCGTCAGGAGGTCACTGAACCTTGCACCACGCATTGCCCCTGCGATGCTGCCAAAGATAGTAACAACACAACTACTAACCATCACACTCCTACAAGTGTGACAATTCAAACTATGTCAGGCCCCCAAAGCTATAAGAATGGCTTGGCAGCAAGTAATAGTAATTTTTAATGTATACTGATTAATTATTAACTGTTCTTGTGGTCCTTTCTAAATTAGACTGTCACAAGTGCCGGTGTTGACAAGTGCCAGTGCAGAGCACCGGAAACCACCGGCTCAAATTAAGCACTGGATTAGATGGAGGGCTACGGCCCATTTGGGCCCCTGATTTAGACACTGTGCGTCTTGGGGCTGATACTCTGGCCTCTTCAAAGGTCTGGGGGAGTTCCCTTGAGTAGGTGCTTCTCTGTAGCCTCCCTCTGTTCCAGGTGGGCCTTTAGTGTCGTGGCCCGGGTCTAGGGGGCAGCTAGTGCACCATTCTCCAGGGCACCAATTAATGTAGCTGAGGGGGAGGGTGCAAGGACCACTCACCTCCAAGTGGCTCAGGCCCCAGTTGCAGCCCTGCAGGCTTCTCAGCTGCTCCTCGCAGTCTCAAGCCATTGTTCTGGCGCGGTGTGAGCAGGAGAAGAGTAGGCTAGTCGCCAAATGGGTGCCGGCAATGTTCGGGAGTCCAAGTGCCATGCGCGGTCGCCGCGGCGGTCTGTGTCGTTCGCCCCACAAAGGTGGGTCACCGCCCCCCCAGGACTCCTCGGCCACAGCGTGCGGAGTTGCCGTCAAGGAGCCAGAACAGCAGGTGACCAAACGGATCAGTGTAGACGTCCCCCTGGTCATTTTGGGTCTGTCGGGACCTCAGGGAGTTACCAGGTCCAGGCAGGAGGTTGATTTTCCCAGGGCTGGCAGGGGAGCCATCTTGCGATGCTCAACACGCCAGCTCAGGTATCATTCTGTGACTGTATTGGTATGCAAATACATCCCTACCAGCAGATCACTGCGAGAAAGTACCTTGGAGCAGGGGAGAGGGATTGTAAGGGGGTTTCCCCATTTCAAAATACAGAATGAGCAATAAGCTAGGGCTCGGGTCTACCCCCTCATAAATAAAACAGAGGGAAAAGGAGCCAAGTAGTAACCTTGGACGAGCCTCAGAAGCCAAATACAGCTTCATATCCAGATTGAGGCCTGCCTCCTTGACAGTATGGTCCTCCCCCGTTGACACTGCCACAGCCTCTGCAGCTCTTCCTTGAAGCAGGGAGAATGGTGGAAGTAGAAGGGGCATAACGCAGGCTCCTGCATCCTCTGCGGAGCACTCAGTCCAAAGTCTATGAATATCTGTGAGAGGGGGAGACTCAGGGGCCCCATCTACATTCTGCAGTGGAGCCCCAGGTCTATGAATATCTGTGATTTGAGGGAGACTCAAGGGCCCCCACCACATTCTGCAGTGGAGCCCCAAAATGTTGTGTTACATGTTACACCACTGGGCAGCAGCAAACAAAACAAAAGGTATGCAAGGGGTGGGCAAAGACAGGATCAGAGAACCGTGGGTGGGGGGGTTATTTATTTGAAACATTTTATAGAACGCGAACAAGACACAAAAGGGTATCAGAGTGCTGTACAAAGTGGAGTAAGTATGAGTACAACAACAAAATGGATCAAAAGAGATAACAACCAAAAGGTCAAGTGGGGGGGGACACAAGGTCAAAGGGGGCAGGGGGAGTCGGCCAATCTAGTGGGAACTGTAAGGTTTCAGCAGAGAAGAAACAAAAAACCAAATTGAAACAGCACGTTAAAAAGAGTAACCAGACGGGAGACAGAAGTAGATAGCGATAATAACCGGGTTAATGCTGTTGAAGGTCATTCAGGAGTAGCCATTTGACATGTTTTTTGAAAGAGGCAGTAGATGGGTTGGTTCTGATCTCCGGGGGAAGAGCGTTCCATATTCTTGGAGCAAGACCAGAGAAAGCACAATTGTAAGCTATTTTCTTATTAAATTTGGGAGGTTTCAATAATAGGGTGTTGGAGCTTCTTAAGTTCCGACTTGAGCCCAATAGCGCAAGTTTTTTTGCCAGGTAAACGGGGGTGTTGTGATGAATAGCTTTGTGTGTCAGGCAAGCTATCTTGAACCTGATCCTCGCTTCAATGGTCAGCCAGTTTAGTTGAATTAGGTCTGGCGTGATGTGGTCATGTTTTCTGGAGCCAGTGATGAGTCTGGCCAAAGCGTTCAGGGTGGCTCTAAGCGGAGCCAAACTAGTTTTAGGTAGCCCAGCAAGGGTCACCAAACCATATTCCAAGCGTGAGATAACTAGGGATTGTACAGCTGGCTGGATGTCCTCAGGTGGAAGGAAAGGCATGATTTTCCTAAGTGTGTTGAGCTGAAAATTGGCTCCCCTAATAGTTGCACTGATGTGATCTTGCATATTTAGGTTTATGTCTAAGGTTATACCTAAAGATTTAGCTGAGTCAGCAACATGAGGAGTGCAGTTAAGCGCAATAAAATGTTTGAGCCAGTCCAGGGTAGGTGCACAGTGGTTGCGGGGGGCAATCAGAAGGAATTCAGTTTTGAGGGTATTTAACAATAGATGATTATGAGTTAACCATTGTTGAGTTTTTAGGAGTGCATCATTTAGAGTTTTTATGTCATCTGGAGAGGCGATCTTCAATATAGTTGAGTGTCATCAGCATACATATGTTACTGGATGTTAAAGCGGTTCAGAATATCAGAGAGCAATTCCATAAAAAGGTTGAAAAGAGTGGGCGAAAGTGCGGAGCCTTGAGAGACTCCAATGGTGACCGGGGTAATGGTTGCAAGGAATTGGTTAACTTTGATTCTTTGGGTGCAGTTCTGTAAGAAAGAGGCAAACCAGTTTAAGACGGGGCCCGAAAATCCAATCCTATATTGAAGAAGAGCAATTAGGTTTTCATGTTTGATGGTGTCAAATGCTGAGGAGAGGTCAAGAAGAATCCGAAGACAAGGGACGTTTTGATCAAGGGATCTCAAGGCGTCATCAACGATGTGAGTTAGTGCTGTTTTAGTACTGTGCCCCGCTTTGAAACCTGACTGGTAGAGGTCAAGGAGCTGAAATTTCGCAATATGGTTGCAGAGCTGTGTGTGGACGTATTTCTTGAGTAGTTAGCTAGAGTCATGATGCTGGTGATCGGACGGAAGTTATTGGGATCAGCTAAGTCGGCATTGTGCTTCTTTGGGATGGGAGTGACTTAACCTGACTTGAGGCAATCTGGAATCCTCCCATGTAAGAGGGATTCTTGGATGATCCGGGACCACAGAGGGAGGATGGCTGAATTGAGGTCTTTAAAAAACTTGGCCGGTAGTGGATCGCTGAAGTGATTGGAAGGTTTTAAGGACCATAGATTGAGCAGCTCCGTGTCATCTGGTAGAAGAAAAGTATTCTATGGTGCGTTGTTTTTGGGAGCGCAACTTATGTGGAATGAAGGTGCACTCACTGCAGAAGGTTCCGTAGGTTCCTCTGATGATGCGGGGGAGTTCAGGTGGCGCAGATTTGGTGTAATAGGTTGCAGCTCCAGTTCAATTTTCCTAGCCTTTTCAGCGAAGTGTGCTCAGAAGTCCTCCCCACTCAGAAAGAAGGTTATGTGTGCCGAGCTAGGGTTGGTAGAGTGGTTAGCTTGCTGTTTGATGATTTCGAAGAGTTTCTTGGGTCCGTTTTTAGTGCTGTCAAGTTGAGCCCTGAAGTGATAGGTTTTAGCATTGTGAATACGTTTGTTGTATGCGCTTCTCATCTTCCTTAACTGATTGAGGCTGGTAGTGGAGGGAGAGTTTCTCCAAAGTCTTTCTGAAAGCCTAAGTTTGCGACGTTCATCATTTAGGGAGCTATTAAACCAGGGTTTGGATTGTTTGATCTGAATCCTTTTGAGTTGCTTTGGAGCAACAGAGTCGAAAATACTAGTCATAGAGTTAATGTAGTGATCAGTAAGGTCGTCCAGATTGGTCATGTTAGGGGGTGGCTTGAGACTATTCTTGCAAATGGATGTTAGATCACTAATGTTGATGTCTCTCAGGTTACGAGACAGTTGTTTGGTTTTACGTGGTTGGCCCTTTCTGCGCATGACATTTTCCAGTATGCGGAAGGATATTTGGTGATGATCCAACCAGTCACAGGGTAAAATGTCATCAAGTTGAATGATGTTGTCTTTAGCTATGATAAGGTCGAGGGTGGCGCCCTTGTTGTGGGTAGGTCCCTTGCAGACCTGGGTGAAATAGAGGTCGGAGAGGAAGGCCTTAAAGGACCATATTAAAGGATCATCAGTGTTGTTCCAATGAAGGTTGAAGTCTCCGAGGAAGATATGGCTGTGTCATAGCTGCCAAGGTTTCAGATTATGTGTGACATTTTCATAATTTTAGTGTAATTATGAGTGACACTTCCACAACTATGAGTGACACTTTCTCGCAAACAAAATGAAGATGAGGTAAACATATAAATATCAGAATTTACACTCATTTGAGCAATGAAAAACTGTAAGATCTTGAAACTGTTGTAAAGCATGAGAAACGGAAGGGCACTACCTAGTGCCCTTGTAACCTAATCTTATCGTAAAACAAATATCTAACCATGATATTAAAACTTAAACTCTGACCTTAGCAGGAACATTTATAATGTCAGCAGTCAGCAGCTTTCATTTTATACACTTACCAAGTCTGTGAGTCACCCTGCGGCAGCTAGGGATATAAAGACAGACTGCTGGCCTTAGGTCCCCGTAGTCTCTTGGAGTGTCACCCTCCTTGGCTGCAGACAGCTGCTGGCAATCGGGATACATCACGTAGAGACTGACGATGGTGAGACAAGCTGCAAAGTGGCACAGCTGTCTTGAGACCCATGCCGTGTCTTTTAAAGACACTCAGCACCTGCTCTCAGACTCACGCCGACCGGAAAGAACCCACCATGACAGGGCCTGAGCAGGCAGCAAGTGTCGAGGGTCAGGAGGTGACAGGCCGAACACGGGCCTCCTCCTCTAATTATTTAACTCAGCGCAGGGGGTGCAATTAACTCGAGGGCCGGACGGCAGGAAATTGAAATTTTAAACAGAAGTGTGTCAAAGGTGGTAAATACCTTGACACTAAATGTACAGGACAGAGCGAACACCACCACTGAATGGGCCAGAGCTGAGACACATGGCTACTCCCGCAGTGGCTGCGGTCTGGTAAGGATTCGCGCTGCATTCTCAAGAGGTGTAACTGCAGGCACTATCTCACGCGCGGCCGTTGCGCGCCTGTCAGGCACTATAAGAAATTCTCACTACCGTTAGCCTGAACTTCCTAGCTCTCAATCATGCTGATAGGGTACACGGGCTAGGGGGGCAGGAACTTTAAATATTAGGACACTATTGATCCCATGTGCTACCCCCAATCCCTAGCGATGCCACTACTTGCCTACCTTCAGTACTAACTATCCACATCGCTCACAAACTAAATCGGCCAAGTACTTTCACTCTTCATTGTTTAGGAGTTTATTTTACCCCGTTCCCCCGGAGCGGCGGCATGAGCAAGGAATTTGTACATATTACTGCCACATTGGCGCACAACAGAATGACAAACGGTGCGAGCACTAGAGCGCCAACCCGGCCCGCCTTTCACTGTCCTGTCTAGGCTGCACAGCCATTAGGCAAATCATTCAGTCACTCTCCTGACGTGCCTCACATGATTCAGAATGCTGCGGCAGTGCAGCTGAATGTATCTGACGCATCTAACAGCCAGCGCAGACCAGCGCAGACAGCTTTCCTCATGCATTGCAAATTATTATACCACAGTCCTCCAGCCTTGACAGCTGAGGACAGGAAGGGCTATTATGCGTGATAATTAATTTTAATGCGGTGATGCGGCGCCTTGCCTTCAAATGCGTTAGGCTCACGCCTGATGCGTGGCACTTGGCAGGACTGCTGTGTTGGTCTGAGCATGAGGTTATGGACTCCATCATTTGCTTGAAGAAGAGAAGATTGTCCCCTGGTGGATGATAAATTGTGTGGAGCTCACAGACAATCTTGTTGTTGTTCCAGATTTCGGTGACTAGTTGCTCACAGGAGGACATCGAGAATTTTGAGTTTGTTTCAGCATGAGATTGGAGCGATGTATGCAAGCAATGCCCCCCCCCCCCCAGTTTTAACAGGTTGATCGCATGTGATAATGTCATAATCAGGAGGGATTAAGATGTTGAGAACTGGAGAGGAGGAGACATTGAGCCAAGTTTCAGTAAGGATCAAGAGGTCTAAGTTTGGCGAAATGATGAGTTCCGAAATATCTGCTGCGTGTTTCACAGCAGATCTGCAGTTGAGAAGCAATGATTTGATGTGTGAGCTGGTAGTGACTACTTCACTGTGAGACGTGGTGATCTGAAGAAGGTTATCCCTATTCACAGATCTTAGGTTCACACTGGGTTCTCTACCAGGGTCAGAGGAGATAGTTGGGATGTTGGTTGTAGCGTCAGAGGGGCCAATACCAGAGCCATTGTACGATATAAGAAGAGCGAGGGTGTCGTCATCCGACAACTGCGGCAAAAACCTAAAGGGCCTAGACTGGTGGTTTGGAAGAGGCCGGGTTGTCCAGAGAGGGCTAAGTGGGTAAATGTGAGAAGACAGTTCATCCCCACCATGTTTAGCCCTTAGGGGAGGACTGGGTTGGTCGGACCCCAGGGAGGGGAAAAGTTTCCAAAACTTCTCCATCTTCAGGGAGAACTGTAAAAGGGTCTGTAGGTTATCTGTGACAGTAAGGAGATCTTGCTTGAGGTCTGCCATCTTCTCAATGTAAGGGAGGCTGTCGCAGTCAGTGGCCGGCCTAGAATACGATAAAGGGAAAGTCTCCTTGGGAAGAGGGGTGTTGGATGGCAGAATAAATCCCTCACAACGGTTGTAGGGGGAGATAGAATCCCTCTTGAGATTAGACTTAATATCCACTAGGGGGTGCGGATTGGCATAGAGGGTAGTAGGACTCGGAGTAGGCGGATGCAAAGATAATCCTTGATTAAGATTGGTGGCGGGCAAGGTGATTTTATCCAAAGAGGTGGGGGACGCACTGGGGGGAGGAGAAAGTAGGGTGTTGGTAAGTGGGAGAATTACTGGGGGAAGAAGCTGGGAGAAGGGCCCTCGAGTTGATAGTAAAAGAGCCAAGGTGAAGATTAACCTGGTTGTCAGGGTTAGGTATTACACTCACCCTCCGTGAAGGAGGAATTGACAGACCGGTTTATGGGGAATTAGGGGGACGTGGAGCGGGAGGAGTAAGAGGCGGAGGGAACCGAAGGTTCTGCATTAGTGGGGAGACTGATATGATGATGACTGGCAGGGTTCGAGTTATTAAGTGCATTTTGAATCCACATGAATATTCTGTCAAAGCTCTTGAGATTCAGGTCGGAGGCTTGAATGAGGATGTTACCATTATTGTATAGGGAGATGGTCAGATCAGCATGAAGGACAGGAGAGGGAAGTATGGTTATACGGAAACCGTGGGGGGTTTTGCTCAGCGGTTTGGGAAGAAGCGAAGAAGTTAGAGCTCTTCTCCACTGGGCTCTTCTGATAGTGTAGAAAATGAGGTCAGTAACCACCATACCCTTTGACATGGAAAAGTAGGTGTCAGAGATGAGCATTTCTGGACATCGTCTGAGCAGATGGTGCTTGAAGGACTTTGCCGCTTTCTTCGAGAGGTTGGGGGGGGTAGACCATCTTAAAAGCATTCAGGCCTACCTGAACAAGGAAGTCAGAGGAGCTATCAGTAGGTTGAGCCATGGTGAGGATAGCGCGCAAAATAAAGGTAGTAAGCGAGGAGAGGTAGTCTAATTTTAGGGGAGCAATAATCCTATTATGGGTTCCAGGTGCGGCTGAACAGAGCTCCTGTCCGCAAAAGCTAGATGTAGAGATGACAAACCAGGGTAGTGCGAATTGCAACTTCATATGAGATCAACAGCCCTCATTAAGGAGGATGGCATCAGAGTAAGGTGCAATGTATCAGCTTAAGCTACCGAACAGAGATAGGTTATTATAATGTTCCAAGCAGGCCAGAGTCCAGAGCAGATGTGTGATGAGAGCTGGCACGAAAAAACCCGCAGGAGTGCACTATATAGACAACCAGAGAGACATATTAAGTACAGTGCATCGCAACTAGATGCAGCAAGGCTATTTAAAGATGGCCACTCCAAGGAGAAGCAGGAAGGAAGTCCTACCTTACTTGCATTGCCCCATCTACTTGGGCTCGAGTTGAGAGTCCATTGGCTGTTTTGAGCACAGCTGGTCTGACCCCCAGTAACACTGAGAAGAGAATAGTTTGTCCGAGGCGCTCATCACAATAAGCCAAAAAGCGTATTCTTTCCTATAGCGCAGCAAAACACAGAAGTAGCAGGCATCTAGGAACATGTTATTCAGAACGGAGTCTAGAATCAAAGGACTCCGCCACGCTCTCCAGGCGAGGGCTGCAGCCTCCGTACAGCCCCCATGCCCAAAGGCGCGAGCCACATATAGCAGGGCTCAGCTGTGCTTCAGTCCCAAAGTAGCAGCAGCCAATCTCCCTGTGCGAGCCAAAACACAAGGGCTCAGCCACGCCGCTACGGCCAGGAACAGCCGCCTCCACCACCAAGATGCGAGCCCAGAACACAAGGGCTCTGCCAGGCTCCTCAGCTGAGGGCGGTAGTCTCCTAGCAGCCCCCGTGCATGATGGCGCAAACCCAGCAAAGCAGACCTCCGCCGTGTCACCTCCCAAGCCACAGCAGACGACATCCCGGCGCGAGCCCGGGAACACAAGGGCTCCGCAGCCGTGCCTGCCTCTATGCATGCAGCAGCCTCCACAAACCCAGGAACCAGCTCAGATCAGAGGGGCGGGGCTCGGGCTCGCCACAGCAGCCTGTGTCTCCCAACAACGGCAGCAACCGCCGACCTCCCAGCACGGGCCCAGAGACACCCGGGCTCCGCCTCAGCACCTCGAACTCCAGCATCGGCCGGCGACCACCACCAAAGGCCGCAGCAGCAAACGTAACGGCAAGGAAAGGGAGCTCCAACAGCGGCCTGGAATCTTCTCTGCGGCTCTCCCCGGCAGACGCAGGAAAGAGGCCAGCCGACAGCGGGCATGCAAACTCCAGAGAAAGCAGCCCGAGTGTAGAAATGCAAGGATCCGGTAAGTTATAAAAGTAGTAAGGTTTATTGCAGGAAAAACGGCACAGCACATCCAACGATGCAGGTAAGAAATTCCAACTGTCTTTAATAGAACCTTAGAACATGGAATCAAAAATGTACACGCAGGTACATGGTTCCATGTTCCAACAAAGGAAATAGTAGAAAAGGAAAGGGGAAAACCAAGGGAAAGAAGAAAAGGAAAAAGGAAATGTAACACATCTCACCCCTAAAAGGAAACAAGAACAGATACAGAAACACAATAGAAAGCAGAAACAGAGAGTGAAAAAGAAATAAAGGCAAATATATGGCAGACAACAAAATATGGTCTAAAAAGGAATTAAGACAAATATCTGGCAGGCAACAAATTAGGTCTGTTATTATTTTTAACTCTGGATGCTACAGATTGAGCAGAATGAGAACACGATGAAAAAACATTTTCTCTGTCCATGGTGGGCACAAGAGAAACATCTTCTCTCTCCATGGTGGGTACGTGAGAACTACACTTAGCAACCCTTCTCACATTCCACGCTCTTCCATCTTGAGTAATCACAGAATTTTTGCAAACCTTAACAATTTTAATAGGATGACCGAACTTGGAAACACCTTTGGCCAAAAATCCAGATTTTTTAATCCTAACCCATTCACCAATGGTAAAGTCAGGAATCTTAACTTTCATGCTGGAGTCAAACAAAACTTTTATCTTGCCCTGCTTAGCTTCTACACGCTTAGCAACAAGATCCAAATCAACATCATCAACAACCTTATTAACTTTTTTAATCCACCACGGACAAATATCAGAAATAGGATCTCTGCCCTTCAGAAGTCTGAAAGGGCTCACCCCAGTAACCGAGTGAGGGGTGATGCGGTACATCCATAACCTTTTCCTTACAACATCCCTCCAGGGCTCACTGGACTTACAAGCAGAATCAATACCATCCTTAAGAACCCGGTTGAAACGCTCCACTTGGCCATTCTCCCTTGGCTCATAAAGAGACGTGGTTAAATGTTTAATACCACACATGCATAGAAAACTCTCCATCTCTTGGGAAATAAGTTATACACCATTGTCCATCACAAGGACTTCACAAGGACTTCAGGGGACCCCTCACGTGCAAAAACCACCTTGAAAAACGTAATAATTACTTGAGTGGTGGCACTTGCCACAAACTTGACCTCTGGCCATTTAGAATGGTAATCAACCATCACCAAAGCAAAACGTGCATTGAAAGACAGGTGATTGAAAGGGCCAGAAATGTCGAAAGCCACTTTTTGCCACGAAAATTCAGGCCACGGAACAGGTTTGAGAGGAGCATTCAGGACACTCCCTAACTGTTCTATCAACCATTTTGTCAAGTCCAGGCCACCAAAAATTAGCCCTAATAAGGCGCTTCATAGAGGACATACCAAAATGTCCCTGGTGGGCAAGCAACAAAATCTTACTTTGTATCGAAACTGGAGGAATAATTTTTCCCCCTTTGAAAAGTAAGCCCCCAACCTCCTCTACCTCGTCAGAAACTTGACAGAAAGGGGCAATATCAGCAGAGGCGGACTTTTCCTTAGGCCGTCCTTTTTTTAAACAGTCAAAAATAAGTTGAGACACAACATCATTTTCCATTTCGGTCTTCCATTCAGACTCAGACAGACTAGAAAATTCTTCTGAGATAAAATCTTTAACAGTAGCAACTATGTCTTCATCAAATTCATCATTTGAGGTACATTCATCAGAACAAGGCAACCTGGAAAGGAAATCAGCAGTAACATTACACCTGCCAGGAACATACATAACCTCAAAATCATACTCCTGTAATCTGGATGTGAGGAGAGCAACACGAGCTGTAGAGTTCCATCCTTCCCCCGGGGATAAGATTCCAACAAGAGGTTTATGATCCGTTCTCAAAAGAAACCTGTTACCCCACACATAGTTGCGAAAATGCTCTATGCCCAAATACATGCTAATAACTCTTTTTCGATAACAGCATACCTTCTTTCAGTAGCCGAGAGAGTTCTAGATGCAAACGCAACACACCATTCATCCTTTCCAGAGCACTGACTAAGTACTCCTCCCAACCCATACAGGCTGGTTTCAACAGTTATGATGCATTTCTTATTTAAGCAAAAAGACTTGAGAGTAGGAGCATTCACAATCTCGTTTTTGATTTGCACAAAAGTAGTTTCCTGTCTGTCAGACCACACAAACTCAGTGGACTTCCTGGTCAACTCTCTGAGGGGCTCCATTTTGGTGGCAAAATTCTGTATGAATTTGCTATAGTACTTGCACAGACCAGCAAAAGAGAGAAGCTTCTCTCTATTGTCAGGTGAAGGTGCATTTATAATGGCATCAACCAAAGACTTTTTGGGCACCACTCCTTCACCCGAAAGTGTGTGACCAAGATACTCCACAGATTTGCGGAAAAATTTGCATTTGCCAGCTTTAAGTGTCAAACCACTCTTTCTCAACCTCAGGCAAACTTCATTTACATGTTGGAAATGATCATCCTCACTCTTAGAGAAAATAAGAATATCGTCCTGGAAGCATTTCACAAAATTACCAACATCCTTAAAAATGTGGTGCATGGTTCTTTGAAAAACGGATGCCGCCGACGCTAGGCCAAAAGGCATCCTTTTAAACTGAAATAAACCATGAGGAGTGATAAAGGAAGTGTAGTTTTTGGAATCCTCTGTAAGTTCGATTTGGTGGTACGCTGAGCGAAGGTCAAGTGTGGAAAAAATACAGGCACCATCCAACATACACACCATCTCATTAATATTAGGAAGTGGGTGACAATCAGCAACCAAATTGGCATTCAAAGCTCTCATATCAACACACAACCTAAGACTTTTGTCAGGCTTCTGTGCCAAAACGAATGGAGAAACCCATTCGGATGACTCAATCTCTTCAATTATACCACTACTAACCATATCATCTAACATAGACTTTAACTCAGCCCTTACACTGATGGGGACACCCCTCAACTTTTGCTTGATGGGCACGGATACTTCCCTTACTTTTATCCTATGGCTGAAACCTTTGAGCTTACCAAGTTCTTCAGAAAACACATTAGGAAATAATTTGGAAAAATCTTCAGTACAGGATGCAGTAAGCGCAAGAACAGATACAGGTTCTTTTTCTCTAGGATTTAACACAATCCCAAGTTTGGCCTGGTCACGCCAACCCAACACATTAACTCCTTTAAGCGCTACATAGAGCTTAATAAAAGCACTGCTTTCTTTGAATTCTATAAGTACTTCTTTGAAACCTACAAAGTCAATATAGGATCCATCAAAATTCTGTGCCACAATGTCAGGTTTGCATAAGGAACTCATATCTAGTAGGTTCCCAAAAGTTTCCAAAAAATATTGCCTCGTGATAATTGTCCATGGTGACCCAGAGTCTGCCATAAGTTCAAGATTCCTTCCAAGAATACAAACTATACATTTGGGTGGACCAACCTTCTCAGCTTTAGAATCATCAAAAGAATCACGAATAGAGACTACAATACCGGTTTCCAAGAAATTTTTCCTTTGGAAAAGTTGGAAGATGGAGTAGAAGACGAACTTTTCTTGGTATTGGTATCCTTGCACATTTTAGAAAAATGTCCCATGCGTCCACACTTACTACACTCTTTCCCAATGGCAGTGCAACGTGGAAAAGAAGCGATGTGACCAGGATTACCACATCTGTAACAGTAAAAACTTTTAGAATTAAGGTTATTCCTGAA
The DNA here is from genome assembly GCA_963921515.1 of Calotriton arnoldi. NCBI lineage: Eukaryota > Metazoa > Chordata > Amphibia > Caudata > Salamandridae > Calotriton > Calotriton arnoldi. The sequence goes on from CAWUFW010000699.1 coordinate 414,494, forward strand.
ATACGCATTATATGGACCTTTGGAAGGACTAGGCGTGACACTATTTACTTCACATGAAATGGACGGCTTACTCTCTTTGTTGAGGGATTTCATCCACTTTTCCGATTGTTCTAAAGCTTTGGCAGTGCTGATGGCAAGCTCCAAATTAGGGTCACCCAAAATCCAAAGTTGCTCTTGAACTTTCTTACTCCTCACATGAACGATGATTTGGTCCCTGATCATCTCATCAGTGATAAAACCAAAATTACAATGCAAAGACAATGCACGAAGGGCAGTAAGAAAATCATCAAAACACTCACCCTCTTCTTGGGCTCTGGTGTAAAACTTGAACCTATTCAAAGCAACACTTGTAGTAGGTTTAAATCTGTTCTCAATGCGTGAAATGGCTTCATCATAGACATTATGATCCCCCCCAGATCTAACAGGAGGAAGAGTCCTGTAAACGACTTGACCCTCAGAACCCAAGCAATGAAGGAAAATATTTTTTTTTCGCTCAGCAGACATGCGTTCACCATCAATGGCTTTTAAGTAAGTAAAGAATTCCTCTTTCCACCTTGTCCACGGTATAGGTGGTTCCCCTTTACTCTGCAAAAATTTGCTAGGTGGATCAAACTGCATGGTAATGGTATACACAACACAAATGAAACAATAAAATAATAATATAGACACAATATGTGCACAAGCAAAACGGCTGTAATAGGAAATAAAGGATGTGAAGGAATATAGTAAACCAACAACTATAAGGCAAAAATTTTAATACTCTGTAAAAAAGAAAATATATATATGAAAGTTAAGGTGTGCCGGTCACCGTAAAGACAGGCTGGGAATAAAGTATCCAGAGTTTTGTTTAAACGATTACATATGGTGTGCCTGTCACCGTAGCAAAAATAGATAACACAGTCTGAAAACAAATGTCTCACAAAAAAAAAAAAAAGTAAAAATAAAATATGGTGTGCCTGTCACCGTAGTAAGAACAGGCGTGTGATTATGGAGTAGAATGAATGAGAAGCTGTTGCCAATGCTTGAATGACAATACTCGAAAACTCACTGCAGCTCCGATGATGCTCAAAATAGAAATCTTACTGCCACTCCGATGGTTGTGGTTTGAAAACAAACTGTAGCTCTGAAGGTGCTGAATTATTGAAGGCTAACACAGCTCCGATGATTTTGTTTTCTTCCACCGATAGATCTTCTTCCCCCGTCAGTGGACTTCCTAGGAAACACACAATGGCCGCCGTGATGACGCGCGACGTGGCGTGGCGGGCGTAATGAGGAAATCACAAAAGACGCAAAGGGAAGAACGTCTCCAAGCAACAACGTAGCCAAGTAAAGAGCGTCAGGGCAACCGTTGCTAAGCAGGAAACGTCACAGGAGGAAACAGCGGAGATGGCGGTTGAAACGAGGAATAAGTAAAAATGAATAAAATACGCAGGATGCACCCAGAGCGTGCGAAAACAAAGCGGATTTCACAAAAGTACCTTAAATATTTAAAAGAATCCAGAAGAACTACTCGGGTGCGGATCCGGAGGGCGTCGCTGCACCTGTGCCGTAGGGTATGTAGCAAGCGAAGCCCAGGAAAATCGTCGCCACTTGTAGAAATGCAAGGATCCGGTAAGTTATAAAAGTAGTAAGGTTTATTGCAGGAAAAAGGCACAGCACATCCAACGATGCAGGTAAGAAATTCCAACTGTCTTTAATAGAACCTTGGAACATGGAATCAAAAACGTACACGCAGGTACATGGTTCCATGTTCCAACAAAGGAAATAGTAGAAAAGGAAAGGGGAAAGCCAAGGGAAAGAAGAAAAGGAAAAAGGAAATGTAACACCGAGGCCTCCACCCGTGATGGGTTAATACTGAATAATTTAAAAAGAAAAAAAATTACACAAATGAAAAGGATTTTACTGCAGGGAAAATAATTGGTGTAATAACCACTTTGAAGAAAAGTCTTAGAACTACCAATATTGCATTTGTGGTACTTTTAAAAAAAACTTTGTATTGCTTTTTGTCTTTTTTAAGCAATCAAACAAAACCAAAGAACAAAACATGGTTCATTACTAGTCGCATTAGGCATACATTACAGTTCTTTAAAGTATCTTACATCTTCAGCCTTCGCCCCTTCTTAATTTGAGCAAAGCAATCACTCCAGAATTCTTTCAGTCACATTGCATTTCTTTCCCTACAGGTTTTCAAGTCAACCGATACTGACATATCCACTGTACCCAAGCGTTTTCCAAAGTTCTTCCGGAACCCCTTACTTCATACCGCCCCTTCCCCTTACACAAATCCTTGTTTGCACATTGTGCCTCAAATTTCAGTATCTCCTGACTGCCCTCAAAGTTTCACCAACTATCTTTTCACCACTTCAAGTTCCAGATTCCATAATAATTTTGAATATCTCAGTGGGGGGGGTTATTATCCTACCTCACCCCACCCCCCCCCCCCCCTCCACATTACGGTTCTACGACCCCTAAGAACTAGGGGTGGGAGGTGGACTCCGCTCCTCTGATGGAGTTTTGCCCACTCCGATCTCTGCTTGCAGCTCAGGGTTTGGCAAAAAACTCAGCTGACCGCCACTGCATAACAGAGTTTGCTGCCACTGCACAACCCTAGATTTGAGTAAGGCTGAATGTCTTTGATAGCTCTCGCATTATGGATGCTTTTGTGGAGAGATTGTGCAGTCCAAATTAAGAATAATTTTGAGCATCTGTTCAGACTCGCTATAATGAATGAGTCATAGAAAAAGCGGCTTTTAAACACGATGCCCGCGCACCACGGGGCAATGCACGAGGGAGCCAGCACCCTGCTCCCTGCCACTAATGACTGGCAGAACCTAGGCGAAAAGGAAGCACGAGGACAACGGGGGAAGTGTCGTCAATTCACAACCTGCTATTGCCCTCGGTGACAGCAGCAGAAAAGAAGAGCCTGGTGACTCAAGCCTTTTCAATCCTCTCTCTGGCTCTTTTATGTCAAATCTTTTAACTGAAGGACATAAACAAGTACCACAGTATTAAACATATGACAGGTAGCTGATATTATCAATCATTTCTTGAACATGGAAGCCATACATTAAAGGCAACTGTCATCTTGTATCACATATCCAGCAGCATAATGATTAAGGGCAGAGCTGTGTTCTGCCAGAGAGGTGTCAACTGTGGCAATAGGAGGAAACCAAAAAACTTCCCCCGTCTCAAAGAGGGGTCAATGCCTTTGTCAACAGAATATGAAAACATGGAGGGGGAGAGAAGAGGAGCCAGAGATTCAGCAGGTTGAGCCCTGGACCGGCTAATAATGGGGAGAGGGAAGAGTAAAAGAAGAGAGGATAAGAGACGAGAAAGAGAATAGAGAGAGGAAAAGAAGACGAAGAAAGAGGGGGGGAGAGGAAGAGAGGGGGGGGGAGAGAGGAGGGGATGAACTATCTCAGGTTGGACCTGGCGAGGCCTCTGCAGGAGATTAGTGGGAGGGTATCGGATTTTCTATGTGATGGGGCTGAGCATCTCACAAAAGAGTTTCCGCTCCACGGGCTAGGAGGACATCTTCAAAACATTGGAGGGTGCGGAGCCGGGGAGGAGTGAAACAAGAGTATTCCAGTTTGGAGAAGTGATTGATCAGTGGCTGCCAGATGCGATTGAATTAGGATTCTGTATGTGTCACCCGGCATGATAAGAGTTCCATCGCCATGACATGCCAGAGGCGTGTGAACCACATAGCAACAGATGGTGCGGAGGGTTTCTTCCAGTGAAGACCAAGTAATTGTTTAGCCGCACCCAGCATATGCACAATAAGGTGCCAGTCGGAATGGGTCATAGCAGTAAGTGTTAGGGGCCGGACACCCAGAATGGACACGGTGTGTGAGTTCAGTAGGGTGTAGGGGAAAGCCTACAGTGTCTTTGATGTGGCTCAGGACTTCCTTCCAGTATAAGGTGAGTAGAAGGCAGGACCACCAAATGTGAATGAAATCTCCGATTGACAGCGCCAACAGAGAGGAGGCAGGGAAAATGTTCTGTAAGCATTCAGAGTGTAATACTACCTAGTCATGAGTTTATAGGCGGTTTCATGTTGGGGTATGCTCCTGTATATCTTAGGGATATCGCGCCATAGCTGTTCCCATTGTTTCGGGGAGATTTCCTCTGTAGAGTCCGTGTGCCATTGTGTTTGGTAAGTTTGAAGCTGGGAAGGGGTGGAGTGTTGTAGCACCTGGTATGTGTGAGAGATCAAACCCCACATGCCATCGAAAGAGCATACCAGTGTCTCAAAAGGAGTGAGTGACCGAGATGCCCACTGCACGTTCAGTGGTGCGAGCAGCCAGTGTCGGAGTTGGCAATATTGCAGTCGGGATGTGTCTGTAAGGCGGAAGTCTCTCTAGCATTGTTCAAAGGTTTTAAGCACATCCCCCTCAAAGAGGTCTTGAATCATGCAACTCTCGCCCTGTCTCCAAGCTGAGAATGATTGCGGTTGTAAGGGGGGGGCGGGGTCAGGGTTACAGGCCAGAGGATAGTTGGGAGAAGGGAAGGAGGTGAGATCCCTGGAGATTGCAATCTTGTCCCAGATATCGAGGACCGTTTTTGTGGGGGTGGCTTTATAAGCGCTACGGGCCGGATATGCCTCAGCAGCCAAGGCAGATCCCAGAGGGGCCTACAGGCTACCGCACGATCCATATGAAATGAGTGCTTTTCGCTTTCGTGGATGACCCATTCCAAGATATATCAATGGTGCGACGCCCAATAGTACTCCAAGAGGTTGGGACACGCCAGGCCCATCCGGTCCCTGGGCAGCATGAGAAGTTTATTAGAGAATCTCAGGCGTCTCCTACCCCAGATAAAGGTAGTCATATTGCGTTGGAGGCGTAGGATAGCAGCCTGCGGAATAGGAGTAGGCAATGTTTGGAATAAATACAAGACTTTTGCCAAAATGGGCATCTTGATCGCATTGAGACAGCCCAAACAAGATATAGGAAGTGGTCTCCAGATTCGCAGGTCTTCTAGAACAGATCTTCTACACTCCAACCAGTTACCTTGGGTCCATGTTGACAGGGAGGGAGTTAAATTCAAGCCTAGGTAGCAGAGCGAGTGCGAAGCCCATTGGAAGGGAGCAAGTGATTGTAAGTCGGTTTTATCCTGTGTGGGGGTCGATAAATTCAACGTCTGGGATTTGGCCATATTGATTTTGAATCCCGAGAGTCTCTCAAAGGATCAAAGAAGAAATACTAATGTAGGCAGAGAGGTCCTAGGATTAGTCAATGTGAGTAAGAGGTTCTGGTACCTGAATACGAGCAGACTGCTGTTGCTCCCGCCGCCGCCGCTGCTGTTTGCGGTCCGCGGCTTGGCTGCCTGCTGTCAGCTGTTCTGCCCCGTGGCTGGAGCCTCTCATTATCCCGGACTGCCTGCCTGCCGCCCAGAGTGCCGGAGTGCCTGCCGCCGCTATTCACAGTCCGCGGCTGCTGCTATGTTGCTCCGTTGCACCGTGGCTGGACTGCTCATCAGCCCGGAGTGCTCGCCGCCGCGGTCCACGGCTTTGCTGTTGACTGTTTCCTGGCTGTTTGCTGGCTGTTGCTGGCTGCTCCGGGCTCCGTGCTTGTTCCGCTTGCCCGAGGCAGGACTGTTGGATTGCCAGACTGCTCTATATCCCAGTGTGCTGCGCTGCCAGAGTCCAGCTTGTTCCACCGAAGATCCGCCACCCAAGAGCTAAGACCTGCGCCCCCGGCTGTCCCCCTACCGCCTCCCTACCTGGTGCCTCGTGCTTCTGCTTTTTGCCTGTCTTTTGCCTGCTCTGGTCTGGTCCAGCCTGGTCCAGCTCCAGTCCGGATCTTATTGGTACATCGATACCGGACCCCTGCAGCCCGCCGTGTGCCGGTGACGAAGGAGAATTGGGGGAGCCACGGAGTTTGTAGAGGCCGCTGAAGACGCTGAGCAGACCCTGGGGCTTTTCTGCACTCTTCTGATTATTGTCCCGGTGCATTCTGGGACTTGTAGTTTTGTAGTTCCCCACAGAGGTACATTGGACTCCCCTGCCTGCCTTGTTAAGGGAGTCTCACCGTCAGGACGAGGAGGAGCCCCGCGCAGGTAGCGGTCGTGTAATCTGAACGCTGCAGAGCAGAGTGAAGCGGAGTGGTGTTTTCTGGATTCCTGGATCTGTGGGAGAAAGCCTGTTAAAGATTGCAGGAATCGCTGTTAGCATGAGCTGAAAGCCATTTTGTACTTGGCAGCCATTTTAGTTAGCCATGTGCTCGCCATGTGCTTTCTCCCTCTTCCAGAGTCTTGCACATGCTCAGAGAGGCCTAGCTGGTAGAATGCACCTGCTCCTAGTATAGAACTGTCAAGCTATTCTTACTCATGTAAGCAGTTTAGTCTCCCCTCCCACTTTGTGGAGCAAGCAAATTTTGTATACCCATATTAGTCAATAAGCATGCTTGTATGTGCTAGGACCTCCCCTTGATTTTATGCTGACTATGTAACAAATACATATATAAGGACCCTGTTCTCTGCACTCATTAGAATGCCTCCTACAGTGGCCTGCGGGTACCGTAAGATGCAATCTCCCTCATCTGAGGTTAATAAAACATGTTTTTTTGATATTACAGCTTCTGTGCCAATCTCTTCTTTGTTGGTCTTAAGGACCAGATGTATCAGTGAACCCCTAAGAAGGTTTTTATTTCTACAAATGGCGCCCGAATAGGGACTCATCGGTGCAGCGGCTATCCAAGGGAGTGGTCTTGAAGGGAGACAGGAATCTACTGAGGAGTACAGGACAGGAATCTACTGAGGAGGTACCCTGCGCACGGAGATTGTTTTGTCTTCCAGCCCAGTATATTTCTGGTCTTCCTGCTCTGATCCTCCAAGTGTTTGCCGCTCCCGACTGAGAACTTCTTTGGCGTGAGTATTTTAAAACGACCGTTAGGTCACTCAGAACTTGGCAGTTGGAACCTGGACACCATTTGATTGGTAAGAGCCGTTTTGCGGCACTTGCTGTTGGTTTGATGCCTTTGATTGGTAAGGTAGTTTTAGTAACACTTACTGTGGCTTTGTTTGTATGATTGGCCAATTTTGGAATTTGTTTTGTAATTATATATGCATTGCAATTCATATAGGCAGGTAATGAGGAGATTTTTCTCTAAACTTTGAAAACTTGAACGGCACACATTGTGTTAAGTGTCACTTGGAGTATAATATTATATATGCTATAATATTTTTGGCATGCCTGCTTCTAGCACACTTTTGTTGAAAGTGTTGCTGTTTTGGAGGTACCGATATGGATTTAGGAAGTACTCAGTTGACTCCCCTCAGAGGGGATACCTAAATAGGTTTACGTATAGTAAAAAGATATTTCTTCCTTGGTGACTAAGTACCCCATGGAACTAAATATGTACATAAAACGGATCCGGATCTGCGCACTTAGTAACATTCATAAGTGGTGATATGCAGAGCGCTTTTTGAGTGTTCTACCAGCCAAAACTGGCGAATTTGGTGTATTTTGGCTTCTTGACCATGGAACAGTTTTTTGGGCTACTTTTGAGAGCTCTTCTTGTAAATATGACTTACAATTAGTATTTACAAATAGGTTGGTCTTGCGTACACTTTGTAAGCAGTCCTAAGTGTTGATTTGTGGGTTAAATATGTGTTTCAATGTCTATGTGGGGTTTTTGGTTTGACATTGGTAATACTTGTGTGAGTACTCTGTGTACGAATGGCTAGCTTTAAGCGCGCTGTGTTGTGTCCTTCTGTAACTGTCTGGAATGAGCTCAATGAGTTTGTTTATGTTTTTTTTGCTGTCCTCATTCTGTTATGCAAAATGTCATTTAGTTACTTACATATTAAATAAAAATCCAGAAATAAATTATGTAACATATGCTAAACAGCTGCATGTTACTATTAAATTGACAGAGTAAGACACTATACATGTGTGCAAATTGCCACAATGCTAAACATAAAATTAGAATTCGTATTCAATAGGATTAAAATAGGCCTCATACAGAGGTAGAAAAACGAAATTGTGTGTTTTGTAATCAATAGACTTAAATACACAATGTTACAGCCTTTTCCTTAAATACATTGTATTAGACATTAAAAGGCATGCACATCATATGAGTGAATTTGGTCGTTGCTGAACTAAATACACATTATAGAAAGATAGATTTGACTGCATTGAAATACCTCAGTTTTTAAATAGACTGTGACATGCTTTTCTTTCAGCACCCGAGAAAAAAGCTTTCCAACAGCTGTGTTTAAACTGACTAACTGAAAAGAAACTGTTTGACACAGCAAATGGGGATTTAACTCTGTCAGGGTATTTCAAATAATAAAGGGGTTTTTTCCTGAGAAAGGCGTGAAAATTCGACGCCTGCTGACAAACAACAGCTGCATAAATAGCATATGGCTATTCCTGCTCACGGCCACAGACAGGAATGCTGCGTCAGCGACATTTTAAGTCAGTGTAAAACTGGTATACGGGCCTGCATTATTTTAAAAGTTTCAAAAAACCAGTTTCATTATTTTGGATAACAGAGAACAAAATTGAAAGTAGGGATTTCCTTTCTTAATGCCTTTTTTATAAGTACATCTGTGGTTCTGATGTTAAATGATAACTGTCCTTTTAAAAAGTGGCGCAGACTTTTCCTGTTTCAAGTAAGGCTTCTGTGCTTAGGGTTATGAATGAATGTGTTTAAATATGATAGGCTACGAATGAAGCTTGCTTTTCCAATGTGGAATCATCAAAATGGTTGGTTTTGATTAAAAAAAAAAAAAAAATTAATTATATGCAAAAATATATTGTTAAAAATAAATGCTTTAAATTCGTTTTTTCATCTTTATAAAGCCTAATCATCATACTGTGAATTCCTAGCATCAAAGTTGAATTTAAGCAGTGCTGTACCGCAATAAGAAGGGAACTTAAATGTGAAATGTCACTTTACCCAGCCGTACAAAACTCATTTTTATAAGGGTATATCTTATACATTTCTGATTTCCCATTCCTGGGCTATCTAGAGAACACTCTGGGGGTTCCTATTATGCAAAAATATTGTAGGATATTCATTTTTAAGTGCCCCTACCACCAAAGTCGAAATTGAGCTAAAATTCACAATTTTACAAGCAGTTCTACCACTCAAGGCAGTTTTAACGTGCTCTCAGGCTTCCATAAAGTATGGCAAGTATAAAACAAACAGCGGCCTCTGCATTACTAGATTGCACACCACTGTACATAAATTAAAATAAGTATACAAAAGAGCAGACGTTATTATCCTACCTTTAAATTGCTGGCAAACGATCGGACAGGACTGCTTTTCGCTGTGATTCTCCAGAGTTGCTTTGCATTACAAAACCGCATGGCAAGCCTTGCACGCAAAAATGAGCAGCTGCTGAACGGGTCAAAGGTCGGAGTTCTGCATTTAGCAACTTAGCAGGGTGAAGGGTAATGTTTGCTGGGACACTTCGACCTTCGAAAGGTTTTTGAAAGACGAGATGATAGCGCAAAGAGAGAAAGAGAAGCTTTGCTTCCTATTTTTGGCAAACACACGTTTTGCGCAGTCCTATGCCACGAAGGAAGACAACCCTCAGTTGAGCATTGATCTGCCATTTATATAAAAATAATGGTTTTAGTTTAAAGAATACTGTGTAGGGGCTACGATAAGGAGGAAATGGATTTTAGTTTGCATTCATGCGCCCTCATGTTAATCTAGTACAATTGCTGTAGAAATTGGTTTAAAGTTAACTCAATTTGCATTGTGTTAGACTGAATCAGAGAATAGCCACTTTCTAAGATATCTCCTACAAGTTTGTTTGTGCCCAGTTGCTACAAATAGGGGTTGAAAGTGTTGACAGAAGTAAAACCTGTTTCAGGTTTTCCTACTGTCAAAATGGGGGAAGGAGGCTAGCTCCTCTACAAATTAAGGGTAGGCAAAATTATGTTTTCTCTCTTCTTTTTCTTACTTTTTTTTGAGTCTGTCTAAGCTGTCTAGGAAATAGCCATGAGACATTTCATTGGCTATTCAGTAATACTGTTTTAAAAATTGTTAGCATTAATAAAATGATAAAATCTATGTTAGGTTACTGCCCATCCTGTATGAAAGAATGAGTAGAACAGATTGATGTTCCCTTATTTGATCTTTAAGGAAAATTGTATAGTGGCGGTTTCTGTTCAAAAATCTCAGGTGGCAACACTATTATTGTTTATGTTATTCTCATGTTCTATACAGTTTTGCAAGGGCATTGCTAGTCTTTTATTAGCTAGTCTGTGTAAATAAGCTGACAGCCCTTATTAGAGCTGGAGATAGGGTTTTTTTTCCTTTTGAAAATGATGTTGCATAGTCCAGATCGTGAAAAGTACAATGCAGGAAAGACGCTCATGTGATCCTTAGCAAACATTTTGAAGGAAAATATTGTTTTATAGGAGTTTGTTTGTCATAACATGTTCTGCTGGAGAAAATGTACTCACTATGTTGAAGTTTAGTTCTTTTTGCAATAAGAATCCCTGTTAAATTAGCAGTTTTAGATTTTCCTGCTGCACCTATAACATGAGAGCATGGTCCTAAGCATAACATGTAAGAGAAATTATTTTACAAGTGTCTGCAGTCCTGTACAAGTAATGTAAAATCTATGAGTAAAAGTGTAGAACATTTCCTTTTTCTTGAGGGTTCTTCAGATTGGTAATATAGGAATACACCAATGTAAGTATTTGGAGTATGTCTGTATTGTTTTTCTTTTTTCCTCAGAATTTAGTAAATGAACACAGACTTCCTTGGCTGCTTGGGATTGGGTGATGTATTACTCTTGTCAGTTCACCAAAACGTTCCTTTTATACTTGCCAATAGGTCCAGGGTTTTCTACTCTCAGATAGATGAAGTGGCTCTTGGGTGCCTTGCTAATGTATGGGGCGCCCCAAGACTAAGGAAGTATTCTGAGACTATCCTCTCTGTTGTTAGATTATTTCTGTGCCTTGTCTAAAGACCTCTTGTTCTGTCCACCAATAGATATTTGCTGCCTTACAACCATTGCCAGAGGGGCCCGGACATCAGATCCAGCCTGGGAGTCAGCGCCACTCCAGTTTGAAGCCAAAGTGAAAGGAACCAGCATAGGCCTTGCTGGCAACTAGGACCTCAGTGAAGGCGGAAGCACTGGGACGTGAAGTGTGTACCCCTGCCACTGTCTTGGGCGAAAGACGGGGTTACAAATCAGGATGGAGAAATCTTTGTGTGGATCCAGTTTTTGATGCCCAGCTGAGAGAGTCACAGAACGACAAGGACGGCAAGGAGGCTTTTGCTTGAGGTGACCCCCTTTGAAACAAGGGTTGCTTCAGGCCTCTTAATCCTGGTCCCAAAGTGAATGCAAGTCTACGCCTTTGTTTGTTGATCAAGAGATGCCCGAGCACACTGGGTACAATTTGTGCCCCAACAAAAGAGCAGTGCGCCAGAGGTGCAAATACAGGAGTTAGGGAAGGACTTGAGTTTAGGGTACAGGTGCTATGCCCTTGGTGCCTGTTAGATTAAAGTGAAGAAAACTGGTGCACTGCCTGAGACACTGGACAGGATCATTGAGGGTATTTGCCCTGGGGGGTGATTGCCCTATCCTGAAAGAAAGACTTTTCCTTCTCCGTGATTCTTGAGTTGCGAGTTGTGCAGCTCCACCGTGGGAACAACAAGAGCCTGCCTGTGAGGCTCAAAACGGACACAGGGAGAAGACTCCCCTCTGGCTGGTGGTTGTACTACAATTTCCCAAGGACTCTTTTTTTTGTTAGTAATGTACCCCTTTGGTCGTCCCATTTTTTGGGAGGAGCAGCCCTTTGCGGCTCCTTGTCCTAATTCCTATGGCCCTGTGTGGTCCTCCTGGTCCCCCGAAGCCACAATTGTTTTTGTAATAATATGTCTGATTGCTTTAATATTTTTTAAGAGTAATGTTTATTCTGCACGAGAAAAGTTCATCTGAGCATGTTACTTTACTCTTTCCTTAAGTATATTAATTGATAATTTAGCCCTCATAAAAAATACTGAGAAAGTCTATTGAAAATGTTTTTATTAGGTATGTGCTGTTGGCTATTTTGAAATTGACTTGACGAGCCCCCATCAGAGCCCTGAAACTTAAAATTAGACTAGATGGTTTTGGTATTTGCTTTCTGCTTAGGATTGGAAAATATTGAGATTTCTGTTTGAGATAATAGTCATTATTCTCTCTTGCTACCTGTATGACCCAATGCTCTGTTCACTTTGTACTCCTGCTTATACCTTGTATATACCTGCTTAATGAAATGTTTAGAATGTAAATGCCCACCTAGCATAGGATATTGATGAATTTATGAGAAGAAAATGTGCAAAATATTTTCTATGTCTCTACTAGATCATGGGAATGTCTTTAGCTCATGCTAAAAGGATCGTCTGTTAAAGATTGCAGGAATCGCTGTTAGCATGAGCTGAAAGCCATTTTGTACTTGGCAGCCATTTTAGTTAGCCATGTGCTCGCCATGTGCTTTCTCCCTCTTCCAGAGTCTTGCACATGCTCAGAGAGGCCTAGCTGGTAGAATGCACCTGCTCCTAGTATAGAACTGTCAAGCTATTCTTACTCATGTAAGCAGTTTAGTCTCCCCTCCCACTTTGTGGAGCAAGCAAATTTTGTATACCCATATTAGTCAATAAGCATGCTTGTATGTGCTAGGACCTCCCCTTGATTTTATGCTGACTATGTAACAAATACATATATAAGGACCCTGTTCTCTGCACTCATTAGAATGCCTCCTACAGTGGCCTGCGGGTACCGTAAGATGCAATCTCCCTCATCTGAGGTTAATAAAACATGTTTTTTTGATATTACAGCTTCTGTGCCAATCTCTTCTTTGTTGGTCTTAAGGACCAGATGTATCAGTGAACCCCTAAGAAGGTTTTTATTTCTACAAGCCTAGAGTCACTTTCTGCCCTGTGTCCCTCTTCTGTATGCCTCATGTTTGGTCAAAGTGCAGCATGTCTCTAGAGCAGTAGTGGATACAGGTGTCCACCGTGTCCAGGCATCTGGTCTGTTGTTCCTTGTGCAGTTGAGACGCAAACGCTTCGAGTATTTTCTAAAGGCTCTCTAGACTTTGTTTATTCTGGCCACCCAGTTGGGGGTTGCTAGTTAAGTAGCGCTAAGTAGTGCCTGGTGCACGGTGTAGCATAAGCGGAACACCGGTGCATCGGCGCTCAGGTGCTTCGGGCCTTGGGAGTTATTCCTGAACAAAGCTATGACTGCAAAAAAATTACGCTCTGGTAGATTAGTGTATACAAGAGCTTGCACAAAAACCAGAGCTAACCCTTTAAGGAACAACTCTCTGCAAATAAACTCTTTGAAGTGTTTCAATACCATCCCTTCCTTTTTTCCTAAAAAAGAAATAAGTTCTAAATCTGTAGGGATGTCGGAGTTTCTCCAAAAAGAATATGTTGATCAAGTAGAGATCAATGCAAGTCCTGGAAACCCATTCCCAGTAGTACCTTCACCAGTAGTACCCTCCATTTCACCGTCTATAATCAGGAGATCACGGCCTTCTGATCTTCAATATTCAGAATCTGGGGTGACTGACTCTTTGCTGGCAAATCTAACTATCCACCCTTTTGTGAATGGGGTCTCTGAACTGGAAGGAGTTCCGCAATCAGTATCAAAAGCGGGAGAATATATAATGGAAGATTTCACTTTACCTGATATAAATTTAGATCAGCCTCTAAAAATGTTCCACGCTCACAACCAAGAATCATCCAGGGTTTTTACTCCCGCCACCCTACCGTCCCCTAAGGATCATCCTGTGAAACTGCAACTGTTCAGCAGTACACCTAGCGGAACAAGCTTATTAGACTCACGGGGTTCAATTACTCCTGATCTCTCCCGAGATTTTCTTCCTTCAATTCATAATCTAGAATCACAAAGGCCGATGTCGGAGTCATTGCTTTGTCTAGAAAGAGTGTTGGTTTCCATCTTAGCCCTAATGGAGAAATCAGTAGATAACTCCGATTTTATTTTGGACTGCGTTTTAGCCCTGACAAAGCATATTGCCTCTGAGCATAATCTATCGTCAGGAAAAGTTTGTGTATTTCCCCCTAGTATACCTAACCCAGAGAAAGGATCTTCCATTCCCCTTCGTTTGAAGGTAGACTCTGACAAGTCTCACTCTACCCAAACAGACTTTTTTCCACATGTTAAAGGACGGGACTTTGGCACTCAGGCTGGCAAGCCTTTTTCTAGTAGAAATATCAATACCAAAACGAAAGAAAACGGTGATATTTTTGATAAGTCACTTTCTTCTTCTTTACTGCAGCTTTTCGACTCCGAAACCTTAGCTACAGTTGCCGCATCTTCGTTCCGCCCGCAAACTATGACGGAAAATACAAATACAAATATAATTCAAAAGGTCTTCCCTATCTTTCTAAAATCTGGCATTAATTCCTCAAAGCAGCCTACAGAGGAAGATTTTAAAGTTGGATGCTCTCTGAGTAAGGAAAAAGTTCTTATGAACAAAAGTAGCAACATACGTAAGACAAAAAAGAAGGAAAAAAGGGAAAAACGTCAAAGGATAAACAAAAAAAAGGTCAAAACAGTTACGCTTCGACCCTAAACCTATCCATATTATATCTCCAAAGCTGGATTTAAATGTTTCGAAGATGGAAGATGGGCAAGAAGAGTACAATCCATTGGGTTCTTGTTCTCCCTCTTTGAACTTATGTGTTCCTATTAAATCGACCAAAGATGTAGTACCACTAGATACAAATGTTTCTCCTATGGGTCAGAGTACACTGAACCCTAATGCTTCTTTGTTTGCTTCCTCTCTAGGTACCAATGTCATTTATAGCTCCAATAATACCATCCCTGAGGTATCTAGCCCTGATAATAACTTCCAGCCTGCCCCTTACAGCTTGGATTTCTCGTTTACTTTTGACTATGAATTATATATGAACAGGTCTTTTTTGTTGGGTTATTTTGCTGAAATTGTGGGCCTGCGGATGATTGAAAGTAATGACTTAGCTCTGATGGAGGTACAAAAATATAATAATCTCAGGGGTGCAAGAGTTACATTTTCATCCAAAGCAATCTCCCACCTGATTTTGGCACACAGCGATAAACTACGCTGCTGCGGCATTGATGTTTTAATTCCCGAGGTGGAGCTATCTTTAAAACAAGTGTCCCAAATCAGGCTGCCTAATATTGATGTAGAATCCTCCGGACGAGGTACACCATTTCTGGAGAAAGAAAGTACTTTGCAGGTCTTTCTTGGTAAAAATGGTAGGAGGGTTTCGCTCCATACCGAAAAAAATATTCAATATGTGCTTCCCGCAGAGGAGGAAGATAAGAAATGGAGTTGGATTGCAGGTGCTCTTAATTCAAATAGACCTTTAGGCCTAAGATGCGGGAATTCTTCCTAGCAAGGATATTAATGTGATATCTTGGAACGCAGCCGGCCTTAGCACAAATAAAAACAAACTTATATTCTTGAAAGAGCAGAATCCCGATATAATTTGTCTCCAAGAGACTTGGATAACTAAGAACTGGTCCACCGAAGATTATATTGTGCTAAGCCGGCCGGCGCTCCATGTAAATAGAGGTCATGCTAAAGGAGGTATTGCAATCTTGTTAAGTACAAGTCTCAGTTGGTCCTATAAAGAATTTTCTCACGCCTCTAACCTAATTCAGGCGGTTAAGTTGGATCATAAGGTCGGCCAGCTTCTATTGGACTCGTTGTTGATAATAAACGTATATTTACCTCCCGACGCATCCTCTTCACACCTATTAAAAGATCTTTTCTCCTTTATTTCCTCCATCCTGGAATCTGAAGACTGTAGGTACACAATATTAGTGGGAGATCTGAACTCTAAAGTCTCATCGCATAGTCTAAAGGTATTTTCTAACACTGAAAAAAATGAAGCCCTAAATATTCCCACTGCTCAATTCCCGAACAATGCGATACCAAAGGGGATGATGGACGGAGCGTTTGAGCTAATCAAACACTCACCCCCAGTCAACTGATCTGGGTTTAATCCATCATCATTCTTTAGCTCACTCCACCACCCCAGTTCAGACATGGCCATATGCAAATCAGTCTGACCCTGTGCCTCATGGGAACAGTCCAGCCCGAACTGCCAAGCCATGTCTTCCCTGGACCGGAAACAAGCATCCTGGGACCGGTTACTGGCTATTCAGCCGTCATCAGCCAGGCTAGCTTGAATCCAGTGGCAAAGTGAGCAAGGGACCCACGTCTGGGCATACCCTGCCAACTTAGGGCGAACAAAGCGATACCAAAGGGGATGATGGACGGAGCGTTTGAGCTAATCAAACACTCACCCCCAGTCAACTGATCTGGGTTTAATCCATCATCATTCTTTAGCTCACTCCACCAACCCAGTTCAAACATGGCCATATGCAAATCAGTCTGACCCTGTGCCCCATGGGAACAGTCCAGCCCGAACTGCCAAGCCATGTCTTCCGTGGACCGGAAACAAGCATCCTGGGACCGGTTTCTGGCTATTCAGCCGTCATCATTCCCGAACAATAGCAGGACAGATAAAAGAGGAGTTTTACTTCTAGAAGGTCTGAGAAGCTTAGATCGGGAGGTTGGGGAAAGATATTCCAGCACACTATACCCATAAGGCTCCTACTGGGAGATCAATTCTGGATTATCTAATTGTCTCTGCAGATTTTTTTCACAAACTTACAAATATGGAAGTCTTGGGAAATGTTTTTAGTGATCACATGCTGATTTGCTTTAAAATCGACTTCATTTGTGATAAGGTAGGCTCCTGGAATTTTAAAGGTGCTACTGTAGGGATTAATGTAACAAATGGTAGAAGCCACTGGAACACTCAAGCAACCTCTACACTAAAAGCGCACTTATCAACACTAATAAGAGATCAGCTGCTCTTAGAATCAATTGAATGTGACAGTACTCAACCTGATTTACTTGATGTCTTTTCCCATAACATTGGCCTTTTGGCTAAATCTGGTAAATCAACTCATGTCCCTGTGCAACGGAGACCATATTTTAACCCATCATGGCCGCTCGGAGCTGTTGCTCTGTTGCGAACCCTCAATCCAGCCTCCAGAACGGCGCTTTCACCGCATTGCCTAACCATCCTCTATCAAGATTCTACAATCGGAATACAGGCGTTTCACGTTGAGACTTATTTCGCTCTGCTCCGACCGATCCTCGCAGAGATTTCTGCTGTGACGTCCCTCCCTTCAAATGGACTAAGATGGCTCCCGAGCTACGAGAGCTCCCTGAGCTACGAACAAACGCCTGGTGCTGAATGGAGCGCACCGCGATGCCACCGACCCCCGCTCCTGCCAGCAATCAACGCCCCCACACCACGGCCCTCACCTCAAAGTGCCTGCTGATTCCACCGCTTTGTATCGTCTCACGTTCCCGCTCTGCTAACGGAGCATGGCTACTGCTGGAGAGGGAGGGGCACTTAAGCACGAACGGCAGTGCTCTCCGTGATCCACAGCGGATGCGCTTCAGAGGCGGTGAGTGGGGAGCCGAGGAACAGTCGCATGCAATCCTAATGTGGGCTTTGTGAACCTTCTGGCGCCTAATTTGATCCCCTTTATTAACTCAGCAACTACTTTTTGAATCTGAACTTGCTGAGCCCGACCCTAAAATGTCGCCCGCCTAGGTATTCCCACCGCTGAGGGAAGTTGTCCCATTCATTGGATTAGCACCAGATTCTCAAGCACTTGCCCAGATACTCCCTCCGGTAAGGTATATTTGCCGATACAATACACATTGAGACTTTGCGCTGCTCTTCTCGGAACGAGGCCTGACCTTAAAATGGCGGCGGTGAGTTCAAGGTGGGGAGCGGCGAGCAGAGTACAGCGGGGATGTGAAGGGAAGCCCGTGCGTATGTGATACCGCCGAGACTGCACCGCGTGTGGCCTATGCGTAGCGCCTCTTGGAGAGATTGACGTCAGATACCTGGCGAATTTGCTCAGAATGCTGCCTGACCCTTAAATGGAGGTCTCAGGAAGACGAAGAACGTTTTCCCTTCTGCAGTGAGGGCCTTTCCCTACCAGCCCGACTATCCCTAAAATGGCCTCCATGAATGTGCCCTTGGCCAAAGCACTCCTTCTCCCCTTGTTGGGGAGGGATCCAGCATTTATGCCATGGAGTCTCAGAGACCCCTCTGAGAGAGTCCACAGCGACAAGGGAGTCACACATAGCGGAGGACTGGGAATGATCCCTTTACCGCTGGGAGCCGTCAACCTACCCTGCCGGACGTCGGACACTGTTGTGTGCCCCTGGCCAAAGCACTCCTTCTCCCCTTGTTGGGGAGGGATCCAGCATTTATGCCCTGGAGTCTCAGAGACCCCTCTGAGAGAGTCCACAGCGACAAGGGAATCACTCATAGCGGAGGACTGGGAATGAACCCTTTACCGCTGGGAGCCGTCACCTACCCAGCCGGACGTCGGACACTGTTTCTTCCTCATATCCCGGTTGTGTCTCCTACCCCCTCCCCCACCTCTTCCCTCCTTTCAGTCTTTGTCTTCCTCCCCTGCTCCTTTCCTCTCTCCCCTGAATTTCTCTCCCCCTGCCTGCTTTGGTTTCCTTATGCCTATACTATGCTTTTGTAACTCATATAACTCTTGTAACTACGCTCCAGCAACTGATGTAACTGTGTAACTATGTTCCGAAGCAATGTTCTTCCTCATGTAAAGCGCTCTGATACCTCCGGGTCCAGCCAGCGCTATATAAAACTTTTCAAATAAATAAAAATAAAATAAATTAAAAAAACATTGCTCACTCTAAATAGGGAAATAAATAAACTAGTGAGGGCCCAGTTCCTGTATTTTTCGCATGAGCGAAGCAATTTAATAAACCTGCAAAAGAGGAAAAGACAGAGGAAAAAACGCTCCCTAAGGCAAATAAAGGAAGATGGTGCATGGACACAGCTAAAAGAGGCAGCTTCTAAAAATAATTCAAAAAGGTACTGGGAAATAATCACCGACTGCTGCGGCACTAGGGTGCAATCTCTCCCAATACCCATAAAAGAAGAGGATTGGAAACTTTTTTTGCTGGAATTGTACTCTGTGAATTTCGATTCCTGCAGATCTGATATTGTGGAATTGGATCAGCCTTTAATTTCAGTACCCAACTATGTCCATTCTATCGATGAAGTGGTCAGGGCTATTAAAAAAATGAGATCCTCAGGAGCAATGGGCCCTGATGAAATTCCCATGACGCTAATCAAAAAGGAGCCTCTCTTGTGGGCTACCTATTTAGCTCCATTATTTAATTTTTGCTACTCTAATGGGAAAATCCCACCATCTTGGTCAGGAAGTATTTTAATTCCTCTATACAAAAAGGGCCTTAGATCGCATCCAGGTAATTATCGGCAAATAGCCTTACTGGATGCGACGGGGAAAATATGCGCACGTAGAATCCTCGATCACCTGGTGGTAGAGAAGAAAGTTCTCCCCATTGAGCAAGCAGGCTTTAGGAAAAATCACTCTACGCTAGATAATATTTTTATGTTGAAACTAATAGAGGTAAAATACACAATCTACCGTAATTCAAATGTATTTATGGCTTTTATTGACTTCTCCACAGCCTTCGATAAGGTAGATCGACCTCTATTATGGAGAAAACTGCAAAAAATGGGTTTGCCTTCCCCCTGCTATCCTTGATCATAGCACTCCACTCGCAAACTTGGTGCAAGATATTAATGGGTGGAAATCAAGGATTATCAAAAGTAATCCCTACTGAAAATGGACTCAAACAGGGTTGCTTGTTAGCACCGCTGCTATTCTCCCTATATATAGCTGATTTACCCGATTGTTTTGCTCAAGCTGATGGAGATGCCCCGAAGATAAGTACCCGTCCTTTTGCATGTCTACTTTATGCAGATGACATAGTAGTAATGGACTTAACCCCTATTGGGTTGAATAGAAAGTTGGCTTCCCTACAAAAATATACTGTGGGCCACTTTTTGAAAATAAACGTATCCAAAAGTAAAATTTTAATTTTGAAAAGTACTAAAAGTAGAAAATCATATAATTTTAATTGGCAAATCAGTCCTGAAAGGCTGGAGGTGGTAGATTCATACCTTTATTTAGGGAAATTTTTAACAAGCAGCTCGAAAAATAAACCTCACATTTCACACTGTACTAGTAAAGCTACATCGCACGCCAATGGTTTGCGCATTTTTTACAGCGCTATGGGTAGAAGACATTTTTTACACTTATTGACGGTTTTTAAGGCAAAAATCCCTCCAACCCTGCTTTATGCGATTGAATCAATCCCTGTTAAGGACTGGAGTTTTTTGGATAAGGTTGAAGGTCAGATACTACGTAAAATATGTAATTTTAACACGTTCGTTCCAACTGCAGCAATTAGATTGGAATTTGGTTTGATAAGCTCCTATACTCAAGGCTTATCCAGGGTTTTACGTTGGGGTTATCAGCTAAAACATAGCGAGCCAGATTCACTAAGAGGTGCTCTATGCCATGAAATCTTTGATGCTAAGGCAGGTAACTACTCCTTTCACCGTGACTTCTCATTGGCACTAAAAGCCTTTAGTATACAAGAAGAACTAGTGCTCACCCTTCCATCATTAGGATTTAAGTCACTCCTGAAAACTCTGAGTGGCAAAATTAGTTTCGATAGAGACATTCAATTCTGCAACTCTAAAGAAAGATTAAAACTAATAATTAGGACAAACTTACCGAGAATTGCACAAAAATATTTATTTTGGAATTTAGAACACGGTATTCGACGCTTGCTTATTTTAGGTCGTATGAATCTCCTTCCTTTAAATGACCTTACAGCAAACTGGTCTCAGAATCCGAATAATGGGAAAATTTGTAATTTGTGTATGCTGAGTACCCAGACTCTGGACCATGTTTTGTTTGTATGTCCAGCATTGGCATTGAGCCGTTGCCGCTGGCTTCGCCCGATGTTTCTACAAAACTCTGTTAAAAATGTAGCATCAGCCCGAGATTATCTCTTTTGTCCTAAAAACGAAGGAGTGTGTGTAAAACTATTTAATTTTTTTAAGGAATTCATGTATATTTTTTAAACTTGTACCGGTGTTCTTACAAGATTGGAAAAAAATGTAGTATCAACCCGAGACTATCACTTTTGAACAAAAATGAAGCAGTGTGACTAAAACCTTTTAATTTCTTTTGGAGTTTATGTACATATTTTAATTCTTCCTTTTTAGCACACTTTCTAAACGGGCGGCTATCCTCTCCATCAGCAAAGCATCAGTATTCTAGTTTTTATTAATTTGTATTTTGCACATTGATAGGCAGCTATTAACCGCTCTTTTTCTTAAATTATGGTTAGGTTGCGTCTGCTTCCCACTATGTTTTGTTGTTAATTTTAAAAACTTAAATGTAGTGGGATTCAGGAGGTCTTTTGCTTATGAGCCGGTTGCTACTGAATTGCCTTTTGCACAGGTCTGGACATGCCCATGTTTTATCTTGCCTCTAATTCTAAATACATTTTCTAGCTGAAATTGAACTTTTGGACTTTTTAAACGAACTGTCAGCTTTTTAATGTCCTATGTACATCTTTGGAGTTGTAATGTGGAAAATCTTAAGTACTGTATGATCTGGGCTCTCTGACAATATTGTTTGTTTCTATTTACAAGAAATTTAACTAATCTAAGGCAGGCTTTTGATAATTTTATGATGGTTTGTGGATTGTGCTTGTTATGTGTTTCTCTTTTATTTGAAATAATATGTATGCATTTTATGTGGACCTCCTAGGAGTTCCCAATCTTTAATAAATATATTGAATATTGAGCAAGAGGTTGTCAGCAAATAAAGCCACTTTGTGTTCTAGGTCGCCAAAGGGGATGCCCTTGATGACTGCAGCTTGGCGTATGGCAATCGCCAGTGGTCCAACCACTAGGGTGAAAAGTAGAGACGAGAGCGGGTAGCCCTGCCTGGTGCCCCTTTGTATGTGTATGGGTGGGGAAAGCCGGCTGTTGACCTGAATCTGTGCTATGGGAGAGGTATAAGATGCCATGATTCGAGATATCATAGCCGGGCCCAAGCCAATTTTCCGCAGGACTGCGCGTAAGAAGACCCAACCAACTCAATCAAAGGCTTTTTCAGCATCTAATGAGTAGACATGCCTGGATGTCCCGGAGGTGGACCTTCTGAAATTGATGGGCTACCCGACATATTTTATCTGCGCCCTGGCGTATAAACCCAACCTGGCCTGGGTCAACCAGGCCGGGTAAATATGGTTCCAGGCGATTCACCAGGATTTTAGTATAAATCTTGGCGTCTGTGTTTAGCAGGGCAATATGGCGGTAAGATGCACACAAAGAGGGGTCCTTGCCTGGTTTAGAGACGAGAGCTATTTCGGCCATGGACATAGTGGGGGTGAGGCCCGTGGTTTCAGAGAACAAATTAAAAAGACGTAATAAGTGGTCCATGAGTTGGGGCAAGAACATGCGATAAAATAAGACCGGAAGGCCATCTGGGCCAGGGGTTTTGCCAACTGGCAGATCTCTGAGAGCACGTTGTAGTTGGGCCAAGGTAATCGAAGCCTCTAGAAGTTGTGTATGGTGAGTATCGAGGGGTGGCCACGGGCAAGAGGTCAAAAAAGAATTAATGACATCTTGTGAGGGGCTTTCCTTCTCATAGAGAGTAGTGTAGAAAGAGTGAAATGCTTGCTGCTTATCACTCTCTAAAGTAGCCCATGTACTGTCTGCGTGTTTGATCTTTGAGGTATGGGCCCGTGCCGCCCGCTGGCAGAGTTGACGGGCAAGAACGGATCCCACTTTATCTCCCCTCTCATAGTATCTCTGTTTCAATGCCAGTCGTGATAGTTCCGCCTTGTTCGTCCGGTGTACCCTCAGTTGGCCCCAATGTAGAGCATAATAATCACAACTGGGAGCCAAGGGGGAGAGAGAAACAGAACAGGTCGCCCCCCACTCATAGACTTTCATACAATCAAGGACCTGCTCTGCTGGTGATCTGGACTCCTGAAAGGACGTCCACATATATTTTCTCAGGCACAAAATCTTGTGTGCCGCAACAGTGGATCAGTGTCTCCCATCTGCCATCTAGTGTCTAAAATCACTATTTTTGAACCACATGTGCTGTATGTATCAATTGTGCCCCCTCACGAATCACCACGGAAGGGAGTGAAACAGGGGAAGTAAAAAGTGGGAAACAAAGAAGACAGTGCCTCACGGGAGTAACACCATGGGAGTTTACAGACTGATACTCGCCTGTATCCTCAGGTTCTCATCATTAGCAACTGCCAACTTTTACAACAACATAAAGAGTGAGGAAAAAGAAGACAAAGTGCAAAGACTGTGTATGTTCGTGCACAATGCGTGAACCCTATGTAGGAAACCGGGGTCTACCAATAGAACAGCCGGTATACCTAGAATCTAAAACCGAGCTAGACAACCACTAGCTGAACTACTTTATTTCTTGGCTGTGTGTCTACTCCATTAAAACCAACATGTTTCATTGCCCGTAAGAGATTTTTGCGGCAACTTCATCAGGGTAGGGTCAGCGTCCTCACTGCACCACTTTCCTCTGTTTGTCAAACCTACAAACAACAGAGAACATACAACACATTTCAAAACAACACATATCTCAGCACAGGCATCAAACTGAAAACAAGAGAAGGACTCCTGTAATATATGTAGCACACCAAAAACCGAGACGATTAGTTTTGGTGCTACTAGTGGGGGAATGTCAACACCACATCTGATATATTTACCATGAGGTTGCCAGTCTTCAGCATACCTGCAACCTCTTAAAAATGCTTCTAACCCTGTGTGTGTGTACTAGTCCACAGACACATCATCCGGCTCTGTCGCTGCTCTCAGTCAGTCTGTGTGGGAGAAAAGATAAGGTGTATCAAGTATAATCCCGGGTTCTTTAGACCCCATGTTAAGCTCAAATGGCACTAGAGAAATGAACGTTGCCTCTATAGCAAATGGGACAGATGAATATGACAGCCTACTGCCTGCTCCATTTACCGTAGCCACTTTCCTCACAAGCCACTCTACTAGCTATCACCCTTGATGTATATAGGGGTGCACCTATATTAAAAGAGTTAGTATCCCTCCTACTAACATGCACAAGGCTGCCATATTCCCAGGGCTTAATAATACACGGTCAGGAAAATTCCTCCTTCAATAAAAGTTTTTCAATAAAGATTTTTGCATCTTACCGAGACTCCTCGGGTTACCAGCTACCGCTCAGCACCTCATCATGTTGCTCTCACTCCTGTGTATTTATGGGGCTACGCACGCTGCCTCAGATTGATTAGACCCGCCCAGCCTTTGGTCCTTGTAGGTAGCTTATACTTCCATCATACAACACGGCGGCCATTTCGAAATGTCTATCGCTAGCTACTAAGATGCATTTAGGAGTGCAGCTATACAAAAAAGTTATACAAAAAAGTTGATACCCCTCCTACCAAAAGGCAGTTCTTCAACCTCAAGGTTACCACACTATCGGGGTTTGATGATATACGGGAGAAAAACTCCTCCCTCAACAGAAATTGTTCAGACATTTTTTTAAAAAAATTTTAACAATTTTTCCGCATCTTACCGGAACTCCTCGAGTTGCCGGCTGCCGCTCAGCACCTCATCATGTTCCTCTCACTATTGTGTGTTTATAGAGCTGCGCCTGCTACCTCAAATTGATAGGACCTGCCCTGCCTTCGGTCCTTGTAGGTGGCTCGTTTCCTTCAAAACGGCGGCCATTTTAAAGTGTCTCTCGCCGGCTACTGAGAACCGACTAGATTCTAATCTTCGGAGTTTACACATTTCAAAATATGTATATATATCATGGGTAGTTGTAAATTACCATGTTACCTGCCACAGTCCTTTTGTCGAAAATCAATACTCAAAAGACTTTTATCTTCAACAAGTTTTTACAAAATATATATATTAGATGTTTGGTATACCTGCTCAAGTCTATATCAGCTCCCCCTGAGTCATAAACAACATTCTTCAACTCAAGTAAAGCCATTAGGGAATTACTAGGGTCTCTGCTCAGATAGTACACACCCTCTGCTCTAGTGTGTTATTCGTTGAGTATATTCATTCAGTCATCAACAGTGCGGTGTATAATTCCTCAGGCTAACTCCATTCAGAAGGGTACCACTTTGTTCCATTCAATAAAATCATTAAGCCCATTGCGATCTGCCCCCTCTTGATATATCCAGCGGGCTTCTTTGGAGATCAGTCTGTTCTCCATGTTGTGCTGGTCGCCTAGAACCTTTTCTAGTACCACCCATCGTATATCCCTGTGTTTATGTTTCAGGGTAACATAGTGTTGAACAAATTTCGTCGTGAGTTTTCCCGCTTTGAGCGTGCTCACATGCTCCTGTATTCTAACTTTGACCTTACGGGTCGTGAGGCCAATGTAGTGAAGGTCACATGGACATGTGATTCTGTAAATAACATTAACCGTGTTACAATTACTGAACCTATTCAAATGCCATGTTTTTCCATTTGCGCATGTGACATTCTTGGTAGCTGTTGTCAGTTCACAGACCGAGCACCCCCCACAGGGGTAATGTCCCGGGGACACTGCCGGTTCCCTTGATTCCTGCACAGGACGTGTATGAACCAGACGGTCACGTAGGTTAGAGGACCGTTTAAATGCGAATCTGGGTGGAGGCATTTTCATAGAGACAGTACTAAGTAAATGCCAGTGTCTTCTTATGATCTGTCTGATCTTAGTCGAACAAGGCCCAAACGTGGTTACCACTGGAATACATTCATTTCTGACCTTGTTTGTCCTCTCCAGGAGGGCATCTCTAGGTGTATTTAGCGCTCTCTTCCTGGCCTGTGTGATGACTTTTTTGGGGTATGCACGATCTTCCAATCTCCTTGACAGTTCTGCCGTTTGTTCTAAATAGCTCTGAGTGGACGTACAGTTTCTGCGGTACCGCAAAAATTGCCCCACCGGCAGATTGTCTCGCAGAGCCCTCGGATGATAGGATCTATAATGAAGGAGTGAGTTCATATTGGTGGGTTTATGATGTACACAGGTATCGAGTTTATTATCATTCGCCTGTATATCTAGATCCAGATATGTAGCTGTATTTTTATTCACTGTCCAAGTAAATTTAAGGCATACGTCCAAGGTGTTGAGCCAGATAAGGAATTGCTGTAATTCCTCTTCCGTCCCAGTCCAAATGCATAGGACATCATCAATAAATCTCTTCCAGAGGACAATGTTCCTCTGGAAGGGATTGGTGGAGTGATTGATGTAGTTGGATTCAAACTGGCCTACATAAATGCAGGCCAGACTGGGGGCAAAAGTAGCCCCCATTGAAGTCCCAGACGTCTGGAGATAGAGTTGGTCTTTATATGAAAAAAGTTTCGTGTTAGTGCTATCTCAATGCATTGTAGCACAAAGGTCTGGGGAGTATCATAAAACCATTCACATTCCCCCAGGGCGCGGGCAGCTGCCACCAACGTCGCTTCCTGGGGGATGTTGGTGTATAATGACTCAATGTCGATGGTAACTAGAAACTGATGATCAGGATCATATACCACATTCTCTATATATCTTAAAATATCAGTGGTATCTTGTATATAGGATGGTTGCTTAATAACACACTCTCTCAAAAAGAAATCCGCAAACTGGGATAACGGTTCAAGCAGAGATTGGATGCCCGATACAATCGGGCGCCCAGGAAGGTGGACGCTGGGGCTTATGAATTTTGGGCACGATGTAAAAAGCAGGGGTCCTAGGTTTTGTATTGATCAAGAAGTCGGCCTCTTTAGTAGTTAGCCATTTCTTCTCCCTAGCTACAGACACCACCTTAGATATTATATTCTGTAGTTCTTTAGTTGGATCCCTCATCAAGGGTTTGTAATGCTGCCGAACTCCCAGTAGTCTGGTAGCCTCTGCTTCATAATCACATGTGTTCATCACCACCACCGCCCCGCCCTTATCGGCCGGTTTGATGGTGATGGACCTATTACCCTGTAGTGATTTCACAGCTTGCCAATCTTTACTGCTCATATTGCTGTGGGCTGTGGTAGTCAGGTTAGATTCAAGGTCAGTGATATCTTTTATAACCTTTTGTTCAAAGACCTGGACCTCCGGGCCTACTTGATTATTCAATGGACAGAACTGTGATGGGCGTCGCAAATTGGACGCATATATTGAGGCTGGTTCTAGTTCTTTTCCCTCGAAGAATTTTTGCAGCTTAATTTTTCTCATCAAGCCATTAAACTCTCCTCTGAGTTTGAAACTATCATGTTTGGGTGTTGGGACATAACCCAGGCCCTTATTAAGGACCCGATTCTCATCCTCAGTGAGTATATGATCTGACAAGTTGACCACTATATTTAAGTTCTTACTTTTGTCTGCTACAGGGGGTTCTGCCCCGACTGCGGGTAATTCTTGGAGAGAACATTTGCCATGTTGTGTTCAAGTTTTGCCGAGCTCTTCCCCTGCCCCTGCCTCTGTGATTGGCCCCTCTTTGGTCTGTAGGGTGCTGTCCTAAAAAAGCCCGAAATAGAGCTCCTAAGTCTTGGTCAGTGGTTTCTTGCGGGTTGAATCTCACCCGTGGGTTACTGGTAGTCTGTTGCCCAGAATACTCCTCTTCCTCGCTGCTCGTATTATCAAATGTCCAATTATTCGGTGTTCTCCTGCCCTGACGTCGCCCACCCCTGGGGGCCTGCTGTGGTTTGACTGGGTCAGGGCCTAGTTGGTAATATTGATCCTCCACATACGGGAAAGCCCACTCGTGACTGAATCTGTCTAGGTTCCTTTTTAACCCCTTAATTTTCTGATTAACCATATAGGTTTGGTATTCCCCAATATCACTTTGAATTTTAGCCAATTGCTCTTTCGTATCCACAATGGTAGTGTCAGCCTTGATGGTAGTCTCAAGGTCTAATATTTCTTTGAGAAGTTCTTCACTTAGTCTCTTAGCTGTGTTAATAATGAGGATAAGCCAATCCCGGGTGCATTTGTTAGCTATGTAGCTCCAATCCACCCGGAACCTCTTATCCTCCAGAAAGATCTTGGGCTCTAATCGGACTAGGAGACTAGCTGGTGCTGCGCCTGCACGGAGATATTCAGTCATTAAAGCTCCATGCAGCGCTATTCTTATCTGGCGTTTCCTAATACTCGTGAGCTTGTCCCATTCATCACGGGCTGTGGCTGTTCCACTCAGTGGTGCATTTGGCAAAAGTGGTGGCCCCGATAGAATGGAGGCTATGTGATCTTCAGTAAACGCCAGACAAAAATTTGCCATATCAGACACCCCTGTATATCAGATGGATGTCAAACAATCCCACACATAAAAAGATGCCGCCTGAGATATGTGAATGTAAAAACTGGGGATTCAGAAGGACATCCCTATAAATATTAATGATGGGCTCTCACGGCTAATCTGCCGTTCTCAATACTAATCACAACTGGGAGCCAAGGGGAGAGAGAAACAGAACAGGTCGCCCCCCACTCATAGACTTTCATACAATCAAGGACCTGCTCTGCTGGTGATCTGGACTCCTGAAAGGACGTCCACATATATTTTCTCAGGCACAAAATCTTGTGTGCCGCAACAGTGGATCAGTGTCTCCCATCTGCCATCTAGTGTCTAAAATCACTATTTTTGAACCACATGTGCTGTATGTATCAATTGTGCCCCCCTCACGAATCACCACGGAAGGGAGTGAAACAGGGGAAGTAAAAAGTGGGAAACAAAGAAGACAGTGCCTCACGGGAGTAACACCATGGGAGTTTACAGACTGATACTCGCCTGTATCCTCAGGTTCTCATCATTAGCAACTGCCAACTTTTACAACAACATAAAGAGTGAGGAAAAAAGAAGACAAAGTGCAAAGACTGTGTATGTTCGTGCACAATGCGTGAACCCTATGTAGGAAACCGGGGTCTACCAATAGAACAGCCGGTATACCTAGAATCTAAAACCGAGCTAGACAACCACTAGCTGAACTACTTTATTTCTTGGCTGTGTGTCTACTCCATTAAAACCAACATGTTTCATTGCCCGTAAGAGATTTTTGCGGCAACTTCATCAGGGTAGGGTCAGCGTCCTCACTGCACCACTTTCCTCTGTTTGTCAAACCTACAAACAACAGAGAACATACAACACATTTCAAAACAACACATATCTCAGCACAGGCATCAAACTGAAAACAAGAGAAGGACTCCTGTAATATATGTAGCACACCAGAAACCGAGACGATTAGTTTTGGTGCTACTAGTGGGGGAATGTCGACACCACATCTGATATATTTACCATGAGGTTGCCAGTCTTCAGCATACCTGCAACCTCTTAAAAATGCTTCTAACCCTGTGTGTGTGTACTAGTCCACAGACACATCATCCGGCTCTGTCGCTGCTCTCAGTCAGTCTGTGTGGGAGAAAAGATAAGGTGTATCAAGTATAATCCCGGGTTCTTTAGACCCCATGTTAAGCTCAAATGGCACTAGAGAAATGAACGTTGCCTCTATAGCAAATGGGACAGATGAGTATGACAGCCTACTGCCTGCTCCATTTACCGTAGCCACTTT
Source organism: Calotriton arnoldi (assembly GCA_963921515.1). Classification (NCBI taxonomy): domain Eukaryota; kingdom Metazoa; phylum Chordata; class Amphibia; order Caudata; family Salamandridae; genus Calotriton; species Calotriton arnoldi. The sequence continues at coordinate 443,974 of CAWUFW010000699.1, forward strand.
CCTCACAAGCCACTCTACTAGCTATCACCCTTGATGTATATAGGGGTGCACCTATATTAAAAGAGTTAGTATCCCTCCTACTAACATGCACGAGGCTGCCATATTCCCAGGGCTTAATAATACACGGTCGGGAAAATTCCTCCTTCAATAAAAGTTTTTCAATAAAGATTTTTGCATCTTACCGAGACTCCTCGGGTTACCAGCTACCGCTCAGCACCTCATCATGTTGCTCTCACTCCTGTGTATTTATGGGGCTACGCACGCTGCCTCAGATTGATTAGACCCGCCCAGCCTTTGGTCCTTGTAGGTAGCTTATACTTCCATCATACAACACGGCGGCCATTTCGAAATGTCTATCGCTAGCTACTAAGATGCATTTAGGAGTGCAGCTATACAAAAAAGTTATACAAAAAAGTTGATACCCCTCCTACCAAAAGGCAGTTCTTCAACCTCAAGGTTACCACACTATCGGGGTTTGATGATATATGGGAGAAAAACTCCTCCCTCAACAGAAATTGTTCAGACATTTTTTTTTAAACTTTTTAACAATTTTTCCGCATCTTACCGGAACTCCTCGAGTTGCCGGCTGCCGCTCAGCACCTCATCATGTTCCTCTCACTATTGTGTGTTTATAGAGCTGCGCCTGCTACCTCAAATTGATAGGACCTGCCCTGCCTTCGGTCCTTGTAGGTGGCTCGTTTCCTTCAAAACGGCGGCCATTTTAAAGTGTCTCTCGCCGGCTACTGAGAACCGACTAGATTCTAATCTTCGGAGTTTACACATTTCAAAATATGTATATATATCATGGGTAGTTGTAAATTACCATGTTACCTGCCACAGTCCTTTTGTCGAAAATCAATACTCAAAAGACTTTTATCTTCAACAAGTTTTTACAAAATATATATATTAGATGTTTGGTATACCTGCTCAAGTCTATATCAGCTCCCCCTGAGTCATAAACAACATTCTTCAACTCAAGTAAAGCCATTAGGGAATTACTAGGGTCTCTGCTCAGATAGTACACACCCTCTGCTCTAGTGTGTTATTCGTTGAGTATATTCATTCAGTCATCAACAGTGCGGTGTATAATTCCTCAGGCTAACTCCATTCAGAAGGGTACCACTTTGTTCCATTCAATAAAATCATTAAGCCCATTGCGATCTGCCCCCTCTTGATATATCCAGCGGGCTTCTTTGGAGATCAGTCTGTTCTCCATGTTGTGCTGGTCGCCTAGAACCTTTTCTAGTACCACCCATCGTATATCCCTGTGTTTATGTTTCAGGGTAACATAGTGTTGAACAAATTTCGTCGTGAGTTTTCCCGCTTTGAGCGTGCTCACATGCTCCTGTATTCTAACTTTGACCTTACGGGTCGTGAGGCCAATGTAGTGAAGGTCACATGGACATGTGATTCTGTAAATAACATTAACCGTGTTACAATTACTGAACCTATTCAAATGCCATGTTTTTCCATTTGCGCATGTGACATTCTTGGTAGCTGTTGTCAGTTCACAGACCGAGCACCCCCCACAGGGGTAATGTCCCGGGGACACTGCCGGTTCCCTTGATTCCTGCACAGGACGTGTATGAACCAGACGGTCACGTAGGTTAGAGGACCGTTTAAATGCGAATCTGGGTGGAGGCATTTTCATAGAGACAGTACTAAGTAAATGCCAGTGTCTTCTTATGATCTGTCTGATCTTAGTCGAACAAGGCCCAAACGTGGTTACCACTGGAATACATTCATTTCTGACCTTGTTTGTCCTCTCCAGGAGGGCATCTCTAGGTGTATTTAGCGCTCTCTTCCTGGCCTGTGTGATGACTTTTTTGGGGTATGCACGATCTTCCAATCTCCTTGACAGTTCTGCCGTTTGTTCTAAATAGCTCTGAGTGGACGTACAGTTTCTGCGGTACCGCAAAAATTGCCCCACCGGCAGATTGTCTCGCAGAGCCCTCGGATGATAGGATCTATAATGAAGGAGTGAGTTCATATTGGTGGGTTTATGATGTACACAGGTATCGAGTTTATTATCATTCGCCTGTATATCTAGATCCAGATATGTAGCTGTATTTTTATTCACTGTCCAAGTAAATTTAAGGCATACGTCCAAGGTGTTGAGCCAGATAAGGAATTGCTGTAATTCCTCTTCCGTCCCAGTCCAAATGCATAGGACATCATCAATAAATCTCTTCCAGAGGACAATGTTCCTCTGGAAGGGATTGGTGGAGTGATTGATGTAGTTGAGAGCCCATCATTAATATTTATAGGGATGTCCTTCTGAATCCCCAGTTTTTACATTCACATATCTCAGGCGGCATCTTTTTATGTGTGGGATTGTTTGACATCCATCTGATATACAGGGGTGTCTGATATGGCAAATTTTTGTCTGGCGTTTACTGAAGATCACATAGCCTCCATTCTATCGGGGCCACCACTTTTGCCAAATGCACCACTGAGTGGAACAGCCACAGCCCGTGATGAATGGGACAAGCTCACGAGTATTAGGAAACGCCAGATAAGAATAGCGCTGCATGGAGCGTTAATGACTGAATATCTCCGTGCAGGCGCAGCACCAGCTAGTCTCCTAGTCCGATTAGAGCCCAAGATCTTTCTGGAGGATAAGAGGTTCCGGGTGGATTGGAGCTACATAGCTAACAAATGCACCCGGGATTGGCTTATCCTCATTATTAACACAGCTAAGAGACTAAGTGAAGAACTTCTCAAAGAAATATTAGACCTTGAGACTACCATCAAGGCTGACACTACCATTGTGGATACGAAAGAGCAATTGGCTAAAATTCAAAGTGATATTGGGGAATACCAAACCTATATGGTTAATCAGAAAATTAAGGGGTTAAAAAGGAACCTAGACAGATTCAGTCACGAGTGGGCTTTCCCGTATGTGGAGGATCAATATTACCAACTAGGCCCTGACCCAGTCAAACCACAGCAGGCCCCCAGGGGTGGGCGACGTCAGGGCAGGAGAACACCGAATAATTGGACATTTGATAATACGAGCAGCGAGGAAGAGGAGTATTCTGGGCAACAGACTACCAGTAACCCACGGGTGAGATTCAACCCGCAAGAAACCACTGACCAAGACTTAGGAGCTCTATTTCGGGCTTTTTTAGGACAGCACCCTACAGACCAAAGAGGGGCCAATCACAGAGGCAGGGGCAGGGGAAGAGCTCGGCAAAACTTGAACACAACATGGCAAATGTTCTCTCCAAGAATTACCCGCAGTCGGGGCAGAACCCCCCTGTAGCAGACAAAAGTAAGAACTTAAATATAGTGGTCAACTTGTCAGATCATATACTCACTGAGGATGAGAATCGGGTCCTTAATAAGGGCCTGGGTTATGTCCCAACACCCAAACATGATAGTTTCAAACTCATAGGAGAGTTTAATGGCTTGATGAGAAAAATTAAGCTGCAAAAATTCTTCGAGGGAAAAGAACTAGAACCAGCCTCAATATATGCGTCCAATTTGCGACGCCCATCACAGTTCTGTCCATTGAATAATCAAGTAGGCCCGGAGGTCCAGGTCTTTGAACAAAAGGTTATAAAAGATATCACTGACCTTGAATCTAACCTGACTACCACAGCCCACAGCAATATGAGCAGTAAAGATTGGCAAGCTGTGAAATCACTACAGGGTAATAGGTCCATCACCATCAAACCGGCCGATAAGGGCGGGGCGGTGGTGGTGATGAACACATGTGATTATGAAGCAGAGGCTACCAGACTACTGGGAGTTCGGCAGCATTACAAACCCTTGATGAGGGATCCAACTAAAGAACTACAGAATATAATATCTAAGGTGGTGTCTGTAGCTAGGGAGAAGAAATGGCTAACTACTAAAGAGGCCGACTTCTTGATCAATACAAAACCTAGGACCCCTGCTTTTTACATCGTGCCCAAAATTCATAAGCCCCAGCGTCCACCTCCTGGGCGCCCGATTGTATCGGGCATCCAATCTCTGCTTGAACCGTTATCCCAGTTTGCGGATTTCTTTTTGAGAGAGTGTGTTATTAAGCAACCATCCTATATACAAGATACCACTGATATTTTAAGATATATAGAGAATGTGGTATATGATCCTGATCATCAGTTTCTAGTTACCATCGACATTGAGTCATTATACACCAACATCCCCCAGGAAGCGACGTTGGTGGCAGCTGCCCGCGCCCTGGGGGAATGTGAATGGTTTTATGATACTCCCCAGACCTTTGTGCTACAATGCATTGAGATAGCACTAACACGAAACTTTTTTCATATAAAGACCAACTCTATCTCCAGACGTCTGGGACTTCAATGGGGGCTACTTTTGCCCCCAGTCTGGCCTGCATTTATGTAGGCCAGTTTGAATCCAACTACATCAATCACTCCACCAATCCCTTCCAGAGGAACATTGTCCTCTGGAAGAGATTTATTGATGATGTCCTATGCATTTGGACTGGGACGGAAGAGGAATTACAGCAATTCCTTATCTGGCTCAACACCTTGGACGTATGCCTTAAATTTACTTGGACAGTGAATAAAAATACAGCTACATATCTGGATCTAGATATACAGGCGAATGATAATAAACTCGATACCTGTGTACATCATAAACCCACCAATATGAACTCACTCCTTCATTATAGATCCTATCATCCGAGGGCTCTGCGAGACAATCTGCCGGTGGGGCAATTTTTGCGGTACCGCAGAAACTGTACGTCCACTCAGAGCTATTTAGAACAAACGGCAGAACTGTCAAGGAGATTGGAAGATCGTGCATACCCCAAAAAGTCATCACACAGGCCAGGAAGAGAGCGCTAAATACACCTAGAGATGCCCTCCTGGAGAGGACAAACAAGGTCAGAAATGAATGTATTCCAGTGGTAACCACGTTTGGGCCTTGTTCGACTAAGATCAGACAGATCATAAGAAGACACTGGCATTTACTTAGTACTGTCTCTATGAAAATGCCTCCACCCAGATTCGCATTTAAACGGTCCTCTAACCTACGTGACCGTCTGGTTCATACACGTCCTGTGCAGGAATCAAGGGAACCGGCAGTGTCCCCGGGACATTACCCCTGTGGGGGTGCTCGGTCTGTGAACTGACAACAGCTACCAAGAATGTCACATGCGCAAATGGAAAAACATGGCATTTGAATAGGTTCAGTAATTGTAACACGGTTAATGTTATTTACAGAATCACATGTCCATGTGACCTTCACTACATTGGCCTCACGACCCGTAAGGTCAAAGTTAGAATACAGGAGCATGTGAGCACGCTCAAAGCGGGAAAACTCACGACGAAATTTGTTCAACACTATGTTACCCTGAAACATAAACACAGGGATATACGATGGGTGGTACTAGAAAAGGTTCTAGGCGACCAGCACAACATGGAGAACAGACTGATCTCCAAAGAAGCCCGCTGGATATATCAAGAGGGGGCAGATCGCAATGGGCTTAATGATTTTATTGAATGGAACAAAGTGGTACCCTTCTGAATGGAGTTAGCCTGAGGAATTATACACCGCACTGTTGATGACTGAATGAATATACTCAACGAATAACACACTAGAGCAGAGGGTGTGTACTATCTGAGCAGAGACCCTAGTAATTCCCTAATGGCTTTACTTGAGTTGAAGAATGTTGTTTATGACTCAGGGGGAGCTGATATAGACTTGAGCAGGTATACCAAACATCTAATATATATATTTTGTAAAAACTTGTTGAAGATAAAAGTCTTTTGAGTATTGATTTTCGACAAAAGGACTGTGGCAGGTAACATGGTAATTTACAACTACCCATGATATATATACATATTTTGAAATGTGTAAACTCCGAAGATTAGAATCTAGTCGGTTCTCAGTAGCCGGCGAGAGACACTTTAAAATGGCCGCCGTTTTGAAGGAAACGAGCCACCTACAAGGACCGAAGGCAGGGCAGGTCCTATCAATTTGAGGTAGCAGGCGCAGCTCTATAAACACACAATAGTGAGAGGAACATGATGAGGTGCTGAGCGGCAGCCGGCAACTCGAGGAGTTCCGGTAAGATGCGGAAAAATTGTTAAAAAGTTTTTAAAAAAATGTCTGAACAACTTCTGTTGAGGGAGGAGTTTTTCTCCCGTATATCATCAAACCCCGATAGTGTGGTAACCTTGAGGTTGAAGAACTGCCTTTTGGTAGGAGGGGTATCAACTTTTTTGTATAACTTTTTTGTATAGCTGCACTCCTAAATGCATCTTAGTAGCTAGCGATAGACATTTCGAAATGGCCGCCGTGTTGTATGATGGAAGTATAAGCTACCTACAAGGACCAAAGGCTGGGCGGGTCTAATCAATCTGAGGCAGCGTGCGTAGCCCCATAAATACACAGGAGTGAGAGCAACATGATGAGGTGCTGAGCGGTAGCTGGTAACCCGAGGAGTCTCGGTAAGATGCAAAAATCTTTATTGAAAAACTTTTATTGAAGGAGGAATTTTCCCGACCGTGTATTATTAAGCCCTGGGAATATGGCAGCCTCGTGCATGTTAGTAGGAGGGATACTAACTCTTTTAATATAGGTGCACCCCTATATACATCAAGGGTGATAGCTAGTAGAGTGGCTTGTGAGGAAAGTGGCTACGGTAAATGGAGCAGGCAGTAGGCTGTCATACTCATCTGTCCCATTTGCTATAGAGGCAACGTTCATTTCTCTAGTGCCATTTGAGCTTAACATGGGGTCTAAAGAACCCGGGATTATACTTGATACACCTTATCTTTTCTCCCACACAGACTGACTGAGAGCAGCGACAGAGCCGGATGATGTGTCTGTGGACTAGTACACACACACAGGGTTAGAAGCATTTTTAAGAGGTTGCAGGTATGCTGAAGACTGGCAACCTCATGGTAAATATATCAGATGTGGTGTTGACATTCCCCCACTAGTAGCACCAAAACTAATCGTCTCGGTTTTTGGTGTGCTACATATATTACAGGAGTCCTTCTCTTGTTTTCAGTTTGATGCCTGTGCTGAGATATGTGTTGTTTTGAAATGTGTTGTATGTTCTCTGTTGTTTGTAGGTTTGACAAACAGAGGAAAGTGGTGCAGTGAGGACGCTGACCCTACCCTGATGAAGTTGCCGCAAAAATCTCTTACGGGCAATGAAACATGTTGGTTTTAATGGAGTAGACACACAGCCAAGAAATAAAGTAGTTCAGCTAGTGGTTGTCTAGCTCGGTTTTAGATTCTAGGTATACCGGCTGTTCTATTGGTAGACCCCGGTTTCCTACATAGGGTTCACGCATTGTGCACGAACATACACAGTCTTTGCACTTTGTCTTCTTTTTTCCTCACTCTTTATGTTGTTGTAAAAGTTGGCAGTTGCTAATGATGAGAACCTGAGGATACAGGCGAGTATCAGTCTGTAAACTCCCATGGTGTTACTCCCGTGAGGCACTGTCTTCTTTGTTTCCCACTTTTTACTTCCCCTGTTTCACTCCCTTCCGTGGTGATTCGTGAGGGGGGCACAATTGATACATACAGCACATGTGGTTCAAAAATAGTGATTTTAGACACTAGATGGCAGATGGGAGACACTGATCCACTGTTGCGGCACACAAGATTTTGTGCCTGAGAAAATATATGTGGACGTCCTTTCAGGAGTCCAGATCACCAGCAGAGCAGGTCCCCAATGTAGAGCAAGCTGCTTCCTGTGACGTCTAGAGGGCGCTGAGTGGTCCAGCCTTTCCAGGGCCTTGATGTCCCTAGTCAGACCGGTTTCCACTAGCCGAGCCTCCCGACTGCGGGCAATCACGATTGAGGTAATGACGCTCCGAGTTGTCGCCTTAAAGGCATCCCATAAGATAACGTTTGGAGTCTCAGGTAGGTCATTCAATTAAAAGTAGGCTGAGATTTCCCACCATATCTCATCTACATTAACCGGGTCGCGCAAGATATGGGGAGGAAGTCGCCAGCGGGGGCAGGATCGTGGTGTAGTGCTTCAGCTTCGTAGCACCATCTCCAGATGAGCATGGTCAGAGATGGAGATGTCTGAGATAAGGGCTGACTCCAGGTCCCGCATTGTGAGTATGAGAGAAAGAAATAATCAAAAAGTGAATATGAGCGGTGAACATGTGAGTCGAAGGAATAGTCCTGAGTGTCTGGGAACTTGTAACGTCAGGCATCTGTGAGGCCCAAGTCTGAGAAATCCCTCTTCAGCACGGCGGACATCGCCCCATGCCCTGGAAGGAAGCAGCACTGCGGTCCAATTCAGGGTCCCAGACCAAATTGAAATCCCCTCCCATAATTAAGCGGTCCCCTTCCTGTGATACCTGCTCTTTCAATAAGGTTAAGGTATGCGTCCTGCGACTGGTTAGGTGTGTAAAAATTGTGCAGGGTGAGAGGCTGTGCATTGTGTTGGACCACGATCTTTAAAAAACGACCTTCCCTGTCCCTTACCACCCGCGAACCCTTAGAGCAGAATCCCGCCTTACATAAGATTGCAACCCCCGCTGTCTTGGTTGGAGAGGGCGCCCAGTGTTGAGTCGGGTATTTTGGGTGGGCCATTCGATGTATATCAGATTGTAAAAGGTAAGTTCCTTGTAAGAAAATGACACCTGGGTCGTGTATAAGTAGGTAGCGCCAGATCGGACATTTCTTGTTAGGAGTATTAAGTCCTCTCACATTGAGAGAGAAAAAGTTGATGTAGGATGCATCAACCATTGTCTAGAGCAAGAGTGTCAGCTGCTATAGTGGGGCAAGTAGGGAAGGGTGTCCTCACCGGGTATTGAAGGGCCCAATTCTTAGAGCCTCGGTGGGCATGTGTGGTGAACCAAGAGATTGCCACCCATGCCAGAGGGGAGAGAAGAAAGCGATGAAAGGCGAGGTCGAGAGGCTGTGTCAGAGTTCGAAGTGGATAACAACCCTCCCATAGGGCTGAGCAGATATAGGAATTAGCCCAAGAAATCCCCACCTCCAACCCGAGACCCCCCGAAGGATAGGGTACAGAGAAGGGGAGGTAGAGAGGAAACAACATAAACATTAAGAGGCCAACTGGGGCAAAAACTCCATTCAAGTCCTGGAATGGCCCACTAGTCTGGAAACATGTTATTCTGGAGAAGTCACTCTCCAAGGGGACGAATAGAGCAGGGGGGGCGTGGAAGAAGTCAGTGAATCTTCTAGTCGTCAGCCTCCGCAGCCACTGGTCATCAGGGCGAGGGGTTACCCTGCTGTGAAGCCAGAGTCAATGACGGAAGAGCCCTGGGAGCGCTCCACTGCAGGGGTCAAAGTGGCAAGCGCTAGAGGAATAAGTGGGGGAGAGTGTTATAACATGAAGCCAACAGTCCCTGGGTGCATGTCTCATCAGTATGGCCCTGCCATGTACGTAGGATCCAGGGTAGCATTGTGTCGGCAGCTGGAGCGTAGTAACACCAAGTAAACAGTCCGGGCCCCAGCCAAGGGAGGAACATCCCTGCATTCACTCAGAGGCCTCATTAGATCGGGCTGGGGAGTGTGCACCGTCCATGGAGCGTAGGTGTTGGATGATGTCTTGCTTGGCTTGAGAGGAGGACTGTTCCTCATCATGGGCTCTGTGTTTAGCAGGGGAACACCGTGGGCCACTCAGGGCATATGGCTTCTCGGGATGACGGGCTAGTCTCACGTGAGGCTACTGGAATATGCAAACGTGTTTTAACGTCCCGTAGGGAGTGGAGCACCCGGCGTCTGCCCTCCCAAGTAAAGATCAAAGCAAAGGGGTGATCCCACTGGTAATTAATGTTGAGGTCGCGTAGTTTGTCCGTAACAGGCTTGAAATCTCTGCGACGCCATAACATCACTGGAGTGATGTCCTGAAATATTTGAATAGTGTGTCCCTTATAAACCAGTTCGGCCTTACGTCGTGAGGGGCCTGCAGGATAGCTTCCTTTTCAGTGAAGAAGTGCACTCGTGTGAGTATATCAGGGATGAAGTCCAGACGGCCCTTGGCCGTGGCAACTCGGTGAGCTCTTTCTAAGGCCGGAGGAGAGGCGTCCTCATCGCCTCTAATCGTCCGCTGTGAATGCCATGATATCTGAGCCTTCAGCCCCTCTAGGTATGCCTCTAATGCGGAGATTGTTTCTCCTGTTTTTGTTTTGGCAGGCTGCGGAGGAGCGAAGACACAGCGAGACACATCTCACTCCATCTGTAGCTTTGCCAGGCCTCCTCCTCTCTCTGACTCTTGACAGGTGCAGGAGCCCACATACGTATTACACCCCGACCCTGCCACTGCCGCTAGCAATCAACACTTCTGTGTCAGGAGGGACGGTGAGGGGGCTACGGCAACTACAGCTGGGTATTGCAGGCAACATCCGATCTGAAGTCACATTTTTTCACACGTCAAGGCACCGCAGCAGCTGGACCACAAATAGAGTTCAGCTGTGTAAACGCACGAACCAAAGGGAGGGAGAAGGTTGCCGCGCATCTACCCATCAGGGAGATGTTTCCATAGTCTTGTAGCTGGCACATGACCCCTGACGCCCTTGTTACTGCTGTATGCGACAACTTCATTGGAAGAGCAGACCTGAAACTGCGGCTGCCCGCGGCCCCCGCAGGGGGCCATTCTAAAAGGGCAGCCCTTTAGTGCCATTTGGGCACATACACAACCCTGATAGTGATTGGACTCAGGGAGGGGTCCTCTTGCCTTCGCGCACGAGGCGCGTCACTTCTGGCGCGCCGAGGTCAGGGGAGGGTACTTATGCCTCCCCCGGCCATCTTGGCGTCCTCTTTGCACCAGCCACGCCGTCTAGGTCGGACCTTCGTTGCGCATCGCGTCGGTTCTCGGGTCGGGAGGCATAGTTTTTCGGCGGTGAGTCTGTGCCCTTAGGGCAGTTTCTCTCCCCGACTTAGACATTGTTTTGGGTCTGGATGCCCTTGCCCCTAGGGGTCGAAATCAGCCTCTCCACGGATCACCCACCCCTCCTCTTTCTTAACCAAGTTATTGTGGTGAGGGGGGCAACCAGACGGTTTGTGGTAGCACCCTGGCGGTGCTTTCAAGTGGGCCGGACCGGTTACTGCCGGGCGGTGGGGGTGGCTAGGGGTTGTCTCGTAGGTTGCGGTCCAAGGCACAAGAGCGCAGCATGGGAGGTTTGCGGCCTGGTGGCGCCTCTCTCGACGTCTGCCAGTTCCGGAGCTCCACGGGGGTCGCGGTGTACTTTTGATCCACCCCGTATAAGGTTGCTCGCCCCGTAAGTGTCCAGTTGTGGATTAGTCGTGATGATTATGGATGTGTCTCCACCCCATAGCTACGAACTTTTGGCTCCCACTGCACGTTACACAGCAAAACAGAGGTGCTGGTCTGGCGTCGGCGGTTTGGTGGTTGCATCCACGGGCATCCTCCGTCGTGTGGTGGTGGATGCGTTGCGGCACTGACCGGCCTCTTCTGTTGGGGTGACTGTGAGTCTGGACCCCTGCCTGCCACGATTAATGGGTCGCGCGGGCACGTATGTGTGGTCCCGGGTGGGCGGGGTGGTGCGATAGGGCACAATGTTTCCCGGTCTCGCTTAAGGCGAGCCGCAGGCTTGGTCACGGGCGCGCTGGCAGTGGCTTCTGGGCGCCGGGGGACTGGCACGGTCCATGGGTGCGCGTTGCAGGCTTGGCTCAGGTGGATGGGGGCAGCTCTTGGTAGTGTGGCGCCACACTTTGCCGGCCGGCCGCTCCGCCCGTGACCCTTCTGCGGGTCGTGCACCATTGTGGGACGCCATAGCACTGAGCCTGTTGGGGGGTGCTGGGTTTTGGGCACCGTGTGTCATGAGCCTCTTAGCACGTAGGCAGTGCGTCAGTTCCAAAACACGGAGGTCCTGAGAGCAGGGGGGGGGGGGGGTAAGTGGCTGCTCCGACCGGAGTTCAGCGGTGAGTTCCTTGATTCCCTGGGGCTGTCAACGCGAGTGACGCCGTGGCCCAGCCACAGAGCACTCGTCGGGTTGGGGCCGAGCTAGTGGCTGCGTCCGCCCGGTTATGTTGTTTTCCAGGCGAGGAGCAGCCTGGTGCGATGGAGCGGGGGAACAATTAAATGTGTTAATTTACCTGTCCTGCGCTCAATGGGAAGGAGGGATGCAAAAATATAGCGGTACCTTTAATGTATACACAGATATATAAATGTTTTGCTTAGCGCAGTCAGCAGAGTCTGGTTGATCGGCACGCTGCCTACCTTTTTGGAATGAAAGCCACGTCCTGCTAGGGCGGAGATAGTTACAACAGGAAGGATGTGGTGTAGCGACCAGAGCTTCTGACCCGGGAGCTGGGGATCCCGGTTCGAGCCTCAGCAGCGCCAGATCCTGTGATTCTGAAAATCAGTGATCAGTTGCGCTAGATAATTCTGCCAATTTAAAGTATCGCGCAAGAATTTTTTGCAAGGTCCCTTTTGCAGTCTTTCTTTTGCGCCCCGGTTTATTATGGCTACAACTTCTTTCATATCATCAGTTTCGGCTGAGCCTTTTGTCTGGTCAGATTGTGCCCAAACTGCACTCTGCGCTACAGATGCTGAGTCTGCGGAAACGAAGTTTCTCTAATGCGCCTTTTGTCCCCGTATGTGCTAGGTCGGGAGACTCTTCATTTCAATTAACGACTGCCCAAAACAAAACTGAGATTAGCTCGGCGCAGACTATATATATAAATAGACAAGACACATTTGACGGCCACATCATGAGGTCTTGACTAAACGCCTCAATGTCCTTTCACCGCGTGCAGCGCGGCTCCATACCCTTCTTGGAGCTCACTGCCTCAGCCCCACTGTTTTCCCCTTGATTCATGATCTCGCATGGGTTTGATGACCCATAGGCTGAACTGTTTTGGAATGAGGGACCAGGCTAAGTCCCAGCACCAGCTCGCAACACTTTCCTCCTAGGCACATTATTTTAGCAATTTGGCATCATGTATAAGGTCCTTGGGTCAGATTCAGTATTTGATATTGTGACCCAAATATCCCTCCCCCTGGGCTTGGGTCCTGTAGATGCACGCTTTGGTTGTTGTCAAAAGTCTTTACACCACAAGTTTTGTGTTGCGGCGGTCAAGCGTGGTAAACTGTGTTCTTGAGCTTCACCACAGAGGAGGGGGAGTTGCCAGCACAAGGTTACAGCAGGGGATTGGAATAAGGTGGTTAGGCAGAATTCTGTCCGAATATGGGTAGAGAATGTATGTTTTAATTTTACTAGATAACTTTATTTGAACATGCCCGGAAGTCTGATTTGTGGGCCAGATGTACGTTAAACTCGTAAACAGACTCCCCTGCTTAAGCATCTTCCTTTTAAGGACAAGGGATCGCCTGTCCACGTTTTAGACTAAGGTAGCTTGTTCCCTCCAACGCACGCTCACACGGGGAGACGTCATCGCCACTCTGACGGTTTGGGTTGTCCTGAGCAGGTCTGGGCGGGGTTTCCGAATCAGGTTCAGACTCTCGGACCGCTTGATTGCGGTCTGAAGTGGGGTCCGGAATCAGAAGTGAATGAGGGTCCATGGTTCATACGTTATTGCGGTCTGAATGTTTATCAGATTATTGCGGGGGCGCCATGGGACCACTGGGCCATGGGACCACTCCCCGGTTTGCTGAGCCAGCTAACGATGTCTTCTCTCTCTACATGGTAGTAGACCGACAGTGAGGTTGATGCGTTCTGCGCCCATCGGGAGTTGTTTTAGTTACTGTCACTAGGCTCTGTTTATATAAGTAGTTCTATGGGTTTCCATAGCGGGCTTTCACCATATAGATGCAAAGTCCGCCGCCGCTGTCGGATGCAGCAAAGTGGGGTTTGTGTGTTTTCTCGCCAGAGCATAACATGTAGAGAGCCCCCCTCGGCTGTAATTGAGTGAAAAGACTCCGTTGCCAAGGCATCTTGCAATTTTTGTGGTCATGCTAAGCGACATGGGGACTGACTGACCCCGATTCCTGAACCAGAAATGTGGGGGATAGGAGTATAATGCCACTTACTCTGCCAAGTCAGCCACAAACTTCACCGGTCCTTTAAGTTATACTAAGTAGATCCTCAATAAGGTGGGTTGTGGGAGATAATGAAACTGCGATTATTAGATGACAAATAGCAATGTCATTAAGCCAGGAAACTTTACCTGCAGTGCTGTGGAATTGTTCTTCGACTTATAATTTGTTCATGTCCAGCTGGGTTAAGTTTGGGGGGGCGAGTTGCCCAACAGCTGATAAGTATCATGGACAGTTCGGATGTCTTGTGGGCCTGTCCAAGCAAGGGTTCAAGTGTCAGAAGTCGGCACTGGGATACAATTTCACAGGTCTGTGGAGCAGCAGAACAGAAGGGGGCTTGTGTTCGTCCTCCTGGTCACAGGTTCAGAGCCTGGTAGGTCCACTTAGCATTTCATCCTTCAGAGGTCGATAAAACAAGTACCATTGAGTTGGGTAACAATAACCATGTTATTCAGCGCCAAGATACCATGGGGTGAACGTATTCACAATTAGTCAGAAATGGAAAATTTAAAGGAATTTTGTGATATGCTGTGGGCTCACTCAGCAGTGTAGTAAGCGAGAGTTTTGCACAATTTCCATAGGCCGGATGGGTGGCGCAGGCAACAAGTTTAACCCAGCCGAAACAAAGCAGGGCACTCTGTGTCTGATGCACAATAGACATACATTCGCAAACCAGAGTGACACCATTCAATTGGCGCCGTAGTTAATCACCAAAATTGCCTGCGCTGATGTCTGGTTGATGCCACTAATGATGGGCATGTTGCTTAAGTTAAGCTATAATCACCCGCCCTTTAGCCATGGCAGCCTGGCGGGTGTGGGGAGTTGTCACCTTACAAGTGCGCTGTGTTTTAGAGAGTTGGGGAAACACTGGTTTAGAGCACAAGGGGCAATAACGTAGTAAGGAACACTAGGCATTCCCAGATTCAAGAAAGGGCAGGTAGCTGGGCGTACTGTTCCCCCCGTTCCCACTGACTGGTCTGCCCCCTGGTACACATTAGCAGAAGTTTGGGAGAGCCAGACCTCACCTAGAGGTGCCTGGCTTAAGTTTGAGGGACAAGTCCAATGTGTCACATTTACTGAACGTGTAAAGATTTTCTATTATCTCGCAAGCTTGCGCAGACTGTGGTGTCCGCAGAGTTTGGGGCAGGTTAGCATCCCCACCTTGCATTCAGCATTCCAACAGCACAATAGTTGACAGAACATGGGAAACGCCTTCCTAAATCTGGCACCAGAACACAAGGTTAGTCAGGGCCAACTTGTCTGTTAGGCGACTTGTACAATGCAGGAGAAGGCTCATTACAGTTTTTGCACAGTCACACCAGTTCGGAATTGAAGCGTTGCCTTAGGTATCCCTGGGCATAAAGGAAGGCCAGACAAGCAGCCAGGGGATCACAGAGCAGGTGCACTCTGCTCTTAGCATAGTATATGCAGGCTGCATCACGTACACCTAGGAAGCAAGCATTTCTTTGGGTGTTGGGTTGGACCCATACTGGACATCAAGTAATAATTTAGCTATGCTAACTTGCCGGTGAAGATAATTTTATTCGGGAGCAATTGAGCGCTGCAGGTGGCCATTCCTTGCTTGAGATAGATGAAAGCTTTAGGTCCCTGATAGTACTCACATACTGGTCCAGTGGCTACCGGGCCATCGCACTCCAGGTTGGGGGGCCTACTCTGTTAAATCATAGGGTGGACTAGGAGGGTACGGGACTGGTGCTTAGGAAGCCCTGACGGAGCATGGGAGATGCTGGCAGTAGGTCCACAGCACTCCACCAGTTCTCCCCCACCAGTGTTATTAAAAGTATCCCCAATTTTCACCATGTGAACACATTAGAAGGCTTGGGATACAATTTCATCTGTCCGCTGAGCTACAGCGGGCTGTTCCGTTGGGGGAAACCTACAGCAGAGACTGGTGGGGGGGAGGTCCCCCAACACATCATAGCCATCCACTTTGTTGTTCACAACAACTGCACATGTGAGAGTCCAATTACCTGTGCATAGTTCATTCAGATACACAGTATCATTTTAATTTAAATAATCGCTGTAGTTGCAAGTTGCAAGCGTGAGATTCCCCCAAGGTCAACTGCTCACATTATAAGCAATAAAGCTGCCTGGGAAGTCTGGGTGCAGTCACCACAGAACAAACTGAACAGGCAACAGTCCGGCAGGAAAGGAGGGATGTTGAATTGATTGCCCACTTAGCAGTATGTCTATTGCACAGGGGGATGGAGGGTGATTCAAGGGACACGGATGGTGTGGCGGCAACGCTAGACGGTCAGCTTATGCTGGGTAGGAGGTTCCGCATCACCAACCAGAAGGGTGCCAAGTGGCAAAAACCAGTAAATAGATTTAATATATGTGTGTCTCTGGCCTTATGGCTGTGTGGAGCCAGTCTCATTTAGAGGTACGCCCAGGTGACAATTGTGTGCTTCTTGACCAATGCGGTTTGTGGTATCTCCCAGTGGATCCACTGAAGGTGGACTGCAGCTAAACATGAAACTGGGAATCTGGGATTCCGACACTTTTGCTGGTTTAAGCATCCAGGGTCAGAGATGGATAGCAGGTACTGTGCATCTGTGATCCGACGGCAGTTAAGCAAGCGGGGTGCGCTGCGTAAGTTGTCACTACACGAAAGGGTGAGGTGTCGCCAACAGTGGGCACAATACATATATTCTTTCAAACCAGATTTGACATCATTAAGGTGTTCACCAGGGTTTAGCAATCAAAGGGGTCTGTGCAATTGTCTGGTCAACGGGGCGAAGTAAGTGCACCCCAGAACCGAGGGTAGGTGACATGTTGCTGCAGTTAAGCTCAAATGCCCCGCCCGGTTAGCTATATTAGCCACGCTGGGTGGGGACCCTGTCAGCCAACATAGTGTGCTGCTGTCCCAATAAATGGGGAAACAAGGTGTCAAGCACAAAAGGCTACTATGTAAAAAGAACATTTGGCACATCCAGTATTCAACAAAATTAAAATTTAACGGAGCAGGTAATTTTCCACTGCTGGGGCTACACAGGGTGGGCAGTGTGAACCCCCCCAAATTTGGGAATAATCTAGTATGGGGGTAAACTAGGGCTTAGTCAATCCTGAATGTTAGGTACCATATTGCAGACAGTGCGCACTGCATTAAATCAGACAGAATCACTAAGCTGGTAAGCCTAGGGGTTTTCATTACAGAGGGAGCTGAGCAGGCGAAATTCCCATAAGGAATAAGGGATGCATGGCAAGTGCATGAGAACACCCTTGCTCATTGTCACATACTTCTAGTTATGAACATTCCTGTGCGCCATGATTTAGCAATCAAAGGGACTGTGCAAATGTCGGGTCAACCTCAACAAAATATGTGCACTCTGCTCCATGGGCATGTTACGGGTTGCTTCAGTTAAGCATAAACCTTCTCGCCCTGATAGCCAAAGTAGGCAGGTGGGTTGAGGGAGCGGTCACCTAACAAGTGGGCTGCTGTCCCATAGATTTGAGACACAGGTGTTCAGGCACATACGGTGCTAGAAGGACGGCAGCTAGGTGAGATCATGAAATAGATGGGGCAATGTGAGCTATGGTTGTCTGAAACCGTCCCGCCCAGAGTTGGCACGGGGCTGAGTCATGTGAGGCAGTGGAACTTTCCCGCAGGAGGGTGAATAGTTCAATGCACAAGTTCACAGGCCAAAGGGGCTTTGGTTTCATCAGACAGTAGCTGATCCAGGCTAACGTCAAGGGCTATTGTGATACAGATGGTGGTCCACCGGTCTCCATTGGGAATGGTCCTGTTCCTCTTGGTTTGCAGGAGGCCTTGGAAATGGCAGGTTGCAGGTGAGAATACAGCTGTGTTGGTGGGGGGGCTCTGGCGGCTCGGGGGCCGCCTCCAGAGCTGTGGTGGAGTTACAGGGCGATCTGGAAGCAGATGGGTACAGAAGGGTACCTCTGCAGGAGCACAATAGGGGTGCCAGAGCCAAATGCCAGGAGCCTCAGGGCAGGTTCCTGGAAAACCGTGTCGGGCGGTTGTGGGCCTGAACAACCGGGGGCTTGCCTTGCTACGCTCTGCCCTGAAAGGGGCGTGAGTAATAAGGGACCAATGTGTCACGTGATCCGGAAAGAGGATCACCCATAAGGTGTAGCACTGATTTCTCCACAGTGCTTGGCTCATCAGGCGGGCAGGGCAGCATAGGTTGGTTACAGCTGCCTGCCCTTGGATCGCCCGTAAGATAACCCACCATATTGCATACTGTTGTATGGAATAAACCTGCAGCAATATTTTCCCAAACAAAAGTTGTGTTGTGTATTCATTTATTCATGCATGCTCAGACTGTGGTTGGGGGATGTTGCATATAATGGTACTATGCGGCTGCCCGCGGCCCCCGCAGGGGGCCACCCTCAAAGGGCGGCCCTTTAGTGCCATTTGGGCACATACACACCCCTGATAGTGATTGGACTCATGGAGGAGTCCTCTCGCCTTGCCGCGCAAGGCGCGTCACTTCCGGCGCGCCGAGGTCAGGGGAGGGTACTTATGCCTCCCCCGGCCATCTTGGCGTCCTCTTTGCGCCAGCCACGCCGTCTCCCACCCTACCGCATACCCGGCGTGGGGGTGGCAGGCATGATGCATGGAACATAGTAATGTTTTTCTTTTGTGTTGCAGGCGGAGTTACAGGGCGATCTGGAAGCAGATGGGTACAGAAGGGTACCTCTGCAGGAGCACAATAGGGGTGCCAGAGCCAAATCCCAGGAGCCTCAGGGCAGGTTCCTGGAAAACCGTGTAGGCGCCCCGTTAGTCCTTCAGGTGGTTGTGGGCCTGAACAACCGGGGGCTTGCCATGCTACGCTCCGCCCTGAAAGGGGCGCGAGTAATAAGGGACCAATGTGTCACGTGATCCGGAAAGAGGATCACCCATAAGGTGTAGCACTGTTTGGGTTCTCCACAGTGCTTGGCTCATCAGGCGGGCAGGGCAGCATAGGTTGGTTACAGCTGCCTGCCCTTGGATCGCCCGCAAGATAACCCACCATATTGCATACTGTTGTATGGAATAAACCTGCAGCAATGTTTTCCCAAACAAAAGTTGTGTTGTGTATTCATTTATTCATGCATGCTCAGACTGTGGGTGGGGGATGTTGCATATAATGGCACTAATTTCCTTGATAGGTAATGCATGGCAGCTTCCTCCCTCCCATTGGTGCTTGCATTTTACAGCTCCCATGTGTGCTATGGTGTGCGAGGGGTGCTGGCAGTGAGTGCAGTGCAGCTTCCTGCACCCCAGGCTCTGTTGACTCTGTGCCGTTCCCCAGTCTGGGCACTCATGGTGTGACCCTGCCTGTCTTTGCTGATGGGGGTTCTCTAGTCAGTCTGGGGGTACCGTTCCGGGTCTGCTACTCTGGCAGTGATCAGCCTGCACCCTGAGGCGGGCGAGCACCAACCCAATGTCACCAGGATGCTGGGCTGCATGGAATGCTTCTGGGTGCTACTATCCTGCCCTCCTGCCTGGTGGCAGAGTACAGCTTCCGCTTCCTGTCACTGGCCTGGATCATGAAGGGAGCAGCAGCTTCGACAACTGGGAGCCAGTGAGCTTTGGACTGCTGTGGCACTGCCCACACACCAAATGTAGTGCTACACCTTGGGGGGGCTGGCGAGCTTCAAATGAATTCCGTGACTGTCTGGTTCCTGGCGGGTAGGCAGAGAGCTGGGTACATCCTATTCTGTATGAGTGTGGGATGGAGTGCAGTGCATGTCTGTATAGTGCCAAGAGTACCCACGCTGCCCCGGGCCTATATAGGGCCCTATAATTAGGGGTGGGCCAAGTCTCCGCCTGCGTGCGGAATTTTTCAGTAACTCCGCGAGCTCCGCCCACCCCTGCTAAGAACGTTATGTCCAGGGCTTTAAGTGGGCCGGGTCTCACCGGGTCTGAGCACCGGCCTCGAAACGGGTCTCTACCGGGCTCTGTTTTGTGCCCTGGCGCAGGCGGTCCGTTTTTTCCGGACTGCAGTGACTGAAGGCACATCGATGTGCGCTGCTCACACTGCTCACTTCTCACTAGTGGAGAAGTTAAAAAGCCATGACATCATGCCAGGTGAGCGTTGTAGGGGGAAGGGAAATACTTTAAAGAGAGTCATTTTCCCTCTGGATTTCCCTTCTCTTTGAAACTCAGGGGCAGCAACATTGTCGTGGTGTAACCAGGGCTTTAAGTGGGAGCCTTTTCAATAATATATACAAGCCATAGTTGCTGCTTATTTATCTTATGCAACTAACAACCATTGACGAAGCCAATAGTCCTGACTTCTTGTAGATATGATGTTACTTGTTGTATCATATATCTAGATGCAATGACAGAAGCAGCAAAATACCTGTCAGGCAGCACAGATTTTTAGCATAAGTGTTTTAAGCCACGCCCTTAATTACACTGGCCACGCCCCTTTGAGAGACCCCCCCCCAGTTTTTTCATCCCACTTAAAGCCCTGGTTATGTCAATGATAGCCGAAAGTGCTACACATACACACAACAAACCCTGAAGCTTTCAATTCCAGGGCATGACCATATGAAGCACCTTGTAGATTATATCGCCTCAGGCATCTATAATCACTTGCCCGTCCCAGTTTTGCAAGGCCAATAAGTCTCATTTTTTAGACATATTGGCCCTGCCAAATCCTTTTGTTTATGCTGTACAGCTGTAACAAAAGTAAAATAAAATGAAAAGGCATGATGACACAGCCATGCGACATTTTGTAGGTGTGCACGCATGCATCATTACCCATACGCATGTCGCAGCTGCCATTATTTTTTTTATTTACTGATCCGGGATGGATCAGTTAATCAAAAACAATATCAATATGAAGTAGCACAAAAGCGCTTTTATTTAGAAAGTGGAAGGGCTGGTAGCAATTTGCTGCCTGGCCCTTCCAAAAAAAAAAAGCTTAAATACAAAGAACAAATGTAAGGAAAAAAAACTGCTTGGCTAGTGGGCAAAGGAGGAGGGTGGGTATGAGAAATTGTGAGTGGGGGAGGGAGGGTAAAAGCAGCTCATGAGTGAGAGCAAGATGGGGGTTGGGGAGAAATACATAAGCGAGAGAGTAGTATAGGGTGCAAGGTGACGGAGTGAAGCACACTGGAGAGAGAGCGCAATAGAGGGAGGATAGCTCTGGCATGAGAGAAAAAACAGAGCGCAAGGGGGAGAGACAAGCACAAAAGGGAGACACCTTGACAACTGGAAACACTCTCATCGAGTGCTTAAGCAAAAAGAAAAAGTTCCCTAAAAGTGAGCATTGGAAGGACACAAGTAAAGAGGATATTTTCCAAAGGAGGGACAAGCACAAAATGGACAAGGCAAACCATTGAATAAAAAAGAAATAAGAGTGAGAATAAAACCATCAATGGTAAGCAATGGGCGAACTTCAAGCCCACTATAAGTTATAGGTTTGCTAATGATACATGTGTTTTTTCAAACAAACAGTTGCACTGTCTGGTAGCTTCGACCAAAAAGGAGAGTACACATACAATACAGTGTGCCAGAATTCAAATTTGAATACGAACCTAATTGCCACTTCACTAGGATTCATGAGCACATCCTCCTAATCCGGATCCTCCATTATGCCGAGGTCGCCCCCCTTATGAACGGTCGCCCTCCCCTTATGAACCAACGGTTGGCTTCATCATCACACTCCTTTTCCTGCTTCTTATTCGTTAGCTTGTTTGGTCTTTCTTTCCTCTTCGTCTATTTGTCCCTTCCCTGAAGAATGAAAGCATTATTTGTGTCCTTCCACTGCTCATTTTTCAGGCATTACTTTTTTCTCGTTTTAACCACTCCACGAGAGTGCATGTGTTTACTAGCTGTCTCCCCAGTGTATTTCTCTTCCTTCCTTCTTGCTCAGTGTAGTGCTCGCTCTCGTGCTCGTGTGCTTCTCCCCTGCCCACTCCCAATGAGCTCTTGCCCGTTTACTTCCCCCACCATGCTACACGTTGCGTTCTCTACCCATTAGTTTGGTTCCCTCCCGGCATCCTCCGTATTGCTTTCACCCATGTGTGCCCCCCATTGCTTCCACTCTGCCTCTATGTTGCTTTTTCCGCCCCTTCCTCCGTGATTCAGCCCCACCACCTTCCGTATTGCTTGCGCCCTCCCACCATCTACATTACTGTCTCTCATCCATTTTCTTGGAGCTTGACTCCATAAGAACCTGAGGACATGTGGATCTGCTTCACCAGGGAACAAATACTGCAGCACCACTTTCTAAAGGTGGACAGTGGCAGTAAAAGCCCTGTGACCTACAGTCACAGCCTGGGGTGTCACAGTGGAGGAGGCCAGGCTCTCCGCTTTTTAAGTTGCACAACTTCTTCCCACCCTGTAAAACCAGCTGTGCTCCTGTCCTCCCAGAGATGCTACAGAGTGAGTGCTGCAGAGGAGCAAAGCAGTCCCTCTTTCATTCGGGTCCACAATTTTTAGACTTGATTCTGAAGACTCCACTTTTACATCACAATTTTTAAGTCTTGCCTATAAGACCGCTTTTAGCTGATTGTAGGCAAAAGCCTACAGTTTTTTTTTGCAGCATTTTATAGCGCAAACTCGACCTAAAGGTATTGGAGTCACATTATTTTTTTTTTTATGCACAGAGATTAATGGATTTGTCCACAATCACAGAATGTTAACCCAACACCAACACTCGAACCTGGTTCCTCAGTTCCAAAGTTGGCAGCTTTGGTCGTAATGCCAGTTCCTCTCTACACAGTACTTGAAGTGGGTTGAAAAGGGGGGGGGGGGGTCTCTACAAAGGGCGTGGCTGCAAGTTGTCATAGCTTACAACTTGTGAATTAGAATTGGGGATTACAAAAGGTACATATGTGACTATCACTATATGCACACTGGAGAGAAGTCAAGGATTGGTTGAGCAAGTAATCGGAACCCTATTATGCCCACTGACTCAAACTGCCTTCAGCCTCAGCTCCAGAGGGCTCAAGTGAGGCCCATTATGAGCACCCAATTGTTAGACCTGTCAGCTTTATGGTGGCTCAAGTTTGGTGTTTCTGGAATCTGAATTTAAAAACCTAACTCATGGTAAAGTCGGATTTTAAATTACCATTCTGAAAATGCCACTTTTATAAAGGTGGCATTTTCTTGCCTTAGCCATTTGGTGCCTGCAGACTGGCTTTGGTCACATGACTAAGTGTAGTTGGCAATTGGGTTTTGTGTATTCCTCCTAGACAGCCACACATAATGGGAGCTTAAGTGGGACTGGGTGGGCCATCACTGGCAGGATGAGAGGGAGGAGCTGGACCCAGCCTCACTTACACCTGAATAGGCTGTGTCCTGTCTCCACACAAATGGCCTAATGACCCTGCATTGTCACTTCAGTCAATTTAGAGCCAGGGGAGGTAGGGAATTCCCTTCACTTGAAAGACACTGCCTAGAAGCTTCTCCCACCTCCCATAATACCAAGGTATAAAAGAAGGGGACCTCAGGCACCAACTCTTGAGTACACGTCTGGACCTGTGGATACTCTGCCAGGAAGAAGGACGACTATGCTGCTGAGGACTGCCACTCTGAAGGAACGGCTGCATTCTGCCTGAGTGAGTAGAACTGGACCTGCATCTCTTGAACCCAGAGTAACTCCAAGTGTTAGTTGGCTGGGCTCCTGGTCTGAAGCCTCAGGGACATAGCAGCCTTCCAACAACCTTGCACCTGGACTCTGCCATCTGCGAGTCTGCCCTGCCAGTGGTGCCACCCCAGTCCAGGACCCTTGGAACTGGGCCTTAAGTGCTTGCCAGTGGAACCAAAGCATCTTCTCTGATGAGCGACGCATCCCCAAGCAGAACTGATGCATCTTCTCTGCTCAGCGGCACACACCTGAGCAGAACCGATGCATCAACGCTGCTGCATGGATTGGATCTGTCACAAAGACCTGATTCACCTCTGCAGTCTTCAGAACCGCTGTATCGCCCCGCGGCACGGTGCATCCACAGCCCAGGTCTTTGCATCTCTCGTCGATGGCAGCCTCGACAACAGACTCCGCATTGCAGCCATACAGATCCTCGGAACCGATGCATCGCAGCCACACAGCTCCTCGGAACCGACGCAATGCCTGCTGCGTGACACATCCCCAACACTGGACTTTGCATCACAAGCCCTGTCAACAGGATCCTCGGCGATGCAGCAAGAGGACCTCGCACTGCAGCATCTCGAAACCGACGCATTGCTTCGGCTGCACGGCGCATCTTCAACACAGATCCACACAACACTCTGCAACCAGGATTTAGGGTAGTTTCTTTAGCGGGCCTAACTGGGTCCCTGTAGCCGGCCCACACCCCCATCATGGTCAGCCTGAACTTGTGACTTGGTCCCATTCCGGCGCAAGCAGATTGCCACAGTTAATGCTTTGCGCTTTTTGCAGCTATTTTCAACCCCCCAAAAAAACTTTAAATCAATATCTCCAGTTCTACTAATTGGATTTTTTGGTTGTTTTGGCCTTGTTTTATTAATTAACATTTACTGTTTGAAGTGTTGATAAATACTTTACACATTGCCTCTAAGTTAAGCTTGACTGCTCTGTGCTATGGTACCAAGGGGGTGATCACAGGTTAATTTGGGGTTTGCTTGTGGCTTACCCTGACAAGGATAGTGGTTGCTGCCGGACCAGGGCTTACACCCCAGTCAACCAACAACCCAATGTCTTACTCCTGTGATTAGCGTTGAGGACAGGACTTGTGGTTTTGTAGTGCCATACAGTAATTTTGTGTTACACTACCACCCCACATAAATAATTTAAGATCAATTCGTTTTTTCAATTCCTTTTGATTGGCTTCATTTGGTTTTTCCAAAATCTACCCTCATTCCTACTACTGGACTGTCTGAGACCATACCTGCAGCAATGGAGTTTGAGCTGGCCAACCTGGAAAGCTACATAGTGGCTGATCTTAAAAGGTTCTGCCAGGAAAGGGAACTAAAAATGAAGGGCACCAAACACTTGGAGCTTCAGAAAGCTCTGAGGGCCTGGACAGAGGTCCACCATTTGATGACAGTCACTGAGGAGCAAGGGGATAAGGATGATATGGAAGATCAGTATCAAGACCAGCACAACAGCATTGTAATGCAGTCTTCAGGAGGCGGGCGGGACTCATCCCCTGAGTTTGACCCTGCCAGACCAGGAAGCAGTGTTTCATCGCATGGCCTGTCCCCAGAAGAACTGGCAGACAGGAGGGCAGAGAGGGAGTTTCAGCTGCAAATGGCCAAGCTAAAAATGGAAAAAGAACTGACCCTTGAGGGAAAAGCAACAGGCCATGGAGAAACTTGCTTTAGAGCGGTTGGCTCATGAAAGGAGCCTGAAAGGGATGGAACTAGCAGATTCCAGCAATGGTGGCAGCATGCCTGCGGTGTCTGAAGGAGAAAATTATGTGGTGGGAGATGACACTGACAAGTGGTTTTCTGCCTATGAGGTAGCCCTGAGGGTTCACAAGGCCCCAGAAGAGCAATTGGGGTGGGGGGCAATTGGGGGAGGGGTATTGTGGAAGCACATGCCTACAGTGGGTTGGGACCCATTTCTTAGAGGTTGGAGACCAAGTACAACCCCTAATGAATGCCATCTTGATTGCTAAGTTTGGGCTGACCCCTGAAAAGTACAGCCAAAGGTTCAGGGACAGCCAGAAGCTCCCCAACCTGTCCTGTGTAGATTTTGTAGACTACTTTAGCAAAGCACTGAATGGTTGAGTGTGAGGCAGCAAAGTTAATGACTACACTGGGTTGTATAATCTGATTTGGAGGGAGCACATGCTCAGCATTTGTTTTCCACAGCTGCCCCAGCACCTAGGTGACAGCAAGCTGGCTGATCCCAGGAAGCTTGCTGACCTATCACCAAGCACCAGAGTGGCCAAAAAGGTATCTGGGGGGGCTACCACAAGGGTGGTCAGGGGTCCCACCAGAGAAAGAGGGAGGAGGGGACTTAAAGTAAGGAGTTCTCTAAAGGCCCCCCAAATAATTCCTAGGGGAACAGTGGCTACCAGTCCCAGCCCAAAAAGGGATTCTCTGAGAAGTAGACCGGGAGGTTTGCATCCCAATGCACCAAATGTTATAAGTATGGGCATGCCAGGGGCGACTCCAAGTGTCCCAAGAGGGGCACAGCCCCTCCCCACCCCACCTTTAGTGGGAAAACACCTGGGTTGGTGAGTGAAGCGCTCAGGAAGGAGGTAGTCCCAGCTCGTTTTGGAGAGCAAACAGAAGTGGCCCTCGTTTAACTGGGGGATAAAGAGATGGTGCCAAAGCCCATATGCCTGCCAATACCTCTAAGTACAGGCAGTGGGTCACCATCAATGGGCAACAGGTGGAAACTCTGAGGGACACAGGAGCCAGCATCACTACTGTAAAGAATCAGCTGATGACCTCAGAGGAGGTCTTCCCTAACACATTCCACTAAGGCATAGTCACAGACAATCTTGAGAGCCATCTACCGGTGGCTCAGGTTCCCTTTAAGTGGGGTGGGGGGGTTTCAGGTTCTCTAAATGTAGCTGTGAGTCCTGCCATGCCTGTAGATTGTCTGTTGGGCAACGACATGGAGCACACTATCTAGGAGGTAGAGCTCAGGGCACGCTTGGAGATGTTGGGATTGCCTGAATGGGTCTGTATGACCACAATGTCCATGGCTGCCCAGGTAGGGAGTCAAGGGCATCTGGAACAAGGTCCCAGACCGCTGTCAAAAAGGAAAGGGGCAAGAAGTGCAGGGAACCAGCCTTGAAGTTTCCACCGTCGAGGTTGGCGGGGCACCAGAGGAGGATGCCCCCAAGCCAACCTGGGAGGACAATGCCGCCCAGGGTGACCTACCTGAGCTTGCTGGTTGACTGCTGAGGGCAGGCATACCAGGAAGGAATTCAGCAAGGCGCAAAAACAGTGCCGCCTCAAGCCCTCTAGAGGGCTTGAGGCGGCAACCTGAGACCTAGACAGCAGATGGCACCTCTGGAGATCACCTGATCTATTGGGAGTATGACCTCCTATATAGCGAGCCTAAGGCTGCTTGATCTGGGGCAGCCCGTGTGCTGGTGGTCCCCCAGTGTTACAGGACCTTCCTTCTGGGTTTGGCTCATGACATACCCGTTACAGGACATCTGGGGCACGACAAGACCTATGGAAGGCTTGTTGCCCACTTCTATTGGCCCCGAATGAAGGCAGCCTCAGATGCATTCTGTAGGTCCTGTCCCATCTGCCAGGCCAGTGGGAAGTTAGGGAACAAGTTCAAGGCTCTCCTGACACCATTACCGGTCATTGGCACTCCCTTTGAGAGGGTAGGCATTGACATTATTGGACCCTTGGACCTCAAGCAAGCTTTACGCAACAGTTTCATCCTGGTCTTAGTGAACCATGCAACTTGTTACCCAGAGGTCATCCTTCTGAGGTCAGTGACTGCGCCTGCTGTGGCCAGGGACCGGATGGGTATTTTTACCCACGTCGGGTTCCCCAAAGAGCTAGTGTCTGATAACTGGTTTGGAGGAGGGGGGGGTTGTTTTTTCCTACTTATCCCGGGGAGTGGGAGTTCAGGGGTGAGTTTGTTGTTGGGTTTGGGGGGTAACACTGGGTTGCAAAATGTTGGATATTATGGGGGCTCGACACAGAGGTGGGTGCTGACCGGCCTAGGAGGGGTTCGGAACAGAGTACTGCTTGACCATGGCTGACCACCGACATTACAAATGCATGACCTGGAATATCAGGGGTATGCACACTATGTCAAAACGCCATAAAGTCCTTTCATATATTAAACGGCGAGGAGCCCAGATAGCTCTTCTCCAAGAAACGCACCTCACACAAAAGGAAGGGCAGGCATTACACAAGAGGTGGAGGGGGCAGCTCTTCTACACTACTTACTCGGCCTATGCACGAGGGGCGTTAGTGTGGATCCAAGCGGGGGTTCCGTTCCAATTGCTCCATTCAGTAACCGACCCGGAGGGCCGCTAAGTGGCTGTCAAGGGGAGGGTGGCGGGCCGAGACATTACCTTGGTCAGTGTATACGCCCCTAATGCCGATCAGTCAGCATTCTTCCCGGCACTCAGCCACAAATTAGCACAATATCTTGCAGGTACTGTGATAGTGGGGGGAGACTTCAACAGTGTAGACGACATACTTCTGGACCGGTCCCACCCCCCGCTGCCAACCTCCCAAGCAGCACGCGCTTCCCATGCGTTCAACGCCTAGAGGCAGAGCTGGGGACTGCTAGACACATGGCACACCCTGAACCCGCAAACCAAAGACTACTCTTATTTTTCGGCGGTCCACGAGGTGCACGCCCGGCTAGATGCCTTGTTGCGCTCGGCGGACGCTCACCAACAAGTCACGTCAGCAGAATATTTAGCACGCACCATTTCGGACCATAATCCGCTGATTATGTCCCTGAGATGGGCGCACCCTCCAGCGGCGATTCCCACATGGCGACTTCGACCAGATACATTGGAAGATCAGGTCTTTAGAGAGGAGATCAGGGGTGAGATAGTGGACTATTTCAGACTTAACACTGGGACGGCAGCATCCCTCACCACAGAATAGGACGCTTTTAAGGTGGTCCTGAGAGGCCAGTGCATTACACGTGCCACAGGAGTCAGGAAGGTCCTCATGAGAGAAGTAGAGGGGGCAGAGTCAGCTCTCCGGGAAGTAGAACGAAGGAGGCCGGGACATCCGGAGCTCCAACGGGCACTCCTGGACGCTAAAGAGGAGACAGCGAGGCAAACACAGAGGCACAGGATCTTCGACTACAAAAAATATCTGGAGCGCACCCATGCTGAAAGGGACAAGTCCAGTTCGCTCCTAGCATGGCTGACAAATCCGGGGCGCCGGGTCTCTCCCCTAGTGGAAATAGAGGACGAATGGGGGATCAGACACTTCGCTCAGGGTAAGATCAACGAGGTCTTTGCACGCTACTACACTGCACTTTATGCCAAAACATATACCTGCGAACTGGCAGACATGGGGGATTACCTGACTGATCTACCACTGACACGCCTGACCCCTGAAATTGCGGAGCTCTGGGGGGTGGGTGGGGGGGGGAATATCACCCAACGGGAGATTCGGGTGGCTATTAAGGGAATGGCGCGTAATAAAACACCGGGTAACGACGGACTACCGGTCAAATTTTTTGCAACGTATTTGGAGGAATTGACCCCCCTACCTGACCGCAATGTACCACAAGGCCCGCGAACTGGGGCGGTTGCCGGACAGCACCAGAGAGGCTCTTATCATCCCCATTCCTAAACCAGGGAAGGAACTCCATGACTTTACGGCCTACAGACCGTTGTCCATGGACTATAAAATCTTGAGTAAGATCCTCGCGACCCGTTTGCTGCCGCATATGCCTCATCTTGTTCACCCTGATCAGGCGGGATTTATCCCAGGGCGGAACACTACCACTAACATCCGACGCCTCCTAGCGGTAATGGACGCTGAAGGGTACAATAAGCAGGAAGCAGCAGTGCTTGCAGTGGACATAGAGAAGGCTTTTGACAGCCTGGAGTGGCAGTATTTGTATGCAGTCCTGGCTGGAATGGGCCTCAGGGAAGGATTCCTAAAATGGGTGCAGCTCCTGTACGCAGCCCCTACAGCCCGGGTGCACACTGGCAGGGTCATTTCACCTCCGCAGAGAGTGGAGAGAGGTACGAGACAGGGATGCCCCCTTTCTCCCCTCCTGTTTGCTCTGGCCATGGAACCGTTGGCGTGCAGAGCCAGGAGTGGCCAGGATTACGGGGGCTTAGAGACATCAACGGGCCGCCATCTAATAGCCTTATATGCGGACGATCTCCTGATCTTCTTGCGCGATACGGCGGGCGAACTCCGTGGGGCACGCGCTATGCTGGCCCGATTTGGCACGGTGTCTGGTCTCCAGGTTAATTTGCAAAAATCCAGCCTGTTTACGCTGACCCCTGATACCCCTCCACCGCTCACTTTGGAGCGATTGCGTTGGGAACCTAGATGTCTACAATATCTGGGTGTTCAAGTTTATCATGAGGCCTCTGACCTCTTGGAGGGTAATGTAGGCAAGGCAGTGAAGGCAGCGAAAGCAGCAATGGATTTCTGGAGCACACTCCCGCTTTCCGTTGCTGGGAGAGTGGCGATCCTAAAGATGATAACGTTGCCACGCCTGCTGTATTACTTCGGGACACTGCCGGTGTGGATCCCACGGGCAAAGTTTAAGGAATTGGACACGATGGTCACTTCCTTTATCTGGGGCTCAGGCAGGCGGAGAGTAGCACTGTCATCATTGCGGCGTCCTACAGCAGAGGGGGGGGCTAGCAGTGCCTGACCTTGAGAGCTATTATCTAGCTGCACAACTATACTGGTTGATCCAGTGGCTAGCGGCAGACCGCAACCCTGACAGGGAACGCTGCCCGGACGCGCCAGATACTGCCAACCTCGCAAAAATTATTTTACGAGTCCGCCGCGCCGGCAGACACGCAGGCCACCAAGGTGGTAATACGCTGTTGGTCCAGATACGCGAGGAAGGTGGGCGCTGCGACTCCCTACTCATCTGTCATACCACTGACACAGTTGCGCTATCTCCCACAGGGAGAGCACTGGGCGGGGCTGGTTGAGGCGGGATTGAGAGAAATGGGGGGCCTGTACCGCGACTCCGCACTCATACCTTTCGAGGACCTGCAGGCTACATATGACATCCCTGGGGGACACTCCCTGAAGTATAGGGCCTTGACCTGCAAGAGAGGAGGGGACACAGAACCACGAGCACTGGCGGGGTGCAGATATGTGGCGCTCTCATCGGGCAGAATTAAAACGGTGTCCTGCTTATACAGGGCCATACAGACAGATGCACGGCGGCCACTGGAACGCCTGAAACTACAATGGGAGGAAGACCTTGGTAAGCCAATTCCAGAGAGGGACTGGGGAAAAATACTAGAACGCACACCAAAGGCGTCCAGGAACGCCAGTTTTAAATTAATTAACTATTATGTGCTGCACAGAGCGTACCTGACACCGGCCCGCATCAGGCGGTACTTCGTTGTGGAATCAGCAGACTGCCCAAGATGCGGGGTGAGGGAGGCACACATACTCCACATGTTTTGGGACTGCCCCCTACTGCAGACTTTCTGGGGAGACATACGACAGATAGTGGGCGACCTAATTGATAAAGCATTGCCACAGGCGCCAGAGCACTTCCTCCTGGGATGGTTTCCACACATGGCTAAGAACAAGGTGACGGGGAAGTTTCAGGATCTTGCTTACGTCCTACCCAAGAGGGAGATAGCTAGAAATTGGAAGGCCCAGAGAGGACCGCAGATTGCCACCTGGAGAAGAGAGTTAGAGAGATGGGCGGGGGCCGAAAGCAGGCTGCTGTTTAGGGAAGCCAGTCGAGGGATTGGTACAATGGACAGGGCCAAAGCCTGGGAAACCTTAGTAGGTGAACTAATAGCCTCTGGCCAAGAAGACGTTGAGGAGGTGGGCTCCCCTGGGGCGGCGGACGCGGCCCTAGGCAATGATCTAGGGGGACGTCAAATTTAACGCATGAGACCCTGGCCTCCACTACACACGACTGCGAAACCTCACATTTACGAGCAGATGCCAACAAGCTGCCCTCTGCAGTCCTTGTTCCATTACAACCCGGGAGCGGGGTACTGTTTCTATGTTCTATATTCTGTTTTGCAGATGTTGGATTGTAAGATTCTGCGAATGGTCATGGACCCAATTCTCATACATGCTGAAAGCGTCTTCATCATAACGTAATGTATGTGGTACTAAAGATTAAATGCCAATAAAATATGGTTAAAAAAAAAAGAGGTAGTGTCTGACAGAGGCACTAGCTTCATGTCAGCGTACATGCAGTTCATGTGGCACAGAGGCACTAGCTTCATGTCAGCGTCATGAAGTTCATGTGGGATGAGTGTGGTTAACTTATAAGTTCTCCACACCCTATCACCCCCAAACCAAAGGTCTTGTGGAGAGATTCAACAAGAGCTTGAAGGGCATGATAATGGGCTTGCCTGAGCCCATGTGGCGTACGTGGAACGTCCTCCTTCCATGCTTTCTCTTTGACTACAGCAAGGTGCCACAGAAGGGAGAGGGATTTAGCTCCTTTGAATTCCACTATGGCCACCCTGTCAGAGGACCCCTTAGCCTTGTAAAAGAGGCTGGGAGCAAGCTTCCAGGAAACACCCTCAGGATGTGGTCAGCTAGATGCTGCCCCTCCGCAACCAGATGCACCTGGAAAAAGGCAAAAAGCAATTCTTTGAGGCAAGTCAAGAAGTTATGAAACTCTGGTATGAAGGTGTGGGTTATGGAGCCTGTGGAACCCAGAGCTCTCTAGGATCACTGAACAGGCTCTTATGAGGTCAAGGAGCAGAAGTCTGCCTACTTAGTCGCTCTCAAAACCCCTAGGAAACACCTGAAGGGTACTCCACGTGAACCACCTCATACCCCACTTTGAGAGGTCCGAAATGAATATGCTCCTGGTGACAGATGAGGGAGTGGAAGAGGAGAACGAGCCTCTCCCTGAAATCATGTCTGCCAAGGAACACGGTGAGTCAGTGGAGGGTGTCAACTTCTCCCCTACACTGACCCCAGAACAGCAGTGACTGTCACCAGTTACTAGGACAGTTCGCTTCTCTGTTTTCACTCATACATTAGTGTGTCTATGACAGATACTGGAGACAGTCCAACTGTTGAGAACAAAATGTACAGGTTGCCAGATAAGGTGAGGACCAGTATCAAGTAGGAAGTCTCTAAGATGCTGGTGTTAAAAGTGATTGAGGCCTCCAACAGTCCCTGGTCCAGCCCTGTACTGCTGGTACCCAAGGATGCTCCACCGGGCACACTCCAGAACTTAGGTTCTGTGTGAACTACCGGGTTCTCAACTCGGTCACGAAAATGGACCCACACTCCATCCCCGAGCAGATGAGCTCATAGACAGGCTGGCCACTGCCAAGTTCCTCAATACTTTTGATTTAACATCAGGGTACTGGCAGATCGCTCTGACTGAGGGGGCAAAAGAGAGGTATGCATTCTCAAGCCCAGAGGGCCACTTTCAGTTTTGGCTGATATCCTTTGGTTTCAAGAATGCCCCTGTCACCTTTCAGAGGTTGGGCAACAGAGTCCTAGCTGGGAAGGAGGCATTCTGTTTCACCTACCTGGACGACATAGCTATATACAGCTCCAGCTGGGAGGAACTGCTGTACATCCTCCAGGAGGTGTTTCAGGCCCTGCAGAAGGCGGGCCTGACTATAAAGGCCAGTAAGTGCCAGATAGGGCAGGGTTTCGTGGTGTATCAAGGCCAAACGGTGGGCAGTGGTAAAGGGTGGCCCCTCAATGCCAAGATTGAGACTATCCTGGCCTGGCAACCCCTTAAAACAGACTGAAGTTATGGCTTTCCTGTGCCTTACAAGATACTATAGGAGGTTTGTTAAGGGATATAGCACCATTGTTGCCCCCTTAACAGAGCGGACTTCAGAGAAGCAGCCCAGACAGGTGATCTGGACAGAGGCCTGCTAGAAAGCCTTTGATACCCTCAAGGAGGTACAGCACCCGTACTCAAGGCTCCTGAGGAGTTCGTAGTGCAGACAGATGTATTAGGGCATAGGGGTGGTCTGAGCACAATTAAATGAGAATGGCCTAAACTAAACAGTAGCCTTCATTAGCAGGAGACTACTTCCACGGGGACAGAGGTGGAGTGTGATTGAGAGGGAAGTCTTTGCTTGTGTCCAGGACTGAAATACATTAATGTAGAGGGCCCGTCGCGGTCCCCAGGTTCCAGGGACCACCACCTCCCGTGGCTAACTTCTATGATGGAGGGGGGGGGAGCGCGGGCCCTCTTGTGGAGCCATTTATGGCCCTGGGGACCACCACCCCCCAGCGCCTGCTCCTGCTACATCCTGAGGTGCCCACCCTCGGGAGGTAGCTGTTTGCTTTTGCTTGTTGGGAGCTGACAGCTCCCACCAAGCAAAAGCAAACATAACTCTGCTTTCTGCAAGCCGGAGCGTGAAAAAAGCTCTGACTTGCAGAAAGCGGGGTTTTCATAGGCTTCCCTGCATGCAAATATGCATGCAGGGAAGATGAAAACATTTACTCTGACAGACACGGAGATGCCTTTCAGCAGCTCCCTGTCTGTCAGAGCAAGGCAACTCCAGCAGGAGGTGGGGAGCCAGCAGCAACCGCGCGGGCCTTGAAGCTCCCCTCGCAGTCCTCAACATAGGTCACTCGGTGCTCTGGAGGCATCCAGAATAAAGAGGCTCCCCTCCCCTAATACAAAATAATTACATTTTAGAAAAGGCCAGGCCCCGGGGGCAGTCGTCGGAGGCCGCACAGCCTTTCTCAACCACTCTGCAAAGGGGCCTCCTGGTGCACAGCTGGTTGGGGGATGAAGTCCCCTTGGCTACTGAGGGTCCTTGGGGCCAACAACCCCTCCTGTTACTTCCAGTAAGTCCCACACAGCAGGATTGCTTAAAGATCATTAGAGGACCCGTCCTCTTTCTCAACTAGTTAGGGAATAAATTTAAAAAGACCTTAAAAAATCACTGAAAAAAACCAAAGGTTACAGGGACGTTATAGTTAGGCTCAGATTTTACTCGTACAAAACCATAGAAATTCTGCAGTTGTAGTTACCCAAGCTAACTATAACTTACGCCCCTGCAATGCACTGCTTATTATGTCACATACTACATAACTCATGACATGGTCAGTGACATCACTGATGACATCATCCACAGAACCACTAACCCATCCACTCACACCCCCATATTGTCTCATACACGCACACACCTACAGAACCATTCACATAATTCACATATTCATACAACTTGTCACGTACCCACTCACTCATCCATGCAACACTCACATGCCCACTCACTCACCCATACAGCCACTCACAGAACCATTCTCACTCACTCATACAGCTACTCATATAACCACTTACTCACCAACACAACTTACAGTCATACAATCACCCATACAGCTACTCACACACCCACGTAATCAATCATACAATCACTCAGACAGCCACTCACCCATACTGCATCTCAACAGACCTATTGACACACCCATAAAACTACTGACACACCCATACAATTATTCACACACCCACTCACAACCACTTACGTACCCATTCACTCATCCTTACAAGCACCCATACAGATACTCACTCTCCAATACAGCCACTCACACACCCACTAAGTTAACCAAAACACCCACTCAAACAGCCACAAACTCACCCATACAGCCACTCACTTACCCATACAGCCACTCACACACCCACTCATTCTCTAATACAGCCACTCACTCACCCATACAGCTACTCACATACCCACTAACACATCCATACAGCCACACACCCATACAGCCACTCAGACATCCACTCACACACTGATACACAGTCAAACAGCCACTAAGATGAGATGTTAAAATAGTATGAATAATTACTAGTACAGAAAGAATAGTAATTTAACTTATGCTGCAGCTTAGTATACATCTTTAAATCTCAGAAATGTTTATGAAACACAGTCACAGTATGATGACATTTGAGATGGCATCAGTGATGTCACTGACCATGTCATGAGTGATGTAATATGTGAGGTCATACGCAGTGCATTGCAGAGGCGTAAGTTATAGTTAGCTCGGGTAACTGCTGAATTTCTATGGTTTTGTGAGAGTAAAATCTGAGCCTAACTAGAACATCCCTGTAACCTTTGGATTTTTTCAGTGAAAAACCCCCCAATATATAATAGGTATAATAGTTACCCTCCTCTTCCGCGGTCAATGAAGTTGGCATCGGCGATCAAGTTCCAGGAACCAGAGTAGACCTCCGCACCAAAGTTGAAGTCGGAGCTGGAGCCAGAGGAGGCCCTTTGGTTGGCTCAGAGGGTCCAGCCGGCGCCAAGGGTGAACCTGCCAGCAATATTCCAGATGGAGGGCATCTCTGTTCCATGGGGCCCGAAGACGCGCCACAGGAAGTTGGCAAGTCCGAAGAATCAGATCATGGCCTCACGGTACTCTTTGATATGTTTTGGAGTGGTGGACGGCCCTAGAAACTCGGGCTGTGCCAGAACAAGCTGAGGGATAGGCTCCGACATTGATTGACTTCAGGAGCAAGATAAATATGGCCCTACCCCCGCACCATTTCAGGAGAGGGAGAAAGGCAATAAGGGGCGATACCTCCTTCGCATTCTTGTGTTTTTTATTCGACTTACCCAACAACTTTGATTGAGCCAAAGAATGACCTCTGGAACAACTCCTTCAACTTCTGGATCCAAAACAGGACCAGGACTGAATGTTCGAACTGGAGGATCCCGTTGCACAGTCTTCTGGTGCTTGGAGATGCATAGTTTTGCCTCGCGGTCTCATATGGCCTTTGGATTCATCAACGTGCAATCACTGCAAGCCTTAAAGTCGTGACCTGACCCCAGGCACCATAGGCAAACCTGATGAGGGTCTGTTACAGACATTAGTTTGCAACAGTCCCTACAAAGTTTAAATCCTGCCATTTTGGAAGGTGACATTTCCCTTGCACACTTTTTTTTTTGGGAGTAAATAGGAGTCTCAAAAAGATGAAAGGTAGCTCTGGATCTGCATTTGGTGGTGGAGAACGAAAGGAACGGAGGTCAGAGCACAGAAGCAGAGCCTATATAGCCTCCGCATGTCATTTCTGGAGTGTAACGGTGTCAGAGTGGAGCTGCATGCCACTGCCGACCGGCATGCAGAAGTACTGCTGAAAAGTTTCCAGATCCAGTCTGAAGCTTGGGGATTATTCACAAGATGAGGAATCTGCGGCTAGAAGTCTCTATCAAAAGTAAAATTTTCATAGCCTCAGTAACTATATTTCTGGTGGATATTTCATCTTCCTGTAGGTTACTTACTGTGTAAAGATCCTCCAGGTGCCAAAATGGATCCAGAAACTTTGTCTTCAGTACCAACTATCCAGCACTACCTGGAAGTGCCAAGTGGCCTCAGCTACCCACTCTGCCTGCCCTTAATGTGATAACATCTGATTACATAATGAACAAACTGGCACACTGGTGTCAGCTCTTGGCACTACTTCCGGGCTCATGAAGACGTGCGGAGAGGAACGAATGGATCATCAACGACCAAGATAGAAACCGCACACGATAGACCTGCATACATATGAATATTATTGATCACAGAACTAACTTCCTGGGGAGAAAAATGGCTAGGAATCCGCACGAAGATTATGTATCCACCATAAATATTGTTACTGAAGGTAAGCAACTCTTTCTTCGGGGGGGAGAGATGTCTTACTGCAGATCCTTCACCTTATGAATGAGTTACAAAGTATTAATCTCAGAGAAACTGGATTGAGTAATGCCACTTAACAAGGAAGTCCTAAAACACAACTCTAGCAAAATATTCATCACTACATGCCATCAAGCAGAAGGCTTTAGCAAAGTTATAGAAGGATGATGATGTGGTGGCCCAGCAGATGTCAGCCACCAGAATGCCTCTGCAGAGAAACAGCCATGGTTCTGGTAGAGTGAACACGAATGCCGCCCGAAGGCTCTTTCTTGGGCAAGGCATAACAGATCTTAACATAGAGGATGACTCAACATGATATGGTGCACTTGGTCACTGCTTTGCCATTCCTGGCACAGGCAAAGCCCACAAACAACTAATCATCCACTCAATCGTGCCATGTATTAAGAGAATGCATGCCTGGGGTCCAGTCTAAACAGTCTCCCCTTCTCCTTGATCGGATCAGCAGGAGGGAAGAAAAATGGAAGAGTGACAAACTGTGCCATCTGAAAGGCAGAAGCCACTTTTGTTAAGATGGACAAGTAGAGGACAAATTTGCGTAGTTCGACAACCCTACAAGCTGAAGTGATTACCACCAAGGAGATTTAAGTCAAACCGCACAACTGTGTATCATCTTGAATGGAGATGACAGAAAGAAAGGTAATACAAGATTCATATCCCTCCAAGGAACAATAAACTGAGTAGGAGGAATCAAGTGTCGCCATAAATAAAGAAGACAAGGGGGAGACAATGAAGGTGGAAAGGGCAGCTAAATACTCTTTACAGTAGCAGCTGTTAGGTCTTGCTAGGCAAAAGACAGTGTGAAGTACAGAGCATCTTAAAGGTAAGACTGAAAAGAGCGCAGAATTTCTGACTTGCACCAATGGACAAACTTGTTTCACTGAATGGATTTTATGGTGGATTTCCTAACATCCAAGATGACATCTGCTACTTCAGAAGGCAAGCAACAGGACTCTAGTAGGCCCCGCTCAATCTTAAGCGTGCAACCACAGGGTTTAGGGATTGGGAAATAGGATCTGCTAAATTATCCAGTTCTCCCTGCACAGAAGAGAAAGAGGGGGTTGAGTCCTAGGTTCGAACAGCTCGGAATACCAAATCCTCCTCTCCCAGCCCATGTCAATCAGGATAAGCTGCATTCGAGCCTCCTGCACCTTCTGGCAGGGCTCATGACTAACACAACCTGAAGGCAGTCCCAAGAGAACAATTCAGGCAGAAGTGTTTGACAGAAAATCGAGAACACTTACTGGTCTGTGACACGGGAACTCCAATCCGGAAAAGATCACCTTGGGACAAAGTTCCCACTCATTGCCCTTTGAGAAGAGGAGACTTAGAGCATCTGTTCTGACCCTGAGGGTGCCTGCAATGTGTGCTGCTACTGAGAAAATGCCCTGTGGTTGGGTCCACAACCACAGTGGAATAACTGTCCAACACAGGGTTCATGATCCCACAACGCCATGTCCGCTGATGGTGCTGGTCTCGTGGGACAAAACTTGCATGTCATTCCCGGTGATGCAACAGAGGAAGGCCTTCATGGTAAGACGGTCCACCCATAGCTCAAACACATTTATGTATAGCCACTGCTCTGATGTGGACAAAAGACCATACGTCGTGACGATGACCAGGTGAGTACCTCAGCTCAGCGATGAGGAATTCATAATGACAGCCTCAAAATAGTTGACAATATGTGGCAATATGCTGGAGCTATGCTTCCTTAGGCACCACTGAATTGTTCTCATTCAAGAAACATACCTCAGGTACCGTCTGTGGTGGGGTAGGATCAGGAGATAAAGTAGGTGTCCTGCAGGTTCAGGGACGCCAGCCAATCCTTTACACTGAAGGCCAAAACATCTGACTCAGGAAAAGCATCTTGAACTTGTCTTGCCGAATTAAAAGTTTCATGAGGCAAAGGTCCAGGATGGGTCTCAGGCCTACTTACCAAGAACTAATGAGAATAAAATCCAGTGTACCTTTCTTCTAGGGCCTCTGTTGGGGAAGAACTTCTGTCACCAAAATTGAAAATAAAAACTGGTGAAACACCAAGAAGCTATCAAGAGCCACGCTGAGGAGGCATGGAAAGACAGGCGCTGATGCAAGCACGCCAGTCAGCACTTGGTATACTCTGAAGTTGTTACTTCCAGGGTGGGCAGTCATGACTAAAGGCGAATGGCACCATCCGGAGGCATGAGAGAGCTATTGCTGGAGGAAAGATTTCTGGATTCAGTCTGATGCCTGAAGGAAATTCATAATGTGGGGAATCTGCGGGAAGAAGTATACATCAGAACAGTAATGTTGCTAACATGATAGAAGATTATTACAATCTTGTTCTCCTATGCCCAACAACCTGTCAAGGACAATCATTAGGTTTCACTGATAAGTGCATGAAACATGAACACTCCAAAGCCAAGCTTTTAAGCTCAGTGACTGAGGGTGGGCAGGATATCAGCTGTTCTATGAGACAAAGTCCCCCCCCTTGCGAAAGATTCAAGTTCTTTCCCTTGGAAAGAATAGAATATAAAACTCTGCCTTACCCATATTGTGTAATCTTACAAGAGCAGCTTAATCTGAGTGTATAGCATTTAGAATCACGCTGACTGGTGAAGAGTTCAATCTGGTGAATCATCAGCAGCTGGAGACAGCAATGTAACATTCTGTATTTTATTTCTTTGGTGAATTATGGAGCTCGTGAAGGCTATCTGCTGTATGTTCCAGGCGCCTGAAGATGCTCTGGCATTTTGTCCCATTCAAGAGGTCCATCACTATCACCAGCTGTCAGAATAATGGGGTAAGCACTTCCAGCTTTGCCATGCAGAACAGTGAACTGATATATTTTTTGTGAACACCAGAAACATGTTGACTAGGAAGAATGGGAGAAATCAATTTAGAGCACGTGAATGACAGTCTGGTGCTCCAGAATCTTGGTTTGCAGCAAGCAGTCTTGCTTCACTTATAGGATGAGTGAACATGCTCGTTATGAAACCCCACTCAAACTCCATTCAGCCACTTGCACAATCCTGTCTAGTAAATTTGCCCACCAAGTCAGGACATCCTGCAGTACTGAGAAGATGCTGATGACTGCCTCCGGTTCAACATTCAGACCACATTGCAGAGACATTTGTAGCTGCAATCGTCTTAGACTGATGCAACCTGAAGAACCAATAGTATGCATGCAGAGCATTCTCTAGAATGACCAGTCCAACCACGGAAGCACTATGGCTCTGGAAGGACATATTCCAGGTATAGGAATAAAGTACACCACACAGTGTCAATGTATATAATTAAGCATTTACGACACTGGAAGGCAAACCTAACGTATAGCCGATCTCACCTATATACAGAATAGGATCTTGGCTTTAGAATCCACCTTCTGCTGTAGTTTGCAAACCTATCTGGTCTGGTTTAATGATAGCAATGCGAATTTTGGAAATCTCCATTTACACATGCATCCAAAGAATGATAAGTGGCGATACAGCATCTGGTTTCATAGCAACGGCAAGGAAGGACTGGACTGTGTCCCACGGGACAATTATGACTTTTTTTTGGGGGGGGTAAATATTTTTGCAAAAAAACACAATTCAAGGCAACGTGAAAGAACACAGCTCTTCCACCATACTTTACAAGCACTACTGTAGCCAATTCACTGTTCCCGTATTAGTGAGAAATCACGTTTTGCTTTGCTGGGAAGCTCAGATGTAAATAACTATCTGTGAATATTTGCAGATAATCTCACATAAGCATCATGATTCTTGGCACCAGAATCTGCTAACCAGAAATACAATCGGATGTTCTGAATATTTTCATAAGTTGAGCATCACAATATTCTCCTTTTTGTTCAGAGGCTAGATTAAGCTTGAGTGCTGCAGAGACCACACAGCATTCAGCTGTAAGGGCACAGAGAAACAGAGCTTTACCTACTGGTATTCTAAATGTGCCAACCTGTTTAGCCATTGTAGCAGAAGAGCTCTTTCTGGGGGAGGTTGATTAGCTAGTGCTTCCTGTCCGACAGGAGAAATTAGACCAAAAGCCCTACTGTCTGCGGAAAATGTATTTTCTTGCTCATTCGGGTAAAAGGCAACCATTGTCCTTTCTTTCAACCCATGAAAACTGTTACTGGATGACATCAATAACCCTCTTTGGTTAAACTATATAGCTTTTTATGCAAGGCACTGAGGATATGAATCACCTGTAGTAAATGCTGTTAGCCTGTAAGTGTTTCTGGTCACCAGGGCATTAGAAGGTATTCAGTGGTGCCTCCGCTTTTGACAGTGGTTTATCCATGAAGGCTTTCATAGCAAGATACTTCATGCGAGACATGGGCACCTGGCTAATGTAGGGGGCAAGAGGGGTGAGCTGGACAGATCCCTTTGTTGTGGGTTCAAACTGGGACCCTTACAAATCCCAGCTACCACGGTGCTACTTCTGCTAGGTACCTCCACCGGAGACAATCGAGATTGAGGGGCTCATATGTGGGCGGTACGGTTGTTCCCATTCCAATAAAGGGCACAGTGTGCTCTTGCCACTTTGCCTGTAATGCAAGATCAATTCTTTAGATGACATCTTTTACTGTGAAAATCCCAAGAAAGGGCATGCAGGAAAGTGCCCATTTTTGCATGGTTACCCCCACTTTTTGCCTGACATTGGATCCACTTTGACTTAATGTGCCCTGGGTCCCTGCCAACCAGGTTCCCAGGGCCTGAGTTCTTACCCAAAACTGTACCTTTGTACCCACAACTGGCACAACGCTCTGGCCACAGGTAAGCCCCTTGTAAAAGGGTACCATGGGTATCAAGGGCACTGTGACCAGGGAAGGCCCCCAAGGGCTGCAGCACCCATTGTGCCACCCTTAGGGACCCTGCACCCTAACACCCACACACTGCCATTGCCAGCTGCGTGTTTTGGTGCAGAGAAAAGTGAAGAGTCGACATGGCGCACACCCCTGTGTGCCATACCTGCAACCCACTGCCTGGGGCCTAGGTAAGTCTAGCAGGGTGCACTAGCCCCCAGGGGAGGGTACAGTTGCATGAGCACTGTACCTCTACAGTGTCTAAGTCCATTCTTAGACATTGTAAGTGCAGTAAAGCCATAAAGAGCATATGGTCTGGGAGTTGGTCATTACGAACTCCACAGCTCCATAATGGCTTTACTCAAACCTAGGAAGTTTGGTAGCAAACCTTTCAGCACATTAAACCCCCGCTGATGCCAATGTGGGATTTAATGTAAAATGAACTCAGAGGGCATCTTAGAGATGCCCCCTGAAAAACGACCAGCCCTGGTGTGGTTCCTGAATGGCTGCCTGCCATTTGCCACCGCCAGACAGGTTTCTGGACCCCTGGGTAGAGGGCCTCCGCTCTCTGCGTCCAGAAACAAAGCCCATCCTGGTCAGAGGTATCATACCTCCTTGTAGTATGTGCCTAATATTGTTTCCTTTTATTGCCTTAAATCTTGTCTTCATGCATCTTTGTTTATTGCATGGTGTGTTCCTTTGGTTAAAGTTCCACGGTCTTTAGAGCGGGCTGGATGGTTCTTGAAA
Organism: Calotriton arnoldi; assembly: GCA_963921515.1. Taxonomy (NCBI): domain Eukaryota; kingdom Metazoa; phylum Chordata; class Amphibia; order Caudata; family Salamandridae; genus Calotriton; species Calotriton arnoldi. Next base: position 486,640 of record CAWUFW010000699.1, read on the forward strand.
CTTCAGCTCGCAGTATGCAGAGTCCCTCGAAGCATCCGGACGCATCCTAAGTCATTGGTTGTTCCTCTGGAATGAACTCTTATGAACTTCATATCCCTTTGGCTGCGGACTTCCTTTACTTTCCCTTCCCACACTCCTCCCCCAGGATGGGCTGATTCCACGAAGGGGAAGCTTCAAAGGTCTGCCGCCTTTGTAAGCTGTCCCTGCCTTTATCTGCCCCCAGCAACTGGCTCCCATCAGTTCTCACACCCACTTTGGGCAGGAGAATCGGCGGGAAAACCAAGTTAGGCAGAGAGGTGTGCCCATCTTTGCCAACCCCACCCCTCAGGTGGGTGAGGCGAGGTGAAGCACACATATCAGTCCCCTCCATCATGAAGATGAGGGAAACCAGCCAATTAGAGAGAGGCTCCTGCCCCCTCCCACTGGAGGGTGGCATAATAGGGGGTGTACTCACCCCAAGAAAGGGACCCATTGGTCCCTACCTGCACACCCCTGTAACGCCCCTAAATTTAGTATTTAGGGGCGGCTCTGACACTTGCCTCCTCAGATTCGAGGAAGAAAGAAAGGAGGACTGAATAACAGTGCTGACCCAGGAAGAAGAGGACATCTACTGCTTTGGCCCCAGCCCTACAGGCCTGTCCCCACTCCGACCTGCCTACAGCAGAAACCCCGGCATGTCCAACCCTGCACTCATCCAGAGGACCTGCCCTGCACTCATCTTAAAGACTGTCTCCCGTGAGCACCGGATTTGCTCAACAAAGACTAACACAGAACCCGGATCCAAGCGGCTCCGCGGTTCTGCACCACTGCACCCGACGCTAACGGCCAGAGTTTGAGTGGCCCAACACCACAATGAGGTCTCCCCAGCGATACTGACCTGGGATCTGTTGATCCCCGACCTACCTCGATCTTCAAGCCGACACCTGCAGCCTCAACCTGAAGGGCCCCACCCCGACCGCGACTGGCAAGAAGACCCGACGCCAAAAGACACCCCTGCACCCGACGCCCCACTGCCTTGTGCGGCACAACCAATGGCGTCCTGGCATCCCCCAAGAACCCAACTCACCTCTCCTGCTGGTGGTCACCTCCAGGAAGCCTCCCTGCCCAAGCATGCAGCCTTTTCTTCAAACCAGAAATCTCCATTGCAAACCACAGGGTCCCCAACTTCTTTTTGGCACACTGCATCCGGCCGCCTCTGTAACACTGGTGGTGCAGCTCCTGTGCTGATTGTTGCCCCCCTGCAGTGCTGATCTTAACCCCAGGAGCTTTGTTCCCACACCCGAGTGTCCTGCTCCTAAGCAGCCCCTGACCGAAGGCCCCCTTAGCCCCATTGGCTAACATTGGGCCCCTGCACTCTGCAAACGGCCGCCCCAGTGTCGCTGGTGGTGCAATTTGAGTGCCTAACTGGATCTTGGGGAACCTTGGTCCTAACCCCCAAAAGGCATACTTGCAGGTCGTTTACTTACTTGTAAACCATTAACACTCTTTTCCCCATAGGAACCAATGTTACAAGTTTTTGTTCCTAAAAATGTGTTGACCTGTGTTTTGTATGAAATAAAAGTAACTGTGCTTTAAATCAAAAAGTGTCTTACTTACCTTTGTATTGTAGGATCCACGGTGTGATATCTAGCCATATCACCCCGAGTAGTCAATGTAATCCAAAAGTAATCCAAAAGTATTCCAATGTAATCTTTCCGTAATTTAAACTTTTAAAAGCAAATAAAAACCTGTAACGGTTGCAAATTCAACCACAACTGCATTTCCTTGTAAAGTCTTGCATTTGAGAGTATATTTCACTTACCCATGCCAAGTCCTGCTTGGTTCTAGAAATAAAACGTATGTATACCTTTTTTTATACTTGCCTAATTGGTCTGGATTCTCTCCGAGTGTGTGCCATCAGCCTTGATTCAGTGAATACAATAAATGCTTAACACACCCTCCTGATAAGCCTAACTGCTCGACCACACTACCACAAAGAGCGCTGTTAGTGATTATCTAATTTAGCCTCTGTTATACCTGTGGGGATCCCCTGGACTCTGTGCACACTATACCTTACTGTGGTATAGCATATACAGAGCCAGCTTCCTACATGGCAGCTGTTCACTTTGGCCAGAGTTAGTATTCTGCAAACACTAAAATTAAGGACAAGAAGAAAACTGACTGAAAAACCTAACAGTTTAGGATTTACTGAAGATTTACGCCATACCCTTTTCCTCATACCATATCCTTTTCCTCTGTACATGGTACTGCAACATAAGAAAGTGCATACACAGCAGAGTACTGAAGACATCACCTACCGTAAATAACAAATAGGTGACTAGACCACATATTTATTTGCAGAGGAGTTCCAAAATGCAGCTAGCAAAACAGTATTTTTTCTTAAAAGGCAGCCAACTTAGGAAGTCAAGATGAGGCCTGCCAGGGAGAAAAGGATAAAATATTCGAGACAGTGAGCTAAGCAGGTCATGCCACCCCCTCCCCCACACCCTCTGCAGCTCTATGCAAGTTTCTATTATCTCTATATCTTTGATCACTTCCACCTTTTTGGCTTCATTAATTATTTTTCACTTTTTCCGTTTTTTTGCCCAAAAACAAAATATACCTAATCTTTTTATGCGCTCCGTTTATACGGTTTTGTTGGGCTGAAAAAGCTAAGGGCCTAAGGGAGTTGCCTCCGACGACACTGCCGTGGATGTGGATCCGATCGACCGTAGGTCGGCGGTCCAGACTCCGCAATTACAATGCGGCGGCACATGGTGCAGTCACAAGCCTCCATTTCTCTATGGGAGCTTGTGCTGCTGTCGGAAACTGGCCGCAGCACAAGCTCCAATAGAGAAATGGGAATTTTTGTTAATCCCTGCATCGTGTGGCAGGCGGGATCAACAGGGGGGCACCTAAGGTGCCCCCCCAGGTGCCAACCGGAAGCCACTGAGGCAAGGGGGTCCTGCTAGGGGCCCCCAAAGTCGCTTTCCGACAGGCTTTTCATGTCGGAAAGCCTGACATGAAAAGCCTGGGGGAAACCGACATCGTAATCTCGACTGCGGAAATGACGTTCTTAAGGGATTATGTGCCAGTTCTGACTGGCCGACGGGCTCCTTGAGCCCGTCGGCAGCCAGCCAGAATGACCGGCAGGTTTCAATTCCGACCGCCGTATTCGTAATACAGCGGTCGGAATTGAAACCGAAGATGTCGGTCAGAAAGCCTCCGACCACAGGTCGGAGTCTTTTCAACCGACATCAAAATCAGGGCCTAAATGGCCAAATGTTCAATACGAAAAAGAAGCTGAAATCGAGTTAGTAAGTAGACGGGGAGACAAGAGCAGTGAGTAACTATCATCTAAATTTCTCTTCAACATTTTATGGCATAAGTGAATTATAAATCTTGGGTGAAAGGCACCTTCAAACAATAATGAATGTATTCATGGCAAAACCATTCAGCAGCAATTAAACGTGATGGAGAATTTGCATTTCATTGCAAAAGCATATGTTTTAACTTCAGCTCATCCGAAATGCAGAGCCAAAAGAAGGCACTTCTGTAACAAAAACTCTCTGATGAAATGTACTTAATGAACGCTGCTACCCCCAGTAGGTTCAGAGCTTTAATAACATATGTACAGCACACTGGCGCAGTAGATTGTAGGATTTCAAAGGATTTAAACCATCTTTAGACAGAGCTTTAAATTAACTTTATAATACATTTATGTGCAAGTACCACGTTATGATTTGCAAGTTCAGTATCAATGAAGCTAAAACAATTACAAGTCTAATTGCAGAGTCTGACATCAGGCCAGCATACCTAATCAGTTCAACTGACTTCAAGCAACTGAAATGATTCGCACAATGCCCAACTATGCAAACCGTAGCACCGTATGAGTACCAACATTGCAAGCACTCCTTTTTTTTTTTTTAAACCCAAAGGATTTAAATCATGAATCATAAACAGTTATGTTCATATTTCTTTTGTATCACATTGTATAGAAATTCTTTCAAGTGGATGATGGGATCCACACAAAGGATCCACTCGCATCTTCAATTCTCACATTGATTTTACAGAAGTATCTTTTATCTCCCCCAAGAACTTCGAATCCTGGGAACTATGCCAAATACTGCCAACGCTTATGAACAGCAGCTTGAATTTTTCCCCTTGCTAGTCTTGTAGTCTGCCAGATCTACCGTCCCAACAGATCCTTTGGCCTTTTTTTTCTTAATGTAAGGGAGCACTGTGTCAAACATGCTTTCAAACAAAAAATCCACGTTGTATCCGGTCTTCGCGCTGGTCTCAAAGCACATTGCTTCTGCTGGAGGGACAGTCTTTTCATCCAACACCTTGTACTTGAGTATTCGTTTGTACAGAGCAATGGCGTCGCTCTTGCAAACCTGTCGGCGTACTTTGTTTGAGGATGAAAAGCTAGCAAGCTTTTGCTCCTCCGTCTCTTGACCCAAAGGGATTTCTTCTGTCAGGTCAACCTTATTTCCAACGATAGCGAAGATGCAGTCTGCGCTGGCAGTATCGGTTAATGCCAAGAACCGGTCTTCAAGCTCAACAAGGCTTTGCAGGTTACATACATCGTACACAAGGATGACAGCAGCTGCTCCTCTGCAGTACATGGAGCCAAGGCCATGAAACTGCTCCCGTCCTAAGAGAAGCGAAAAAGAAATGCTCAGAATGAGAAGCAGGACCACATCATTTAAACAATAATACATATAGGGCACTCAATAGCACACTAATAAATTACATTATTTTCTAGACAGACCAACGGCTGCTAATATACTTTTATAAGATAGCGGTTACTCTCAATTATCTTTAAGGTACAACCTGGACTGACACGCCAGCTTTCTGCTTTAAACAATTTCTGAAGAGTGTTCAACAATTTGTTTTAAATAATACAAAAGCATTACGCTGGAGTTAAGCCCACAGATATATTTGAACAGATGTACTATAGCATTAGTTCGTACTGAAAGAAATATTAATGTGAGAGCAACTGAAGATTTTTTAAATAATTTATTTTCCAAATCTGTACTCCGATATGTATGCCGGATATCTAATTCTGAAGTAAATGACTTTTTTCAATAACTTTTTTAAATTCAATGATAGTGAGGCTCGTCCCCAAGTCCAACCTTATTTAATATATACACATGCTGCCCCTGGCTAAAATCATTGAACGTCATGGGTTCACAGTTGATCTTCACCCTCTCCCAAGATGCGGTAACTATGGCTTCGTCGCTAAGGTCGTGTCTGGAGGAGATCGCCAGGTGGATGGAGCAAAACTGATTGAAGTTGAATGCAGTGAAGGCAGAGGTCCGGATTCAAGGCAACTAACCTAACATGTGGTCGACCTCCAGGTGGCCTGAAACTCTTGGCCATTAGAACAGCTTCAAGCCCAAAGTTAGAAACCTGGGCATGTGGTTTGATCAGAAGTTGTCCTTCGACAGCCAAATTACAATTTTGGCTGGGAAATGTTTTGGAATCTTAAAGACCCTGAAAAAGATCTTGGATTAGCTCCCAGAAAATGTGAGGGAAGCTGTGGTCCAGGCCTTAGTTATCTAGAGACTGGATCACTGTAACATGTTGTACCTGGGAGTGTCACAGTCTCGGATGATGCGACTCCTAGGAGTGCAGAAGGCGTTGGCTCGCCTGCTACTCAATCTCCTGAAACGAATCTCCATGGGATCTTCATTAGCTAAATTACACTGGCTTCCTGTGAAGCAGAGGATCTCGTTCAAGGTGCTGTGCTACTGTTATAAAGCCTTGACAAACAGTGGCCCTCGGTACATATAGCCGCACTTTCAACCCTATACTCCTGTGAGGAATCTGAGAACCTCGGGCTAGCAGGGTTTGCATTCCAAAAGTGAGAACAGTGCAGCTTGGCAGCAGCTCTTTTAGCTTCCAGACTTCAAAACTGTGGAATTCACTGTCTCTGTCTGTCCGTCAGGCCCCTTCGGAACTTCTTTTTGGAAAAATTAAAAACTTGGCTGTTCAGATAGAATTGATCCGTTACTTTCTACGAGTGGGCGGCACATGGGATCTTGGACAACAGCGCTGCGACACTTCATTCCTAAGTAGCTATGCACTTTACAATCCTCATTATTATTATTATTATTATTATTATATGTTCGCCTATAACAATGTATATTTTTAATAATCACACATTACATTCTTGTCACTACATCTGGTTACGGTTTTGCCATGCAACAACATCGTACATGTCATAAAAAGAGTCTTGGCAAATTTGTCAAAAACAACAAAGTGGAGGTGCAAAAATATGAAATGGAAATGTAGAAAGGGGAAACCTGAATGAGAGAATCAGAAACTTCAAACTAGTCTGGAGCATCGGCTATATAATCTATGATGAGGGGGAAGGAGAAAAGTGTATGTAGCTTACATGCCCACACCATAATATTTTAGGTCTCTCTTGACAACAGAAATGCCTTTAGGGCTTACGTGATCAAAAAAAAAGAGAGGCTTAAGAAGTACTACTTAGAAAGGGGCTGTTGCTCCCCACTTACGTTGATCTTCCTCCCTGCTGGGACGGCCTGAGCAGAATTTGTGAAAGAAAAAGATTGCTTGTATTGCAGATTATGCTCAATACAGTATTACTTTGTTGGTTAACGTGACAAGCCGAAAGGCAAGGCTGTAGGTCTGATTGTTTCACTGGAAAACGTTATGTAAAGTGCCATGGGTCTGATCAATTTATTATTAAAAGGTGTAACAAAGGCAGTAGGCTTGAACTATTTAATGTGAAAAGCATATGCTAAATCCAGTAGGCCTTTATGGGACCAGGCAGGGGAGATCCAAATGATAAAGTTAACATGTGGAGACATGTATAAAACATGTTTTTACAAGGCTCACAGGTCAGAGAAGAGGTGGGCTAATTTGTAACAAAAGGAGAACTACCAACTTTATGTCACAATGCAGTCTTAGGGGAAAAAGGAAGCAGGGAAAATTTCCTATTGGTATTCTGTCTTATTTTTACATTGAAATGCCATTCTCTAATAATAATGACATTTGAAGTTGTTTGGGAGGATATCCTGAAAGAGCTAAAGGATGCTTCCTCATCTAAACTAGAAAAAGCAAAAGTCCCTGGGTTCTAAGAAAAGCGTTGAGCTTGCATGGAGGGTCGATTTATTCTTATGCGGACAAGGAAGCAACCTCCTTAGTGCTTCATCTCTCACCCACGCATATGCAGGTTGCCGATCTTCTAGGGTCTGAGTTGTGACCAGACTATAGCTCACTCAACAGGCGCTTGTCTACCTTAGGGAGCAAGAGAATGTGTTGAGGAGCGAACCGCTCCTCAAAAGTTTGCCTTTCTTTGGCCTCCCAGGAGTAAGTGGAATCTGTGCCTTTTTTCAGATTGTGTGTTTCTTCTTAGGTTGCCAACCTTCATAACACTTCCATTTCTTCCCTTGCTTATGAGGTGTATTTTCGCAGCACTAGACAGTATCCCTGCAGTTAAAAATGTGCATGGCTGTTTCTCATTTTAACAAGCTTCATTCTTGCACCTCTGGCATCCTACTCATTTGGAGCCATACCTACCCCGTACAGATTGCCAGATTAATTTCTGGCCCTTCTCGGATTATCTTGTTTTTTTGTGTACACCTTGCTGCCCCTTTGGCGAGGTTGGTGCTTTGTAGTTGTTTATATATGTTCAGCTCTGCTCAATGGGACCATCTACAATACAGCCCAGCCAGGGAGGCCCGCCGTCAAGCATTACAGAATCTATGAAATATAACAATCGCAACCCATGCTAATTACAACTATATTTTGCGACCCCATCTCTCCCACCTCTTCTGCCATCACATTGCTAGGCGCTGTGCCCAAAGACAAGAGTACATATCGGGATTCTCACACACTACACCAAAATGCTTCCCACATAGGATCACAACAAATATAACCACACATTCTCTGCTTGTATAGCATGCAACCTGTCCAAAAAATGTGTGGACACCCCATAACGAGACATGAAGTGCCAAACAAATGCTACAATACAGTACTAACTACAAAACTAAGGGATGAAAAGAGTTTTAAACCCAGGGAGGAAGTTGATGCACTTTGACTGCTGAGCCCAAGACACACAAAATATTTTAGCTGGGATGTGTTCAGTGCAGATACTAACCTATTCTCTATCCAATATGTTCCTGGAATATGACACTAAAAAAATTACACTATGATTTACTGAAAGTGCATTGTTAGAAGCAGTTTTACCAAGGTCATCTGTGACATTAGTTAAATTTGAATTTGTTTAGTTGCTCATAGTGTAAGGATACAGTGAATATATATGTATATGTATATCCTTCTCGAAATGCGGGTGCTGCTGTATTGCCATAGGTGCCACTGGTCCGGTGCATCTGCAAGCACCTCACCAATTTAGCTTATTTCATTCTTGAGTGAAAGAAAGCAGCACTCAAGGCATTAGGATCCCCAAATAGATTTATTGGGAAACACGAGTCAAAGTCGGTGCGTTTCAGTACCTTGTATCCAACCTTGTTCGCGACACAGCGTGCCATCTTAACGCTTCAATTTATAACATCACATGATCATTAGTCATAAAAATAGAAAAAGGATAACACTGTTTCATATCTCAATACTGTCGCTATTTTATAACGCGCAAATCGGTGCTTAATGTGTTTCATAGTGCTCATATATACAGTGATTTTCCATGCTTCTTGCGCATTCGTAACGTTCAATTATAATACAGGGCACATGATTCCTCACCTTATATTAAGTGCATCAAACAAGGTATTCATGTTACCGTATTACACAAAACTCCAACAGGAGCGCTCCAACAAGGAGGACAGAATGACTATAGATATCGTGGGAAATCCCATTCAATCTATTTACTTACAGGGAAATCCATGGTCTACATCGCATTCACTATTTTATAATATAGCACCGTCTCCAATAAATTTAATTGCAATAATTTCCCATACATCTTAACACCATCTTAAGAATCAATCGCATACCGAACCTCATATTAGTATGCAGTGTTATAATTCATATTCGGCACTGAAATTCATGCTTCGACTTATTATAAAAACCACTTCAAAGACCGAGCAATCTAAGTGGCCGATTTGTCTGTAAATATTGCATGAAACCCTATTGGGGCTAGTACTTTCACAGTTATCCACTTATGAACCCCCAGTGGGTGTGTCTAACAGAAGCCCTGCATCTATCACACCAAAAAACATTGTAATTTCGCCTCAGAGGGCTCTTGAACTGAATAATCTTGGTTTCTAATGCCCTTAAACATTATCCACAACATTCGAAGCAATTAAATAATAATAAAAACCCTATGGTAAAAATGATATCAGAAGAAGAAAACTCAATGCATTTTTACTCAACTCCTAATCAATCTTAAATTCAGATCTGTGTAGGTGTGGCGCTAGAGAAGAGTGCTAACAGGTTGGAGGCATCTAATAAAGGCATGTATGCATCTCTTCGTCTACATTAAGACCATACGGCTCCTTGCCGTCTAGCTCAAGAATGTATTGCGTTTCTAACTTACGAAATTCTCTCTCTATCCCCCCTCTTATTTCTGGCGATCTGGGCTAGACAACCATATCTCAGCTTAGTGGGGCCACCTCCATGAAATTTCTCAGAATGTCTCGCCACCGGATGACTGTGATCATTATTATTTACTGCTCGGATATGTTGAAGTATGCGTTTAGGGACCGATAAAGTTGTACTGCCTATGTAAGTCTTCGGGCATGGGCACTTAATTATATAAACTACAAAATTGCTCTTATAGGTCAATCTTCCTCTTATTTTGATCAACTTGTTAAATGGAGTCTTGATGTGAATAATATTTTACCCCATGCTTGCATGCTTTAGACTTTAAGCACTTACTGAAACCCTATCTAGGTATAAGCCACGTTTTAGTTTCTGTTTTAGAATCAAAGGTACTCCTTACTACTAGGTAATCTCCTAGTGATTTTGGCTTTCTATATGTGATCTGGGAGAGACTGATCACCATCTGTCCTATAACTGGATCTTGTCCGATTAGATGCCAGTGTTTGTGTAGGGCATGTAGGGCTTTCTGGTGTTCTATGTTGTAAGTAGTGATGAATCCACGTATAGGATTCCCTTTCTTTGGATCCTTCGGTGTGAAGAGCCGGGCTCGAAAAATCATAAAAATTGCACTAGACCTTGGTTATCATCCTCTTCCCCCCCTCCCCCCTTTTTCTTTTCTTCGCAGGCCATTGGTTGTAGGCGGAAGATTTGTATATTTTTTTTCTCTGTCTTAAAACAAAAATTGATACAATCCTAAAAATTGCACTAGACCTGCAGGTCTAGTAACGTGAAACATCCACTCGACCTAACTGAAATGCACTTGACCTCGGACTCTGAAAGCTGAGCAAATGTGACAAGTTAACAAGATTTAAAAGCATTTTTATTGCTCATTCACTTTGTGAGCAATAAAGATGCCTTTAAATCTTGCTATCTTGTCACATTTGCTTTGCTTTCAGAGGCAGAGGTCAAGTGTCAGTTTGTCTTCCTACTCGCCAGAAAGGGCGAGTAGGACCTAAAAATAGCTCGTCCTTATTGAATCTGACTCGCAAATGCAAGCGGGCGAGTGGATTTTTCGAGCCCTGAAGTGGGCTGTCTCCCTTTTCTGTGCCCTTGTAGAAGCTGCCTTCAAAAGATTGTCCAGGCATCCCTTTTGCTTAAAGCTTGCCGTCATATGTGCCTGGAGTGCTGCGTTCTTTCTTTTACTCAAGAATGTAATTATATACACTATATATATATATACACACACATATATATACACACACACACACACACACACACACACACACACACACACATTCTGCCCCTGGGGAAGAAAAAAACTAAAATAATGCCCGCTAGTATTACTGAGCAAATTGACCAATTCTCATTAAATGCACAGTATTTATTGGCCGGATCATTGACAGGCGGTAGACAGAGCTTTTTTGACCTAGCTATACCAGTGGTCACCATTTCAGAAATCTCAAAGGTGAATTGAAATGGCAGCCATAACAGATGCAGCCTTCACACCACATCAACACTCTGCATACCACTGCATTTAAAGGACTTTTACTAGCAAACTGATGCTTATAAGTTATTGAAAGCGGACCATTTAGCTAAATGTACAAGAAAACTAGTGCTTAATTTGTTTTTAAATAATGGCAGGGACCCAAAGCTTTTCTTCAGAGCCCCCACTGGCACTGCCAAATGCCCAGGCAGCTACCTATGGAAGCTGCCCAATACTGATTCCACCTCATACCTCTTTTTCCACCACCCAATATTTCTTGCCTTTAATCTTATTATTTCAGGTACTTTTTCATGCCTACTTTCTCCCTTTGTAACGCTTCCTGTATTTCGCTTCTTCCTTTCTTCTTGCTTTTCTGCCATTGCCTCTATTGCGCTGGCTCTTAATCCAATGATAAAGAAAGTATTGGGGCCGTATTACAGTAAGGGTACACTGTCCCTTTTGTGCAGCGAAGCACCTTTAAGTGGATGCGCTTGGCACAGACAAGGACACTGCACTCTATTACATTACAATCCGCTGCTCCAGGGCAGCTGTGAACTCATGCAGCACAGGTGGCCATGTATTAGTGAAGGGTAGAAGAAACAAACTCAATAGAAAGGTTGCGATCTGCACTGCCGCACTCAATGTCATTTCGATTTCCAGGTGCCCTCCTCTCCTGGTTAACTGTTTCAACACCCCAGATAAAAATAAAAAACATTTTCTATACACTATGAGAGAGGAACACCAGACAAAGTACTGATCCTTTGATAAATTCAAGATGCAGATAGGGTTCACAATTAAAGTTCAAAAATCGCAAGTCCAAATGTATCCAGTATGATTTAGTTAAGAAATCCAACAGTCGCAGGAACAATTTATGGGGATAAAAATCTTTATTTAATTCTTGTGACATTGAATATGATACACAACGAAGACGTTTCATCCCATTGCCTAGGGTACAAAATGCATTGCCCTGTATCATATTCAATGTTACAAGAATTAAGTGAAGGACAGATGAACCTTTTTAAAGCAGTCGGTCCTCCTTTCACAGTGCAGGCAGCATTCGGACTGCACGTGCAAGGGAGACCGATGTCTTTCTGCAGGCAGATACAGTGAGTGACTGCACACGCCTGCAGGCGGATTTCTGTGGTTCATGGGGCCCTCGTTACTCCTCCTAGAGGAATGACCTCTGGGGAAGCACTGACTATGCCCAACCTTTTTGTGGCACCCAGCCAGTGCATCCCCATCCATAATACCCTGTGGCAATGTTCATGCCCCCATGCAGATGAAGAAACGCCCTCTTAAGATAGTGCTGCATTACATGTGCACCAGCACTAACAGCATTACTGAAGGGGCCCGTAAAAGTATATGAGGCCCTTTCTGTAATAAAACAGTGCCACAGGGGAACAGAAAATAAGTGCTCATGCCCTCATGTGCCCAACCACCCTAACACCCCTCACCACCTTAAACTGCAGGCACCAATTAAGCACTAATGCCATTGTATAAAATATATATCTAGAATACCCTTTCTAGGTTACCATGGTTGGGCTGTGCATTTTCTACACCTAAATATGGAATAACTGTGGTAGTCACACTTACCCCTAATTTTTAGGCTGTATGTGTGGAGCAGTCAGCACCAGCCTTTGAGGATAACTTTCTCTGCGTAGTAGGTCTGTGTGCAATGTGGCATTGCCACATCTTGGTAATGAGGTAATACTGAATTATTCCATATCATACAAATGCAGCACGTGCGATAATACAATTGTGGCACATTTACTGCCTTTTGGCGGGCACTCTAAAGGCCACAGTGCAAAAAATAGCAGTTTTCAAGTAAAATTGGACGTATTCATTTTTCACACGGAATGTGGCTCATACCACTCGGAAAATGACTATTTTTAAAGGAATAAGAACAATGAAGTTTTTGAGGCTGGTAAGCAGCTGCAAGAAAAAAAAACTGCCCAAGTTGCTTTGTGCTGCTCTCAAAAATGTACAATTGATAATTAACTAGAAAGAGGAGAGAGGCAAAGGCTTTCATCAATCATATTCAGTTTTTTTCCTGAAACCTGTGGTGAATTTTGCCCTAGCAAGTAACTTCATCCATCCTGCATCACAGCGCTGAGATCTGTTTGCCATTTTTCATGTACTCAACACCTCTTCTATGATTAGAAAATTAGTCTAAAAATTGTAGAGACCTTTATTGTACCCAGTTTCTTAAAATTCAAAGGTCCGAACACATTCTCTTCGGCTCATCCAGCTAAATATTGATTAGTTTGAGACTTCCTTAACATTTTTAGAACCTGCTACACCAGTAGGTAAAACGTTTAGCAGTATGGCTACATACAGAACTTTTTTTTTTCCTTTGAGAAATCCTGCAGCTGCTGCTGTATATTTTCAAATTACACTACCTGGGCCCCTCACCATCTTCACTATGCAAATCAATGCTACTCTTGGCTCAAAATTTAACATTTCTTAATCTCATCAGAAATTTCAGCCAACTTTCCAAACCGTGATACATGGGTATAGAATAGTGAAAAAGACAGATGCAGCCAAGGCGCAGAACGAAGAGTATTCATTGGCTCATATTAAACCGCACACCACTATCAAGGCTCTTGTTCCACCATAAAACAGTACAACATCCCACCTTATCTGTACAGACTTACAGATGCACTCTCTATCGCACGCCACACCCTGTGACCTCAAAATTACAGCCGCACAAACAAAATTATCCAATGTCTGACTTACACAGGGGAGCTGTGACAGAGTGATTTCCCAAAGGATCTTCCTAAAGCGGAACCCTCTGAAATTTAAGTTTAGGTCCGACATGATGCATCAATGTATCTCAAATGATCAGGATACGAACTCCCAGTGAAGGTTCAATACATTTATTTCCACTCAAAAGTATATTCATTTTTATTTTAGCCCTGCAGGATTGCATCCCTTGTATCATGGGTGTAGTACTTCAACCCATAAAAAGTCCTCAAAGTCTAGATGGGCAAAAATAAAAATAAAAAGATATATATATAAAAATGGCTGTAGCCTGATGTGGAAGATAAGCAAGGAATCGTACATTATCTGATGGTGTCCGATTACAAACGGATTAATTTAATTGAACATCTTCTAGGGTTTGCCTCAGCTCTTAACTAATGTCCCATCTACAGTCCATATGAGACAACCCATATTCACAAACATAAAATTCATATTGTGGGATGGGTCAGATATTCAATTTAATCAGAGCACCTGCATAGGGGGCTTATGAATATTTCCATTTCGGAGGGCATACATTCAGAAACTCCCAAATAGTTGGAACCCCGTAATTCTGTTCTGCTTTGTAGAAGCGCAGCTAGTTGATTTCAAGGTGTTCTGGGCACATCAATCTTATTTAGGTGCCACTGCTGGGACACTGTTGTTAACAGCACCCCGGTTTGCAGATGAGTGGAGAGATGCTTTGAATTTGCCATTTTTCCTGCAGGCGGTGCCATGCCTCCTCTACATGATTAATTTGGTCAGAACAATTGATCTGTGCAGATGAAATAAATGAATCTGGCCTCAACGTAGTTAAAGACAATATTTTTCAAATTTTCTGCTAGGACGCCATGTTTGAATCCCCCCTGTTAATACATTCTCGTGCACACACAATCTTTAAGTATTACAACAATATTACCCACGTTCTCAGATTAACAGCTGAATCAGTGCTTTTGAAATCACTAGGCCAGACTGTAATTTGGAAGGCTGATACCGGCAATAACTTCCCTCCCCCCCCCCCCCCGCATTTCTAAGCCTTTTTGTTCCCTACATATCTTTAATGTCACCAGTGGTAAATGTGGTGACAGAGAACCGTAGCGTGTAAATAAGGGGACGGCCTTGGCAACCAAGGGAGCGGTAGAGTTCCTCAGGAAGGTAGCTCTGGCTTGGAGATTTCGACTACAGGCTGGTAGTAAACACTTAATATCCCCATGGTAGTTGCATATGTTCCATCTTCTCTTTGCAACTCCATTTGCACAGTTTAGGATAGTGCCTCCGTCAAAAATGGAAAGGAAATCAGTTAATAGTAACATATTAGTAAGATTTAAGTTAGTGGGGGGGGGGTGCACCATGACGCTAGAAAGCAGATTTATTTATCACATATAAAAAGGTGGAACGGCAAAGATGATGTAAGCATACTTTTTCTGGCCATAATTTTCCACATAGCAAAAGGCATTAATTTGCAGACAAAAAAATAATAATTAGCACATGTCCCCAAAGTTTTCTTATGAGCATGCCATCACTGCTGCCAAATGCCGGAGCTGTAGAATACAAAGGCTAACTAGTTTTGGATCCATCTCATGCATGTTTCTGCCACCACCTTACACCTGCTTCTCATTATTTCAGTCTTTCGGGTTATTTTTCAGTCTTACTTTCTGCCTTTGTCACTGATTTTCTATTGGTCACTTCCTTCCTTACGTTCTCTGAGTCGAAGTATGATGATAAAAAATAAGTCCCAGCAGCGCAGCTCGTAGGAATGGGCGGAGTTCGTGGAGTTCTGCCGAGTGACCTAAAAACGGCGCTGGAAAAATCAGCGCGAATGGCCCCATGCACAGTGCAAGAGGGCACTGCTTCTTTCTGCTACTCGACTACATTTTCTGCTCGAGCAGCAGCTTCCTCAACGCGAACGGATGGTTTCTCAACGTGACTGGTCGCGACCGGCCACGTTGAGAAATCTCGCTGAGAGGAGGTCTAGTGTTGGTTTTTCCTCACTCGCGCTCGCCAACTTAACGTTGGAGAACGCGAGCAAGGAAAAAAACTCTGCTCCATGAACGGAACTCCCGTCCTCCACGGAGTGTGGAAAACTCCGCAAATGGAGCAGAGTTCACGGCCCAGACCTACGCAGATGTTGTGCAGCATGGCTTAAAGTAAGAAAAAAAGTGCTATGATGCGGTCTAAGTTTTCTGCTTTATCGTGTTTTTTTAGGTGGAGCCTAGAGCCAGCACGCATGCGCTGCTCTGCAAGACTTGTTGTGGTTGAGTAGTGAATAGAATCCCCACCCACTCTCCGCCCATATTCGCCATTGACTTGTGTCATTGTCTGTCCTAAATGCTGGCTTCGGATTCGTAAATAGGCTTGCTAATCCCTCCTTTGTGCCACCTCCTCTTCATTTGTCACCTTCCATGGCGACTGGCCCTTTTACTTCGGTTGTTACACAGGATGCTTTATTTAGCCTATAAGCTGTATTTTCTTTATTGCGTTTCTCTTACTGCAGGAACGACGTGTTTGAATGTAAGCAAAGCACATCATGCCTGCAGTAAGCAGCCGGGACAGTGGCGGCCGCTTCGTTCCAATGCCATAGGTCTCCCATTTAAATACGAGATCTATTGCATTGCAAATATTTTTTTCTGTAAATCATCAAACACGGCCCTCCCAGAGCCCCGTTTGAGGGCGGGCGCACCGCCAACGTCACTGGCCTAGGACAAGGGACAGGATAGGCATCATACCAGTCAATTTCATGCACAGGTGCACGCATTATCATGCCGCCCGCTTATTTACTTTGATAAAACTATTTCACTTGCACTGCTGTCGCTTTTTTATTTCACAATGGCGGCGGCGGCCGCCGCACACACCACTCGCGGGACGCTGCCCTTAAGCAATGGCGGCTGCACGCAATACAGTGTCTGACTCTTCACCATCTTGCCCCAGGCTCTCTGAACATGCAGTAGGAACGCCGGAAGCATGCACCCGAGGAACAAGGAGTCTGACACGGAATGGGTGTGTGAACAGAACATTATCACATGCACTGTTACAATTTAAGGACGAAGTAGCAATCTCTGCCCTCTTAAAATGTGATGGGCAGCTACTGAAAAACGAGAGCAACAAAGCAAATCAATTTGCACTATTTTAATCTGATGAAAAAATAAATACGGATCTGGAATAGATGAACAATGCATTGCTATATACACTAATGGAGTTTTGGGGTAGGACTCCAACTTCTGAGGAGTGTACCAGCGCAATGAAGCATGCCCTTGTCAACTGTGAGGGGTGGCAAGTATGTTGCAAAGAGAATGCAGGACAAGTTGATGGGAGTTGCCTCCCTAGGTAGTATTGGCTTTGCCACCCTGTTTTGCAAGCAGGGCATTTTTATTTTTCTACCAGCTATGCTGGCAGCACACTTTGCAACTGCCAAGTGTTTGCTAAATGTTGCTTCGACCCAGGGTGCAACCGAACAGCAATACCTACAAAAATAACATAAGGGATAGAAGAGTAGGTTTGTGCATTTTTAACACGTGGCTGCAGCAACCTATGTTCCTTGCTAGTATGGAGGAGGCCTTAGTTCAAGCTAGGTGAGAAGCATAACAGTAACCGTGAACAACATGGGTGTAGAAGAGTAATGACGTGCTGCACGTTTAACGTGTATCTGAAATTACCCCACGATATGGGCTGCCACTAAACAGGGCATTCACTGTTACAGTTGGAGTAGACAACTACTTAAACAGTATACTAATGTCCTGGGGTACGCTTTTGAAATGTCTTCAAGTAATCACTCAAAAAAGTGCAAGAAATCACGGTCATGCATTAGTTGTACGGTTAACTACTTGAACAGTAGAGTGCAGCAAATCAGTGTCAAACAGTTACAGTTTGATGGCGAGACTCAAAGCACAGAAGTCTTGCAGCAAAATAGTGCAAAGCACCAAATTAAAATGTATGAGCAATCACCCAAAAGGGAGTGGCCGAACAGTATCAAGTGCCCTGTTTAGGCAATATGCCAATTACAAATATGGAGTGCCACGAAGCAGTGTCAGGCACTGCTTGAAAGTAAGGGGGAATCTATTAGAAATGGGTGTAACCTACAGTGTTGCATTCTTTACACACATACGAGACAATAACTCTGAAAGGTACATACTAAAGCAGTAGCACTGTAAGAATGCAAGGGTGGGGGGCGTGGCCAAGCAACATGGCCGACAGGACGTGAGTCTTTCGAGCTCCCCATCCATCCGCCCGTAAATCCTTGTTAAATCCTGTGAAACTGCATAAAAATTGTCAGCCGCCGCAGGGATCGATTGCTGTTGCTACCTGAAGTTTGTGGAGCCAAGTTGCGGTGACCCGTGGACCCTGCGGCACCGTGGTGAGGAGGTGCGTGGTTCGGGCCTGCTGGGGAACACCCTCCTCGTTGGGGCCTTGCTGCGGGCCTGCTGACTGAGCGGGGCTCGCCTTCGGCGCTCCATTTCTCCCTCGGGGCGGCCATTGACCATCCGGGAACTGGATCGGCCGGAGTCAGGCGGCGATCTTGCCGGGGATCGGAGGACCTCACTGTGGACACCCAGAGTGGAGCTGGCCGTACTGTGGACCCCCCCTGCTCATGCTTGAGCGAGACTCCCGGGCGCACTGCTTTAATTCGGCGCCCGGGATTCGGACACTGCAGAAGGCATAAAAGAAGTGGCTGGACTTGCGGGCTCAGGTGAGAGGGTCTGAGGTGGGCGCGGCTCCTCGGATCGGGGCCTGAGGAGCGGAGCGGTCCGCTGTGGGCCCAGCCGGCTGGCGGTCGCGTCCGTCCTTG
This sequence comes from Calotriton arnoldi, assembly GCA_963921515.1. Taxonomy (NCBI): domain Eukaryota; kingdom Metazoa; phylum Chordata; class Amphibia; order Caudata; family Salamandridae; genus Calotriton; species Calotriton arnoldi. Next base: position 505,149 of record CAWUFW010000699.1, read on the forward strand.
GTGCCCCCTCTGGCTGAGTGGGTCGAGTGCGGGCCGCTGACGGCAGTATTGGTGAGCTGGGGCTGTGTCCCGTTGTGCGTTGGAACCCCCCTCTCCCCTTGAGACCGGACATCAACGCTGGGGCTGATTAAGGGGGCAGTGGCCTTTATCTGCAGTGTGCTGTGGCCCATTTGACCTGGGGCTTCTGAGAACAGTGGTACACAGAGGATTGACTGCGGTGGAGGGGGTGAGTGGTGGGATAGACTGCTGGCGTGGTTCCCCTACCCCCCCCCGCACCCCCTTGGACTGTAAATTAGTGCTGAACTGGATTGGGAGCAGTTGCCCTAAATGGTGGTGCGCAGGCCCTGAGGTGGTGCCCTCTGCCGGGGTGCGGAGGCAGGATTCAACTGCAACATTCAAAGTAAAGAAGACAGAGTGATGTTGGGGGTGCACAACAGATATAATTGCCTGGCTGCAATCCCCTGTGTGTTAGTTGCACTGGGGGCCTGACTCTGCTGCCCTGCTGACTCTACACCAGAAGACGTAAGAGACGGAATAGCCAGAGGGGGCACTTACCGGATCTAGTAGCGTGGCTGCAGATGTGTGCTCGCTGGTCGGAAGGCTGAGGAATAGTGACTTGCACCCTGCTGTTTTGGAACATTGTGCGCAGGGAGGCCCCTTCGTGTTGGAGTGCATGCTGGGTTGACTTATCAGTGAACTCCCATAGGGGTGGCATAGTGGCATGCAAATCGCACCAGTGGACACACAGTGCATACGCAACAGAATGTACAATGGGCAAAGAAAAGACCCAGAAGCCATCGGGATCTAACACCATTATGCAATATACCACCCCTAGACAACCCCCCCAGCGGTTGACTGGAGCGGCCGAGTGGGACTCTGGAGGGGGGGGGGGGACCTAGGAGGGGGGGTTGAGTCCGGAACCCACCAGGGCAGAACTCATGGCAGCTATACAGGGCTCTAGGAAGGCGCTCAAAGACCAAATAGACACTGCCTCCATAGATGTGAACCTACTACGTGCGGACCTTCGCAAGGTGGCGGACAAGGTCACGAATGCCGAGGCCAAGGTCCCTGTTCGTGATTGAGAGCGCATAGGGCCCTCGTCCCTCCCCCACCCCCGGGGGCACAGCCCCGAGCCATCATAGCCAAAATTCTCAACTATCGGGACAGAGACTGTATCTTGAGGGCAGCCCGGGAACATCAGAACCTTCAGTACGAAAATAATAAAGTAGCGGTCTACCCAGACTACACCAAGCAAGTCCAGGACCTCCGAAAGTCCTTCTTAGGAGTGAAACGCAAGTTGCGTGAGCTGAATCTGCAATATATGCTCCTGTATCTTGCTAAATTGAAGGTACTGACGGGGGCAGGGCGCAGTTCTTTGACTCCCCGGAGAAGGTCTCAGAGTGGCTGGAGATCCGGGGGGACGGGCAGCCGCCTGGGGAGGCGCGAGGACAGAGGCGACGCTGGGGGACACGCACGGATAGAGACCGCCGGCAGCGCAACAATCGAGTGGAATCGCAGAGTGTTTCTGAGCCATCGCAGCGGAGGATAACGGTGGACGAGGATATGTCACTGCAGTTGAACACCCCTGCGGAAGGTGAGGTGGACTTCAACGCGCGGGGGCTGCATCTGTTGAATCTGATGAACGGGATCAGTCTCCACAACCAACAATAGACATTGTGCCCGAGACTTTGATGGAGGATCCTCCTGAGGGAGAACGGGACTAAAAGATTGTCTATGGGACACTGGCACTGCGAACTGTCCTAGGATCATGCCATGGATGTACGGTAACAATGTATAACGTTGTCTGCTGATGTGGGAGACCGCTAGTAGTTTGGGAGCAGGGGGGGGGGGGATTGAGGTAACTCCAGATGAGAATGGAAATGGCGGAGGACATAAGGTAATAGATCATGAATATAAAAGAGAGGTATACTCCTTGAAATAGCAGTGGGCCTATGGATAAGTTAAGGGTGGGCGGATTGGGAACAAGAACATTGACTCTTTTGTTGCCCCTGTTGGGCCTAGTGGGATGCTGTGTACATCCTGGCACGAGCGGAGGGTGGGCACAATCGTCTGTAATGTTGGTCAAGTATTGTCCGTGGGGGGGGGGGGGAAGATTGTTTGGTTTTTTGTTCTTGTGTTAATGTAAGTTACGTTCTGAAGAAGGGCGGGTCGCTACAGGAGTGCGATGAGTCGTGGCGCATAGCCAAATGGGTTGCGCGATTACTTGAACATGGCACGTGAGGTAAAGTTCTTTAGCTAGAATGTTAGGGGGTTGGGTAATTGCACCAAACGTCAGAGTCCTCTCGTTCCTTAAAAGACACAACATAATGTTTGCATGCCTGCAAGAGACGCATTTAGATGACGCCTGGGCTACACGGCTGGCGAAAAAGTGGAGGGGCCAGGTGTTTCATTCATCGTATTCCACTTATGCCAGGGGTACTCTGATCTGGGTGGCGCCCGGCGCTCCTTTCACGCTACAGTATATTGAGGTAGACGTTGAGGGTCGCTATGTATTATTGAGGGGTAAGCTGGATGGTAGGGATATAAGCATACTTAACACCTATGCCCCAAATATTGATGAGCTCGCCTTTTTTATGTCACTACAGGATTTGATCACCACGGAATTGGACACCCCAATATTGTGGTTAGGAGATTTTAACTGCGTGCTGCACCCCGATTTGGACAGATGTCCACCCAGAAGGTGTACCAAGCCGCGAATGACTAAGCAGTTGCAGAAGGTGATGCATGACCTGAGACTTGGGGATATCTGGCGAGATCACCACCCACAAAGGAAAATATATACATGCTACACGCCCACCCATAATACCCATAGCCGGCTGGATAGGGTATTGGCAACGGAGTACCCAGCCTTCTTGGCGGCGGAAATTGTCCACTTGGCACGGTTTCTATCTGATCATGCGCCGGTGTCCTGCTCTGTACCGTGGGCTGCTGGGGTGCAAGGCCCCCGCAGCTGGCGGCTACCCGCCGATATGCTTGAGGATCAGGTTGGTAGAGAGGCAATTTCAAACGCCCTGACCGAGTATATGTCTCTAAATTGGGGCACTGCAGGCAATAGAGCCACTGAGTGGGACGCAATGAAGGCGGTGGTTCGGGGGACAGCAAGGGGGCTAACATATGGCGTTCGGAAGCAACTGCAGTCCGAACTTTGGGGTAGAGCGTGCTCACTGGCAGAGCTCCAGTCAAGGCCGCAGGGGCAGGATGACACCAAGGAGCGTGAACAGGCATTGCGTGAGCAGGTCGCAGATACGTGGGACAGACTGGACAAATATACGCTTACTAAATACCGGCAAAGACTGCACGCAGAGGGGGACAAGTCCGGCTGAATGTTGGCTTGGATCTTGCGAAGGGAACAAGCCCCCCCGATGATCACTAGCTTGCGCAGCCAGTCAGGCGACCTGGTTTATACCCGTGCAGGGCTGCTGGAAATATTTCGGCAGCCCCTGGAGAAAGTGTATACGGCTGACCCCTCGGTTAAGGCCGAGTCTTATATTCCATTCTTGGAGGGTCTCCCGTTGAGGAAACTGTCCGAAGAAGCTTGGGCAGAAATGGATGCGCAGATTACTGTAGAGGAGATAGTGGAGGCAATGGCAGAAATACCCAAAGCTAAGGCTCCGGGGGGAGATGGGCTACTGATTGAGTACTATCAGGCATTTTCAGCGAAGTTGGTCCAGCCATTGCTCCAGACATTTAATGAGTCATTTGATAGCGGGATATTGCCTCTAATGATGCGCTTGGGCGAAATCTGTATGATTCCTAAGTTGGGTGGAGGGGGGGCAGTCAGGACCCGGCAGCATACCGACCATTGACCATGATTAATACCGACATTAAAATCCTATGTAAAGTGCTGGCCAAACGGCTGGGGCCACACATGGGCTACTTGGTTCAGGAGGACCAGTGCGGCTTTATCCCGGGCCGTAGCACGTCCATGAATATACGACGCTTAGCGTTTATACTGCACGAGACACAGGAGGCCCCTGAGGAGATGGCATTGGTCTCTATTGACCTTGAAAAAACATTTGACACAGTGGACTGGGGCTATCTGTTGGAAACTCTTAGGATATTGGGAGTTGGCCCACGGTTCTGCAGGTGGGTACAAATATTGTACACAAACCCAATGGTCAGGGTGCGATTGGGTCAAAATAAGTCTGAGCAGTGGTTGCTGGGGCGAGGTACGCGGCAAGGATGCCCCCTGTCGCCACTGCTGTTTGCTATTGCTATAGAGCCTATGGCGGTATGGGCTAGGCAAGACCTAGGTCGCTGGGGTATACAAATGGGTAATAGCACTCACCTTATCTCGTTGTATGTGGATGACGCGTTATTTTATGTTGCGTCCCGCGAGAGGCTATCCCGAAGCTGCTGCAGCTGCTGGATCAATTCACAACCTTCTCAGGATTACGCATCAATAGGCGTACATCCTTGGCGTTCCCACTGGCAGGGTTAAAAGAATGTAGGGTGGAGAGGTTGCCTAGGCTGGGAGTGAGATGGGAGACGGACCACTTCCGGTATCTGGGGGTGCAGATAGCACATGGGGATGCAAAGCTACTACAATTGAATACGACTAGGGTAGTTGAGTCCCTGCAGCAGTCGGTAGAATTTTGGAACACGTTGCCATTGTCCTTGATGGGCAGAATAGCGGTGGCAAAGATGGTGATGCTACCTAGATGTCTGTACGTCTTACAGAATGCACTGTGTGCGATTCCTGCGAAGGTGTTTCGTCAACTGAACTCTCTATTAATCTCTCTGTTCTGGGTGGGGAAATGGTGCAGAGTAGCGCTACAGGTCCTGTCAAAGCGATATGAGGAGGGGGGCTGGGGGTGCCTAGGTTTGACCTATATTATTATGCGGCGCAACTCCGGCATGCGGTGCAATGGTTAGATGAGGGGGGATAACTGGGAGAAGCGCCTGCTCAGCGGCCGGGTGCAATGAGAGAGTCTACCTGTTATTCTGATGTAGGGTGCAGGGGCAAGTGTAGAACTACCATATGTGGTCCGGCAGACGGCCCTCATCTGGCAAAAAGTTGTGGAACGGGTGTTGGGGCGAGCTCCATTTCACCCAGAATTGACAATCTGGCAACTAGTCCCAGTACGAAGAATGGTGGAGAGTATGTCCTTCCAGTCTTGGAGGGAGGGTGGCTGCATGGTATTGGCAGACTTGTATGTAAATGACACCTTCATTACTTTTGAACAGGCGTGCGTAGGATTTGATCTGGGCCCGGGGCAATATCTCCAATACGCGGGCCTGATGCAACTGGCTAGAGTAACGTGGCCCACATACCCAAATATGCCACAGACTACTGAGACGCTAGATATCCTGTTAACGTGTGGCAGTGGGCGTAGGCTGGTGTCATTGTTGTATAAGTCTATGAGGGCGGATTCGGGGTCCCTAGCCCTTAAGGCATGGGACGTTTAGAACAAGGATTTGGAGGCGCCATTGCCAGAAAAGAGCTGGGTGAGGGTATGTTCACTAACGCGCAAGGCATCCTGCAATGCCCGACTGAAGTTATTGCACTATAATTTTGTGCAACAGGTGTACATGACCCCTGTAAGGCTCCACCGTATAGATGCTAGTCGGTCGCATGAATGTCCCCGATGCCACAGAGCTCAGTCAGGGTTTATGCACATGGCATGGGAATGCCTAGAAGTACAGCAGTACTGGTTTTACTGTAGTAGCGAGGATCCGTGAAGGGGTGGGAATCTGGTTAGAAGCTACACCAGAGCAGTGTCTCCTGGGGCTGGTCCCTCAACGCAAGAAACGGAAAATGGTCAATAAACTAACTCAATTAGCATTAGTATTGGTCTTGGTGAAGCGGAGGGTGGCCATTTGCTGGATGGGTGAACGGGCCCCAGCATTTGAAAGCTGGTTAAGGAATGTGGGTGAGTGGTCCCTGGCGGAAGAACTGCATATGAAGGCTTGTCGTAAGGATGAGAAGCTAGAGGAAGACATTGCAATTTGGAGAGAGTTATGCAGGGATTTGTTGAATTCAACGGGGCGGGAGGTGAGCAGGACAGTGGATCTGTCAGTAGCAGCGACATGTAGAGATTGGTGATTGGGCAACTTCCTAGCTAAGTCTACTGATATGTATATCGCTATGCCATTCATGTATAAATAACTGTGAAATGTATATAGGACTCAGATGTATAATGGAAATAAGTTGAAAGGTATCACTGTGGGTAACTGTTGTAGGACCGCTCAGTTTTGTGTGCGAAAAATTGAATAAAGTTTAAAAAAAAAAAATGCAAGGGTGGGTCACTACAGAGAGACACGAGATAACAAACTAGTGCCATATGTACTATTTGAAGTGGCGAGTGCAACCAGGCAAATGAATGGCTGTGACAAGGCAGTGTTATGTCTACTGTAAGAAAGGCAAGTAAGTACTCAAACTTCTAGAAGCCCTAATGAACAGTGTCATGTGACATGCTAAAGTTTGAAGCGGAAACTACTCCAAAAAGAATGCATCATAGTACGCTTTTGGAACCCAGGCCACCAACTGCTCATAAAGAAGTGTGCAGAGGATCAGTGAATTACTGTCTTAGAATGTGAAAGTGCGACCACTCAGACAGATGAGGAACAACACAGCTGTGTTCTATTAAAATGAGAGCAGGCAACTGCTCAAAAAGAAGGTGTGCAGGAGAGTACTGCGAGCAGATATTTAATCTGTAAATGGGTGGCTGCTGAAAGGGGTGCGGCAAGACTGTTGTGTGTACTTTTAATATGAGGGGACAACTACTGAAATAGGAGGTGTAGCAAAACAATATTATGTGCATGTTATTATAGGGTGGGACAACTACTGAAACAATACACTGTATGGTTATGGTATTTCTGAAGCACATGCACATCATTGTTTTACCATCAAGGAGTTGAAGAGACTTTCCAAATCATGCTCCTACAATAGTGTTTGTCAAAGAGCCACATTTTTGTTTCTGAAAGCCCATGTGGTTCTCAGTGTAGCACTGGTTGCTGGGAGTTGCATAATGGGGGTTCAAATGTCAACAATGTTCATTCGCCCTGCCATATCCTAAAGAATGTAGGAAGCGACAAACAATACATTGCAATAATCTGAGAATACAGGTGTGAACATATTCGATAAACTCAGCAATGAAGATGGGTTGACTCTTGAAAGAGTAATCTAGAAGTAATACACAATGCTTTAAAATGAATGTGCTGAGCGGCCGCAGGCCTACCCTGAGCAGCAATGGCTAGAGAGATGTGGCTCCATTTACTGATTTTCAACATTGGGAAGAAGCTGTTTTCTGAAACCTCAGTAAACACATTGAGGGTGTGGGGGTGGCATACCTTAACAAAATGTGTTTGTGGTATAAGGGGTATAACAGAGCATTTACGAGTACAGTAAGTAGTACTACAGGAGCACTCATTTACATACTCTTACATGCCTTTATTTATCAGCCCAGAAACGTAGTAAAAGTGTAAAGAGGGCACAAACCTTTCTACTTGTTCGTAATTGTATTTGAATATTCCCCGAGCATTCTTATTTAATTCCCATTTTAGATGGTCTGGTGCCAATTTAGAAAGGGATGTAAAAGTATGTAAAGGAGTACTACAGCAATACTATTTTACGAAGTCCAAAATGCCTTTCTAAGCCAATATGTGTGAAGAAATAGTTTCTGCGACTGCCAGTGCTGCCTTATCTGGCTAAAAGGGAAGAATCTTCTCATGGGCTTTCAACTGACGAAAACCACTTAACTACTGCATCAATGTACAATGTTTCAATTGTCTACGTTCCCCGAAGACAATTGCGATCAGCCGCATTACGTTTTGCAGTCATTCCCCGATTTCGCCTTACACGAACGGGGGCAGCACTCTTTCTTTTAAGGCAGTTAAAGCCTGGAACGCCCTTCTTTATGAATTGCGAAACACTCAAGATTTCAGGCTGTTTAAAAAGCAGTTAAAGACCTTGCTTTTTAACTAACTTACAGCTCCTCCTAGCTCCGTGCTCTTTGTTTTCTGCAGTTGGCTTTCGCGCCGGGACACTCTAGTATCTGTGCGCGCTATAAGTGCTTTATAACATAACATAACAAGCAGCCCGGGACAATGGCGGCCGCTTTGAAATTAAAAAGGTCTCGCATTTACAAGAGTTTGAGCTATTAGCATTGTAAATGACAATGTCATTTATTTATATGTTAATTATCAAAACAGATAAATAAAAGGCATTGTCATTTACAATGCCAATAGCTTTAACTCTTGCAAATGCAAGACCTATTGCATTGCAAATGCTTGTTTTTTCTTTCTTTCAAACATGCTGCACAGCAGCCACACAGCTGTACAATATGGCATAGAAAACACAAAGCCAAATAAATAGCTCGGCTATTTGCCTTTCAATGTTTTGGTTACAAATAATTAGATTAGACCACTAGAGGGGAGAGTTGCGCTACATATAGAATGCAAAAAATGAAAAAATAGTACCTAAATCACAGTTCGAGCATGGAGGACACTAATTAAGAGAAATCAATCTGTACTTGGTCCATGCAATACACAAAGAAACGGAAGTGACGCAGAAAGTGACTCCTGGGACACTGCCGAATTAGAAGGCACCAAAGAAGAGTGATAATGATGCAAAAGAATAGTAATTAAAGGGCGAGCTAAAAGTCCCTTTTTAGATTTTTTTTTAATTATACACAATAGATCTTCGCCAAGTGACAGCGAATACGTGCTGCCTGCAGGCAAGCCCTAAATAACAGAAAGTACTACTGGCCACCACCTGCAACTACGGGCACAAATTAAACACAGTCTTTAACATTTCAAGCTAACATTGGCCTTAACAGAAAAAAAACCTACAGAAAACCTATAATTTTCGCAAATAACATATTGCAGCAATATGTTGTCACACCGGTCTCCTTACAAATTATTAAAAGCTCAACGCTCGGAGGGCAAAACACCATGACCTCACCCCCCAACTACTGCATTTTCTTCATTCCATCCACCCACCTCAGCCCATCGCCCTTAGGACAGCAAGATTCTGGTCAGTAGCATTCAACACTAAGTAGAAAAATGCATTATTTTGCATATCTGTACACTATAGTCTTAAAAATGACCATAACTGAGCACTCATGAACATTTTACAAAAATTGTGACAAATCTGCTGTTAAGGTATTTCTTTATTGGAAGGATTATATGCAAAACATCAAATATCCATAATGGCCGTATTTAACTGTGTTAAACTGATGGTATTTGCGAACTTAGGATTTTACGCATATTTTTATAAAAATGCAGTCTTTAGAAAAGTACGTCGTGCTGGTGCAGACACAGTGGCCAGTGCTGTGTTAGAACTGATCGCCCAGGCCTCGCCTGTGCATTCAAATTTATGTTAAGAAGGAGTGAGCGACTCGCAAGAAGCACCAAAGTAAACAACATTGGAGAATGATGAGGCGAGGCAAGCAACATTACACTACTAATATACATAATGCAAACAGTCTGTTTTCTAGGCCTGGTGGGCAGTGGGTCAGGCGGCAAGTGCCCTCTGGAGGGCGAGTGGGCTTATACAATGAGAAAAATGTTTGGAATCTTACTGTGGCAACTAAAGAAAATAAAAGCGCCTTAGTAGTTTCATGAACTAGCACACTTAAGGGAACAGGATCTGCAGAGTGGACTCTCTACTGACTTTTACTACTAAGGCCCTCGCTTTAAGACTTAGCTAGACCTAGCTAGGTGCGGAGACCCCGGGGGACAAAATTTAAATTACCAGCCAGAATCTTTGCACCAAGTGTTTCCCACCAAATGGGGAATAACCACCTGGACCCAGAGTTACCAGGCGCTTTACCGGGCAGTTCTTCTCAATTTCGTTGAAATAACCACTAACATTTAATGCCTGCAGCAGGGGTGCCAGTGGGGTGTGCGGGGCGGTAGGGCGTGGATCCAGGGCATGCCAGTGTGTGTGTCCTGGCCGAGCACTGTGCTACCCGGAGTGCTTCAAAGGGAGTGGGCAGGGCTGTGCAATGTTGCTGCCCGTAACCCCTGCCCTGCAGCACGTGAGAGGGTGATGTCTCTTGGCCTGGAATCATTGGGTCCAAAGTTGATGGGGCCGATAATTCTGACCCCGGTACATACTTGAAACGGCGACTTGGGGTATTTCACCCGGAGTTATGGCTCAATATTTAGTATAAATAATGTTGCTTTTATACAACAACAAATTCTCATGTGAAACCACCATTGTCCCAATGGATGAGCCCATGAAACTATTCACTCTCAGTAGAACATTGTGCTACAGAATCCTAAAGAAAGAATCATTATTTTATACCTGGGAAAGTAACATTACATCGAAGAGCAGTATTTACTAAGTTTCTTGTATATGAATAGTCTCTGTTAAGAAATTCGTATCCAAGTGGAGTGGAAGACTGAAAGTTCCACATGAGCACCGTGCATTCAAAATACAAAGAAAACAATACATCACCAATCAGAAAACAGATCCCCCTCAAGCCCCATCCAGATGAGAGAACTGTTCAAAATATTCTGGTAACTAGCTGACCTGCATACCATGAAGAACATAACCGCTGATGAATTCTGCAAACCCCACAGACTTTTTTCATGAAAAATACATTTTATAAAGCTCAAATAGATAAAGCGGACATCTGACCATTTGCCTTGATAAATCTCTTTCTTGCAAGGTTCTCTAGCATCTTTGATGCTACTTGACTCCATCAATGTGCTTGGGGTAGTCAGCAGGGCCAATACTTCTGGCACCAGTTGAACAGTTGCCTCCATCAAGCACCAAGGACTCTACTCCCTAATGACTATGACTGCGCAATAATTGTATGTGTCAAGTTGTTATCAATAAAAAGAATTTAAAAAAAAAAGTTTTAAAAAAAACAATTAAAAAAAGTTTTAAAAACAATTTTAAAAAAAAGGACCAAGGACTCCTTTATAACACTACTCTTGGACATTGAAGAGATAAGAAATGGCTCCCACTTCTGCGCGTTCTTGGAGCATTGAAACACGCCAGTGTGACTCTTTAACCTCACAGAACTGTCAGAGGAGCGCAGAAAACGTTCTAACTTCTGGCCTTTCTTGAACTTCTATTTCCAAAGCAAGAGCCTGGAGACCGAGGTCACCTACCAATGTCAAGAGTTCGTCTGGACCAGTGTTGCCAATCTGGCCTTGGAAGCACAAATTGTCCCACCAAATAGAAAATGTGCTGTCAGCCTTTCCTTGAATTCCCTGGACTGTCAGAGGGTTTCTGGGAATATGGTGGTTTACCACTGGTGTCCCAAACCATCCAGAATACTGAGCTCCAATTGGATTATCAAGTTAGTACCCCTGGTCACTTAGCTCTCCAGGAGTAGCAAAGATGACTACTCATCGCTTTCTCCAGGAGGCGTGAAAGCATGATACAGTAAGAAACAATAATTTCAATATGTCCCTATGCACTAAGAACCATTAAAATTATGATGTACAGTGACAATTAGGTGGTCCTATCAATTTCTGGGCCCCACATATGACCCCAAACGTTTTAATGGTGGGAACATGTGCACAATGCACTGAGTTTTTAAATAACACTGAACTCTGTGGGTGATGCTAACCTCTGTTGAAATGTTTGCGAGTTCTTACATATTTTTGGGGTTTCTTCAAATTTACTAGAGTGTTCGTAGTTGTTTCTTTAAATGAATTGTATTGGTTTTTATGAAAATCGTGCACAAGACCATAAAGGCATGTTTGAAACTGCACAAGATGCAATATAGTTAGATATGGTCCAAGTTTTATTTCTGATTTTACTTGTCCGTTCACGATGCTGAAGGGTATTTAACAGCCACCGCAAGCAAAGGTCCATAACAACGAAGTAACGATAATACAACTTCTAAACAAGGGTCAGTTTAGCATCTTTGTGGTGTCTTTTGTGGCAAAAGCAAAGTTATCATTTTGGTGCTAGCTCAGTCTGCTGTCCCCTCATGCAGCGAGTGTGCATTACGTTTGCTGGGGCACTGCGATTCTGCGGCGGTTTCCACTGTAGTGCCTACCCAGGTGCCTTTACCAAAGTGGTACAACATTTGTATGTTTCCAAGTACAATGGAGGTGCTGAGGTTCCCTCTTTCAAGTGAGAGTGAGGATGGCCAAGCTATCAGATACTTTCTTAACAATTTTGAAGGATTAGTGGAGAAACTCCCTGGTGATTTAGGTTTGCAGTGCCTCTCGCCAGCTCTATGTCACCTTCGCCAGTATATGATCCTAGAGTGTAGTAAGGTGCTATGATCCAGTGTTTTCGTGGTTTGTGGGTTGCACATGAAAATCGAGAAAAGACTGTTGTTGAACGAGGGACTGGTTTTGCGATGCGCAAAGAAGTCATGTCCAACTATTTTTGGGTAAGAAACATATTGTGATTCCGGGCAAGTCACTTAATTTCCCTGTGCCTAAAAATATAATATGAATGTGTCCTTGTGCCATTTCACTGGTGCTCATCTAAATTGTGCCAATACCTTGGCGACGAGTTTGCGCTATACAAAACTGCAGTTCGCGCCAGACACAAGTGCAAAGAAAATGTGTAGAATAAGTTATATCTACAGACGCTAAAAAGATCCCTGTGCTAATGACACTGAATTTTGCAGTTGATAATTCAATGATGAAGGCCAGCTCTGTAAGGTTCAACTGAGGGTGATTTTAGGAACTATAACTAAGTGTTGGAAGACTAGTGGGAGTTAATCTCTTTATTGTCACTAACCGATGTTCTCATATTAACCAAATAGGAAACCAATTCCGAGGTGTGTTACTAAAATATATGTTGTTCTATTAATTCAAAATGATTGAGATCTCCGACACAAGAGCTAAAAGGTATTATTTTGTTCTGTCTATAAAAATGATTTGTGAAAGTATTCAACTGGGCTGATCCTGAAGATGGAGCTATAAACTCTGAAAACCACTGACTGCTTTTCAAGTATTCCTTGACTACGTTAATAAACATTAAAATATTGAATCAATGACAAAGTGAAAATATTTATGGTTTACAAAAATAAACATACACGGACTGATATACCTGCTGGTAACTGTTTTTGAAGAGACTACTATCTCATTCATTTGGAAAGGGCCTGTGTGTTCCAAGGGGACAAGTATTGCTTCTCCGGTTACTAATAAAGATGGCCCTATAGAATCACAAGGCGAAAATCAGGACAGAGAGAGAATTTTACTCCACTGTCCAATGCAGCGAAGAAGTTGCCTCGAAGGACTCCCTGGTACTCAGACTCTTTGATTCTGGCTGCTCTCAGGGAGCTTTAACAAACCACTGGGAGTAGTGAAAAAAGTTACATCTCTTGATGAGGCCCTGGTTTCTGTGGGCAAGCACCGCTCAAAAGAGGAGAAAGATCTACAAAGTGTCCCATTGGTTTGATCAAAAGTGTGCAGCCTCACTGATGAGCCGCCTTGAGACACACGTCAAGTAACAAGGAAACTCACAGCGAGCTGGTAATGTCTTCGCGTACTTAGAATGCTGAGTCCGGCCTCAGAGGAGGGCCATCTTCATGCTACAATCCAGGGTTTTCTGGAGTGGGAGGTGCAGTCTTCTGCTTCTCCCTCTCGCTTTTAGTTTGTGGTACTAAAAGGGTACAAACAGTCAACCAGAAGCACGAAGGAGGAAGAGGAATCAAGAGGTCTGGTGATTAATGAAATCATCAGCGCAGCTGGGATATACGCTGTGAGGATTTGCCTGCATGTAAGCTACATTATGAATATTTCGTTTTTTACCCTATGCAAGGTTTAACATTGCATTGTCTATGAGAGACTTAAGAACTTTAAATGAAGGCAAAACGAAGTGTTTTCCATCTGGTTTGAGCAGTTAATATACATGCTGACATGGCTGCCACAAAAATCGGCATTTGCACCAAGAACTCTGACAGTCCTTTGTTGCTTGCCATTTTGAACGTTGCACCAATGAAATCATCTCTGAAGTTATTTAAACATATGCCAGTTTCAATGAAGTTTTAAAGAACACTGAAGAAGGCAGAGAGACGAAATGCATTTGTTCACAATAAATCATTAATGTCCCGTGAGCTGTTTTTGAGCATATATATATATAAATTCACTGGTAAACCCCATGGTATCCTATCTACTTCCAAGTACTGTTTTAACGTAGTCCTATCCCACCATTTCTGGGATTCCTTCTTAGCAAGTCTTTGTAACTTTATGAATAAATTCCCTAAACCTCTGGGTGATTAATTACTACAGGTGCTACCACCATTGCCTCTTGATTTAAAGAGATAACGGGATATGACTATGTTACAACAATACTTTGAAGTTGACTGGATACCAAGGGGCTTACGTATCAACATATTTCCAGCAGTAGAAGATTTAGATGAGACTCAAGCAGCAAAATGGGAAAGGAAATTGACCGAGACCTCAAAAGAATTAGGGCCTGATTACGATCTTGGCGGACGGGTTATGCTGTCACAATGGTGACGGATATCCCGTCTACCGGAATATAAATCCCATAGGATATAATGGGATTTATATTTCGGTGGATGGGATATCCGTCACTGTTGTGACGGAGTAACCCATCCGCCAAGATAGTAATCAGGCCCTAATGTTTATGCTAATAGCACAGTAGTTAAACGTATTTTGATTATGAAATGAAAGTGAAGCAAGTAAAATTTTGACAAAAGAGAATCTGAATTTAGTAATTCTTAAATTTGTAAGGACCTAAGAACTAGTAAATTAGATATATAAAGATCATATTGCATAGATTTTTGGTTTTGCTATTGCATGTGAGCATACTGTTTTTTTCCCTAATAAAAAATCTGTACCTTGTAGTAAACACTACTCCCCACATCCCATTCTTAAAGAATTTTGCGCCAGATGGGTAACTGGCATAGAGGGTAGAGTGTGCAGGGCCTGAGAGCTCTGTTATCAACAAATATAGTTTTTACATTTGCTACTGGATTAACAGTCTATGGGTTTTCATGTGAGGTCCTGGATTGCAGATGCACAAGGAGTACAGAGGACACGCAAATAAAACACTTGATCATGATTCATGATGTACTATGATGTTGGCATCAGGGCATTGTTGCAGTGTTTCACTAAGTTAAAATCCAAGGTTCCCAGGGAAATAGAAAAACGCTCTAAAATATACCACTCCACCCCATAAGTCAGCAGTCCTGTCATTCTTCAGAAACGGTACCCCGAAACAACAGAAACCGCAAAAAACAGTAATTCTTCAAGTCAAAAAAAGCACTGCAGTTTTAACTTAAAGAAAATGTCAAAAGACACTTTGCATCACAGTAGTTCAATCAACCAACCTTTAAAAGTTCTTTTAGGACTTGGAGAAATTTCCGCGATGACGTTAGTGTTCAGGGCAAATCCTTGTTCCGCAAGTATACCGTCACGAAGTCTGCAATCTACGTTTTTGTGCAATAGAGGAATTCAGGACCCGTTTTAACTCTGTAGAAGTACCCACTAAGCAGCGGGAAAGTGGAAGGAATAGATTTGACAATTCAGATGACTCACAAGGAAGTAGGGGAAAAATGTATTTTGTAAAACACCGGAAACCCTACGTCTCAAATCACAGAACCTCAACCTGCCACATGTGGTTGCGGCCAGAGGTGCCGACTTTGGAACTGGAAAACCAGGTTCGAGTCTCAGTGATGGCCAAACATCCTGTGATTCCAGACAAATCACTTAAACTCCCCAGGCTTATTAAAAAAAAAAAATGAAAGTGACCGTGCTTAATGTTGCTGGTCCTCATGTAAAGGGCACCAATACTTTCGGGTCAAGTTTGCGCTTTATATTAAAAAATAAACTGCAAAAAAAAAATTTGTAGCAGAAACTTTGGGTATGCAAATGTTCACTGGAATGTGGTGAATCAATGTCTCTGTGCTATTTATTGCTGGTACACCACTGATCCATCCTAGACCTACTATTTTTCAGCTTCCTCTCTATTCCTTCCATACCCTAGTCTCGCCAAGTCGCTCACTGCATAAGTGGTCCGAACTCTGTGTTGTCAGATGCCCAGACGTGGGTCCCGTGCTCTCCATGCCGCTGGAGTCAAGCTATCCTGGCTGATGAGGGGTGAAACCCCGAAACCGGTCCTAGGATGTTTGTTTCCAGTCCAGGGAGGACCTGGCCTGGCAGTTCGGGCTGGACTGTTCCCATTGGGTGCAGGGTCAAGACTAATTTGCATATGGCTGGGTTCAAACTGGAATGGCATGGTGAGCAAAAAAGACAACGGATTTAGGCCCAGATCTCTGTACTGGGGTGAATGTATGACAATGTTCTGCATTCTGTCCATCAATTGTTCTTTTTACATTTGTCAGATAGCCGAGTGCATACACTTGTACAGCGCACCACAGAGAAAACCGTTTCTAGGCACTATGCATTCAACTGTCTGCCCGCTATCAAAGAAAGACTAGAAAATTATTCCCCTTTTTTCGTGCCTCTCCATATTTCATTTCTCGGTATCTGTCCTATATTCCTCCTTACTTTCCACGTTTCTGCTCATCCCTAGAATGAGATGCATCTCTCGTCAATTTTTTCATCTCGCTTATTATTGCTGTGTGCTTAGGTACATGCACCCGCCATAATGTAGTCCACTAACTGTTTAACTGCTATCACTTGTGTGCTTTTATTTCCATTTAAAAGGTGTCTGTACAATCAAAAAGTTCAAATGATAAGTACTCCGAGTTTTTAATATTGCAGTTTTTTTCTTTTTGTATATATATCAATACGGATGCTATCGTATCTCTATTCCTAAACATGGACCAACAAGTTGAAATTCTGTAATTTGATTGGAGAGTTACTTTATTATTGTATTTTACTAAAATCAATACAAATTATGGAACAAAAAAAAAGAAAGGACTCAAAAACGGGGGTTAAATGAGTTGTGTAAATGTACAAATTATTATTAGGTTTTCGCTGGATATATATTGTCAGATTATTCCATATCACTCTGGGGCCTAGATTAAAAAAATTATAATCATATCTCCATGTTGTTGAGGTGGAAGTTCTGCACATTTTATGACTAACAGCCCTTGGGTTCACATGTATCGTTTCACGAATGACGCCCACAGCAGGTGGCACCACAGACAATTATCTTAGTGGACTCTGCTTATAAATGACCCTGTCCTAGGTCTACAAACAATCGTACTATATGGCTTTTTTCAGATCTGGCCTTTGAGACTACTTTAGCTGTCTCGCCAGACCACTGTCTTCCAGGAAATTAATTAATATAACTCAGAGGGGCATTTGGTCAGCATGCTTCATCCACTGGTCTGCTGACTTGTTTTTCACTTTTTACTTCTGCCCACTAAAGAATTCGGCATGGCGCAAAGAGTCAGTCCTCTTTACCCACATGCTCCCTTCACTTTGAGTGAATGTACAACGCCTGTGCACATTGTTCACTTGGGCTTAAAAATAGCTATTATATCTTCAGTGGCAAAGACCATTTAAAGTTTGCATTTTTTAATTCTATTTTTAATACACATCTTATCTTTAAGAATATGGATATTTATTTTGACTGCATTTTAGAGGCCCAAGCAGACGATAATTTATTTCCGGTCTCCTTTTCAAAGTTACAAAGCCAGTAAGTGACACTGTGACATTTTAGTTGCCTGCAATTTCAATGCTTGGTATAATGATGATTTCTTCGTGGCGGTTTCACAAGAAATAATAGTAAAATACACGGAACAAATGAATGGCTTGTTAAAAAAAAATATATATTTACTAGTAAAATTGCCACATCTGTGACTTTTTTAAAAATCAACATTTGTATTGCAAATATGGTAGACACATTTAGGTGGTTGCCTATTTTCTTTTTTTTTTTTTATTGTTATACTTGTGGCATATGCATGCCATAAAAAAAAAAAGTTAAAAAATAAATAAACACACTGCATCAGCATGCCAAGGCCATACTTAATGGCTTTGCCACAGCTTTTTTTCGCTTTGCAATTGAGTACTTTGGCGATTCCTACGTTTTGACCAAGCCGTGGGTGTGCCATTTTGAAGAACGAGTCACAGAAAGCCAGAAGCGCTAACTATGCAATTAAATCCCTAAATGCGGAGTTCCAATTTCTATTTTGTGCTATCAAAAGGATAAAAGAAAAACCAGAACCACAACGTGAATAGATTTATCCTGCTGATTTTACAGGCATGCAACTCAGCAGAACAAGAACCAACCGGATTAAGCACAAAAGGACCTTTTGTTTCACATTTCACAACAGCTGAGATGTGACTTAGAACACACGGCCAACAACGCTCCAAAAGCTTTTATGTTAGGTCACAGGGAACATTTTTTTAAATTAAATTGTAAAATTGGGCTTTCGGTTAAACAGAGCTTAAACAAAAGGCTGAGTGTAACAGCCACGCATATTTTACAGAAGGAAGTGAGGAGGAAAGGGGAAAAAATAGCTACCGCAGGAAATGAGTCATGATGTGTGGAGTTCGGGTCACATTTTAAAACTTCATTCTTTGCTTAACATCCAGTAAATGCTTCGTCACTTCCAGTAAACTGGTAAACATACTGGATACAAATACAAAGGTCAGCGCAGGCCACTATGCAATGACCCACAGCACAGCAAAAGAGTTTGCATCAAAGGATCGGGTGTTGTCACAGCACCTTGGGTTGCGGAGTAGTGTGCTGCTCGCCGAAAAGCGCTTCAACGCCTAGTCAAGGTTAGAAAGCGCTATATAAATACAATTACAATTTCCTTCACTAAAAATGTTGCATAAACTTCAGTTATGGGCAGGGCCACTGCAATTATGCGGTTGTGAGGCCGCGTCGATTTTTGCATACTTATATCATTTGCCACAAAATCCATAATCTGCCACATAAGGCGCAAATTTTAACAATAACAAAAAATTGATTATAGCTCAAATGGTTCAAAGGTTACTAAAAGTGCAGCAACACATGTCGCCGCGTGTTGGAAGGGCCTTTGCAAAGCTGGACTGGTGAATGTGCCACATTCTTAGGAGCGAAGCAAACACAAGGAAATGATGGACGGAGCACTGAAAGTTTCCAGAGACTCACCCCCAGTCACAGATCTGGTTTGAATCCATCATTTTCTTTAGCTCACTTCGCCACCCCCGTCAGACCAAGCCACATGCAAATCAGTCCTGACCCTGTTCCTCATGGGAACAGTCCAGCCCCAACTGCCAAGCCAGGTCTTCCCTGGACTGGAAACAAGCATCCTGGGACCGGTTTCGGGCTAACAGCCCTCATCAGCCAGGCTAGCTTGAATCCAGTGGCAAAGTGAGCAAGGGACCCACGTCTGGGCATACCCTGCCAACTTAGGGTGAACAAAGCAAACACAAGAGGATTACAAAATGTGCCACATTATCAGGGGCAGTAGCTCGTACTGTGAAGTGGTAGGGTGACACACAAAAAAAGACAATTAAAAAATAAATAAAACTGCACTTACCTGCTCCGATGGTCGCTGCCTTCATCCAGATCCTCGCGTCCTTGTCAGGAACCTGCTGCACACTGCTCAGGCTCCCAGCTCCCAATCCCAGCTCTGCTCACATGCTGGGAATGCTATTCCCAGCATATGCGCAGCGCTGGGATTGGTCTGAGCGCCTCGGTTCGGAGCTCAGACAGACTGGGAGCCTGTGTTGGTTTCTCCACCCAGCTGTACAACACAGGTAGGTGGAGAAAGGCTAAGTGTGCATGATGGTGTGGCCGGCCCTCTGGGGGCGGCCAAACCGTCATGTGCATCTAGCAGTGCCCACCACTCCCCCCTCCTCCCAGGTGCTGCAGCATCACTGTGGCTGTCCTAGACCCTCCCTCGGCTCGGCTGGCAGGCAGCGTGCAGGACACAAAATAAAATGATAACAACAACGGAGGAGCCGCCACTGCACAATATACCACATAATTTGCCTTCTTTTGCCGCATAATTGACTCAAACCTACCGCATAATTTGGCCCTCTCCTGCTGCATAGTTCCAGTGTCCCTGGTTATGGATCAGAGCAGAAAATGCACAATGGCCGCCAAAGAAGTGTTATACTGCATTGTACTGTCCTGTCTCGTTTGTATAGCGTTTATACGCGTAAAGAAGCCCCAAACTACTTTCTGGGAGGATAACTAAGTAGCAACTCAGTTTATTACGGTAAACCAAGGTTGATGTCAAGCAATAATTCTACCGAATGCAGCTAAAGCTGCAAAATCTTTTAGGTTAAACCGTAAAGTAGGCAATTTTAACTAGAATACAATAAATGAATCTTTATCCAATGGCCAATCAGAGAGCAGAGACATCACTCTTCAAAAATGGTACAGAGGTTCCTCAAAAGTTACTAACACTGTGCCTCTTTTTAGTCGATTAAAATGTGCGGATTGTGTACATGGGGAAGAGGAGTGTCTATGTCTCCTCGGTACATTGACGTCTAAGACGACCTACAGGTAATAACGGCAAAAGCCAAAAGTTGCTCAAGCCCCAAAGGAAGTTCTGCCTGTTCTGCTGTCTTGAGAGTTTCCGTCAGGACTTTCTTAATTCTGAGAAAAAAATAGAAATTTCAAGGGGCTCTGCAGACCTGCTTGTGACTGCAGCAAAAGTGAAAGATTTCGAAATGGGGAAGCATAGGAAACCCAAAAGTTCACCTCAGCAAAAGTATCTAATGCACTTCCATTTTGCAGATCTTCGTGGTGGCTGAAATTGGAGCGTAAATGAGGCAGTAAATGATCCTCGTCTCAGTCCTTCGTAGCGCCATCGCAACAGGCACGTCAGGGAAAATGGAGATCACCCGGTTATCAGAAGTCTCCAAATGCTTCAAAAGACTCCTACCCAAGATCTCCATGAATAAAGGTTCCTTTAATTCTTTAAAAGCTTTAAGTTTTTTACAGCCTTGTCCACAATGTTGCCCGTAATGTTGTGGGACCGGGCGTGACCGAAACCTAACCTTTCACAACCGGCCTGGGTTGCTTGTTGCGGTTCAGGGAGGACCTGGCCTGGCAGCTTGAGCTGGACTGTTCCCATTGGATCAAGGTCAAGACTGATTTGCATATGGCTGGGTCCAAACTGTGGTGGCATGATGTGCATAATAACGATGGACTGGAATGCTACCCTAAGCAATTACCAGAGACTGAGATTAATTCCAGCATTTCATCCATCACGTTTTTGTATACTTTAGTGTGTCGCCCTAAGTGGGATAGGTATGCCCGGACACGAGTCCCGTGCACACTGGGCCACTGGAACCAAGCTATGCTTGGCTGATTAACCCTAACTAGGACAAAACCAGGCCTGGATTGCTTGTGCTCTGGTTCAGGGAGGACCTGGCCTGGTAGTTTGAGTTGGACTGTTCCCCACTGGAGCAGGGTCAAGACTGATTTGCATATGGCTAGGTCCAAACTGAAGAAGCATGGTGTGCAAAATAACGATGAACTGGAATGTGGCACGAGTAATTACTAGAGTCTGAGCTTTGTTTGTATACTTTAGCATACTACAGAGAGTGGCAAAGATGCCTTTGCTCTCAACAAGCAAAAATTGGGGAGCCATTTCTTGGTGCTGGGCCACACAATGTTAATTTTCCCATTCCCAAGGGCTTTATGATGAATGAGATAGCAAAAAACGTCCCTGACAATGTGTCACAATCCGTGGTGCAGAAAAATAGAACAGAAAACCCCTTGACAAATGTCAAACTGCCTCAGGGAAAGGGCTAAGCTCAGGATCCTGGCTCATTGTGCATTGAATAAAGTAAAGGACACCATATAGACCAGTCAAGCCTACATACAGCCATCCACTGGTGACACCTTTTCATATCCACAACCATTACTGTTTTGGTGCCACCTCCTGCCCTGGACTATAATATTTTTTTCTGGCTCCAGTCTGAAAAATTGAGATATTTCAAAAGACAAGGAATTTGTATTAATAGGTATACGTTTGATACAGGTTTTACCTATTTATTTAAAGGTTTTATATTCTGATGCTGCGCCGTAAGGAAGTGGTGTGGTTTTCATTAAAAAAATATTATTGTTCTGGAGTTGCGTGCTACTCGACAAAAGTGCTTCAATGCCTCGTCATAGGTAGTAAGGGCTATATAAATACAATTACAATTTCATGAAATGAGTAACAGTGCAGGTTATGGGGCACAGTTAAGTGCAGTGGTTACTTACTGCTCAGTTGGATATATTTAGATTTTTTCAGGAATAACCTCAAGAGGCGAGTCTTTAAATATTTTTGGAAGTTAAAGAGAGAAGGCGGAGTTCTCTAACCAGGAGATCGAGTTACAAAATAATACAATTGCTTCTGATATAGTAGTGTACCTGAATTACCAGTAATGCTAAAGTGAACCATGTTTGTGGTTGTTGGGCACACACATACTTTTACAAATACAAAAACCCTCATGACACCAAAACTTTGACTTCGTTTTAAAACAAGCATTGGCAGCACCAACATGTCTGGCACTGGCTGTCAGCCCTTGGTATTTGCTGATGCCCGTTTTGTTTTGTCATTGTTTTGCAAAACTTTATTGTCGAGGAAGCTGTTGGGCCCTCATCAAATAAAAAAAATAAAAAACACTGGCTAAAGGCAAAAACAAAATATAGGGGTATCAAAAAGCACATATTGTCAACGTAGCCCCTGGGCAGTGTGTGGAACTACTTTGTGTGTGGAGGTGTTCTTTGTGAAACGGTGAATGCGGTCACTCAGTGAAGTTTAGCCAGGCACTGAAGTATGCCGAATTGTTGTTGCCCCATGCTGTATGCTTTATTGGGTGGAAGAAAAATGTGAATAACTCAGCACTAGGCTAATGAATGATGAGGGCTTGTTAAAAGCAAATAAAAGTTTATTACACACATAATTTTAGTAAAATCAAAAGGTATTGGCGAGCCTCAAACCTAAAATAGGATCATGAACAGTCCAAATATTGCAAAATAAGACAGGGCCTAAGAGGCGAGATAAGCCATCGCAGAGGCCACCTGATACCATAAACGTGAGTGCCTGACGGATTATTCTGGGGTTCGCATCAGAGGTCCCAGTCTCTTGAATTTGTTGACTCCTGGGGAGTGCAGCATACTCTTAAAAAAGGGTCGTCTGCTGGCACTGCTACAAGTTTTGCATCGGCATAGAAAACCCTGGAAGGACCGCAACCCCTGCTATTTAGAGTCAGACTAACGTGACAAAAAACCTCTACAGTCCTGGATGCCTGCTAGGGGTGCATTTGATCTCATGGCAATTCCTGTCTCCTACATGCAATGGAATACTCACCATAAATGTGTGCATTTCAATGGCTCCATCCTAATGAACAGATCTTACTTTAGCCACTAATCTCTACAGGGTCTTCTTCTGTGGGCATGATGGCATGGGACATTAACCACACAAAGCACACCCATGCTTCATACTTCACTGGTCCTACCAACACCACATTTGTGAGGTCTAAAACCCAGGGGCAGCTCCTCCGTCATGGCGGAGAAACATAGCTTCACTGCTGGAATCAGCAGACGCATGTAAAATAAAATGATAATGAAGAAGTTAATAAAACTGCTTTATCATCATTTTATTTTACTCCAAAGCTGGCGCTGAGTCTTGAGGGCCGGGCCATCAGGAGCAGGAGGAGTGGTGCGCCCAGGGCACTGCCAGTGCGCATTTAGGTTTGGCCAGCTGTCTTACGACATGCGTACTTGGATATCTCCAGGCTATTGCTTGGAGATATTGGCAGGGCTCAGTACCTACTGGAGCGTGGAACCAATCCCTAAGCTTCTCTCATGCTGTGCATTACCAGAATGATAGTAGCATCTGGAGTGGTGCAGGGGACTCTGGAAGCCTGTGTGAGCATCGTCTGAAGAGGCGTCAGGCTGCAGATACGTTTTTTTTTAATCCTGACCCCCCACCGCGCTGCCCCACTGATTTCCCCAGCCTGCTGCGCCACTGCTAAAATCTCTACACAGACCACCTTTTAGAGAAAGATCCCATTTCAGAATTCTGTCTCACATACAAATCTATGCAAGGCCTTGGCCCTGCCCACCTGCTGGACAAATCGCCTTAAATTAAGATCGTAATGGCAACGTTTTAACAGCACACCACCATTCTAATCTCGACCACAACTATGCTGCTGTTTTCCTTCAGTGACTTTCTTGTAGCAGAATATTTGCAGGCCACATGCAGTCATCTGACCTTCCCAAAGCTTCTGAAAAACAACCCATTCATCAAAGCATTCAAATGTCCCCATTCTTCTAATGTGTAAGGTAGGGGTGACCTGAACCTTCCCATTGGTGGCATGCTAACGCTGCACAAATCACAGAAACAAATGTTAAGCATATCAACAGCCAGCGACAGAACACATTCGAGAAGTGCGTTCATTTACAGAAGACTACTTGATTAACTTTGTTTTCGCAAGGAAAATAAAGAGTGCTGTTGTGGGTTCAGCTTACCACGTGAGTAAAAGCAGCAGCCAAAGCAATATCTCAAGAATCAACATACAGTAAGTTTCTTTGTGCTCTAGAATCTTCATGTGGGTGCAGGGACGCACGGAGACACTTTGAGAGGCAGGAAAAAAAAAGTTGCTTTAATAAGAAACCGGTCAAAGCATACTTTCTTGGCCAAACAAACAAATTATACCTCAAATTGCTTACCAATAGACAACTATTCTTAACAACTCTCGACCCACCCCTGCCGATCAACCAAAACCTTGCCTGGCTCCAGCCCCCAATCTCCTTCCTATTTTACCCCTTTTAAACCACCAACCATTGTTCTTCGGCTTACCCGTCTTCATTCTTTCCCTCTTTGGCTAACCTGCTGTGCTTTCCCCTGAGCCGAATGACCTTCAGCAAGTCTTGGTACACCTCCCATCTAAACCATATCCTGACCTTATGAACATTATGCTAACTTGTAACTCTTACTCTAGCTTTTCTTTCATTGGCGACTCTCCACCTGGTCAATAGAATAATAATTCCAGATTTGTAAAGCGCGACTTATCACCCCTAGGGGTATCCAGGTGCTGGGGGCCGTCGAGGGGCTTAAGTGAGCTATTGCCCAGAGTCACATGATGCTGAGCTGAGCTGCCGCCAGCGTTCGAACCACGAGGGGTACAACGAAGAGCTTGGTAGGATTCAAAAGACATCTTAACCCCAGTCCCTTCCCCACCTTCTCTTTTTGTTTAATCTAATATCAACGGGGGGGATCCCCCCAATCTTTCATTGCTCCAATCTGATCCAGCGCTAACAAAAATTATTCTCCTATATGCTTCGGTCATCCAGGTGCAACTATTCCTCTAACACACACACTATATCCATATGACGGTGGGGCCCATAACACCGCATATACATTCACTTACTCATTTATTCCCTGGATTTCCTCCGTCAATAACCTAGGAGAAAACGATTCGCTGGAAGGAGACGGGATACCTCTTTTAACATGACAATGTTTCTCATTTGCTTTAAGGTATTCCGCTCATTGGTCGATGGACCAACTAGTAGGAATCAGTTGATGGTGATTAAGACCAGCTCAATCACAATAAACTCTTTATCATTTTACTTTAATCATTGAGCTAAAGAATCACTGAGTCATTTGTTTAAAGAATAATAAAATTTATATAAAGTTTTCAAAGCAAGAAATTAGGTTAAGCTTATTATTCAGATCTTTACATTTATAATCAATATAAGAATAAAATGAAATTGCAATGCATATCTATTAGACGGAAAAATAAGGTTGTCATAGTAAGAACTCTAAAAGATCAATCTATCTGTCTTGGAAAACTAATAGTTCTAAATGGAAAAATCTATCAGGAAAATTCTCCTAAAGCAGCATCTTATACTCAACTGGAAAATAAAAATAGCAGCATCAGCTCGTCAGCATCAGCAACCGCAACTTCACCCATCTACAGCATCTAACTTCTCCAGCATCTGCTCTCCAACAACTCACTCTCCAGCAACTCTCCAGCAACTAACCCCTCCCACCAAGAGTAGGTCTTCTTATACCCCAATTCTAGCTTACTGAATCAAATGTTGCATCTTCATGGCGTGATTCTTTCTCATTGGTCAAAACTCAGGCCCATATACATTTTAATCAAACTTCCTGGTCTTAACTAGTTCCTTGTGGAATGTCCATGCTTGCATCGTTTCCCACAGTTTATGTCATTGCTCATCTGTTTCGATCAGTCCAATTTGTATCTTTTTCTGCTACATTTTAGATTCAACAGTTCCGTCCATTGATTCAGTTGGACTTCTCACGCTTCTTGCTGATCATCTTGGCACACATTTGCTCAGAAAGGTCACAATAGCCTTGACCATACTTCCATCTTAGCCTCTCAGCACCAGCACGTGATCATCCCTTTCCACAGCCTCTCTCTATCACATGGTTCCCTGGTCATGCGTACTCTAGCATCTGGCGGCCATTTTATATTGCTGCTCGACAGGCCTAAGCGCACTATTTTCAAAGATAAACAAAATATTGTTAAAACAAAGAAATATAAACCCTTTCGTTTCCCTCCCGTCTTTCTACGTACCCCAATTAGGTATTACCTAGCAAAAAGCAACATATAAAGCTGTCCCTTACTTACCATCGCTTTATTTTGCAACTACACGTTTTATTTAAAAGCACGGATCATGCGTTTATTATTTAATTAGTACGCAAATATTATGTTATGTTAGACACGTAAACAATTATAAGTTGATTATTTTGCACACGGAATAGCGTGTTACCTTTAACCCTTAACATGTAACATACATTGTTGGTTATTTACTTAAACAAACATGTTTATCAATTATTTTACGAAAATTATTAGGAGGTTAAAAATTTTTCATTTACCCTGCTCCATCAACTCCCCCCTTTGGTGATTTTTAATATCACCACAAAACCCAAGTTATACAATTTTCTCAGACAGCATATATCTTTTATCCGTTTGCTTTTGTTAATTTACACAACTGTATCCCTTTCAACTTGTCTCTTCGTTTTCTTGTACATGTTCTCTTTTATTTCTTCTAACTCTATTTCACCCATTTCTCTCTCTCTCTCCTTGTTTATCATGTTTTCTTTTTCTATTTTATTCTGCCTTCTTCTTCTTCTCTTTACACGTTATTACAAGCTTCAGCACTAAAATTATTATTATCATGGTTGCTATTATTATAACTTTCCCTATTATTAATCCACTTATTCTTGTTAACCAATTTATTACTGAAGAAAACCCTTTACCAAGTTTTCCAAAAGCACTTTCAACCTCCAGTGGAACAAGTTCTTTGTGCAAACTTGTAATATTTGTTATATACTTCTGTATATTTTCGCTTTTATCTGGAATGTAAGTGCAACAATGTTGGACTTTCAGCATTCCACACACTCCGCCCTCTTTTGCCAAAAGAATGTCAAGGGCAAGTCGATTTTGCATCACCATAGCTCTCATGGCAACCATCTCGGTATTTACCATCAAGAACCCTCCAGCAGTATCTGTAGATAAACGATCTACCACTGTGGATAATTTCCGAATTCTAAATGCATTCAAAGATATTCCCACTGCTGGTATCAATGCACCAAAAATATCACCTATTTCTGAAAAACTTTCCCTTTTTCTACGTGTAAAGGTATTTATCATTTTGTGTGTTCCTTTTTCTTTTCTATCCATATGAAAAATCTTTGGAAAGACCAGGCCTAGATAACATGACCCATACCAATGGTCCGGCAACCTATAATAAGCCCTATTTCCGCAAACATAATAGATCCCTGGAAATATTGGATCTTTCCCCCCTTTGAATCCCCATCCGCCTAAAATTTGATAATTGTCATGGCAAATACTGGAACCCACAAAATAATTGTCATATCTTGTCTTATTTCTTCTAATGCACAACCTTCCCTGTTGGGGCCAATCCAGAGTCATAGCTGCATTTGTCTTTTTCTTGTCATGATTGTCTTCCTCAAACGCCCAAAGAGGTGTTTTTGTCTCTTCTATTACTTTTCTTTGAAATTTCACTCTTCTCTCTTCAACCATCTCTAAAAATACCTTTTCTTCCTTCTTTAACTCACAGGTAAGGTTGTACCTAATTATATTATCTAATGTTAAAATCTTATCTTCTAGAAAATATTCACCAAACGTTTTTCCCTCTTTTATTTTGTTTAGCTCGGGAACTACAGAAACTTTCGCAAAAATCTTATCTATGTCAGTGTAATAATATTCTAATGTTCATGTTTTATAAAATAAACTTGCTAAGACACTACATGTTATTCCATACGTCAAAGGGAGGTGATGATAAGTCACACCCTCTGCTACAGATGCAGGCAACTGCATACAAACATAGCAATCTCTTACATCCATTGTTTCTACATACTCATATAATAATTTAGTAAAAACATTTTTAGAAAAATCTGTTATTGATTTGTCCTTGTGTAATTCTGCACTACTCTTTAAAATAACTGGTTCTTGAGTGTTAGCTCCTTTTTCTTTCTCAGTGTTATTAGACGTTTCTACTACAGCTAAACTAATTGGAATAGTGATTGCTAAAACCACCCATACTGTCATTAATAATCCTGTACAAAAGCAGCACATCTTGCACCATCTACTTAAAAACTCACATTTACATTTTCTATCTCTAGTATTCTCCATTTTGTTTTATAACCTTATTTATTTGTTTTCCAGAAAATTGTGTCACTACACCTCAGGAATGACTTATTTGCCACTTCTGTACTCCAATGTTTTGTCTTTGCTTGGTACTTTCTTTTAATTCTTTCTCAGAATTCTTTTTGTCAAATTCGGTAAAATTCGTCAGATCCAGTGTTTTGTCAAATCCGGTAGAAACTATTTAAACTTCTTCAGGTTTGTTGCACTTCACTTTTTCCCATCAGGTTTCTTTGTTCTGGGTTCTCGTGAGTGTTCTTTTCTTCTTTGTTACTAGTCAAAGCAAGATACAACCATTCAGGCGATCTATACTTCGGATTTACCATCTTTACTCTTTTCGTTTTCTGCAAGTGTTTTCCACCTTGTTTTTCTTGCTCTCTCTGACTTGTTATTTCATTCACTTGTTCAGCACTTTTCCCATCCAACCTTATGATTCTGTATCTTAATTTTCTTACTTCGTGGGGCCAATTGTCTCCTTTTCTTGGCCTTTTTGCCTCACTTCCTTTTTCCTCGCTTTCTGTTTTCCAATTTCTTTTTCTGGACTCTAGTTTTTGGTTTCTTTCTTCTCCACTTTCTTCAGACTCTGTTTCAGTTCTTTCGTTATTGCCTCTTATTTTGAAACTTATAATGTCATTTTCTTCCTCTACTTGTGGTTCTTTTCTTATCTTCCTTCGTTCACCTATTTCTGTCCCTCCTCGAGGTTCTTCCAAATTTGTGTCAGTGTCTCTATCTGCTTCTAAATTTCCCTGTTCTCGTGTTTGACTATTTGTCCCTATTGCTCCTCGGGGATCTTCCGATTTTTCTAGCTTTTTGTTTGTAACTCTCCCTTCTTCATCTATTAATATTATCTCCGAAGGATTTTCACCACAACTTGTACTTGGTTGCTCACTGTTACTATCTTCTGGCTCAGTTTCTTCTCTTATGCTTTCAAAATTCCAATTTCTTTTAGAATTTCTTCACAATCCGACTGATCTGTATCAGATTCTGAACTGGTATCTGATATTTCCAGATGTCGACTTACAGGTCGATCTTCAAGTTCTGGAACTTCAGCTATTTCTTCTACTTCTGCTGTCGTAGCACTTGTAGTTGGGTCTTCCAGATGACTACTTGCAGGTCGATCTTCAAGTTCTGGCACCCTGTCTGTTTCTTCTTCTGCTTCTGATGCTGAACTGTTATCCAATACTTCCAGATGTCGACTCACATGTCGATCTTCAGGTTCTGGAACTCTGATGGTGTGACTGGCATGCACCCAGTGTTTCACTCCTGCACACTTGACTGCAGTGGTTGTCACCAGGATCACTTGTCGTGGTTCGTCCCAGCGAGGAACCAAACAGTTTCTTCTCCTGTGGACTTTTATGCGGACCCAATCTCCCGGATTCAAGTCGTGAGCTGGTTTTCTTTCAAGAGTGGTCGCATCCGGTCCAACCTGATGAAACACAGAACGCACCACATCAGCCAATCCTTTGCAATAATCCAGCACTAGATCATCAGTTATAGTCAGTAGTTTGTTGACAGGTACTTGTGCTTGTCTCATTGCTCGTCCCATAATTATTTCATGGGGACTGAGTCCAGTTTTCCTTTCCGGAATACTTCTGATTGTCATTAAAACTAATGGCAAGGCATCTGGTCATTTGAGTCCTGTAGCTTGACACATTTTTCCTAACCTGTTCTTGATTGTTCCATTCACGTGCTCTACGATTCCAGAAGCCTCTGGTCTGTATGCACAATGCAGTTTCTGTTTAATACATAGGGGCCGATTCCGATTCGGGCCGGAAATCTCCCCGACCGAGCCGGACCCGGAGAGATTTCCGACCGAATCGGACCCTAGCAGTCCGACCGAATGAGTACGATGCGCACGTATGATATCGGACTCGATTCGGTCGGACTCCCATTGAAGTCAATGGGAGCCAGTCGTACGACGCGTACACGGGCTCCCATTGACTCAATGGGCACGACGCGAACAAGGGCGCCCCTACAGCGTGTTCGCGTCGATGCGGGTCGCACCGTACATGCACGTGTAGGGGGGACCCATGGGTCCCCCTGTGTGCGACTCGCACGCCTACGCTTCCAGGGGGGTCCGACACGGACCCCCAAAGTGCGGCTCCGACAGCTCCTTGGAGCCGGACTGCGCGAGTCAGTCGGAGCGGTCGAGGTGCGCATCGTACTTACCCGGCCGGTGAACGTCTCCATTGCGAGGTGCGCGTCGTCCCCGTGCGAGTCGGTCGGAGCGGTCCGGTCCTGCGAACGAGTCGGTCGGAGATTTCTCGAGCGCACGCATCGTACTCGCTCGCCCGGACGCACGTACGACTCGGTCGGGAAATAGGGCTCCGAATCGGATCCTGTTAAGCCGAATCCGATTCGGTGCCCTACCGGCCGAGATCGGAATCGGCCCCTAAGTGCTTCACAAATCAGTTTAACTAATTCATTTTGGAAATGTGTTCCTCTATCTGTTTCAATCGTGACTGGAAAACCATACCTCGGAATGAATTATCGCAGCATAAGTTTTGCTACCGTTATTCCATCATTCCTTCTTGTTGGGTATGCTTCCACCCAACGGGAAAACAAACAGACGACCACTAGGACATACCTTAGTCTGTTGCAAGGTGGCATTTCAATAAAATCCATTTGCATTCTAGTGAAAGGACCTCCTTCTCGTCCTATTGTTCCTAGACTCACTACTGTCTTCCTTCCTGGATTTTAACTGTTGACAAATAAGACATCTCTGACAAAGACTCTCAGCTATGGCTCTGAATTTTGGATTATACCATGTTTGTCTAAAAAGTCTGATCATTGAATCTCTCCCAATATGGGCTTGTCCATGGTACATCCGTGCCATGTCAGAAATCATGCTATCAGGCATAACTGGTCTCTCATCTCTGTAAAACCAAACATCATTTTCTTCATGTTTTCTACATCCTGCTTTTATCCATGTATCTTTTTCCTCATCATCTGCAGCTTCCTGTAACTGTCTCACCTCATCCCATGTCTCAATAGAGTTAGTAAAAAGCAAAGGACAAGAAATATGCTCTCTTTCCCGACTTTTGTTTAAAGAAACCACATTCTTTGCACAGTACTGTGCCATCTCGTCAGCATATTTATTACCAACAGTTATGTAGTCTTCCCCATTTTTATGTGCATTGCACTTCACAACAGCAATCTGTTTAGGCAGCTGTATCGCCTCAAGCAGCTTTTTCACAAAATCTCCATTTCTAATTGGCGTTCCTGCAGACGTCAAGAAACCCCTTGTGACCAAATCTGACCAAAGTCGTGCACCACCCCAAAGCCGTACTGGCTATCTGTCACAATCGTAACCCGTACATTTCTTCCCAACTTGCATGCTTGAATCAGAGCTACTAGTTCTGCGACTTGGGCAGACCGTACCCCTTTCAGACAAGATGCTTCCATTACAGTTGCTACTGTGCAAACTGCATATGCTGCACTTAGAACTCCATCACTCGTTCTCAAACATGAGCCGTCCACAAACAGAATATAATCTGATTCTTTCAAAGGCTCTTCTCGTATGTCAGACCTTGGTTTTGTACAGTATTCAAGCACATTCAGACAATCGTGATCTACTTCATCCATTTCAATCACACTCTCTTCATCTGGCAATGATGTCGAAGGATTCACATTCATACATCTGTCAATGGTCACATTATCTGCACTCAAAATTACTTTTTCATACCTAGTCAGCCGACTGTGTGTCATGTATTGGGTTTTCGTTCTTGTCAAGAGAATTTCCACAGAATGGGGAACATATACTCTCAGTGGATATCCCATCACTATGCCTTCACTCTGTTCCAGACTCACACAAGTAGCAGCAACTGCTTTCAAACATCCAGGCAACGCTTTCGCTATAGGGTCTAAAACAGCTGAAAAATATGCAAAGGGTCTTTTCATAGTTCCATGTCTCTGTACCAAAACTGAAAATGCACATCCATCTCTTTCACTGCAATACAGCTCAAAATCTTTCTCATAGTCAGGCATGCCTAATGCTGGAGCCTCACACAATTTCTTTTTCAACTCTCTGAATGCTTTCATTTCTTCATCATTCATTTCAAAAGGATCTTTAACATCCTTCTTTGTCAGTTTCTGCAATGGTTTAGCAATTGGTGAAAAATCGCTTATCCATTGTCGACAATATCCAACCATTCCCAAAAACATTCTTACCTCTCTTTGTGTCATTGGAGCTCTCATTCCTTGAATCATTTTTATTCTTTCAGTCGTCACCTTTCGCACTCCTTTCTCAATTTTATGCCCTAAATACTGGACTTCTTGTTGACAAAACTGCAATTTTGAAGGGGACACCTTATGTCCTCTTTTTGCTAAATGATTCAGCAAAGCAATTGTATCATTGACACATGCTTCCTTCGTTTTTGATGCCACCAGTAGGTCATCAATATACTGAACCATCACTGATTTTTCTGGCATTTTTAAATCTTCCAACGATTTCTTTAGAATCTGATTAAAGATTGAGGGACTTTCTGTGTACCCTTGAGGAATTCGGCACCATGCCAAAATACGCTCTCCAAACCTAAACGCAAATAATGGCTGGCTATCTGGATGCAGTGGAATAGAGAAAAATGCATGACATAAATCAATTACTGTGTACCATTCTGCTTCACGTGGAATCTGGTATAAAATCACAGCAGGGTTCGGTACTATTGGGCAACAAGGCCCAACAATTTTATTTACCTTCCTCAAATCCTGTACAATTCTATATGTTCCGTTTGGCTTTTTCAGTCCCATTATTGGTGAATTACATGGACTGCTCATGATTTCTTTTAGAACCCCTTGTTCAATCATTTTATTTATTACTGGCGTTATTCCTTCAATTATTTCTGGTGTCAATTTATACTGGGGCGTATTTGGGTAACTCGTTCCCTCTTTCACTGTTATTTTAACGGGATCTACTCCTTTCATTAATCCTACATCTTCTCCTGTAAAGTCCCACACTTCTTCTTTCACTGTCTTTTTCAATTCAATTGGGATTTTCTCTGCATCAAATACAGGAAACAAACCATTTACTTCTGGTTCTAAATTCACCATTGTCATTTTATACAGCACATCCTCATCTGGAGTTTGAAATGCAATTCCGTCTGGGGTACAATAGATAGTGCAATTCATCTTGCACAATAAATCGCATCCTAATAGGTTCACGGGATTACAATCGCATACCACAAATCGGTGCATTTCGCTAAATGGACCAATTCTTACCTCCACTAATTTAGTAAGAGGCGTTTTAATTTGCTGATTTGAAACTCCAACTACTTGGATATGTTCACCTGAGAGAGGAAGGTTTGGAATTTCCACTGACCTAACAGTAGAACGGGTAGCTCCAGTGTCAACAAGGAATGTTACATTTGCACCATTCACTTCTCCAGCCACAAATGGACCAGACTGATCTACCTCTAGAGTTGCACCAAGCACGCACTCTTCCCCCTCTCCTAGGCACCGTCAGAAACTTTCATCCGTGTCATCCTCATCCTGTCGTAACCAATATTGAGAAATTGCAGCTGCACGCGGCAACTGTGTTACCTGTTCTCCTCCGTAGAATCCTGTTTCTGCACTGTATTTCTGTTGGTTAACACTCTTGGGAAGTGGTGGTTGTGGCACCTGACCTTGTTGAGTAACTACCTCACTCTGCACCTGTGAATTTAATGATTGATTTTCCACATTAGGTTTTGGAGGAAATTTACACTCGTTTCTCCAATGTCCTAGCTTTCCGCAGTTGTGGCATGGCCACTTTTTCTTTGCCTCATCTATGCTCATTTGTCCTTTTCCTTTACCTATATTAGGTCGGGATCTAACTTGTCCTGTTTCATTACCAGTATTACTCAATTGAGCTTCTTGTTTCTCTGCAACTTTCACCTGCGCCCACATGGCCTTTTCTTTCAATTTACGCGGTCTACTCTCAATATCATCACTGCAATACTTAGCATATCTCAAAACTTCATCCACTGTGCTATTCTGCCAACAAATCATATGCTGCTTAATCATTTCACTTATTTCTGGTTTCAATCCATACACAAACCTATATACAAAATGACTGATATCCTTCTCATTCAGTGTCTCATAACCACTGTACTGTTTGAAAACCAACAACAATCTCTCGTAGTAAGCATGCACTGATTCTTTACTTTATTGCGTTGTTCTGTCTATTTTTACCCAATCTGTTTCTTTAGGTGGAATCTTATTCTTCAAAAAGGTAATTACTTGGTCGTACTTCCTCATCACTTCTGGTCCTGGCGCTCCTGTTTTAGCGTCCCTTGGATATTCTACAGTTGGCCAATCAATAGTAATCTTACATTCTGTCCACAAATCAGCTGGCACTACTATATCAAACAATCCATCCAGATCTATCCACAACACCTTTGAAACCTTCACAAATCTTTCCACTTGTCTGTACCATTCTACTGGCTTCTCTCTCAACTTTGGGAAGTCATTTATAAATGACAGTATATCCTGTCTGGTCCATGGAACATGCACATAACTACCACCTGGAGTTTCTCTCATCGGGTACTCCCTTACAACTGGTTCCTTATCTGTCACTGCAAAAGCCAAAGATGCTTTATCTGTTTTCACATTCTTTTTCGACCATCTATTTCTCCATCTATCCACATCACCCCATTTTCTCAATAAAACAATTAACTCTTATTTGGGTCAGTCTTCCTGATGTGTTCAAATTCTCTATATCTTTCTCACAAAAATCTACTCTGTATGGTTTCTGCAATGTTCTCACTTTTACAAATTCTACTCCCAGTTCACTCGCTGTCTCTTCCAATTTGTCATGTAAATTTCTAGCTCTCCATGTAAGACTTTTGCACAAAAACATAATCTCATCATCCTGATAATTTTTTTATTTTTCTGTACCAATTGTTCCTAAAATCAATTCTTCCATGTCTATTTTTAACCTAATTACATCTAATGGTTTCTCTTCCGTTTCTTTTGTTTTTAGCGCTTTCATCCATTCATTTAACTCATCTGGCGTCGGACCTACAGGCGTACTATTTAATTCAATCCAATTGCTACTTCTTTCTGGTGTTCCTGATGCGGACTCAGTCACCATAGGCATTCTCCTCATCTCATTCTCATTTATCGTCAAATTAGTAGGTGAGCTTGGTCTATAGGTACTAGCCAAATTGTGTGCACCTTCATTATTCAGTTCCATCCCTTCTCTTTTTCTTTGCAAATGTGAATTCATTGGAATCACTAAAGAACGTTCATCAATTTTCTGATTCTCAAAAATTGGCATTACTGGACCTATCGTTACTGGTACAGTTACAGCTTCCATATTCTTTGTCAATGCTCTTATTTTCTCAGTCAATTCTCTTGTCGTTTTTGCTAATTCAGTTGCATTGTCACTTTCTATCTCTTCATTTTGTGAAGTTTTTAATTGATCTTGTGACCCATTTGTCTCATCTCTTCGTTCGGGATTTTTATTCCTCCCAATTTCCATTGGCGGTGCATTAGGTGTCAC
This sequence comes from Calotriton arnoldi, assembly GCA_963921515.1. Taxonomy (NCBI): domain Eukaryota; kingdom Metazoa; phylum Chordata; class Amphibia; order Caudata; family Salamandridae; genus Calotriton; species Calotriton arnoldi. The sequence continues at coordinate 541,099 of CAWUFW010000699.1, forward strand.
GACCACAGAAGTCTGTTGGTATGGAGGTGGGTTTCTGTTTAAAATATCTTCCAGCAATTCGTCATCTGTTTCACTACCACCATTCACATACTTTTCTACCACTAAATGCTTCTTTTTCTCTGTACACTTTCTCTTTGCTTCTTCCTCAACTGTAAAAGCTGGAAACAAACCTCCTGTCATGTTAGCACATCTCCAACGCTTTATTCTGTCCTCATGATATACTTCCAGGCACAAACTCATGATTCTTTAATCCTCTGAATCTCTCTCGCTCATACATCTTATCTTCCCATTCCGTTAAAGCTTCAAACTGTGTCGGTCTAGGTCTAGGTTCTAACATTACCATCTTTTCTCTCAAGTTCCGTAGTACAGCTACATTAAATGAACCATTCTCAGGGAAAGCCAATGCTCCATCATGCTTGGTATATTTTGTCCAATTTTCTAACCATATGCATGTATGATATCCATATTTCAGCATCATATGCGAAGCTGGTGATTTCGGCGGAGGAATTATTTGTCCCTCTCTAGTCACTACCTTTTTGTCTTTCTTAAAGAAATTCTTAACTTTCGTCATCCATGACGTTTTCTCTCTACCATACTCATAATACGACATGATTCACAATCGCTTTTTCTCCTTAAACGATCCGCAATTCAACACTGTTCTCTATGCGTTATTCCAACCAATACTAGCGCGACTCACACCAACACTCCAATCACAAACTTCCACGTCACTAGGTTATTTTACCAATCCTGGCGCGACTCACACCAATGCTCCAATCAGAGCGATTTCTGTCTACCGTGCACTGACCAATCCCAGCGCGGCTTTTGTCTACGTCAGTTCTGCTCTTGACCCCTCCTTTACAAAATTTATCGGCAATTTCTTTTTCAACAATTCTTCGTTAGTTACAACATTAAAAACAGATTTCCATTGTCTGATTCGCTAAACCAAAGAGATAGCTTTGACCATTTACACAAGAACTCTGTATTTTCCAGTAGGCAGCGCTTACCTCTACCCTACCACAGAATTTTCAGTTTCGCCGATAAAGTAGTACTTCCCTCTACCTTACCCTTCTTTCAAGCAATCAGTAAACCCGTTTCTCTGGGGATAAAACACACGTGGAGACTATACTGCTCCTGAGAATTAAGGCCAGAGTTTCACAAGAAAACCGATCACTATTTCACTTACACACCTTTTGTGCGGAAAATGTCCCTATCATAACACAACCTGCGTTATCACCAATATGAATTCAGACAATGCACCATTCCATGTGACTTCTCTTGCCACACGTGTTCCACTTCCTACTTCCCGGAAGCGTGAAAACTTACATATAACATAACTCGACTCAACAAAAAAGTGTTAGACATGAACTTATCAATAATCAATAATCACCAAACTAATCTATAGAAACCATAACTCTGCTACCAAGAAATCTGATCCAGCGCTAACAATAAAAATTATTCTCCTATATGCTTCGGTCATCCAGGTGCAACTATTCCTCTAACACACACACTATATCCATATGACGGTGGGGCACATAACACCGCATATACATTCACTTACTCATTTATTCCCTGGATTTCCTCCGTCAATAACCTAGGGGAAAACGATTCGCTGGAAGGAGACGGGATACCTCTTTTAACATGACAATGTTTCTCATTTGCTTTAAGGTATTCCGCTCATTGGTCGATGGACCAACTAGTAGGAATCAGTTGATGGTGATTAAGACCAGCTCAATCACAATAAACTCTTTATCATTTTACTTTAATCATTGAGCTAAAGAATCACGGAGTCATTTGTTTAAAGAATAATAAAATTTATATAAAGTTTTCGAAGCAAGAAATGAGGTTAAGCTTATTATTCAGATCTTTACATTTATAATCAATATAAGAATAAATTGAAATTGCAATGCATATCTATTAGACGGAAAAATAAGGTTGTCATAGTAAGAACTCTAAAAGATCAATCTATCTGTCTTGGAAAACTCTAATAGTTCTAAATGGAAAAATCTATCAGGAAAATTCTCCTAAAGCAGCATCTTATACTCAACTGGAAAATAAAAATAGCAGCAGCGGCATCAGCTCGTCAGCATCAGCAACCGCAACTTCACCCATCTACAGCATCTAACTTCTCCAGCATCTGCTCTCCAACAACTCACTCTCCAGCAACTAACCCCTCCCACCAAGAGTAGGTCTTCTTATACCCTAATTCTAGCTTACTGAATCAAATGTTGCATCTTCATGGCGTGATTCTCTCTCATTGGTCAAAACTCAGGCCCATATACATTTTAATCAAACTTCCTGGTCTTAACTAGTTCCTTGTGGAATGTCCATGCTTGCATCGTTTCCCACAGTTTATGTCATTGCTCATCTGTTTCGATCAGTCCAATTTGTATCTTTTTCTGCTACATTTTAGATTCAACAGTTCCGTCCATTGATTCAGTTGGACTTCTCACGCTTCTTGCTGATCATCTTGGCACACATCTGCTCAGAAAGGTCACAATAGCCTTGACCATACTTCCATCTTAGCCTCTCAGCACCAGCACGTGATCATCCCTTTCCACAGCCTCTCTCCTCTATCACATGGTTCCCTGGTCATGCGTACTCTAGCATCTGGCGGCCATTTTATATTGCTGCTCGACAGGCCTAAGCGCACTATTTTCAAAGATAAACAAAATATTGTTAAAACAAAGAAATATAAACCCTTTCGTTTCCCTCCCGTCTTTCTACGTACCCCAATTAGGTATTACCTAGCAAAAAGCAACATATAAAGCTGTCCCTTACTTACCATCGCTTTATTTTGCAACTACACGTTTTATTTAAAAGCACGGATCATGCGTTTATTATTTAATTAGTACGCAAATATTATGTTATGTTAGACACGTAAACAATTATAAGTTGATTATTTTGCACACGGAATAGCGTGTTACCTTTAACCCTTAACATGTAACATACATTGTTGGTTATTTACTTAAACGAACATGTTTATCAATTATTTTACGAAAATTATTAGGAGGTTAAAATTTTTTTATTTACCCTGCTCCATCAATACCATTAAGTCCTCTTCAAGCCTTTCCCTCCCACTTCCCTTTGGCATCTACCCCTCTTGCTAATTCAACTTACCATGGTCCCAAGCCGTTCAGGTGCAACTAGACTCCGAGATCCTTTCTCCTGTACACGTGCGACTAAAGTAGAAACAGTAAAAGGGACTATGCTACCTCAATTAACCCCTACATAGAAAACGTGCACAAAGAAAACATTAAGATTATATTTCAAATAGCATTAGTTTATTAAAAAAAATGTTTCTTAATTATTCTTAATAAATTAAAATTGGAAGATTTTTTTTGTTAAGTTAACAAAAATGATTCCGGGCAATCCGCATTCCTTCAGACATTAACCCCAGCACTCCTCAGGGACCCTTCGGTACCCACTTACTGGGGGGGCGATTATAATGGTGTAACTGACTTAACTCTTGATCGTTCCCGCCCTCCCCTCCCCGGAGCACAGGCTGTTGGGCTTGGCCATAATATGTCTTCTTGGGCCACGCAGATGCAATTGTTAGACGGTTGGCGCGCAAAACACCCCACAGACCAGGTATACTCACACTATTCTACTCTCCACGACCTGTACACGCGAATAGATGCCATTTATTGCACAGAAACAGCACTGGAACATGTGGCTCACGCTGAATACTTAGCCCGCACGATATCGGACCACAGCCCCCTGCAAATTCAATTGATTTGGGGTGCGTCCAGACCCAGCATACCGACTTGGCGCCTTCCTCTGGAGGCACTTCGTGACCCTGTACTGAGTGCAACCATATCGCAGTCCATAACCTCATATTTTCAAACTAATGAGGGAACGGCCACACATGCCGGCACTGAATGGGACGCCCTGAAGGTTGTCCTGCGTGGGAAGGTTATACAGGCAGTATATGGAACCCGTATGACATTAACTAAAGAAATACAGGGACTAGAGGCTGAAATACAACAGCAGGAACAGAAGGCCCCCACGGAACCGCACATACTACCAGCACTTTCCAAACACAGATTAGCACATAAGGAAGCATTGCATAAATTATGCGCCCTAGACTACAAACAGTACATGGCTAGACTCCACGCGGAGGTTGACAAGGCAGGCAAGACACTTGCATGGTTGTTGAAAAGCAACCTTACGCAACCACCCATCACAGCAATATACAACCTGGATGGTAATCTAGTTAATACACAGGATCAAATCAATTAATCCTTTTATAAATACTATACGTCACTATATAAGGCCCCAGAACCGGGTGCCCCTCAGACAATGCAACTGTTTCTAGAACAGGCGGCTCTCACAAGTAACGCAGGACCAATACACAGACCTAGAGGCCTCGCTCACAGTGGCCAAAATCTCGGACACCATCAAACAGCTAGCTAGAGGTAAAACCCCCGGAATGGACGGCTGGCCCACAGAATTTTACGCAGTATACTCAACCTAGTTGGCTGCTCACTATATTTAAAGAGTCTTTCGACAGAGGCGTACTACCTCCTCCTCTCCGCGAGGCAGTGCTTGTAGTCCTCCCAAAACCTGGTCGGGACCCCTCCTAATGAGCTCGTACCGCCCGCTGTCATTGCTTACCTCGGACTATAAAATCTTGGGAAAATTGCTGGCCAACAGGCTGTTGGAGGCTGTTCCCCTACTGGTCCACACGGACCAAAACGGGTTTGGAGCACAGGACTGAACCTTCGACGCTTGTTCAAACTCCTAGAATGGGCCCAAACAACACCCGAGCAACACTGGATAGCAGCCTTAGATATAGAAAAGGCCTTTGACACTCTGGGGTGGGACTACTTACTGGCGGTGCTGGCTCGATTCGGCATAGGTCCCAAGTTTTTACGCTGGGTGAAAATATTATACACTAACCCACGAGCGAAGTCGGGCCGCGTTATATCACCATCCTTCGACATCGAGCGCGGCACCAGACAGGGTTGCCCACTCTCACCAATCCCTTTTGCCCTGGCCATGGAGCCCCTGGCTTGTGCACTCCGTGGCCACGTACTGGAATGGGGCACACTGGTGCATACGCAGTGGCACATAGTGTCCCTTTATGCGGATGACGCACTGATCTATCTCTGCAATCAGGGCGAGGCGCTCCGAGGCCTAGTTGCATTACTAGAAGCCCATGCACGGCTGTCGGGCTTGAAAGTCAACTGGGATAAGTCCGTCTTATTCCCAATGTCACCCATCCCAATAGAGCAACGACAGCGACAACCTCATGCTCCACTTGCTAGAGCATACGACTCATTTAAATACTTGGGGAGTCCAGGTCTACCATTCCCCATCTGATCTGATAGATGGTAACCTGGGGAAGGTGATTTCCAGTGCCAGAGCGTCCCTTCCATTCTGGACCACCCTCCCGCTATCCCCCATGGGCCGGATAGCCATATCCAAGATGCTCCTCCTCCCTCAGCTCCTGTACTTCTTTACTGTTCTCCCTTACAGACCGCCTCAGAAACTATTCAAAGATCTACGATCATTGCTAGTAACTTTGATATGGGGCAACTCCAGAGCAAGGGTAGCACTCTCGAAGCTCTATCTTCCGATCTCAGAGGGAGGCTTAGGAGCGCCCGATTACGAGCTATACTATGCAGCCGCTCAGCTCCAGTGGCCTATGCGCTGGCTTGCAAGGAAGAACCTAGCTGAAGTAGATACCTGGGCAATGACATTGCCGCAATCAGATCTGCTTGAGTGGGTGTCAGGCACCAAAACTCAACTCCAGAGGACTGCGGGCTGCACTTTGCTACGGGCAGCCCAATAATGCCTGGTCGAATTACGTAATAGCCAAACGCCGCCCCCCCACCGTATGCCCCAGATCTCCCTATCGAGACGTCACCAGGGCCATATACCCATCTAAAACGCCCGGAATTGGCCGAATGGCAGGCAGCCGGCCTGACAACATGGGGAGACTTACTTGTTGACTCAGCCCTATGCGATTTTGCTACTCTGATGAACGACTATGGCGTATCACCTGGTACGTTCCTTCTCAACAGGCAGCGCAAATCTGGGGGGACATCAGCACGGTACCATCAACCTCTGAAGGCTTGCAGACACTACTGACACATGGGTCAGGCAGGAAAGCTATCACGGCCATCTATAATTCCTTTAGAGCAGACACAGCCTCCTCATTAACCTCATTACGCGAATACTAGACAATGGCGCTCTCCACCGAAATCACAGACAAGCAATGGAAACAATGCGTGGGAAATCCCAAGATCATCTCCATGAATGCCAGACTGAAATTCACACAATTCAACTATTACATCACACATACTTAACCCCGCACAGGCTGGCGCAAATGTACCCGATCTCCATGGATGTCTGTCCCAGGTGCCATGACTCGGGCACTGATTTTATGCATATGGTATGGAAAGTATCTGATATATTGACAGCTGCAACGGGAACCACAATCACAACCCAGGGCGCATATTACTTACTAGGCATCACTAAACGGAATGCACGCCGTAAGAACCTCAACAAATTCCTAGACCAGGCATTGGTTCTGGCCAAACGCTCCTTGGCTATGGCCTGGAAGTCCCCAACGGGCCCCTCCACTAGGCACTGGCTGACTGCTCTCCGACGTGCCCTGGTGGTCGAACAAGTGACACTGGCATCTCAGCCCCCACACCCAACGTCGCGGGCGCAATCTGTAGACTGGCAACAATAGGTAACCATTATAGAAGCTAGCCTCCACGATACACACGATAACGGGTGACGTATCAGTAGCACTGCCATCGCAACTGGATGCCACACCTCAGACGCCCAGAGCACCCACACAAAGGCCCACACAGGAGTGGAGCGCTGGGCAATACATATGCGGGTGTGGCAAATAGACACAGCTGTCTCACACTTTTGGCTTGGACCGATTGCACTCACACATAACACAGCATATGCACTGTATGACTCCTCCACCATTCTTCTCCCATTATAGCATCCACTACAGCAGGACCCTGGTAGTTCGCACTCCACATAAGCGACACATTTAGCGGTAACATATTTACGATGACCATAGGACAGGCACACTAGTTAGGTGGTATTAAGTTTATTTTTTGTTTATAATCATGTTTTGTTACAGCTTCGTACAGCAACATTTATTGATAGCTTCTGTAGTTAATTAATGTCGTTATTGACTACCTGTAATGTTGGATATGGCGATTCGCCCCCCCACCTACTGGGCACAATAATGCAAATGGAGATGTAATATAATATGTACGTTACTATGCCGAATTTACAGCTGAATGTTGTTTGAGGATAAAATTAATAAAGATTAAAAAAAAAAAAAGTTTACAAAAAATGATCCTAACCTGGGTTTTGAACTTAACTCTAATAAGACTTTTTTTTATTTATCAAATTAACACTTCTTTAAATGTACTTTTTGGTGTCTTTGCCACTCAGGTTGCATTTTCGTCCAAATCCCTGCATGCTGTTTCCAAGGATGACAAGCGTCTTTTTAGATAAGCACAAGCTGCATTGTGGGACTTGCAGATTCACATTTAACACTGTATGGATATGCTCAAAAATCCCATTATGCAACGTGCTGTTGCCCAAAAAGGCGAACGGGCTGACTTTTTTGTTTTTTTTGACACAGGTGCCAAGTGCACTCTGAAGCAATAGTTTTGTAAGAGCCTCACAACCCAGCGTCTGCTGGCCTTCGCTCAAATAAGCTATCGGTTTTTGGACAGTTTGCGATGGTGACCACAGTACACGCTCAACAATTGTATATCATGTTTGTCCACTACAATCGCGGAGCATGGCTTGCCGTTTAAGTTTATTAGAGTGCCAGGCAGAAGGAAGCAAAACAAAACCTGTGAAAGGCTGTCCTGATATTCGCAGAAACCCGGGATAGGAATTCTGTGGCCAAGATGGAATCTGCTTGGTATTTCCACATCTTAACCACATATCACATGCACGCGACAGAAACGGAAGCTTCCTCTAATAAAGCACTGCAATCGCCAATCCAACAGTGAGCTGCTCTCATCGTCCAAAAAAAATAAAAAAAAAAAATACTGAAAGATCACTTTGCTAAGAATATTGTTTTAACCAGCTGTACTTGCGAAACCACGGGCCTTTTCGAGCTTTCATTTACTTAAAAGTTCATGTTTCACGCTCGGATTTCCTTTCTTAAGCATTGCTGCACCTTTATAGCAAGGCGTTGGGATGTTCAAAGTTACACAACTGTTTTTTTAAACAAATGTCTTGTCTTTTTCTTCAAGTCTTAACAAACTTTTTGAAACTGGCATTAAAAAAAAAAAAAAAAAAAAAAAAGAAGCAAAAGCAGTTGGTGCAGAAAAAAAAATACCTTTTCAAAACTTATTTAGTGAGAGAATTCTCCCGCAAAAACATTTTGGTGAAAATCAGTGACGGCTCCTCCGCTAAAGCGGAGGAGCGTCGACTCACTGCTTTTCGCAGTGCGAAAAAGGAAAAATAAAATGTTAACTCAACACTGTCATCATTTTATTTGTTCCGGCTGTGGCGTCTGGGTGGGCTGATCTGCTCTGCTCTCAGAGCAGGGGGAGGAGTGGTGGGCACTATGTAAGTGCGCATGAATGGTTGGCCGGCCCTCTCAGGCTGGCCAAACATTAATACGCAGTTTGCATGTTCTCCACCCAGGCTGCATTACAGCCTGGGTGGAGAACATGCCCAGGCTCTCATTCCCTGGCTGGGCGCCAAACTACGGCGCTCAGACCAATCACCACGCTGCATTGCAGCTTTGTGATTGGCTACGGGGAGCCTGTGACTCCGGTGCTTCGTGTTTACAGAGAAGAAGGCAGGAAAAGGACAGAGAGGACAGAGGAAAGGCGGCAACCGGCCAGCAGGTAAGTGATTTTTTTTTAACCCCCTCTTCCCGCCCCACTACTGCTTCCCGGGAGCAGCCGCAACTGGTGAAAATAAAAGCATTTCTACAAGTGAAGCTATGCCAAGTTTACAAAACTTTGCATGAAATACAAAGTTTGTAAACTTCGCAAAACACTGGGAGTGAAGTTTAAATATCGCCCCACTTTAGGTTATATTTGTATGACAAAACGCCCTGGCAGGTGGACATTATTAAACCTTTTGAACAGGCACAAGAAAATGGCCACATTACTTAACTGTTAGCTTCATTAATCCAAGTCCTAGATTCTATGTCAGGACCGGAGGCGAGGATTATGCTATTCTTTCTCCACTTTATTGAATAGCAGCCATTCAAAGTGATTAGTAACAAAACTACCATTCCCATGAAACATAGGGAATGAGACAAAGTTTTAACAATAGAGAGTCCATGTACAGAGTGTCCAGGCGAGTCCACCAATCACAGGGCTCCCATCACTTCATAGTCCTCTGTTAGTCTCCACTCCTCCTCTTTCTTCGCTGCTTGCAGCCAGATAAGTGTGCTTTCCTTGTTTTATAGTATTCTGGAATGTTCCTTGTGGTTTTCTTGGCTAATGAACGTTATTTTCCACATCATACGTTGTGTACTTGTTTGAATTTGCCTCGCGCCTGTCTCTGTGCAGGTCTGCTGTGCCTTTATTATTCTGTCACCGATATATCTGTTACCGAGTCGAACGCGCTCAGCGGGTGGTTTTCTGCAGCTGCGCGTCCGACTCGGAGTGTTTTTATTTGTGGATTTCTCCCTCAGGCGGACTTTTCCCTTTCAGGGATTCTGCGAGTCACCCGCTACTCGGGTTGACCCGGTTCCGGCTGTGGGAGCGCCTGAGCTCCCTAACAGCCGTGGATAGTGGTACCTGGCTCGCGGTCCGCTCCTCCGGCCGCCAGAGGGCGCCTGTGTGCCTCTCGACCCGCGGCGCGCACGCTCTGCATTCCGCGCCTTCCAAGCATTCCTCAGCCGAGCTGCAGCTCCGCGGGAGAGCCTTGTCCTGCCTCATTACACCCGTCTGGGTCTGTTTTCATGCCATTAGGCAGCTCCTCTCTTGCTTCACGCCCCCGTTAACGCCCACACTGCAGTCGGGTCAGTATCCTGCCATTAGGCAGTATTTGCATATCTCTTTGCCGGGGGTCGGTACATTAGGCCCTTTTACACGCTCTATACCGAGTCAGTAGTGCAGGCTCTGCTTGTCCTGCTGGGACCCCGTGGAGGCAGGCTGCCCTATAATAATTTGTGCACCAGGGCTGTTGGGTCCCGGGCTTCTAGCCCCATCTAACGCGAGCACTGCCCGCCCTAAGTGTAGGCTGACACCCAGCCCCCCATACTGTGACGTCCCAGTCACCTGCATTGCCCACTTACCTGCACGAGGTTGCTTCGCGTGGGTGCTATGGACGCCAACCAGGACGACCAGTGGGAGGAGTACCCCCTTTCAGCCCTGCCGTGGGATGATGACTTTTATAATGCGGTTGACACCTCCATTCATACGGCGGTCGCAGAAGCCATGGCTCCTCTAGAGGACCGTCTGTCCCGCAAAATAGAACAAGCCTGCGAAAAGCTGGCCAAGGCCGCGAGAACCGCGCAAGCCACCACCCCACCCAGGGACTCCTCAGTTGACCACCAACCCCCTCCACCTAAACGCCCCCGAGACACGGGCGTGGACGCAGACGTGTTTAACCGCCTTAAACAGGCATTCCTGGCCAGTACTAATCCGCCAGCATCCCCCGCGGACTGCCGACCAGGGTCCTGCCGACGATGACGCCGGCCCCTCTCGTCCTTGGCTCCCCTCCCGCCCACCGGCCGTGCCGTACAGTCAGGGCCTAGGTCGCCGCGGCAAGAATAGAGGCGGCAGAGGCGGTGGCGCCTCCAACTCTTCCGGTGAGTGTTCTCCCTTCTTCCCTTCTAAGAGTGGGGGGCCGCCTGGCGCGTTTTTCCCCGGTTTGGACTTCCATCACGGGGGACGCCTGGGTGCTACAGACGGTACAAGGATTTCACATAGAGTTCCACGGAGAACCGTCGCAAAAGTCCGGCCGCGCCCTCTCTGGTTTTTTTCGGCGGACGCCGCTTTAGTAGACCAGGAGGTTCGCTCCCTCCTCGACAAAGGGGCGATCGCGGAAACCAGTCCCCACCCCAGAAGTTTTATCAGCAACCTCTTCCTGGTAGACAAGACCGACGGGGGCCAGCATCCGGTAATCAACCTCCGCGAATTCAACGAGTGGCTCATTTATCGCCACTTCAAGATGGAGGGGATCCACCTCCTTCGCGACATTCTTCGCCCCCACGACTGGATGGCGCGCCTGGATCTCAAGGACGCCTACCTTGCGATCCCCATTTTTTCCCCGCATCGGAGGTTCTTACAGTTTTTCTGGAGGGACAGGACGTACGAGTTCACCACACTCCCGTTCGGCCTATCCTCAGCCCCTTGGTGTTTCACCAAGGTTCTCCGGCTGGTCCTAGAACGCCTTCGAGCGTCGGGAATACGGCTCATCGTGTATCTCGACGACATCCTGCTGATGGCACAGTGCCCCAGGACACTGGCTTCCCAGCTTCAGACGACGGTCAATCTTCTTCAGAGCCTAGGGTTTGTGGTCAACGAGACCAAGTCCACCGTTATTCCGGCTCAGAAGGTCGTTTTTCTGGGTTTCTTGATCGACTCCGGCGAGTCTTCTCTCAGCCTCCCGTCCCGGAAGATGATGATGATCCGTCACGAGATCCGGAGAGCCCTCACGCAATCGAGGATCTCCCTCAGACAACTAGCCCGTATAGTTGGTCTCCTCTCGGCCTCGATCCAAGCCATCTTTCCGGGCCCCTTGCACTACCGGGCCCTCCAACGCCTCAAGGCGATGCATCTTCGCCGCGGTCTATCCTATTCACAGAAGGTGTCACTGTCGGCGGAGGCCAGGGAGGAACTCCAGTGGTGGCTCGCCAATATGGAGGCTTGGAACGGGAGGGCTATCTTCGGGTCCGCGCCGGATATCGTTATAGAATCCGACGCCAGCAGGTCCGGCTGGGGCGCGCGATGTGGAGAGTTCACCACAGGTGGTGTGTGGTCACCACAAGAACAGCGATTACATATAAATTGTCTGGAGCTCTTGGCGGGCTCGTTTGCGATCCAGTGTTGGACCAAGGACCCGATCCGGTCTTGCGTCCTCCTCAAAATGGACAATATTTCGGCGGTCCGCTATATCAATCACCTCGGCGGCACGAGGTCGAAGGCCCTCTCGGACCTGGCTGCGAACTTTTGGCAGTATTGCCTAAGCCACCAGATCTCTGTCACAGCGGAATACCTTCCCGGGCAGGACAATCAGGTGGCGGACTTCCACTCACGCCATTTCCACGACGCGAGTCTCTGGAAGCTACACCCGGAAGTGTTTGCGGATCTCCAGCGCGTATGGGGTCCCTTTTCAGTGGACCTCTTCGCTTCCCGGCTGGACCACCAGCTTCCCCGGTTCTTCAGCTGGAGGCCGGACCCCCTGGCGGAGAAAACGGACGCGTTCCTACAGGACTGGCGAGAGGAAGCGGGTTACGCTTTTCCCCCGTTCACGATGATAACGAGGGTATCTGCCCAAGTTCGACGCCAGGGGGCGAGCGTGGTGATAACCCCAATTTGGAGGTCGCAAGTTTGGTTTCCGGTTCTACTGGAACTTTCTTGGGATTCTCCAATCCCTCTCCCCCGCCTTCCAGCCCTTCTACTCAACCCAGACAAGGATCCCCATCCGCTCATAATGCAAGGCTCCCTAGCCCTGATGGCGTGGCGGATTACCGGGGACGATGGGCGGTCCCAGGCCTTTCGGGAGCAGCTGAGAAGTTCATGTCTAAGGCCTGGGCTGACAGTACCGTTAAACGTTACCGCTCCACCTGGAGAAGGTGGTGCTGTTGGTGTGTGCGACGGGGTGTCAATCCCGTGGCAGCGGATGTGACCTCTGTTCTGAATTTTTTTGCTAGCCTGGCGGAGGAAGGCCTGGCTTACAGAACGATTAATACCTTCCGTTCTGCTATTTCAGCAGGTCACATCATGGTGGATGGCTCCCCGCTGGGGGAACATCCTTTGGTCTGTCGCCTACTCCGAGGCATCCGCCTATCCTTACCCCCGGAGCCCAGATATTCAGTCCTTTGGGACGTTAATCAGGTCCTGAATCTGTTCCTGTCCTGGCAACCGAATAGATTCTTTTCGCGGAAGGAGCTTTCGGCGAAGCTGGCCATGCTCCTTTGCCTAGTCTCGTGTAGACGGGTTTCGGACATCCGGGCTCTGGACGTGTCAGGTAGAATTTTTTCCCCTTCGGAGGTTACGTTTACAATCCGTAGACGGACAAAGACGGGAACTAAGTCCATTTCCTATCCTGCCTTCCCGGACTCCCCGAAGCTGTGCGTGGTGTCCTGCCTCAAAGCATATGAGGAGATGTCGGAGAACTTTCGTCCCCCCGGCGAGCGTCAACTGCTCATCGCCATCAAAAAGCCGCATAAAGCGGTCTCTTCCCCCACTATAGCCCGTTGGCTGCGTTGGGTGATGCAGGAAGCCAGCATTGATCTCCGGGCCTTCGGTGCCCATTCCACCAGAGGGGCGATGGCCTCTAAAGCATTTACCCTGGGAGCTTGTCTAGAAGACATTCTGAACGCAGCAGACTGGTCTTCAGACTCTACCTTCAAGCGGTTTTACTTCAAACCGGTGATGGACATGGCTCACTTGGTGGTGAGTAAGCTTTAAACGAGCATAATCCTCGCCTCCGGTCCTGACATAGAATGAAAAATTTCCTAGCTATCGTAACAGAAAGTTTCAATTCTATTAAGGACTCGGAGGCGAGGATTATCCCACCCAGGGTTCAACTTCTTGTAACTTCCCACCCTCGTATTAGGGTAAGTAAATTATTTAGTCTATTCAGGTTTGCCTTGACCGTTCATGCTCTCATTTGAAGTTTTTCCGTGACTTTCCCCCTACAGGGCTAATCCTTAGCCAAGGCTGTCGCCTAACTGTGTTGTTTGCTTCTAGCAGGAGATTCCAACAAACAGGATTCGTGAAGCGTCCAAGCTGGCTGACCTCGAGCGACGAAAGAGGGGGAGTAGAGACTAACAGAGGACTATGAAGTGATGGGAGCCCTGTGATTGGTGGACTCACCTGGACACTCTGTACATGGACTCTCTATTGTTAAAACTTTGTCTCATTCCCTATGTTTCATGGGAATGGTAGTTTTGTTACTAATCACTTTGAATGGCTGCTATTCAATAAAGTGGAGAAAGAATAGCATAATCCTCGCCTCCGAGTCCTTAATAGAATTGAAACTTTCCGTTACGATAGCTAGGAAATTTTTCATTCCACACCATAATTCTTATCAACATAAAATATATATATTTTTTTAAATAAATAAATCTTTACCAAGGAAGTTAGGATAAAATTAAAATAAATAATTGTTATCAAAATGGATTATTTCGAAATAAATATATACATTTATTTTCTTTTTTACCATGATACTCCCCTTTGGCTCGTCAATAAAACCTAGGGCAAATGCAAACTTTGAAATTCTGAGATGTAGATGGTTGTCAACTGCCAAATAGATCCTGCATTTTCTGATTATATGTTGTCTGTCCAAGTTAGATGACCAGTCATGGAAGGAGGTGTTTGACATGAGTGGATAGTTTTGCCCCGAGTAGGCAAAAATTGATTGTTTCAGGAGATTTTAATCTGCATATAGATGATACGAGTGTCACATCACAGCCCAACAGTTTATGGACACAATTAGGGACATGTAGTCTGAGCCAGTACATCTCGTCGGCAACACTTGTGGAGGGACATTATCCAAGATCAAATGTGTTTCCCGGAAGGTCTAATTAGGACAGAATTTTCCTTGGACTGATCATGATTGAATCATACTTTCTTTTTTATTATGGGATAAACAAAATCCCTTTGTAATACATCCTCAACTAAATTGAGAAGGGTTTGAAAGAAGCTTGATGAAGAGCAGATCTTCCTTTAATGACATGGCTATTCTTTCTGAGACATGAAGTGTCATTTGGTTACGCAGACTTTGGGTAAATGGAATAAAGAGCTTCTGATAATACTAGATGAGGAAGTACCCATGTGGCTAAGTAAGAATTTACAGTAGCAAGGCCACAAATAAGTGGTATACAGATGCCTTTCAACACGAGTGACTCCTGGTACTGAAAGCAGAAAGGAAATGGAGAGCTAGCTAGAATAGTAATGAATTAGCTAGTAAAAAATAACAACTAAGAACTTCTAATTAGAACCAAAGTGCTAGACCAGGTCAAACCTGAAAAGCCAGGCCGACCGCGATGGAACGCAGATCGGATACAGGAGCCACGCAGAGCCTGCTGCAAACAATACCTTCACTGAGGAAGCTTTGACAGCGAGGAGCAAGATGCGAGGAGCAGTTGGATGCAATGTATTGGCATCGATCCTTAGGATTGTAGGTGATGCGTCGGTTCCGAGCCGCGCAGTTGGGAGATGCGTCGTCATCGAATACTTGTGAGGCAGGCGATGCGTCGTCGAGCTAAGCTGCTGGCGCTGTGATGTCCTTGAAGCGACGATGCATCGGCGTTGAAGGGAATGCGTTGGTTCCGACCGGCGCAAAGCCGACGATGTGTGGATTTTAGCAAAGACAGACAGAAAACCCACTTCCAAGGGCACATCACTGGATTGACACCACTTGGCAGGGCAGGAGTCACAGTTGGCAGAGTCCAGAGGCTGTAGCAGGGTTGAATGAAGTATTTGATGTCCCTGAGACTTCAGACCAGGAGGCAAGCCAGCAAGCCCTTGGAGTCACTTGGTTCTGGATATGTAGAGATGCAGATCCAGTCCTTCTCACTACCAGGCAAGGAAGGTAGCAAGGCAGGCACAGCAGAGCAGGAGTCCAGCAGAGTGCCATTCATTTCAGCAGCACAGCAGTCCTCAAACTATAAACAAACACCTGCAAAGACAACAGGTCTAGCATTTGGGACCTATTAGCTTTGTCCATGGTTTCTGGCAATGCACAACAGCATTGGTAACCAGCATTGGTAAAGCCAATAGGTTTCACATATGCAGTGTTTTATTTTAAGGAATGTTGCACCGCAGCTATGACATGGCCAGGATTCACTGCATCACAG
Organism: Calotriton arnoldi; assembly: GCA_963921515.1. Classification (NCBI taxonomy): domain Eukaryota; kingdom Metazoa; phylum Chordata; class Amphibia; order Caudata; family Salamandridae; genus Calotriton; species Calotriton arnoldi. The sequence goes on from CAWUFW010000699.1 coordinate 557,090, forward strand.
CGCTTTTTTTTTCTTGAAGCCATGGAGCAAAGCAGCTTGAGCTTCTGTGAAAAATGTCTAAAATGACACTGACAGAGCCATACAGCTGTCGCTGCAGATTATGATGAATGGTGAAGTTATCGACCCTCAAAGACTCATTAGGCTTAATTCATGACAACAGATAATTGGAACGTTGCTACAAAAGCTTTAGCTGAACTGGACAGCTGTAATTGTAAAAACGGATCACGAAAATCCACCAGTAAAACGCCTGGGAATATGCTAGTGAAGTGCATGTAAAATTGGCAATATAAAAGATGAAGCTCGTAAATTAAATCCTGGTTTAACAAACAATTAAATCATGCAAACACATAACAAAAGGAAGTTGAAGGAGCATCACTCTGAACCAGATTTTCATTATTACACAGCACAATTAAAAATTCTAAAAACTTAATTGCACAGGCCTTTTTAAAAAATATCAGATTGTAACCACAGGTCATGTAACATAAAAGTTTTTTTGAAGCAATGAACTCCTTAATTAACCTTAAAAGTTTGTCACAAGGCCAAGCCTTTTGTAATATGTTGGCTGATTTCTTGAATTTAAAAATGTTAAAGATTCATACGGATATTGTTTCTGTACAGTTTCCTCTTGAGTCTTATCAGGACACAGAAATGAAAAAATAGTGACTTACTAGCCGCCCTCCTGAACATCCTTCGTTATTCCAGACAAGCCTACTATTGGGAATCTTCTCTGAGGGATAAAATCTGGAACTCCCCTTCACAGTTCATGTGCAGACAGCCCCCCCCCTATTTTCACAGGCCGGAGCCTACCTCCTAAGCTGATTTCAAACAGCCACTCTTTCCTCATGTCGCTGTCCTCATTTACTGTCTATGTTACTCTCCCTACTGCCTTATTTCCTCGTCATCTCGATGTGACCTTACAGTATTAATGCTATACCTCATGCCACTGTTAGTTATGCGGGGGTCGCAGATATTGTTGTTACTGTTAAACGAAAAACCTTCAATAAAAACAGTTACAAAATAAATTTAAAAAAAAAAAGGATAAATTCAGGATCTCTACCGGATCTCTATCTTTTCGCACTGGGACACGTCTTATTCCATCTCCTACAATTGCCCTACAGGAATGTTTTGCAACCTCTTTATCATTCATTAGCCACCATCCATTGAGCTTCAAAGAGGGAAATGGTCTCCCAGCTCTTAAACTACAAAGTATATCCAGCAAGCACATCCAACAATTGTCCTGCCACCATCCTCCCTGCACTTAGTAAAGTGCTGGAAAAGTCATTTACCAGGCAGCAATAAGATTATTTAGACACAATTTCCCAGAAGATGGGAAATTCAGCTTAAGATCAAAAAGAGATACTAAGTTGGTAATGCCCTTGGCCAAAGCAGAGCTGAATCACATAATCGATGGTCACTCTACAACAACAATTTACTCATCTATCTCCACAGCCTTTGCTCAAGTGACTTGAAGATATTAGTATTGGTGGATCTGTGCTTTAAGGGTTCACGTCTTTTCTAGAGGGAAGAACACAAGCTGTGAAACTGGTCTATTTTAAATCGGATTTTGCTCCAGTACCTTTCTAAGTACCACAAGGATCTTCTCGATCTCCCTTGATATTTAACATCCATGTTCAACTTCCAATTAAAATGATTCACCCCTATGGGTCCACTCGTATGCAGATTATATTTAGATCGTTGTTCGCCTACACTAACACTAACTCTTCTCTTGTTACGATTGTCTTATGGATGTCCAACGCAGGACAGCATTTAACGTTTTAAAGGGCAATCCCAGCAAAACAGAATTAATAATTTTAGACAACCACAAATAGCGCTGGGATGACATACAAGTAAGGGTCCCTCTCCTCTTCCAGCAATGAAAGAGAAGTCTTTGGGGTTTCTGCTTGACAATTATCTCTTTCTACGTCATGTATCAAAGGAGCATGCAGCTCTGGCTACTAAGCCCTGTGTCTGCTGAGAAGAGCACTTTATTAACTTCCAGATAACATGCACTCTTTGATCATTTCTACCGTATTCATCTATAGGCTTTCATTGGGTCTAATGGTGAAACTACAAAGAATACAGACTTGTTTGCAATATTAGGAAATATGATCATTTTTCTGAAGCTAGAAGGAAACTTCTCTGGCTGCCTGTGGATAGGAGAATTCAGTTTAAATGTTTGTGCCTTCTACATAAGACCTTTTACTCGCCTAAGGAATCGCGCCTGGCTGAATTAATCAAGCATTATATCCCCTGCCGTTTGCTACACTCCAAGAATCTCTTGATATCTTTGGTGGAGTGCTACATGGTGCTGCATGAAACACCTAATAGTTGTATGGAAAGACTTAACATATGGCCACACAAAACATGTTTAAGTCTCTTGTAAAGACTGCTCACTTTTATCTGGGCAAAAAATATTTTTAATAAAATAATCGGTAGAAGGTATTTCTTTTCTATTATATATGGCTTCCATAGGAAGCTTCTAAAACAACAGGACCAAAATCCAGTTTTTCAGTGCAGTGATGAAACAGCAATGGGTAACCAAACGGCTACCCACTATTGTGACGTCACCAGGGGAAAGTGCTTGCTTTACCACTGTTCCGCTGCCTCACACTTCCCTCTAAAGAAGTGAGCACAGTGGAAGAATTACATTTGGCAGAGTCACCAGTCTTATTCCACATTTCCTGGATCTCCGTAGTTATGGTGGAGGCGGGAGGACACAGACGATGCTGTGGCTGCACCAACTGCGTTCTCCTCGATCAGCACTGACAGGACAAAACAACCAACACCTAGAAGTGGCTTTCACAGCGCTGCTGTCAGCAAGGTGCAGGATCATTGCTCTCAAAGAGAGAGCAGAGAGCGCAGCTTAGGGCACGGAGAGGGTGGGATGGCACAGAAGGTGGTGGGGATGGATGGCAGGAGGTCAGCTACTTTAATATTTGGATTTGGTTGGGGGAGGACAGTTTTCAGAGGTTGGTGGTGGGTGGTAGGAGGACAGGGTTTCTTTTTTAATATTTGGAGGAAAGGCCATGATATATAGAGCTCCCACATTACTCTTCTATCCCCTGTATATGTTGAAAGCAGGAGCAGATTTTGTTTTAGTCGGGCTAAATATAACAAAATTGTAGATGTCTAAAATGTGGATAACTGGGATGTGTTTCACCACGGGGTTCTGAATGAGATCATACAACTCAAGCTTCACTTCAATGTTACTCATTACATAGAGAAAAATGTCAATTATTCACAGCTACCCAACTATAATTCTATATATACAGTGACATAAAACATTATCTGCGCCCTATAATGCATTTGAATAGTCTGGAGAAGTTTGCACACAAAACGTGCATGGATTTACTGTCACAGCAGCTACATGGACAGAGATGAGACCACACAGAGGAGTATACACACAGATAAAATAACCAGTGCAAAATGGCGGCTACACTAAGTGTGTAAAGTGTACCGAATAGGTAGGAACCTCCATTACACGTAAAGGAAAACAGCCATCTTCAATATGACTGTCACAAACGGACATGCCAGTCCACATTAATTTGCAAATCTGGGTGAGCCAACTTCGAATGGGAAGACCAACTGTTCAGCTGAATCCACACCATGTCACTACCACAGCCTATGGAGCATGCTCACCTTTCCTAATCTTTTTACAAGGCACAATACAGTTTGCAAATAGAACCGTGCACAGCAGTTGTAGGCTCCACCGTCCCAGTACTAGCAAGCGTACTGATTTGCACAGCATCACATCAGCCACACCTTACCATGAAGCACATGAGACGTGGTGCATCTCCCACACCACTACTCATGTGCTTCAGATTTCAGTGCTACCAATGAACCACAGTAGAGTCCTAACTCCGCATGTGAGGAACCCACCCTCCTCCAGGCAGATCAAATGGTGAGACAAGGCTGTTTTCACATTTCTGTATCAAGATGTGCCAGCCTACGGCAAACCTTCAAAGCCAAGAGCACCATACATCTGGTAAGCAGAGGAGACAAGAGCTTGGACCGCTAAATGGATGCTTGGAATCTTTTGAACAATAGTCCCAGAAGATTTCAATGTCTGATTAGCCCAGGGGAGCCAGTGATCAGTCAATGCCATTGGCACATGCAAAAGCACCAAAAAGCTCAGAACCACAGCTAACTGTAAGGTAAGTGAAGATGAGGAAGAACACCTGCACAAGTCTTGAGCAATTGCCATCTTTGAATCCAGCACTGCTGTGATTTGCACACTTTAGTGGTTACAGCATTGCTTAACGTGACCACTGCAAGGACACTAAGGTTTCGATCAGGACAGCTGTCCTAGTAAAATCCAATATGTTCGGAAAGTTCCGCTACTGCACATATCACAATTATGAGTATAGCGACAAACACTGCCTTCCTGCAATATTTCCCAAGTAAATATCAGCAGATCAACTCTACTGATGTTTACAATGGAAAACGCTCACCAAATAATGGTACATGCGGAGTTTGGTGCAGTAAGCACCAAGTAAGTAAAATAAATCAGGGGAATTTATTTCCCTCATTGGCTTGCATTGAATTGGGGCAATTTCAGATGGGAGTAAGCTAAAATAAAGTCATTTTGGCCTAATGAAGCGGAGTCTCCTGCGTGAATTCGGTACATTGGCATTCATGTCTGTAACATACTTTTCCACCTATAAGGCTGCTTAGTTTGAATACAGTGCTCAATTTTAGGCCTGACATGACAGCGCAGTAGTCAGCTAGACATATTATTAGAAATTGGATTCCTGGTCGAGGTATGCACCCAGGCCAAACAGGAACTACCAATCTATTCAAGGTAAGCTAGATACACACTAAAAGATAACCTGTGCTCACCCTCTAGTGGCTTGGCACAGAGCAGTCAGACTTATCTAAAGAGGCAATGTGTAAAGTATTTGTGCAACACACACACTAACACATTTAATATATCACAAAAATACTCCACACAAGTTTAGAAAAATAGACTATATTCTGAACAAAACAAGACCAAAAATGACAAAAATCCAATGTATATTAGTTTAGATATTGAATTTTAAAGGAATAAATGCAGTAAAGCCCTTGAAGCAAGTAGCGCTACAAAGGTTACTTTAGGTCAAGCTTGACTGGGGCAAAGTCAAAGTTCGGGCCAACCGCCATGGAGCGCCGGCTGGCAACAGGACCCACGCAGGCCCGGTGAACAAAGTACTTTTCCCGGTCGCAAACAACGAGATGCGTCTATGTCAAGTCCCGCATCCGCAGGATGCGTCAATCTTCTCCACGCAGTGGAGGTGATGCATCAGTACCGAAGACGGGTGCTGGTGTCGAGCGATGCACCGGATTCTGCCACGCAGTAGAGGGGATGCGTCAATCTCACCAAGCTGCAACAGCGGCTATACGATGTCCGATGCATCGATCTCTGGAGGCAAAGCGCTGGTTCTGATGCGATGCACCTATTTTACTCCCGCAACCGGGTCGATGCAACGGTTTGCTACACGCAGACAGGAGATGCGTCGAAATCCGCATTTCAAGTATCTGGGCCACTTCCACTGAGCCAGGCATAGGACCTGGGTGCAGAGACTTTGATATTCTGAGTCTCAAGCAATAGGAGGCAAGCCAACAAGCCCTTGGAGATCATCTGGAGTGCAGGCAGAGTCCAGCTCTCCTTCAGCAGAGCGGAGTAGGCAGCAGGGCAACAAACAAAAAAGCAAACCATCCAGATCAGCTGTCCAGTTGAGTCCGTTAAGCAGCACAGCAGTTCCTCTGGCAGAGCTTCAGTTACAAGTCCAGTAGTTTCTGATTTTAGGGGGTCAGAGACCCAGTACTTCTATCCAAAAGTGCCTTTTTAAGTGGGGGTGACTTCAAAGCAGCTCTCTGAAGTGCACAAGTATCCCTTTAAACCAGTCCTCTCTGTAGGAGGTAATCAGCCTCTCTGCAGGAACAGGACACAGCCTATTCAAGTGAAGTATTAGCCCCTCACTTCCACCCTGCCCAGGGAAGGCCATCAGACTGCAGATGTCTGTAGTTGGAGACTCAGACACACCTATCCTTCCTGTGTTGTGGTTGTGTAGAGGAAATGGACCAGGTATACCTGTCACCCACCCCAGACGTGTGTTGGAGACAGGCTGTAAGGCACACAGAGGATTAAGTGCAGAGAAATGTCCACTTTCTAAAAGTGTTACAGCAAACAAATGATGGACGGAATGCTGACAATGCAAACATTCTCCCCCAGTCAAAAGATCTGGCTTAAATCCATCGTTCTTTTGCCCACTACGCCACCCCAGTTTGGACCCAGCCATATGCAAATCAGTCTTGACCCTGTGCCTCATGGGAACAGTCCAGACCGAACTGCCAAGCCAGGTCCTCCCTGGACAGGAAACAAGCATCCTGGGACCGGTTTCAGGGTATGTCACCCTTCTTCAGCCAGGCTAGCTTGAATCCAGTGGCACAGTGAGCAAGGGACCCACGTCTGGGCATACCCATCCCACTTAGGGCAAAAAGTGTTACAGCAAACAAATGATGGACGGAATGCTGACAATGCAAACATTCTCCCCCAGACTGTTCCTATTGGGCGCAAGGTCAAGACTGATTTGCATATGGCTGGGTCCAAACTGGAATGGCATGGTGAGCAAAAAAACGATGGATTTAGGCCCAGATCTCTGTACTGGGGTGAATGTACGACATTGTTCTGCATTCTGTCCATCAATTGTTGTTTTTGCATTTGTCACCCCGAGTGGGACGGGTATGCCCAGACGTGGGTCCCGTGCTCTCCATGCCACTGGAGTCAAGCTATCCTGGCTGATGAGGGCTGAAAGCCCGAAACCGGTCCTAGGATGCTTGTTTCCAGTCCAGGGAGGACCTGGCCTGACAGTTCGGGCTGGACTGTTCCTATTGGGCGCAGGGTCAAGGCTGATTTTCATATGGCTGGGTCCAAACCTGAATGGCATGGTGAGCAAAAAAACGATGGATTTAGGCCCAGATCTCTGTACTGGGGTGATTGTACGACATTGTTCTGCATTCTGTCCATCAATTGTTGTTTTTACTTTCTAAAAGTGGCATTTATAAAACAGTAATGTTAAAGCCAACTTCAACAGAGAGGAGGATTTAGCATTACCATTCTAAAAATATGAAACACGAAAAAGCTACTCTTCTCTGATCAGGAATTACAGCTTAAAAGTGTATTAAGGAATTCCCAATGCTAGCTTTTGAGGGGGTAGTCCTCACAATAGTGAAAAACTAATTTGGGGATTTGTCACTACCCGGACATGTAAAGATTAAAAATACATGCCCTACCTTTTACTTACATGGTACCCTGCCCTTGGGGTTACATAGGGCTTACATTAGGGTTGACCTATATGTAATAAAAGGGAAGTTTAAGGGTTGGCAAGTAGTTTGAAAAGCCAAGTCAAAGTGGCAGTAAACTGCACACACAGGCACTGCAATGGCAGGCCTGAGACAGGTTTGAAAAGCTACTTCTGTGTGTGGCACAATCAGTGCTGCAGGCCCAATAGTAGCATTTGACTTCCAGGCCCTGGGTATGTGTTATACTGTTGTTGCGACTCTTTTACTCTGCAGACTGGCCTTGAACGCAGGTGTATCAAGACCTGCTTGAACAGATACGAAACGTAGCGGTAGTGATGTCCATTTGATTCTCCCTGCTACAGGTGATACACCCACAATACGGGTGTGGTACCCTTCATACGGAAGAATAAGCTTGAAATACTGAAACCCCTTTACTATTGAGCTTAGCCTTGAGAAAGTCCTTTCGGACGAAACACGTGTCGACTGCCCTTTTCGGAAATCGGTTTTGATATGAAATAAAGGATTTACCAAGGAAAACAGAGTCTGCTCTATGGACTTCTTTTGATACATATTTGGTTGGTCAAAACCAGTTGTACAATATCTGGACTTCTTGGTGTGCCTCGGCATTTTGTGCATTGTATGTGTTATACCACTTTACCAGATACTTCTTAATAAATCAAATATGCCAACCAGGTATACACCAATGTCACCATGTTTAGAGGAGAAGCGCATGCACTTTAGCACTGGTTAGCAATGATAAAGTGCTCATAGGCCTAAGGCAAACAAAAATATACAGCAAAAACAGGAGGTAACATGCAAAAGGTCTGGGGTAAGACCACCCTTAGGATGACAGGTCTAACACATATTGTTACCAGTTCCTTATAGTATACATAGCATGTGCTATGGATGCACTGGGAGGTGTATTTCTCTCTCACCTAATTCTTTTGGCTGTTTGGTGTTACTAGTCTATGGAACCTTTGCACTGAGATGCGTGAGGGACTATTTTACACCTCAAAAGTATTCTCTGCATCATGTCCCATTACCTGACAGAAGAACTGTATCCATAAAGCAATATTTTGTTTTTTCACAGTAGCACATTTTATTTTTTAGTCAGGCCCACAATGCTTGCTAACCTACTGATTTTGCCATTGCTTGCAGCCTTTGTGCTTGGAGCTTGAGCCAGTTTTACTTGCCACTCCTTAGATGTAAAAATACAAGGCTTAGATATGAAAGGAGGAGAAGGCCAGGAGGAGTGAAAAGGATAGAAAGGGAAGCTGAGGGTATGAGGCACCAGAGGGAGGAGAATGTAGAGGGAAAGTTCTCGTTTTCATTGATGGTAACATCTAATTTGAGATTTGCTGCTGCATATTTCAGTTACCACTTAACATCAGTTCAACAGCACGAGTCTAAAACATCATCCAACCTTTTAAGGTTGACTGTTCTCAATGTCGATGTACTGTAATTATAGAGGAAGATCTTGCAAAGGTACTGGAGTGCCAACTGCACAGTGTGTACTACTTTAAAATGCATTTTTCATGCACATCCACACTAAATACATGGTAACGCTTTGAATCACGGCTATTTATGGAAACTGTCTGATGACATGGACAGCGGGGGCGAAAGTAGGCTTCTGTGCTCTTTTCTCTTGTACTGAGTGGCTAGATTTGCATATAGCTGGGTCTGAACTGAGGTGGCGAAGTGAGCTAAAGAATGATGATGGATTCAACCCAGATCTGTGACTGGGGGTGAGTGTCTGAAAAGTTTCAGCGCTCCGTCCATCCTCTCCTTGTGTTTGCTTTGTTCGCCCTAAGTTGGCAGGGTATGCCGAGACGTGGGTCCCTTGCTCACTTTGCCACTGGATTCAAGCTAGCCTGGCTGATGAAGGGTGTTACCCAGAAACCGTTCCCAGGATGCGTGTTTCCGGTTCAGGGAAGACCTGGCTTGGCAGTTCGGGCTGGACTGTTCCCATGAGGCACAGGGTCAAGACTGATTTGCATATAGCTGGGTATGAACTGAGGTGGCGAAGTGAGCTAAAGAATGATGATGGATTCAACCCAGATCTGTGACTGGGGGTGAGTGTCTGAAAAGTTTCAGCGCTCCGTCCATCATCTCCTTGTGTTTGATTTGCGGAGCACCACAGGCCCACCAAGGGTGTCTCCAACATTTGGCTGCAGATTGAAGGGCCCTCCATTTGAGCAGGCTCAGTAAGTGTGCCATTGGAAAAGTGTGTTTTGTGCTTTTTCTTAAGATTGGTGGTTGGTTTTAAGCCATATGTAAAGCAGAGTGTTCAAGTTTCTCAGATCCATGCGTGCGCGGTTCTTCCAGTCAGGGACTTTTTTTTCTATACTGGGATTTACATTCCTTTTAATCCCTTTATTTAAGTCAAGTCCAAACGTGTCAAGATTCAAAGAACAATTCTCAACGGTGTTAGCCACCGTACATTCACCTGGAAAACGTGAGAGCTCTGATGTAGGGTGGAAAACTGACAGATTTTAGGGCCAGCTTTTATGCGCCATCACCGGCTCCCACCAATTAAAATTGAGTTTCAGGATGTTTGAGTAGGACTTCAACCTGTGGGATGGGGAGATAAATTTAGAGTTCTCTCTTTGGGGAGTCAAGTCCTTTCTCAACTATCATTCTATTGTTAATGCATGGCAAGGCAACTGGGAAATATACCCTGATGGTAAGGCTAGGTAATGGTAAGCTATACCTGGCTGATAAGCCATAATAAGGGTGAAACCAGTCCTGGGTTGCGTTCCAGTACAGGGAAGACCTGGCCTGGCAGTTCAGGCTGGACTGATCCCATTGGAGCAGGGGTCATGACTGGTTTGCAAATGGCTGGGTCAAAACTGAGGTGGCATGGTGGGCTAAATAACGATTAACTGGGATACGGCCAGAGTGATTACCAGTGGCTGAGATTAATTAAAGCATTCCATCCATCACTCTTTTGTATATTTTTATCTAATTATCGCAGGTGGTCAGCAAGGATGGTGTGTTTAGGTCAGTGCATCAGAGATTCAGCTCTTGCCTTGCTTTAAAGAAAACATGATGCAAGGGTATGTTAAAAATGTGACTAAAACATCCCGTGGCTCTGTGGATCGTGACAACCCCATTTTTTCAGTTCTGGGGTTACCATCACCTTTATAAATATTGCCCTACCTTGCAGTCTCACTTGCTTGGGCACTTGAGCATATAAACAATTATATACACCATTTCAGTCTAAAAACAAGCATTTGCAATGGAATAGTCAAGTCAAAAATAAAGTTTATTCTGCTCATCCTATCGGCCTATCTCCCTCCTGAACGTGGAGGCGAAGGTCTTGGCCAAGGTCTTGGCGACAAGACTGCTATCTGTACTTCCCGACCTCGTGCATGTAGACCAGTCGGGTTTTATGCCCCACAGGAGCACTAGGCACAACCTGCGGAGGCTCTATGGTATTCTGCACATGACTAAAGACGTGGGACATACGCAGAGCGGCATTGATGGCGCTGGACGCCTCAATGGCCTTTGATAGCATCGAATGGCCATACCTATTTATGGTACTGAATAGACTGGGATTGGGCCCCGTGTTCAGTAGCTGGGTGAGACTCCTGTACACGCAGCCGATGGCAAGGGTGAGGGTCAATGGGGCTACGTCCCGTGCTTTTGCCCTGTATAGGGGCACTAGGCAGGGCTGCCCCCTGTCACCGCTCCTGTTTGCCCTCGCCCTGGAGCCGCTCGCGCATTGGATCAGAAGAGATAGGGCCTTTTGGGGCCTGGCACTCACGGATGAATGGGAGGAGCGTATTTCTCTATACGCTGACGATATTGTCCTGTACATGGCCCGACCCTACCAGTCCATGGCGCGGGCCCTCCACCTTTTCGCCCTTTCGGTAGCTACTCTGGCTACTCGATTAATTGGACCAAATCGGTGGTTTACCCTCTGTCGGGTCCACCTCCTCGCATACCGCGGGATTGCCCGGCATCGCTGGAAACTGCTGGATTCAGGTATTTGGGAGTGTACGTCACCAGGGACGCGGGGAGTTCTTCGCCCGAAATTTGGAGCCTCAACTGATGAGGCTGGGGGTGGACATTGGACACTGGAGGTCCTTGCCCTTGTCCTTGATGGGGCGCGCGGCGCTCTTTAAAATGCTGGCGCTGCCACGACTCTTATATATCCTCCAAAACACACCGTACCTGGTCCCGACGGCGACATTTAAGCGTATCTCCCGGGAGCTGCGGACGTTACTTTGGGACGGCGGCAACCCGAGAATTGCGTTGCAGAAGCTTACGCGGGGGGTGTACGACGGGGGGCTGGCCCTCCCGGACGTGCGACTCTATTATTGGGCAGCTCAGTTGCAGGTGGTCAATGACTGGATCTATACGCCGGCCTCGGAGCCAGCTTACAGAATGGATAGGCACGCGATGGTTGGAGGAACCTGTGAGCCGTATCTCTACTCCCGCGGGCGGGGTCGTAATCTACCCGCGCATACTGGGGTGGTATTCCACTGTTGGAGGGAGGCCAACAAGTTCTTGGGCTGGACGAACACCCTAACGGGACAGACCCCGCTTTGGACGGGCGATCGGCTAAAGGAGGTGACGGGACTATCCGGCTACAGGGGGTGGAAACTGATCGGCATTGAGCATCTCGGGGATGTGTGGAAGGGGGGGGCCCCGGTTCCCTTTGCGGCTCTGAAAAAAGAGTATCAACTCCATGATTCCCAGCACTACCATTACCTGCGCCTCCTACATGCCTTGCGGGCCCACATCCGTGCTGGCACTTCCATCCCGGAATACTCCCCTATGGAGGACAGGCTCCTTCTCGACCCCATTCTAACGAAGCCCACGTCAACGATTTACCGAAAACTTATTAATAACATGCCGGACCCCTTGGGACCCCTGCGGGCGAGATGGGAGGGAGACATTGGAGCACTAGATGACGATGACTGGCAAGACGCCCTGCAGAGCCCCCGCGAGGTAGCGATCCGGCCACGATTCCGCCTTGTGCAGTTAAAAATACTCCACAGGGTCTACTATCCCCGCACCCACCTGTTCTCCTGGGGTAGGACTCTGTCACCCTTGTGTGTGAGGGGCTGTCAAGGGAGGGCTCCTTTTACCACATTCTATGGGATTGCCCATTCATAATTCCGTTTTGGACCAGGGTGACGCAAACGATGGAGGGGGTAGTGCGGGCCCCGGTCCCACTGGAGCCCAAGTGGCTCTTGCTCATGATCAAAGGTGCCACGGACTGGACACGTCATAATGAGATTTGGTTGGGGCTGGCAGCAGGGGTGGCTAAACGCAATATTGCCAGGTACTGGGGTGCGCAGGCGCCCCCCTCGTGGGATCAGTGGCTCTGTGACCTGGATTGGTGCCAGAGGGCGGAGGAAACGGTCTACAGGTCCCGGGGATCTGTGAATAAATGGAGGAAGGTGTGGGGTCCCTGGCAACGGTTTCGAGCTGTACAGGAGGGGATGGGATAGAGGACTGTTGCAATCCTTTCTCGGCATTTCCATGCCTGTTAAAAAAAAAAAAAAAATGTGATGAACTGTGATCCCTGTGAATATACTACGAACTACCGCTGTGTAACCCACTTGAACATGAGCAATGTTAATAAAAAGAATTTAAAAAAAAAAAAAAAGTTTATTTAAACCATCTGTTTTTAAACCATAACACATACATTATCATTTAAAAAAGTCTACACATTACAAAGTCATTTTCTTAAGCAATAAAACCCATAATATCCTTAAAACTTAATACTTAATTCCTACCAATTTTAAAACCACTAATTTCATTTTAGATTGCAAGGCACCTCGCTTCTCTTAAGCCTCTATTGGACCAGGGAACCTATAGACACCCTGCATAAATTTCCCAATGGCTATCGCGATATCTAAATGTTCCATATCAGCGAGAAGCTCCCATGCTTGTGAACGCGCCCTAACATCATACTTTAAAAAGATCGAAGGCCCGGGTAATTGTTGGGGGGGATTTGAACTGTTGTTTTGAACCAGTAGTGGGTTTTGAAAACCTCTTTGAGGGTGAAGATGCAGCAAACAATATCCCCAATATAGAAAATGACAAGCTAGTGACGTGCACTGTGGCGGTGGCACAAATTATGAAATTAACTACAGGGAACGGACTAAGAGCTTGTAATGGCCGCCTACCCTCGGATAGACCGAGTGCGCATACATTTTGTAGAGGCAAATCCAGGAGCAATATAGATTATATAATGGTATCGATGGAGTTATGGCCAATTGCCCTGGACTTAATAATAGAGCCTAGAACTGAGAGTGAACATAGACCGCTACAACTGGCCCTCTCAGCGGAACTATTTCTGCCTGTGACTTCATGTAGCGAGGGAAGCAATAACCTTCTGGATGAAACCCTAGTAAGCAACAACCGCCGAGCCCTTAAATGGTCGCATATTCTAGGGAATAGTCACTCTTTGGAATGCATTTATAAAGCCTTTGCGGATATTCTTTTGCCATATATTGATAAACTACCTGACTCAACCCGAATGCTAGAGGTACATAATGCTCTCGTAGACGCATTAAATCCATTCGTGAGTAATACTCCGAAGGTGGGCAAAAGAAGCAAGCAAGATGAGAAATTAGGAATTAATACTTGGTATAACAAGGAGTGTCGTGAAGCAAAGGCTGAATTAATTGAGGCAATAAAATACAACAATATAATTTCAATAAGAGAGAATAGGATCAGATATAAAAGAACCCTAACTAAAACAAAACAAATTTGGGATATTTGGTCAGAATTAATAAGCGCAGCGAAAACAAAAGATCAGCTAAGCTTTTGGAGGTTAATAGCAAAAGGGAACAGGTCAGGTAGGGATACTAAGGATCTTTTCCTCGATGCTAATACCTGGGTCGAACACTTCACCAGTCTTTACGCAGCGGTAGAAATCGACCAGTCTAATATTGCTGTTGATTTAGTACCAAACCCAAGTATCGACAATTTACATTTTAGTTTGGAGGAAACTATTTTGGCCATTGACGCTGTAAAGCCAGGGAAGGCCCCCGGTCCGGCAAAATACCAGGCGACCTGCTAAAGCATGATACTAGTGTCTGGGGACCATATATTAACTGCCTATGCAATGCAATAGCCTCGGGAACGCCAATACCCGAGTCATGGAAAGGGGCAGAAATTGTGACGATTTTTAAAAAGGGCAACCGCTATGATCCCGTGAACTATCGCCCAATTAGTTTAATTGATATTTTACAAAAAATTTACGCCAGGCATATTTTAAATAGATTAAGTGACTGGATAGAGGAAGAAAATGTGCTTTCAAAATTCCAGGCAGGATTTAGAATTAAAACCAGCACAATAGATCAAGTATTTAGATTTTTGTGCCTTTGCTGGAAGTATGTAAATCTAAGAAAGGGCCATTTGTATATTGCTTTCGTAGATTTGAAAGCTGCATTTGACTCGATACCTCGGAATCTATTATGGGATTCGCTAAAACGCCAAGGGTGCCTGGCGAATTGCTCGTGCAAATTATGAGATTGCACGAGGAAAATTTCGCAAAAGTGAGATGGGGACCACGGGGCGAACTCACAAAGCGAATCCCCGTAAGCAGAGGTGTGCGCCAGGGGAGGTACTGGCGCCCACCCTGTTTTCTATATATGTAAATGATATCCCCGACTATCTGTATGGTTGTGCGAATGACGCTCCTAAGTTGGGGGGAGATTTGGTGCCAGCATTATTATTCGCTGATGACACCATACTAATATCACAGACCCCAAAGGGATTACAATGTTTAATAGACCGATTTTATACATACTGCATCACAAAAGGCCTTGAAATAAACTTGAGCAAAACCAAGTATATGGCAATAAATCCGCATAGATCTTTCAAAAAGAATCTAGTATTAAATAATGAAAAACTAGGAGTATGTACAAAGTTTTAATTATTTGGGTATCACCCTAGATACAAAGATGTGCTGGAAACCACAATTGGAAAAAAACAAGATAATCCTCCTCCAAAATACAGTACCGATAGCCAAAAACACCAAGGCAGTGTTTCGAAAGCAGTTTCACCAGCCTTGGAGGTTTTTAAACATAAAGCACAATCAGCCTCCCTTTATGGGGCCGAAATTTGGGGGCCTTATTGCAAAAGAATTTTGAATTGGGAGAAAATAAATTTTTTAGAAAAATATTAAGCCTCCCTATAAGAACTCCTCTGATTCCAATCACCATGGACCTGAATGTTAAACGCACTGACCATGTCGCTCTATTAAGACCACTCCTATTCTGGGTAAGATTATGGATAACCCCGGAACTGAAACATTATAGGGAAGGTCTAGAGGAGATATTAAAGAACGACAAGAGTAGGGATATTCCATGGTTGAAGCATATTTCCTCTTGGTTCTCAAAGTTGGGTATACCACATCTCTGGGAAGATCCGACCCAGCTGACATCAATATCAAAGAAACTGCTAAAATTAACTTTTTGGGTTTATATCCAAAATAGCATGTTACACAGCTCTAATAATGGGTCACTTACAACCAAGTTTCTTCTCTTTAAAGATGTACCAAGTTTTGAGCCATTTATGGATGAGGTGCGCCAACAATTAGCTAAGTCCTTATATGTAAAGTTTAGATATGGGGTGCTACAAACAAATGTTAATAGATCTAGATGGCGTAGTAACCCTGGAAGCGAAAGTAACGAATTGTGTGTTCTGTGTCAAAGTGGAGCCAAAGAAAATGATCTGCATGTACTATTTTTCTGCCCGTCGTATAGCACACCGAGGAAGAAATGGATCATACCCATTTGCAAAAACTTAAACATCAGGGTCTGCAAAGAGGCAGAGAGAATTTTGAAAACTGATACATTGCAAGTAATTGTCTTTGGCGTAAGCAGGTACCTATTCAATGTAAATCTTATAAGAGCCAAAGCAGGACTAAAGCTTTAATTGTGGACACTTTGGTAAACAATAGCATAATAGAGGTAAATTGCACACGCACCTTAATTTTGCATATAGCATTGTATGTTTTATTATAGCTCTGGGAAGCTGAAATATGCAAATCTATGACAGTATTGTGGAATATAGGTATTACGAAGCAAGACTTTTATTGACGGAATTTGAGGTACCATGAAGTGAAAAGGGATCCTGTGAGGAAGCACAATAAATAGACAAGTGTCATTGGATTAGAACAAAATGTTTTTATGAATATAAATGCCTGTATTTTAGATATTTATTAGATATTATATAGTTTTATTGGCTGTAGTAGGGACAGGTTGCACTTTACAAATTCGTCCTAAAAGCCCTTATTGCGATGTAAAGTATTTATATCTTTTACAAATTGATTTGAATTATTGGAATGCGATTTTATGTGTATCTTTTATGGTTCTAAATGAATCGAAATAAAGAATTTGATTGATTGAAAAAGATCGGACGAAGTATTAATTTACGTAAATGTAAAAATTTCCGACAGTCCAATAAAATATGTAAAATATTACATTTCATCCCTATATTACACATACAATTGCCATCTTGTTGAATTAGGCCAGATTTTATTGCACTATTTATTACGGCCGGATTAATACCGATTCTAATCCTTAATACATCCATTCTTAACCAACGATTCGGTAATGTGTCTAGGTAGGGATAGCTTATATCTTTCTCCCAGCTGTTACTCAAATGGAATAGGTCTCGCATTTGCCAGAGTTTAAGCTATTGGCATTGTAAATGACAATGCCTTTTATTTATCTGTTTTGATAATTAACACATAAAAACCATTGTCATTTACAATGCCAATAGCTGATACTCTTGTAAATGCAAGTCCTATTTCATTTCATAGAGGCGACCACCATTATCCCCAGCTGCTTGGAAAGTGAAAGCGCGCATGGTGCGCTGAATGTTGCAGGAAAGCATGTCGTGCCTGCAGTAGGAGAAACTCATTAAAGAAAATAGTGCTAACAGACTAAATACGACATACCGTGTAACAACAGAAGTAAAAGGGCCAGTCCTCATGGGAGATTACAAATGAAGACAAGGCGGTACTAAGGAGGGACTAACAAGCCTATTAACGAATCAGAAGCCAGCATTTACAAAGGACAATGACACAAGCCTATGAAAAATATGGGCGGAGAGTGGGAAGAGCTTCAAGTCCATACCCGAATACAGCATGCCTCGCAGAGCAGCGCATGTGCTGCCCAGGCTCGACCTAACGAGCAGACTTGGCCTAGGCACTCTGGTGGAGCCTTCCCTGTATCTATAATATAGAGCTGCCTCTCTTCAATAAAGAATATAAAGGAAAGAGTAGTCTAAAGTGGACTCCTCTATTTAGAGCAACTTTTGTTCAAAAGGCACAGTGAGGGCATGCTTCAACAACATCTTCCTTCTATCTCAAAAACTGGTCAAGTGACTCCTCCCCTCGCGGCCCATGTTGTGTGGCACTGGCACATTCCATGCTGATCCTCTTTGCCATGTTGTTTATTATGAGCCTAGGGAGACATGCCTCCTGTGACCAAACCCAACAGGGCCTGCAGTATATAAGAAACCGAGGCTCTTTCCCTTTCACATTTATTTGTCTTTCGCACTTTTACGTCAGCAGGAAAAATATCAGCAAGCTCGGTGAATGAAAGCGTTAATGTGTAAACATTGTTATATACATAAAACCTCTGAAGCGAGGCCTTGCCTGAACTAGTCTTTGTCTAAATTCTGACCTTTGCTACAAACTTGGACTTTTTTTTCACATCCTCTTTTGACCCCTCTTCCTCTTACTTTCTGTTCAATTTAATGCGCGAAGAAAGATTTTTTCATTAAAATATAAGGCGGGAGCTATATTCTCTATGAAATATACATCTTTTCGAAGCATTATGTTACAACACTAGTTGTTCCCCAAAAGTCCTTTGTAACGGATACTATCAAATGCATTTGCAGCTTCTAACTCGTATGAAAATACTAAATATTACTTTTAACAGATATCGAAGTATTTCATACTATACATGGGCCAGCAGATGTTACAGATGTTAACGGGTAGCAGAAAGGCGACTTTCAATTTGCAGACAATATTAAATGAACTTTGTGCAAGTATGGCAATGTCACCAAGAGACACATGAGAAAGCTATTTAGAGGCAATGTACTGCAAGTTAATATACTTTAAAAGTACTAAAGATGCCGGACAATTTATTGAGCACGTAATATTGAATTGCCTCCAGTGACTCTAGGCACACAGGGCAGCCAAGACATCATCAGACTTGAGGCGATGTGTTAAAAAAGAAAAAAAAACAGGCAAGAGACCTTCTTCCTTTGTGCACCCATGATCTGGAATAACATCCCTCTATTCATCAGGACTGCCCTAAACCTGTTCCAATTTAGTAAAGAGCTAAAGACACACTTCTGTCAACATGACTACATCAATTCAGTAACAGCCACAGAACATCTGCTCCAATTACTCTTTGTTTCTCTGCCTTTGACTGTACAGTGCTCCACGGCTTTTTGGCAAGGCTGGTTTACTACCAATGCCACATACATACATAAATAGTACCCGTTTCCAAAGGCACAGACACATACTAAAAAAGCAGAAACAGACCTCTTAATATTAAAAGAAATAATTGGAGAGGTCTAGAGAGCTGTAAATAACCATAAGACGGTCTTTTTTTGTCTTGCTCCACATTGCTATATACTTTGCAGATATATATGCTTTGCAGATTTTGCAACAGGTTTATTGATGTGGGCCATTTGTAGCATCTTCATTATGCAAAATATATAACAACAAATAATGCACATAGGGTAATTTTGCCTCTAGCATCAAAGAAGCATGTTAGGGAGTCCCTAACATCTTTTCAACTTAACACTTTCAAAATAGGGTGTAACAGTACTTAGGTTAGGGCTGAAGAAGACACTGTTCACGGCTTCGCCAGACAACAGGCAATGCTTCTCAGAGGCTTGAAGAGGGCACTCTGTGAGGATACTGGTAGCGTAAATATGGCTACTTTGAAATCAAGATACTGGGTGGTGATCGGAGTTGCCCAAAACACTGGGGACCGCCTCGCTCTATCCAATATCAACTTTCCACACTTACTGATAGGCACATGGGCTCGATAACCTCACCTTCACATGTTGCCTAAATATATCTACATACAGTCTCAGGCAAATAACAGATGGATTCCTTTCACTGGAGACAAAAAGTCCAGCAAGTTAGGGCTGGCCCAATCATCATAATACTCTCAAAGTACAGACTGATTATGTCAGAAGTTAAATAACTTGGACTTCCAAGTCCCAAATGTTACTTTATAATGTCTTTAGATTGTGGCTGGAAAAAACAAAAACATTTTAATCATTCTGGAAGTACTTTTTTTTAAATTTATTTTTTTTACACTTTTTCAAAAAGCGATAGCTGATGATCTACCGTTTGCAGTTACACTTTTCGTGGCAATAGCAGAGGCAGCAAGAAGTATGCGGAATATCTTCAAAATCACTGTTAAGATTCTTATAAGTGTTCAAAATAAAAAAAGGTCCTAATGGACTTTCACTTTTGAAAGAAAGTGACAGTCTTGCAATCAGGGCTCCGGCGACCAGACATTACAAGGGGTTTACCTTTTTTTGCCCAGAACTGTTGTGCAGGTTGGAGAGGCCGTATGTACCCTTTCTAGTCTCAGTATTCACCACTGATGTACTTGACTTTAAAGATTGCCTTGTCCTCCATATGAAGGCATTGTGACCTCAAAAGCTTAAGGTAAAAACCACCCTTTACGAATTATGTATCAAACAAGTCAGAAATTATAATTTGCTTTAGAGATCTTATATAGCATGACAGTTCATCCAAATACCCTTCACAGAGCCAAAGATTCCACTAAAAGATCCAGAAATCACACGTCTAATGATTTGCAAACGTAAAACCAAAAACTTGAAACTATACTCCAACACACTGAAGTTACCTGTACTAAAATGCAGAAAATGTTTATGGTAATATCCAGGGTTTAAACTGTTGCTGAAATGTGGAACAGTTGGCTTCCTTTTTGGATAATCATATAGATTTCCTTGCTATAATGAAAACATGGTTATTGGTATTCCTAACCCCCTACCTTCTCTCAGTGATCCTATTAAATACACGTGATGATCTATAGGTGTAAAGATGAAGTGTACAAAATTACCAGGAATCAATCTATGTACCTCCTGCTCCCCACACCATACTTTAAAATATATATATATATATATATATATATATATATATATATATATATATATATATATATATATATATTCACTGAAAAAACCATAGGTTTCAGGCACGTTATAGTTAGAAATTAGCATTTAAAAAACCTTTGAAATTCACTGAAAAAACCATAGGTTTCAGACACGTTATAGTTAGAAATTAGCATTTAAAAAACCTTTGAAATTCACTGAAAAAACCATAGGTTTTAGGGACAGTTATAGTTAGTTGGACATTTCACTCGTACAAAACCCGTGAAATTCCCCCGTTATAGTTAGTTCAGCTAACTATAACTCGCGCCCACAATGCACTGCTGATGACGTCACATATTACATCACTCATGACATGGTCAGTGACATCACTGATGACATCACTGATGACATCTCAAATGACATCACTGTTGACATCATGCAGTGACTGTGTGTTTCTGTAAAGTTTAAATATTTTTAATATATATCGGAAAAGACGTATTGAAGAATGAGTGGGTGTATAAGTGTCTGTATGAATGATTTAGTAGGTGCGTGACTGACTCTATAAGTGAGTGATTTAACGTATCTTACTGAATGCATGGGTTAGTGACTAAACTGGGTGAATGTCTGTATCCGTCTGTCTGTTGCTGTGTAAGTGGCTGCATGTGTTTGTGAATAGCTACATGAGTGTGTATATGAGTTAATGAATGGTTGTCTGAGTATCTGTATGGGTGCCTGAGTGTTTGTGTGGGAGGGGTGTGTGCGACTCTGTGCATAGATGTGTGAGTGGGTGATTCACTGGGTGGATGGTTTCAAGAGTGCATCTGTGATAGACTGTATGGGTGGGTAAGTGTGTGTAAGAGTGTGTTAGTGAGTGAATGTATGTCCCAGTGGTACATGTGTGAGTAACTACATATGTGAAAGGCAGTATATATGTGTGCTGGAGTATATAAATAGCTATTAGCTTGAGTGAGTGATTGTGATAGTGGCTGTATGGATGAGTGTGTGCTTGTATCAGTGATTGTATAAGAGCGTAACAATGTGCTAGTATTTGTATGATTAAGTGAGCTGGTGTGTGTATAACTGTATAGGTGAGTAAATGGCAGTGTGTTTAATTATTTGCATGACTGACTAGGTGTGTGAGTACCTCTATGGATGAGTGACGGTGTTTGAGTGTCTATATAGGAGTAAGAGTGCATATGATAGTCCTGTACTGAGTGACCATAAGTATGAGTGACTGTACGGGTGAGTGAGTGGATGTGTGTGTGTAGACCTAAGAATCAGTGAGTGGGTATGTAGTTATTGGTGTTGAAGTGTCTATGGTTTTGCAAATGGCAGTCTGTAATTTAGAGTGGGTGTATCAAAGGTTATATTAGGGTGTGAGGAGGTGCATCAGATTATCACGTGGATGATGTCATCAGTGATGTCATTTGAGATGTCACTGACCATGTCATGAGTGATGTAATATGTGACGTCATCAGCAGTGCATTGCGGGGCGCGAGTTATAGTTAGCTGAACTAACTATAACGGGGAATTTCACAGGTTTTGTACGAGTGAAATGTCCAACTAACTATAACTGTCCCTAAAACCTATGGTTTTTTCAGTGAATTTCAAAGGTTTTTTAAATGCTAATTTCTAACTATAACGTGTCTGAAACCTATGGTTTTTTCTGTGAATTTCAAAGGTTTTTAAATGCTAATTTCTAACTATAACGTGCCTGAAACCTATGGTTTTTTCAGTGAATTTCAAAGGTTTTTAAATGCTAATTTCTAACTATAACGCCCTAAAACCTATGTTTTTTTCAGTGAATTTCAAAGGTTTTGTAAATGACAATTTTTAAATGTATTAATTGTTATATTTATTTTTTTGATACTGATTTACTACATTTTTTAAAACTATTTATTTTTAGATATTTTATTTTTTAAATTACATTGTAATTACATTATACATTACAAAATATACTTTCTCAGAATGAATTACTTTAGTTTAAATAGTTTGCAAATAGGCAATAGAGTTTTAAGTACAGTAGTTACAGTTGTTGCAATGGGCAACACAATTTCAAACACAATGCAACATTGAGCTGAATGTGAATTTCTAGTTAAATGCAATTAGTTACTTTATGGATTACTTTTCTAACCACAGGACTGGATCCTAGATTCAGTCCTGGGACATCTCCTGTAAACAGTTGAGTAAAAGCGTTTTGGTTACAGTAGTGATTTTTAAGGAATAGTATTGTATTTTAAAAGTTGACAGAAACTTTTTCACATAGAATCACCAATGTTATCCTATGGGAGGAAATTCACTTAGCAGGTAAGTAGTGTTATCGTTACTTTTTCTTACTCAGTGTTGGATCCTGGATCCAGCACTGGTGCATCTCCTGTAAACAGTTGAAAGAATGCGTTTAAGTCATACAGGCGATTTTTAAGGAATATTTGTAATTTGTGAAAATCGACACTTTGAAACTTTTCTGCTGAAAACCAGACAATGGATTCCTATGGAAGGAAATATAAGTTACTGGTAAGTACGGTTAGAATTACTTTTCAGGGGCAGTGCTGGGCTAAAAGATGCAGCACTGGGTTCTCTCCTGATAACAGGTGAGTAAATCGGAATTCGTATTTCGGCTGATTTTAGAGGAATATTATAAAGTTCCAAAACTGCACACTTAGAAGAATTTCCAAGTGAAACCAGTCAATGACATCCTATGGAAGGAAATTCAAGTTACTGGTAAGTACGGTTAAAATTACTTTTCAGGATCAGTACTGGGCTGAAAGATGCAGCACTGAGGTCTCTCCTGATAACAGGTGAGTAAATCGGAATTCGTAGTTCGGCTGATTTTAGAGGAATATTTGTATGTTTCAAAAATCGACACTTAGAAACTTTTTCAGCAAAAAGCAGGCAATGATATCCTATGGAAGGAAATTCAAGTTACTGGTAAGTACGGTTAAAATTACTTTTCAGGATCAGTGCTGGGCTAAAAGATGCAGCACTGGGTTCTCTCCTGATAACAGGTGAGTAAATCGGAATTCGTAGTTCGGCTGATTTTAGAGGAATATTTGCACAATGGTGGAGGGAGGGGGCGGGGCCTGAGGTGACATCTGTGCAAACGCGCCCCGTGGCGCATTTTAAGTTGGGGGATTAAGCCCCCTTGAATCATGAGGGTCCCTGGGGGCCAACTAGCCCACTAGGAAGCTCCAGTATGCGCCAGGGGGCTGCGTTGCAGAGACGTGTACAGAGGCCACACCCCTTTTTACACCTCTCTGCAACGCAGCCCCCTGGCGCATACTGGAGGTTCCTGGTGGGCTAGTTTGCCCCAGGGACCCCAGTATTCAAGGGGAATTACTTCCCCTTCTCAAAACGCGCCAGGGCGCGTTTGCAGACTGCTGCAGGGAGGGGGCGGGGCCTCCGGCACGATGCCGGTCTTTTTTTTTTTGATTGGGTGGGGGCTGCGTGGCCCCCTTCCCTTGGCCACTTTTGGCCCTGGGGACCCCATCCCCCGGGGCCTGAGCATTTTATTTTTTTAATTTTAAAAAAAAAAAAAACGGGAAGGGGGCCGCGTGGCCTCCCTTCCCTGGGCCTGTATTGGCCCCGGGGACCCCATCCCCCGGGGCATGCCCTCAATTTTTATTTTTTTTAATTTGGAGGGGGGCTGCGTGGCCCCCCTCCCTGGCCACTTATGGCCCCGGGGACCCCATCCCCCGGGGCCTGGCCTCTGGTTGGGGACTGTGGTGGGGTCCCCAATCCCCCCACAGTCCCGCCGGCTCCCCATGTCCTACGGGAGCCGGCCTTGCTTTCCACATGGGGAGCAGCTAACATGCTGCTCCCCATGTGAAAGCAATTAGTTTGCATTTTGAAAGAGAGAGCAGGTTTCCTGCTCTCTCTTTCAAAATGCAAACCAAGTTTGCTATGACAGGACGGGGCCGCGAGGCTCCCGTCCTGTCATAACAAACTACAGTGTCCCGGGGGTAAGCACCCCTGGACACTGCAGGAGCCGCCCCTGGGGGGTGGCGGTCCCCAGGGCCATCAAGGGCTCCAGGAGGGGGGCCGCGCGGCCCCCCTCCCATCCAGTGCACAGCCCCGGGGAGGTGGTGGTCCCCGGGGCTTTGGGGGTCCGTAACGGTCCCTCATATTCAAATCTTTAGTCCCCCACACAGGTCAAAAAATTTAAAAAGAATCCCCGGGGAGGTGGCGGTCCCCGGGGCAGCGGGAGGGCAAGAGCCCTCCCGCACCATTATTTTTTAAGCCCCGGGGGTGACGGTCCCCGGGCTTGGGGGCCTTAGAGGCCCCCACATATTAAAGAAACCCTGCATGCCCCCGGGACTTGGCCCACCCGGGGGCCAATTAACAACGACGCGCGGGAGACCGCGCTTCGTTTTTTTTTTTTTTTTCTTGGCGGGATCCGCGCAGCCTGAGCGCATCCCGCCGATTTTTTTTTTAAATGCTTTTTTCTGCCTAGGGGTCCTTGAGGGACCCCTGAGCAGACCTAGGGGTCAGGGTGTTTCTACCCTGCCCCCTTTGTGCGTTTGCGCACTTGTTTCTTCTGGGTTTTTTTCTAATCGGCAGGATCCGCGCACCCTGAGCGCATCCTGCCGATTTAAAAAATGCTTTTTCTGCTTAGGGGGTCCTTGTGGGACCCCTGAGCAGACCTAGGGGTCAGGGTGTTTCTACCCTGCCCCCTTTTGCGCTATGCGCACTTGTTTCTGTCACTCGGTTCTACCGAGGGACAAAATAGCTGCCAACACTTCCTGATTTGGAGTGTTGACAGCCACTTGACAACCAATTAACATGCAGCTCGTGATCGGGAGGGTGCGCGAATCCGACGCGGCCATAGATATATATGTGATTTTCCTTTTGATTTTCTCTGGAACTACTGAACGGATTTACACCATTTAACAAAAGGGTTCTTTCTGAACCAAGAACTACCTCTTTGCCAAATTTGGTGTAATTCCGTTCAGCAGTTCGGGCTGTAGCCGTGGCTAAAGTTTCCTATGGGGAAAACACGTTTTGGGACCCCCCTTTTTTCTCGGCCCCCGCTTGACGAATCACCCCGAAACTTTCAGGGTAGGACCGGAGCGGGCCATAAAGTTTGAAAATTTCGCGAAGATTCGTCAACCGGCAAGAGAGTTATTTCAAATAGAATGTCGCGGATTTCCTATGGAAAATAGGTCCTAACTATAACTATCTACTGGCGACCGCCAGTAGATTATATATATATATACACATTTTGGTTAGTGCCAAGTTGTGGGGCATGTTTCTCTAGATCTAGAATCTATTTCAAGACTTCCAAAATTAAGCAAAGCTTTGAAAATGTAATTTTTTGATAAAGTGATTCATCCCAACTACATTCATTATAATGGGAGTTTTGTTCATCCCCATTTGGCTGCTAACAGGATTTAAAGGGCAAATCAGGATTAAAAGAGGTGTCAACTCCCGCATGTTTTCCCACCAATTAGCTAGTAGACAGTTGTCAAAATGTGTATGGGGAAAAACAAAACAAAAATTAAGAAAAACATGCATGACTGAGTGTAGAAACGGATTCCTGTTAGTCTCCATAATTCAGGGGCAAACTCAGAATACAGCGATAATTCTGCATGCCAAAGTGAATGATCCCAGCGGTATCTGTAATGCCGGATGCAAAATTACTGATGCGGTGATCCCAAATGAAGAATAAAGATTGCTTAATTCTGGCTGCTTGACAGTCCCCTCCTCACTTTTCTCAAACACCACTGTACTAGGTGCAAGCCACTTGGTATACCGGTGTTCTATGCCTCAAGTGAAGCACAGTGTTTTAGCTTGTTGGGGGCTACAGGCTGGCCTTTATTTGTAATTGTACTAAAAGCATATGCACATTAAATAATCTCAGAGAACGAAAAGAGAAGGCAATAGAAAATAATTTTTTTTAGAACTTTTTTTATTCATTTTATAACACATACAACCCACATTATATCAGCCCACAACGGGGGTAGTGGAAACAAACATATAATACCATAAGATTGGAGGAACAAATAGTCTGCGATAGAGCTTGCCGTGCTTACCTGCAATTTAGTCAGATTCTTACTGTAAGAGGTAGCCTCCTCCCAGTGGCTTCCGGATGTCTTTTTGTTTGGGCGCGGGAGGTAACATTGTGGCATATATTTCGCTATTAGTGTCGCAGTAGGTCAAGCTTTTAAGCCAAGCCGGGATAGTTGGGGGAAATCGCCGGCTACTCCAGTGCAAGGCGATCTCGCACTTCGGTAACAGTAACGGCATTGCTGTAAACCTACGGACCCCCTGCGGCACATCCCGCACATACCCCAACAGGGAGGTAAAATGGTCTGGTTCCAGAGTAGCCCCTATCGTGCAGGAGAGATGGGAAAAGACATCTCTCAAGAAACCTCCCACATAAATGCAAATCCAAGTCAGGTGAGCAAAGTTGGCCTCCTCTATATGGCACTTACGGCAATGTGAAGATCAGAAGGGGTCAAGTCTAGCCAAGGCGAAGAGAGTAGTGTAGGCACGTCGTAAACATTTTAAATATATGAGATTTTGTCTGCAGTTTGGAGATATGAGCTTTGTTTATTGGCAACAGTAATACCAAATTTTGCCCGTCAGTGGGCGTTGCAACTCTTATTCCCATGTCCCCCGATTTTCCCATCTCGTGTCGGCAGCAGTGCCAGACTGATATGATATAGCTTGGAAACCTTGCACCTACCATCCGGGTCAGTTAGCAATAGAAAATAATTGATGTTTGTTAATAAGCATGGCGGAGAGGAAACCAAAGATTGTTTTATCTTTAGTTACAAGGGGATTTCGTTCTAGTAGGCGATTTTGAAATTGAACAGAGAGCAAAGATCAAGGAAAACAGACAATAATTAAAAGTTACGTTGTTTAACCAAGCCCCAGTGAAGGCTTGTCAATATGGATCCGGGAACTCCGCCCTACCCCTTCCAGTATATGATGCGTTTGTTTGTCAGGCTGAGCAAAAGTCAGCTTGACGGACACTCATCATGTCCAGGTCAGGCAGCTAGGCACTCTATATGGGATAATGAGCCGGCGCCAGGCATCCAAGGTTTGCCGAGCTGAAGACCCCACAACCAAGGGCAATGACAACAGCCCAGCAAAGCCCTGCGAGGACCCTCCCCTTGATGACGAGGGTAAGGGTCACTGAGAGTCAGCATTGGATGCTTTAATTTGGAGCCTTGAAGAGCCCAGGGCTGAATGTACATTAGCGACTCCCCACATCACCCTTTCCCAACAAGTCGCAGAGTGTGGTGAAATCAGCAAGTCTTACCGATTTCACCTGACTCTGTGACCAGTTATTAAAAGGTCCTCCTCTCATTTACTGACACTTGTAAGGCCAGCCAATGAGAGGCAGTGGCAGGATCTTCCTGTTTCTGCTGCCTAAAGCGATCTAAAGCCTCCAGCTCCCTCCGAGCCATCATTCTTCCCACTGGTCCTGCTTTTCCACCAAAGCCCACCAGATATGTGCTTAATTGAATGTTTGGGTGCGTGTGCTTATGTTTAAATGTCCGTATATTTGCACGCTTGTGAATGGGTGGGTGAGAGTATGTGCGCCTGTGTTCTTGAAGGTGGAAGTCAATATGTGGGTCTACCCCATCTCTTCTACAATTAAGCAGCCAATGTATGTCGGATATGGCATTCCATCATGGGCATCAGTAAACAGCTGATTCTCAATTCGGTCACTCCTTTCTCTAGTCACCCAGACTATGGATAAAAGTGAAATTCTTTTCCATTTCAGTTTATTATCCACTCTGCCCTTCTGGGCGGCATCTCTACCATGATCAAGCATTGCGGCACACTTCAGATTCTCTTCATATAGCCCCAAAAAATAACTGCAAGAAAGTAGAGTCTAAACTAACAGCACTATTTCTATGCGCGCTGGGAAGAATGAAAAAGAGCCCTCTTTTCAACACCTCAAGCCTCGCCATTCTAATAGGTTCCCTTATTAAAAGGGTGACTTCTCAACAGGACACTAATCCCAGAAAACAACCCCTCGATGGGGAGGTGGAGCCCTCGTTTACCTCACAATGTCCTGTCAATGGAAAGTCACTCCGGTGTCCTCAAATGACATACATGAACATGTCACTTTTTGGACACTGATTCACACCCTTCACCTCAGCAGACTGGGTTCAGCAAATACGTTGGCACTGAGACGAAACACATCAACACTACATCTCCCAGAATGCACAGGTGTGATAAATGAAAATCCAGGACTAGATACATGGTATTTAGTGTACCTGGTTACACCTTCCAGACTTAGTTGAACATACCAGTTTGGAGGCATTAGTTATTCGTGTATCTAGCAAAATGCCTTAACCAATCATGTTATGGTACAAAAGGCATGAAACATAAATAACTATTAATAGAAGTAGCAAATTAACCTATCAGATAGATAAATGACTGCCAGACAAGTTTTCAGCCTTGAGGATGATTTCAGGGCCCAAGACAAAACAGAAGAGGGTTGATTCCAAATTTTGGTGGGGAAAAAAAAAAACAGCAAGACTTCAAAGGGGAAAGAGTACAAAAAGGTGCCAAGACCGCTGAACATGAAGAAAAGTGGCATCTAGATATGCAGACAGCTGACGATGAACAATAAGTTCCAATAGGTTTAGAGAGCTATGGGAGCAGTGAGAAAGGGTTAAAACTGAAAGTGACGGAAGAGTCAATAAACAGTTTGAGTTAAGAAGTATAACAAGTAATGTTTTTTATTTTTATTTATTGGCATTTTGACATGTACAAACATTCAGCAGCACATCTTGTGATGCCAGATAATTGTAATGTTTTGTATTTTAATTGCATTTATATCCGGCTTACTAACCCTGATGAGGCATTGAATTTGTTTACACCAGGCAGCGTGCTGCTCTGAAACTCAAGGTTAGTGGTCAGCACATATTCTTTTGCTCATTCTACTCCCATCAAAGGAAAAGAATAATAGCGCCTTACTTACGCAGCGCTAACTTTACTCATTATAGGCTAGCACTGTTACATTTCCAACAGCTTGAGGGTCCTTTGGTGTGCTATGTACTTGCTACTTTTCTCTGGTCAGCCGGGAAAAGCAGGAAAGAACTTTAGACCTATGGAACGGGAATGTGCGTCCTAGATTAGGGCTTTTAATGGTCTCCTGGGAAGCAAATTAACTGTTTCCGATTAATTATAACTCCCTCTCTTGTATTATGGTTAGACAAAAACAAGATGTACAAAGTGGTCCGAATAGATGACTATAATTGCTGAGCCAAAATGTTTTAATGTAACTTACAGGGCTATTGGCCCCTGAACACTAGATCAAGGTTTTATGAGGATGAATTAATTACACATGTAGTGGGAAAGTTGTACGGTATATAGGAACTGTGTTTTATTCGTTTTAAGATGCTTTACTACTTAGTAAGCATTTTACCTCTGATTGTTTTAAGATATATGGACTTTGCAATAGGTTTGCATTAATTGCATAAAAAGTGCATACATCGCACCGGAAACGATGCAAAATTAAGTTCGTAAAGTACAAAGTAGTGTTTAATTCAGTGGTTATCAGTTATTGTTGGTTATTGGTATTCACCTTGTGCTCTCAAGGAATCCATTCCATACATTTGCTCCAGTTTTTTTGAGTAGTTCGTAGTAATTAACAGCAGTTAGGTGTAGTCATAAATGCAGGATACGCAAGTTCATACAAATGCTAGTGGTTTTAATAGAGGAGCGAGGGTGCATGCGTACGACTTTCAAAGCAGGAGAGGTTGTAATCTTGAAATTAAGTGCAGGTAATTTGCAGAAATGTAAGAAGAGATTAAGGCAAATATGCAAATAACTTAAGAGTAGGCTGTGCTCAGAGGCGAGACATGCAGAAGATGGAAATGAAACAGTCATTCGAAAGACGGAGGGGGAAAAAACGGTGAACAGTCCAGGTCAGTTTTTTAAGAATATTGTAGTGGCTTTTTAAGATAGAATGCAAAATCACTATGCAAAAATGTAAAAAGAAACATTATTTGCATGTGGGATAAGTCTAGATTAGGTAGACAGGCACTAGAATCAGACGAACAGTCTACAGGCAGGTAAGCTACTGCTAGACCAATGCTTCAGCAAAGACAGATCTGCTCAGGGGTTGGAGGTGTAAAGCAATGGCTGGTCGCACACATAGGAAACTATCAAGAGTTTAGACTACGCTCAAAGCAAGGGATAACCCCATGATAACATCATGAGATGATATACAAGGTAAAAAATTCGACATCGAAAAAGTGATGCGGCAAATGCTAAAGTGGATGTTTTATGATGTTCACCCTTAAAGTTTTGGACATTATATTAATGAGAAAAGAAACTAGTGGTCCATTATGAATGTTTGAAAGAGTGAGAAAACTTTAAGAAAGTGCAAGATTAAAGAAGCCTTTTAGACAAGATAGAAGAGATTTGAGGAAAAACACACAAAAAAAAAAAAAAGGTTTAGCTAAGAAGGGGCAACTGTGGAATTAGCTCTGATCAGAAAAATAAGGAGCTCTATATCGGTGAAAATCGTAAAAAGTGTGAAGAGAGAGCATAACAGGAAGTGAAACCTGAGGCAGTGTGAAAAGCATGACAGGGGCGCACAAACTATTGGGGAACCTGGCCATCTCTCAGTCCGGATGACAATGGGGCATAGGGAAAGTCAAAATGTGCTACCTTCAGAGGCCGCTACTCCAGGGGTCTATCCTCAGAATACTAGCAATTAGCAAAAGGAGCTGCTCACAATTGGGCTTTCGTAGACCATGAAGCAGCAACAACTCTAACTTTTTTATCTCTGGCCGGCCAGCAATTTCAGTGGGCGAGGCCTTGTTCTCAAGGCTTTATATATCCTTACTACCGCTAGAGGTCCCAGTGGCAGGTACAAAAACAATTTAACAGCGCACCAAATATCACATGTGGCTCCTTATCCAGGTTCTGGAAGTCTCTCATCTTCCTTTCTGTCCTGGAAAGTCCCTCAAAACATCACCAGTTCACCTCACAAGTCAATATGATGACAGAAGCCTGTCCTACTTTCTCTCTTTCCCTGCTCAGTCACTTCCGGAGGCTTAGCTGTCGATGGGGTTATCATAATTTTATGACTGACCCTGCAAGCGAAAAAGCTCGAATCGAAAAGCATGATCCGAGTTTGTGTTGATCACCTTCAGCACACCTGGACAGACCACCCCCACCCCCTCCCCCCAACCCCAAACCATTGAGTGAAAAGTTATGTTACCAGTTGGTAAACTGCACATTGGATTCTGATAGCCTGCTCAATTTTTCCAAACACATAAGCAGCCAATATAACAACCATCAGGTGTGCGCTCAAGCAAACTAGCAACAGCGCTGGTACCATGAAAATAAGCAGCAGTGGGGAAAAGGACTTATAACCAGAGACGTCGACCAGTAAAGAATGCCGCTTCAAAAGTGGCCAAACCAGATGGTAATTGAGTCTTTCAACAATGTCCTAAACATGGGTGCAGCAGAAAACGAATCGCCAGCAGAGAAGCACTGCTTCAGAACCACATCTTGACATTATGGGAGGCTGAGGCATCTTGCATGCATTAGTCCCCCAAAGACATGGCCTATTAAATGCAATATGATCAGCTCGCTGTATGTCTCATTCTCTATTCATTTATATATTCTGTTTGGTCAGCCTATGAACCCAGACACGATATTGCTTGTATAATAACTTTTAGCCACTCAATTGCATATACAGATCAAGGAACTGAATCTAAACCTCAACGCTATATTTACAGTTGTTAGACTTTGTCCCTGAATGTACTTTCAACGAACTGAAACTCACTTTGCCTTCAGCCATCTCCTCAATTACAGAGGCAAAGGTGAAAATGTTCAGCTAAAAAAGTAAATATAGTTATCTTGAGCCCTGGCCCATTTGTTGAATGAAACATTACTACTTTTTGGTTGTCACACCGCTTCTCTGCGAGTCACAAACTTACCAGGCTAATAGTTTACTGAGAGTAACCACCTGGATGAAATCAGAGAGTGAATGACTATCAATTTGTCTGAGGCTAAACAGCTCCGACGCTCGTGCTTTGAGTTTTGGGATTCATCAACAGCATAGACCGACACTTGGCCGAAACTCTTCTGATTCTGGGTGGCTAACTAAACCAAGTTTTAATGCAAAATGGTTGTGTGGTATTATATTCAAGAAGTCACTTTAAGTTTATTTTTATTATTTTTAGAATAAAACTAATTCACAATTTTCAAGAAAGTTACTTTACGCCATTACAGAAAGCACCAGTTAGCATGGTCATCAACTGATTCTTCAAAGTCTGAGCCTCTTGCTCGCTGAAGATTACCCAATGGTTGATAAAGTGAGCATGAACTTGAATTTGACAATTCTCTCTACTTCGATTTGCTCAAGTATCACGTTGAGCCTCTTACATCCATTCAAAACCCACAGGCAAGGACAGCACTGGCAAGAAGTCATGCGAGAATCAATTTTAATATCACTCTGAAAGTTCCAATGCTTATGTTTCAACTGATAAATGTCCTTTTGAGTTTATGCGAGGGAGGAGGTCTGGCTCTGAACTTCATCCTATCTTGATGGTAGCTTACAGTTCCAAAGATCTTCCTATCACCATGGATCGGGTACAAAATAATAGAGTATCTGATCTTCAAGAAAAGAAAGATGGTGATACCCATGATTTTTTTATGGTTGGTTGGGTTAGGCTCAAGGAACCAGTCTTCCTGAAAGAGGCCAATTGAGGGTCTGTGACAATGTACGAATATTGGAAATCAAGGGGAATGCTCTGATGGCGGTCAATGGTGGCATGTGAAGAGGTTGGCTAGAGTTACAAGGGATATTCTTTTGGTACCCCAAAGGTTCTAGGACTAAGAACCAAGCCTCGCAAAGGGATTTCAATGACTTGTGTGGCTACTTATTTCTTGCTCATTTAACTCACTTGGGTCTCTTCCTTGTAGGTTTCTATAGGCACCTCAAAAAATGTTTTAGTTTTGATGTTCTATGTTGTAATATTTGTTCTGCAAATTTATTTATCTAAGATTTTTTTCGTTGTAAAGGAGGAAAATATGTGGTGACTGGAATTTTCTGGGATGAGCTCAGGCATCCCAGAACAGTCCTACATCATCATGGCACACTTGTCACAGTTTGCAGTGGACTGGGAGTTCCTGTGTCTGAATGCTGAGAAAGGTTATCTGTGCAACTGCTGTGCATAATTAAAGGTTTCTATGTCCGCTGTCTTCTGTGAACCACAGCATTTGAAGCTACTTCAAATATGGCAATGAGTTAACCACATGGGCTGTGGCTGAACCAAGACTGTATAAGTGTGCATGAAAGGGAGATTCTGTCAAGTCTAGTTCTCCTCTCCGACACAGGCACAAGAGTTGAAAAAGGTGTGTATTTGCCACCATTGCTCATTCTCTTTGGCAACTGACTGGCACGCTAGCCAAAGATGCGACATTAAATGCCTGAAGGCAAAGGTAGCTATTTACTGAACATAATAGCTAAAACAAAACACAAACTTCCATAAATAAACATGCCAAACTTACATCAACAAGCAAAACAAGGGGGCGTGGCTTGAACGCATGGCGGGCTAGACGCTGATCAGTGTAGCTCCTGCCCCCATACAATGAAATCCTGCTTTTCTCCTGGCGGAATACTGCCCATTTGTGCCGATTAGGGGATCGGAACCCCCCCCCTGGTCCCGAGAATCCGGACCGAGCGTGGTTCCGCTTGTCGGCGGACCGGGAAAGCGAAGTTTTTCCCCTGGTGCGGCGGCGGCCGCACTCCAAAGAAAATGGCGGCGCGGACCGCGGCCGTCTGACTGCCTGCCTCCGGACGCCTGCTCCCGGCTGGTCTCGCCGCAGGGATCTGTGCACCGGGAGCGGTCCGAAACTCCTGCGCCACTGCTAGGCGGCCCTCGGAGGACACTGGCCCGCAGTGAGGTTCCGCGGACGCCTGCCTGCTGCGGCCTGACAGAGGACCCGGGGACGGGTGGCACAAGACCTCGGGGCTTCCAGAAGGCCGAGGTGGGCCTATTTTGACTCCGCTCCTCCCTGCGAGGGTTGAGGATTGCGGGGACACGACCCGCTGGGGCGGCCGCTGCCGCAGAAACGTCGGACTCACCCGGGAGGGGCCCGCACATGAGGAGGCCTGTGCCTTGCTCCCCGTGACAGCGGCGAGGACAGGGCCTTGCTGGGGACATTACCGCTGCGGAGCCGGTGGGAGCCTGACATCCGCCTTGTGCAGTGAGAGGCCCGGAGGGGTCTGATGTCCGGTGAGAGGGACGACCTGCTGGCCGGTTGCTGTTCACGGCGCCTGGGGGCGCGCTCCACGCGGGTGTGAGACCTCGGGGGGACCGGTCCTGGCCTAACCCGGCTGGGTGCTGGCCTGAACGGACAGCTGCCAATCCTGCGAGGGATCCGTGGGCAGTCTACGGGCCGCAGGGGACTGGGCCTCTGCTGGCGGGCGCACCCCCAAGGGTGGCCGATTCGCAGACTCCTGAGACAGTCTCCGGGGGTGGATGCCGACCTGGAGATTGATGCGATGATCGCACGGAACTCACGGTAAGAAGACACGAGGGGCCAGGGCTAGACCCCCTGCCAGACAATGACTCCTGGGGGGGCCCTCGGGGACCTTGGGACCTGGCGTGTAACGTTCTCTGGGTTGCTCCTCTCGGCGACACCTGGCCGGCCGGTGGCCTGGGGAGTGGTGAGGGACCCGCACGCATACCTCCTGGGCCAGGACTGACCCGTGACGACCCGCCTGGGGCAGCGGAGTAGAAGATTCGGGGACGGCCTTGAGGGGCCCGCACTGGATATGGGGAAGGACAGACCCCTTCGGGGAGCACAAGCAAACAAGATTATGCAGTATACGGTGCCAGGCCCCACGTCGACGGAGCGCCTCGGACCGCACTCGGAGCGGGAACCGCCACAGGGATCAGCGGCCCAGGATAAGGCTGATATCCTAGAGGCCATCAGAGACTTGCGAGCGGCACTGGAATCCAAAATGGATGGTATGGCCATGGACATAAACCACCTGAGCCTGGACCTACGGAAGGTGGCGGACAGGGTCACTACCACGGAGGGGGACCTGACCTCCTTGCGGACGGAGGTTCAGCACCTGCAAGCGACGGTGTCTGCACTCGAGGAACATACCGCTCGCCTTGAGGACAGGGCGGAGGACGCCGAGGAACGCTCGAGGAGGAACAACCTCCACTTTTTGGGTTTTCCGGAGAAAGCGGAGGGACCGGCGGCGGACCTATTCTTGGAGGACTGGATCGTTTCCGCCCTCCCGGGTCTTCGACTATCCAAGATGTTCGCAGTGGAGCGGTCCCACCGCTCCCTTGGTCCCCCCCCAAAACCTGGGGCGCCGCCTAGGACGCTGATCGCTCGCTTGTTCAATTTCAGGGACCGGGACATGATCCTGCAGTTCATCCGCAAGAATGGTCCCCCCAGGTTCGAAAACCAAGAGATCCATATCTATCCGGACTACACCAAAAAGGTACAAGACCTGCGGAACGACTTCCGGGGGGTCAAGCGGAGGCTGAGAGATCTCAACATAAAGTACAGCCTAATGTTTCCGGCCCGCCTCCGAGTACAACATGCGGATAGGATCCATTTCTTCAACACCCCGCACGAGGCCACGGACTGGATGGATTCGATGGGCCTGGAAGGACGGGATAAAGAACACGGGTGGCAGGAACAGAGGAGACGGAGCGGTCGACAGCGGAATCTGCACCGCCGCCCTGGAGGACAACGATCCCGGTCACAGGGAGAATCAGACGGAGGTCGCATCATGGTGGGGCCGGATGGCACCCTGAGAGAAGAGGTGGGAGGCATACCGACACAAAACCAGTTTTCCCCATTGTGCCTCGTTCAGGAAACTCAATCGGAACCGGACGGCGCTGCCGACCCCACTGCCAGCGGCTCATGAGCTGCCTACATGCAAGTAAGAGGGCCGCCATTTGAGAGGCGGTAGGTCGGCGAGACTGTACCAGACACTGTAAGTACGGCCCCTACCGGTGCGGCGGCCTGATTCTGCTACAGACCTTCAGAGGGAGATCCTCATTTGAAAGGACCATAAGGGGGGGGGGGAAGCGTAGCTGATGAGATGAGGCGTTATTCCGCCGTACTGCAGTTTTGGCACTCCAGCTGTAGTGTACTGTGCCGGCCTGGCTAGGCCGTTGGTTGAGCGGGGCTGCGCAGTACCAGGCAGTCTGGTTGTACAACAAGAACTGGGATAGCTTTTTGTTGACTGCTATTGTAGCTTACAATGTTGCGGGGGGGGCTTTAAGGGGAGGGTGATGGCTATGGGGCGGAGCACTGAGTCCTCAGACCACGGGTGGGCTATGAGAATGAGGTTCTACTGCCTGAGGGTGGGGGAGGGGGAATGTTCACATTGTTTGTTCTATTGTTTTTGAGGGGAAAGTTTTATGCCGGGTCACCAAAGGTCAGGAGAGTTCTAGGAGAGGATTGGGGGGTCCCCAACACAACGCCTTACAGTTCATTCCCTTTTTGCATTATAGGTCTTGTTCACCCAGACTTTTCTACTTATGGCAGGAGACCAACGAACCTATAACTTTATAACATGGAACGTTAGAGGGCTCAACAATAGGATTAAACAGATTCGGGTAGCTACATATCTTAGGCGCTACAAGATAAGCGTGGCTTTTTTACAAGAGACGCATCTCTGTGGGGGATTGCCTGAAATATGTTCAACGGCGATGGCGGGACCAATTTTTTGCGACCTCCTACTCGGGGTTTGCCAGGGGGGCACTTATATGGGTGGCGCCTGGAGTCCCCTTTAAGGTCTTAAAGTACTGCCCTGACCCCGATGGCCGCTACGTGGCGGTAGAAGGGACATTGGATGGGAAGCATATGTGTTTAGTGAACGTCTACGCCCCAAACACCGATGATAGAGAATTTTTGGGGACGGTCCTGGGGAAACTAGACTTGGCACCGGCTCTGGAACTGATTATAGCTGGGGACTTTAACTGTGCCCTTGATGGGGAACAGGATAGACACCCCCCAAAAGTGGATGCTAAACCCAAAACTCGCGAAGCCATGCAGCAAATGCTCAGTAATTATCACTTGCTGGATATCTGGCGGCACCGCAATCCTGATAGCCGGGTGTACTCCTGTTATACTCCGGCGGCGGGTACGTACAGCAGGCTGGACTATTGTTTCATACAGGAAGGGGCGGCCGGACGGGTTCTAGAGACGCAGTACCTGGCCCGCTATCTGTCCGATCACTCCCCCCTGCTGATGACCTACACTTTGGGCCGCCCTCGCTCCAAAATACCGTTATGGAGACTTAACACCGACGCTTTGACAGACCCGGTCTATAAAGAAACGATTGCAGCAGGGCTGGAAGGCTATTTGGAGGCGAACTGGAACACGGCCAGCTTGAGGGCGTTTGAATGGGACGCGATGAAAGTGGTGCTGAGGGGAATATGTCTGTCCACAGAGGTGGGCGTGAGGAGAGTGTTAGAACGGGACCTAACAAACCAAGAGGACCGCTTAAAGGCTTTAGAGGCAGCCCTTCCCACGGACCCGGAGGGACCGGCCAAATGGACAGAACAACGACAAAAGGTGGGAGACATCTGGGAGTCCCTGGGCAAATACAATAGGTCCACTAGTAGACGTCGCTGGTACACAGAGTGTGATAAAGCTGGGCGCCTACTGGCGCGCTTGATCAGAGAGGAGTCTCAGCCTACCCCGATACTGGCCCTCAAGTCCGATCGGGGTCAGCTGGTCTACACCCAGCATGAGATCAATATGGTATTTGCCACCCACCTCCGAGCAATATATTCTGAGCCCAAGCTCACAGTTGCCCCACAGACTTGGGAGGCCCACCTTGCGGGGATGGACATACCTTGCCTGGACCCGGAAAGTCAGGGAACCCTGGGGGCGCCCTTTCGCGGGGAGGAGGTGAGAGCGGCGATCGCTCACTTGAAAACGGCTAAATCCCCTGGGATGGACGGCCTGGCTGCAGAGCTATACAAAGAATTTGGGGGAGTCCTGGTTCCTAGGCTCCTGGACATAGTTAGGGAGGCCGGTGAGACGGGTATATTACCCGCCTCCATGCGTGAAGCGCTGATTGTAATGATCCCTAAGCCGGGGAAGGACCCCTTACTTCCGGCCTCCTACAGGCCAATCTCCATGCTCAACGTCGATCTTAAGATTATTAGTCAGGTTTTGGCCAACAGACTTCTCCCGCACCTCCGACGACTGGTGCATGATGAACAGTCTGGTTTTATCCCGGGCAGAAACGCGCTCCGAAATATCCGTCGGCTGGCTCATGTCATGCAATCCCTAGAAGGCAGAGCCGCGCAGAATACCTTGGTATTCCTAGATATCGCGCAGGCGTTCGATTCGCTCCGATGGGAATATCTGTGGCAGGTGCTATCGAAAATGGGGCTAGGTGAGGGGTTCGTGAACTGGGTGAAACTCCTTTATACTTAGCCGGTGGCAAGGGTCCGGACGGGACGATTTGTCTCGGATGCGATATTAATAGCCAGGGGACGCGACAGGGGTGTCCGCTGTCCCCTTGCTGTTCGCCCTGGCAATGGAGCCATTAGCATGCCATCTCCGTGAGGTCCTCCAGGGGCAGGGTATTCGAATTGGAGCCCTAGAGCATGTTGTATCGCTGTACGCAGATGATGCGCTGGTCTACCTGCGGGAACCAACCCAATCGCTTCCGATACTGATGGAGGTGCAGGGCCAGTTTGCCGAGACCTCTGGACTATACGTCAATACTACCAAATCACAACTATATCCGGTCGGGTCGGAGGCCGAGAGGAGCGGGGTCCAGCTCCCCGAGATGGGGATCCCCTGGGTGCCGGATGCCTTACGCTATCTCGGGATTTGGATAAGTAGAGATAGGGAAGTTTTTTACCAACACAATATGGGGAGGATACTTAGAGGTCTCCGAGGCAGTGTTGCCTTCTGGAACACGCTTCAGCTCTCATTGATGGGGAAGATCGCCTTGATTAAGATGGTGATACTGCCCCAATGTCTTTACACAATGCAGGGCTCCTTTTTTGAGCTCCCACACCAGGTATTCAAGGACCTCAATGCACTGCTCATACAACTACTCTGGAATGGAAAACGTTGTCGGGTAAGCCTGGAAGTTATGAAACGCACTTGGGGTAGGGGTGGCTTGGAAATCCCTGACCTGGAACTGTATTATTTTGCGTCCCAGTTGCAGCATGCAGTGGCCTGGCTCGATACGGACCCTTCTTGGGAACTTTCGCTCCTCGCCGACACGTATGGGGACCAGCAGTTGGGCGCGCTCCTATGGCATACGAAAGGGCACCCGACACACTGCCCTCCATTGGGCGGATTATTGGCGGCCCTATGGGCCAGAGTGGTAAAACGAATCATCCGGGACCGACCGTTTGCCCCGGAGGCAGACGTTTGGCTAATGCCGCCTTTCGCGCTCATTGAGTGGGTCATGTCTGTTGACAAATGGAAGGCGGGAGGCTGCCTTATGTTGTCGGACCTCTATCCGGAACAACGGTTCATAACATATCAG
This sequence comes from Calotriton arnoldi, assembly GCA_963921515.1. Classification (NCBI taxonomy): domain Eukaryota; kingdom Metazoa; phylum Chordata; class Amphibia; order Caudata; family Salamandridae; genus Calotriton; species Calotriton arnoldi. The sequence continues at coordinate 596,979 of CAWUFW010000699.1, forward strand.
GAAGCAATGGACTCTTTTGGGCTGGGATCGGGGCAGTTCTTGCAATACGCCAAATTAGCGGCAACGGCCCAATACCTATGGCCTACATTCCCGGAAGCCCCGGAACACACACACACACACCCTGGTCACAATGATAGCCATGGCGGGGGGCGGAAACTTGTCACCCACCTGTACAGGGCGTTAAGGGATGACAGAAAGAGTGCACCTCTCAAAATAGAGAGTAGATGGCGGGAGGTGAGCCCGCAGGAGATTACACCACAGGAATGGGGAAAATTCACGAGGGAGTACGCAAGGTGGCGGTTTCCAATAGGTTCAAGCAGATACAGTACAATATGGTTCACATGACATATCTTTCACCCAAGCGCCTAAATATTATCGACAGTTCAAGAGACCCGAGGTGCCCCAGATGTCACTACGCACAGGCAGACTTCCCACACATGGTTTGGTCCTGGCCGACAATCCAGGTATTCTGGACCGATGTCCTGGAGGATCTGTTTAGAATAACGGGGTGGAGGGTTCCCTTAGAGGTACATACCTGTCTCCTTGGTCTGATTCCCCGAAACCCTAAACGCAAAACCAGCAGGAAGTTCCTGATGTGGGGGCTTGTGACAGCTAGGCGGCGAATAGCGATCCACTGGCTGACGCAACAGGGGCCACTGATAGTGAAATGGAAAGCAGATCTGCGGGAGTGGGCATTGGCGGAGGAGGGGCACATACGTAGTACCCGAAGGGATGCCAAACTCCAGGAAGTATTGCTGGCGTGGGGGCTAATGGTCCAGGAGATAGGGAGAAGCTTCCCTAGTGCTACACAGACGGGGCCGACTGGAGAAAGTCCTATGGGGACTGTATCCCCCTGACAAGGGGAGAGTCAAGAGGATACCCCGAGTTGAGTTGCAGTTAGATAGACCTCTAGATGGGTGAGCCCGGCGGGGGGGAGGGTAGGGACGGGGCGGGAGGGTGTTCAGATACAAGTTATTGAGATTACTACGGATGTTGTCCATACTAAATGGCGGTTTGATTAATACTTCCATGGCAACCCGCATTGAATGCATAAACGTCTGGTCGGGATTGTACTGCCTATTGTTCAGGGTGGTCCGTGAGATACAACTGTTTACACTTGTGGAGTATACCATGAAACTGCAATATAGATATTAATGTATATGTGGGCGATACTGTTTTAAACTAAGAAGTACAATAGACTATGTTGGAATTATAAACTATTATGAAAAGGTAGTGCACGTTAGACGTACACAGTACGCAACAGTATTATAAAGGTGGGTTGTGGATTATGTGTTGTAATGATACCTACATTGGCGATATATTGCTCTATCTGCGATTGTATACTCAACATTGACTGCATTGTGTGTACATTACAAAGACTGCTGGAATGTTTGTCTTTTTTTTTTTTTCTTTGCTGAAAAATCAAAATAAAGTTTAAAAAAAGAAAAAAGCAAAACAAATAAGCAAGGGACTTTTATTTACTTGAAATAGAGGACTCAACTGGTTGTGCTTATTCCTCTTGGACTGATAATCCATTTCCCCAAGTGGCATTATCAAGCCTAGGCGCAGAAAGGTAAAATTATATACAGGGAAAACATGTAAGAAACTTTGCCATGCCAATACTAGTTTTGTGACAGGGAAAGAATCCAAGCTGAGAGCCAATCTGGTTTCCCTGCACTCCATTTAGACATTAATTTCTTATAATTCCGAGCAGGAGTACCTGTCTGTCAGAAGACAATCCCCTCAGATCTCCATGAAATCTGCAAATGGGTCTGTGGCAGCACATCTGCTTGAACGTGTGTTCAATATCAGCACAGTATATGGGCAGGGATCTATCCCTCCTCCGTGGATACTGCATTTTGGTGCTGAAGTGAAGAACTCTCATCAAGACGGTATGTTTTCTCTCTTTTCACAGACTCCGTGAACAAAAAGTCGGTCTTTTTTCTCTGCTGCATGATTTTGTTTCTATCTGTAGTCTAATCGGATTGTAGAGGGGAGTGTGTCTTTTTTGGATTCAGGGCTGGGCTTTGGTAGTCTTTCTTCTAGTACAGTTGCAGTTCTGTGCATCAACTCTCGGCCCTCCCTCTTCTTATGTCACTGACAAGGACTGGTCCAACTCTAATCCAATGCTGTAAACCCGTACTAGGAAGGTGCAGATCAGCTAGAGTCCTCTGTTCATGACAGATGCAAATCAACCACAATAAGACATGATTGGTTGACTCTTGCGACATTCATGCTACCAACACAAAAATCTGACTTTACAAAGTTCTTAGCATTATGATGGTGAGCACTTATGCTCCTCACACTAATCTAGGGACAAAAAAACTCTGCTGACCTGCAACACGGAGGGTTGGATGTGACCTTGGCCGGCGGCTTTATGACGAGGAACTAAGCCTTTGGACAACAGGAGTGTGTCACTGACACACCTGGATGAGAACGGGACTCACTAGAAAGCAGTTTTTTTTTTTATAGCGCGAACTAGACCCAATAAATCGGGTATCAGAGCACTTTACACAAACACCTGTTTCGTTACAGATGGACACATTAATTTTTTTGTTAGGCACGGGGAGATTAAGTGATTTGCCCAGAATCACAGGATGTTGAGCGTCGTTGCCGAGACTCGAACCTGGTTCCCCAGCTTCAAAGTCGACCGCTCTAGCCGTAAGGCTACATCCTCTCCCCAATTTAATTCTCAGTTTCAGTAAAACCACCAGTCTTATTTGTGACATCTCTAAAATGCCCAAGAAAAGTCAGACGAATAGTAAAGGCCATGTGTGTCAACTATTGTAGATCTCATGCTTCCTTATTCTGCAGCCTGACTATTAAGCATGAAAGGCTGCCAAAATTAAGAAGATGCAATGATACTGGTTGCAAGTACTACACAACTGCATCTAGCAACATAAAAGAACACACTGGGCTACAATGTTGCATGAGGCAGGGATGACCAGTACACACGTCATAATAGTCAACAATTTAATACCTATTTTGTAGTCTCCTTCTTTCAAAGTTTACTGTGCATTTAATTTAGTAATCATTCTCGTTAGGTCTCACTTACCAGACACCGCAAGCTGTCTGGTTGCAAAAGACCTATTGTGAACTTTGATTGAGTGGGCGCACAGCCCGCCATGGCTTACCATTGGTTGGCTTTATTGTTACTCTTGTTTGTTTGCTGCTTATTCAATGGCTTGCCATCCTGTTTTTTTCCCCTAGAGCATAGCCACTTTATGAACCTTTTGATTGGCTGACTTGTATCCTTCCACTCACTGGCGTAACGAAACTTGAGGGGGCCCACCTGCAAAGTGCATGAAGGGGGGCCCCCTCCGACCACACTCAGGAGCTCTGCTGACAGGGTACTGGGCTGAAGGGGCCCCCTGGAGCTCGGGGCCCCCCCGCACCACGGGGACTGCGGGGGCCTATGTTACGCCCCTGCTTCCACTATTCACATATATGGAACTCCTTTTTTATTTTTCATTCAGCACTCTACAAGAGTGCATGTGTTTCCTAGCTCTCTCCTTCATGTACAGCTTCCCTCCCATAAATTCCCAGCCACTGTTGTGTATTGCTACCCACCCCCTCCCAGCTTGTCTGTAAAAAACACAGCAACTGGGATATGGTTAAAGAGCAAACTTTAAAGGGTTATTTTGTTTTATCACCTGCATGCTACATATTGCTTGATAGCACGATCTTTTGCACCCAAAGGTTTTCATGTCGTTGGAGGAAGGGCCATCTACTGAACTCATTCAGATAGTATCTGAGACAGGAGGTGTACTTAGCATGACATTCCTCTTGGAGGCCCATAAATATGCTTCACAATTGCGGCTGGAAGGGAACGGTTGTGGAAGGGGGTGCGAGGGGGGTTAGAAAAGAAAAAAGAAAGAAAAGCATACCTGCTGATGGCTGGTCAACAGTCGCCAGCCACCGCCTCTCCTCAGTCACATGAAGCACCCAGGCTCACAGACTCTCCCGGCCAACAACGACGCTGCCTTACAGTAGCGTAGTGATTGGTCTGAGTGCCGTGGTTCGGTGCTCAGAGAGGGACTGGGAGGCTGGGCATGTTTTCCACTCAGGTTGTACAATACAGCTGGTGGAGAGCATGCACTGCGCATGACTGTTTGGCCGGCCCACGACTGCCGGCCAAACCATCATGCGCACTTTACAGTGTGATCACCATTCCTTCCCCTGGCCCCTGCTCTGGCCAGCCCAGCCCCGCCCCGCACCTAAGCAGGAACAGAAAAATAAAATGATAATAATGTTCAGTTATTTTATTTTTCCTCTGCACTGCTCTTAAAGCAGTGGGGCAACACTCTTCTCCGCCTTAGCGGAAGAGCTGCAACTGTATAAAGATTGAAAATATTTAATTTAATGTATAGTTTTGAGATACCATAAGACATGCATTTGCTCTTCCTCCAGAATTGTGAAATGTTTTCTCTTCAATATTTTTCAAACAATCCTTTAAAGACAAACATTGGCAAAGCAAACACTTCAGCACTCACATTATAAAGACGAGACCTCTTGGCGTTGCCAATGCTTGTTTTACCTGCATCTTCAACCTCCTGGTTGGGGCAGCAGGATCTTGTCTCTTTGCTAAGTTCAGGGATATACTGGATAGTAACGGCATATCCACTGAATGCCAACATTAAGCTTGTTATTTGAAGGACCTACAGACACACAATCTTGAAGGACATTTATTATATATGCATTTGTCTAATGGAATAGATATTAATTTTGAGAACACAGGACTGGATTGTACATTTAGGAGGTTCACCAAGTAAAACCCTACATTTAAGGCAACTAAGGAACTAGTGCACAATTTGCAAGTTTACCTGCACAGAGCAATCAAAATTCTTGAGAGTGGATGCAAATTTATCATATTCAGTGACATCAAGGAAGGTGTGTCACATAATCTTTGACATCAAGGATATAACAGAATAATGCCACTAAAATGGGTGGGAAGTGCTTGAAGTAAATGCAAAATAAAAAAATAAAATCAACAATTCACCTCCAACCACATAACCTCAAAATGCACTGAATGGATATGAAGCGCAAGGCGCAAGGGCACCTCAGCCACCGAACACCAAGACTGAAATAGAGCAGCTCCTCTGGTCAGCAGAAGGACAGCACAACTGCAGATGGAGGCCAAGGTGTGAGAGTCACCCGGGTAAGAGTGAGGACTCGTGTATTTATTATGACACATCTTCGCTAATTAAAGATTAGTTGAATTGATTGAGGAGTGAGGACTCAACCTAACCTCCAAATGTGATAGTTTTGAAGCAGAGAGACTTGAGGACGCTGCCTGTACCTGGGATATCCTGTTAAAACACAAAGTTCAGTTGAGGACTCAAATGAGATAATTCAGTTTCCTGGCCTCTCTCCTACCTGACAGATTCAAAAATGTTTTTCTCCTTCTGTGACTGTCTGGAAAATAAAATTATGAGATTGTTTACGTCACTCCTCGAAATACCCCAGTGATCCAGCTAACATATGACATTGGCATTAAAAGATTGGAACACTTAGCGATTTGGAGATCTTTGTCCTATTGGGTTAGAATTTGGACCACTGAGGAATTAAAAACATACAGGCAGACATTGCGTGAACTATTGGAACTTGATGTCCATCTCACTTTCCCCTGGTTTGCCCACATGCGAAAATGGCTCCTGGATTTGGGTCCGAGTAAGTTCTGGGTAAATCCCAGCCTACTGACGCCAGATTCAAAGAGCGAGATCAAGCGTATTTATTGGAACCTTATCCTGCACAGAGTCACTTTAGGTTGCACTTCAGGGAGACTTACCACACAATTTCTGTCTATTAAAATGACCGAGTTTCGAGCAATTTTTGGATGACATTGAACTTCAATTGGCAAAGACACTTTATTTGAAATTTAGATATGATATACTTCAGATAAATTCTTTAACAGCCAAGTGGGTCATGTCACAGACCTTGGGAAGGGACCCCAAGTCTACCCTATGTTCATTAGGCTCAAATGAAGACATTGCACATATTTTATTCTCTTGCCCTGCATACGTAATTCCCAGAAGAAAATGGATCAAGTCGCTGTGCCACAACTTGAATACTAGGAATTACTTAGAGGCGTTGAGAATACTAAAATTAGACAGCTCACAACTTATTGTATTTGGTGCTAGTAGATTTTTATTGGCTTCTAGTTACCTAAGGAAAAAGAGAGGGCTTAAATTTTAATGTAACCTTATTATAATCATGTTTTATTACTTGGTTTTTAACAGATATTATACTCTAACCCATTTTACACCTGATTTTTTTGCTTAGTACAACCTAAATGAAGTTAAATTAGTTAGAATTAAATTCATTGGTATTTAGTGAATGTTTTATTTATTAATTTTAATTAAATGTCTTGTTGGTCTGTGGTTAACTGAGTATGCACTTGCACTTTATATTTACATTAAATTAAGATGATCAACGCCTTACAGCCCTTTGACAAATTGGAAATTTTACCCTGTAGCATCTTTTATATCTCATCTCTTAGTGAAAATGTATATGTAATGTCTGTACTGGATTGGAATTATTTTTGTGACATGTTCTTTTATGATTCCATGAATCGAAATAAAGAATGTAAAGTAAAGACTGTCTAGAAAGCCCCTGGGACTTAACATGAGAATCCCTCCCTGGCATCTCCAAGTCAAAAGAGGCAGTACTGAAGCTGTCAAGTTATCCCGTGGCCAAGCCGCTTGGAGACACGCACAGTTTCACAACAACTAACTCAACTCCTTGACATTGACCCCATGTCGTATCTACAAATAGCAAGTAGATGTGATTGTTTCTTTCAATAAATCAATCTTTTATGGAGCACTTATAATTGGCCCCGTATTGTCCTCACTGTTTGACACAGATGCGGTTATTGCAATAAGCATACCGAGTGTGCCAGATGTCTTCACAGGCAAATTCTTGCGCATATGAGGCTTCTCCTCGATTACAGAGATAAGTAAAGTTTGGGGCAGTTCCAGGTAACTTCATAATGAATGACCCATAATGTGGGCTGCCCTTGGATTAAACTGGGGAGCATGTTGTGCCAGTCCTGCACAGGTTCTAGCAACATGCCTGATCCCCGCAACACAGGAGGGGGTTTCATTTACTTATTTCTTTTAGTACTCTGCTTGAGGGTACCAGCCATACCCTTGGTATCTTTAGACTTCCTCACATGATTGATACACAATGGGGTCACATTTTAGTCTTTCTTCAAAGGATTTTTATAACAATACGTATGGCTTTGCACAGACACACTGATCTACACTGCATCCCATTCTTCTTTTAGTCTGTCATGATTATGTCTAGGTTTGCATGGTCAGTCTCAGCAGTTTTGGCACGGACGCTGCACCTTTTATAACATCTTTGTTAAATACGGACACTTAAGCATGTCCACGAATCAATATATGTGATAGTGCATTTTTTATTATTTTTATTCATTAAATTTATGTTGATTTAAAAGCGGTATCACACTCCCTTGTCCAGTCCTGAAGAGGCCACAAATAAACTGGCCGAAACAAGTCGACTACATATTAAGAGAAGTCCATGCTGACGGTTGGAAAAGACAAATTAATTTAAGGACTGTCATCTTAATCTCATCAGATGTTCTGCACATAAACTTAGGCGGCAGCTACAGATAAAGTGGACTATCTCTTGATGGACCCCACTGGAAAACTCACATTGGTCCGTCACATGCTGTAACTATTCATATGCATACTAGAATGGTTTGACTCATGTCTTAAAGACTTTGTCATTTTGTTTGTAAGAAGTATGTACATAATAAATTATTTGTGTATAGTAATACAAAATGAGGCATCTGGATATAAAAGTTTAATTAATCCTCACCTTAAATGATGTTTTTTTGTCCAATAATAATTCATGGGTTATTGTTCACTAAAGAGACTAAATGTATCCCTCTAGAGCAATTATTGTTCCTTTTCTACACAACTAGCCCAAAACTCTACAGGATCACTTGGTCCACCCCCTTCCTTTTTGTGTACCTGCTAAGTTATCAGGGGATAACAGCCATTGGCCTTTTCTGGGCTCAGAGACGGGCAACTATTAACTCTCCCAGCAAAAGGGGTGTATTACAGCTCTGGAGCCGTTATGAGTAGTAGAACATGTTTTAAGCCAGTACTGGCTCAGGCAGCCTAAAGTACATTTTACAAAGTTACTTTTCTGCTTAAGTTATTACAAATTCGATTTTATGTTTAAGACAGATTTTAAACCCAGTCAGGAAATAACTTTGAAGCATTATTCTAGCCCTTTCCTAAGCAGAGCTGTAACATGATTAGGGAAAAGTATACCAGGCCTACATAGTGAAATAGATTTTCACTTTTACTTCACTGTGAGGGCACATTAACCCCTAATATGTAGGATGCCCTATTTGTATACACTAGCACCTTGCCATCTGGGCTTGCAAGCCACACTTTAGAGATAACTTATAGATATATAAAACTAAGCTTTTCCTACATGGTAAAGGTAGTTTACCCTGCTATGTGTCACAGTAGTGTGCTTAAGTTGCAGCTAGCAAGACCACAGTGGTGCTTATGGCAGAAATATATTTTTGTAACATATGTGGGTGATGTAAATATACACAGCAGCACACATGACATTTAACTTTCCATGACTTCGGTGTACTTTAGGCACTATTTACAATGGACTTACAGGGAGGAGAAATAGGGAGTTCCAAAGTACAGTACATGTTTTAGAGAAGAGGCACTGGCACTTGAATACTGTTTAGCAGTGCACAGAGTCCTAAAGCCACTAAACAAAGTCCAGAAAAATGTGAAAAATCTGGGGTGACCATGCAGAAAAGGCAGATTTGCTCCAGGTGTCCTCCACCACCCGTGGAGGCAGTTGGCAAAGAAGGGAACAGGAAGAAACCAGTAAAATTCCAACAGGCACTTCAAAAAGCGAACAGAAAATGAAGGGCTCAGTTAATGGCAGAGGACAGTAGCGTTCAAAACTGGCCTATGGAGTCACAGCAGGGGAATTTAAAATGCACCCACAGCAGGCACAAAGTACAAAAGCAGTGGAACAGAGCCTTGAACACTGAAGGCGAAAAGATCACATAAAGGTGGGGGCAACAGCATATGTAACAGCAGTGGTCAGCCACCAAACACCCCCTCCTCACAAGATCAATGCCAAAGTCGCAAGGATGACTGGAGGGGAGGTCGTCCCAAAAGGAAGCCTTGGGATGTCAAACGCCATAGCCACTAGGGCAAACCAGGAATTCCCACCGGCTCTCCGAATCACATTGGGAGCCACCGGGACAACTGCAAAGGTAGCAAGTTGATCCTAAAGCACTGCAAATAACCCTTACACAAGAGTAAAGGAAGTGACGTGGACTCCACATCAAGAGTGATCTCAGTATCTGAAAACACAGATGTAAATAAAAATGTTTTGAAGTAAAGATTAGCATAATCATGACTCACCTCAGAGTAAAAGAATGAAATGGATAATAGACTGGGTCTTCTAACTCTCTTTCCGGGCGCAATCTCTGCCAGGTTTTTGCGTATAAAAGTGGGGTGGAGAGGCTCGAGTAATGAGTTATGAGAAGTTATAACCAGCAAGAGAGCAAACATGAGAGTTAACGGGCTCCTCCACAGGTCATCTACTTTATATATACGCGTAGCTCAAGGCTTTAACTTATTGTTTCAATTATTCACTGCTATCCCAATAACCTGTAAATGGTAATATTTGCACGTACCCATTGTTTACCTTAATGTGTCATTCTTGACCAAGTGCAACCCCTATGACGCTTTCAGGTATAAATTGACAGAAGAATTCTATTCATGGAAGCGGCTACAAAATTCATTTCAGCAAAAGAAAAAACTCAAAACCGGTCACGCCTGAAAATCCCATAGGGAATGTACACAACCTGACAGAACAGCCCGCTTTTTGGAGAATATTAACCACATTTCTGGCTTGTAAGGTATCAATTTAGTCAATACATTATACACTAGAATTACAAGAAGGGACGTTGGGAACCTCTGAAGCAGGGCCCGGAAAGTACAGACTGTCCCATCGTCCACTACGTCTCCCAGGCTATGTATTCCTGCCCGGCGTCACACCTTTATCTCTACCCGTTCGGTAAGTTTTTAAAACGCGGTTAAAGACCACAACGGCAATTCAGGGGCATCTGCAGCTCCTGTGCAGGTACGGGCTAAGAGGAACAAATTCTAATTCATTTTTAAATGGGCAGAGCAAGAAAGATTTCTGGAGCAAAGAAGAAAAACACTTTAAACGGACAAAATGTGGCTATGTGGACTACTTTGTCAGTTAATGTACCTTTCCCTGCCCTTCTAAATTATTTGTAATATTCGATAAAAAACTTCAGACTGCGTCTATTAAAGAGAAAGAAAAGAATATCTAGTTACTACAAGAAGGTAAAGATTGTGAATGTTTTTCTTATGTTCCACACAAGCTCAGACGTCTTAAAGAAAGGTGGCTTCCCTCCCAGTGGCTAAGGCTTACCTGCGGTGTCCCAGATGGAGATATTGTAGGGTCCCCACTGCTTGAGGTAGAAGGCGCCCCCCACCGTGCTGACCGTGTCCTGGAACCTCTTCTCCACGTACATGTGCAGCAGGGAGGTCTTGCCTACATGCACGTCCCCCAGCAGCACCACCTTCACGTCGGGCTTCTTCATCCTGCTGCCGGCGGCGGGGTGACCGTGAGGGGCCGCGGCACCGGAACTCTCCGTCTGCGGCTCCATGCTTGTGCTGGGGCCTCAGCGCCCACGGGAGCCCGAGGAGGCTGTTCACACACACTAGAGGCGCAGCTCGGAAGCTGACTGGATACACCGACCACCCCGCATTCTTCCGACGCCTTACTCCTGGACGACCACAGCCAAACACCGCTGCACTTCGAGCTTTCGTCAACTTTTTATGCGCGGCGTTCGCCTTCCCTGTTCTTTACGGCCCGCATTCCCAGAATCTTCATCTTTTTTTGTTTGGCTTTTTTTTTTGTTCTCACTTAGCGCCACCTTACTGAAGTTGTTGGGTAGGACAGACAACTTTACGGAACCTCTGACACACTTTCATCCGGACCTGGAAGCTGTCTCCGTTGACAGTTGCGATAGTTCCCTTCTCCTGTCAGAGGGGCGGAGCAGGAAGCACGTTCATGAAGTCGCAGGACATCCCTCCACAAAGAACAGGCATGGTCTTAGCCCTGCAGCCCGCCTAAGACAGGCAGTACTGCACTCGCAGATCTTTCAATGAGCACCGCTGACACTACAATATATTTTGGAAGTATTGTAGTACAAGACTAACATATTCTCGAGCACCAAAACAGAGGCTTTCTCTGTTTGTCAAAACAAAAATTTGCAGCCAAATAAGTTATTTTATCACTATTTCACAGTTCTTACTTCTCCAACGTTTAAACAAAGGTCAGTTGGTATTAAATACGAGCATTAGCAAAGCCAGTAGGTAGAGCCGTGGCAAGTCTTCATTTGCAAGCATATAAAATAGACATAAAAAGTGCACAGGTAATAAAAAGGCTGGTGACAAGAGGTAGCGGGCATATGTTTGTAAAGTTAACAAGCATTGGCAAAGCCAATAGGTCTTGTTTTATGCGAGAGGTATTGCAATTTTGTCTGCTTTGGTCTACAGTAGTGTAGGTGTATACCACTGTGGTTTGTATGTGGTAGATTGGAATTGAGTGGGATGTCACAGTCACTTTGAACAGGACGAGCGTTGTGCATGCAAGGGCGTAAACTGAAAGGTGAATCTCTCTCATTGGCGGCCTGAGTTCCTTTTGGTGCCCCTTGAAAGGCCCAATATTGCCAGTTTCTACATGTGAACTGCCTGGGACTAGGGGCACTCTCGGTTGAGGGTGAGCCTTTGCCTGAAGATCCTTTGAATACAGGCAGAGGCCCTCACCTGCAGTTTGCTCAGTGGAAGTAGTGATGACTGTGGCCAGCTGTGGGGTGCTCTCATGTTATCCACTGATGTTCGAGTAATGCTACAGACCCAGTTTTTTTGTTGCATGCAGGTACTTGTGGTACGGATTTTACAAAGCAGGACTACAACTAGCCTAATGTAAAGAACAAGCTTTTGCAATGCAATAGGTCTCGCATTTATGTGAGTTTGAGCTATTGGCATTGTAAATGACAATGCCTTTTATTTATGTTTTAGTTTTTAAAACATAAATAAAAGGCATTGTCATTTAAAATGCCAATAGCTTAAACTCTCGCAAATGCGAGACCTATTGCATTCCAAATGCTTGAAGGCATCGCAGAGTTGCCCCCTTCTGTCTTCCATGGCCCCTGAAGAGCTCCCCGTTTGCTATGAGTTAAATAAACAAGCCGGTGGTCACAACTGCGCACGAGAGGCCTCCTGCACTCCTGTAGTAAGAGAAACTCATTAAAGAAAATAGTGCTTACAGACTAAAGAAGACGTATTGTGTAACAACTGAAGTAAAAGGGCCAGTCCTCATGGGAGGATACAAATGAAGAAAAGGTGGTACTAAGGAGGGACTAAGAAGCCTAATTACGAATTAGAAGCCAGCATTTACGAAGGGCAATGACACAAGCCAATGACAAATATGGGCGGAGAGTGGGCGGGGCATCAAGTACATACTCCAATACAGCATGGCTCGCAGAGCAGCGCATGCGCTGCCCAGGTTCGACCTAAAAAACACACGGACTGGGCGAGTTACTCATGCACTGAATCTGGAAACTAGACTGCTTTGTCCTCGAGGGTTTGAGCACTCTCTAGACTGCTGTTTACTTTGCCTCCAAGTCGTGAGTCCCTGCTAGGTGACTGAATATGAGGTCGTGGGCGGTGGGTGAAAGTTACCTTTGGAGCTGGAGGCGAACGGAGGCTTTAGAGTGAAAACAACCAGCGGGAGGTGACATGGAGGAGGGTGACATCACAGAGGGCAGGGAGGGTCACTCCATGGAAAACAGGATAGGGATCGCGCTATGTAAAATTGCACCAAAAAAAGAACAAACAGCGGGCAGGGACACTGTAGAGTGCAACAATTCTGTCAGGACTGGAGGCTTCAGATTATGCTTTCTCTTTCTTCGCTGTTTATTAACATATTTTCACAGACACCAATTAAATTTAGAAGGAAAAAGTGTCCTGTGCTACTCTATGTGTGGGGACAGTGTGTCCTCATCATGATGCCCTCACACACCCCGAAGGATGTCATGCTTCATCATTGGGCTTTTTGCTCCTCGTCAGGCCGGCGCTGCAATGCCCTACGGGTCTTCTGGTCACCACCTGTGGTCTGGTTTTTCTGCTTCACCCTGGTTCTGACCCACTTATCTGCCTTCTTTCCCAATTCTTGGGGAGAAGTCAGATCAGAGTCAACCAGATACTGATGCAACAACTGATTTTGGCAATTATTAGGGATCTGCTCCCTCATAATCAAATTGTACAATCCCTTGAAATCATTCACTTTGCTGCCAAGTAACCAGCCTTCCAGATCCTTAGTAGCACAATCTACAAGGTCTACCCAGTCCTGAGTCTGTGCCTTCTGGGTGTCTCTGAACTTAATCCTGTACTGTTCAGTGGTTAAGCCAAACTCATCAATGAGAGCACTCTTCAGGACTGAATAGTTGTCAGCATCCTCTTCTCTAACAGTGAGGAGCTTATCTCTACCTTTGTCAGCAAAGGAGAGCCACAAGATAGCTGCCCGCTGCTCTTGAGGGACCCTTTGTACTTTACAGGCCCTCTCTAAAGCAGTTATCCATTTGTGGATGTCATCCCTACCATGGTAGGGAGGGACTATCTTGCTCAGGTTCTTATGATCATAACTTTATTCCTTACTTCTAGGGACACTGTTGCTGCCACCATGGGACTCTATTCCCAATCTTTTCCTAGCCTTCTGGAGTTCTAGGGATTCGTTATCTAGGGCCAATTGCTCTTGCCTGAGCCTAAGCTTGACTTTCTCAAGCTCTAGAAATTGGCACTGTCTGTCATAAGAGTTGTCCCTCTTATGAGATATGGAGGTCCCTACAGACTGTCCTGAATGGTTAGATTCTGCAGAGGAAGATCTAGATCTCCTGGGTAAACTCTGCACTCTTCCAGGAGGAGTAAAGAGAGGGCCACTGGGGCCTTCTCCACCCTCTTCCTGAAGATCTGAGTTGTCCAGGTGGGAATCATCTTGATCCTCCTGGCCAGGGTTTGAGTCTAGGTCATAAAAGGTGTCACCTCCTGACCTGTCTTCATTCCCTGGCACACCCACTCTTTCTACCTCATCTGACCCAGGGGTCTTTCTAAGGTCATCTAAGAGTAACACCTCAATGAGACATTGGGTGTTGGCATTTCTCCCTGTCTTCAGCTTCCTAGAAACACACATGGCTTTCAATTCTTGAAATGCAAAACCATTGTACCTAGAAGGCAGACAGCCACTGGCTTCTCCTTTAGAAGACATAACTAAGTGTGGTGTGGTGTATGCACCTACCTAACCTAGTGGGAACTAAACTCTCTTAGGTTGGAAAAAGGGTGTGCTAGACCCTTAACTTACCCAACCTAAGTTCAGTAGAACTTACTTATTCAGACCTTAAGTATTATATGTGCCTAATACTTTAGTGGTTTTCAATTAATCAATACAAAGAGGTTTATCTGGTAAAACAATGCAGGCTTGAATCCCACCGCTGCCACCAATGTGAGAAGTTGGCCTGGTATATGCTGTCCACTAATTAAAGTGGGCACCTTGTACCAGTCCAAACGACCCTTATGATGTATGAGGTTAAAAATAACCTTTAGAAAGCTATCCTAGTGGTAGCTATGGAGAGCAGCCTTCAGGCTTAATCTTGAAGAAATGTAAAGCAGCTTGTTTTACCAGAATATCACCTCCTATATTTACTAAATGAAAGGAGAACCACACAGTAGTTATATAAAAATATGTATTTATTAATATAACACTCTCAAGTATCCTCTACACGAGGATAGAACACAAAGCACACAATACGAGATCAATAGAACAGTTGTAAGTAACACAATACACAGTGGGCTCCAGGGGGAGACGAGACCATGTACTAAAATAGTGGTATGACAGCCACGACTCAGGTCAAGACAAGGTCTAGAGCACGTAGAATCGCTGGGACCCCAAGGAACCACCCAAGGTGAGTAGATAGGGACCCCACGGAGGACGGGTGCAGTGTGCTGACAAGACCGCGGGCTCCGTACAATTCTATGGGGAAGTCGCGGTTGTAGTTTTACAGTTTAAGTCCCCTTCTAGGAGGACTTCGAGGAAACCCTTTGGAACTTAAAAGATTGGAGAGCCACCCCACCCGTGGATACTGTAGTACCCGAGTTACCTATCCCAGAGGAGCCGGGTGCATAGGTCTGGAGTGGTGTCGGAAACCGCCGTCGTTCTCAATGGAGGGCTGCGAAGAGAGTACTGCTGCCATGAAGGTGAAAAGGGTCTGGTGGAATCCAAGCCTGGATTCTGGAAGGAAGGAACCTGAAAGCAGAGGGGACAGAGTCTGGGTCACTTCAGGGTGACCAGGGGCTCGGTAGACGAATGCCCACCGATGTCAGGGGCTTCAGGTGCGAAGAAGGGATGCTTGACTCTGCAGCCACGAGGACCAGGAGACGTCGAGGACAACCAGGAGCCAGATGCAAGCTGTCCCACGAAGGATGTCGAGTGCTGAGGGGTCGGTGTCCGGCTGGAGCAACAACAAGCCTTGGCAAAAGCAACCCACGCAAGAAGGTCAAGCAGGTTACGGTGAGGGCCATCAAAAAAACAAAAGAGGGGAGTGAAGAGGTAATGCTCATAGGAGCAATGGAGGTGGATGCGCCCTCCTCTAGTCAATATATAGAAAACATAAAGATCCACCCTCAGATAGATGTTGAGCCGTGTCCTCCCAGACTACGCGTGTTTCCTACAGTGGTGGAAAACACACAGTTTTGTTAAAATACCCCTCACATGCCAAAAGGGCCCTTGGTGTCATGCTTCATCATAGGGGTCTTCCCGCCCCGCTGCGGGACGGGGCGTGCTGCGACCTACGACTACGTGGGAGCACTATTTCTGAAAAAACAAGACTATGTGTCATGTAGGAGTGTGAGTGGAAGGGTCAGGAGTGAGTAAATTAAAAATACCTGGCTCTTTGGACTAAAAAACTTTAATATTCCTTTGAGCTGGTATTATTAAAAGTGGGGAAAAGGGGTTGGAGGTATATTGCCTCAATGATCAGTCCCTCCTATGTCTGTCAACATGTTTCGAAGCCCTCCCCTGGCTTCTTCTTCAGGACCAAGAAGATCCCTTCTACACTCACCATGTAATAAGGAGCGATGTCAATAAGGTTTCTAAAAAAATAGGGCTGTCTAAAGAAGTAGTGTATATACATGTAGCAATTGCTACATGGTGATCATGCCAAATAACCATGCACAGTATACAATACCTAAATAGGTATACTACTTTGTAATTTGATCCCTAAGGAGATAATGCCCTATGAGCCTTAAAACGGGTGGGAAGGGTGCCTATAGTCACACATACTCCAAGGACACTGCCTCTCCTATGTCATGCCTCCCCGCGGCTCCGTTCAACGGCTCATGGGGCATTATCTCCTTAGGGATCAAATTACAAAGTAGTATACCTATTTAGGTATTGTATACTGTGCATGGTTATTTGGCATGCTCACCACGTAAAACTACTTCTTTAGACACCCCAGGTCCTGCACAGAGCCTGTATGGAGCAAGGGCACAGACAAAGCTTTGGACGGAGAGGGAGATGAAGTCGGGCCCAGTCGAAGTCCAGCGAAGTCCAGAGTGTCCAGACGGTCGAAGGTCAGTGGTTTCTTCTTGTAGAATCTTGTCCACGTAAAGTCTTACAGCCAGGTAAGCTCTTTTGTACCCACTGGAAGGGGTTGGACAGAATCGGGGGACCCTCCTATGGGAGGGTCAGGACAGAGGGGTGGTTACACCCACGTCCTTTGTCCAGTTTCGCGCCAGAGCAGGAGCCAATGGCTCCCAGAACTGGTTTGAGCTGGACTATGCACAGGGACACCAAATGTGCCCCGAGTGCAGACTTTCAGGCACTCTCAGAGTGCACCCACCCAGCCCCAATACACTAAATTCTGTCTGGGAGGTGGTCACACCTCCCTGTAACAGGATGCCTATTGTGCTGCCTTCCTCTGCTCGAGCTTGGCTCAGCAGCAGGAGGGCAGAAATGTGTCTCTGGTCGGCAGCATCCATTTTGTGCTGACCGGGTCGAGAAGGCTGGCACCGGATAGACCAGTGACCCCACGAAGCTCGCTTCAGAAGGGTGGAATCATACCTCCCACACCGGTTACAGGTGTGGAGGTATGATTCCAAGGTGTTTGATACCAAACACGATATGTTTCTATGCAGCCATTTTCGAGATAGCATTTACCGCAAGGTTTTAATGCACCTCTACTTATATGTCCGGCTGAGTCACAGACAACCCAAGAGAATGGTCTCCGAAGGCTGCAGAGAGGCTCTGCTCATGCAGGGACACCCTCTCCCTAAAAACCCAGCACCCTGCCTTCAGGATTGATAAGGCCTACTATAGGGGTGACTTATAAGTTTTAAGTGTAGTGACTTATAGATATAGTGAACCTATATCTAAAGTAAGTGGTGGAAGCACCATCTTACACAGGTTGCAGTAGCAGACCTGTAGTTCCATTTTGCATGGCCTCTCATGGGTGGCATAATACATGCTTCAGCCCATGGGAGGCCTCTGGGGTACCTATGCCCTGGGTACATGGGTACCATGTACTAGGGACTTATAAGGGTACCCCAGTATCCAATGTGGGGTGTACCAAAGTACATGCAATAATTTAAAGGAGAAAGCAGATAGACTGGGGTCCTGATTAGCAGGATCCCAGTCAGACTATTCAAAAACAGTGCAACATCAAGCAAAAAGTGGGGGTAACCATAAGAAGCAGTGGAGAAGTGTGGCTCAATGGTTAGAGCGGCTGACCCTGATGCAGAGATCTGGCCCGGGACCAGGGTTCAATTCCCACCTCGGCGGGTCTTGGGCTCAATTTCCTCGGACCTGATAATTCTCGCCTCGGTGCCTATTCTAATCATGGGTATCAGTCTGCAACTCTGGGCAATAGCTTGCTTAATCTCCACAACGGCCCCACCAGCGCTGGGATGCCTGCCTTCACCTTGGGGGTGCCCAGGAGTGGACATTTCACAGGGAAAAGCCAGGAAGGGTTCCACAGCGGTATGCGTACAGCGCCAGGACACCCCTTTGGGGGTATAAGTGCGCTTTACAAGTACAAGTACGAATTTCATTTCATTTCATTTTCATTTCATCCTACGTTCCTACACTGTTGATATGCAAGAATGTCTCCTGTGAGACCATGTACCTCCAGTTGAGTATTGACCACATCTTGCGCCCCAAACTGTCCGACTTGCATCAGATTCTAAGACAAGATCTGGGGCGGCAGAGAAAATTGTTCTCCCATTCCAGGCGTCTAAATGAGTCAACCACCAAATGAGTTTTTCTCTGGACTCTAGATCTAAAGAAACTGGGTCTGAATAAGCAAGTCCCTTGTGAAGATGTCAGAGTTTTAACCTTTAAAGGTCGCAATAGTGAAGAGGGCCGGAAAGATCGCTTGAATTGAAAAAGACCCACCAGTTGAGCTAGAGACCTGAGAGAAAAATGAGAAAGAGTTAGAGAATGACGGATTTCTTTTTTTATAAGAGCGACTTTGTGTTGATGAAGTTGCAGGATAGAACCAGATGTGTCTATCAGAAAATCCAGAAATTCCAACTGTTGGGAAGAAACTAGAGCTGACTTTTGGGCTTTGATAAGAAAACCTAAATGAAGAAGAAGATCTTGGCAAGGATGTAAATGAGGAAGAAGAATATTCTTGTCTTGGGCCATGATGAGAAAATGGTTGAGATAAATAATTTATCCTTATTCCTTGCGCTCTGAGAAAGGCTACAACTAGTCTGATAATCTTGGTGAAACACCAAGGAGCTGATGAAAGGCTGAAGGGAAGACCTTTGAAATGATAAAAAGAAATCCCCCATTGAAATGGGAGATAGTTTCTGTGCGAGGGATGAATTGGAACAGTAAGGTAAGCATCTTGAAGGTCCAGTCTGACAAACCAATCATTTTGAAGCAGGATATCCCTGAGATGGAGAATAGTCTCCATCTTGAAAAGATGATATACTACAAAATTGTTGAAATTTTCAAATTTAAGACAGGCGGAATGTCTTACTCTGTACCAAAAATATGGTACTGAGAAAGCCTGAGGGATTGAATTCTGTTGATTCTATAGCTCGTCTGGAAAGAAGAGACTGAATTTCATCTTCGATCAGACAATCCTGATCTTGAGAAAAAAAGGGGGTGTGGAAGCTGAAACTGTACTGGAGGTTGATAAAGCTCAATGAGATACCCCTGAACAGTTTGAATTACACAGCGATCTGTGGTGAGAGAAAACGATGGATTTAAAAACAAACCCAATCGGCCTCCAAGGGGAGGAAGGCCAGAACTGGAAACTCTTACCTGAGTATTGCTCTCTTTTGTTTCTATATCCCATGGACGGGAAACCTCTGGAACAACGGGGATAGACTTGGGGTTTATATCCTGTGTAGACATCAAACTGCGATTGTTCGTTGAAGGTGCCTCTGTTGGGATATTGACCCCCTATTGGAATAGCGGCTGGCAAAACGTCTCCTACCTTTGCCGGCCCTGGCAAAAACCAGAGAAGAAAAAATCTTCCTCAGAGAGAGCTGGGTTTTATCTATGGTAGCTAAAGTCGAGACGTACTTCCTAATTCTTTGATAAAAGAGTCTCCAAAAAACAAACCCTTGGCCAAGGGACCTTCTTCCTTTGAGGCGAGAGAAATTAGTTTAGGATCAGTTTTGAGTAGCAAACTCTTTCTCCTCTCCTGTGAAATATGAGCGTTTGCATTGCCCAACATACAAATAGCCCATTGGGCTCAAATGGAAAGAGAATCCGGATCGACCTGTGTGCCGTCTATTTTTGCTTCCTCAGCCAAGGCCAATATTCTGGTGAGGGGACCCATCAAATCCAAGATCCTGTCCTGGCAATTGAACCAGGCCCTGTCCACTCTATAGTTGCGATCTTTCCCAAATTTAGTGAAGAACATTAACATATTTTGGTCAACGACAGGGGTAGCCATAACATTATTAGTCAGGGAAGGGAGGGGACATCCTGATTTTAGTTTATTTCTGGTGGTTTTATCCAGAGCATTACTTACATAAAAAGAAATTTAATCAGCTACACGTTCTGCTGGAAACCATTCCGTAGAATTGGGGTGATGAATAAAAGAGGGATTAAACATGAGTTCCCCAAGATGGTCTACTAAATCCTGAGACACTGGGTGAGACACACCACCATCATTAGGAAAAAACTTTCTGCCTTTTCTCTGGAGGCCCATAATCAATAGGATCCGACAATCCATCCATACTAGCTGTGTCATACAACACATTATCATCGTCGTCATCAGTGTCTCTTAATTGGGAGATATTGATGGGGAGGAAGGGGGCCCCACATGGAAACCTCTCTGGTGGAAGGACCCATTTTTACTGAAATGCCTTTAGAGGACCAAGGAAGGGTCAGTGCACTTTTCTTGCCCTTAGCCAAAGGGCCTTCATTTGAGGAAGTAAGCATTCTAGAAATAGAAACTTCTGAATTTTTTGAGACAGCCAGCGTAGACACTGAAACAGCGTGCAGAACAGAATCCTTGATGGGGGATTTTAAATTGTCTTTAAACATTTGGGTATCTTCCTCTTCTGACATTATGAAAATAAATAACCAATTTAAAAAATAACTGTATACAATTTAAAACAAATTTGTCAAATAAAAAAACCTTAAGTATGTTTAAAATAACAAAGACGGTAAGGAAAGGGTTAATAGAACTTGAATAATACTGAAGTCCTGTAAGGGGGTGCAGTTATGAGGGAAATGGGGTGGAACTCAGGAAGAGGGAATTAACTGGGCAAACAACCAACGTAATGGGAACAGAGGAAGGGAGCGGAGAAAGAGAAAAAAATGCTCACCTGGGTGGGGACACAGCTAGAGACTGCGCATCAGAAAAAAAACCTCAACCGGAGTTTAGAAGAAAAGGCTGAAAGCAATGTCCGCAGACAAGGATACGGTCGAATGATGTGAAGAGAGGGTGGAAAATCATTCAACAGGAGCGTTGTAATGGCAAAATGGCGACCATTACCCAGACGCAACTGAGAGCCCGACACAGCAAATGTACGAAGCAGAGGAAATTATGGTAGAAGAAAACCACAAGTAAGGCATATAGAATAACATTACACAAAAAGTGTGCAAAAAGTAAAAATGACAGATGAAATTCAACAGCACTTATCTTGACTGCGAGCAACAAGAAAAGAGGGCTTGTTGCTCCCAGTCAAGATAGTTATTGGGTTACTCGACGTTCTATTGGCTGTTACTATTGTGATGTCACTTTTAGTAGTTATAGTTTTGTTTTTTCTGGGAAATGTAGTGTTTAAAAGACTCCATAATATGAGCCTCCGGTCTTGTAATAAAATTGTTAATTTCCCGTCAGAAGCCTTTTAACCCGGTCTCCTCTGCCACCTTAGCAAGATGGGTCAAGTGGCTCTTGGGGGAGGCAGGTGTTGACATCAGTAGATTCGGTGCCCACTCAGTCAGGGGAGCAATGGCTTCCAAATAATTTCTTCTGGATTCCCAACTGCAGTATACGATGAGGGCAACTGATTGGTCCTCTGATTCTACCTTTAAGATATTTTACTGCAAACCTATTTTAGATGTAGCCTCTGTGGTGTTAGACCAGATTTAAACAAGCATAATCCGAAGCCTCCGGTCCTGACATAGAATGAAAATGTTTCTGGCTAACGTGTCTAGAATTTTCAATTCTATTAAGGACTCGGAGGTGAGAATTTTCCCACCCAGAACATATGAGTTAATATTGTTCTATGGTGCATGATGTATTATACCCACCCTGATGTTTGCTTTATGATGTTGTTGAGACTCATTCAGTGGTGGATTGGAAATTACATGTGTTTTCTTTTCCCTAGGTTCTGAACAGAAACAGGAATAGTCGAATTACAACAGGTTGATCTGCATTCCAGTTATGCTTCCAGATGGTCCGGCAAGTATTCCGCCATGGACCATCAGTTGAGTGGGCAGTTGGTTATTCCAGTTTGAATGGACAACAAGGTTACCCAAGTTCATGGGACTGTTCACCACGGTTTGGCAAAGAAAGAGTGAATAAAATGGCATCTTGTCATTATATCAGCAATGGTATAGGCTGATTGGTGTATTGCTGGTGACTTCAGTAAAGGAATGTTGAGAAATGTAGTTTTTTGAGAATGTTTAAATTTAATTGGCTGCTGTTGAAAATATGGTAATAAACGGCGAAGAAAGAGAAAGTATAATCCTCGCCTCGAGTCCATAACAGAATTGAAAATTCTAGACGCGTTAGCTGGAATTTTTTTTAATTTTTAATTATTGTACATTGTGTAAGGAAACTTAGCAGGAGAGATGATTATCGTGTTTACCTTTTTTATGTACTACAGTTTTAACAAGAGGATTATACTAATGCCAAAATACTAAATGCAGCAGAAGTAAATTTAAATAGACATTACATAGCAATAAACACAATAAACCGCGTATTTTAAAGTGAAGCATGTGTTGCGCAGTGATGGAGCAAGGTAAATAAGAACATTTTGAACCCCCTAATATTAATGCTGATAATTAATACTATTAATTGTTTGATGATTAATCAACACTTACGTTTTTTTTTATAGACATCTTTTATAAGGGGTAACCGCAATCTATGTACAAAAGATAACCTACTAACGCTTGTCAACGTGAAATAATAGTAACATAATGGTTTGCGTACTAATTAAGATAATGTTGCATGATTTGTGCTATGTAGTAAACTGTATTGTGGCAAAAGTATGCGGATGGTAAGTAAACATAGCTTTATATGTCGCTTTTGCTAGGTAACACCTAATTGGGGTAACGTAGAATGACGGGTGGGAAATGAAAAGGCTTCTTTTCTTTGTTTTAATTATGATTGTGTTTGTTTTCATAATAGTTCGTTCGGGCCTGCTAGGCCGCGCTGTAAAAATGGCTGCCGAGGCAGATGAGCTAAATGCGCAAGTGCAAAATGGCTTCCAAGTGGAAGAGAGCTGCAGAAATATGTCATGTGATCTGAAAGTAGAGCCCAGAATGAAAGGGGATCAAGGTCACCATGACCTGCCACCAGATGGGTGCCAAAAAGGGACTCAGCGCGAATACATGAGAACCAAAGATGCAGCCGTGAATTAACAATGAACTGTTTTAATAAAGATACAAAAGAAGTTACATATAAGGAACTGTCAATCGGATTGGTAATGTCCTAAAACCGTGTGAAAGGACAAAATTATAAACATTTTCGGAACTGGTTTGAACAAGGAGGGCAATGAGGAGATGCTTGCCACCCCTCCAATGGACCAATTAGCGTGAATCTCGCCCCCAAAGATTGAAACATTTCTGTTTAGTAAGTTAGTATTAGGGTATAAGAGGACCTACTATTAAGTAGGAGGAGCGCTATTCATACATAATTTTTGAGCACAGAACTTTGACGCTGGAGAATCGCTGTTATTTTCTTTAGGCCATTTTCTTTTAAATTGAATTAATCTTTTTGCTTTTAAATCTGACTGGGAAGAAACAAGATTGATGCGGGAAACCTGTATAGGTGGTCCGTTGAGGAGGCCTGTTTAGCGGGACAGTCAGTCAGTTTGGGAGTTCTATGCTGTGATCTGCTGTGACGAACTTTATTTTTCCATCTAAAAGGGTATGCATAAATTCTCTGAAGTATTATTTCTTATAATGATAATAAATGTATTAATTGATTAATAAAATTGAGACTTCCTATGCATTTTTAACAATTAGATAAACTTTATTATAATTAAAACTACGAGTCTGTGGTTCTTTAGCTCAATAATAAATGCAAAATGTTTAATATGTTAAAGTGATTGAGCTGGTCTTAATCACCATCAACTGATTCCTACTAGTTGGTCCATTGACCAATGAGCGGAATACCTTGATGTTTTAGACATTGACAGGATAAAAACTAATTATGTATGATGTTTAAACAGTTATCTTGTCAACTTTAAAAGGTATCCCGTTCTCTTCCAGCAGTCATTTAACTTTTTCTCCTAAGTAGAAGGGGATGAGATCCAGGGAATATTTGAGTGAGTGAATGTATATGCGGTGTTATGGGCCCCACCGTCATAATAGTATAGTTGTGGAAAGGGAGTGTTTCCAACCTGGATGCTATGTCCATAGGAGAAGAAATTATATTAGTTGCGCTGGATCAGATTTCTTGGTAGCAGAGTTATGGTTACTATAGATTAGTTTGGTGATTATTGATTATTGATTATTTTCATGTTTAACACTTCATGTTGAGTTGTATTATGTTATATGTAAGTCGGAAATTTTGAAGCTTCCAGGAAGTAGGAAGTGGACACATGTGGCAAGAGAAGTCACATGGAATAGTGCATTGTCGGAGTTTTCAAATTGGTGATAACACAGGTTGTGTTATGGCAGGGACATTTTCTGTATACAACGTGTATGAGTGAAATAGCAATCGGTTTTCTTGTGAAACTCTGGCCTTAATTCTCAAGAGCAGTGTCGTCTCCACATGTGTTTTATTCCCAGAGAAACGGGTTTACCCCTTACTTGAAAGAAGGGTAAGGTAGAGGGAAGTGCTACACTTATCGAACGAAACTGTATTCTTGTACGATAGAGTAAACTATCACTTTTGTTTAGCGAAAACAGACAATGGAAATGTGTTTTATGTTGTAACTAATAAGATTTAGTCAAGAAAAAGAATTGCCGATAAATTTTGTAAAGGAGGGGTCAGGAACAGAACTGACGTAGACAAAAGGCCGCGCTGGGATTGGCCAGTGCAATAGAAACACGGAAAACGCCCTGATTGGTGCGTTGGTGTGAGACGCGCTGGGATAGGTCTGAATAGCAGTGACGTAGAGGCTTTGGATTGGTGCGTTGGTGTGAGACGCGCTGGGATAGGTCCGAATAGCACATAGAGATCAGAGCAGAGTTACGAGTTTGCAGAAGGGAAAGAAATCGTGAAAAATGGCTTATTATGAATATGGTAGAGAGAAACAGTCATGGATGGCGAAAATTAGGAACTTCTTTAAGAAAGACAAGAAGGTAGTAACTAGAGAGGGACAAGTAATTCCGCCGCCGAAAACACCAGCTTCTCATATGATGCTGAAGTACGGTTATCATACTTGCATTTAGTTAGAAAATTGGACAAAATATACTCAGAATGATGGAGTATTGGCTTTTCCAGAGAACGGATCGTTTAGCATGGCGGTACTTCGAAATTTGAGAGAAAAGATGACAAAGCTTGAGCCAAGACCTAGACCGACACAGTTTGAAGCGTTAGGTGAATGGGAAGACGAGATGTATGAACGAGAAAGGTACAGAGGTGCAAAGAATCATGGTTTTGTTCCTGGAAGGTTGTGGGGAGTGAATAATGAGGACAGAATGAAGCGTTGGAGATATGCAAATATGACAGAAGGTTTGTTTCCAGATTTCACAGTTGAAGAGGGTACAGGGAAAAAATGTATAGAGAAAAAGAAACATGCAGTTACAGAAAGATACAGGTATGGAGGTAGCGAGACCGAGGATGAATTGCTGGAAGATATTTTAAACAGAAACTCACCTCCATATCAACAGAATTATGCGGTGGTGACACCTAATGCATCGCCAATGGAAACTGGGAGGAATAAAAGTCCAGAACGAAGATACGAGATAAATAGGTCAAATGAACAGTTAAAAACTCCACAAAGTGAAAAATGTGACAGCAACAATGCAGCCAAGTTAGCAAAAACTACCAAAGAATTAACTGAGAAAATAAGAGAGTTAACAATGAATATGGAAGCTGTGACTGTACCAGTAACAATAGGACCAGTAATACCAGTTTTTGAGAACCAGAAAATAGATGAACATTCCCTAGTCATCCCCATGAACTCAAATTTGCAGAGAATGAGAGAAGGGATGGAATTAGAAAATGAGAGGGCAAAAACTTTGGTCAGTTCATATAGACCGAGCCCACCTACTAACCTGACAGTAAACGAGAGTGAGATGAGGAGGATTCCTATGGGAACTGAGTCTGCATCAGAAACACCAGAGAGGAATAGAAATTGGATAGAAATAAATAGTACACCTGTAGGTCCAACTCCAGATGAATTAAATGAATGGATGAGAAATTTGCAAAAGAAAGAGACAGAACCAAAACCATTAGATGTAATTAGGCTCAAAATAGATATGGAGGAATTAATTTTAGGGACCATTGGTACAGAAAAATTGAAAACATACCAGGATGATGAGGTTATGTTCTTGTGCAAGAGCATTACTTGGAGAGCTAGAAATCTACATGACAAATTGGAAGAGACAGCGAATGAACTGGGAGTGGAATTTGTGAAAGTCAGGAGTTTACAGAAACCGTATAGGGTAGATTTTTGTGAAAAGATATAGAAAATCTGAACACATCAGGACGTTTAACACAGATAAAAGAATTGATTGTTTTGCTGAGAAAATGGGGTGATGTGGACAGATGGAGAAGCAGGTGGACTAAAAGGAATGAGAAAACAACTGACAAAGCGTCTTTAGCTTTTGCGGTGACAGACAAAGAGTCGGTTGTAAGGGAATATCCCATGAGAGAAACTCCAGGAGGTAGTTATGTACATGTCCCTTGGACCAGACAGGATATATTGTCATTTACAAATGACTTTCCAAAATTGAGAGAAAAACCTGTAGAATGGTACAGACAAGTGGAAAGGTTTGTCAAAGTTTCGAAGGTGTTGTGGGTAGATTTGGATGGGTTATTTGACATTGTAGTACCAGCCGATTTATGGACAGAATGCAAAAGCACCATTGATTGGCCAACTGTAGAATATCCTAGAGACGCAAAGACAGGAGCGCCAGGACCCGAGGTGATGAGGAAATATGAGCAAGTTATTACTTTCCTGAAAAACAAAATTCCACCCAAAGAAACTGATTGGGTAAAAATTGACAGAACCACACAGGAGAGTAAGGAATCTGTACATGCCTACTACGAGAGGCTGCTTTTGGTCTTCAAACAGTATAGTGGTTATGAGACTCTGATGAGAAGGACATGAGACACTTTGTATATAGATTTGTTTATGGGCTAAAACCAGAAATAAGCGAAATGATTAAGCAGCATATGATATGCTGGCAGAATAGTACAGTGGATGAGGTGTTGAGGTTTGCTAAGTATTGTAGTGATGACATTGAGTGTAGACAGCGTAAATTAAAGGAGAAAGCAATGTGGGCACAAGTGAAAGTTGCAGAAAAACAAGAAGCTCAACTGAATAATCAGGTTAATGAGGTAGGACAAACTAAATCCAAACCGAATATAGGTAAAGGAAAAGGCCAAATGAGTATAGAAGAAGCAAAGAAAAAGTGGCCATGCCACAATTGCGGAAAATTAGGGCATTGGAGAAACGAGTGTAAATTTCCTCCAAAAGCTAATGCAGAAAATCAATCATTAAATCCACAGGTGCAGAGTGAGGTGAGTTACCAACAGCTGCAGCAACCGCAGGTAGTTACTCAGCAGAGTCAGGTGCCACAACCACCACTTCCCAAGAGTGTAAATCCACAGAGATACAGTGCAGAGTCAGGATTCTACGGAGGAGAGCAGGTAACACAATTGCCGCGCGCAGCTGCGATATCGCAGTATTGGTTGCGACAGGATGGGAATGAGTCGGATGAAAGTTTAGGACGGTGCCTAGGAGAGGAGGAAGAGTGCGTACTTGGCGCAACTCTAGAGGTAGATCAGTCAGGTCCATTTGTGGATGGAGAAGTGAATGGTGCAGATGTAACATTCCTTGTGGACACTGGAGCTACCCGTTCTACTGTCAGATCAGTGGAAATTCCAAACCTTGCTCTCTCAGGTGAATATATCCAAGTTGTTGGTGTCTCAAATCAGCAAATTAAGGCACCACTTACAAAATTAGTAGAAGTAAAAATTGGACCATTCAGAGAAATGCACCGATTTGTGGTATGTGATTGCAGTCCTGTAAACTTGCTTGGACGCGATCTACTTTGCAAAATGAATTGCACCATCTATTGTACTCCGGATGGGATTGCATTTCAGACACCAGATGAAGATGTATTGTATAAGATGACAATGGCAGAATTAGAACCAGGAGTAAATGACTTGTTTCCTGTGTTCGATGTAGAGAAAATCCCAATTGAGTTAAAAGAAACAGTAAAACAGGAGGTGTGGGATTTTACAGGTGAAGATATTGGGTTAATGAGAGGAGTAGACCCCGTTAAAATTTCTGTTAAAGAAGGAAAAAATTACCCAAATACTCCACAATATAAATTGACGCCAGAAATCATTGAAGGAATAACACCCGTAATAAATAAAATGATTGAACAAGGAATTTTGAAAGAGATAATGAGCAGTCCATGTAATTCGCCTATAATGCGACTGAAAAAGCCAAATGGAACATATAGAATAGTGCAAGATTTACGAAAGGTAAATAAAATTGTTGTTCCTTGTTGTCCAATTGTACCAAACCCTGCTGTAATATTGTATCAGATTCCACATGAGGCAGAATGGTACACTGTCATTGATTTGTGCCATGCATTTTTCTCTATCCCGTTACATCCAGATAGCCAGCCATTATTTGTGTTCAGGTTCGGAGAGCGTATTTTGGCATGGTGCCGAATTCCTCAGGGGTACACAGAGAGTCCCTCGATCTTTAATCAGATCCTAAAGAAATCGTTGGAAGATTTAAAAATGCCTGAAAAATCTGTGATGGTTCAATACATTGATGACCTATTAGTGGCATCAAAAACCAGAGAAGCATGTGTTACTGACACCATTGCTTTACTGAACCATCTAGCAGGAGGAGAACATAAGGTGTCCCCATCAAAATTGCAGTTTTGTCAACAGGAAGTTCAATACCTAGGTCATAAAATTGAAAAGGGAGTGCGAAAGGTAACGACTGAAAGAGTAAAAATTATCCGAGGAATGAGAGCTCCAATGACGCAAAGAGAGGTGAGAATGTTCCTGGGAATGGTTGGATATTGTCAACAGTGGATAAGTGGATTTTCGCTAATTGCAAAACCATTACAGCGATTGACAAAAAAGGATGTTAAAGATCCATTTGAATTAAATGATGAAGAAATAAAAGCATTCAGAGAACTAAAAGCGAGACTGTGTGAAGCACCGGCACTGGGAATGCCTGACTATGAAAAAGATTTTGAACTGTATTGTAGTGAGAGAGATGGGTGTGCACTTTCAGTTTTAGTGCAAAGACATGGAAATATGAAAAGACCTATTGCATATTTTTCAGCTGTTTTAGACCCGGTAGCAAAGGCGTTGCCTGGATGTCTGAAAGCAGTAGCTGCTACTTGTGTGAGTCTGGAACAAAGTGAAGGCATTGTGATGGGATACCCATTGCGGGTATATGTTCCACATTCCGTCGAAATTCTCTTGACAAGAACCAAAACTCAATACATGACACATAGTCGGCTGACTAGGTACGAAAAAGTGATTTTAAGTGCAGACAATGTAACTATTGACAGCTGCACAAGTGTGAATCCTTCGACATCATTACCGGATGAAGAGAGTGTGAAAGACAAAGATGAGATTGATCATGATTGCTTGAACGTACTTGAATACTGTACAAAACCAAGGCCAGAAATCAGAGATGAGCCTTTAAAAGAATCAGATTATGTGATGTTGAGTGGAGAAGTGTGGCTCAATGGTTAGAGTGGCAGACCCTGATGCAGAGATCTGGCCCGGGACCAGGGTTCAATTCCTGCCTCGGCGGGTCTTGGGCTCAATTTCCTCGGACCTGATAATTCTCGCCTCGGTGCCTATTCTAATCATGGGTCCCACTCTGCAACTCTGGGCAATAGCTTGCTTAATCTCCACAACGGCCCCAACAGCGCTGGGATGCCTGGCTTCACCTTGGGGGTGCCCAGGAGTGGACATTTCACAGGGAAAAGCCAGGAAGGGTTCCACAGCGGTATGCGTACAGCGCCAGGACACCCCTTTGGGGGTATAAGTGCGCTTTACAAGTACAAATTTCATTTCATTTCATGTTTGTGGATGGCTCATGCTTGAGGACAAATGAAGGAGTTTTGGGTGCAGCGTATGCTGTATGTACAGTAGCTACAATAATGGAAGCATCTTGTTTGAGAGGGATACGTTCCGCCCAAGTGGCTGAGCTGATTGCTCTAATACAGGCATGCAAACTGGGAAAGAATGTCCGAATCACAGTGATCACGGATAGCCAGTATGGCTTCGGAGTGGTTCATGATTTTGGGCAGATCTGGTCCCAAAGAGGTTTCTTGACGTCTGCAGGAACTCCAATTCGAAATGGTGAGTTTGTGAAGAAATTACTTGAGGCGATACAGCTGCCTAGACAAATTGCAGTGGTGAAGTGCAATGCACATAAAAATGGGGAAGACTACATAACCGTGGGCAATAATTATGCCGACGAGGTAGCTCAGTATTGTGCTAAAAATGTAGTCTCACTGAACAGAAGAAGAGAAAGAGAGCATGTTTCATGTCCTTTGCTTTTTACTAACATCGTCGAAACATGGGATGAGGTGAGACAGTTACAGGAAGCAGCAGATGATGAGGAAAAGGATAGCTGGATAAAAGCAGGATGCAGGAAAAGGGAGGAAGATGATGTTTGGGTTTATAGAGATGAAAGACCAGTTATGCCTGATAGCATGATTTCTGACATGGCACGGATGTACCATGGACAAGCTCATATTGGAAGAGATGCAATGATCCGACTTTTAGACAAACCTGGTATAACCCAAAATTCAGAGCCATAGCTGAAAGTCTTTGTCAAAGATGCCTTATCTGTCAACAGATTAATCCAGGAAGGAAAACAGTAGTGAGTTTAGGAACAATAGGACGAGAGGGAGGTCCTTTCACGAGAATGCAACTGGATTTTATAGAAATGCCCCCAAGCAATAGATTGAGGTATGTTCTTGTGGTCGTCTGTTTGTTTTCTCGTTGGGTGGAAGCCTATCCGACCAGAAGGAATGATGGGATTACAGTAGCTAAGCTCTTATTGAGAGAATTCATTCCAAGGTATGGATTTCAGTAACGATTGAAACAGATAGAGGAACACATTTTCAAAATGAATTAATTCAACTGATATGTGAAGCTCTTGGTATTAAACAGAAATTACACTGTGCAGACAGACCAGAGGCTTCTGGA
This sequence comes from Calotriton arnoldi, assembly GCA_963921515.1. Classification (NCBI taxonomy): domain Eukaryota; kingdom Metazoa; phylum Chordata; class Amphibia; order Caudata; family Salamandridae; genus Calotriton; species Calotriton arnoldi. Next base: position 628,165 of record CAWUFW010000699.1, read on the forward strand.
GTGGTAGAACAAGTGAATGGAACAATAAAGAATAGGTTAGGAAAAATGTGTCAAGCCACAGGACTGAAATGGCCAGATGCCCTTCCATTGGTGCTGATGACTATCAGAAGCATACCTGATAGGAAAACAGGTCTGAGTCCCCACGAGATAACCATGGGACGAGCAATGAGACAAGCACATGTACCTGTCAACAAACTGCTGACTATAACTGATGATCTCGTGATGGATTATTGCAAAGGATTGGTTGATGTGGTACATTCTGTGTTTCATCAGGTTGGACCGGATGCGACCACTCTTGAAAGAAAACCAGCTCATGATTTGAATCCAGGAGATTGGGTCCGCATAAAAGTCCACAGAAGAAGAAACTGTTTGGTTCCTCGCTGGGACCAACCACGACAGGTGATCCTGGTAACAACAACTGCAGTCAAATGTGCAGGAGTGAAAAACTGGGTACATGCCAGCCACACTATCAGAGTTCCAGATCCTGAAGCTCGACCTGTAAGTCGACATCTGGAGATATCTGATACCAGTTCAGCATCCGATGCAGAAGAAGAAACAAACAGGTTTCCAGAACTTGAAAATCGACCCGAAAGTCGACATCTGGAAGACCCAGGTATAAGTCTAACAACTGAAGAAGAATTTGAAATAGCAAAAATTCCAGAGCTTGAAGATCGACCTGTAAGTCGACATCTGGAAATATCAGACACCAGTTCAGCATCTGATACAGATCAATCAGATTGTGGTGAAAAGTTAAAGAATAAATGGAAAATTGACATCATAAACGAAGAAACTGAACAAAGAGGCAGTGACAGTGAACAGCCAAGCACAAGTTATGGTAAGAGACTTACAGAAATTATCAAAATAGACAAGGCAGGGATAGATTCAAATAGAGAGATAGAAAAATCGGAAGACACCCGAGGAGCAATAGGGACAGATACACAAACAAATGAACAGGGAAATATAGAACCAGATAGAGAGATCAACGAGAATCTGGAAGAACTTCGAGGAGGGATAGAAACAAGTGATCAAACAGAAAAGAGACAGGAAGAAAAAGAGCAAGATAAAGAAGGTGAAATCATAAAGTTCAAAATAAGAGGAAATGAAGTAAGGTCTGAAACAGAATAAGAAGAAAGTGAAGGAGAGAGAAAACAGAGACTAGGACCAAGAAAAAAAACTTGGAGAGCTGAACAAGAAAAAAAGAAAGTGAACCGAAAAGGCCGAGAAAAGGAGATAATTGGCCCCACGAAGTCAAGAGATTGAGATACAAAATCATAAAAATAAACAAAGATAATGCAGAACAAGTAAATGAGATAACAAGTCAAAAGGAACAAGAAAAACAAAGTGGAAAACAATTACAGAAAACAAAAAGAGTAAAGAAAGTTAATTTGAAATATAAGTCACCTGAATGGCTATACATTGCATTAACTGATATTAAGGAAGAAGAAATCACTCACAAGAACCTGGAAGAAAGCTACAAACAAATGGGTGAAAGTGAAGTGCAACAAGTTTGAAGAGATTGAAAAGAAAAGCCGGACTGGACAATAAAAACCTGAATAAGACAAGAAAGAGTTCTGAGAAGAGCTAAAGAGAGTACCAAACGAGACAAAGTGAGAAAGTAGAGTGGCTGAAACGTCATTCAGAGGTGTGGTGACACATTTGCTGTACAAAAATATACATAGGTAGAAGAACAAGATGGTAGACATAGAGAATAGATGTGCATTTTTACGTAGATGGTGTAGAATGTGTTTCTTTTGTACAGGGTTATTAATGTTTATATGGCTTATTTTAGCAATCACCATTCCAATTAGATTAGCTGTAGAAGAAACGTCCATATTAGAGAACAACACAAAGAAAGATAACATACAGAATACAGCAACACTAATAGATAATGCAGAGTTACATAAGGATAGATCTATAATAGATTTTTCGAAGAACGTTTTTACGAAATTATTATATGAATATGTAGAAACAATGGATGTAAGAGACTGTTATGTTTGTATGCAATTACCTGCGTCTGTTTCCGAAGGTGTGACCTATCATCACCTTCCTTTGACGTATGGAATAACATGTAGTGTTTTAGCTAGTTTGTTTTATAAAACAGGTAGATTAGGATATTATTATACTGACATAAATAAGATTTTTGCAGAAATTCCTATAATTCCTGAATTGAACAAGGTGAAAGTGGCAAAGATGTTTGGCAAATTTTTCCTAGAGAATAAAGAATTGACCTTAGATGATGTAGTTAAACATAACCTTACTTGTGAGTTAAAGAAAGAGGAAAAGGTATTTTTATAGATGGTAGAAAGCAGAAGAGTAAAATTTCAAAGGAAAGTAGTAGAGGAAGAGATGAAAACACCACTATGGACATTTGAAAGCGAAAGTAATGATAAGAAAAGGACAAATGCAGCTATGACCTTAGATTGGCCCCAACAGGGAAAGTTGTGCATTAGTAGAAATAGAACTAGGTATGACAACTATTTCGTGGGTTCCAGAGATTGCCGAGACAATTATAACATTTTAGGAGGATGGGGATTCAAAGGAGGAAAAGATCCAATATTTCCAGGGATCTATTATATTTGTGGAAACAGAACTTATTACAGGTTGCTGGACCATTGGTATGGGACTTGCTACTTAGGCCTGGTCTTTCCAAAAATCTTTCATGTAGGTAGAGAAGAAAAAGGAACACACGAAATGGGTGCAACATTCACACGTAGAAAAAGGGAACGTTTTTCAGAAATAGTGGGTGCCATTTTTGGAGCAATGATACCAGCAGTGGGAATATCTTTGAATGCATTTAAAATTCGAAAATTGTCCACAGTAGTAGATCGTTTATCAACGAATACTGCTGGAGGGTTCTTGATGGTAAATACCGAGATGGTTGCCATGAGAGCTATGGTAATGCAAAATCGACTTGCCCTTGACATTCTTTTGGCAAAAGAGGGAGGAGTCTGTGGAATGCTGAAAGTCCAACATTGTTGCACTTACATTCCAGATAAAAGTGAAAATATACAAAAGTATATAAAGAATATTACAAATTTGCACAAAGAACTTGTTCCACTGGAGGTTGAAAATGCTTGGGAGAAGCTTGGTAAGAGTTTTTCCTCAATACCAAAATGGTTCACTGAAATAGGTAGTTCTATTGTAGGGAAAGTTTTGATATCAGCAACAGTAGTAGTCTTAGTAGTGTTATTCTTGACATTTGTTATAATATGTATTAAAAGGAGAAAAAGACAAAACAAAATGAAAAGAGAAAATAAGATAAATAAAGAAAGAGAACGAGAATTAGGTGAAATAGAACTGGAAGAACTAAAAGAAAGCATGTATGAGAGAACAAAAAGACAAGATGAAAGGGATACAGATGTGTGAAACTAACAAGAAGCAAATGGACAAGAAACAATGCTATCAGTAAAATTGTGTAACATGGTTGTTGTGGTGATATTAAAAATCACCAAAGGGGGGAGTTGATGGAGCAAGGTAAATAAGAAAATTTTGAACGCCCTAATATTAATGCTAATAATTAATACTATTAATTGTTTGATGATTAATCAACACTTACGTTTTTTTTTATAGACATCTTTTATAAGGGGTAACCGCAATCTATGTACAAAAGATAACCTACTAACGCTTGTCAACGTGAAATAATAATAACATAATGGTTTGCGTACTAATTAAGATAATGTTGCATGATTTGTGCTATGTAGTAAACTGTATTGTGGCAAAAGTATGCGGATGGTAAGTAAACATAGCTTTATATGTCGCTTTTGCTAGGTAACACCTAATTGGGGTACATAGAATGACGGGTGGAAAATGAAAAGGCTTATTTTCTTTGTTTTAATTATGATTGTGTTTGTTTTCATAATAGTTCGTTCGGGCCTGCTAGGCCGCACTGTAAAAATGGCTGCCGAGGCAGATGAGCTAAATGCGCAAGTGCAAAATGGCTTCCAAGTGGAAGAGAGCTGCAGAAATATGTCATGTGATCTGAAAGTAGAGCCCAGAATGAAAGAGGATCAAGGTCACCATGACCTGGCACCAGATGGGTGGCAAAAAGGCACTCAGCGCGAATACATGAGAACCAAAGATGCAGCCGTGAATTAACAATGAACTGTTTTAATAAAGATACAAAAGAAGTTACATATGAGGAACTGTCAATCGGATTGGTAATGTCCTAAAACCGTGTGAAAGGACAAAATTATAAACATTTTCGGAACTGGTTTGAACAAGGAGGGCAATGAGGAGATGCTTGCCACCCCTCCAATAGACCAATTAGCGTGAATCTCGCCCCCAAAGATTGAAACATTTCTGTTTAGTAAGTTAGTATTAGGGTATAAGAGGACCTACTCTTAAGTAGGAGGAGCGCTATTCATACATAATTTTTGAGCACAGAACTTTGACGCTGGAGAATCGCTGTTATTTTCTTTAGGCCATTTTCTTTTAAATTTAATTAATCTTTTTGCTTTTAAATCTGACTGGGAAGAAACAAGATCGATGCGGGAAACCTGTATAGGTGGTCATTTGAGGAGGCCTGTTTAGCAGGACAGTCAGTCAGTTTGGGAGTTCTATGCTGTGATCTGCTGTGACGAACTTTATTTTTCCATCTAAAAGGGTATGCATAAATTCTCTGAAGTATTATTTCTTATAATGATAATAAATGTATTAATTGATTAATAAAATTGAGACTTCCTATGCATTTTTAACAATTAGATAAACTGTATTATAATTAAAACTACGAGTCTGTGGTTCTTTAGCTCAATAATAAATGCAAAATGTTTAATATGTTAAAGTGATTGAGCTGGTCTTAATCACCATCAACTGATTCCTACTAGTTGGTCCATCAACCAATGAGCGGAATACCTTGATGTTTTAGACATTGACAGGATAAAAACTAATTATGTATGATGTTTAAACAGTTATCTTGTCAACTTTAAAAGGTATCCCGTTCTCTTCCAGCAGTCATTTAACTTTTTCTCCTAAGTAGAAGGGGATGAGATCCAGGGACTATTTGAGTGAGTGAATGTATATGCGGTGTTATGGGCCCCACCGTCATAATAGTATAGTTGTGGAAAGGGAGTGTTTCCAACCTGGATGCTATGTCCATAGGAGAAGAAATTATATTAGTTGTGCTGGATCAGCAGACCTTCATTTCCCGAAGTTAATGAATCCTTCTTCTTGATTGTGGTGAGGAGCAATTAAAGCACATTGTTGAAATAAAGCAGCCTGTCCAAAATGCTTAGACTGTGCCAACCAAACATTCTTCTGCAGGAGTGTCTTTCTGTGTAGCACCTCCACTCACGGACCTGACATGTGAATCCGATTAAATAGTCATAAATCATTGCTAGCCCCTTCTGCTCCTAGGAGAGCTCTCTCAAGGCAGTGGAAGCAGATTAACATCAAGGAAGCAAGGTCACATATGGTGACCTAATGACTATCCCAATGGTTTTTAGCTGTACTGTAGAGCATCCCTGAAGCTGTGCAGCATAGCTAATGTATTTTTTAAAAAGCCCATGCGCGCTAAATGATGTGGACACTTTTTTTCTTTTTAATTACTGATAAGAGTTGGATTGGTAACTAAAATAAAATGCGCATAAGCATTTTTTTTTTTTTAAAGTGAGCGGGGACGGATGCAACAGGGGCAGAAGCATCAAAAGGGAGGACGGGGAAATATGGAAGCAACACTGAGGAGGGCAGGGGGAGGCTAAGGCAACATGGGTGGCATAAGCAACACAGGGGGAGGGGGTAAAGGTTGTGGGAAGTGCCTGGCATCCTCAGCACGGCGAGTTTGGAAAGGAGAATGGGAGAGCTGGTTGTGGGGGGCATTGCCTCGCTCGCAGATTGCTGGGTTCAGACACCACTGTTAAAATGCTTTAATCTGCGAGACAAAATGGCTCAACAAAACAACCTTTTAGGAGGGAAAAACAATATACATTTTTATTTTCAAATGTTTACATCTCACAAAACACATACACCAGTTAAATAGGATTCAAAATGACTCTGCTATTTACTTGAGATCCTATGCAGTTAGTTTTGTTATCTATCTATAGGCATATTGCTTGCCCTGGCTTCATCATAAAAACACGCTACAAGTGAGGCAAGTCCAGCATTCTTGTCTGGGAAAGCATTCTTGTCAGGAACTGGAGAAGTTCTGAACTCACCGACTTGTTTTGTTCTGGATGTGGAGCAGGCGGCTGCACTTGATCCTGTGGTGCTTCGGACGCCATTTCGGCAGAGGGCTTAGAGCTCTGGGGCCATTGTGTGACTACGACGGCTACAACTCCTGTTACTGCAGGATGTGAGTAGAGGGGGACTCGATTTTGCTTGAGTAAAATAGCTCTTGATTGGCTGATGAAATATTTACTGAAAGAAAGTGACAGCGGCGCAGGATGGGTCAGAGAGGGGCGGCAGGGGTGCAAGATGCAGTGTCAAGGGCAGGCAGCTCCTAGAGGAGACTCAGAGGCAACAGCAAACGGAGAACGGAGTGCTCCCTTTCTGAGATAAATAAATAATTATTTGTTTATTTGCTTGAAATGGATAAGCACAATACCTTTCAAGCAAATAATCAAATAGCTTTCAAACGCACACACGCTTTTTAAAAGCTTCACCAGCACACTCTTCCTTTACGACAGATAAAAAAACAAATAAAAAGAAGAGTAACGATGCCTTTCTACTGCCACAAATGCACGAGGAACCAAAAAAAGGGAAGCTTTAACAAACACAAGAAGGAAACAAAATAGTGCCCAAAAAGGAACAAATAAGCACCGAAGTGTAAGGCACAAGTATTTGGATGGTGCTCCGTGGGAGGTAACAAAACACGAAAAGGAGGGACAAATAGGAAAGATTAACCACTAGCAAGTAAGCCTTTTTAAAGGAGACTCTAAGTACCAAATTCAAAGCAATGGCCAGGCTGTATGCCCACAGAGTGTATACAACATGTCTCGAAGAGACAGCACAAGCATTGCCTAGGCTCGACTTAAAAATGACCCATTGCAAAAATAAATAAAAGCATTGATTGTCATAACAGCCCTGGCAGTGAAATGGGCTACCTTTTTTGGTAGGTGTGCACTGAATTTGTCATTTTGACAAATTTCCAAAATAAAGAAAGTCAAGCTAACAAAAACTACATTTTGGAGAAATTTCAAAATGATGAAATATCCTTTCCACAAAAACATAATGCCCTCCTGGAAAGGGGTAGGCAGTGGCATAGGTGGGGAAGGAGAGATTGTCAGGAGGGATTAGGTAGAGAAAAAACAGGGATAAAAGCAGGTGAGTGAGCAGCACGAGACTTACTTACGATAGGTGGGAGAGGGAATCGAGGAGGAGGAAAGGGAGAAGTAACCTTAAAAGAAAGAACAGATAGCTATGAGTAGGCCCTTAAGAGACTCGAAATTAAGACTAACACGAAGAAACGAATATTTCTTCATGAATGGCTTTCACCAGGTTGGTTTGGTCAGCCCGGTGTAAACAACTCTTAAAGAAAAAAAGTCTAAAATCATTCCATGAAAATAATTCATAAGAACTATTTTCTTCATTTTAGTTCCATCACGAACACATATAATAGGTGTGGTCATGTGCACAAAAATAATGCAGTCACTCACAGTGAAGAGGGTCAATGGTTCAAGTGAGCTGACTCCTTGCCCTAAGTGGTATGCTCTGGTGGGCGGAATCAAAATGTGAATGGCACTTGAACAGACCGATAGATGAAGAGAGCGGACCGAAAGCCACTGTATGTATATTTATGGACTTTTATGATTAATTTTTAATATGAATATTTTGGGAAACACAAGGCTACACATTTTATCAATGACTTTTTGAAGCCATGAGAGATTTGCTGCAGGTCTGCAGTTTATTGGTAGATACGGGTTAGCTTGCTCTTTTAACAGTGGGGTGATCTGATCAATTTTAAAATAGTCTGACAATAACCTTCATTAAGGAAATAGTTTGTTATGAAGTTTTACATTTTGGAGAAAGACTGTGGGTTGTGATAAGGGAAGGAGATAGCATTGCATAGCCTCTCTGTAGTTACATAGATTTCTTTCCCAGGTGTTTTCCTAATGGGATGAGGATAGATTTCCAATCTTATAAAATGACAGGTTTATATTTGTGTGTGTCTTAGAGATATTTTTTCAGACAATTCCTTAAATTTCCTGCACTTTTCTTTAGAATACAATGAGGTTTGTTCAGTTTGAGATTTTGTGTAGATCTTTACAACGTGAACAATGTCTTACAGTTTATTTATTTTGTTTTTACTTATTTTTTGGATGAAAAGTCACTTTAGCTGTCATTTCCCTGTATTTGCATTTTTGGGCCTTCTTGAACTCATTTAATAATTTCAGCACCTAATTTGTTCTGCATTTTCATCCTAGTTATCTGTGGTCTTTCCTTCTGTGGTTTAGTTCATATGAAAACCATGGATTTTAAATCTTAGGAGGTATTTTCTCACTTTGATCGGAGACACTTTGTCAGCAGTTTCTAAGATAAATTTGTATAATGTGCCACTGTAGAATTAACGTCGGATGTCACTGCAATGTTGGGGATGGATTCACTGTGGGAGATTTCTATAGTTCTACTGTAACATATTTGAATGGTTTTTAAGAACTAATTACTGAGTATCGTCGCATTTTCAATATTTGGTGAGGTGACAAAATTAACAAGCATTGGCATAGCCAATAGGTCTCGCCTTTGGGACCTTATGTGTTTAGCCAGAACTTTTGGCTATGTTGTAGAGCATTGTGGCTGCTGTGCATCATGTTGAAAGGTTATAATAAAAAGTGTTAATCATTTTTGTTACCTTTATACAAACCAAGACGACATTATATACAACTGAACAACCTGATTAAAAAAAGATTTTAACATAAAATTATGTGGTACTGAGTGGTATAATGTGGAGTGTATTTATATTGCATTGAGTAGAGTGTAATTATGTGGCGTGTTATTACGTGGCACTGAGTGGTATTATGTGGAGTGTATTTATGTTGTATTGAGTAGAGTGTAATTATGTGGCGTGTAATTATGTGACACTGAGTGGTATTATGTGGAGTGTATGTTGCACTCAGTAGAGTGTAATTATGTGGCGTGTAATTATGTGGCACTGAGTGGTATTATTTGCAGTGTATGTTGCATGGAGTGCAGTGTAATTATGTAGCATATAATTATGTGGCACTGAGTGGTATTATGTGGAGTGTATTTATGTTACATTGAGTAGAGTGTAATTATGTGGCATGTAATTATGTGGCACTGAGTGGTATTATGTGGAGTGTATTTATGTTGCATTGAGTAGTGTAATTATGTGGCGTGTAATTATGTGGTACTGAGTGGTATGTGGAGTGTATTTATGTTGCATTGAGCAGAGTGTAATTATGTGGCCTATCTTTAGAGTTGAAACAGCTCCATGGAGGGTGTCCAGGCGCTAGAAGATAGAAAATAGGTCATGATAGATGGGCCACAGCAAACAAGGTGCCCAGGGCTGAGAGAATAGCCAGGTCTTTAACGGTTCAGGATACTGATATGATACATCAAGCAATCCCAGAGCCAAACAGTATCTTCACCATAAATCGCAGGCAATCCATGTGCCATACAGCATTCAGCTAAACACAAAGAACGATGGGAAAGCTGGCAACGCCAGACTTATTGATCAAGCATTACTTTTTGTATATCGGTGTGATGGTACACTAAATGTCAATGACCTAAACAATTTATTGCAGCTACATAATCTACTGTTGGCGTCATAATTTCTGACTGTAACAAAAAAAAATTGTTTCAAGCTGTATTGAACAAGTTAATACAAAAACACCACATGTGGTTACACACTGTGGCAGAACCCTTCCAAATGTTAACTACTCACCTTTCAGCTGACAAGTGCTGTATTCAGGCACTACAGTGGTACGAATTAAGTGAAATAATAACTGAGACAGTATTAATGTGTTAGAATGGTAAAATAGTCCAATAAGTCTGCCAGAGATGATGCTACATTAAGCTGCATAATTTGTCTTTTCTTGCCGCATAATTTAGTCAACCCAACCAAAATATTTTGTCCATTATGCAACAATTTCAGCAGCCTTACTGTGATCCCCATCCAGTCATGAAGATTCCTTCATCCAACATTGGATAAGGATTCTAACCGAATTATGTATGTCCAAAAAGGTGAGGTGTACAATTTGCCAATACAATACCAGAGGATGGAGAGTAGTTGAGGCATATAGGTACATATGAAGGGTATTTTGAGTCTACGTAGCTGTTTGACCCTGGTGTCCAGAAAAGGCAGGTAGGCCATCTATTCTTTATGCTTTTCTCTAAGCCGTGTAGTCTGTTTTTGGACAAGACCAGTTAGCTGGTGTAGTGTGTGGGTGACATGAGTTGTGTTCTGGCAGCTGAAGCGGAGGATGTGGCTTGGCTTTCAGTTATGGGAGCGGAAAGTGGAAAAGACATTACAGTTACCTCTTCCATCTTTTACTCCTATTTTTCTGTCATCTCAAGGGTGGCGGTTAGCCCATGACTGCCAGCTTCCTCAACTATGAAAACCAGCCAACACTGCTTGGACCTTTAGGAGGCAGTGGTTGCTGGGGTGCACACATTTGCAGGTGTAACAGCATGTGGATCCGAGCTGATGTATCCTCATGAATGCTTTCACATTCATTAGTTGTCCATGCCATGGGAAACTGGACAAATCCCAGCTACGTGTTTACAATCAAATGTTGCCTGTGTTCATATAACATAATCCAAAAGCCCTACTACATTATTGTCTGGTAATACTGTTCCAGAGTGGAAATGCATAGGACTAATTCTTAACTTACAACTAAGAAGACTGGCAGAGGGCACCAGTGTTAAACCTGAGTGAGAATGAAAAGGAATGACCTGCAATATGGATAATAAGCGATTATCATAATTGCACATGTGAATTCCAACTAAGAGAAAAGGTCCACATGGGGCATCAGTTGAACCACAGCAAGATGTGCATATTAAGCATGTAATCTTTAGCTCCTGTTAAGCCTCAATATTTGCCACAGCAGTGTTGATGTGCTCTGAACTCAGGTCGAGGCTGCCACCACGGACAATGAAGGACCCTGACGGCTTCTGAGCGGGGCGAGCGAGGCTCAGGACTGAAAAGCCTCTCCTGTTTCTTGTTTACAACCACAATGCACTCAGATCAACGTCAGCTATTGTGAAAAAGGTCCATGAGGAACGGTGTGGGTGGCAAGGAGAGTGGGGGGTGAGAAAATGAAGGTGAACTGCCACTCAGAAAAGAAGGGGCGAACAGAGGAAGATTAGGAGAGAGAAAGAGAATGGTAAAATAACATGGGGAAAAGGAGTGGAATATGCCAAGGTTATGAGGAGAATGGGAAAACATAACAGAAGAGTAGAGAGAAGAGAAATGAGGAAAAAGAGAGGGCAATTGATGGAGTGGAATTGAGGAACGGTGGATGAAGAGAGGTACGAATAAGCACAGGAGAAAGAAAGAACTAAAGGAGACAGTGGAGCGAGAGTTGAATGGAGAGCAGAAAATGTGATAAAGTGGAATGAGGGGAAAAGTCAGAAAATTAGTAGTAGACATGAGGTAGAAAGGGCAAAAGAAGATAAAAGAAAAAAGTATGAGTGGAGGATGAATGGAGCAGAAAGAAGGGAGTGAACAACATTTGCAAAAGAACGGGGAAAGAAAATAGGCAAAAGGAGCATTACAGAGGACAGGAAACATGTGACAAAGGGGGTGTAATGGGAGTACTGAGAAGGGGACAACGGTCGGGAAATAGAGGAGAGAGGCGTGAAACTTACATTTGCCAGTGCAAGTAAAGTTAGTTCAGAGAGTGAAGATAAGCGAGAGAAGGGGTGAGTGAGGTGTGGGTCCTGTTTGTGAGGTTTACGTAAAGTAGGCATGGGGCCCTCTTGGTGAATCTGGGGAGGGAGGTGTCAGCAAGTGCTGCATATAGCTGCCCTGTTCTATGCCGAGTTTCTCTCTTAGCACAATGGCCGGTTAGTGGTCGGCACAGCAGCAGAAACCACTGAAGCTCACTGCTTGGCTTCTGCCCCTTCGGCATTCTCTTAGCCCGGGCAGCTTTCTCGACAAGACTGTAGTTTTATGCCTTGGAGGCATGCTGAGGTAGTTTACGCTATAACGATTTGTTCAAGCTAGAAGCGTCTCTGCTCTCCCTGTGAATGTAAATCTCAGTGCACTGCACCAAAAACGAGCCCTGGAATATTAATGTGCTGTGAAGTCTCAACTCCTTCTCTATAACAGAGCATAAGCCATTAATGTACGAGTTAGAAAGGGAGACGAAAAACGGGGCAATTTATGCATCTTCAGTCCGAGACTTTGACTTCTAAGGAACTGTTAGAACGTGTAGTTGTAACGCATTCGGCGTCCTTTCATTTTAGTGGAACTGTTAGATCGAGGCGCCAGGCACTATGGATCAAGGATAAATAAAGAACAAAAGGAGACAGTGGAGCGAGAGTTGAATGGAGAGCAGAAAATGTGATAAAGTGGAATGAGGGGAAAAGTCAGAAAATTAGTAGTAGACAAGAGGTAGAAAGGGCAAAAGAAGATAAACAAGCCCGAATGCAGCTCACCAGAGCCAGCGCAACCGCCATCTGTTTCCAATTATGATAATTGGAAACAGATGGCGCTGCTGCTCGCTCCCGAGCACCCTAGGCCAGGGGACAGAGAAGGCGGGACATGCACCCGCCTTGGGCCAATTGCGTGCTGTCTTTCTTAGAAAGACACATGCAAAGGCCAATTGCGGGTGATAAAAAAAAAATGCACAAGCACGAGCGTGTGTTCAGAGTTTAAAACCCCTTACTAAAAGCCTCACAGAGTGCAGCGCATGCGCGCTGGCTCAGGCGAGACCTAAAAAGGGGATAAAGGTATGATCCAACCAGTAGCTCTTGACCAATATCAAGGGAGGTGACCTTCAATGTTTATACACACCTGTGCAAACACTGGAGAAATTGTCTTTCACAAGAGTGCACAGACACTCTGGTAGTTAAGGGGGTAGCAGTGTGAGGATTTTGTGCTTAAACGTTTTGCTAAATTAGATCATGTTAATGGTCTCCACTTAGTTAAAGTCCTAAGTAAGTGTTTGGCTCTTGGAACAGTAAAACTGTGTGCATATAATAGTATCTTTGATAATGCTGTTCGATGATTTGAAAGATAAATTGACAGTGTGAATTTTTATCAGTTAATCATATATCCTGGAAAATATTTTTAAAAATGACCAAGTGTAATAAAGCGCTTACAGAACCTTTAGGTGATGACAGAGATTATAACATCCAAACAGTGAGAAATTGAGTTATGAGCCTATAAAGATAAAGGGGCTGAAATCGTAAAGCACTTCTCCGCCCGCCAAATTACAATGGCGGGCGGTGTGCTGGCGGATGCAAAGTCCGTCCGCCACGGGTCCGCCACAGGCAATCGTTACAATTGCCTGGCGGACCCACCCTGCATCAACAATATGGTGGCGGTGCCTAGCAAGCACCGTCCGCCATATTACGATGCTGCCTCCCCACCAGCCGGTGTATGGCGGCGAAACCTCCATTCACAGGCTGACGGGGATTGCATTTGGGGGACCGTAGCGGGCCCCCCTTGTGTTGGGGAGGTGGGTATGCACTCGGGGGGGTACCCCCCTACATTTCCCTGCACCAGGTGGCAGGCACCGCGTGGTGCCTGCCACGTAGTGCAGGGAAATGCAAACACAGTATTTCTGACATTGCGGCGGGTGCTGCAGCCAGCAGCACCCGCCGCCATGTCAGAGATACACGATGCGACCGCCACGGTGGCGGTCGCATCGTAATCTTGTGTGCGGGACCGCCGCAATCCAGGAGGACGGTCCCAAGCACCGGCACGATGGTGGACGGACGGAAGTCCGTCCGCCATCGTAATGACCCCCAAAGTCTTTAATTTCGTCACTTTCGTGATTCTGCTGACTAATAGTCTTTTGGCTAGAATGTACAGCCAGGAAGATAAGGCGCATCATTGTCTTGTACTTTGTGGTATGCTGCCGTGATGGGGTTAAATGCTATTAGTAAGAACAAGGGACATAAAAGGTAAAAGGCAAGTACTCTATTACAGAATTACTCCCCAAATTTATTTAAGTTTCAGTAACTTGAAAAGATAGGCCCAGTTCACATTATCTGAAGTTTTTTGAGCACCCAGATTAAGCATAACATTGGAACTGGCTTTACACAGTTTAAACTGAGTTATCATTTGTTTTTGTATCTAAATATTCCTTGTGTAAAACCTACCAATTCGCTATTATTAAAGATTTAATGTGAAGTTATAGTCTTTATGACCACATTTTCAGATGAGGTTTGTTTTTGTCATATGTCTGTATTTTTTGCATTGTAAGGATTCTACTCCTCCTTTCTGGCATGAAATTGTTTCAATATACCAGGAAAAGATATATTGTTTATATAATAAGTGAGCAGTTTTTTTCTTTTGAATACTTTGAAAAAATCATTTGGAAGGCTGTCAGATCCAATTTGGAAGGCCGTAGGGCAGAAAGGGATTACTGGGCCCCAACAATGATGGTTGAGGTAGTTTGCCATTGGTGTCCTAGTATCTGTGTATTCCGGCTCTGCAAACTGTGCTAAGTACAACCCTTTCCTCAATTGACTCAGAGGGTAGCGAGGGCGACAGTCACAGGCTGACCTCAGAACTCAACAGTCGACCACAGACACAATATGTAATGTCCAGCCCAGTGCTTATCTTTTATGTAAAAATAAATTACTTTAATCACACAGCAAAACTAAATACTACACAAGTCAATGGAAATGAAATACAGAGCTGCAAACTAAGTTTCATTAAACATTAAGGCATTACACCCCCCTCTTCCCGGTATCCTGCCGGTATCCCCCTTCCTCCAGCTATGCTTAAGATCCTGTACATTCAGTCCCCAACAGACTATGGGGTTAGTCAGGATTAGGGACAGGTGCAGTTGGGTCAAATGTGCAATTTAGGTAGGGTGGCCAGATGTCCCGGATTTCCCCGGACAGTCCCGGTTTTTCAAGGACTGTCCCGGCGTCCCGACACTTTTTGCTAAAACAATGATATGTCCCGGTTTTGAGGGAGGGTCAGGTGAGCGCGCACATTAATCAGTGTGGTGCAGGCTCACGTTTAACACCAGGAACAGAAGTTTAGTGGTTTAACCCCTTCGACGCTTATGATGAGCTGGACTCGTCATGGCACACAGTGGTCGTGTGCTCATGACAAGTCCAGCTCGTCATAAGACCACCCACGGGGGAAGCGCTGGCGCTCCCCCCGTGGGAATCCGATCGTTGTTTTTTTTGGGGGGGAGGCAGGGGAATGGCTTCCCCTGCCTCCCCCCGCCCTCCCCCCCCTCAATGACGTCAGCGCGTGAGGCGCGCTGATGTCATTGGGGGTTTCCCTTTGTTCCCCGACGCGCTGGAAGCCATTTGCTTCCAGCGGGTCGGGGAATAAGGTGAGTTTTAGCTCCGGGGAGGGGGGGTTTCAAAGAAAAGAGGCATCGAGGGAAAGGAAAGGGTTTTCCCCCCGATGCCTCTTTTGTGCATTCCTGCTGCACGATCATGCGATCGTGCAGCAGGAATGCCCACTAGACACCAGGGAATTATTATTATTTTTTTTTAAACTGAAAATACTGTTTTGGGGAGCGGCCCCTTGGGCAAGGGTCGCTCCCCTTTTGGGGGCCATATGTTTTTAGTGGTCTGCCCCCTGGGGGGGGGCAGTTTTTTTAATATAGCGCAGGCTTTACCCGAAGGTGTCAGAGTGCTTCACAATAGGAACAGTAACATTACATGAGGAGAAGGTTACAAGTGAGCATAATACAAAAGCAAGCGTTACATTACATGAGGAAAAAGTGACAATTGTGCAAATAAAACAAACAAGATACAAAAAGAGGTATGCGTTACAAGATACATGAGATACAAAATACAAATAGAGGTATAATACTGCAATAAGTGGCAGTCACTCAGAACACACTGGGAAGGCACTTCTATAGGCATGGAGTACAGAGTTTCCTATAGTGGAAGAACTTCCTTGAGGGAGTAGAGAGGGCGTGAATTAAACCGTAGACTTAAAATGAAGGGTACACAAATGCAGCACAGCACGCAAGGGTGAGGAATGTACAGGAAAAAGTACAAATTTACAATGAAGAGCGAACTTCCTAGAGGGGGCTGAGAGTGAAAGTATTAGTTCTGAAAGTGTCTTTGGAAGAGAAGAGATTTGAGGTCAGCTTTGAAGATCCGGGTAGAGGAGGTGGCACAGAGCAATGGGGGAAGCGAGTTCCAGATTCTCACTGCATTGCCTGAGAAGGATTGCGCCATCGATCTTTCCCTTTTGAAGACGGGGGGGGGGGCTCAAGCAGAAGTCTTTCCGCATTGCGAGAAGGGTGAGAGCCACCGGACAATTTCAATTTATTCGCCAGGTAACGAGGCGAGGACGTGTGTAAGGCTTTGTGTGTGATGCAGGCAGTTTTGTAAATAGATCTTGCCTCGATCGGAAGCCATCGAAGAGAGGACAGGATAGGAGTGACGTGGTCGCTTCGTTTAGACCCTGAAATTAAGCGAGCTGCTGAATGGAGGATGGATTTGAGAGGGGAGAGGTGGGATTTGGGTAGGCCCGTCAGAAGAGAATTGCAATAATCCAGTCTTGAGAGAACCAGAAATTGTACCAAGGTTTTTAAGTCTTTCTCCGGGAAGAACCGACGGATCCCCCATAGAAGGCGCAACTGGTAACGTGCGTTCTTAGCAATAGAGTTGATGTGGGAGATTAGGTTGAGTCTTTTGTCAAGAATGACACCTAGGGATTTAGCGCTGTCGACAATGATGGGTTTGTTGTTGAGTAGGTTCAGCTGATCCATCTAAGATTGAACAGGAGGAGGTGAGAGAGAGGTAGAGAGGAGGAGGAATTCAGTTTTGGCGGGATTCAGAATGAGTTGGTGAGCTAACATCCAGTTGTGAATAGAGTTGAGAGTAGAGTTGAGTAGGGAGAGATCGTGTGCGGAAGATAAAGGTATCTTCCCACTAGTCCACCAGGCATTTATTTGTGGAGAGTGACCCCTTGGGCAAGGGTCACTCTCCTTTGGGGGCAATATTTGTGGCTGTGTCTGCCCCCCAGGAGGGCAGATCGCCATGTTTTTTTTAAAAATTGGGCCCACTAGACCACCAGGGATTTGTTTTTGGGGAGTGGCCCCTTGGGCAAGGGTTGCTCCCCTTTGGGGAGCATTAATTTGGCCGTTTCTGCCATCCTGAGGGGCAGATCGGCTGATTTGTTTTTTTGTAGGTCCACTAGGCCACCAGGGTTTTTTTATGTTGGGGAGCGGCCCCTTGGGCAAGGGTCGCTCCCCTTTATGGGAGGATGATTGTGGCCATTTCTGCACTCTTTGGGTGGCAGTATAGCAGTATGTTTTTAGTCCCATCTGCCCCCAAGGAGGGCAGAAGCCACTAGACACCAGGGATTTTTAATTTTTGTGTTGGGGAGTGGCCAAAAGGGCAAGGGTTTCTCCCCTTTTACGGGGGTGAATATTTTATTTATACTCTTTGGCCCACCTACCCCTTAGCTTGGCTGGTGGATTGTGTGTGGACTGTTGCATTATTTGCATATGTGATTGTAATGTTTTTTTCTCCTTTTTATTCTAGTGTAAAGCTTTTGATTCCTGTTTGCGGTTTCGGCAGTGGTTGTTCTGCAGTTTTGCGTAATTGCATTTATTTGGTAAGAAAAATATTTTTGTTGTGTGTACTCCAAATGAGTATTATTGTCATGCATGAATGAATTTTTTTGTAAGTGGTGTCATAATGGCAGCATATTTGTTAGTGTTCAGAGCATGAAATTCTTTGCGATGTTTTGCATTGTCTTATGTGTAATTTTTTTTTCTTCTTTTTTGTGGGATATTGTTGATCCTTACTGTGTCTGTGCAGAGTAGGTGGTGGTGAGCCTAGCTGCTTCTGTCACGTGAGTGGTATAGTGTTGGAGTATATAGGTCTTTGTGATAAAGCTACATTTTGTTTATTTCTTTTTTTTACAAAGGGTTTGTTGTTGTTGACTTGTTTGACAAGTAACCTTTATTAGTAAGCATTATGGCTAGCCGTAGAATGACTGCTCAGCAGGTGGTTGGTTTGCTTCTTGAATCTTCCTCTGAGCAGGATTATGAGACTGACAGTGCGTCTGAGGGAGAGGAGGGAGGGGAAGATTCAGGCAGTGAGTTTCTCTCCACATGGAATCATCGGATGATGAAGGTACTCTCAGTGCAGATGAAGTGCCTGTTTTAGAGGAGGATACTAATGTGCCGATGGTGCAAGAGGCATCTGTATTGCAGCCTGGGGCTGCTAGGCTTCCTACTGGAAGTGCTGGACTCTGGGTTGATCCAAACATGGTGCAGCCGGTGTTGCCTGCCTTTAGTGGTTATGCAGGGTGTAGAGTGGATTGTGAACATTATTTGCCTATACAGTATTTTCAGTTGTTTATGGATGATGTATTTTTGGGTGAGATTGTTGAGCAGACTAATTTGTATGCTGAACAGTTTTTGAGGGACAACAGTGCCAGACTTAGGCCCCATTCTAGAGCTACCCGGTGGAGTCCCACAAATCTGGAAGAGATGAAGAAGTTTTTGGGTTTGACCTTTTTGATGGGTTTGATAAGGAAGCCGTCCATGGGTTCATATTGGTCTACCAGTCCCTTGATGGCAACGGCCATATTTCCTGCAGTTATGACTGCGTGATCGGTATTTACTTTTGCTTCGGATGCTGCATTTTGTTGATAATGGTTTGGCGTTGCCACGAGATCACCCTGAATGTGACCATCTTTTTAAGATTCGGCCTGTTCTTGATCACTTTGTAGATCGATTTTCAGAGATCTATACTCCAGGGAAAGAAATATCTATTGATGAGTCTTTGGTCCTGTTCAAGGGCCGTTTGGTTTTTAGGCAGTACATTCCTAGCAAGAGGGCACGCTATAGAATTAAGCTGTATATGTTGTCTGAGAGTAGGACAGGATATGTTTTTAATTTGCGTGTGTACACTGGTAGGGATTCCACTATTGACCCCCTGGTTGTCCGTCCACTTTTGGAGTTTCAGAGAAAATTGTGTGGGATCTTGCTAGAGGACTGTTTAACAGAGGCCACCATTTGTACCTTGATAACTTCTACACTGCTGTGCAATTGTTTAAGGAATTGTTCAAAGTGGACACTTTTGCTTGTGGCACAATCCGCTCTAACCGTAAAAGTTATCCAAAAGAGCTTGTTTGCAAAAAACTTCAGAGGGGACAGTGCAATTCCTTGCGTAGTGATGAACTACTAGCTGTGAAATTTGTGGACAGGAGGGATGTGTACATGCTGACTACCATCCATGATGAGAGTACTTCACCTGTGGCGGTTTGGGGTCAGATTGCTGAAGTGCGCAAACCTGTGTGCATTTTAGACTACAATAAGCACATGGGTGGTGTTGATAGAGTAGATCAGAGGTTGGAACCTTACACTGCTATTCGTAAGGCTTACATTTGGTATAAGAAGTTGGCCATCCATCTCTTCAATTTAGCAACTTTCAATGCTTTTGTTGTGTTCAAAGAGTGTTCGTCAAAGTTGACTTTTGTTCAGTTTCAGCAGTCTGTCATAGGCAGCCTTGTTGTTGTGGAACAGGCAAGTGTTCCTAGAGTTGGAGTGGTGGAGGATGTGGCTCGATTGAAAGATCGCCACTTTCCTGATCACATTCCTCCTACACCCTCAAAAGACTTTCCCACTAGGAGATGTAGAGTCTGTTGGCGAAGAGGTGCGCGGAAGGAGACTTGTATATACTGCCCTGAGTGTCCTTCTAACCCTGGGCTGTGTGTGCCTGCTTGTTATAGAGCGTACCACAAGCAAAATAATTATTGGGAGCAACCATGAGTGGCGCTTGGCTGGCGGTGTGCGTGTAGTGGCGCTTGGCTGGCGGTGTGCGTGGACTGGCGCTCGGCTGGCGGTGTGTGAGTAGTGACTTGCTGCTGGTCACTACACACACTGCTAGCCAAGCGACACTCCACGTAATCCATCAGCTTGTGTGGTTGCTGTGTTAGGAATGTGGGCGTGTGAAAGTGATGGGCCCTTGAATGGCGCTGTCTGCTGGTGTGAGTGTTGTAATGTGATGGGCCCGCGGCTGGTGGTGTGAATGGTTTTGTATGTGTCACACGTATGAAAGGTGTATGAATGGCCTGTAAAGAGGTTGGTGCCTTGTCGTGGCTTTACAGCTCACGAGCTGTGAGTCAATGGTTCAGTTTCTCGTCCTTTCAATTATTAACAGTGCATTTCATTTTTGTGAAATCACTTGTTAATACAATTGTATATACTGAACCATCACTCACCCTCGTGCCAAATCCAACCAGTATGTGTGTGTGCTTGAGGATTAGATGGCTGTGCAGTAATATTTTTTTTTTGTCTTTCTCAAGCAGGGTGTACCTTGTCCCTTTTTGTGAATGTTGTAATGTGTTTATTTCGTGCCTGGTGGTGTGAATGGTCTTGTGTGTATCACGTATGAAAGGTGTGTGAATGGCCTGTAAAGCGGTTGGGGCCTTGACTGGCTTTAGAGCTCACGAGCTGCGAGTCACTGGTTCAGTTTTTTGTCCTTTCAATTATTGACAGTGCATTTCATTTTTGTGAAATCTCTTGTTAATAAAATTGTATATACTGAACCATCACTTGCCCTCGTGCCAAATCCAACCAGTATGTGTGTGTGCTTGAGGAATAGATGGCTGTGCAGTAATCTTTGTCTTTTTAGTCTGTCTGCCAAGGTGTACATTCCGTCTAAGAATAACCTACCAACTGTAGATCTTGTCGTAAACGAAACACCCATGGGAGTACATGGTGATATCTCTCTTGTGGATCCCAACAAGTTATGTTACCCACAATGTCCTGCAAACCTCAAAATGTCTGTCACATTTTCCTTGCAATATTGTGCCAAAATTTTCACGCTGCAGAAATAAACAACACATTACCTCAAAACGACCTGGTTTTGCAAGGGGGGTCACCTGGGTTTTTGGCCCGGGGCTCGGCGGCCACCTAGGGAAACCTACCAAACCCACACATTTCTGAAAAGTAGACACCCGGGGGATTTCAGGGAGGTATGGCTTGCGTGGATCCCCCAATGTTTTCTTACCCAGAATGCCCTGCAAACCTGACATTTTGCTGAAGAAATCCCTTTTTTCACACATTTTTGTGTGGTAAAGTTGTGGCATCACCGGGCTGACACAAATTTCCCACCACCCAGCGTTCCCCCAGGTCTCCCGATAAAAATGGTGCCTCACTCGGGTGGGAGGCCCAAGTACCCGCGACAGGCAAGGGCCCACAACGTATTGAGGCAACCTCAAAATGGCCCATCACAAAACGACCTGGTTTTGCAAGGGGGGTCCCATGACGTTTTGGCCCGGGGCTCGGCGGCCACCTAGGGAAACCTACCAAATCCACACATTTCTGAAAAGTAGACACCCGGGGGATTCCAGGGAGGTATGGCTTGCGTGGATCCCCCAACGTTTTCTTACCCAGAATCCCCTGCAAACCTGACATTTTGCTGAAAAAATCCCTTTTTACACACATTTTGTGTGGTAAAGTTGTGGCATCACCGGGCTGACACAAATTTCCTACCACCCAGCGTCCCCCAGGTCTCCCGATAAAAATGGTGCCTCACTGGGGTGGGAGGCCCAAGTACCCGCGACAGGCAAGGGCCCACAACGTATTGAGGCGACCTCAAAATGGCCTTTCACAAAACGACCTAGTTTTGCAAGGGGGGTCATCTGGGTTTTTGGCCCCGTGCTCGGTGGCCATCTAGGGAAACCTACCAAACCCACACATTTCTGAAAAGTAGACACCCGGGGGCTTCCAGGGAGGTATGGCTTGCGTGGATCCCCCAAAGAACTTTCCACCACAGAAATGTGGGGAAAATGTGTTTTTTTTGACAATTATTTAGGTTTGCAAGGGATTCTGGGTAACAGAACCTGGTGGGAGGCAGTCAAGTCACCCCATCCTGGATTCCCCTGGGTGTCTAGTTTTCAAAAATGTATAGGTTTGCTAGGTTTCCCTAGGTGCCGGCAGAGCTAGGGTTCAAAAACTACACCTAGGCACTTTGCCAAAAAGGGTCATTTTTCACTGCGAAATTGAAGTGTGACCACGTTGCGTTTTGCGTCGTTTCCTGTCGCAGGCACTAGGCCGACCCACACAAGTGAGGTACCATTTTTCTCATAAGACTTTGGGGAACACGGGGTGGGTGGAAATTTGTGGATCCACGCAGATTCCAGAACTTTCCACCACAGAAATGTGGGGAAAATGTGTTTTTGTGGACAATTTTTAGGTTTGCAAGGGATTCTGGGTAACAGAACCTGGTGGGAGGCAGTCAAGTCACCCCATCCTGGATTCCCCTGGGTGTCTAGTTTTCAAAAATGTATAGGTTTGCTAGGTTTCCCTAGGTGCCGGCAGAGGTAGGGTTCAAAAACTACAGCTAGGCACTTTGCAAAAATAGGGTCATTTTTCACTGCGAAATTGAGATGTGACCACGTTGCGTTTTGCGCCGTTTCCTGTCGCGGGCACTAGGCCGACCCACACAAGTGAGGTACCATTTTTCTCGGAAGACTTTGGGGAACACGGGGTGGGTGGAAATTTGTGGATCCACGCAGATTCCAGAACTTTCCACCACAGAAATGTGGGGAAAATGTGTTTTTTTTTACAATTCTTTAGGTTTGCAAGGGATTCTGGGTAACAGAACCTGGTGGGAGGCAGTCAAGTCACCCCATCCTGGATTCCCCTGGGTGTCTAGTTTTCAAAAATGTATAGGTTTGCTAGGTTTCCCTAGGTGCCGGCAGAGCTACGGTTCAAAAACTACACCTAGGCACTTTGCCAAAAAAGGGTCATTTTTCACTGCGAAATTGAAGTGTGACCACGTTGCGTTTTGCGTCGTTTCCTGTCGCAGGCACTAGGCCGACCCACACAAGTGAGGTACCATTCTTCTCATAAGACTTTGGGGAACACGGGGTGGGTGGAAATTTGTGGATCCACGCAGATTCCAGAACTTTCCACCACAGAAATGTGGGGAAAATGTGTTTTTTTGGCAATTTTTTAGGGTTGCAAGGGATTCTGGGTAACAGAACCTGGTGGGAGGTATTCAAGTCACCCCATCCTGGATTCCCCTGGATGTCTAGTTTTCAAAAATGTATAGGTTTCCCTAGATGCCCGCAGAGCTAGGGTTCAAAAACTACAGCTAGGCACTTTGCCAACAAAGGGTCATTTTTCACAGCGAAATTGAGGTGTGACCACGTTGCGTTTTGCGCCGTTTCCTGTCGCAGGCACTAGGCCGACCCACACAAGTGAGGTACCATTTTTCTCGTAAGACTTTGGGGAACGCGGGTTGAGTGGAAAATTGTGCATCCACGCAGATTCCAGAACTTTCCACCACAGAAATGTGGGGAAAATCTGTTTTTTTGGACAATATTTTAGGTTTGCAAGGGATTCTGGGTAACAGATAATGGTGGGAGGCAGTCAAGTCACCCCATCCTGGATTCCCCTGGGTGTCTAGTTTTCAAAAATAATAGGTTTGCAAGGTTTCCCTAGGTGCCGGCAGAGCTAGGGTTAAAAACTACAGATAGGCACTTTGTCAAAAAGTGTCATTTTTCACTGCGAAATTGAGGTGTGACCACGTTGCGTTTTGCGCCGTTTCCTGTCGCAGGCACTAGGCCGACCCACACAAGTGAGGTACCATTTTTCTCGTAAGACTTTGGGGAACGCGGGGTGGGTAGAAATTTGTGGATCCACGCAGAGTCCAGAACTTTCCACCACAGAAATGTGGGGAAAATGTGTTTTTTTTGACAATTATTTAGGTTTGCAAGGGATTCTGGGTAACAGAACCTGGTGGGAGGCAGTCAAGTCACCCCATCCTAGATTCCCCTGGGTGTCTAGTTTTCAAAAATGTATAGGTTTGCTAGGTTTCCTTAGGTGCCGGCAGAGCTAGGGTTCAAAAACTACAGCTAGGCACTTTGCCAAAAAGGGTCATTTTTCACAGCGAAATTGAGGTGTGACCACGTTGCGTTTTGCGCCGTTTCCTGTCGCAGGCACTAGGCCGACCCACACAAGTGAGGTACCATTTTTCTCGTAAGACTTTGGGGAACGCGGGGTGGGTGGAAATTTGTGGATCCACGCAGATTACAGAACTTTCCACCACAGAAATGTGGGGAAAATGTGTTTTTTTGACAATTGTTTAGGTTTGCGAGGAATTCTGGGTAACGGAACCTGGTGGGAGGCAGTCAAGTCACCCCATCCTGGATTCCCTGGGTGTCTAGTTTCCAAAAATGTATAGGTTTGCTATGTTTCCCTAGGTGCCGGCAGAGCTAGGGTTCAAAAACTACAGCTAGGCACTTTGCAAAAAATGGGTCATTTTTCACTGTGAAAATGTGGTGCGCCCACGTTGCGTTTTGCGCTGCTTCCTGTCCCGGGCACTAGGCCTACCCACACAAGTGAGGTACCATTGTTTTCAGAAGACCTTGGGGAACGCGGGGTGGGTAGAATTTTGTGGATCCGCGCAGATTCCAGAACTTTTCACCACAGAAAAGTGAGGAAAATGTGTTTTGTTTACCATTTTTTAGGTTTGCAAGGGATTCTGGGTAACAGAACCTGGTGAGAGCCAGTCAAGTCACCCCGTCCTGAATTCCCCTTGGTGTCTAGTTTTCAAAAATGTATAGGTTTGCTAGGTTTCCCTAAGTGCCCGCAGAGCTAGGGTTCAAAAACTACAGCTAGGCACTTTGCCAAAAAAGTGTCATTTTTCACTGCGAAATTGAGGTGTGACCACGTTGCGTTTTGCGCCGTTTCCTGTCGCAGGCACTAGGCCGACCCACACAAGTGAGGTACCATTTTTCTCGTAAGACTTTGGGGAACGCGGGGTGGGTGGAAATTTGTGGATCCACGCAGATTCCAGAACTTTCCACCACAGAAATGTGGGGAAAATGTGTTTTTTTTACAATTGTTTAGGTTTGCGAGGAATTCTGGGTAACGGAACCTGGTGGGAGGCAGTCAAGTCACCCCATCCTGGATTCCCCTGGGTGTCTAGTTTCCAAAAATGTATAGGTTTGCTATGTTTCCCTAGGTGCCGGCAGAGCTAGGGTTCAAAAACTACAGCTAGGCACTTTGCAAAAAATGGGTCATTTTTCACTGTGAAAATGTGGTGCGTCCACGTTGCGTTTTGCGCTGCTTCCTGTCACGGGCACTAGGCCTACCCACACAAGTGAGGTACCATTGTTTTCAGAAGACCTTGGGGAACGCGGGGTGGGTAGAATTTTGTGGATCCGCGCAGATTCCAGAACTTTTCACCACAGAAAAGTGAGGAAAATGTGTTTTGTTTACCATTTTTTAGGTTTGCAAGGGATTCTGGGTAACAGAACCTGGTGAGAGCCAGTCAAGTCACCCCGTCCTGAATTCCCCTTGGTGTCTAGTTTTCAAAAATGTATAGGTTTGCTAGGTTTCCCTAAGTGCCCGCAGAGCTAGGGTTCAAAAACTACAGCTAGGCACTTTGCCAAAAAAGTGTCATTTTTCACTGCGAAATTGAGGTGTGACCACGTTGCGTTTTGCGCCGTTTCCTGTCGCAGGCACTAGGCCGACCCACACAAGTGAGGTACCATTTTTCTCGTAAGACTTTGGGGAACGCGGGGTGGGTGGAAATTTGTGGATCCACGCAGATTCCAGAACTTTCCACCACAGAAATGTGGGGAAAATGTGTTTTTGTGGACAATTTTTTAGGTGTGCAAGGGATTCTGGGTAACAAAACCTGGTGGGAGGCAGTCAAGTCACCCCATCCTGGATTCCCCTGGGTGTCTAGTTTTCAAAAATGTATAGGTTTGCTAGGTTTCCCTAGGTGCCGGCAGAGGTAGGGTTCAAAAACTACAGCTAGGCACTTTGCAAAAATAGGGTCATTTTTCACTGCGAAATTGAGATGTGACCACGTTGCGTTTGCGCCGTTTCCTGTCGCGGGCACTAGGCCGACCCACACAAGTGAGGTACCATTTTTCTCGGAAGACTTTGGGGAACACGGGGTGGGTGGAAATTTGTGGATCCACGCAGATTCCAGAACTTTCCACCACAGAAATGTGGGGAAAATGTGTTTTTTTACAATTCTTTAGGTTTGCAAGGGATTCTGGGTAACAGAACCTGGTGGGAGGCAGTCAAGTCACCCCATCCTGGATTCCCCTGGGTGTCTAGTTTTCAAAAATGTATAGGTTTGCTAGGTTTCCCTAGGTGCCGGCAGAGCTACGGTTCAAAAACTACACCTAGGCACTTTGCCAAAAAAGGGTCATTTTTCACTGCGAAATTGAAGTGTGACCACGTTGCGTTTTGCGTCGTTTCCTGTCGCAGGCACTAGGCCGACCCACACAAGTGAGGTACCATTCTTCTCATAAGACTTTGGGGAACACGGGGTGGGTGGAAATTTGTGGATCCACGCAGATTCCAGAACTTTCCACCACAGAAATGTGGGGAAAATGTGTTTTTTTGGCAATTTTTTAGGGTTGCAAGGGATTCTGGGTAACAGAACCTGGTGGGAGGTATTCAAGTCACCCCATCCTGGATTCCCCTGGATGTCTAGTTTTCAAAAATGTATAGGTTTCCCTAGATGCCCGCAGAGCTAGGGTTCAAAAACTACAGCTAGGCACTTTGCCAACAAAGGGTCATTTTTCACAGCGAAATTGAGGTGTGACCACGTTGCGTTTTGCGCCGTTTCCTGTCGCAGGCACTAGGCCGACCCACACAAGTGAGGTACCATTTTTCTCGTAAGACTTTGGGGAACGCGGGTTGAGTGGAAAATTGTGCATCCACGCAGATTCCAGAACTTTCCACCACAGAAATGTGGGGAAAATCTGTTTTTTTGGACAATATTTTAGGTTTGCAAGGGATTCTGGGTAACAGATAATGGTGGGAGGCAGTCAAGTCACCCCATCCTGGATTCCCCTGGGTGTCTAGTTTTCAAAAATAATAGGTTTGCAAGGTTTCCCTAGGTGCCGGCAGAGCTAGGGTTAAAAAACTACAGATAGGCACTTTGTCAAAAAAGTGTCATTTTTCACTGCGAAATTGAGGTGTGACCACGTTGCGTTTTGCGCCGTTTCCTGTCGCAGGCACTATGCCGACCCACACAAGTGAGGTACCATTTTTCTCGTAAGACTTTGGGGAACGCGGGGTGGGTAGAAATTTGTGGATCCACGCAGAGTCCAGAACTTTCCACCACAGAAATGTGGGGAAAATGTGTTTTTTTTGACAATTATTTAGGTTTGCAAGGGATTCTGGGTAACAGAACCTGGTGGGAGGCAGTCAAGTCACCCCATCCTAGATTCCCCTGGGTGTCTAGTTTTCAAAAATGTATAGGTTTGCTAGGTTTCCTTAGGTGCCGGCAGAGCTAGGGTTCAAAAACTACAGCTAGGCACTTTGCCAAAAAAGGGTCATTTTTCACAGCGAAATTGAGGTGTGACCACGTTGCGTTTTGCGCCGTTTCCTGTCGCAGGCACTAGGCCGACCCACACAAGTGAGGTACCATTTTTCTCGTAAGACTTTGGGGAACGCGGGGTGGGTGGAAATTTGTGGATCCACGCAGATTACAAAACTTTCCACCACAGAAATGTGGGGAAAATGTGTTTTTTTGACAATTGTTTAGGTTTGCGAGGAATTCTGGGTAACGGAACCTGGTGGGAGGCAGTCAAGTCACCCCATCCTGGATTCCCTGGGTGTCTAGTTTCCAAAAATGTATAGGTTTGCTATGTTTCCCTAGGTGCCGGCAGAGCTAGGGTTCAAAAACTACAGCTAGGCACTTTGCAAAAAATGGGTCATTTTTCACTGTGAAAATGTGGTGCGTCCACGTTGCGTTTTGCGCTGCTTCCTGTCCCGGGCACTAGGCCTACCCACACAAGTGAGGTACCATTGTTTTCAGAAGACCTTGGGGAACGCGGGGTGGGTAGAATTTTGTGGATCCGCGCAGATTCCAGAACTTTTCACCACAGAAAAGTGAGGAAAATGTGTTTTGTTTACCAATTTTTTAGGTTTGCAAGGGATTCTGGGTAACAGAACCTGGTGAGAGCCAGTCAAGTCACCCCGTCCTGAATTCCCCTTGGTGTCTAGTTTTCAAAAATGTATAGGTTTGCTAGGTTTCCCTAAGTGCCCGCAGAGCTAGGGTTCAAAAACTACAGCTAGGCACTTTGCAAAAAAAGGGTCATTTTTCACTGCGAAATTGAGGTGTGACCACGTTGCGTTTTGCGCCGTTTCCTGTCGCGGGCACTAGGCCGACCCACACAAGTGAGGTACCATTTTTCTCGTAAGACTTTGGGGAACACGGGGTGGGTGGAAATTTGTGGATCCACGCAGATTCCAGAACTTTCCACCACAGAAATGTGGGGAAAATGTGTTTTTTTTTACAATTCTTTAGGTTTGCGAGGAATTCTGGGTAACAGAACCTGGTGGGAGGCAGTCAAGTCACCCCATCCTGGATTCCCCTGGGTGTCTAGTTTTCAAAAATGTATAGGTTTGCTAGGTTTCCCTAGGTGCCGGCAGAGCTACGGTTCAAAAACTACACCTAGGCACTTTGCCAAAAAAGGGTCATTTTTCACTGCGAAATTGAAGTGTGACCACGTTGCGTTTTGCGTCGTTTCCTGTCGCAGGCACTAGGCCGACCCACACAAGTGAGGTACCATTCTTCTCATAAGACTTTGGGGAACACGGGGTGGGTGGAAATTTGTGGATCCACGCAGATTCCAGAACTTTCCACCACAGAAATGTGGGGAAAATGTGTTTTTTTTGGCAATTTTTAGGGTTGCAAGGGATTCTGGGTAACAGAACCTGGTGGGAGGTATTCAAGTCACCCCATCCTGGATTCCCCTGGATGTCTAGTTTTCAAAAATGTATAGGTTGCTAGTTCCCTAGATGCCCGCAGAGCTAGGGTTCAAAAACTACAGCTAGGCACTTTGCCAACAAAGGGTCATTTTTCACAGCGAAATTGAGGTGTGACCACGTTGCGTTTTGCGCCGTTTCCTGTCGCAGGCACTAGGCCGACCCACACAAGTGAGGTACCATTTTTCTCGTAAGACTTTGGGGAACGCGGGTTGAGTGGAAAATTGTGCATCCACGCAGATTCCAGAACTTTCCACCACAGAAATGTGGGGAAAATCTGTTTTTTGGACAATATTTTAGGTTTGCAAGGGATTCTGGGTAACAGATAACTGGTGGGAGGCAGTCAAGTCACCCCATCCTGGATTCCCCTGGGTGTCTAGTTTTCAAAAATATATAGGTTTGCAAGGTTTCCCTAGGTGCCGGCAGAGCTAGGGTTAAAAAACTACAGATAGGCACTTTGTCAAAAAAGTGTCATTTTTCACTGCGAAATTGAGGTGTGACCACGTTGCGTTTTGCACCGTTTCCTGTCGCAGGCACTATGCCGACCCACACAAGTGAGGTACCATTTTTCTCGTAAGACTTTGGGGAACGCGGGGTGGGTAGAAATTTGTGGATCCACGCAGAGTCCAGAACTTTCCACCACAGAAATGTGGGGAAAATGTGTTTTTTTGACAATTATTTAGGTTTGCAAGGGATTCTGGGTAACAGAACCTGGTGGGAGGCAGTCAAGTCACCCCATCCTAGATTCCCCTGGGTGTCTAGTTTTCAAAAATGTATAGGTTTGCTAGGTTTCCTTAGGTGCCGGCAGAGCTAGGGTTCAAAAACTACAGCTAGGCACTTTGCCAAAAAAGGGTCATTTTTCACAGCGAAATTGAGGTGTGACCACGTTGCGTTTTGCGCCGTTTCCTGTCGCAGGCACTAGGCCGACCCACACAAGTGAGGTACCATTTTTCTCGTAAGACTTTGGGGAACGCGGGGTGGGTGGAAATTTGTGGATCCACGCAGATTCCAGAACTTTCCACCACAGAAATGTGGGGAAAATGTGTTTTTTGACAATTGTTTAGGTTTGCGAGGAATTCTGGGTAACGGAACCTGGTGGGAGGCAGTCAAGTCACCCCATCCTGGATTCCCCTGGGTGTCTAGTTTCCAAAAATGTATAGGTTTGCTATGTTTCCCTAGGTGCCGGCAGAGCTAGGGTTCAAAAACTACAGCTAGGCACTTTGCAAAAAATGGGTCATTTTTCACTGTGAAAATGTGGTGCGTCCACGTTGCGTTTTGCGCTGCTTCCTGTCGCGGGCACTAGGCCTACCCACACAAGTGAGGTACCATTGTTTCTCAGAAGACCTTGGGGAACGCGGGGTGGGTAGAATTTTGTGGATCCACGCAGATTCCAGAACTTTCCACCACAGAAAAGTGAGGAAAATGTGTTTTGTTTACCAATTTTTTAGGTTTGCAAGGGATTCTGGGTAACAGAACCTGGTGAGAGCCAGTCAAGTCACCCCGTCCTGAATTCCCCTTGGTGTCTAGTTTTCAAAAATGTATAGGTTTGCTAGGTTTCCTAAGTGCCCGCAGAGCTAGGGTTCAAAAACTACAGCTAGGCACTTTGCCAAAAAGTGTCATTTTTCACTGCGAAATTGAGGTGTGACCACGTTGCGTTTTGCGCCGTTTCCTGTCGCAGGCACTAGGCCGACCCACACAAGTGAGGTACCATTTTTCTCGTAAGACTTTGGGGAACGCGGGGTGGGTGGAAATTTGTGGATCCACGCAGATTCCAGAACTTTCCACCACAGAAATGTGGGGAAAATGTGTTTTTTTTACAATTGTTTAGGTTTGCGAGGAATTCTGGGTAACGGAACCTGGTGGGAGGCAGTCAAGTCACCCCATCCTGGATTCCCCTGGGTGTCTAGTTTCCAAAAATGTATAGGTTTGCTATGTTTCCCTAGGTGCCGGCAGAGCTAGGGTTCAAAAACTACAGCTAGGCACTTTGCAAAAAATGGGTCATTTTTCACTGTGAAAATGTGGTGCGTCCACGTTGCGTTTTGCGCTGCTTCCTGTCACGGGCACTAGGCCTACCCACACAAGTGAGGTACCATTGTTTTCAGAAGACCTTGGGGAACGCGGGGTGGGTAGAATTTTGTGGATCCGCGCAGATTCCAGAACTTTTCACCACAGAAAAGTGAGGAAAATGTGTTTTGTTTACCATTTTTAGGTTTGCAAGGGATTCTGGGTAACAGAACCTGGTGAGAGCCAGTCAAGTCACCCCGTCCTGAATTCCCCTTGGTGTCTAGTTTTCAAAAATGTATAGGTTTGCTAGGTTTCCCTAAGTGCCCGCAGAGCTAGGGTTCAAAAACTACAGCTAGGCACTTTGCCAAAAAAGTGTCATTTTTCACTGCGAAATTGAGGTGTGACCACGTTGCGTTTTGCGCCGTTTCCTGTCGCAGGCACTAGGCCGACCCACACAAGTGAGGTACCATTTTTCTCGTAAGACTTTGGGGAACGCGGGGTGGGTGGAAATTTGTGGATCCACGCAGATTCCAGAACTTTCCACCACAGAAATGTGGGGAAAATGTGTTTTTTTTGACAATTATTTAGGTTTGCAAGGGATTCTGGGTAACAGAACCTGGTGGGAGGCAGTCAAGTCACCCCATCCTGGATTCCCCTGGGTGTCTAGTTTTCAAAAATGTATAGGTTTGCTAGGTTTCCTTAGGTGCCGGCAGAGCTAGGGTTCAAAAACGACACCTAGGCACTTTGCCAAAAAAGGGTCATTTTTCACTGCGAAATTGAGGTGTGACCACGTTGCGTTTTGCGCCGTTTCCTGTCGCAGGCACTAGGCCGACCCACACAAGTGAGGTGCCATTGTTCTCATAAGACTTTGGGGAACACGGGGTGGGTGGAAATTTGTGGATCCACGCAGATTCCAGAACTTTCCACCACAGAAATGTGGGGAAAATGTGTTTTTTTGGACAATTAATTAGGTTTGCAAGGGATTCTGGGTAACAGAACCTGGTGGGAGGCAGTCAAGTCACCCCATCCTGGATTCCCTGGGTGTCTAGTTTTCAAAATGTATAGGTTTGCTAGGTTTCCCTAGGTGCCGGCAGAGGTAGGGTTCAAACACTACAGCTAGGCACTTTGCAAAAAAGGGTCATTTTTCACTGCGAAATTGAGGTGTGACCACGTTGCGTTTTGCGCCGTTTCCTGTCGCGGGCACTAGGCCGACCCACACAAGTGAGGTACCATTTTTCTCGGAAGACTTTGGGGAACGCGGGGTGGGTGGAAATTTGTGGATCCACGCAGATTCCAGAACTTTCCACCACAGAAATGTGGGGAAAATGTGTTTTTTTTGACAATTTTTTAGGTTTGCAAGGGATTCTGGGTAACAGAAACTGGTGGGAGGCAGTCAAGTCACCCCATCCTGGATTCGCCTGTGTGTCTAGTTTTCAAAAATGTATAGGTTTGCTAGGTTTCCCTGGGTGCTGGCAGAGCTACGGTTCAAAAACTACACCTAGGCACTTTGCCAAAAAAGGGTCATTTTTCACTGCGAAATTGAAGTGTGACCACGTTGCGTTTTGCATCGTTTCCTGTCGCAGGCACTAGGCCGACCCACACAAGTGAGGTACCATTCTTCTCATAAGACTTTGGGGAACACGGGGTGGGTGGAAATTTGTGGATCCACGCAGATTCCAGAACTTTCCACCACAGAAATGTGGGGAAAATGTGTTTTTTTTGGCAATTTTTTAGGTTTGCAAGGGATTCTGGGTAACAGAACCTGGTGGGAGGTATTCAAGTCACCCCATCCTGGATTCCCCTGGATGTCTAGTTTTCAAAAATGTATAGGTTTCCCTAGATGCCCGCAGAGCTAGGGTTCAAAAACTACAGCTAGGCACTTTGCCAACAAAGGGTCATTTTTCACAGCGAAATTGAGGTGTGACCACGTTGCGTTTTGCGCCGTTTCCTGTCGCAGGCACTAGGCCGACCCACACAAGTGAGGTACCATTTTTCTCGTAAGACTTTGGGGAACGCGGGTTGAGTGGAAAATTGTGCATCCACGCAGATTCCAGAACTTTCCACCACAGGAAATGTGGGGAAAATCTGTTTTTTGGGACAATATTTTAGGTTTGCAAGGGATTCTGGGTAACAGAACCTGGTGGGAGGCAGTCAAGTCACCCCATCCTGGATTCCCCTGGGTGTCTAGTTTTCAAAAATGTATAGGTTGTCTAGGTTTCCCTAGGTGCCGGCAGAGCTAGGGTTAAAAAACTACAGCTAGGCACTTTGCCAAAAAAGTGTCATTTTTCACTGCGAAATTGAGGTGTGACCACGTTGCGTTTTGTGCCGTTTCCTGTCGCAGGCACTAGGCCGACCCACACAAGTGAGGTACCATTTTTCTCGTAAGACTTTGGCGAACGCAGGGTGGGTGGAAATTTGTGGATCCACGCAGATTCCAGAACTTTCCACCACAGAAATGTGGGAAAAATGTGGTTTTTTTGACACTTTTTTAGGTTTGCGAGGGATTCTGGGTAACAGAATCTGGTGGGAGGCAGTCAAGTCACCCCATCCTGGATTCCCCTGGGTGTCTAGTTTTCAAAAATGTATAGGTTTGCTAGGTTTCCTTAGGTGCCGGCAGAGCTAGGGTTCAAAAACTACAGCTAGGCACTTTGCCAAAAAAGGGTCATTTTTCACTGCGAAATTGAGGTGTGACCACGTTGCGTTTTGCGCCATTTCCTGTCGCAGGCACTAGGCCGACCCACACAAGTGAGGTACCATTTTTCTCGTAAGACTTTGGGGAACGCGGGGTGGGTGGAAATTTGTGGATCCACGCAGATTCCAGAACTTTCCACCACAGAAATGTGGGGAAAATGTGGTTTTTTTGATAATGTTTTAGGTTTGCGAGGGATTCTGGGTAACAGAACCTGGTGGGAGGCAGTCAAGTCACCCCATCCTGGATTCCCCTGGGTGTCTAGTTTTAAAAAATGTATAAGTCTGCTACGTTTCCCTAGGTGCCGGCAGAGCTAGGGTTCAAAAACTACAGCTAGGCACTTTGCCAAAAAAGGGTCATTTTTCACTGCGAAATTGAGGTGTGACCACTTTGCGTTTTGCGCTGTTTCCTGTTGCAGGCACTAGGCCGACCCACACAAGCGAGGTACCATTTTTCTCATAAGACTTCGGGGAACGCTGGGTGGGTGGAAATTTGTGGATCCACGCAGATTACAGAACTTTCCACCACAGAAATGTGGGGAAAATGTGTTTTTTTTGACAATTTTTTAGGTTTGCGAGGAATTCTGGGTAACGGAACCTGGTGGGCGGCAGTCAAGTCACCCCATCCTAGATTCCCCTGGGTGTCTAGTTTCCAAAAATGTATAGGTTTGCTATGTTTCCCTAGGTGCCGGCAGAGCTAGGGTTCAAAAACTACAGCTAGGCACTTTGCAAAAAATGGGTCATTTTTCACTGTGAAAATGTGGTGCGTCCACGTTGCGTTTTGCGCTGCTTCCTGTCGCGGGCACTAGGCCTACCCTCACAAGTGAGGTACCATTGTTTTCGGAAGACCTTGGGGAACGCGGGGTGGGTAGAATTTTGTGGATCCGCGCAGATTCCAGAACTTTCCACCACAGAAAAGTGAGGAAAATGTGTTTTGTTTACCAATTGTTTAGGTTTGCAAGGGATTCTGGGTAACAGAACCTGGTGAGAGCCAGTCAAGTCACCCCGTCCTGAATTCCCCTGGGTGTCTAGTTTTCAAAAATGTATAGGTTTGCTAGGTTTCCCTAAGTGCCCGCAGAGCTAGGGTTCAAAAACTACAGCTAGGCACTTTGCCAAAAAAGTGTCATTTTTCACTGCGAAATTGAGGTGTGACCACGTTGCGTTTTGCGCCGTTTCCTGTTGCAGGCACTAGGCTGACCCACACAAGTGAGGTACCATTTTTCTCGTAAGACTTTGGGGAACGCGGGGTGGGTAGAAATTTGTGGATCCACGCAGATTCCAGAACTTTCCACCACAGAAATGTGGGGAAAATGTGTTTTTTTTGACAATATTTTAGGTTTGCGAGGGATTCTGGGTAACAGAATCTGGTGGGAGGCAGTCAAGTCACCCCATCCTGGATTCCCCTGGGTGTCTAGTTTTCAAAAATGTATAGGTTTGCTAGGTTTCCTTAGGTGCCGGCAGAGCTAGGGTTCAAAAACTACAGCTAGGCACTTTGCCAAAAAGGGTCATTTTTCACTGCGAAATTGAGGTGTGACCACGTTGCGTTTTGCGCCGTTTCCTGTCACAGGCACTAGGCGGACCCACACAAGTGAGGTACCATTTTTCTCGTAAGACTTTGGGGAACGCGGGGTGGGTGGAAATTTGTGGATCCACGCAGGCAGATTACAGAACTTTCCACCACAGAAATGTGGGGAAAATGTGTTTTGTTTTACAATTTATTAGGTTTGCGAGGAATTCTGGGTAACGGAACCTGGTGGGAGGCAGTCAAGTCACCCCATCCTGGATTCCCCTGGGTGTCTAGTTTCCAAAAATGTATAGGTTTGCTATGTTTCCCTAGGTGCCGGCAGAGCTAGGGTTCAAAAACTACAGCTAGGCACTTTGAAAAAAATGGGTCATTTTTCACTGTGAAAATGTGGTGCGTCCACGTTGCGTTTTGCGCTGCTTCCTGTCACGGGCACTAGGCCTACCCACACAAGTGAGGTACCATTGTTTTCAGAAGACCTTGGGGAACGCGGGGTGGGTAGAATTTTGTGGATCCGCGCAGATTCCAGAACTTTTCACCACAGAAAAGTGAGGAAAATGTGTTTTGTTTACCAATTTTTTAGGTTTGCAAGGGATTCTGGGTAACAGAACCTGGTGAGAGCCAGTCAAGTCACCCCGTCCTGAATTCCCCTGGGTGTCTAGTTTTCAAAAATGTATAGGTTTGCTAGGTTTCCCTAAGTGCCCGCAGAGCTAGGGTTCAAAAACTACAGCTAGGCACTTTGCCAAAAAAGTGTCATTTTTCACTGCGAAATTGAGGTGTGACCACGTTGCGTTTTGCGCCGTTTCCTGTCGCAGGCACTAGGCCGACCCACACAAGTGAGGTACCATTTTTCTCATAAGACTTTGGGGAACGCAGGGTGGGTGGAAATTTGTGGATCCACGCAGATTCCAGAACTTTCCACCACAGAAATGTGGGGAAAATGTGTTTTTTTGGACAATTTGTTAGGTTTGCAAGGGATTCTGGGTAACAGAATCTGGTGGGATGCAGTCAAGTCACCCCATCCTGGATTCCCCTGGGTGTCTAGTTTTCAAAAATGTATAGGTTTGCTAGGTTTCCTTAGGTGCCGGCAGAGCTAGGGTTCAAAAACTACAGCTAGGCACTTTGCCAAAAAAGGGTCATTTTTCACAGCGAAATTGAGGTGTGACCACGTTGCGTTTTGCGCCGTTTCCTGTCGCAGGCACTAGGCCGACCCACACAAGTGAGGTACCATTTTTCTCGTAAGACTTTGGGGAACGCGGGGTGGGTTGAAATTTGTGGATCCACACAGATTCCAGAACTTTCCACCACAGAAATGTGGGGAAAATGTGTTTTTTTTAATAATGTTTTAGGTTTGCGAGGGATTCTGGGTAACAGAACCTGGTGGGAGGCAGTCAAGTCACCCCATCCTGGATTCCCCTGGGTGTCTAGTTTTCAAAAATGTATAGGTCTGCTACGTTTCCCTAGGTGCCGGCAGAGCTAGGGTTCAAAAACTTCAGCTAGGCACTTTGCCAAAAAAGGGTCATTTTTCACTGCGAAATTGAGGTGTGACCACTTTGCGTTTTGCGCCGTTTCCTGTCGCAGGCACTAGGCCGACCCACACAAGTGAGGTACCATTTTTCTCGTAAGACTTTGGGGAACGCGGGGTGGGTGGAAATTTGTGGATCCACGCAGATTCCAGAACTTTCCACCACAGAAATGTGGGGAAAATGTGGTTTTTTTGACAATTTTTTAGGTTTGCGAGAGATTCTGGGTAACAGAATCTGGTGGGAGGCAGTCAAGTCACCCCATCCTGGATTCCCCTGGGTGTCTAGTTTTCAAAAATGTATAGGTTTGCTAGGTTTCCTTAGGTGCCGGCAGAGCTAGGGTTCAAAAACTACAGCTAGGCACTTTGCCAAAAAGGGTCATTTTTCACTGCAAAATTGAGGTGTGACCACGTTGCGTTTTGCGCCATTTCCTGTCGCAGGCACTAGGCCGACCCACACAAGTGAGGTACCATTTTTCTCGTAAGACTTTGGGGAACGCGGGGTGGGTGGAAATTTGTGGATCCACGCAGATTCCAGAACTTTCCACCACAGAAATGTGGGGAAAATGTGGTTTTTTTGATAATGTTTTAGGTTTGCGAGGGATTCTGGGTAATAGAACCTGGTGGGAGGCAGTCAAGTCACCCCATCCTGGATTCCCCTGGGTGTCTAGTTTAAAAAATGTATAGGTCTGCTACGTTTCCCTAGGTGCCGGCAGAGCTAGGGTTCAAAAACTACAGCTAGGCACTTTGCCAAAAAAGGGTCATTTTTCACTGCGAAATTGAGGTGTGACCACTTTGCGTTTTGTGCCGTTTCCTGTTGCAGGCACTAGGCCGACCCACACAAGCGAGGTACCATTTTTCTCGTAAGACTTCGGGGAACGCTGGGTGGGTGGAAATTTGTGGATCCACGCAGATTACAGAACTTTCCACCACAGAAATGTGGGGAAAATGTGGTTTTTTTACAATTTTTTAGGTTTGCGAGGAATGCTGGGTAACGGAACCTGGTGGGAGGCAGTCAAGTCACCCCATCCTGGATTCCCCTGGGTGTCTAGTTTCCAAAAATGTATAGGTTTGCTATGTTTCCCTAGGTGCCGGCAGAGCTAGGGTTAAAAAACTACAGCTAGGCACTTTGCAAAAAATGGGTCATTTTTCACTGTGAAAATGTGGTGCGTCCACGTTGCGTTTTGCGCTGCTTCCTGTCGCGGGCACTAGGCCTACCCACACAAGTGAGGTACCATTGTTTTCGGAAGACCTTGGGGAACGCGGGGTGGGTAGAATTTTGTGGATCCGCGCAGATTCCAGAACTTTCCACCACAGAAAAGTGAGGAAAATGTGTTTTGTTTACCAATTTTTTAGGTTTGCAAGGAATTCTGGGTAACAGAACCTGGTGAGAGCCAGTCAAGTCACCCCGTCCTGAATTCCCCTGGGTGTCTAGTTTTCAAAAATGTATAGGTTTGCTAGGTTTCCCTAAGTGCCCGCAGAGCTAGGGTTCAAAAACTACAGCTAGGCACTTTGCCAAAAAAGTGTCATTTTTCACTGCGAAATTGAGGTGTGACCACGTTGCGTTTTGCGCCATTTCCTGTCGCAGGCACTAGGCCGACCCACACAAGTGAGGTACCATTTTTCTCGTAAGACTTTGGGGAACGCGGGGTGGGTGGAAATTTGTGGATGCACGCAGATTCCAGAACTTTCCACCACAGAAATGTGGGGAAAATGTGTTTTTTTTGACAATATTTTAGGTTTGCGAGGGATTCTGGGTAACAGAATCTGGTGGGAGGCAGTCAAGTCACCCCATCCTGGATTCCCCTGGGTGTCTAGTTTTCAAAAATGTATAGGTTTGCTAGGTTTCCTTAGGTGCCGGCAGAGCTAGGGTTCAAAAACTACAGCTAGGCACTTTGCCAAAAAAGGGTCATTTTTCACTGCGAAATTGAGGTGTGACCACGTTGCGTTTGCGCCGTTTCCTGTCGCAGGCACTAGGCCGACCCACACAAGTGAGGTACCATTTTTCTCGTAAGACTTTGGGGAACGCGGGGTGGGTGGAAATTTGTGGATCCACGCAGATTACAGAACTTTCCACCACAGAAATGTGGGGAAAATGTGTTTTTTTGACAATTTTTTAGGTTTGCGAGGAATTCTGGGTAACGGAACCTGGTGGGAGGCAGTCAAGTCACCCCATCCTGGATTCCCCTGGGTGTCTAGTTTCCAAACATGTATAGGTTTGCTATGTTTCCCTAGGTGCCGGCAGAGCTAGGGTTCAAAAACTACAGCTAGGCACTTTGCAAAAAATGGGTCATTTTTCACTGTGAAAATGTGGTGCGTCCACGTTGCGTTTTGCGCTGCTTCCTGTCACGGGCACTAGGCCTACCCACACAAGTGAGGTACCATTGTTTTCAGAAGACCTTGGGGAACACGGGGTGGGTAGAATTTTGTGGATCCGCGCAGATTCCAGAACTTTTCACAACAGAAAAGTGAGGAAAATGTGTTTTGTTTACCAATTTTTTAGGTTTGCAAGGGATTCTGGGTAACAGAACCTGGTGAGAGCCAGTCAAGTCACCCCGTCCTGAATTCCCCTGGGTGTCTAGTTTTCAAAAATGTATAGGTTTTCTAGGTTTCCCTAAGTGCCCGCAGAGCTAGGGTTAAAAAACTACAGCTAGGCACTTTGCCAAAAAAGGGTCATTTTTCACTGCGAAATTGAGGTGTGACCACGTAGCGTTTTGCGCCGTTTCCTGTCGCAGGCACTAGGCCGACCCACACAAGTGAGGTACCATTTTTCTCTTAAGACTTTGGGGAACGCGGGGTGGGTGGAAATTTGTGGATCCACACAGATTCCAGAACTTTCCACCACAGAAACGTGGGGAAAATGTGTTTTTTTTTATAATGTTTTAGGTTTGCGAGGGGTTCTGAGTAACAGAACCTGGTGGGAGGCAGTCAAGTCACCCCATCCTGGATTCCCCTGGGTGTCTAGTTTTCAAAAATGTATAGGTCTGCTACGTTTCCCTAGGTGTCCCGGCAGAGCTAGGGTTCAAAAACTACAGCTAGGCACTTTGCCAAAAAAGGGTCATTTTTCACTGCGAAATTGAGGTGTGACCACTTTGCGTTTTGCGCCGTTTCCTGTCGCAGGCACTAGGCCGACCCACACAAGCGAGGTACCATTTTTCTCATAAGACTTTGGGGAACGCTGGGTGGGTGGAAATTTGTGGATCCACGCAGATTACAGAACTTTCCACCACAGAAATGTGGGGAAAATGTGTTTTGTTTGACAATTTTTTAGGTTTGCGAGGAATTCTGGGTAACGGAACCTGGTGGGAGGCAGTCAAGTCACCCCATCCTGGATTCCCCTGGGTGTCTAGTTTCCAAAAATGTATAGGTTTGCTATGTTTCCCTAGGTGCCGGCAGAGCTAGGGTCCAAAAACTACAGCTAGGCACTTTGCAAAAAATGGGTCATTTTTCACTGTGAAAATGTGGTGCGTCCACGTTGCGTTTTGCGCTGCTTCCTGTCGCGGGCACTAGGCCTACCCACACAAGTGAGGTACCATTGTTTTTGGAAGACCTTGGGGAACGCGGGGTGGGTAGAATTTTGTGGATCCGCGCAGATTCCAGAACTTTCCACCACAGAAAAGTGAGGAAAATGTGTTTTGTTTACCAATTTCTTTAGGTTTGCAAGGGATTCTGGGTAACAGAACCTGGTGAGAGCCAGTCAAGTCACCCCGTCCTGAATTCCCCTGGGTGTCTAGTTTTCAAAAATGTATAGGTTTGCTAGGTTTCCCTAAGTGCCCGCAGAGCTAGGGTTCAAAAACTACAGCTAGGCACTTTGCAAAAAACTGGTAATTTTTCATTGTGAAAATGTGGTACGTCCACGTTGCATTTTGAGCCATTTCCTGTTGTGGGCACAAGGCCTACCCACACAAGTGAGATACCATTTTTATCGGGAGACTTCGGGTAACACAGAATTGTAGAGCAACTGTTATTACCTATTGACTTTCAATGCATTTCTGCCTTCCAAATGAAAGACAATGTGTAAAAAATAAGTCATTTTGAAAAATGACCTATAATTCTCATGCTAGTATGGGTACTCCCAATTTCGGAAATGTGCAAATATCTACTGTTTCTAAAATCTACATTTTGTTCCCATTTCAGAAATACATAGGTGTCTTTCATAACAATTTTTCCATGTATACATTTTCCCAAAATAATTGCTATATACCCGGTACATAATAAAAAACCATTGCAAGATGCTGCTCAGTTATTGGCTCTGGGTTCGTCGGGTTCTTGGTGAACCTACAAGTCCTATATATCCCCACAACCAGAAAGGTCCAGCGGATATAACGGTATATTGCTATCAAATAGCTGTCATAATTAGAAGAAGTTACAGGTGAAAACGTTGACACAAATGGCTGTTTTTTTCAACTAATTTTCAATTTTTCCTTCATTTAACTGTTAGTTTCTATAAGGAAAACTTTAAGGATCTACACAAATGACCCCTTGCTGAATTCAGAATTTTGTCTACTTTTCAGAAATGTATGGCTTTTCAGGATCCATTATTGGTTTCATACCCATTTCTACCATTAACTGGAAGGAGGTTGAAAGCACAAAACATAGCAAAAATAGGCTACGTCCCAGAAAAATGCCAAATCTGTGTAAAAAAAGTTGGTTTTCTGACAAAAGTCTGCTTGTCCCTGAAAGCTGGGAAGATGGTGATTTCAGCACCACAACCCCTTTTTTATGCCATTTGCAGGGAAAAACAAGACGCTTTCATCTGTAGCCCTTTTTTCTCATTTTTCCCCAAAAAAACAAAATGTTGCTGTATTTTGGCTAATTTCTGGGTCCCCTCCAGGGGAATCCACAAACCCTGGGTACCTTTACAATCCCCATGATGTTAGAAAAAAAGGACGCAAATTTGGCGTGGATACCTTATGTGGTCAAAAAGTTACAGGGGCCTAAGCGCACACTACCCCAAATAGCCAAAAAAAGGCTTAGCACAGGGGGGGAAAAGGCCTAGCAGCGAAGGGGTTAAAGAGCTCTCTGTTAACAAAACTAAAGAAACTCAGTTGTTTAAAAAGCTGCCTCGCCTCATTCATGCAGCACAGCAGGATTTAATATGAGGTGAATAGGTGTCACATCACCCCAAGCCAGCATCATTAGCAGCCTGCTCCTGGGTCTCATCGCAAGAGGGAAGGAAAGGAAGGAAAATATATTTTATAGATATATATATATATATATATATATATATATATATATATATATATATATATATATATATATATATATATATATATATATATATATATATCAAAGCTCCTTTGGTTCCCACCAGTTTGAGACGCACTCTGACATCGACAGGCATGCTGTAAACTGGATCCGCCCGCCGATCCGGCTTTTACTTCATGAAGGTTGCTGTAGTGGATGTCAGAGTGCGTCTCAAACTGGTGGGAACCTTGGAGCTTTGATTTACAATGCGGCCTCCCAGCCGCGGGAGACGCACCACCCGGAAATTTGGGGCCACGGGGCTCCGAATCACAGAGTCTTAATGTGGAGGCATCCATTGAGGATTGACAAGCCGGAGGAGCGAGTGGAGGCCCATTGGTGGGCTTGGAATGTTTCAGACAGCGGCACATAACTAAGGCACACACTACAAGACCCACAAACCAACGCAGACTCATTTGAGTCGCCCATTGGAGGGCTCATATCATAAGTGGGAGGTGTGGCCTTTATGCCAAATTGACTGTCGCGCCTCTGAAGAGTGCAATGAGCACGAAACGCGTCAGGCGTGAATCGACAGGCATGCTGTAAACTGGATCCGCCCGCCGATCCGGCTTTTACCTCATGAAGGTTGCTGTAGTGGATGTCAGAGTGCGTCTCAAACTGGTGGGAACCTTGGAGCTTTGATTTACAACGCGGCCTCCCAGCCGCGAAGACGCACCATCCGGAAATTTGGGGCCACGGGGCTCCGAATCACAAATGTCTGCTTTTCTATCAAAGTTTTTAAGCATAGGATTAGCGCAGTGCTATCCACACCAAGCTAGAAAGCGACAAAGTCTTTTGCCATTTTTACAGCAAAGTCTTTAAGCATAGGATTAGTGCAGTGCTATCCCTGCCGAGCTGTAAAATGGCCAAAGCCTTTTACCACTCCAGGCACAGTATTACAGCTTTGGATTTGTAAAATACCATCCAAGCCAACCTGAAATGAATAAAAGCAACCCCTGACACGTGTTTCGCTCTCGTTAGAGCTCTTCAGAGAGGTATAGCTTTGTCCAGACACAAGGGAGCACCCAGTATAAGTCAAAACATGGCAAAAGACTTTGTCGCTTTCTATCTTGGCGTGGATAGCACTGCGCTAATCCTATGCTTAAAAACTTTGATAGAAAAGCAGACATTTGAGGTGAGCAAATTTAGAGTGTCGCTGGTGTTGAGAGTGCTTTTACTGGAGCTGCTTTCCACCTAAACTTGAGAACTGCCCAGAGTTCTCTGCTTCTGTTTTTGCATAATTTATTCGTCACTCTATGCCTGAAAGGGTTTTGTTTTGACTTATACTGGGTGCTCCCGTGTGTCTGGACAAAGCTATACCTCTCTGAAGAGCTCTAACGAGAGCGAAACACGTGTCAGGGGTTGCTTTTATTCATTTCAGGTTGGCTTGGATGGTATTTTACCAATCCAAAGCTGTAATACTGTGCCTGGAGTGGTAAAAGGCTTTGGCCATTTTACAGCTCGGCAGGGATAGCACTGCACTAATCCTATGCTTAAAGACTTTGCTGTAAAAATGGCAAAAGACTTTGTCGCTTTCTATCTTGGCGTGGATAGCACTGCGCTAATCCTATGCTTAAAAACTTTGATAGAAAAGCAGACATTTGAGGTGAGCAAATTTAGAGTGTCGCTGGTGTTGTGAGTACTCTTACTGGAGCTGCTTTCCACCTAAACTTGAGAACTACCCAGAGTTCTCTGCTTCTGTTTTTGCATAATTTATTCGTCACTCTATGCCTGAAAGGGTTTTGTTTTGACTTATACTGGGTGCTCCCTTGCGTCTGGACAAAGCTATACCTCTCTGAAGAGCTCTAATG
The DNA here is from genome assembly GCA_963921515.1 of Calotriton arnoldi. Taxonomy (NCBI): domain Eukaryota; kingdom Metazoa; phylum Chordata; class Amphibia; order Caudata; family Salamandridae; genus Calotriton; species Calotriton arnoldi. The sequence goes on from CAWUFW010000699.1 coordinate 671,776, forward strand.
AGAGCGAAACACGTGTCAGGGGTTGCTTTTATTCATTTCAGGTTGGCTTGGATGGTTTTTTACCAATCCAAAGCTGTAATACTGTGCCTGGAGTGGTAAAAGGCTTTGGCCATTTTACAGCTCGGCAGGGATAGCACTGCACTAATCCTATGCTTAAAGACTTTGCTGTAAAAATGGCAAAAGACTTTGTCGCTTTCTATCTTGGAGTGGATAGCACTGCGCTAATCCTATGCTTAAAAACTTTGATAGAAAAGCAGACATTTGAGGTGAGCAAATTTAGAGTGTCGCTGGGGTTGAGAGTGCTCTTACTGGAGCAGCTTTCCACCTAAACTTGAGAACTACCCAGAGTTCTCTGCTTCTGTTTTTGCATAATTTATTTGTCACTCTGTGCCTGAAAGGGTTTTGTTTTGACTTATACTGGGTGCTCCCTTGTGTCTGGACAAAGCTATACCTCTCTGAAGAGCTCTAACGAGAGCTAAACACGTGTCAGGGGTTGCTTTTATTCATTTCAGGTTGGCTTGATGGTATTTTACCAATCCAAAGCTGTAATACTGTGCCTGGAGTGGTAAAAGGCTTTGGCCATTTTACAGCTCGGCAGGGATAGCACTGCACTAATCCTATGCTTAAAGACTTTGCTGTAAAAATGGCAAAAGACTTTGTCGCTTTCTATCTTGGCGTGGATAGCACTGCGCTAATCTTATGCTTAAAAACTTTGATAGAAAAGCAGACATTTGAAGTGAGCAAATTTAGAGTGTCGCTGGTGTTGAGAGTGCTCTTACTGGAGCTGCTTTCCACCTAAACTTGAGAACTACCAAGAGTTCTCTGCTTCTGTTTTTGCATAATTTATTCGTCACTCTATGCCTGAAAGGGTTTTGTTTTGATATATATATACATATACATAAATATATATCCATATATCCACACAAATCCAATGAGATAGAGTATAAGAAAACACTGGAGCCGCGGCCACAATTCCAAGCGTGTTTATTGCAACACTAGGTCCCGACGCGTTTCGGAGTTGCGTCACTCCTTTCTCACGGGCAAAGCTTAGTGCATCGTTAGTTTCTTTTAAAGAAGCAAGTGCTCATTTTTGTGCAATAAACATAAAAAACATACTAGTGTTCATCATCTAAGTCAATAACGTTATAAATGTTACTATACATAATTTTTGGGAAATGCAGGTAAATATTTTCAATGCTACACACATAACAAGAACAAAATAAAATATACATGAAATGTATAAAAGCCATGCACCAACAGTGCTTAAATCGGCATTAATGCATATACGCGCTATCACTTGACATGATAACCTGTGAAACGCTGCAATGAATCCAGCAGTATCATTACAATCTGCCATTCAGTTTGACTAAAATAGTTGATAATTCGGCTAAGGGCAACAATAATACATGAAAATAAATATACATGAGTATAAACAAAAAAGCCCCAGTGGGCAATCAATCAAAGAGACCAGAAATCATGCTACATATCTGTTCACTCGATACATGTGACCTGATAATAATGCGCCAATAAGTTTTGCTCAAGTGGGCATGTTATCTCGAACATTGTTCAATTACCAAAGAGAAAAGTAAAACACCCTTTAACAGCTTCAGTATCAGATATTAAAGCTCTTCTGCATTCCCAGTCGACATCTGTAAAAAACCAGACAGAGATGACGCTGTTAAAATCCTGTAAAAACTGTGCACAAAGAATATAATATAACTAAACAAAAAACCTTAAAAGACATAGAAGGAGAACATGAAAAAATGTGTACGAGCGAAAACATGTTATAAATGAACGGACATTTCTTCATCCAGGTTCAAACCTATGGGAACTAAAGTGTTGTATTTGACAATCATTTTTGATTCCAACCTTCTCAGTTCAACAGTTCTATTGCCTCCTCTTGTTCTAGGTGGTACACAATCTAGGATGCAGAATCTAAGGAGGTTGGCGTTTTGATTGTGACTGATGCTAAAATGGCGGGCAACTGGATATTGTTTGTCATTTTTCTTAATCGAACGTAAGTGCTCAAGTACCCTCTTTTTACCTTTATGGATCGTACTCCCTATGTAATATCTATCACACGGGCATTTTAACGCATACACCACAAATTCGGTGTTGCAATTCAGGTATTTATTGATGTAATAAGGGGGTTTGTTTTTGCTTAGTTTGACAGATTTACAGCTAGTACTAAACTTGCACGCCTTGCACTGATTACAAGTGAAGAACCCTCTGATGTCCAAACATTTTTTGGCTTAGTTCACTAGACTCCTGCTCAGTGTGTCACGTAACGATCTGGGTTTTCTAAATGTGAGAGAGGGATATTCTCCAACACATTCCCTCCGATCGTCATCACTCCTAAGGACCTCCCACATTTTTATAAGACTTCTCTTGATCTCCCAGGCTTGATTGTTATATTTGGTGATGAACCTGATAGGTTCTTTCACCGACGTGCTCTCTTTCTCTTTGGGAGTCAATAGTTCTTCCCTTTTAAGTTTTTCCACTTTGGCAACAGCTTGCTTGATGGTAGTTTTACTGTACCCCCGCGCTAGAAATCTCTGAGTCATTGTGTGTTTTTCAGTTTGATAACCCTCTTCGGTACTGCAATTCCTTTTGGCCCTTAACAATTCACCAAAGAGAAAGAGAGCACGTCGGTGAAAGAACCTATCAGGTTCATCACCAAATATAACAATCAAGCCTGGGAGATCAAGAGAAGTCTTATAAAAATGTGGGAGGTCCTTAGGAGTGATGACAATCTGAGGGAATGTGTTGGAGAATATCCCTCTCTCACATTTAGAAAACCCAGATCGTTACGTGACACACTGAGCAGGAGTCTAGTGAACCAAGCCAAAAAATGTTTGGACATCAGAGGGTTCTTCACTTGTAATCAGTGCAAGGCGTGCAAGTTTAGTACTAGCTGTAAATCTGTCAAACTAAGCAAAAACAAACCCCCTTATTACATCAATAAATACCTGAATTGCAACACCGAATTTGTGGTGTATGCGTTAAAATGCCCGTGTGATAGATATTACATAGGGAGTACGATCCATAAAGGTAAAAAGAGGGTACTTGAGCACTTACGTGCGATTAAGAAAAATGACAAACAATATCCAGTTGCCCGCCATTTTAGCATCAGTCACAATCAAAACGCCAACCTCCTTAGATTCTGCATCCTAGATTGTGTACCACCTAGAACAAGAGGAGGCAATAGAACTGTTGAACTGAGAGGGTTGGAATCAAAAATGATTGTCAAATACAACACTTTAGTTCCCATAGGTTTGAACCTGGATGAAGAAATGTCCGTTCATTTATAACATGTTTTCTCTCGTACACATTTTTTCATGTTCTCCTTCTATGTCTTTTAAGGTTTTTTGTTTAGTTATATTATATTCTTTGTGCACAGTTTTTACAGGATTTTAACAGCGTCATCTCTGTCTGGTTTTTTACACATGTCGACTGGGAATGCAGGAGAGCTTTAATATCTGATACTGAAGCTGTTAAAGGGTGTTTTACTTTTCTCTTTGGTAATTGAACAATGTTCGAGATAACATGCTCACTTGAGCAAGACTTATTGGCGCATTATTATCAGGTCACATGTATCAAGTGAACAGATATGTAGCATGATTTCTGGTCTCTTTGATTGATTGCCCACTGGGGCTTTTTTGTTTATACTCATGTATATTTATTTTCATGTATTATTGTTGCCCTTAGCCGAATTATCAACTATTTTAGTCAAACTGAATGGCAGATTGTAATGATACTGCTGGATTCATTGCAGCGTTTCACAGGTTATCATGTCAAGTGATAGCGCGTATATGCATTAATGCCGATTTAAGCACTGTTGGTGCATGGCTTTTATACATTTCATGTATATTTTATTTTGTTCTTGTTATGTGTGTAGCATTGAAAATATTTACCTGCATTTCCCAAAAATTATGTATAGTAACATTTATAACTTTATTGACTTAGATGACGAACACTAGTATGTTTTTTATGTTTATTGCACAAAAATGAGCACTTGCTTCTTTAAAAGAAACTAACGATGCACTAAGCTTTGCCCGTGAGAAAGGAGTGACGCAACTCCGAAACGCGTCGGGACCTAGTGTTGCAATAAACACGCTTGGAATTGTGGCAGCGGCTCCAGTGTTTTCTTATACTCTATCTCATTGGATTTGTGTGGATATTAGGGGTTGGCTTCCCCTGCCGTGTTGCCCGCCGTGATCAAGAGGCTTGGGTTTAGCCGAACTGTGTTCTTGGATATATATATATATATATATATATATATATATAATCTACTGGCGGTCGCCAGTAGATAGTTATAGTTAAAACCTATTATCCATAGGAAATCCGCGACATTCTATTTGAAATAACGTTGGCGCCGGTTGACGAATCTTCGCGAAAGTTTCCAACTTGTTGGGGCGCTCCGGTCCGCTCCTATCCTGAAAGTCTCGGGGTGATATGTCAAGCGGGGGCCGAGAAAAAGGGGGGTCCCAAAACGCGTTTTCCCCATTCATTTTTCCATAGGAACCTTTAGTCGCAGCTACAGCCCGAACTGCTGAACGGAATTACACCAAATTTGGCAAAGAGGTAGCCCTTGGTTCAGTGTCGTGCCTTTTGCTTAAATGGTGTAAATCCGTTCAGTAGTTCCTGAGAAAATCAAAAGTAAAGTCACATATATATCTGGGCGGAGCCTAACCACACATGTCATCGTGAGATCTGATTGGCTGTCAGCACTTCATCCTGGAATTGCTGGCAGCCATCTTGGGACCAATATAAATGATAGTACCTCATTGAAATGCATTGTAGTGAATAGAAGATTTTGAGGGTCACCAAAAGGAGAACTATAAAGGGTGATAACAGGCTTTAGTTACATTAGAATTTATTTGTTGATGGTACCATACTAATTTTAGGAATTGTGGTGTATTCTAAGGTGATTTTACCATGTGAAAAACCTTCTGCTGGGATATCATGAATCATGTTTGAGAGAACACTATTTTCTCATGCTTGTCCCATGGAGGTTTGGAAGGTGCTCCAGAAGCTAAAATGAGAGCATATTTTCTGTAAATTCACATTATCTTTCTCACTCATGTGAGAATGAAGTCTGACATTCTCAGTAAAACATGTACATCCAACAAGGGCAGAGACTGTCAGTTGATTCTTTTGTGTTCTACTGCAGCTTCCCAGAGTGTTCTAAAGAACAACTAGAGTGCTAACAGCCTTACTTATGACAAACGTATGGCACACCTGAAGCCATCTTGATTGGAATAAACTGGTAACACTTAAACAATTTAATTTAAAAAGAAACAAAATGATGGGGTTCATTTTGTCATAGAAATTATGGTTAGTGCTGTAGAAAGAAAAATTAGGACATGTTTCAAGTGTGATCTCAAATATCTTCCTGTTATATTTCAACAGGAGCAGCCTGCCAGTTGATGCCTTTGTGTTCTACTGCAGCTTCCCAGAGTGTTCTAAAGAACAACTAGAGCGCTAACAGCCTTACTTATGACAAAAGTATGGCACACCTGAAGCCATCTTGATTGGAATAAACCGGTAACACTTAAAACATTTAATTTAAAAAGGAACAAAATGAGGGGGTTCATTTTGTCATAGAAATTATGGTTAGTGCTGTAGAAAGAAAAATTAGGACATATTTCAAGTGTGATCTCAAATATCTTCCTGTTATATTTCAACAGGAGCAGCCTGCCAGTTGATGCCTTTGTGTTCTACTGCAGCTTCCCAGAGTGTTCTAAAGAACAACTAGAGCGCTAACAGCCTTACTTATGACAAAAGTATGGCACACCTGAAGCCATCTTGATTGGAATAAACCGGTAACACTTAAAACATTTAATTTAAAAAGGAACAAAATGAGGGGTTCTTTTTGAAATAGAAATTATGGTTAGTGCTGCAGAAAGAAAAATTAGGGCATGTTTTAAGTGAGATCTCATATCCTCTTCTATTTCATTAGAAAATTCTGACATGCAGACTGAAACAATCACTTTCAATACCAGCAGCAGACTACCAGTTAACTCCCTGGTGAGCAGTAGCTTTACTCCAGTGATCTAATGAGCAACTAGAGTGCTAACATTCTGAATTTATGGCAGATGTGAGACACATCTGAATGCCTTCTTGATGGAATCAAAGTAAAAAACTGAAAGCATTTCCTACTGAGAAGACTGCAGTAAATGAAGAAATTAGGAAACTTCATAACAAAGAAGTCTTCCAAGATGGCCACCAGTGAAAAAAGAGCCCAAATGTAGCACAAATATTACCCAGATATAGCCCACATATAGCCCAATGACAAAAGTGTGCAAAACACTTTTTATTTTTAGTTTTTTTGCAGTTTTATGTAGTGCAGACTGGTCAGGTATTGGAGCATTGCATCTTAAAACATGACCCCCCTACACTACAAAAACACCACTGCACTACCTTAAACCCTAAAACACTACCCCCAGCACGACCCCCTACACTACACAAGCACCACTGCACTATCCTAAACCCTAAAACACTACCCCCAGCACGACCCCCTACACTACCCAAACACCACTGCACTGCCCAAACCCTAAACACCACCCTAGCACGACCCCTACACTACACAAACACCACTGCACTACCCTAAACCCTAAAACATTACCCCCAGCACGACCCCCTACACTACACAAGCACCACTGCACTACCCTAAACCCTAAAACACTACCCCCAGCACGACCCCCTACACTGCCCGAACACCACTGCACTGCCCTAAACCCTGAAACACCAGCCCCTGCATGACCCCCTACACTGCCCGAACACCACTGCACTGCCCTAAACCCTGAAACACCACCCCTAGCACGACCCCCTACACTGCCCGAACACCACTGCACTGCCCTAAACCCTGAAACACCACCCCCAGCATGACCCCCTACACTGCCCGAACACCACTGCACTGCCCTAAACCCTGAAACACTACCCCCAGCAAGACCCCCTACACTGCCCGAACACCACTGCACTGCCCTAAACCCTGAAACATCACCCCCAGCAAGACCCCCTACACTGCCCGAACACCACTGACCTAAACCCTGAAACACCACCCCCAGCACGACCCCCTACACTGCCCGAACACCACTGCACTGCCCTAAACCCTGAAAGACTACCCCAGCATGACCCCCTACAGTGCCCGAACACCACTGCTCTGCCCAAAACCCTGAAACACCAGCCCCTGCACGACCCCCTACACTGCCCGAACACCACTGCACTACCCTAAACCCTGAAACATCACCCCCAGCACGACCCCCTACACTGCCCGAGCACCACTGCACTGCCCTAAACCCTGAAACACCAGCCCCAGCACGACCCCCTACACTGCCCGAACACCACTGCACTGCCCTAAACCCTGAAACACCAGACCCAGCACGACCGCCTACACTGCCCGAACACCACTGCACTGCCCTAAACCCTGAAACACCAGCCCCAGCACGACCCCCTACACTGCCCGAACACCACTGCACTGCCCTAAACCGTGAAACACCAGCCTCAGCACGACCCCCTACACTGCCTGAACACCACTGCACTGCCCTGAACCCTGAAACACCAGCCCCAGCACAACACCCTACACTGCCCGAACACCACTGCACTGCCCTAAACCCTGAAACACCACCCCGTGCATGACCCCCTACACTGCCCGAACACCACTGCACTGCCCTAAACCCTGAAACACCATCCCCAGCACGACCCCCTATACTGCACGAACACCACTGCACTGCCCTAAACCCTGAAACACTACCCCCAGCAAGACCCCTACACTGCCCGAACACCACTGCACTGCCCTAAACCCTGAAACATCACCCCCAGCAAGACCCCCTACACTGCCCGAACACCACTGCCCTAAACCCTGAAACATCACCCCCAGCAAGACCCCCTACACTGCCTGAACACCACTGCACTGCCCTAAACCCTGAAACACCAGCCCCAGCACGACCCCCTACACTGCCCGAACACCACTGCACTACCCTGAAACACCACCCCTGCACGACCCCCTACACTGCCCGAACACCACTGTACTGCCCTAAACCCTGAAACCCCACCCCCAGCATGACCCCCTACACTGCCAGAACACCACTGCACTGCCCTAAACCCTGAAACACCACCCCCTGCACGACATCCTACACTGCCCGAACACTACTGCACTGCCCTAAACCCTGAAACACCACCCCCAGCACGACCCCCTACACTGCACGAACACCACTGCACCGCCCTAAACCCTGAAACACTACCCCCAGCAAGACCCCCTACACTGCCCGAACACCACTGCACTGCCCTAAACCCTGAAACATCACCCCCAGCAAGACCCCCAACACTGCCCGAACACCACTGCCCTAAACCCTGAAACACCACCCCCAGCAAGACCCCCTACACTGCCTGAACACCACTGCACTGCCCTAAACCCTGAAACACCACCCCCAGCAAGACCCCCTACACTGCCCGAACACCACTGCACTGCTCTAAACCCTGAAACACCACCCCCAGCACGACCCCCTACACTGCCCGAACACCACTGCTCTGCCCAAAACCCTGAAACACCAGCCCCAGCACGACCCCCTACACTGCCCGAACACCACTGCACTGCCCTAAACCCTGAAACACCAGCCCCAGCACGACCCCCTACACTGCCCGAACACCACTGCACTGCCCTAAACCCTGAAACACCACCCCCAGCACGACCCCCTACACTGCCCGAACACCACTGCACTGCCCTAAACCCTGAAACACCAGCCCCAGCACAACCCCGTACACTGCCCGCACACCACTGCACTGCCCTAAACCCTGAAACACCAGCCCCAGCACAACCCCGTACACTGCCCGAACACCACTGCACTGCCCTAAACCCTGAAACACCAGCCCCAGCACGACCGCCTACACTGCCCGAAAACTACTGCACTGCCCTAAACCCTGAAACACCACCCCCAGCAAGACTACCTACACTGGCCGAACACCACTGCACTGCCCTAAACCCTGAAACACCACCCCCTGCACGACCCCTACACTGCCCAAACACTACTGCACTGCCCTAAACCCTGAAACACCACCCGTCAGCACGACACCCTACACTGCCCGAACACCACTGCACTGCCCTAAACCCTGAAACACCACCCCAGCACGACCCCCTACACTGCACGAACACCACTGCACTAAACCCTGAAACACCACCCCCAGCACGACCCCCTACACTGCCGGAACACCACTGCACTGCCCTAAACCCTGAAACACCACCCCCAGCACGACCCCCTACACTGCCCTAACACCACTGCACTGCCATAAACCCTGAAACATCACCCCCAGCACAACCCCCTACACTGCCTGAGCACCATTGCTCTGCCCTAAACCCTGAAACACTAGCCCCAGCACGACCCCCTACACTGCCCAAACACCACTGCACTGCCCTAAACCCTGAAACACCACCCCCAGCACGACCCCCTACACTGCCTGAACACCACTGCACTGCCCTAAACCCTGAAACACCAGCCCCAGCAAGACCCCCTACACTGCCCGAACACCACTGCATTGCCGTAGACTCTGAAACACCAGCCCCAGCAAGACCCCCTACACTGCCCGAACACCACTGCACTGCCCTAAACCCTGAAACACCAGCCCCAGCATGACCCCCTACACTGCCCGAACACCACTGCACTGCCCTAAACCCTGTAACACCAGCCCCAGCACGACCCCCTACACTGCCCGAACACCACTGCACTGCCCTAAACCCTGAAACACCAGCCCCAGCACGACCCCCTACACTGCCCGAACACCACTGCACTGCCCTAAACCCTGAAACACTAGCCCCAGCACCACCCCCTACAATGCCCGAACAACACTGTACTGCCCTAAACCCTGAAACACCACCCCCTGCACCGCCCCCTACACTGCCCGAACACCACTGCACTGCCCTAAACCCTGAAACACCACCCCCTGCACGACCCCCTACACTGCCCGAACACCACTGCACTGCCCTAAACCCTGAAACACCACCCCCTGCACCACCCCCTACACTGCCCGAACACCACTGCACTGCCCTAAACCCTGAAACACCACCCCCAGCATCACCCCTTTACTGCCCGAACACCACTGCACTGCCCTAAACCCTGAAACACCACCCCCAGCACGACCCCCTACACTGCCCGAACACCACTGCACTGCCCTAAACCCTGAAACACCACCCCTAGCACGACCCCCTACACTGCCCGAACACCACTGCACTGCCCTAAACCCTGAAACACCACCCCCAGCATGACCCCCTACACTGCCCGAACACCACTGCACTGCCCTAAACCCTGAAACACCAGCCCCAGCAAGACCCCCTACACTGCCCGAACACCACTGCACTGCCCTAAACCCTGAAACCCCAGCCCCAGCACGACCCCCTACACTGCCCGAACACCACTGCACTGCCCTAAACCCTGAAACACCAGCCCCTGCATGACCCCCTACACTGCCCGAACACCACTGCACTGCCCTAAACCCTGAAACACCACCCCTAGCACGACCCCCTACACTGCCCGAACACCACTGCACTGCCCTAAACCCTGAAACACCACCCCCAGCATGACCCCCTACCCTGCCCGAACACCACTGCACTGCCCTAAACCCTGAAACACTACCCCCAGCAAGACCCCCTACACTGCCCGAACACCACTGCACTGCCCTAAACCCTGAAACATCACCCCCAGCAAGACCCCCTACACTGCCCGAACACCACTGACCTAAACCCTGAAACACCACCCCCAGCACGACCCCCTACACTGCCCGAACACCACTGCACTGCCCTAAACCCTGAAAGACTACCCCCAGCATGACCCCCTACAGTGCCCGAACACCACTGCTCTGCCCAAAACCCTGAAACACCAGCCCCTGCACGACCCCTACACTGCCCGAACACCACTGCACTACCCTAAACCCTGAAACATCACCCCCAGCACGACCCCCTACACTGCCCGAGCACCACTGCACTGCCCTAAACCCTGAAACACCAGCCCCAGCACGACCCCCTACACTGCCCGAACACCACTGCACTGCCCTAAACCCTGAAACACCAGACCCAGCACGACCGCCTACACTGCCCGAACACCACTGCACTGCCCTAAACCCTGAAACACCAGCCCCAGCACGACCCCCTACACTGCCCGAACACCACTGCACTGCCCTAAACCCTGAAACACCAGCCCCAGCACGACCCCCTACACTGCCCGAACACCACTGCACTGCCCTAAACCCTGAAACACCAGCCCCAGCACGACCCCCTACACTGCCCGAACACCACTGCACTGCCCTAAACCCTGAAACACCACCCCCAGCACGACCCCTACACTGCCCGAACACCACTGCACTGCCCTAAACCCTGAAACACCACCCCCAGCACGACCCCCTACACTGCCCGAACACCACTGCACTGCCCTAAACCCTGAAACACCACCCCCAGCAAGACCCCCTACACTGCCCGAACACCACTGCACTGCCCTAAACCCTGAAACACCAGCCCCAGCACAGACCCCCTACACTGCCCGAACACCACTGCACCTAAACCCTGAAACACCACCCCCAGCACGACCCCCTACACTGCCCGAACACCACTGCACTGCCCTAAACCCTGAAACACCACCCCCAGCACGACCCCCTACACTGCCCGAACACCACTGCACTGCCCTAAACCCTGAAACACCACCCCTGCACGACACCCTACACTGCCCGAACACCACTGCACTGCCCTAAACCCTGAAACCCCACCCCAGCACGACCCCCTACACTGCCACGAACACCACTGCACTGCCCTAAACCCTGAAACACCACCCCCAGCACGACCTCCTACACTGCCCGAACACCACTGCACTGCCCTAAACCCTGAAACACCACCCCCAGCACGACCCCCTACACTGCCCGAACACCACTGCCGCCTAAACCCTGAAACACCACCCCCAGCAAGACCCCCTACACTGCCTGAACACCACTGCACTGCCCTAAACCCTGAAACACCACCCCCAGCAAGACCCCCTACACTGCCCGAACACCACTGCACTGCTCTAAACCCTGAAACACCACCCCCAGCACGACCCCCTACACTGCCTGAACACCACTGCACTGCCCTAAACCCTGAAACACCAGCCCCAGCAAGACCCCCTACACTGCCCGAACACCACTGCACTGCCCTAAACCCTGAAACACCAGCCCCAGCACGACCCCCTACACTGCCCGAACACCACTGCACTGCCCTAAACCCTGAAACACCACCCCCAGCACGACCCCCTACACTGCCCGAACACCACTGCACTGCCCTAAACCCTGAAACACCAGCCCCAGCACAACCCCGTACACTGCCCGCACACCACTGCACTGCCCTAAACCCTGAAACACCAGCCCCAGCACAACCCCGTACACTGCCCGAACACCACTGCACTGCCCTAAACCCTGAAACACCAGCCCCAGCACGACCGCCTACACTGCCCGAAAACTACTGCACTGCCCTAAACCCTGAAACACCACCCCAGCAAGACTACCTACACTGGCCGAACACCACTGCACTGCCCTAAACCCTGAAACACCACCCCTGCACGACCCCCTACACTGCCCAAACACTACTGCACTGCCCTAAACCCTGAAACACCACCCCTCAGCACGACACCCTACACTGCCCGAACACCACTGCACTGCCCTAAACCCTGAAACACCACCCCAGCACGACCCCCTACACTGCACGAACACCACTGCACTAAACCCTGAAACACCACCCCCTGCACGACCCCCTACACTGCCGGAACACCACTGCACTGCCCTAAACCCTGAAACACCACCCCCAGCACGACCCCCTACACTGCCCTAACACCACTGCACTGCCATAAACCCTGAAACATCACCCCCAGCACAACCCCCTACACTGCCTGAGCACCATTGCTCTGCCCTAAACCCTGAAACACTAGCCCCAGCACGACCCCCTACACTGCCCGAACACCACTGCACTGCCCTAAACCCTGAAACACCACCCCCAGCACGACCCCCTACACTGCCTGAACACCACTGCACTGCCCTAAACCCTGAAACACCAGCCCCAGCAAGACCCCCTACACTGCCCGAACACCACTGCATTGCCGTAGACTCTGAAACACCAGCCCCAGCAAGACCCCCTACACTGCCCGAACACCACTGCACTGCCCTAAACCCTGAAACACCAGCCCCAGCATGACCCCCTACACTGCCCGAACACCACTGCACTGCCCTAAACCCTGTAACACCAGCCCCAGCACGACCCCCTACACTGCCCGAACACCACTGCACTGCCCTAAACCCTGAAACACCAGCCCCAGCACGACCCCCTACACTGCCCGAACACCACTGCACTGCCCTAAACCCTGAAACACTAGCCCCAGCACCACCCCCTACAATGCCCGAACAATACTGTACTGCCCTAAACCCTGAAACACCACCCCTGCACCGCCCCCTACACTGCCCGAACACCACTGCACTGCCCTAAACCCTGAAACACCACCCCCTGCACGACCCCCTACACTGCCCGAACACCACTGCACTGCCCTAAACCCTGAAACACCACCCCTGCACCACCCCCTACACTGCCCGAACACCACTGCACTGCCCTAAACCCTGAAACACCACCCCTGCACCACCCCTACACTGCCCGAACACCACTGCACTGCCCTAAACCCTGAAACACCACCCCCAGCATCACCCCCTTTACTGCTCGAACACCACTGCACTGCCCTAAACCCTGAAACACCACCCCCAGCACGACCCCCTACACTGCCCGAACACCACTGCACTAAACCCTGAAACCCCACCCCTGCACGACCCCCTACACTGCCCGACCACCACTGCACTGCCCTAAACCCTGAAACACCACCCCCTGCACGACCCCCTACACTGCCCGAACACCACTGCACTGCCCTAAACCCTGAAACACCACCCCAAGACGACCCCCTACACTGCCCGAACACCACTGCACTGCCCTAAACCCTAAAACACCACCCCCAGCACGACCCCCTACACTGCCCGAACACCACTGCACTGCCCTAAACCCTAGAACACTACCCCCAGCATGACCCCCTACACTACCCGAACACCACTGCACTACCCTAAACCCTAAAATACTCCCCCAGCACGACCCCCTACACTACCCGAACACGACTGCACTGCCCTAAACCCTAAAACACTCCCCCAGCACGACCCCCTACACTGCCCAAACACTACTGCACTGCCCTAAACCCTGAAACACCACCCCTCAGCACGACACCCTACACTGCCCGAACACCACTGCACTGCCCTAAACCCTGAAACACCACCCCAGCACGACCCCCTACACTGCCCGAACACCACTGCACTAAACCCTGAAACACCACCCCTGCACGACCCCCTACACTGCCGGAACACCACTGCACTGCCCTAAACCCTGAAACACCACCCCCAGCACGACCCCCTTTACTGCTCGAACACCACTGCACTGCCCCAAACCCTGAAACACCACCCCCAGCATGACCCCCTACACTGCCCGAACACCACTGCCCTAAACCCTGAAACACCACCCCTGCACGACCCCCTACACTGCCCGAACACCACTGCACTGCCCTAAACCCTGAAACACCACCCCTGCATGACCCCCTACACTGCCCGAACACCACTGCACTGCCCTAAACCCTGAAACACCACCCCCAGCATGACCCCCTACACTGTCCAAACACCACTGCACTGCCCTAAACCCTAAAACACCACCCCCAGCATGACCCCCTACACTGCCCGAACACCACTGCACTGCCCTAAACCCTAGAACACTACCCCCAGCATGACCCCCTACACTACCCGAACACCACTGCACTACCCTAAACCCTAAAATACTCCCCCAGCACGACCCCCTACACTACCCGAACACGACTGCACTGTCCTAAACCCTAAAACACTCCCCCAGCACGACCCCCTACACTACCCGAACACCACTGCACTGCCCTAAACCCTAAAACACTCCCCCAGCACGACCCCCTACACTACCTAAACACCACTGCACTGCCCTAAACCCTAAAACACTACCCCGCATGACCCCCTACACTACCCAAATACCAATGCACTACCCTAATCCCTAAAACACTACCCCCGCACAACCCCCTACACTACCCAAAGACCACTACACTGCCCGAACACCGTACGTACCTAAACACCACTGCACTGCCCTAAACCCTAAAACACTACCCCCGCATGACCCCCTACACTACCCAAATACCAATGCACTACCCTAATCCCTAAAACACTACCCCCGCACGACTCCCTACACTACCCAAAGACCACTGCACTACCCTAAACCCTAAAACACGACCTCCTACACTACACAAACACCACTGCACTACCCTAAACCCTAAAAACTACCCCAGCACGAACCCCTACACTACCCAAACACCACTGCACTACCCTAAACCATAAAACACTACCCCCAGCAGTACCCCCTACGCTACCCAAACACCACTGCACTACCCTAAACCCTAAAACACTACCCCCAGCAGTACCCCCTACACTACCCAAACACCATTGCACTACCCTAAACCCTAAAACACTACCCCCAGCAGTATCCCCTACACTACCCAAACACCACTGCACTACCCTAAACCCTAAAACCCTAAAACACTAACCCCCAGCACGACCCCCTACACTACCCAAACACCACTGTACTACCCTAAACCCTAAAACACTCCCCCCAGCACGACTCCCTACACTACCCAAACACCACTGCACTACCCTAAACCCTAAATCTACCCCCAGCATGACCCCCTACACTACACAAACACCACTGCACTACCCTAAACCCTAAAACACTACCCCCAGCACGACCCTCTTCACTACCTAAACACAACTGCACAATTTGTTACAGGCGTTGCAACGCAGGCCTGTGGTGCTTACTGGAAGTACCTGGTGGGCTAGTTGGGCCCCAGGGACTCTCAGGATTCAAGGTGACCTAATCCCCAACTTAAAAACGTGCCACGGGGCGTGTTTGCACAGTGGTGAAGGGAGGGGCGGGGCCTCAGGTGACATGTGCGCAAACACGCCCTGTGGTGCGTTTTAAGTTGGGGAGTTAATTCCCTTTGAATCCTGGGGGCCAACTAGCCCACCAGGTACCTTCAGTAAGCACAACAGAGTTGCGTTGCAGAGAGGTGAAAAAGGTGCGTGGCCTCGGAACGCCTCTCTGCAACTCAGCTCTGTGGTCCTAACTGTAGGTACCTGGGGGGCTAGTTGGGCCCCAGGGACCCTCAGGATTCAAGGGGACTTAATCCCGCAACTTAAAACGCGCCACGGGGCGCGTTTGCACACATGTCACCTCAGGCCCCCCTCCCTTCACCACTGTGCAAACGCGCACTGGCTCTGGTTAGTCAGAGTCAGTTACCACCAGTACCCGTCTGAAAAAGTTGTGGGCACAGGATGATTTTGCAACAAGGCCTCTTTCTGCTCCTCTGTTGGTTCTTTCTGCACATCTTTTGCTTCTTTCTGTGCGTTTTTTCTTCTTTCTTCACATGTCCTACCTCTGTTGGCATAGTTAGAAACTAGCATTTAAAAACCTTTGAAATTCACTTAAAAATCATAGGTTTCAGGCACGTTATAGTTAGAAATTAGCATTTAAAAAACCTTTGAAATTCACTGAAAAAACCATAGGTTTCAGGCACGTTATAGTTAGAAATTAGCATTTAAAAAACCTTTGAAATTCACTGAAAAAACCATAGGTTTCAGGCACGTTATAGTTAGAAATTAGCATTTAAAAAACCTTTGAAATTCACCGAAAAAACCATAGGTTTCAGACACATTATAGTTAGAAATTAGCATTTAAAAACCTTTGAAATTCACTGAAAAAACCATAGGTTTTAGGGACAGTTATAGTTAGTTGGACATTGCACTCGTACAAAACCCGTGAAATTCCCTGTTATAGTTAGTTCAGCTAACTATAACTCGCGCCCCCGCAATGCACTGCTGATGACGTCACATATTACATCACTCATGACATGGTCAGTGACATCACTGATGACATCACTGATGACATCTCAAATTAGGTCACCCTAAATTTAGGTCAATGTTCTCTTTTCCCCTTTGGCAAACAATCAGAGTGTGCATGGCAGACTTGTCTGTGCGCATTTCGTCTCTTTTCCCCAATGCAGGCTAAGTCCTGCATTTTACCCGCTGGTGATTGTAACAACTAAGGCTGTGTGGTAGATGAGGTCCAGGCTCCAGCCTTTACTGTAGCAGCGCCTCTCCTGCTGGTGTCGCATTAGCAGCCTTGCTCGGGACAAAGTTTATGGTTGTGATCCATGAGACATATCTGCACAAAATCACTTGTCTTTGGCAGCCCTCCATGCTGGGAGCAGACAGGTGTTCTGGTGTGGCAATCACAGCCTCCATGCCAAATCCCTTGTGGTGGTGTCTTTCTGGTAGTTGAGGACTCTGGGCCAATCAGGGATGCCCGCTTTGGCAGTGACATTGCTTTCACTCATAGTGTTGGCATCCCCAGTGTTTTAAGCAAATGTCAAACTGCTGCATGACATAAGATACTTGTTCTGGTACATTCTTATGCAGCTGATACAGAAACTACGCAGAGTATCCTGGGTGATCCATTAACAATACGGGTGACTCCTGGCTTTGCGCTCTGGTCATGTTAGCTTTCTCTGGGTGCTCCTCATGCTGAGAACATGCTGGGCTTCTTCTCCTGGGCAGTCTTTCCTCCTGCAGGACCAGGCATACTCCTTCGATCTTTCAGCAGGCAGACAGGCTAATAGGCACGTCAGGCAGGCCCTCAACTCCTCCAGCAGAAAGTGCAGACTTCAGGTGATGTCCCCTCACCCCTGGGAGACTGTTTACACAACAGCTCTTCTAGTACTCTGAGGAGTACTCCCTTACTTGGTCAAGAAGAAATTGGGAGTGGAGCACAGTGGGGTGGTTTGGAGCCTATGTTTATACACATTTTTCAGACAGGGGATGTGGATCCTCTGTCTAAGGTCTCAGAACAAGTTTGGATCGGTTGTCTTTCAAATGTCATTGTCAGGCTGCTCTTCATACACAGCCTATGTTCAAGGTGATGGCTCTCACAGCAGGTAGCAATTGGGAGAGCTCCAAGCTGGAGTAACCACAACATGGGCAGAATGAAATGTGAGATCTTTGCACCTGACTGTCATTATCCTACCTGAATTAGTAATCAAAGACTGTAAAAGGGCAGGACCCATGTAAAAACTTCCTCACCTTGAAAAACAGAAACTGCACTCTCACCCCTCACCTCTACCATCTACCAAATGACCATGCCCAGGAAGAATCAGCTAACAAGGTCTTCAATTCCTAAAGGTACCCCTTTTTCTCATCCTCCCTCACTTCAGTATTTGGGTCACCACTCTTCAGCTATAGAAATTGAGGTAATAAACTTCCACTGTCTAGGAGAAGCTGTCCTCATCCCCATCTCCTTGCCATGCTAAAACCAGGGGCATCCACAATTAATCCCACTGGACCTAGTACATAAACTCAGAAATCATTCAGAGTCCTACTACCATACACATGCTACACACTCACTTTACATCCATGCATTCAACATGCACATGAGATAACACTATACATTCAAAGAACACAGAACGCTGCCATTGCCACTTTATGTGATCCACTGAGAACATGGACAGCAGTCCAATGAACACTATGAGAGTGTGCCTGGTGCTCCTCTTGAGGTAACAGAACAGGTTCTGCACCTCGTGTTACCAGGGCCAAAATAAAAGATACCAGTTTCACATGCAGTCGGGAACCCATTCACCATGTAGAGGAGATTCCCGTCCCAACAGAGGCTGTTAGTACCTAAAGCATTTCCCTTCTAGAAAGGTTTAATAACTGAAGTAGTCATACTAATTTTCCAGATTATATGCTGTTTTTACCTTTGATCCTTAAAACAGTTGAGTTAATGTTCTCCTATTGATGACTGTTCTTTAAAATGGAAGGAATAAAAGTTGCTGAATACATCTTCAATTTCTTGTCATTACATAAGTAACCCATTATATTCTTTCACTCCAATAAATTGTTCTACCACTTAGCATGTGTTTCAGTCCAGGTGCTATCAATTTGCTATTTTTCTCATGCCCTTTTTAAGGGTTGATTTATATTTAGGTGGGCAGGTTATTCCGTCACAACGGTTACAGATATTCCAGCCGCCAACTTATAAATTCCATTATATGCTATGGGATTTATATTTCGACAGACGGGCTATCAGTCACCGTTGTGAGGGAGTAACCCGTCAGCCGAAATATAAATCAGGCCCTAAAACTTTTAACTTAACTTCATTTTTAAAGAAAGCCAATTCTACTTAATTAGTGTGAATGTTGTTTATGCTTTATTTACATCTTTCTAGATTTTAGGTTTCAAACTCAAAGCTTATATTCAAAATTAACTTCCTTGGTGCACATTCTTCAAAGTTCAAGATGTAAGCTCTCAGTTTACAGAAAAGGAGCATGCACGGCTCAGCATATTAGAAGAGAGTTATTTAATACAGTTAGACAAACTTGTCATGCTTTAACTAACCAAGCACGTGTCTGACAAAAGAAAAAAGAAAAACAAGAGATTTTTGATCCACAATAACAAACTGTAGTAAATCAAAACAGAATATTGAAACTATAACTTATATTACCAGGAGTCTTATTCCTTAAAGGGGGACTTTGAGGAGTATTTGAGATATCTAAAGAGTGCACGGTTGACTTTCAGCTTCTTCAGATGATACCAATCACACTTCTAAAACAAATATGGAACAAGAAATAACAATAACAAAAATTGCAGATTAATCCCAAAGTAAGGTTCTCTGACTAGACTGAATTTCAAAAACAGATCAGGATATTTTAATATAATTATCTTGGTACCACTGAGATACACGAGGAAACCCTCATAGCTGGGAAGAGGCCTTCAATATAATATTAAAAAAACAGACCCTAAGAAATGTGGATCACAATGCCAAGATCATATTTAAATATAGGTAGCACGTCCTTTGTGATAATTGTGGCACAAAAAAATAGAAGACACACTTTTACAGATCATTTAATCAGAGCAGAAGTAATTTGTTCTGGTCCAGGACCTTTTATATCAGACTAATTTATTAATCACTGCCATAGGTACTGGAAATCGTGAGGGATTCATGCTTATTTAGGTCACTATGAACGATGAAAAAGCATTTCACATGGTGGAGTGGGACCTTTTTGTTGAAACCAACAACCTTATCTAGAGTTTGGCGTTTGGGATACTCTTTCCCAAATGGGGAGGATGTCTCGTCCCCTGAATTACAAGTGCATTGTAGTCTATGGCACTTGCAATACAGCGAACGTGATATCCATCAAGTTTTGACTGAGTATCCCATTTGTCCTGATCCAGCGGGTTACTAGCAACAAGCATTCATACGCTAAATACTCACCTGGGCCCATTCATTCACACTAACTAGTAATCACGGCTAGGGGGAATCAGTTGTACTCTTTATCAATATCCCTGCTACCAATTACCTTTTCTGATTGAAGAGTAATGACTTACCAATGGACCTTTGATAATTGGGGTTGAAATGAGATCATACAAAACATAATTTTCATTAACCACCTGAAATAATCACTGACTCAGGAAGTTTTTAAAATGTTTATCTAAATTCTTTAGCAGAGTAAATTACAATCCACATAATACTTAATCGCATATCAAGGAGGAAGCACACTATTGTCACCTATTGATCACAAATGACGGTCCCTCAGAAAGGAGAAGATAGAGACAGCAGTACGAACTAAAGATTACACATGTATAGTTACCTAAAGGTGTGATAACCAAACCCCTTGGCCAAGGAGTTGGGGAAAAAAGGGGTCCCAAGAAAGGATGAAGACCAAGACCTCCAGACCAGGTTCAGGACAGGATAGATGACCTCTCTACCAACGACGCCTACGTCGTTCCCCTCTCTGACACTTCGTTCCTCCTCGATTCTTCCGCGTCTTCTTCTAATAGAGTCCACCGCCCCCACCTCAGGACTTCTATGGACAGCAGTTCAGTTTGCTCGGTTCTCTCTGTGGCAGCATCGGTTCTCTGCTACAGCATCTATGCTTATGTCCGTCTGCGCGCTCTCTCTGTGTGTGCTCTGCGTAGCTCTGCTCTAACTAATTAGCTAATTCTATATCTATTATACCCTTCTACGCCCATGTACCTCCCATTAATGTTTCAAAATTATGGGCCCACTATTTCTGATTGGACAGGGACAGGGGGTTGATCCTCACACCATGTCAATTTAGTTCAATTTTCTTAAGCCCATTGTTTTTAAAATACCGCCCCTCTCAATTAATACATTTGCTTTATTTCCCACCCGTTTCATCAACAATTTTTATTACAAACATATACAAATGTATCATTTTAAAAGACATTTCAATTCAGCTCTGAAGGTGATCAGCGGGTCATGTCCTTGGACATCTTCCAAGTTGACTTCATCGCTTTGTTTTGCTAGTTTTCAGAGTGCATGCGCAGGTCACATGGCTCTCGAGCTGCTGTTTAGCCAACCCAGGCCCAATTTACAAACTAATAGAAAATCAAAGAAGAAACATATTAAAATCAAAAATAAATGTTTTCACTGTATACCCCCTACTTCTACTCTACTCCCATTTAATTATAAATGTCTATCCCGCATTAGTAGCGTTAGAATACCACATTATTAATTGCAGCAATGCGAAAGCTTTAGCATGTGAGAACATTAAGCAGCCATTTTAGCATACACTGCGCAGAAGCAAAAAGTTTCCTCCAAGCAAAGAAAGACGTCATACCACGTGACATGGTTGACACATGCGCAGTAGAATTCCCGCGCTTTAGCGGCCATTTTGGATTAGACAATGATTACTTATTAGTGGAAAGCACATAGGCAAGCATCTCCTAGATAAAAATGTTGTGTTTTGCACATTATCAATAATGACATTACAAGGTTTTAGTACAAATTAATTAATACTGTGAGAGGATTGCTTCCGAGCAAGTCTCATTGTGAGTCCTTGCTCCATCAATCCCCTCTCTGATGGCGTTTCAGAGCCATCAAAACTACCTACAACCAGATGCCAACTTAACATATTTCCGTCCCATTTTCATTTTTACATTGTCTATTCTTATTCTTTCCTTTCAGTTTCTTGTAAATTTCACTTCTTAGGTCTTCTAATTCAATCTCCTCAAATTTCCTTTTCTTTCCTCTTCCTGTCACCCTATATGTTTCCTTCTTTCTACAACATTTGCACCATATCATTATTGACAATACTGTTATTGCTATCCCTACTAAGGGTACATTATTTGACCTATAAGTCCTTTCCCTACATTAGTAAACCAGGTACCAATTGACGCAATACTATTTGTCAATCTTTCCCATACACTATCAACTTCCAGTGGTTTCAGTTCATTCTCAAGTTTTGTAATATTCTTTATATATGTTCCGATTTCTGCACTTTTGTCTGGTATATACGTGCAACAATGTTTTGTTTTCAACAATTTACAGACTCCGCCCTCTTTTGCTAACACTATATCAAGAGCAAGTCGATTTTGCATAACCATAGATCTAATCGCAATCATCTCTGCATTAATCATTAGAAATCCTCCAGCAGTATCCGTTGATAAACGATCAACCACTGTAGACAATTTACATATTCTCCTTGAGTTCAGAATTACTCCCACTGAAGGTATCAATGCACCAAATATGTCACCTACAATTTCTGAAAAACTAGCTCTTTTACTACGTGTTAATTCACTATTATTTTCATTGCTCCCAGTGTTTCTTTTTACGTGGTATACCTTTGGAAAAACTATTCCAAAATAACAACTTCCATACCACCGTGCAGGAAGCCTAAAATAAGCCTTATTCCCACACACATAATATATTCCAGGAAAAACTGAATCTGTTCCTCCTTTTAGTCCCCAACCTCCAAGAATTAAGAAATTATGTTCACATTCACTGGTACCAATAAAAATGTTGTTATATTCAGTCTTTAACCTATGAAGACAAATTTTCCCTGTTTTTACAAAATCTAGAGCCATAGCAGCTTGAGCCTTGCCAGGTGTATAAATACCCTCTTTCTCAGCCCAAGGTGGAAGATGAGCTTTATGCTCAGACGCTTTCCTTTGGAAATTCTGTCTTCTATCTTCAACTAAGTTTAAAAATATATTTTCTTCTTCACGTAATGAACATGTTAGATTGCTTCTATGTGCATGTGTTATGTCTATCGATTTCATTGTTAAGAAAAATTCTCCCATAAATTCGTGCATCTTGACTACTAAGCACTGGGTTCAGATTCTTTCGAATAGGAACCTCTGAAAATATCACATCTATATTTGAATAATAATACTGAAGTTTCCCTGTTCTATAAAATAAATTAGTTAGTACACTACGTGATATACCATAAGTTAAAGGCAAATGATGATATGTTAAACCTTCTGCTACTGATTCAGGTAACTTCATACAGACATAACAGTCACTAATATCCATTGTATATACGTACTGAAACAATAATTTAGTAAAAACATTTAAACTAGTATCGTTATCTGTTACAATGTGATGAAAATCTGGTTCATCTTCTGCTTCTATTTCTATTCTATCACTTTTCAAATTATCTATCCTTCCTTTGGTGTCGTTGTTACTCTTTTTGTCCATTATCATAAGGTGAGGAATTGCTACAATCACAACTAACCACACTATAAGCACCACTGCCATACTACATATGCATATAGCACAACATCTTTTACAACCCTTCCGTTTCGGTCTCCCAGAAACTCTGTCTTCAGCCATTTTTGACTAAGAAGATTTCTCTTCTTTCTTTTTCCTTCAAAACTTTAACGTTTATCAAGGTGGTTTCACGTCTTTTTCATAAGTTAGTTCTGCACTTGTTCCTTCGTCACCACTTTCACTATTCTCTGAACTTTCACAGTCTTCGAGAATTATATAAGTCCAATCAGGACCTTTAAACTTATTGTTCACGACTTTCAATCTTTTGCTTTTTCGTTTTTCAAACCCACTTGTTTGTCCAGATAAGCTTGTTACTTCATTTACTTGTTCTGGGTCCTCACTTCGTGTTACTATATGGTATTTCACTCTTTTAATGACACTGGGCCAATGATCACCCTTTCTGATCTTCTTGGTTTGCACTGTATCTTCACTTTCCGAGTCTTTTCCAAAAACTCTTTTATTCTCAAGGTGTGGCACAAATTGTTTGTCCTTGATTTCAGCTTCCCACTCTATCTGCTCTTGTTCAGGTCTTATTGATGTTTCTTCAGTTGCCTGAATGTGAGTTTCTGCTAACTTGCCCTGTTCAGGATTGACGTTTTCATGCTTGAGGCTTTCTTGTTCGATGTTTTCTTGGCTTTCTTCTTCCTGAACGTGTTTTTCTTGTCCTAACTGGTTCTGATCAGGGCTTATTGCACTCTGTACTTCTGCAGCCTGACCGCGTTCTTCTAAACCTGTCTGTCCCTGCTCAAAATTTGTTGTTTCGTTGATAATTTGAGCCCAATTCCCTTTCCCTATCTGGACCTGCTCAGGTTCACTTATAGTTTCAATCTCCCTATCCTGAGTTTGTTCTTCTACACCTATCTGGTCCTCTCTAATTTCCTCTAATCTAGCTCTGCTCCTTGTTTTGATAAAGACTTCAGGTATATCCACCACTGGTATCCAGTCCTGACTTGTGCTCGGTTGTTCTTCTTCAGCTACTCCCGAATCTATCACTTGGGATTCTTCAGCTGTCCAACCTTCAGCTTCCTCAGCTATTGATGCTGACTGAGGATCTCTTTCTTCAGGAGCTGGCACCCTTTTGGTGTGGCTTACATGAATCCAATTAGGTAAGCCTGCACATTTCACTGCTGTGTTTGTAACCAATATAACCTGACAAGGTTCTCCCCACCTGGGTGATAAACACGTTTCTCTGGTGTGATGCTTCACTACCACCCAGTCTCCGGGGTTCAGATCATGTTCTTGTTCAGGCTGCCTGGAAACTGCGTCTTCTCCAACCTGTTGAGAGACAGAACGCACTAGGCCAGCCAATGCCTTGCAATAATCTAGAACCATATCATCAGTTATATTCAGCAGTTTATTTCCAGGTACATGTGCTTGTCTCATTGCTCTTCCCATGATGATTTCATGTGGACTCAATCCTGTATTTCTATCAGGAATGCTTCTGAGTCCCATTAAGGTAAGAGGCAATGCTTCTGGCCAATCCAATGATGTGGATGCACACATTTTTGACAATCTTGATTTTATTGTGCCATTCATTTGTTCCACCACTCCAGAAGCCTCTGGGCGGTACGCACAGTGCAATTTTTGTTCAATTTGAAATGCTTCACAGATTATTCGAATTACATCATTATTAAAGTGACTTCCTCTATCTGATTCCAAAGTTACTGGGAAACCGAACCGTGGAATGAGTTCTCGTAACAACAGTTTTGCAACTGTTAGGCTGTCATTCCTCCTGGTAGGGTAAGCCTCCACCCACCTTGAAAACAGACACACTATGACAAGTACATATTTCAGTCCTTTACATGGTGGTAACTGAATGAAATCTAACTGCAATCTCACAAATGGACCCTCTGCCTTTCCAATTTTTCCCAGACCAATTACTGTTCTCCTCCCTGGATTATTCATTTGGCAAGTTAAGCACCTATGGCAAAGATTCTCTGCTGCAGCCCTAAACTTTGGATTGTACCAATTTTGTCTGAAAAGTCTAATCATGGCATCTCTCCCTACATGTGTGTCTCCATGATACATTCTGGCCATTTGTGAAATCAGGCAATCAGGCATGACTGGTCTGCCATCTGAATAGACCCACACGTCATCATCTGTTCTTCGTGTGCACCCTATTTTTATCCAAACATCCTTTTCACTCTCTTCAGCATCATCCTGCAATCATCTCACATCATTCCATGTTTCAGGTGTTGAACATAGCATAAGTTGGCAGCTGATTCACATTCTTTCGACTTTTCTGGTTACTGCCATTCGATTTCTGGCACAGTGTTAAGCGATTAGGTCTGCATATCTGTTACCGGCTACCACCCAGTCATCTCCTGACTGGTGTGCGGCACATTTCACCACTGCCAATTCTTTTGGTGATTGTATTGCCTCCAATAATTCCTTTACAAACTGCCCATTTTTGATTGGGGATCCTGAAGAAGTCATGAAATCCCTCTGGATCCACAGTTGGCCAAAATCATGCACAACCCCGTACCCATATTGACTATCCGTAAATATGGTTACTTTGAAATTTTTCCCAATTTTGGAGGCTTTGATCAAAGCAATTAATTTAGCTACTTGTGCAGATTTGACTCCTGGTAAATAGGATGCTTCGACTATTCCAGATAGTTCACATACAGCATAGGCTGCACTCAATTTGCCATCTTCATGCCTTAGGCATGAGCCATCTACAAACAGCTCCCTGTCTGCGTTTTTAAGAGGCATTTCCTGAATGTCAGGACGCGGTTTGGTACACAATTCTGTGACTTGTAAACAGTCATGGTCTGTGTCGTCCCTGACTTCTTCACAATATGGATCTGGTAACAATGTTGCAGGATTTACAACTGTTCATCTAGCTATGGTCACATTCTCAGCTCCTAGAATTATTCGCTCATATTTTGTCATCCGACTAGGGGTAAGATGCTGAGTTCTAGTTCTTGTCAACAGAATCACAACTGCATGTGGGACGAACACTTTGACAGGGTGTCCCATTACAATTGATTCACTTTGTTCAATGCTCATACAGGTAGCAGCTACTGCTTTTAAGCAGCCTGGCAATGCTGCAGCCACTGGGTCCAATGTAGCAGAAAAATATGCTGTAGGACGCCTGTCCAGTCCATGTCTTTGGGTTAAAACCGAAAGTGCACAACTTTCTCTCTCATAGCAGAATAATGTAAATTCTTTTGTATAGTCAGGCATGCCCAGGGCAGGTGCCTCACACAAAGCATTTCTTAGTTTAACAAATGCACTAGCACTTTCATCACCCCATTCAACTGGATCTTTTGCTTTCTTTTTGGTTAACTGAATTAAAGGCTTCGCTAGTAGTGAAAACCCTATAATCCATTGTCGACAGTATCCTACTATTCCAAGAAACATTCTCACCTCTCTTTGTGTTACTGGCATTTTCATTTGCTTAATTATTTTTATTCTTTCAGACGTTATTCTTCTCTTTCCTCTTTCAATTTGGTGCCCCAAATATTTAACTGCCGTTGTACAAAATTGTAACTTCTCAGGTGACACTTTGTGTCCTTCCTCAGCCAAATGATTGAGTAATGCAATTGAGTCTGCGACACAATCGTCATGAGTTCTTGACGCTACCAACAAATCGTCTATATACTGCACCAAGACTGAGTTCCTGGGCATTATTAATTTCTCTAGGCACCTTTTCAGTATCTGATTAAAAATGGAGGGACTTTCTGTGTACCCCTGAGGAACACGATTCCACACATAAACATGATTTTCGAATTTGAACGAAAACAAATACTGACTATCTGGATGCAATGGAATTGAGAAAAATGCTTGGCACAAATCAATTACGGTAAACCATTCTGCGTTCCATGGTATTTGGTATAGGATTACTGCAGGATTTGGTACTATAGGACAACAAGGTACCACAATTTTATTAATTTTCCGCAAGTCTTGAACAATCCTATATTTTCCACTCGGCTTTTTCAACCCCATGATTGGCGAATTACAAGGGCTACTCATAACTTCTTTTAATATACCTTGTTTTACCATTCTGCCAATTTCCTCAGTAACTCCTGCTTTCACTTCAGCACTCATTTTATACTGTCTGGTATTTGGGAAAATTGCGCCTTCTTTTACGGTTATTTTTACTGGGTCTATATTTGCCATCAGACCTATTTCTTTTCCAGTAAAATCCCATACTTTTGAACTCACTGTAGTTTTTAACTCTTCTGGTAATTCATCTTTGGTTATCAAGGAAAACATTTCATCCACCTCCGTACCTTGATTGGCTATCATGAATTTGTAAACATGATCTTCATCCGGGGTCTGTATTGCAACACCATCCGGTGTGCAGTAAATAGTGCAATTCATTTTGCACAGCAAGTCTCTGCCCAATAAATTTACTGGACTGGAATCACATACCACAAATTGGTGCATTTCTCGGAAGTTTCCAATTCTTACTTCCATGGGTTCGGTAAGGGGTGTTCTAATCTTTTGATTTGCTACACCTACAACTTGGATAGCTTCTCCAGAGAGAGGGAGGTCTGGGATGTCTGCTGTTCTCACAGTAGAACGGGTAGCACCAGTGTCCAACAGAAAAGTGATTTCATTACCGTTTTCTTTCCCTTCAACATATGGACCTGACTGATCTACCGGCAAGGATGTGCCAAGTACGCATTCCTTTTCCCCCTCTCTTAGGCACCGTCATTGATAATCATATGGATTAAAATCATCCTGTAAAAGAAACTGTGAAGTTACATATTCATTCTTACCACTTCCTCCTTGACATCCGACGTCTGTACCGTGCTTTGCTCTGCTTACATTACCCTGTATAGGGGCAGGTGGCAACTGACTCTGAGGATTTACACCCTGCTGTGAGTCATTCTGCGTCGGTGGATTTAAATTATGATTTGGGCCATTATTATTTTGAATCTTTTTACATTCGTTCTTCCAATGTCCCAACTTTCCGCATCCATGACAAGGAAATTTCTTCTTAGCCTCTTCTCTACTCATTCGTCCTCTTACCTTTCCACCATTCCCTGTGTCACCATTCGTTCCAGATTCTTTTCCCTGACTTTCCGATGGATTATCTAAATTAATTCCCTGTCGCTCAGCCATTTTCACTTGAGCCCACATCACTTTTTCTTGTAGTTTCTTGTGTCTATCCTCAATGTCATCCCCACAATACTTAGCATATTTCAAAATCTCATCAATAGGCTTTCCCTGCCAGCATAACATGTGTTGCTTGATCATTTGACAAATTTCTGGTTTTAGACCATAAACAAATCGATAGACAAACTGACTCATATTTTTGTCTCCAATATCCTCAAAACCGCTATACTGTTTGAACACCTGTAATAGACGTTCATAGTAGGCATGTACTGATTCATTTGCTTCTTGGTTAGTTCTGTCTATTTTCACCCAATCTGTTTCTTTTGGTGGTATTTTCCCTTTCAAATAAGTTATTACCTGATGGTACTTTTTCATCACATCATTTGATGGAGCACCTGTCTTTGAATCCCTAGGATACTCTTCACTAGGCCACTCGATTGTAATTTTACAGTCTGTCCATAAATCGGCAGGTACCACTATGTCGAACAAACCATCTAGGTCCTTTAACAAAACCTTTGAAACTTTCACAAACCTCTCAACCTGCTTGTACCTCCTCCTGGAACCTCTCGCATTGGGTACATTTGTTCTACCTTTCCTGTTTCCTTCAATAAATACTCAGATGTCGTTCTATGCGAACGTGCTTCTTCCTTTTTCTTTGTCCATCTAGTTGTCCATTTATCCAATTCTCCCCATTTCTGTAAAACTGTCATTAACTCTTTAACTTGTAATTTTCTACCAGATGTATTCATATTTTCTAAGTCTTTGTCAGTAAATTCTGCTCTGTATGGTCTCTGCAACACCTTTGACTTTCTTATTTCAATTCCCATCTCTGAGGCCAAATCTGTTAACTTTTCATGGAATATTTTTACATTTCTGGTTATGCTCCTACATACGAACAATAGTTCTTCTTCACTGTAGGTATTTAAACGATCTACTCCTACATTTCCAGCTATCATTTCTTCTAATTCAACTTTTAATTTATAAATGTCCAAGATCTTTGGGGGTGAACTCTGTCTGTCTACTCCTTGTGCCCATCTTTCTAAGTCTTCTGGAGTTACTACTGTTGCGCTTTTGGTTCCTGAAGATGTGATTATATTTACATCCTTTGAGCAACCAGGTGTGACTCTTCTGGGGGTGCTATTTGCGGATTCTCGAATAGGCAAATCCATTAGTGAAATCATAGATTCACAATCACTGATATGATCATCAATTATTACAGCTTCATTTTTAGGGATATCCATAGGCGTGGTCATAACTAGAGGCTTTGGGCAATTTACTTTGTCTCCATATAAAGGGACCACGGGACCAATGGTTACAGGTATAGTCAAAGATTCAGGATGTACATTCCACTGAGTTATTTTCTGTATTAATTCTGTTCTGTTTCTGTCTAAGGCCTCTCTTTCCTTATCCTGAAGTACCCTATTAACTGGTGGATTATGCAGTACTTGAGGTACCAATGGTGTTCTCAAAATTGGTCCACTTGGAGTACATCCACCCAGCCCTTCCTGGTATGGTGGAGGGTTCTTTAGTATTTCTTCCATAAATTCATCTTCAGATTCTCCAAATCCTGTCAAGTGTTTAGTCTTTTCTTTGCATTTGCTCCCTAGCTGTTCATCAGCCATAAATACCGGATACAAACCCTCAGAAATCATCGCTCGTCTCCACTGTTTCATCTGACTTTCTCTTGTCTCATTTTGGTGTCTAGGGAAAAATCCCCTATAACCCCTATTGCTCCTGGGTCTATCACGCTCAAAGGCTTCTGTTTCCCGTTCCTCTAGGGCTTCGTACTGCGTTAGTCTTGGTCTGGGTTCTAATTCATTCATTCTTATTCTCAAATTTTGAAGAATTCTCCCATTGAAAGTACCATTCTCTGGGAAAGCTAATACTCCGTCATCTTTTGTATATTCTATCCAATTTTCTAACCATACACAAGTATGATAACCCCTATCCATCATCATGAATGAGGCGGGCGTTTTTGCTGGTGGAATGAGAATTCCTTCCCTAGTTTTGATTAGCTTATCCTTCTTAAAATAATTCTTAATCTTTTGTAGGAATGACATTTTTCTCTTTTCTCCGTACATTTTGGGTAGATATCTATTTATTGAATTATATTCTGCAAAACCTAGGAATCTTCTGTCTGGACGTGTTCCTATTAAAGTCGGATCGCGTTTCCACATACAATTTCCACTGTCCACTAATATTTCGACTTTTATTCTGATAACCAATCAAATTACAGCTTGCATTTGTCTCGGGGCCAATCCTAGCGCGGCTTTTCTGTGACGTCTATCCACTCTCTCTGTTGACCCCTCCTTTACAATCTGCGCTTCTCTGTCCCTCGCTATGTCGACCAATCCCAGCGCGACACCTGTGACGTCAGTATTACTCCTAACTACTGACCCCTCCTTTACAAGACTCGTTCTACGCCCGCTGTTTCGACCAATCCCAGCGCGGCGCTTGTGACGTCAGCTTCTACTCTGGCAGCTGACCCTCCCTTTACAAAAATCTTATGCAAAACTTTATTTTCTCAACACTTCTTATTAAGATTTTAATAACAACATAAAACATTCGCTATCTTGCCAGTTTCCTTAAATTGAAAAGGATAGATTTCTCATGCTTAGTAAAACCCTTCCGTTTACTAGACATACACTACGAGTAAAACACTTCCGTTTACTCTTCACGTAAGCTTCGGAAATACCTGCTACTCCTTCAATGTTACCCTTTCTAGGTGATATAACATCAAATTTTCATCAGCGTATTCCTTTGCTGTCACTCATACATGCACAGAGTCCCTAACCAGTACTGATAGCCCTGCTTAACTTTTCAGTACTATTTCTGCCTGACAGATAACCTCACTGCAGTATGGCTTCCACTTACCATCCGCTATTCAAATTCCCCGGGGATTTCTAGACAACATAAAACAAAACTTTTAAAAACAGATGTTAGTTCATAAAAATAAAATTCTCATTACCCAATTAACAAAGAAAAACCATCCTCTGATAGCCAACTGATCCAGCGGGTTACTAGCAACAAGCATTCATACGCTAAATACTCACCTGGGCCCATTCATTCACACTAACTAGTAATCACCGCTGGGGGGAATCAGTTGTACTCTTTATCAATATCCCTGCTACCAATTACCTTTTCTGATTGAAGAGTAATGACTTACCAATGGACCTTTGATAATTGGGGTTGAAATGAGATCATACAAAACATAATTTTCATTAACCACCTGAAATAATCACTGACTCAGGAAGTTTTAAAATGTTTATCAAAATTCTTTAGCAGAGTAAATTACAATCCCCATAATACTTAATCGCATATCAAAGAGGAAGCACACTATTGTCACCTATTGATCACAAATGACGGTCCCTCAGAAAGGAGAAGATAGAGACAGCAGTACGAGCTAAAGATTACACATTTATAGTTACCTAAAGGTGTGATAACCAAACCCCTTGGCCAAGGAGTTGGAAAAGGGTCCCAAGAAAGGATGAAGACCAAGACCTCCGGACCAGGTTCAGGACAGGATAGATGACCTCTCTACCAACGACGCCTGCGTCGTTCCCCTCTCTGACACTTCGTTCCTCCTCGATTCTTCCGCGTCTTCTTCTAATAGAATCCACCGCCCCCACCTCAGGACTTCTATGGACAGCAGTTCAGTTTGCTCAGTTCTCTCTGTGGCAGCATCGGTTCTCTGCTACAGCATCTATGCTTATGTCCGTCTGCGCGCTCTCTCTGTGTGTGCTCTGCGCTAAGCCTCTGCTCTAACTAATTAGCTAATTCTATATCTATTATACCCTTCTACGCCCATGTACCTCCCAATAATGTTTCAAAATTATGGGCCCAATATTTCTGATTGGACAGGGACAGGGGGTTGATCCTCACACCATGTCAATTTAGTTCAATTTTCTTAAGCCCATTGTTTTAAAATCCCGCCCCTCTCAATTAATACATTTGCTTTATTTCCCACCCGTTTCATAACAATTTTTATTACAAACATATACAAATGTATCATTTTAAAAGACATTTCAATTCAGCTCTGAAGGTGATCAGCGGGTCATGTCCTTGGACATCTTCCAAGTTGACTTCATCGCTTTGCTTTGTTAGTTTTCAGAGCGCATGCGCAGGTCACATGGCTCTCGAGCTGCTGTTTAGCCAACCCAGGCCCACTTTACGAACTAATAGAAATCAAAGAAGAAACATATTAAAATAAAAAATAAATGTTTTCACTGTATACCCCCTACTTCTACTCTACTCCCATTTAATTATAAATGTCTATCCCGCATTAGTAGCGTTAGAATACCACATTATTAATTGCAGCAATGCGAAAGCTTTAGCATGTGAGAACATTAAGCAGCCATTTTAGCATACACTGCGCAGAAGCAAAAGTTTCCCTCCAAGCAAAGAAAGACGTCATACCACGTGACATGGTTGACACATGCGCAGTAGAATTCCCGCGTTTTAGCGGCCATTTTGGATTAGACAAGGATTACTTATTAGTGGAAAACACATAGGCAAGCATCTCTTAGATAAAAATGTTGTGTTTGCATATTATTAATAATGACATTACAAGGTTTTAGTACAAATTAATTAATACTTTGAGAAGATTGCTTTCGAGCAAGTCTCGTTGTGAGTCCTTGCTCCTTCAGTCCCAAGTATCAGATTGCAATTAACAAAAGTTTCTTGAAGGCTATCAAAGTCTTTTCTTTCCCTCCAAATTTTATTCTCATTATAAAAAAGAAGCAAGAGCTCTCAGTGAAAATAAAAGAGTACCAGAGAGGCTAAGTCAATCACACCATTATTGACTGCTATATTTCTGAAATACTTTTCTATGATGAAACGTACCACATGCCCGAAATGGATTTAACCTCAATTAGCACCACACAAAAATAGAATTATATGAATATGATGTGATGTTTTTTCATGCAGACATTGGAAGTATAGCGAGAGAGGGAAAGACGAAGGAGATCAGATATCCTTCTCAACTTTATTGATAGAGTCAGTGCAAAGAAACCTCCCACTGCGCTTTTGTGTATATGCTCACAAACAAGGCAAAAAACGGTTCCCTTTCCATCCCTCTTCCCATCCCTGGTCCCGTGTGGTGTCTTGTGCTAAATGGTAGTGCAGTGGTGCATGAATCAGAGTGAGCTTGGAGGTCTCATGGTGACCAGGTTTTTCCCCACCAAGGTGTAGTGAAGGTTCCTCTGGTAGCAATGATATCTAATGAAGCCTGGGGCATGAGTTATTGGTAAAGGAAGCCATCAGTCTAGTGAGAAGCCAAGTACTCACAGGGAGGCGCTGGTCTCGGAGCATGGGCGTAGGAAGTGTGGGGGACGAGGGGGATATATCCCCCCCAGAGTTTGGAGGGCGGGGGACACGGGGGACAAGAGTGGGGGGGCGAGGGGACATAGGAAATTCCCCTCTCCCTTCTGTGATTGGCAGGGACATTAGCGCGCGAAAGCGCTATGCATAATGGCCCTGCACTTGCCCCTGACTTGTCTCCAGTTACCTGTCATCAGGCTGTATGCTTGATGGGGCTGAAAGGAATTTAGCACCCCTGCCCCTCCCCCCCCCACGTCACCCCACCCCACCTCCGTCGTGTGTCTCAGCCCGGGCTGCTGCAGCTCGAGCTGCTGTGTCTGGCGTCTTATCTCTGACACACAAACGTTTTTCACAGGTCTTCAAAAGAGCATTTACATTACTTTGGAAGTGGTTAAGGAGGTTTTGTTGTTTTGTTGACTGATTCCAGTATCCCATGTGTCCCCACTCTTCCTATTCGCTATTTCTTACTTTTTAAATTTTATTTTTACTGCCACAGTGGGGAGTGCATGTAGTGAAAAGGCATCTCACAAGTAGGGACCACACATTTCCCCCAAAAAATCAATACCAGCCATTTGTTTTTGTTTACAGAGTCTGCAAGAGAACTTTTCGTTAAGAATATATTGTTACTTAATTTTCATTTTTGTTGTAATTTAGTCATTACTGTTGGTTTCCCAGAGCTATGACATACTGCTTTGTTGGAATCTTTTAAACCTGAATAACTATTTTCCTGGGGGGCATTAATTTTTAAGCGTTGAATGCAATTCTAACTGTTTTACAAATGTACAAGGTTTTGTTGCACTTGCATACTGTGACCATTATTGCGTAGCCTCAAAATCAGTGCTCAGCTGTTGAAGCGCCTGTTCTTCCACATGCAAACTGCTGCCACATTTTATGTTGGTGTTCAGTGCCTTATAGAGAATCCAGTTTAAGGACGGTGGGGGCATTCTCTGTGGGATTTAGAGCTTGGAGTTCATCCCCTGGCCAATGAACCTCCTGCAATACCCCAATAATTTGAAATGCTGTTGGATAACTCATCGGTCTCAAAGTTTGGAATCTGGTGGGTGAGAAACTTCACAGCTTCTGCAATTATATGAGCTAAAATCAGAATAATTTCTCTCATTGTTGACCTCTGTAAAGGTTAGTTATTTTTTAACTTCAGTCACACTTTGTTGTTGGTAATTGCTCAGAAGTGACCAGAAGCATGTGTGAGCAATGTTAAAAAGTTCTACAAAACCAGAAAATATTTTGTGCAGCAGGTATAGACATGTGGTACATTCTTCATTGAAACGAGTTTGATTACTTTCACTTATGTGCAGCACGTTTTATGTAGCTGATATCTGTTGCCAGCAAGGCTTGAATTTTGTGAATTCAAAGTGGAAAACTTTATAGACCAAAGATTTTCCTAGGCTGCAGCTGGGCAGATGTGAACCTGAATCCATGTTTTTTAGTTTACCACAGTGGTGACCATCTTGCAATTGATGCTTGAACTCCTGTTCAGCTTTGCAGTTTTCTAGTGCAGGGGCTACAGCGTCTGGAGCTGGCAAGAGAGCCTGCAACAGGTGGGAGACCAGGAGACTATTTCTATGGCACACAGAATAAGAGTGAAGGATTTTGCTGATTCAATGCAGGCAGTGTATGCAGGGGATTGCCGGGGAAAGGAGTGCAAGGTCAGCAGTCTACGTATGAAGTTGTATGCAGTCTCCTCGACTGTGGCACAGAGAGGAGAGAAGGTCCTACCCCCACCTGACACAGAGGAGAGAGGAAAGGATGGCAAACCGAACAGAACACAGGTGAGCAGGGTATGGTCCTGAGAGAGGGCAGAGGAAAAGGGCAGAAGGAGGACTCTATTGGGGCTGGACAGTAGGGAAGATGCTGTAAATAAGCCCTTTGATTCCCCCTACTGGCTTCCAGTGCCAAATTGAGAGAGCCCCTGACATAGGTATTGGAGGTCACACCTGAAGCTGCTTTCATAAGATATACAAGTTTAGTCATTTCCATGGGGCAAGAAGGCAGCGCTCCCCATTCCTACCCACTGGCACTAAAAGCATTGTTCACATTATGTTTGTAGTCAAATGTGATTGTTACTCTGTTTTAAGCCTGCTAACAATTAATAAAATTAGACCCATCATTTTGGTGTCTCTAAAGTGAAGATCTTTTTTGTGTACTTATGTCGGTAGTGATGACAGTTACGACACATTGTACATGAAGATGATGTACAGGCATCCCAAACTCTGCTGAGCGATTACAAGATCCATAGTAAATGTAGATTTTCAGAAGTAAGGAAGGAGCACCTACTAGGACGATTCATACTGTGCTCTCCAATTGAAACTCAGGAATTGTGTTCTGCAGCATCTCCAGACAGCCAATGGTGCAAAAGGTATGCTAGAGGAGACTTGAAGCCATTAAACAATAAAGGCAGTGTGGCACTCAGCATGACAACATCTGAGTGGAGGATTATGTGGATCTGATGCCATTTTGCTGATGATGTGCTGAGATGGAAGAGGAAATCAAGTGATGGAATTCCAGGGGGGTTCCCCTTTGAGAGGTGCACCTCCCCCCTGTGAAGGTAATCCTTAAAATTCTCTTGGGATGCTGGGACCCTGGACATGGATGACTTATGAGTGAATAGCTTATGTATGTCAAGTAGGATGTGTGTGGAGTTTAAATGCTACATGAGGCTGTGGTCACTCAGGAATCCATTTTGATTTCCTGTACTGGCGAAGTGCATAAGGTAGGAGAGAGCCCACACATCATTATGAATTGCAGGGTTCCTCCAATGCATTACTGAAGTCCTTTGTGGTGGACCAGACTCTAAGCATTGGAATGAAGGAGACTAAGGTCCTTTTGTAGTGTTGGGAAACCCTTTGCCCCCCTCCAGCGCCATTCTTCCCTAACAGTGTTACCCACAGCAAGTTGAGGGAATTGAATGGAGAAGCCCCTCCATCTTTTGTGCCTTAGTTTTGGGTCTCCTCTGACAGGAAACCTCCCAGATAAGAAACCTCCCTGGTAGGAAACACCCAACATAACCCTGTCTTCCTGCTGGCACTGAAACAAAGGCTATGGATGTAAGGAATACACTAAAGACAGGAACTGTCTGAAGCAGGTCACAGAGCTGAGTTTGCCTGCTGACTTGCTATAAGTACGGGACAGAAACCACTAGCCAATGTGCCAGGCTTTCTCTGGAACCAGAATCCGAGGTCCCTCACCAATGGAGAACGAGAAACTCTTCTGTGCTCCACGGTATGGAGTCTCTGACTGACAAATCCACTTTACCAGGTGTTGGGAACAGACTTGAAAGTTCTGCAACCTGCTAGGAGAACAACTGCATTGAGCCTACTTTGAAGGAAAGAGCTGAATGAGTGTTAAGGAGGGGTGCTGTAGGTGTCCTTGTACAAATGAGAAGCTATCCAGAAAAGGAAGACTGCAAGGACCGTAGGCAGGAAGAACTGTCAGCAGCAGTGGCGGCCGGTAAGTTTTGGAGGGAGGGGGCGGAAGGGACACACACACATGCACACATACACATAACACTCACAACCATGCATTCACACAAGCGCGCACAAACACATTCATTCACAACACTCTTTCCCAAACATTCATACATACACGCACGCATGCACCAAACAATAATTTAAAAATAAAACAAAAACACACTTACCTGCAGCCAGCTCTGCCTCAGTGGTTCCCGAAGGCTTGGGACTTCTGCCTTCCCTCATTGGCAGTCCCAAATTCATCACAGAGTGGGATGGGGTCAGTGAAACTACTGACCATACCCCACTCTGTGATGAAGTGTCACTGATTGACACTTAACCCTGGGCGCTTCAGGGCTTAAAACTGAAGCACCCAGGTGCAAGGCAATCAGTGACGCTACCCCTTGTCACTGAGGGGAGGGCCTCAGGGACCTTTGCTGAGCTGAGGACGTCACGCCCACAGGAGCTGTGACTTCCTCAGCCCAGCAAAGTTCAGTTCAGGCAGCCAGGAGCCTGCGCTAAATGCGCATGTCTGGCTCCTGGCTGCCTGAACTGGAAGTGAACAGTGTCTGTCAGGCTGACCTTTGTTCAGCCCGAGGACTCTGTTCGTATGGGGCAAAAGGTGGAAGGGCATGGCCCCTCCGCCCAAATGGACTGGCTGCGCCTGGTCAGCAGCATGCTGCAGTCCAGGAAAATATCAGCACTCCCAGGCTATGTGGTGAGGTTTTGAGACACTGGTGCCCCTGCAACGTGCCCAGAAGCAGGAGTGTTTGTGATGGCTAAGCACTCACAAAAAATGTCATCCTGTGATTCCCCACCGATTCTCCCCTCTCCCAAAAATTCAACGTACCTGTAGCTGTAATTGGATTCATGTAGCACTTACTACCCCTGACAAGGAATTGAGCGCTTTACGGCGAGTAGAATGCTACTCCGGAACCCAAGGTTAGTGGTTAGTGTTAGTTATTGTGATTAGTAATGTGCTCTCAAGAAATAGTGCATGCATTTACTCCATTAATTTTGTTATGTATTAATACCAGGGCCGTGTGCTAATAAGATGGGGCTATGTGGCTTCAGGTGAATGGTTGGTGAGATAGATAGGTTGGTAGAGATTAGTTAATGTTAGATTACAGGGATAGGGTTTTAAAGAGGAGAGGTTGTGATCGATGAAATGAGGTATCAGCCAATTGGAGAATTACAATAAGAAGGATTGTGGCAGATGGGCACGAGGCAGAGGAGGCTATTCTCAGAAATATAAGGTATACAGAGGATGGAAGGCAAGAAGAGGGTGATTTATACCCTGTTTTATCACCTAATCCCGTCCAAGTGTATGTTGTGTGTGACTATTGTAGTATATCCAGTATGCGTGTATGCGAAGCAGTGATGAAGGCCTATGTGTTCCATTTGGACATCACAGACATGTTCCAGTGTACAAGTCGGGGTGAAGTTGTTTTCCCAGACAGTGGAAGTGTATCAGGATGCAAAAGGGAGGCTTGGTGTTTAGAAAGTCTGACAACATTTGTCAGTCTTATCAGAAGAAACCAAAGCACCTTGAGAAAGTTGGCAATAAATCCAGATTTCATACTGCAATCAGACCCCATTTGGATCACCACTGTGATGCGATGTGGGATCTTCGCTTTATTTGAGTGTTGGATTCCTGCTTGGGCCTGAGCATTATCTCTCAATGAAGAACCCCAACCATCATAGGATTTTGGCGAAGCAGAGCCTCTTCACAAACCAGCGTTCCATGACAGCCTTCCTTCAGAGACGTAAGTATGTGCACCAGAAACCGAAGCTTTCTTGGCCAAGTCAGTGCACAATCACTGAGTGGGACTGCCTTGGGCTGTGTGGATGATAAATCACTAAAAGCAGCATGGCTCTCACCCTAGCTAGCAAACAGCAGACCCGGCCTGCAGAGGACTGCGAAGACGGAAACAAAGTGCAGCGCAAAGGTGAGGCATTGCAGCAAGAACTTTGCAACACATCACTCTACATCACTATCCATTGGGAAGGGTCGACAGGGAACCACTAGGGGTCAACAGAATACAACCCATCAGCCTCTCCCTCCTGCAAGTGCACTGCGTACACTGATGCTAGTGCCTTTTAAATAGCATAAGTCCAGGTTGTGGAAATAAATGTCTTACTAATTGCATGCTATATTAATTCCCTCTAACATTTATGTACAGTATTGACTTGTGTGTTGAGAATAAAGTGATGGACAACTATTGATCACAAACACACGGGTTCAAGTGCTCAAGGGATGGACTTGGTGTGTGTGACAGAGTACAAAGGTACGAAAGAATGCAAGAGATATAGTGAACATGTGTGTGTATGTTTGTTATGCGTGCACGTGTGGTGCTGGTCTGGCATACTGGAGGCTAATCTTGCCCTAGGGACAAGGGCACTAACAGTTTATGGATGGGAAGTGTTACCTATGGCAAACTGCAGGCCCTGACATGATTCTGTGAAGACACCATCATTGGCTGTTGGGTCTCGAACAGTCTAACTGAGAAAGCCGCTAACCCAGTCATACCCAGTGGCAGGGACACAGAACACGCGCCACCACACCTGGCTGAAGGCCCTGACATGATGCACCTGATTCTTAGCATATGGGGTGGATCCATAGCAAAATGTTGGAACTGATATTTGAGGTAACTTTTGTCATAAGATTTCCTGTAATCATTTTATCGGGGGTGTCAATGGCAAAATTCTAACCCTTGTATACCGGAGGGAATTTTTAGAGGTACCCATGACTGTGGCTGCAGTATCCATGGTAAATGTCTGGCACTGTCATATTGAATGTACTCATTGACAAGGGGCTCACACATGAAAAATGAGGACCTTAGTATAGTGGAAGCTATTTCTGACTTAAGACATTTAAAAAAAATCAGATTTACTCCAAGGAAAAGCCAGGCTTCCCTGGTGCACCATGAAAGTACTGGAATATTTCATGAATGTCCCATAAGGGTCTGCTGCGTTTTAGAAATTTGATCCCAAAAATGTAAACAAAAATTCTCATGGGAGAAGTCTACTCTCCCTTAAATCATCTACAAGAAATCTGTTAAATTGTTTTTTTTGCTGGAATTTGGTGGAAGTATAACACCCCACCACTTACATAGATCTTTTCCCTCATATAATGGCTATGATGTTAGCTCTGACCCCATTTTTGGAAATGCTTGTCCTGCCCCATTGCTGGGAGCAGGACTGGCTTTAGGGCGGTGCAACCGGTTCAGCCGCACCTGGCGTTAACTTTGGAAGTGGGCGCTGTGTTTAAAAATAATTTTTGGTTTAAAAGCACTTGAACTTCCTTGTGCATCAGGCAGTTTTCAGGCAACAATAAAAATGTCAAGATAACTCTGGTGATTAATGTTCCTACTAGTGAGAGTTCGAAATTTTGTCTAGTGGAAGTTTTGGCTCATCGTAAAGTGGCACGGAGGGTTGATGTGCCTGCTGCAAAGAACGTGTACCATGCAGATCACAGAACTGAGTGAACTATGAGCAGCACTATAAAAAAATATACATGATTTTTTCACATTTGGTCTAATTACTTTGTGAATGCAAATAACAATAATGCATACTTGCAAACTGTGACTACATGCCTGCCTTTCTCAATATTTCACTTCAAAACTATCCGATTGTATTCGTTTAACAGGCATACGGTCTCATGCAATGGGCGATTTCTATAGGGTCACTGGAAAGTCCACAAGGTTGTCCCTGTCCCCCCAGAAATTTTGTGTCTCCTACGCCCCTGTCTCGGAGGGTGTATCTTCCTCCCTCATCACGTCTATCAAACCCTCCCACGCCCTTGCAAAGTCCAGGGACCTTCTGCCCTTTTCTTTATCTATAAATAGGGTGCTGCTCTCATACTCGAAAAAGCTCAGTTTTCCACCTCTCTACCCGGGGACCATGGTCGTTTTTCATTGAATCGTAATATGACGTTTGGTCAAAATCAGTGCCAGGTCATCGAATCTACTTGTAAGATTCTTCTTAGCCGGTCATGGGTAGAGGCCCAAAATACATGTAATAGGGAACAGTTCTATATTGCGTTCAGTTACATCATCATGGACGTCTCCTCCGTAATGGCGGAGGTTCGTCGGCCTACAACCCAGCGCCAGCAGATGATAAATAAAGGATAACACAATGTTATTATCATTTTATTTATGCTCTCTGAGCCTCGCAAAAAGAATTGGGTGGGGCAGGGCCGGGCATGGCAGGGAGGAGGAGTAGTGTGCACTTATAAGTGTGCATGCCTGTTTGGTCTGCCGTCTTAGGTCGGCCAAACAGACATGATCACTTATGTTTCCCCAACCCAGCTGTGTTGCACAGTCGGGTTGGAGAAAAGCCAAGGGCTCAAAAGCACTGTCTGAGTGGCAAACATGGCCGCTCAGACCAATCCTGGTGCTGCTCTCATAGCATGAGAGTAGCGTCTGGATTGGGTGGGGAGCCTGTGCCTTGAGGGCACATCCCCTTCCGGGCCAACGCGAGGAGCAGCGAGGCAGCCAGCGGCATCAGCGGAAGCGGAGTGGCAAGTAAGTATTTTTTATTTTTACACTATTTCTCCCTCCCTCCTTAACCCCCGACCCCGCGTCCGCCCTACCACTTTTAGGTAGGCGGTGGCCGCCACTGTATATCATTCAGGAAATTAAGGACCTCCGTCCAGTAGGCATTCAGGAGCGAGTACACCCAAATCATATGCAGCAATTCCGCTCCTATGAGGCCACATCTGAGGCAAGCATGTTGAGCATGTGGGAAAAATGTATTAAGTCTACTGGCTGTAGGTAAGCCCTGTGGATAATATAATAGTTGATCAGTTTAAACCGTGCATTTCTGGATATTCCTAGGACCATGTCCAATACCTTTGCCCTTCTGCTTCACAGCACTTCCTGTGGCTGATGCTCCAGGCTTCTTAAGGTCGCCTTGTAAGTTGCGACATGCTGTTGCAACAAAGAATTTGCTCTCTTCTATGGATGGGCTTCTCATACTCCGAGGTAAAAGAATTCTTTTTGAAGCATGTGGTCAAGCTTAAATATGTGTGCCTCCCAAGTATTGGTGGAATCTACTTTCTTTTGGCTTGTGCTCAAGAGAGAAGGCTATTCTTCCCACATGAACAAGATAGAATGAAAAAGAGGTGCCCTTCATCGGTTCTGTGGAAGGTCCCAGTAAACCCCTTTCCATCCTCTGCTACACTTGTGGACAGAACACATTACAGATTTTGGCCATGCCATATCCCAAAACCATCCAAATCACTCCCCTTTCCATATCCCATTGAATCAGACCTTAGCGGTTTGAATTTGGAAAAACTATGACAACTGGTCTATTATAATTTTTTTATGTGTTATACATGAATTAATTTCCTGCACAGAGTTGAGTGTCCTACACTTAGGGCTCTGTAGTTACCCTGGTTCCTCCTGTTAATAGTTATCTTCCTGTACCGCTGATAACCCACTCTTTTGTGTGATCGGTCCTTTCTGGCCCCTCAAGCACCCTCACTGCCAGGTGATAGTTTAATTCTAGCATTTCTGGACTAGGTGGTTTGTCACCTCTGACCCTGTAATTCACTACTGCTGGGCTATTATTAACTTCTGACCCTTCTAAACATCTTCTTTAGCGGGTTAAATTTCATGTTCATCACCTCCAACAACTAATCACGGATGGTTTAATGTTCTCTTGGGTTGCCCTGGAACATCAGCCTCGAGGGGGCATCCACTTCTAAGTCACTTGTAATCCTTATGCATGTATCACTTCCAGATCAACTTTCACAATTGCTATATATTCCTCACATTCAGGTTAACCCCCTTTTGGGTCCCCATGCAGAGTTTCAGAGTGTTTATTTCCGCTGCTGTGAGTTCTTTGCTTTCTGTTGTGCTCTGTGAGTAGCAGATGCTTTGTAGTTGCTGAAAATGCTAATGCACTATTCTAACTCTAGTCCTGAAATATTGCAGGGATAGCTGAGCGTTGTCCCAATTGTAAATCATGGTCGAAACATTGCACTTAGCATCTCAATACAGTCTGTGCATTTCCTGCCCTACGGGTCC
Organism: Calotriton arnoldi; assembly: GCA_963921515.1. Lineage (NCBI taxonomy): Eukaryota > Metazoa > Chordata > Amphibia > Caudata > Salamandridae > Calotriton > Calotriton arnoldi. The sequence continues at coordinate 715,383 of CAWUFW010000699.1, forward strand.
GGCTGAAGGCGAAAAACCTTAAAAAATATCTTAACTTCTGAATCTGAATTTGCTGTAGTCCTAATGACTTCATGGGCCTCTACCCTCGGCAATTCTGCTTTGCTTTACTCCTACCCCCACCCCCTCCCACCCCCCAGTTCAAGTGGCTGAGCCTTCCTACCTCGTACATTACCTCATACTACTGCAATGAACAATATCATTAAAACATTGACAAACTCTAATCTCTTCTAAGGGTGAGCGTTCCCTGGTCCCAGGACAAAGAAAGTATCAAGGAGGGGTGTCTAGGCAATAACTAACTAGTCTTGGGGCATAGTACTTGCTTCCTGCCTACACCGAACACTGGTCTGAAAAGAATTTTGCCCAGTACTTAATTTGAGGCGGTGGTTGCCAGTGGGGGACACCGGCATTCATTTTTGAGGACCGTCACTTATTTTTTTGCATCATACATTTACTGAGAGCAAGAGAAGGAAATACACACAAAGGTCAAAGACAGAAAAACAGTCACACAGGAAGAAATCAGCAAAATACAAGAGGGAGATGAAGGGGCAGGGAGTGTTTGGTAGAGAGTTAAAGAGGCATGGGGTGGGATTTATGGGGCTAAGCAACCCCGGTATTCGGCGTACCGGCATTTCATTGCACTGGTCTCGGGCTTCAGAGCAGTGCTTTTGGGCACCGGCGCTAATTCTTTTCCAAATTAAGCACTGATCTCGTTTGTGCAAGCAAGTTAGAAGAAGGACATGATGCCCCTCATCTTGTTAGTAGGAGGTGCCCTGAAACCCCTTTCCAAACTCGGCTCCCTACCTGGATACCAAAACTAACGCTTTAGGTCCTAAATAGACCTCCCATCAGGAAGCAGTAGGGCTAAGGATTATAGTGGCAGAACCAAAAGTTGTTGTTTTTTATTTTTTTATTTGTTTTATCTAAAAGTTATACAAATATAAGTAAAAAAAAAAAAATCAGCAGAGAGACAATAATAAATACGATTAAAAAATTCAGACAATTAATCAATGATCAGTAAGGAAGACACCCTATCAATTATTCACTTAAGTGGTTAAATAGAGGAACTAAATAAATGATGATGCTCTTCGCAGATGATTCTTTACTTATATCCACAACACCGATGGGTTTACAAATTTGAGTGGATACATTTTTAGATTTCTGCACGGACAGGAGTTTGGAACTTAATGTTGCCAGAACAAAATATATGGTATTTGGGAAAGTACGGGGGGAATTACGCGAGGTTAGGATTGCATGTGAACTTCTTGAGCGGGTAAAAAACTTTGATTACCTGGGGATAAGATTAAGTGATTCACTTAGATTGGAACAACAACTAGATAAGAGCTATCTCATCCTGTGCCACAGGTCTAAATCAATATTGAGATTTCATAAGCAGTCTTACACTCAATCTTTAACTTCAGCATTGGAAGTCTACCGTGCTAAAGCCCAAAGTGGTACTCTGTATGGAGCAGAGATATAGGGCCACAGCAATGTAAATAAATTAACGATCTGCGAAAACATCTTTGTCAGATCATTTATTTCGGTACCCACTACTACCCCACTGGTTCCCTTGTTTTGTGATCTAGGGATGAAGAGAATAGGTGATTTGGCCTCACTGAAACCTTTTACTTATTGGTTACGCATGTGGAGACTCCCCAGCTTTCTGACTACTGTGATTCTATGAGGGAGGTATTGATGATCAGTGGTGCTAAAAAATTACTGTGGTTCAAACATATCGCAGGTTGGTGTAAATCAATGAATATCAGGGGCGGTGCGTCCATTGGTGCGCTGGGTCGTTGCCCCACTAATGCACATGGCCCCAAAGTGTCGCGTATAATTAATAAGCAGCAGACGTACAGGAGTATTACTTGAAGTCCGTGCCGGTCACTGACGATCACCGGGCGACGCCCGAGCAATCATCAGGACAAGGGGGTGGTGGTGACGTCGGGTCTAGCGCACTTAGTGCGCATGTTCAGTTCTGGGCTGGTCATTTTTCTGACCAGCCCGAACATGCGCATTAGCCTGCACATTAGAAGAGCGGGGGTTGCTTCATGGCGCAGCCCCCAGTCTCCTAATGGGCGGGGGTGTACCCCTGCCCAAGCCAATCCTGGCACTGCTGGAGCAGCATCTGGATTGGCTTAGTCAGAGCGAGGCACGGGATTTGGGAAGCGTTCACTGTAGTACGACTGCTGCGCCACACACACGACGACGAGACGACGACGACACACCTCGTGTTCTGGTGCGAGGGCCGAGGCTGCGTGCTACTACTGCTCGTCGTGGGTGGCTCGAGTCGTGCAGAGCTCCGGTAAAGAAGAGACTGGACGAGACTTCACGACGTAAAGTAAGTATTTAAAGTTACTCAAAGTTTGAAGATGGGGAGCTGATGACCATAAATATACTATTTTCCTTTACTGCGCCACCAAGCTGATTGTTGTAAGTAATAGTACATTTTAAATTACTTACAGCAATCAGCTTGGTGGCACGGGTGAAAGGAAAATAGTATATTAATGGCGCAACGTTAACATTAGCAATTCAATATTTATCTATCTATATACCTCCGAGTTTGACCAGCGGCGCCCGTGTGCCCGGGCAGTTTCACTGACACACGAAGGACTCGAGCAGAGGGGCGGGGGCTCCCCATGGCTCTGTTTAATGCCCCTGCCATCAGCACACACACAAGTTTAAAAACGTCCTACCCCTATGCCAGGGACCGTGGTAAATCTCTGCTTCTCACACGTAAACCTCATGATGAGAAACAAGCATAGAAACAGCGAAAGAATTATTTCTGGCACATTTCACCTCGTACTCTCTCGTTTTAGGGCAACCGAGGACGTAGTCATATTGTAGCGTTTATATGGCGCTTCTTGACCCGTTATGGGGCGTCGAAGCACATTATTGGCTAGATAACACTCTACACCTTGGGGAATTGAGTTGTTGGAAAATAGTTGATTTTTTGAGAGCTTATGTGGGAAGTGTTTTGGTGTTTGTGTGAGTGACATGCGTCACGGCACACCAATTTGAACAAGGAGGTCAGGTGAGAGGCTTTCATCAGAGTTGTGGGAGCAGTGGCACCAGGGGCCGGGGGCAAGACTCTAACATTCCACAAAATATGGAAACATTTTCCAAATATCTCGCCCACGAGGCATTTCTTTTGCTGCTAGTATTTTCTTTTCTTTTGAGATTTGAAGTGGCAGGGTGGCTTTTATGCTGTTTACCGTCCCCTGCATCTCGACTTTTGGCTTCCTCGTTGTATTCAGACACCCAGTTTGCACAGTGGTGGTACCCACGTGGGAGTCCGGCGCCGATTGGTTGAGACCATCTATGTAAAGTGCATCACTTGACTTGCGTGTATGGAAAGCGGCTGTGAGGTAGAGTACACACGAGGGCCGAAAGGTGATAGGTGTGATAAAGACTGCGGGGCTCCCCATTAGTTCACATGTTTTATATGGTAAACAGCCTTCATGCGTGCATATGTAACATGTCAGTAGTCTAGCCATGTTTTATATATGCATTGTTCAGTGTACAAAGGCACGTTTTATTGTACAAACATGGTCTCTTAATATGCAATGGGAGGTCGGTGCACCCAGGCTCATCCAATCGCAGAAGTTCTGCAAGTTCCTTATAGACTGGCCCATAAACGTTTTAAAAAAAATAATATATAATGCAGCAATTTGTTCATGATCAAACTATATACTTTAAACATTAAACCAACAATAACAGACCCAAGCGCTTTGAGACAGAGGTGCTACAACAATATCCTCTTGTTCCAGCTACCCTGGAGTTTAGCCACTTTCTAAATTCTGATTTTGAGAGAAAAGGGTGTAATGATTCACTTAGTCATTACTTAAGGTTTAACTTTAAGTTTATTGTAATGTACTTCACCCACAACAAGGAGCGCCTCCTCAGCCCGAAGTCCGATCAGCAACTGCCTCAGCCCATCGAACCCCGAACCGAGGAAGACTCCACGTCCTTCATTCTAACAATACACTCCACATTACCTATACAGAATTCCAACCCCATTCAATTACATCACCACTACATCACCTCCCCTTTATCATAAACAATTTAACATTGAATAAACTCATTAACAATTAATATGCAATGAACTCATTATATCTAGCCGGAGCTCTCCTCAACCTGCCGTAACGACTAAATGAAGTGGTGGTATCACCACCGGCAGAACCAACATTTACATTTCTGGAAACAGGTACAGATTTCACATCCGATTGTAACCAATGTGTCCACCCACAGCTTTCAGAACCCAAATTGTCTTTCCTACAACTAACAAGCTTGGCTTGCTCTTGAGACATTTTTACTAATTGCCTTTTGTTCCACCAACCCTTCTCATTCAAAAAGCTGCTCCTTTGCTGGTTTTGCTGACTTGGACTGGATTAGAAAATACCGAATTCCCTTTCGAAACCTTATAAGGTTTTTTAATCATTACCCAGTCACCCACTGATATCTCCAAATTCCTTAAATAATTCTTTTTATCATAATTTTTCTTCATGTGATCTTGTTTCTCTTTAACTTTGTTTACCAACATTTCCCTGTCAGACCCTTCTTTTGTAACATTTATACATTTCTTGTCTAACCAAGAGGGAAATAAAGTAGAGTGTGCTTTTCTACCTCTTAACAGCTCGAAAGGAGTGACTTCCGTGGTACAATGAGGAGATGTATTATAATTCCACACCTTTTCCTCGAGAAATTTTCCCACATCAAGACCTGAAGCAATAGCTGTCTGAATCCCTTCCTTCATAATCTTGTTACCGCGTTCCACCAGCCCATTAGAAGAAGGAGAGTGAGAGCTACTTTAAAATGCTTAATGTCTTGCAATTCCAAAAACTTATGCATTTTCTCCGATACAAAATGTGTTCCATTGTCTGTTACTAGAACCTGAGGAGCCCCTTCTAACAAAAATACTTTTTTTAAAATAAAATGGTATTGTCAGAATCAGGCGCATCTACGAATTTATAGTACATCCATTTTGAATAATAGTCCATTGCTAGGATGAGATACCTCATTCCTTCAGGTAAAATATTATAAGGACCTGAAAAATCCAAACCTACTTTTTCCCATGCTGAAGCAGGAAATTGGGTGGGATGTAATGGAGCAGAAGAAGTTTTCCAGTGTTTATCAGACAACAAGCACTCCTCACAATTATTCACCACCGCCCTAACCTGTGCATCTATGCCAGGCCACCAATAGTGCAGTTTAATTCTCATACAAGTTTTGGTAATCCCCAAATGACCTTTATGAGCCATTTTCACTATTGTACTCCTTAGTTCGGATGGCGGAACAAATTTATCGCCCCTTAAAAGGATGTGGTCCTTTACGGACAGCTCATCTGCAACTTGAGCAAAGTTTCTCAATTCTCCAGTCAAATTTCTTGCTTCGGGCCAGATTTTGGTTGAAAATTCCATTGCTTTCGATAGAATTGTATCTTTCAAGCTAGCCTCTTTCCACTCATTCTCTGAAATTTTCAAACTCCATTCCTCAATAGTATCCACCACTGCCACACATTCTACATCCTCCTCAATCAAATCATCCTCATCATCTTTTTCCATTAACATCCTTGAAAGGCAATCTGCCCGAAAATTTCTCCCTCCAGAAATGTGTTTCATTTCGAAGTTGTACTCCTGGAGTTTAGACACTAGTCTAGTTAATCTTGGTGATAAATTATTATTACCAGCCACCTTGCTGAAAATAAACGAAAGGGGTTTGTGGTCTGAAAAAATTACAAATTTCCGTCCCCAAATATACATTTTAAATTTCTGTGCAGCCCAAACACAAGCCAAAGCCTCACGTTCGATAGTGCTATAGTGTCGCTCAAACTGTCTAAGTGACCTTGAAGCAAAAGCTACTGTTAGTTCTTTACCATTAACTTCCTGGCTTAACACTGCCCCTAAACCATTCATGCTGGCATCCACCGAAATGACTGAGGTACAATCATCTCTAAAGGCGTGAAGTGCTTGTGCAGAAACAATCAGCTCCTTCACTTTAGCGAAAGTTTCATCCAACTCTCTGGACCACACAAACTTCTGACCCTTTTTTAATAAAGTTCTTAGTGGCTCCACCACTTGAGCGTAATTGACCACAAATCTTGCGTAATACTCTGCAAGCCCCAAAAATGACCGCAGAGAATCCTTATCACAAGGTGCCCTCGCTTCTTTTAAAGCCCTGACCACTGAAAATTTTGGTTTAATTCCTGCCTCTGATATAGTGTGTCCTAAATACTCTAATTCGTTTACACCAAACCTGCACTTATCCTCTCTGACTGTCATACCTCGTTCTCCTAATAGTGACAGAACCTTTCTCACTAATACATTATGTTCCTCCAGACTTTTTGCAAAAATCAAAATATCGTCCAAATAAGCCTGGACCCCTTTCAAATCCTTAAATAAGGTATCCATAAGTCTTTGAAACACACTGGCTGCTGACGCCAGTCCGAAAGGGAGCCTCAGGAACTTGTAAGCCCCAAACGGAGTAACAAAGGTTGTCAGCTCTTGTGAATCTTTGGACAAAGGAATTTGATGATATGCGGATTTTAAATCGATTAACGAGAACCATTTGGCCCCCCAAATTCGCTAAAAGTTCGTGGATTCTTGGAAGGGGTGGCAGTCCACTTTAATGTTTTTATTTAAACCCCTAAGATCCGCACATAACCTAATTTCGCCAGTCTTTTTACGAGCTACAACGATGGGAGCGACCCATTGGGATGACTCTGTGGGTTGTATTATCCCTTGTGAACACAAATCTTCTAGCATTATTTTTAGCTCCCCCTGACGCTTAACGGCACCGGGCGAACTCTATGTGCAACAGGAGATGCTCCAGGTAATAACCTAATCTTATGTTCTACACCTTTTACTAAGCCCACTTTGTCATTAAATACATTTTTGAATTCGTATAATAGATCCTTGCGATCGATTTTAAGTTCCTCCACATTGCAAATCGACAAATCCCTTGCCCTTATGGGATTTTCGTCACCTGGTACTAAATACAGTCCCATTTTTGCCAGGTCTTTCCACCCCACAATGTTTTTTCCTTTAATTGCCACATAAATTTTTGTACATATCGATCTTTCCAAAACTTGTAAGGTGCCCATGAAAAACCCCAACATTTCAATATCCTTTTCACCAAAGGCTTTGGGATTCACATCTGTCTCCAGTAAACTAATACCTTTGCCCCATTTCTCATAAAAAGTAGAGTCTCGAAGGATGGTGATAGGTGAACCAGAGTCTGCCATGACTTCCAGATTAATTCCGTTGATGGTAGACTCACACAACGGACCCTTAATTTGAATTGGCTCATCCTCCAAGTCAAGAGTCAATAAAAGATTGTCAAGTGACTCTGAACACATATCCATATCGACACTGCTTATCTTTACAGGTTTCTTTTGATTTCTACAGACCTTTTGAAAATGGCCAATCTTTTTACATATGGAACAGCGTTTACTCAAAGCTGGGCAGCCTCTAAAATTGCCTATGTGAAATTTAGAACCACATCTGTAGCAGAAATTCTGAACTTTAGACTGAATTGGTTTAAAAGATTTATCCTTAGAACCAATTGCATACAAACCCTCCTCGTTATATTCTTCTGAAATCATGTTCACCTTAGGGATTGATTCCGACAGCATTGCCTTGGTTGAAATTACAGATCTTTCAATGCTTAACGCCAGGTCTATTACCTCTGAGAGTGGAGGATTCTTGCAACTAAGGATTCTTTCTTTAATTTTAGACGAAGAACAATTAAATACAAACTGATCCCTTATGTAATTTTCCAGTAGGGGACCAAAATCACAAGAAATTGCCAAAACCCTCAGGGCGGAGACGTATTCCTCGACCTTTTCATCCTCCTTCTGTTTTCGCTTATAAAAATTATGCCTTTCAAGCATAATATTAGGAGATTCCTCAAATTGATTCTTTAATCTGGCAATTGCTTCTAAATAGACGTCCCATTGACCGTCTCCTGATTGCCCAGAAGGAGGAGGAATCGGCGTTAAGCTCTTAAAAATGCGTTGGGCAGCTAGACCTAAACTGCCAAACAATAAAGCAAATTTTCGGGGAGGTGAGTATTCAGATGCATCTATAGCCACTAGATGGTTCTGAAATAAACCTAACCACTCTGCCCATAGCATAACTGGTTTACCAGGTTTGTCCAAGAATGGAGGAGGTTGAGTGACTTCTCGTGCTGAAGCCATATTAAAATTGTTCCCTGTAGTATTATCGAGGTGAGTGTATCACCGAACACTCAAGATACTAGAACCTTGATATCACTCCTTGATATCGTACTAGAGGTGCACTTTAAATTTAAGGTGTGCGTGTCACCGCAGAGTTAAAAACAAAACCCCAAAAGAAAAAAAAAACTTTCGACACGCATGCTGAACACTATTCTTTAGTACACAGGAATGTTCCGAGCGTGATCCTGTGTCAGTTTTACTTGTTAGGCAGATCAAACTAGAAGAAAACGCTTTCTAGACTCTGTGTGCTTCAAATAACAAAACCGTGGTTAGCAATTGAGGCCACTGAGGCAGGACGCCAATCCCAATATGGCGGCACGTTCCCCCGACGTTCGATCCTGAAGGCTCACGTCACGCAATAACAGCAGAGCGTCCTTCAGCAATGCCCAGCGTCTGGACGTCACAGAAGCCAAGAAGCGGGAGCGCGTCACAGAGGGGCCGGGAACCAACAGCGTGTCGGAGTCAGGAGAATGCAGGTAATGACTCGTGTTCCGAGAAGTTTTTTTTAAAAAAAAATGAAGTCAGTTAGGAGATCACCAGCGGGCGGGCGAATCCGACCATGTTTAAGCTTTTAGGCCGCAGAGAACTCATTTCTCAGGGCGCAGTCTCCGACAGTCAGCCAGGTCAATCCCGGAATCTTTCACCGGTAGCAGGAGGGCCTCAGTCGAGCGTACACAACCACTTGATTAGGTAAATCCTACCGTTATTCCGCAACCACCGCGATGCCTTAGATAGTCCAGCAATCCGGTAGAGAGGTGCCGACGGCACGGTCAAGGTCCCTCAGGCCACGCCGATTCAACTTCGTGTGTGTCCAGGGGTCCGACGGTCTCGCAGTTATTAGCTCTGCGTGGGTCGTTCGTTCGGTCGGTCGGTGGGTGAAGCGACAAAATCCCGATCGTCGCCAAATGTAATGATTCACTTAGTCATTACTTAAGGTTTAACTTTAAGTTTATTGTAATGTACTTCACCCACAACAAGGAGCGCCTCCTCAGCCCGAAGTCCGATCAGCAACTGCCTCAGCCCATCGAACCCCGAACCGAGGAAGACTCCACGTCCTTCATTCTAACAATACACTCCACATTACCTATACAGAATTCCAACCCCATTCAATTACATCACCACTACAAAGGGGTCCCAGGGATTTGGAGATACAGTGATTTGTCCAATAAAACCCAATGCCCTCAAACGGGGTCACTCATTCTCCTGTTGCCACAGCCGTGTATATTTTGGTCTATAGCTGTCGTGTGTGGTGTACGTAGTGTGTTGAAGCACATTAGTGTATGTATTGCGTGTATGTAGGATTCATTTATTTGTATAAATAATGTTTTAGCGAGCAGTAAACATCAGGAACCTTTCCACTTCTGGCCTCTTGCCTTCAAACTACAGAAAATACATACCTCAGAAGTTCAGGAATTCAATCTTTTCTAAAGAACAGCACCATCACTACTAGGAGTATCTAGGCGCTGTGAATTAGTAGGACATGTGAGGTAATAAGAAGCTCTTCAGAGTTGCTCTTGTGAGAGATGTAGAATGTAATTTTTATAGTTTCCTGGCAGGGCCCCCCGATTTGGGTTGTGTTGTGAGGAATTATGAAGGAGGGGGAAAATAACCACTTCCTGAGAAGACTGACCTGACTCCAGGCTGCTTGGGTTTTGGCGTTGACTTGTTGAGTCTGGAGTCTTGAGTGAGTCAATAGGGAGGCTCAGGGACTTGGCACAAGGAGATGGTGAATCATCTGTGAGCGCCATGTTGGTGGCCATGTCTTAATCCTCGGTCTATGGTTGCGTTTGCTCATGAGACATCTAACATCTGAAAGTGGATTGTATGTGAAGGTGTCTTCAGTAGAGGACATCGCTAAGGGACATCAGTGCAGTGGTGTATTGAATTTCCTTCATTGCCTAGCTGGAACGCTGGAGCACAAGGCAAATATTGGGTGTATATTTCTGCAGGTAGCAATGTGTTGTAAAATTGTTTTTACATTATTTTCAAATTTCTATTAGCTCTTGTAGGAAGCCCTTCCACTCGCCCAACAATTTTAGAGAGCTCTGTCCATATTCCAACCTTGAAACACAATTACCTGTGCTCTGGCCTAGAATACATTTGTATGTGTTGCCAGAGTCAAGCACTAGTAAATTGTTAGTGAATACCACAAACTTATGACTTTGTGGCCGTGCATCAGCATTTCCATGTGGACGCACCAAAAAACAAGCATTGGCAGAGCTAGTTCCTGTGTTGACCACAAGTTTTTTGGCTTTGAGCTTTGTTTGTTTTAATCATGGTTTTTGCAAAACTTTATTCTTGGAAAACCTGCCTGGCATCAGCATCATCATTCTACAAAAAAAAGCCTACAAGCAAAAATATTTTGGCTCTCAAAAAGCACACATTGCCATACCAGTCACTTGAGGGAAATGCTTTGTGTATGTATGTTTCCCTTGTACAAGGACAGAATGTTATCACTCACAGTGAAGTTAGCCAATGGCTGAGGTAGGCTGACCTATTGCCTTATGCTGTATGCTGTAGTGAGTGGAAGGAAAATGGGAATGACACAATAACAAGTCAATGGATGAAGATGGCTAGCTGAAAGCCCCTACATACAAGTATACTTTACATATAATTGTGGCAAAATCCAAAGGTTAAGAACTAACTCCAAATCGAACAAGCAAGCATTTGCAAAGCCAATCATGGGTAAAACATGGCTTGTTGAACATAGATGAGATGTACTTGCAAATTGTTGGATTGCGTATTGCATTTCAGGTTTTCAATTTGACCAATCTTTTGACTTCTTACCAACAAAATATGAGTGTCTTCCTGGTCGAGGACCACACTGCTTTTTCTCTTATCTGTCTTGTATCAAGACCCTGCTGGACTATGGGGTGAAAGAAAGCTTGACTAAGCAGCTACCTATGTTATGACATCTCTTTATTAATGTAATAACTGCACTTTCACAATTGCTTTATTAACCTTCCTGCTTTCTCAAATTTGCTTGAAAATGCACCATTTGTCCACTCTTTTTTCAAAATTTTCTCGGGGGAAAACCCCCGCGAACCCCCCTTAGGTTGTTTGGGCTCGCTCGCTACGCTCGCTCACTGCGGTGCAGTATGACAATCATTTTACGCCTCACCACTTTCAAATGTCACCAGCCGCCACTGATGAATATGCTGGATCTATGGGAGCACCCAGAGAAAACAACTAGTGGAGACCTACTAAAAATGAAATCCAGGTATTGGGAGGTTGTGGGCGAGTGTTATGCTACTAGATCATCTAATGGCCGCCTAACAATGCTATTCCTAAATGCCAAGCCATGCCCACGATTTGAACCTTTCCTGGATCAAATCACGCCACCACTTGCCAAACGTTTATATGCTAGATTTAGATATGGCAACTTGCTTCTAAAGTTTTCCAGCAAGGAGGCTACTTTTCTTTTGTATTAAATACCAACTGATACGCAGGAGGTGGATAAGACCGATTTGTTTAAACGTTGGATCTAGGCAATATAAGACTGCATACAGAATTTTAAAAACGGATACATCTGGGCCAAAAGTCTTTGTTGTTAGTCGTTTTTTATTCTTCTTTTGGATTACTTGACAGAAGTGTTTATCCTAGGTTGCACTGATTGTTAATATCAGAAAACAAATCTTTTTTGATTATGATATGTTGGCCAATGGAAATAATGAATCTGTGTACTGTATATAAGTTTTTTCCTAATATTCTTGTTTGTGGCGTGACTATTAATTGTAAGGTTGCCAATCTGAACCTTGGGTTTTTAATGTATGTTTTTATCCCAGTCATTTTATTGTATATTTTAAATTCAGTCCCTGAAATTGATTTTATTGTAAAATGATGAATTTTCTTATCTTAGTATACTTTGCTGGTTTAAACAAAACAACCGAATAAAGTTATTTCTATACTATTATGTGATTATTTACTTATACCGCATTGCTATCAATTACTTCTTTACAATCAAAATTCCCATCATAATTACTGGATAATGTTTTATTAGTATTTTTGTATTTTTTCCACAATTGGTTTATCTCCTCAACAGGTCTTTCAAGAACTCAGTGGCGAGGGTGCTATTGTCAGCACCTATCAAAGAAGCTAAGAACTTGAAACGTGCGACCGCAGACTTATGTAAGAGTGAGCACAGCCTTAGTTCTAAACAAATGGCTTCTATGCCCACACCAGATGATAACACAATTGCTTGAAATCCTGCCCATCCCTGAGATTTCTTAAAATCATAAATGCTCTCTTTAATCAATCCCAGCAGATCATAAACGAGAATTGGGGACGTTTTTGCAAGATATACCTAAAGCCTGTGGGCCCGATTCACAGAACTAATCTGAGACAAAATCCTAAACTTACTACTTTTGGTATTCACAGAAGGCACTTACTACTTTTGGTATTCACAGAATGCACTTACTACTTTTGGTTAAACTTATTACTTTTGTTAAACTTATTACTTTTGGTTAAACTTACTACTTTTGAGCATTATAGAAGGCATTTAGTAGTAGTAAAGTTAGTTTACTACTACTAAATGCCTTCTGTGAATACTAAAAGTAGTAAGTTTAACCAAAAGTAGTAAGTTTAACCAAAAGTAGTAAGTGCATTCTGTGAATACCAAAAGTAGTAAGTTTAGGATTTTGTCTCAGATTAGTTCTGTGAATCGGGCCCTGTGTTCTTAACCTGTGGTCCGAGGACCCTTGGGGTCCACAAGGCCTACTCAGGGGGTCTGCGACTGTTTTACAAAATTGAATAATATTACATTTAATAAATTAAAATGAATAAAGTATATAAATGAGCAAAATTTAAAATTTGAAACCTTTCCTATATTTGATAGTGAATTAAACAAAATATTTCAAAATTGAAGCATTTGTTTGGTGTATACTTGATTTTGTATTTTTGTGCTTTGTTTTGAGGTTCACAGAAATTAATTTTGCCGGGGTCCCTGGCTTCCAATAATGACTCTGTGGGGGTCCCCAGATCTGACTAATGATTTGGCGGGTCCACACAAATCAAATGGTTAAGAACCGCTGCCTTAAGAAATAAAGTTATTGTTAAACCACAATACTGGTGATTAAAACATAATAAGCTAATCATGGCTTCCTTTGATCTAGTTACCTCTCTACCTCTAGCTACCTCTCTCTCTACTTGTTCATAATGTTAATCAAGTGTAATTGTATTGTTATGAACAATACCTAGATATTTATAACTATTCACAACCTCAAGTCTCAAATTATTTATAACGAACTTAACAAGGATTTTCTACCCCCACTTGCACCGCTAAGTCTTCTTTACATAAACTGCTTATATATTTATTGTACTGTGCTCTCCAGGGCATGCAGTTGGTGTTGGATCCTATTGGCATGTCATCCTAAACAATTATATTATCAGTGTACAAATAAGTGTTTAAAAGGAGCTCTCCTAAACATGGAAGATTGTCCCTCACTGAATAAAGGGTAACCGGAAGATCAAAAATAAAAAAGCCAGAACAAAACACACCTGTTTAAATTTGTTACACAAATGCACTTTTGCTGTTCCAAAGGTGCTCCGCATTTATTTGTGGCCAAGTCTTTGTGGGGAATGCAAATTAGTAATGAAAAGAGAGAGTTAGGGCCCCCAATAGCAACTAATATAGACCACAAAAGATTTTGGTCCACCCTGTCAAAAGCTGATTTAAAATCAACAAAACAAATACACAAGGAACCAGCTTCTGACACTTTATGCATAATATGGTTTAAAGCAAATATTTGATATAAAGTCGCTTGTTTCGGTTTAAACTCTGCCTGTTCTCTTTGGATCAGTTATGAAGCATTATGAGGCATCTGCCCAGTCCTCAACTGCCTGCTCCTAAAGTTTGTGCTTTGAAATGATTGGGATCTGTTTTAAAACTTTTGCTAATAAAATTAACATTTTTTTTAAGAAAACAAAGATATGTTCTGACAAATTGAACTGACTCCCTAAATATGTGTGGGGAGAAGTCTTAAGCCAGCAGAGATGCTGGCGGGCAAACAGTACTGCTAAGAGTAACCTTTGGTTAAAATCGTAGGGTACATTTCATGCCATTGAAAAGAGTCTTTTGGGCAGAAATAACTGGTTAAAAAAGTTACCTTCAGTCTTCTTTGATCATAAGTCATCTTTTCTCTTAGTAAATAATCATGCATATTGCCCTTCTTATCGAAACACTCAATTGCATTAATCAGTTGGTTTAGAGTCATTGGGACACTTCTACTTCAAGCAGTGTCTGTAAGTGAAGATATTTTACCTAACATTTTAAGTACCTGAGAATTACAAGAGTATTTACTTGAATATTAATGCCTTCATTATAAGTAAGCCAAAGTGAATTTTGTGGAGCAGTTTTAGTTTTGTTGTGAAAGGAAATGGGCCTGTTTAGTGTATTTCATTGTGATTGTTATTATCACAATCCAGTGGGAGGAGTCAGTCCCATTTTGTACCAGTCTCTTCAACAGCACTTTTATGATTACCCATACTGGCTTCCATGGATTGAACTTTTTGCACAACTTGAGCTTCTACATTATCTGGATTTGAGGGTGGCTGTCCTCTTGTTCTCTGATTTTGTCGCACACAGGAGCACAAGATTGTAGGCTTTAGATCAAGTTTAATACATTTGCCATGAGGCAATTCAGGTACGGGTTTGTCTTCACAACTCGTGCAGTTGTGATTGAACTTTATTTGTTATTGACTTCGCTCTTAAGATTTATGAGTCCAAATTAATTTTTTCCTTAGTCTTGCTGGGCATTTCATTGTTCTATATGGCACTCAGAAAACATATTCAATGTTCACTAGTGATATCACTTGGTAATATTATTGCCTAGGTCCCCAGAGGTTATTTTTGATTCAATCGTACTTAGCTAACCAGTTTGATTACCTCTTCCTTCGCAGATCTGAGAGAGTGACTGCATAAGTAGTAAGGGGGCATATGTTTAAAATCCTTTTTGCGGTCAGAAATGGCCCGATTTGCAGAAACAGGCCATTTTCGACTGCAAAAACGCTTTTTGATATGTACAAAACACAAGTTGTGATTTGGTAACATGTTACCGAATTGCAATTTGTGTTTTGCGATTCAGTATTTGGAAAGTGCGTGTTTAGGGCGTACCTTCCAAATACCAAATTGCAGTGGTATGTATGAAGGTTTGCGATCGAATTACGGTTGCAAAACAGCATTTTTACCAACACTTTAAGGGTGATGGTAACCATTCGCTAATGGGAAGGAGTCCCCACCCCTTTCCCTTTGTGAATGTTCAAACCAATATTTTTTAAGAGCAGGCAATGGTCCAAGGGACCATTGCTGCTCTTAAAAAATGAAATTTAAACATTTAATTTTTTTCTTTTTAAATGCATTCCCAGTTTCCTTTAATGAAAATGGGCTGCATTTAAAAAAGAAATGCTTTATTAAGAAGGAACCACAGACATGGTGGTCGTCTGTTGACTCCAGCAGGCCACCATCCCTGTGATGGCTGCAATTCCTAATGGGTCACAAACTGTGACCTACCTCATTAATATTCATTATTTAGGTCTATTGTGACCCCATTAGGAATCGCTATTTCCAGCTTCTAGGTTTTTGTACATTAGGAATTGTGATTTCTTAAGTGCAATTTGCAAAGAATCGCAATTAGGAAATCGCAATATCTAAATTCTGCACATATGGCCATAAGTATCTATCATAGATGTAGCTGTTGCGATGTTTGAAGAGTATCATCGGAGTTTAGATCCCTCACGAAATGCACTCTGGGCATATATGCTATTTTTAGAACAATCATTATTTTGATTCCAACTATTTAATATGAAGCTCTCGGCCTTTGAGGCTTCATACAGTTCGTATTGTGGCAGAATAGAAAAAGTTTTAGTCTTAGGGTGTGATTTTGGTGAGGCCTAAATGTGGGTAGGCTGCGTTGCCCATCTTGGAGTCCAGTATACGCCTTAGTCATTACCGCAGCAGTAGTTGCGCAAGTCTCTGATGGTTGAATGGGCGTGTAACCATAGTATTGATTGCTAAAATTCTCGATTGAGCCAGTTGCTTCCACAGCTGCATCACTTTTTATTACAAATACTGTTTTTATCCTCCTTTTTACCTTCCGTCTTAATCCTCTATCTGTTTTTTCAGGAGCATAACATAGTGGTTCAAAAACATTCCTCAGTAACAATTCCACAAAGAGATCTGGAGGAAATCTTGAGGAGCATATAGTTATCAGGATCACACAAGCACAAAGTGCCTGAGTATTTACATCTCTTCTGACAAATATATTTTGGAAATTTACATCAATCAATAAGAAAAAAATTCATGATTTTAGATGTCCTCATTAAGTGCCCATAAGATCCATGACAATGCCTTCAAGAAGCTTTGTGAAATGTCTTAGCTCTCGTATCTCTGTGTAGCCAAAAGCAAAGGACGTAAACTGAAAAGACTGACAACCATGCTGGACGCTGCCCTCAAACCCCCTTCCTGGACTGCTTGAATCCTTAGATCTACTTAGGTCTTCCCAGGGCTCCTTTTCACTGGCTTGATAGCAGCCACTACTGACCTCTGATAGCTAGCCAACTCTGCCTGCAGTGACTGCTGCCCTGTAATTTAAAAAATTGGATAAATCATCTTCTCTGCGATTGTAAATGACATGTTCCACATAAATTAGCCCATCTAATGCTTTTATGTCCTTCAGCACTAACAGCACACAAGATAATTGTTCATAAATTGGGTTATTAGGTGAAGGAGGGAAGCGCCCACCTCAAGTAATAATCACAATACTTGTTTGGGTGAACTACTAAAGTTACTAAATTAAACTGAGCTCAATCCCTTGGTATCTATGCCACAGAGCAGACAGGCAATGTGTAAAGTATTAATGCAATACTAAAACAGTATTATTATTTTTTATTTCTGTTTATTGAAAACATCTGTGGGTACAAGCAGGATATTACAGCAGAGCACTCTCATTTGTCCATTAAGAAAGGAGCTGGAGCTCCATACATCCTGTACATATTGTCTTCTAGTGCAGGAGCCCATCATCATCATCATGCTATACAGTTATATACTGAGTTGCAGGTTACACCACATAGAGCTTCAGGTAGAAAGGAAAAGAAACCAGAGGAGGAATGGGAAAGGGGAGGGGGGAGGGGAGGCTGACCTCCTCATGCCGTGCCCAGTCGTCGTTACGTTTCTAACAGCCATCAGTCTGATTCATTTCCCTCAGATGCAATCGGCAACAAAAGGGGCAGGGGAGTGAGATCGACTGTAATCCTTCGCGCTCTGCTGCAGGTAAGTCTGTAGCGGCTCCCAGATATCTCAGGGGCGAGTTTGGACAGGCATGAGGTTCCAGTAGGCAGACAGTTGCCCGTGGCAAACCGATGCGTCTCGGAGCCAGTCCTCCCGATGGGGAACCTGGCGACGGCCCCAGCACATCACTATAAGTTGTTTGGCAAGGAGCAAGAACATGGAGAGATTAATTTCCTGTTGCCCACGGGGGTGTTACCAACATATCCCAGCAGCACAATCAAGGGGGAGCGTTCCATAAGTAGATCTAACATTGCATCAATTGCATTAAATATGTCTCCCAAATAGTGACTGATGTCGGGACAGTCCTAGGACAGGTGCAGGAAAGTCACGCTAGGGGCCAAGCATCTCACACATCGCGCTTCATCAATCAGGCCTATCTTGTGCAGCCATTCTGGTGTCCTATATAATCTGTGTAAGAATTTAAAATGAATCAGACGCAGCCTATAGTTAGGGGAAAATTCTCTAGTCCGTGCACAGCAGAATGCCGACTGTTCTTCCGAAATAGGCATGCCCAACTGGGCCTCCCATTCCTGACGCGCTTTAGCGACGCATACTGGCACTGTGCGCTGCATTTCAGTGCATAGCCGTGTGAACAATTTAAGAAGCTTTCTAGCACCTGAAACGTGGGTGGCGCTGCTGAAAAGGAAGCAAAGCTAGCGCGTGTGGCCCGGAGCTGGTAATAGGTCATTCTGTCTAATACACCAATCTCTTCTCTCTTCAAAGCATGGCGCGGCTCTATGAAGGCTCCATCTGGGAACGCATCTCCAATTGGGTTGAGCTGGAGTCTCTTCAATCTGGTGCAGGTCCCAGTGTCTGCAGAGAATGGTAAAGCGGGATGTCTGATTAGCGGTATAGAGGGGGGCATATAGCACCTCTAGCCGAGCCCTCCGGCGCAGCCCATGCCATGCCCATGCAGTGCAGTCAACCTTGTCCACTGTGGACCGCGGTCTAGGCTGCGATCTATAGAGAACCGTGCTCAGTGGGTGTGGTGCCGCTTGGGCATGTTCGGGCGCTGTGTGTGCCATAAATTGGGTAGGGTATACCCAGTGAAATCCGATTTGCGCCTGCGCGCAGCTAAAATAAAGATTCATGTCTGGTGCGCCCAGTCCACCCTGCTCAAAGGGTAATGTTAGGGTTTCCCAAGAGACCCTGGGTTGTTTTCCAGCCCATGCCAAGATGATCATGTTCGAGCGTAATCTACGCCTAAAGCTGCTGTTAAGAGGGAGGGGAAGATTAATAAATAAATAGAGAAATTTGGGCAGAATTACCATTTTGGCTATTGCCAGTCGGCCAGCCAGAGACAAAGGCAATCCCAACCACCTCTTCAGTCGGCTTTCCAGCCATTCAATCAGTCGGCCATAGTTGAATCGCCATAGTGCTTCAACATCACGGCTTAACCAAATTCCCAGATATTTCACCGGGCCCACCGCCTATCAGAGCAGGAATTCCGAAAGAAGCACCCTGAAAACAAGTGTTTCAGGGTACTCCTGAATTCCAGGAGAGAGGGCGCCCGCCTGAGTGCCAGAGGTAGGCCATTCCACAGCCTGTGGGCGTAGCTTGAACGATATGATTACATGTCTTCTCTTTGTTACAGTACGGTATTTCAACTCTTGCCAAGGCTGCCTCAAGGTACCTTATGTAACTGTCTCATGTTTGAAAACAATTCTTGGTAGCTTCCACGTGTGTCTCAATGCTTAATGAACGGGTTCATCAATGGAGTTAGAAAAACTAGCTATTCCGGAATGAAGAGAAAACAGAAATCTTACTCTTGGGCTCTGTGAATCCAGTCACACTTGCTATTACTTGGCCTCTAGCCCCTTTCACCGGCTATGGGAAAACTAGAGTTGGTAACCTGGAAGAGTCGCTTGATAGTGAGCATTTATTTGTCTCTCTGTAAATTAGCATTTCGTCACATATGTCTGTTTATCGGTTATCTACCACTTCACCACTGGCAGAAAATGGGTCAAATTATTGTATTGATATAGGTACCTCTGCTTTAATGCATTTAACTTTTCTGTTAGCTTCTATATAGCTCTAACAGCTCAGTGGGTTAATGAACAAGCCACGATGCAGTTGTGTGCGCAAACTCACTGTCATCGTTTTTAATATTATTTTTATAAGGACAAGTAATTTACCTTTTTAACTCCTATTATTGTCATCCCTTGAACCAGCTGAATGCAGTACATACGATCTCAGCAGCTTGGTTGAGCTGGTGCAACAGGTCAGTAAGTTAATGCACTTATTTTATGGAATGTAAAAGGTTCTACTTTAAAGTGTAAAGAATACTTTTTTATTTTCACTCTTGAAATTTTTCTATGTATACATCCCATTAAGCACTTCAATCAACCATGGTTAGCCATCTTGCTACTCAGGAGGGTTAAATCTTAAAGATGTGTAGGATGATGCTTATATTAACACAAGGTTACCATAATAATATACATAAAGCAATTATGAACCAATGTTAACACAAAACCTCACGGTTTCTGTTCTTTCTCAAGACACAATGATAGGATTTTGCCCAAAAAACAGATGAAGCAGAAATGACTTCATTCCACATGGTCTGCTGGTTCAGGCATCTGGTGAAAACTGGCAGTCTATTAGGCGTTGCTCATGTTAACTCCTTTTTTTCACATCTATTTATGCCTTGATAAGTAAACTAGGAATATATCTCAGTGTGTAGTGCAATTCCTGCATAGTTTATGCAACACCTACAAATGACAGGATCTGATCAGCATTTGCCGAATTCAGCCATTTAGTCTTCGAGAGTATTAAACAGGCTACACTAGAATGAATTTACTGGAGATGTGACCAAGGGTCTAGAGATGCTGACTTTAGAACCGGGGGATCCAGGTTCGAACCCTGATTTCGGCACTTGGCTCAACAGCGCAGCCAGCCTTGCAGACCAGAGTTGCTGCCTGCAATTATGAAGCGCCACCTGCCACAGTCCTCCAGACTGATGCAGCCAAAATAAATACCACCCTGTGTGTGTTAATATAATAAGACAGATGCCAATGGCAGCGCGTGATCCGGCAGCTGTTGCAGCCTGCAGTCGGTGCCTCAGCCTGACGGTGTTAGTTACTCTAGGTCAGAGGTCTTCAAACTTTTTTGCTCTGAGCCCCCCTTAAGCAAAATGTTTTGAGGTCGGGCCCCCCTCCAAAACTTTATGTATAGATTGGGGGAGCGGGAGGGACATGGCTATGTTCAGGGGGCAGGCACCCTCCCCCGCAAACAATCAATCACAGAGCTAAATAAACCATATTTACAATACTTGTGCCTCAGTAGGCACTGGTACTCTAACAAAACAATGGCACTCCTAGGTATCATTCAGAAAAAAATTCAAATACTCAAAGACCTAATTAGCCGCCACATGCAATTAATGCTGTCCACAATGAGTCACAAATATATCCACCGTATGTGTTTTTGAGAAAGTTTATCAATTTCCTTAGTGCACAATAACAGACACAAGAAACACTCGATTCACTGAACATAATAAAAAACGAGCAAAGTGTCCCCACTGAAACAGAACCACAAGGAAAAGAAAACAACATCTTTTGACGTCTGCAACTTTAACAAGCAAACTAACAACATGGGGACATTGAAACTAACAACGTGGGGCCATTAAAAGGCCAGTAGACTACTAAAGATGATTTCTTGTAGTTGTTCCTTATGAGAAACACACATGTACAGGAGTATGCTGCATGGAAATCTATCTGCATTTTTCCCACATTCGCTCATTTATTCCCCTGTTGCTCTCCTAGTGTACATCTGACATGCCTACCAACCGTCTACCATTTTTGATTTCCATAACCTCTTGCAATTTTCTCTTTGCCTTTTCCATCCATAGCATGTTCAATTCATTTTACTATTCTACCTCACGCCTCATCTTTTTCCACCTAAACCTCTGTCCACCTTCCTCCTCTTCCTGTCTTCATAGCCCTCCACCCCCAACTCCTTAACGCCCCAACTAATTCTAATATAGAATCACGTGCACTTTTTTCCTTAAACAATCACTCCACTACAGACCCAAAAAGTAAATAACAAACATTACAATTTATGACGCCAATAGCTTTAACTTTTACAAATGCCAGACCTTTACTGTGAAAACACAAAACACTTACTTACATCGGTTCTCGTGTGTATGAAATGCGAACACCTGACAGAAACTCCCTACAAATGACGCCAGTGATAATCCCCATTTGAGCTGTGTTGCTGTTTGAGTGGTGCCTGAACCCTGTATCGAGGGGCTTCTGTATATCACATTTCTGTATTCATAGCTTGACTGACACAGCTCAACATTCTGTCCCAACAGCTTGCAAGACAGGTCACTCCTATGTGCTCCTCAACTGGAAATACAATGGTATGCATTACGGTGTTACCAGGGCAGAGGCCTTTGACTGAACCACCGCACACGCCCGCGATAAAATCTGTGCGCCTCAGAGCCATCGGGGATGACTTGATAAGTGGCGCCCGCTGCAAGCGCTGTGCCTCGCGCTCACCGGATTTCTTTTTAAGCAACCTCCTTGACCCTGCCAGCACATTTACTGACCCCTGCCCTCACTGTACTCCGGAATAATTGAAGACAGCCTGGAAATGCGGCAAATAAAGATCGCCGCACTTCCAGGCCATCTTCATTTACATGCATCTGCAGAGGTATTCGCGCCCCCTTGGGAACCCATCCACGCCCCCCCAGGGGGGCGCGCCCCACAGTTTGAAGACCTCTGCTCTAGGTTAGTGCTCTTCCATTTCTGGGGCTTTACAGCAGTTTTAAGATCTTCTTGGAGTTTCTTGTTGCTCAAATGTCTGTAATTTCTGATATTTATATGTTTTCCTTGTCTTGATTGCTTGATTTTGCTCGGGAGAAAGCGTCACTCAGTCGTTGAAATGTCACCCATAATTACACAGAAATTATTAAAATGTCACACATAGCAAACTGAAACCTTGGCAGCTATGCAATTCGGCTAACATCATAAACAATGATTTGACAATAAACGCATGATCCGAACTGCGGATGCTAGTGAAGCATTATTGTAATGCATTGAATTCTGTCAGGCTCCGGAGGCTCCGATTATGCTTCTCTTTTCTTTACTACTTTCCAACAGCAGCCAATCACAATAAAGTTTTTAATATTACTACATTTCCCATGATACCATCACATCACATCACATGGCAAACCATAGAGCTCTGCCCTATATAAATCTCTCACAAAGTCTGTGTCCTCTTTCTTTGCTGCTTCACAGCCAGTTAAGTGCTCTTCAATTTTATACCTGTGACTTGTTTAATTGGTCTAATTTGATTCTCATACTTTGATATACTGCTTTGAAGTGTTGCGCGACTCGCGCTGCTTGAAGGTGTTGATTAGGCATTGTTTTTTCCGCTGTGGTTTTGAGTTATTCGCGCGACGGGCGCACATTGTTTAAACGAGAGGGGCTCGCAGCAGTTGTGGTGTACTGGGAGCGCTTTGCCTCTCGATGGGGCGCCCTGCGCCCGCGTCTGAATTTAGTGTGGAGCGGGAGAAGGGAGCGAGGATGCGCGTCTGATTGACGCGTGGTCCTCTTTCTATTATAACGAGGTGTCGGCACCGCGCATGCGCAGCAGCCATTTTTTATTGCCTTCGGCAGTCGGAAGGCTTTGGTTGAACGCGGGGAGCCGCGTATAACTGCTCCGGTATCCCTGACCCTCGTGGCTGCTCCCTTGACGCCCTGCATGATTATTCCTCAGCAGGGTGGTAAAATCAAGCATAGGCATTGCCTAGAGTAGTTGGCAAGCCCTCCCTCCACCATATATATTTCTTGGGTACAGTGATTTTGTGACCTGGTTTGTTGGCGGTTGGTTCGACTCCCCCATTATTGCTCCTGAGTCAGGGTGCAATCACCCTAGATGTACTGTGTTGGTCCTTAGTCTTATCCTCCTGGGACATTACTCCTGCATTGCAGAAACATAACATGGCAGAATTCTATGAGGAGGACTATTTCTACGAGGAATCCTCGGGGTCCCTGGAGCAAGACCTGGTTAATGCATTGGATGTAGGGGTGCAGCATTCAGTCAACAAGGACTTAGTTCGTGCCATTGAACCTTTGAAGCGCCACCTCTATGGCTACGCAGAACAACAAGGCTGGCTGCCTGCTCCTCCATTGCGGGCCAGACTCAGTAGGAAGACCCCCAGGGGGCCCCACGCAACGGATTTTGCAAAATTGGCCAATAGCATGACCGCTGAGTATGATTATAGCGCTCCTTCGGAGTCTGCTGCCACCGACGCCTTCCAAGAGGACGACGAAGGTTCCTCTTCCCATCACAGCTCAGACCAAGAGGACGCCCCGGACCCAGCAAGCGCTCACGGAAGGAGCACCATATTAATCCCCCTGCACCACCAAAATTACTCACCTTTGAGCCCTCAGAGATTATTCATCCCAAATACACAGCCTGGCTACCTTGCCAGGAAGTGGCAGAGTATGTACAGGCTCACCTACGTAAGGCGTTTGACAAGGAGGTACGGGCTAGATTACGCTCCGAGTGCCCGAGACTAGATCTCCTGGGTAAGGTGGCTGACACTCCGAAAGTGGACCCCACAATGGTGACCTACCTCAAACAATACTCCAAAGACCCTAAGAAAGGGATCGATAGGGCCTGGCGCTCCTGCCAAGACAATCTCCTTGACATAACCGGCCCCTTAACAAAAATACTAGAATTGGGTTACCGGGCGAAGGAATCGGCATGGCAATAGACCCTGAAGAGCTAATAGGTTGGGCACAAAGGGTCATATGCCAACTGGGGAACGCAAACTGCACCATGTCCAGTGAGAGACAGCGATCCATCCTCTTGAAATTGGACCCCAAGCTCTCCGAGCTTTCCACTTCTGAGACTGGTCCCCTGGCCCAAGGCCTCCTGTTTGGAAGCCCTTTCTCAAAGAACTGACCAAATTCGTCGCCACCTTTAGCAGCCTAGATAAGGCACAAGGGTACCTCTGAAAAGCCTTCCGACCGGTTTTCAGCAGGGCTGGATGATTTAGAGGGCGTTCGTTTGGCCGGGGTTACCAGCAAGGCCCCCAACGAGGTTATTACCAGCAACAGCGTGGGGGTTATCAGGACCCTAACAATCCCACGTTCTACCCAGACGCTCCAGAAATCACTTTAGAAAAGGTAGATATGGAGCAAACCAAGGAGGCAGCCAGGATTTAGGAACCATAGGTGAGGCTTATTCTGTGTTCAGAAATGGTGTTGGGGGCGGGATTCTATCCTTCCTTCATGTTTGGCAGACGATCTCGCAGGATGCATGGGTTCTAGAGACAGTGCAGGAGTACAAATTGGAACTATACAGCTCCCCCAGACAAGCCTCCTTTCCCCCAAAAATGTCTTTTCCCCATCAAGATCAAAACTTTATCTCCTCCAAAATTCAGACCCTTCTACAAAAAGGGGCCATAGTAGTCACGGATCCTAATCCCCTGGGTTTTCTCAGCAGTGTCTTCTTAGAAGAGAAGAAAGGGGGCAGAGCCCGACTAGTGCTGAACTTAAAAGATTTCAATGGTTGGGTCGTTTACCGACACTTCAAGATAGAAGGCATCCATCTACTCTGCAATCTCCGCCAGGAAAGGGACTGGATGGTCCGGCTGGACTTAAAGGACGCCTACCTTTCCATTCCCATTTTTGCGCCCCATTGGCGTTTCCTGCAATTTATGTGGCAAGGAATATATTATGAGTACAAAGTCCTTCCCTTCGGTCTCTCATCGGTGCCATGGTGTTTCACGAAACTCCTTCGTCCAGTGGTAGAGTCCTTGAGGGCTCGGGGGTCCAGTTAATTATTTATCTGGACGATATGATTATCATGGCGAGCTGTCCTCAGTTGGTGGTCACTCATCTCGAGTGGTCAATCACTCTGCTTCAGAACTTAGGATTCATTGGGAACCCTCAGAAATAGATTCTGATACCGTCTCATGGGATAGAATTTCTAGTGTTCCAGATAGACTCTCGCAGTTGCCAACTGATTCTACCAGCTCAGAAGGTCAGGACCATCAAGAGAGAGTTGAGATTGATTTTGAGCCGCCTGTGTCTTTACGATCTTTAGCCCAAGTGGGGAGCCTACTGGCCTCCTCGATACAGGCGATTTTTCCAGGGCCCCTGCACTACCGAGCGCTCCAGAGAATCAAGATTCAGCATGTCCGGAAAGGCCTCGGCTATGCAGAACAGATTCTCCTCTCGGAGGAGGCGAGGTCGGAGATGTCGAGGTGGTTGGATCACATGGAGGCCTGAAACGGCAGGGCCATCTCTGGCTCATCTCCAGAGATAGTGATTGAGTCGGATGCTAGCTGGGCTGGGGAGCCAGGTGCGGACCGATCTCCACAGGGGGCAGGTGGTCCCAAGACGAACTGACCTTACATATCAATTGTCTGGAGCTTCTGGTGGGCTCCTTTCCAATTCGCAGTCTCTCGCCAATGAAGACGGATTATTGCATTTTACTTCGTATGGACAATGTCTTAGCGGTTCGCTATGTGAACAAGCTGGGGGGGAACGAGATCTCGGGTGGTGGCGGAGATTGCCAAGGATTTTTGGCATTTTTGCCTTCAACATCGGATATCGGTGGTGGCAGAGTATCTACCAGGCCGCAACAACATTGTGGTGGACTGGCAGTCAAGCATTTACGGGACTTCAGCGACTGGAGACTTCATCCCAGGGTTTTTCATGCGCTGAATCGTCTGTGGGGTCCCTGCTGAAGAGATTTGTTTGCCTCAGGCCTCAGTCGGCAAGTCCCAATTTTCTTCAGTTGGCGACCAGACCCGGGACGCGTTGATCACAGATGCCTTTCTCCAAGAATCGAAGTCCAATCTGTGTTATGCGTTTCCCCCGTTCTTAATGATTCCCAGGTACTGGCGCAAGTGCGTCGCCAATGGGCAGAATTGATATTGGTAACACCTCTCTGGAGGGCGCAAGCATGGTTCCCAGTACTTCTGGAAATGTTGTGTGCCTCCCCGATCCTTCTTCCATTTCAGGGGAATCTCCTTCTGGATCCAGGAGGCTCCCCACATCCTCTGATATCGTCTGGGCAACTCTCCCTAGTGGCTTGGTGGGTTTCCAGAACAGAGGGAGTGTCCCTGGACTTTCGAAGGAAGCTAACAACTTTATCAGTGAGGCCTGGTCGGCCAATACCCACAAGTGCTATGCCTCTGCTTGGAAACGATGGTGTGGCTGGTGCAGTGAACGGGTCGTCAATCCCGTTGGAGCACATTACACTTTGGTAATTAATTTTCTGTCTTCAATCGCTTCTTCAGGTATGGCTTATAAGACGGTTAATAATTTCCAGTCAGCTATTTCGGCAGGCCACGATCCAGTAGACGGTAAGTCGGCGGCTGAGCATCCTTTGGTATGCAAACTTCTGAAGGGCATTTGGATGGTCCGCCCTCTGTGTCCAAAGTACTTGGTATTATGGGATGTGTCCACTGTTCTACGATTTTTGGAAGCATGGCCAGTCAATAAATACCTGTCAAGGAAGAAATTGTCCGCCAAACTGACCATGTTACTTTGTCTTGTATCTTGTAAAAGAGTTTCAGATGTCTGCGCTTTAGATTTGGCGGGACGCAGCTTCTCCCCTGAAGGGGTTACATTCTCCATTTCTAGGCGTACTAAATGCAATTCCTCGTCGGTCTCCTATCTGGCCTTCCCAGATAACCCCAAGCTGTCTGTAGTACAATGTTTAAAAGCATATGAGGTGAGTACGGCTGAATTTCATACAGATATGAAAGGACAATTGTTGATAGCACTGCAGAAACCTTTTCGTTCAGTGACTCCTGCCACTCTGGAGAGATGGGTGCGTTGGCTTATGGGTGAAGCAGGCATGATGTTTCCATGTTTGGGGCCCACTCGGCTCGAGGGGCCATGGCCTCCAAATCCTTTGCCTTGGGCGCCAGCCTCGCTGACATCATGAAATTAGCTGACTGGTCGACAGAATCCACTTTCAAGACTTTATTGTAAACCTATTGTTGATGTGGCTTCTGTTGTGATGGCTAAGCTTCAAACAAGCATAATCGGAGCCTCCGGTCCTGACATAGAATTAAAAATTTGCAAACATTTGTGACAAGAATTTTCAATTCTATTAAGAACACATAGGCGAGAATTATCTCACCCAGATTAAGATATTTTACAAATGTATTGATGTAATGGATTTAATTTCCTAATGTTCCCCCCCTCCCCCTCTTTTAATGTCATTGATTTGTGACATGAATGGCGAGGTCAGTGTTACAGTGTTTTCCTTTACCTTCCTAGGCTCGGATGGCAAATGATCAGATATGGAACAGAGGTTCCCTGCACATGCAAACCTTGGTTTGGCGAGAAGCAGGCCCACTGCTGGGGGCCGGAGGGTCGTTGTTAAATTCGTTGTTTCCCATTGGTTGCAGTTCCGAGTTGGACCCCAGTTGGGCCTCGTGTTGAAACCGGAGGAGAAGATTCTCCCGCCAGAGCAAGATTTACGTTTGAACATTCTTCAGAATTGTATGGTTTTGAACTGACTTAACAGTTTTCTGGATTCTACACAAAGAAAGAGGACACTGAGACGTTGTGAGGGATTTATATAGTGCAGTGCTCTATGGTTGGTCATGTGATGTGATGGTATCATGGGAAATTTAGTAATATTAAAAACATTATTGTGATTGGATGCTGTTGGAAAGTAGTAAAGAAGAGAGAAGCATAATCCTCGCCTCCATGTCCTTAATAGAATTGAAAATTCTTGTCACAAATGTTTGCAAATTTTTAATCCTGGAGCTCTCTGGGGTATGGGATGGCAGCCCTGCCAAGTATCACGCATCAGACGTTAGACTAACGCATTTCAGTGTGGTGGTCCGCATCACCACACTGAAATGCGAAGTCATGCATTTAAAGCGCCTTCTCAGCTGTCAAGCGGAGCGCTTTAATTAGCATTTAGCACCACTGTGTTCCTGAATTAGCAAGCTAGTGGTAGAGTGCGAACTGCTGCTTGGGGTTGGAGGGGGCTGACTAAGCTGAGCTAGGTCTGTCTACAATGTTACACCATGTCATTCAGCACTGACATCACGAGAGTCAGTCTGATTTTTCCCAATGGCTTCTGCCCAGAGGAGGACAGAGAATCATGTGTCACGGAAACCCACCTATATGTGGTTCACCTGACCTGCGGCACCCGAGCAATGCACAGTTTAAAGTTTCAAACAGCGCAGGCAGCCAGCTCCTGCTGGCGCCGCGCTGCTGCATTATGGGTTCCTATCTTGGTAGACACCGAAAATAAAGTTGTCCCACATGCAGCTACTCACTGAACCCCCATTGCGCCGTTAGCCTTCCCTTCCTGCCCCATCAGCCTGGACAGCAGTCTGAGGTGCACCTATACCGCTGCCTGGTCCCGCAGTCACAACGCCTGGGACCGGATGCCTACTTCATGTGCATCCCGGCCTAGCAGGCTGTCACGGCAGCCATCGCCCTCCTCACTCTCGATGGTGGGGGTCCAGTGCTGGGCCCAGCCGTTGCCAGGGGTTAGCTGTGGCCAAGAGTCTAACACTTGAAACCCCAGTACGGCAGAGAAGCAGCCCCAGCAGGCGCATGGAGGGTGCAGCGCTGCACCGTGACAGGTAGAACAGACCAGGCCTCAGAGTCATGGACGGAGTCGGGCCCATGGGGAGGTTGAGACAGGGCAGAGGGAGTGTAAGAGAGCAGAGGCTGCCGATTACATGCTCCACAGCCTGCCCTAAACCATTTCCAACAGCTACAGACAGTGTTATCAGCAGTTTGAACTCTGCTTTCCAGTCAGGTAAGCAATAAATCTGACTGCTTTAAGATTTGCTATCCTCTGACTTTGAGAAGTGTTTGGTTGTGCCGCTAGTTAACAATGTCTTTTTTTGTGACTTTTTGTAGCATAATTGACTGGTGACTTTGGGTAAACATTAGCCTCGGGAGTGCTGCATAATAATTGAAAAACGGCTTGTGTTACTGGGCCTGTGCAATCAATAGTCATGCAGTTGATACTGGCATCAAGTCGTCACTTTTCACAACCCCCACAAGGTCACATTCATTTTTTAAGTCATTTACCCCGTTTTCGGTCTCTCTAAGTCTCTCAAAGTTTCAGTTTCTGACTTTCTGCATTGTGTTTGCAATTAATTGTCAGAGTCAATTCACCCATACCTTTGATCCAGCGCGAGGTCAATACCTGATCAGGGATCAATACTCAATTCATTCATTTACAATGGCCCATACACATTCACCCAGAATCCCTGTTGCGCTGGGGTCAATTTGTTTCGTTCAATGACTTTTCTCTTCTTTGAATCATGTAAAGAGTTTTAATACCTATCAATTTATTTAATCAACTTTCCTCCTACTTGGTCGATGGACCAATTAGTTGAATAGTTGATGGCAATGATTATCATACTTTAATTAACCTCACAGTTAACTGAATAACCACAGACACGGCATAAAGTTAGATAGTTTATCTCAATATTATTGCGGGTTGCTCATTGCATTCAGTCACAAATGTAAATAATGTAAATCACAATGGGGAGAGATACACATCAGCAACAATATGATTCAAATTCATCAGGCAATCCCAACGACAATATGCATGAAGGAGTGGATAGATAAGAGACAAAAGTTTCAGCAAAATGATATGCATAAACTGAATATACCTGACGGGAAGGATAGATGAAGAGACAAAAGTTTCATCTAAACAAAATATTTCAATGAATCAAATGGAGTGGATAGATGGAGAGACATAAGACTTCAGACATAAAAATATATTTGCAGCAAATTGTACAAATGAAATTAGAGACAGAAATACAAACCCAGTGGTTTGTAGAAAATCACCTCTTTGGCCTAAGTGGTGACGGGGGTTCCCCGAAATAGGATAAGAGAACAAAGTTTCAAAGGACAGGATCAGGACAGGACTGGTACAGCTAGGCCTCTCTGCAAACCGACGGACAACGACGGATCTCCCTTCTTTCTCTCCTGCCAGCCTAAGCGTAAACCACACCCCTAAAGGCACCCCAATTATACCCTAAAGCTAACATGACCGTCCTACAATTGTTGCAAACTTTCATAAACTTGCAAAGGGATTGGTATGCTTGGGGGGTGGCGTTGTCACACCACTGTGACTTCACCTCAAATTCAACACTAGCATTATTTTATTAGTTCCCAGGGATTGAGTTTTAGTCCGTTCTCACGTTTATTTCACATGAAACAAAACGTTAACATTTCCATTCATTCTTTAACATCATCCGCAGAATGAATCTCCGGTCCCACGCCTGGGCACATCATTTGGCAGTCGTTCGATACTCTGGCCTTCAACCTTTTCATGTCATCTGTGGTGCAAGGCACATTCTGTTTTGCTTCTGTCAGAGTAGATTCGCTCCTTGGATCTCCCCCTCCCAACTGTAGCTAAGCTAAAGAAGATGGCTGTCTCATTCAGCGCACTAAAGTAAATGAAAATGAACAATTATTAATTATGTGATAATGAAACCCTCACTGTTTACCACCCACCTTATGCTATTCCTTGTTAAGGTTACCTAGCATAGGCTTTAAGCGCAAAGCAGCATTAATCACTGTTAAAGCAATATGTAACATGCAATTCACAAAAGGCTCATGCGGCCTACTTTGTTTTCTACAAAGCATACTGCAATGCGTTTAGTTCTTTCACATATTATTTCATATTAGTGCATACATGCGCATAGCTAATTCCCATGTGTTTGTGTCAGGTGTACATTAGTCCACTTACTACTTACTGTTAGTACGTATTATGGGGGTACTTGATTCGAGCAGGTTTCATTTTTGCGAAACCCTGCTCCATCAATTCCCCCCTCTGATGGCTTTTAGGAGCCATCATAAATACCTACCATACCAAATGCCGCCTTAGTTTTTCTAAAACTCGGTACTCTTCTCTCTCTTTATGGCACCCTCATCTAAATCTTTCATCATATTGATCCAGCGCGTTACTAGCAACGAGCATTCAAACACAAAATACTCACTTGGGCCCATACATTCATACTACGCTAGCAGTTTCCGCTGGTGGGTCAGTTGGTACTCTTTATCAAAATCCCTGCTACCAATTACTTTTCCGATTGAAGAGTAATGACTTACCAATGAATCCTTTGCTAATTGGGAAATTTAAAATGAGTGACGTTCATTACTATTCATAATCCTGAAATAATCACTGAGTCAGGAAGTTTTAAAATGTTTATCTAAAGATTTAGCAGAGTAAAATACAGAACCACACGAGGCTTAATCGCATATCAAGGATGAAGCATACTAATCAATTATCGATCAATAACGGTCCCTTAGGAAAGGAGAAGATAGAGACAGCAGTGTCAACTAAGGTTTGCATTTATATTTACCTAAAGTGCGAGAACCAAACCCCTTGGCCAAGGAGTTGGATAAGATAGGACCCTGGAATGATGAAGAGCAAAGACCTCCTCCCGGATCAGGACAGGACCGGTGACCTCTCTATCTACGACGCCTGCGTCGTTCCCCTCTCTGGTACTTCGCTTCTCCTCGATTTCTCCTGTGTCTTCCTTCTAAGGTACTCTGCCGCCCCCACCTCAGGACCTCTCTGGACAGCGGTTCAGTCTGTAATCGATCAGCTTGTACGTCTGGAGCCTCTTCCTGTCAGCGTCTAGTCTCGTCTTGTGCTAATGCCAACGCCAATGCTAACTAATTAGCTAATTCTATATCTGTTATACCCTTCTACGCCCATGTACCTCCCCTTAATGTTGCAGAATTATGGGGCCACTACTTCTGATTGGACAGGGACAGGGGGTTGATCCTCACACCATATTGATTTAATTCATTTTCTGAAAGCCCTTTGTTTTAAAATACCGCCCATCAATTTTAATACATTTGCTTTATTTCCCACCCGTCTCACGACAAAGTTTTATACATTCTTCAGGTACATTGTTGCATATTAGTGAGAACATTTATATGTACAGCAATATTGGCCATCAGGTCACGGCCTTGGACGACGTCCAGGTTGACTTCATCCTTTTCTCTCTCTGGGCAGCCTTCAGGGAGCATGCGCAGAACCATGGTCACACGAGTTTTCAGTTCACCAACCCCAGGCCCAATTTACGAACTAATAAAAGTCAAAGAAGAGAATATTAGAATCACAAATAAAATGTTTCACTGTATACCCACTCTTTCTACTCTATTCCCATTTATTTATAAATTCTATCCCGCATTAGTAGCGTTAGAATACCACAATTTAATTATAACACAAGAGCAAGCTGTAGCACATGAAAACATGAAGCAGCCATTTTAAGGCACACTGCGCAGAAGCAAGAGTTTCCCACCAAGCAAAGAAAGACGTCACACCACGTGATATGGTTGAGACATGCGCAGTAAAGTTCCCGCGCTTTAGCGGCCATTTTAGAATAGACAAGAGTTATTTGTTAGTTTATACACATAGGCAAGCTTCCTTACTACTTATGTTGGTGTGTGTATTTATTAGTACAAACAATACAAGTTTAATACATTAATACTTTTGAGAAGATTGCATCCGAGCAAGTCTCATTTGTGAGTCCTTGCTCCATCAATATCATAGCATTTCCCTTTCATGTCTTCTAATTCTATTTCTTCTCTTTTTCTCTTTCTAGATCTTCGTTCATTCCTTAATTCAGTCACTTCCCTATTTCTTCCTTTACACTTACAACATTTATATGATGTTATTATTACTAAGACTACTATAGCTATAGAAACAATAGGCATTATTATTTTTCCTAATAAACTACTTCCAAAGGTAGAAAACCATTTACTCACAGAGGAAAACCCTTACCAAGTTTCTCCCAAACACCATCAACCTCCAGTTGAGTCAAGTCCTCATGCAATTTCGTAATATTCTTGATATATCCCTCTATTCCTTTACTTTTATCAGGAATATAGGTACAGCAGTGTTGGATTTTCAACATGCCACAGACTCCACCCTCTTTTGCCAGTAAAATATCAAGGGCAAGTCGATTTTGCAAAACCATTGATCTGATCGCAACCATTTCAGTGTCGATCATCAAAAATCTACCGGCAGTATCTGTTGATAAAGGATCAACCACTGTGGACAATTTCCGAATTTTGTGCGAATTCAGGACAACTCCAACTGAGGGTATCAATGCACCAAAAATGTCACCTACTATTTCAGAAAAACTTGCTCTTCTACTGCGTGTTAGTCCTTGTTTCGCTTCGTTTAGTTGATTATTATTTCGGTCCATGTGATAGACTTTTGGAAAGAAAATAGCAAAATAACAACTTCCATACCAATGAGCAGGCAATCTATAGTAGGCCTTTCTACCACACACATAATAGACTCCTGGAAAGACAGGATCAGTTCCACCCTTCAATCCCCATCCTCCAGTAATTTGGAAAGTATGCTCACACTCACTACTACCAATAAAGTAATTGTTATAATTAGTCTTTGTTCTAAGCAGACATATTTTCCCCTTCTGAGCCCAGTCCAGGGACATTGCAGCGTATGTCTCGCCTTTCTCATAATCTCCTTCTCTAAAAGCCCACGGGGGTACCCGTGACTTCCGTTCAGCAGACTTTCCCTTCTAGTTTCTACCATTTCTATAAAGGTTTTCTCTTCCACCCGTAAACTACAGGTTAAATTATTCCTATAAGCATATTCTACATCTAGTGTTTTAGTGATATGGAAGAACTCTCCCATATATCGTGCATTTTTACCACTCAAAACCTTATTTAACTCTTTAATTACTGGTATTTCTGAAAATACTAAATCTATGTTAGAGTAATGGTACTCCAGTTTACCCGTTACATAAGAAAGACTGGTTAGGACACTACAAGACACACCATATGTTAAAGGTAAGTGGTGGTAGGTCACCCCTTCTGAGACAGACGAAGGTAATTGCATGCACACATAACAGTCACTCACGTTCATGGTTTCGACATACTCATATAACAACTTGGTGAATACATTCAACGAAAAATCACTAACTGATTTATCATGATGGAGAATACTTCCATCAAAAGGTTCTAGTTTAGTATTAGGTGTTTCATTAGTGACATCACTCATTCTTTCTCTTGTTACATCATTAGTATTGTTTCGTCCGTTAGTTACCATTAGAATGGGTACAAGGACAGTTAGTATTATCCACATAAATGTTAACATCAAGACACTACATAAGCAAGCTTTAATACATCTACGTTTTAGACTAGATTTTGGACGTTCAGTCACTTCTGTTCTAGCCACTTTGTATCCTAGAAAAATAAAAATCTATCTAAACCAAAAAAAACTTAGGACAAAAATAATACTGATAATGGTGTAATCCTACACCTACTGGCTTTCTTCTTTACCCCTTTCTTTTTATTTTCTTTTGATCTTCTGAGTCATTCAGTTTTTCTTTAGTTAGCAATTTTCACCATCCTTTTATTTTCAATAGTTCTTAAGGTGGTCTTAATTTGCTTTCATCAACTTGCTCAGTGTTAGAACTGTCCTTTTCTTTACTTGAATCAGATCTTTCAATTTCTTCCAAAATGACGTAGGTCCATTCAGGTGCCTTGTATTTTCTGTTTGGAATTTTTACTCTTCTGGTTTTTCGAACTAATTCTTCTCCTGACTCTTTTTGTTCTGTTTGACTTGAGACCTCAACACTTTGCTCTGGTCTTCCTCTTGACCTTCTTCTCACTAGGGTGTATTTCAGTCTTTTCACCCACTTGGCCAATTATCACCTTTTCTTGGTTTCTTCGTTTGTACTACTTTTTCTCCTTCTGTGTCTGGTTCATAAGTTCTTTTATTTGGCCTTTCTTTGAGTTGTTCTTCTTGATTTTCGACAACTTCTCATTCTGCTGTCTGAACAGTAATTTCTCTCTCAACTGTGAATTCACCTCCTTCTGGTTCAACAGCGGTTTCACTGGTTTCTTGTTCAGCTGTGAACTCACTTGGCTCTTGACTAGCAGTGAACTCACTTTTGTCTGGCTCAACAGCAGCTTCTTGAGACCTAGTTTCTGGCGTCCACTTTACTTGACTTGTGCTTGGCTGTTCATCATCTGGTTGATCATCTGAATCTGTCACTCTAGATTCATCAGCTTCACACACTTCAACCACTGGTTTTTGTTGTTCTCTTACCAGTTGCTGTTCTTCTTGCTGTTCAAGTGGACCTAGGGCTCGTTTGGTGTGGCTCGCATGAATCCAATTTGGCAGACCATCACACTTCACTGCAGTTGTCGTCACCAGTATGACTTGATAGGGTCCGTGCCACCTGGGTTCTAAACACAACTTCCTTACGTGCTTCTTAACATAGACCCATTCGCCTGGACTCAGATCATGAGCTTGTTTTGGCTGTGTCGTAGTGGCATCTTCTCCAACCTGGTGAGACACAGAACGTACCAGATCAGCCAATCCTCTGCAATAATCGAGTACCAGATCATCAGACAAACTCATCAATTTGTTGGTTGGTATGTATGCTTGTCTCATTGCTCTTCCCATGAGGATCTCATGTGGACTCAATCCCGTCTTTTTGTCAGGAATGCTTCTCAGGCTCATCAATACAAGGGGTAAAGCGTCAGGCCATTTCAGTGATGTGGATGCACACACCTTCCCTAATCTGGATTTTATAGTGCCATTGAGTTGCTCAACCACTCCAGATGCTTCGGGTCGATAGGCACAATGCAGCTTCTGCTCAATTTTAAATGCTGCACAAATCAGCCGAATTATCTCATTATTGAAGTGTGTTCCTCTATCTGTTTCTAAAGTGACTGGAATTCCGAATCTAGGAATTAGTTCCTTCAAAAGCAGTTTAGCCACAGTAAGGCTGTCATTTCTTCTCGTGGGATAGGCTTCTACCCAGCGAGAAAACAAGCAGACAAGGACATACTTCAACCCGTTACATGGGGGAAGTTCAATAAAGTCAAGTTGAAGACGGGTAAACGGTCCTCCTGCTCTCCCAATTTGTCCCCAACTAACAACTGTCTTCCTGGCTGGATTTTGCTGCTGACAAGTAACGCACCTCTGGTACAAACTCTCTGCAATGACCCTGAACTTAGGATTATACCATGACTGCTTGAAGAGCCTGATCATAGCATCTCTTCCAACATGTGAAATTCCATGGTAAACCCTGGCCATGTGAGAAAGTAAAGGTCTGGTAACACTGGTTTCCCATCATGATAAACCCATAGTTCATCTTCTGCTCTTTTGCAACAACCTGTTCTGTTCCATCTTTCCTTTTCCTCATCACTTGCCTCTTCTTGCATCTGTCTAACTTCCTCCCAAGTCTCAAATGTTGTTGTAAACAAAAGATGGCATTCAGTATTTTCTTTTTCAATTGATCTGTTTATAGCCATTAAATTTTGTGCACAAAAACGTGCAATTTGGTCAGCGTATCTATTGCCCTTTGTCACATACATCTCCTGATTTATGTGCGGCACATTTGACCACTGCAATTCTTTTGGGCAGTTGTAAAGCATCCAGTAATTCTTTTACAGTTTTTCCATTACAGATAGGAGAACCTGAAGAAGTCAGAAATCCCCTTTGCATCCATAGTTGCCCAAAATCATGGACAACCCCAAACCTGTATTGGCTGTCAGTAAATATGGTTACTTTCAGGCTTTTGGAAATTTTGCATGCTCTAATTAGAGCTATCAGCTCTGCAATTTGGGCAGAATTTACTCCTTTTAGACAGGATGCTTCAAGAACTCCTCCTATGGTACAAACAGCATATGCAGTACACAGTTCACCTTTCCTGTTTCTCAGACATGACCCATCCACAAATATCTCACAATCTGATTCTTCCAACGGGGCATCCTCTATGTCTGGCCTGGGCTTGGTGCAAAGTTCTGTCACATCCAAACAGTCATGATCGGCTTCCTCCCTTACTTCTTCACAGCGTGAGTTTGGCAACAGAGTTGCCGGCTTCACAGTAGTGCACCTCACCACAGTCACGTTTTCAGCACCCAGAATCACCCTCTCATACTTAGTCAGCCGACTAGAAGTAAGATACTGCGAACGAGTGCATGTCAAAAGAATCTCAACCGAATGTGACACATAGACCGTAACTGGGTATCCCATCACAATTGGTTCACTTTGTTCCAGACTCATACAAGTAGCTGCTACTGCTTTCAAACATCCGGGCAATGCTGCAGCCACCGAATCCAGAGTAGCAGAAAAATATGCTACTGGTCGTCGTGCCATTTCATGTTTTTGTGTTAAAACCGAAGTGCACACCCATCTCTCTCACAACAGTACAATGCAAATTCTTTGGAATAATCTGGCATTCCCAATGCAGGTGCCTGGCACAGATGGCTCCTCAATTTCACAAAAGCTTCCATGTTCTCATCATCTAAAACAATCGAATCCTTCACATCCTTTCGTGTTAACCTCTGTAGAGGTTTGGCAATCAGTGAAAATCCACTGTTCCACTGTCTGCAATATCCAACCATTCCCAAAAACATTCGCACTTCTTTTTGTGTTTTGGGTGGATTCATCTGTTTGATCACTTTTATTCTCTCTGGTGTCACTTTTCTAACTCTTTTCTCTATTTTGTGTACTAGGTACTGAACTTCTTGTTTACAAAACTGTAGCTTTGCTGGGGACACTTTGTGTCCTCCTTCTGCCAAGTGGTTCAATAGGGCAACTGTATCCGTTACACATGCTTCTCGTGTCTTTGATGCCACCAGTAGGTCATCAATGTATTGAACCAAAACCGAATTACCTGGCATGACTAAAGGCAAGCTTGGATTTTGCAACGCTGAAGGCTCCTGAAACCCTGAAACTCTGCGAAAATCGGCGGGAGCGGGTAAACAGCTCGGACGCGAGGTTGTGCTGAGAAGCTGCGCTAAGAAGTGAGGGTCTCCCGTGTGCGCTTACATCCACGGCCACATTTTCCAGCTGTTTATCATCCCGAGCTGACTTCCGAGCTGGCTACAGGTTTACAGGCTGTTCTTGGGGTCTCCTTGGCTCCCTCCTTCTGCACCACCATTTGGAATTCTGGGACAGTAGTTCTTCAGGTTTCTGCCCCTGCTCCTGCGCGCTTGCATCCACGGCCACATTTTTTCAGCGGTGTATCGTCCCGGGCTGGCTCCTGAGCTGGCGCACAGGCTAACAAACCTACAGGCTTACAGGCTGCTCTTGGTGTCTCTTTGGCTGCTTCCTCCTGTACCGCTACTTGGACTTCTGGGAGCTGTAGTTCTTTGGGTTGCTGCTCCTGTTTTGGACTTTCTCGATTCCTCGCTGTTTTGATCCACCAGGTTTCTCGCCAAGAGGGGGTAAGTGCATGTATCATCCTTACCCACCAGTGCACGGGAGTCCACCTATGCTGCTTGGCTGAGGGTCGCTGGGGGGTCTTAGGCAGCTATTCTTTGACTGTTTGGGGTCCCGCTGGTAATCTACTTGCTGCTTGGTTTCTCTTGCGGCTGGAGGCGCTGACACTGCACTCCGTATCCCGCCTATCAGAGCGCCAGGAGGCGCTTCAAAAGCTGGGCGCGGGCTCCCGCAGCGCCAAGGGCGGGCCCGTCTGCGCCCGTCAGCGACCGGAGGAGGCCGGGCCGGGCCACATCTCTTGGTTACATCTGAGGAGATACAGAAGTAAGGAGTGGGGGTTGAAAGGCCTGCGGAAAAACACAAAAAGTCCTTATATTTTTTCGGGACTAGTGTGGAGAAATGGGGAGAAAGAAACCTATGCCCACCTCAAAATGTACAGACACAACATTAGATGGCTACTTGCAAAAAGCTGTGGGGGCACTCAACAAAGAAATCGCACAGGCAGAGCGTAGACTATCATTGGCTCCCTCACCCGTAGCTGGAAACTTGGATATACATCCTGCACAGACTGCCCCCTTAACAACAGCAGAGACCCATCAACAAACAACATTTGTAATCCCCCCCATTAGTCAAGAGGATCCACCAATTGCACCAATTGTACTTTCACCAACTGTCATCGTCTTGAGCCAGGGTCCCCAGGGTGGAGAGCAAAAAGATGTGGATACTGCAACATCGTCAAGCACGGGGGGCCCAAACTCAGCTGGGGGGAAAAGAAAGCGCACTGACCCGACGGGAACTGAACAGCGGTCACGGGGTCAATTGCCCCGGGTTAAGAGGCCCAAGCAAAATCCTGTGGCTTCCGCAGGAAAACCTCGAGGGGGGGGAGAGGGAGGAGGGGATGGAAAGCATAAAACTTTGCCCGAATTGGACATAATGGCAGCTCGATTTGGGAAAGTAGTGGCAGACTTATTAGCGCCGATACTATTGCGATTGTCCCGCATAGAAGAGCAGCTTGGTCAACTTTTGCCCTCTCTAGGGTGTTTCGTGAATCAAACTGGGCCTAATGTAAGCGGCCCTCTGGGTAAATGCCAGATAGATAGGGGAGAAAATGCCACCTCCAATGTAACTGAAAGGAGAAGGTTAGCTATAGATAGGCAAATAGACAGAAGTGCAGAAGTTAATATATTACGTCCCCAACAGGGCAGTGAAAATCAGATAGTCTCCCTACCACCAGGGCTGCAAATACAGGCAGGAGGTCATGATAGGAGGGCCAACAGCACTTATAGAGAATTTAATTCACCGAATCCTGAAAGGGATCATAGTAAGAGCAATGGGTTTGTGAAAGGGCCCAAGAAATGTCTGGAACAAATCCAGAAAGACAAAAACATGGTTTTAGACCTCCCACCAGAATATACTCCTTACACGTTGATCCTGACAGGGGTCCCACATCCTCACCCAGGTCACCATGAAAGTTGTCAGAGCCTTATCAATAAATCTGCTTTTGGTGCGCTAGTAGAATACATTCCCAGGTGAACTGGAGTAAGCATATTATAATGGCAAGACGGGTGAGCTGGTTGGGGAAAACGGAAAAAAATATTGAAGGTGATTGCGTGGTCTTGAATTTTAATAACAAAAGATGGGTGGAATTTGCCTTATGCCATCTTAGAGACTCCCCTGTGGAGTACATACAGGCCCGTCCATTGGGCTTTTTCTACCCGCCACATCAAAGGGGCATTATGGCCCGCACGCGACCCCTGAACAGACTCTCCCCTCCTCATCCCCCCCCATGGCTTCACCCTAGCCGATTTGAAGTATTGTCGGTATTAACAGATATTGATTGACTACCACTGGGCCCACATAGTTCATGTAAGCAAATGAGGACAGGAGGGTTATTCAGGGAAAACTATTGCCCAGCGAATAGAATAGAAGGGATTAGGCTGGGGCCAAACCACATAGACCATAATATACACACATCATCTGATACCCCTAGCATAACTGAGAAGCGGTTGAGTGGGAATGACCCTCCCGGCCCCTCTACATCACTTGACCCAGGGAGGGGGGACCCAGCTCAGATTTCGCGATTGCTAGTAGTAGGGAGGATCTAGTTAGAAGGTTACGCACAACCAGACCCCTTAAACTGGTCTCCTGGAATATCGCAGGTATCCGTTCTAAACTAGAGGATGAAATGTGGCTAAACTACGTAAAGGCCTTTGATATTATTTGTACCCAGGAGACATGGTCAAGGGAGAATATTGATTTAGATGGTTATTGTTCTTTTAATGTGCATGCTATCGCCTCCCCGCAGGAAGAGCGAAAGGAGGACTGTTGACCCTGATCTCTCTTAAATATGGGTCTATAAATGTTAAGTCTGTTTGTAATTCACCTTGGTATCAATTGATCTTGATTTCTAATTTGTTCCAGGTTAAGACCCTTTTAATTAATTGGTACTATAATGTTTTTGACTCAAGCAGAAGTGACATTATTGTAAACCTTAAGGAGGAAATTGATAAGATCGCCGGGAAGTGGCAGCCCCTGTGTATCTACTGGGTTGGGGATTTTAATTGCACTTTATGTAGGTATAGCACAGATAAAGTTTGCGGGATAACAGATACTGAGGGTCAACCCCTAGTACATTTTATACATACTCCCCAGGGAGACGCCATAAATGATATAATTGTTGTGAATGACTTTCTTATTGTTGATAACCAGGTCAGTAACCCAGATCACCAATATCCCACCTATATGGGTAGAGGTAGGGAAAGTATCATTGATTTTATGTTACTAACTAGAAATTTTGCCTTTTTGATAGATAGCTCCGCGGTGGAGCCAAATAACGCCAGCGACCATAACCCCCTTACTGTGTCTCTACATGCAGTCGCCCAAGAGATTGAAGGTGATGGTCGCCCCTTGCAGTATAATATAAACCAAGGGGTGAGAATGAAATGGAATAAGATCAATCCCCCACAATTCGAGGAGAGTACAGTCAAGGCGAACTTAATTGATATTTTGAAATGCCTTGAATATGACTCTCCCCCTGAAACAGTTATACAAGGATTTCAGATAATTTGTAGGGACGTTTCTAGAAATCTAACGAACACATCTGCACCAAGGGAATCTAGGGGTACTAAATGGTTTAGCGTTGAGTGCACAAGGGCTCAAAAGGATCTAAAGAAGGCAGTACACACGAACCCACGAGATAAAGCCTTAATTAAGAGCGCAAGGCAGCGCTATAAAACCATAGTTGCGGAGAGGAAACAGGATCTGAGAAAGCTGGCCTGGGAGGATCTTGAGAGAGCAAGTGCACTCAAAGATTCTAAAAGCTTCTGGCAGGTAATAAACCGCCCATTGTTCTCAACGGATTCAAGGGGTATGGATTCATTAATACCAGGGGATGTGTGGGAATCCCACTACACCAAGATATTCAACCCAAATGGCATCACTACCCAGGAAACAAGCCAGGAGGTCCCACTAAATTTAACATCCGCACTTCACTTGAGCAACTCCCTCTCAGTGAGTGAGGTGGAAGATGCCCTTAAAAAAGGGATACATCTAAAAGCTGCAGGGCCGGATGGGGTACCTCTTGACCTATTTAAAAGTAACCTCCAACTTTGGGCACCCCTTCTGACAAATGTTTTCAGAGCAGCAATAATCGGCCCCATACCAACGTCATGGAAAGAGGCCATAGTGGTCCCTGTGTATAAAAAGGGAAAGAAGGAAGATCCGGCCTGTTATAGGCCCATTTCCCTAATTGACGCTCCGGTCAAGGTTCTAGGGAGGGTGATTTTAGCCCGCCTTGATACCTGGGCAGACTCTAAAAAGCTGATATCCCAAACCCAATACGGCTTTCGAAGAGGCATGGGGACAAATGAACAGTGCCTAAACCTGGCATTGATTATGGGCAAGTACATGAAGGCAAGGAAGGGGTCGTTACACCTTGCCTTTATGGACTTGTCCAGTGCTTTCGATACGGTTAATAGAGGCAAATTGTGGGCAATGATGGGGGAAATGGGCTTCGAGGAACCTCTTGTCACTTTATTGCGGAGGTTGCACGCATCCACCACGGTAGCCATACGCTTTGGCCCAGGTGGAGAAAGGACGAGGCCCATTGTGTCAACAGAAGGAGTCCGGCAGGGCTGCATATTGGCCCCCTTTCTCTTCCTCTTGTATACAAATGGCCTTGAATCCGCCTTGAAAGATCAGGAGCTAGATTTTCCAAGAATTGGGGGAAAGCCGATCCCGTTGTTGTCATATGCGGACGACACGGTTTTAATGGCTTTAACCGCTAACAGCTTACAGAAGTCTTTAAATGTCTTTACTAATTTTATGTTAGGCCTGGATCTAAAGGTCAATTTCACCAAATCTTATATCATGGTATGCGGACCTAATAATACCAAATCAAGAAAGTTTACGGTAAATGCCAAGACAATCGACAAGGTCTCAAATTTTAACTATCTGGGGAATGTTTTTAATAATAAATTAAACTGGGAAAATCTTATCACATCCAGAGTTCAGAATACTAGTCGTGCTGTGGAAGGTCTCTTCCGCTTTGCGTGCAAATTGGGCCATAAGCCAGTAGCGGAATTGTTAATCCTATACAGATCAAAATGTTTATCTATTGCCACTTATGGGGCGGGAGTATGGGGATATTATAAAAGCACGCAACTACAAACGTTAGAAAATAAGTTTTTAAAAGATTGCTAATGATCCCAAATAGCGCTCCCACAG
Source organism: Calotriton arnoldi (assembly GCA_963921515.1). Classification (NCBI taxonomy): domain Eukaryota; kingdom Metazoa; phylum Chordata; class Amphibia; order Caudata; family Salamandridae; genus Calotriton; species Calotriton arnoldi. The sequence continues at coordinate 758,813 of CAWUFW010000699.1, forward strand.
CATTCTGTCACTCCGAGGTAGGGGTGGACTTTATTACTGATCGGATTAATATTGCCCCATTGATCCTCTGGGCCAAAGTCTGGTTGTCAGAGGATCTAAAGCTAACAAGAGAAATTCTCAAGGATTGTATGACGCTGGACAATTCTGAGACCATTCCATGGCTAAGCTATGTAAAAAGAAAATTTAATGAAATAGGTCTTGGGCCTTATTACGACAATCCAACTGGTATAGATACAAATATGAAATCGACCATAAAAAATGCATACTGTGGTGAGCGTGATAATTGCCGGCGCCTAGCAGGGTTGCAACCTCTTATCGATCACTTATTTTTACATCCCCAATTTTATTTATCTTTTACCACGAATGTGCAGTTTAGATTTTACCTGACTAGATTTCGGCTTTGCACATTGCACTTTTTAGTGGCCTTTCCTAAACAGGCCGGATGGTGCAATAATCTCATTCCTTGCCCTTGTGATAATATAGCACAACAAAGCACTTTGCACTTTACCCTATTCTGTGCTCTGTATAAGGAACCTAGGGTCCGGTTCCTTATTCCTTTTTTAAGAAAAACTCACCCTAGTAATTACCAGGAAGGTTTTAATAGATTATTATCCCTGTCTACTGAGGCAATCTGTACGATAGTACTAAATTTTATCAGGATTGCTTTTTTAATAAGAAAACGGTATGAAATGTAATTAAAATTGGCGTCTCCTTTTAGAATTTTAGAATTTTAGATTTTAAGAATTTTAGAATTTTAGAATTTAAGAATCACGTATTTTAAATTTCTTAGATAATTCACGGAGTATTTGAGTCATGTAACATTTTATCGTATTTGATTCGATATGACATGTAATTTTGTATATCCTGTATGAATGTTATACTTTTATGGTTATTCAAACCGAATAAAGTTATTCTTGACTTGACTAAAGTCTCCAGACATTTTTTCAAGATCTGGTTGAAGATTGAGGGACTCTCTGTATACCCTTGAGGAACTCGGCACCATACCAAGACACGGTCTCCGAACCGGAATGCAAACAAATATTGGCTTTCCGGATGTAAAGGAATTGAGAAAAATGCTTGGCACAAATCAATAACTGTGTACCATTCAGCATCACAGGGGATCTGATAAAGAATCACGGCTGGATTTGGTACTACTGGACAACAGGGTACTACAATTTTATTTATTTTATGCAAATCCTGCACTATTCTGTACTTTCCACTAGGCTTTTGATACCTATGATGGGTGAATTACAAGGACTACTCATTATTTCTTTTAGAATTCCTTGTTCAATCATTTGGTCAATCACAGGAGTAACTCCTGCAATTACTTCTGGACTCATTTTGTACTGAGGTGTGTTTGGGTACACAGCACCAACCTTAACTGAAATCTGGATTGGGTCTACATTTGTCATTAAACCAATTTCTTTTCCTGAAAAGTCCCACACATCTGATCTCACTGCACTTTTTAATTCCTCAGGTAAACTTTCTTCTGTGAGAAGCGAATACAATTCATCCACTTCTGTCCCTTGCTTCGCTAGCATCATTTTAAATTCGACATCCTCATCAGGTGTCTGAAATGCAATACCATCTGACGTACAGTAGATGGTGCAATTCATTTTGCACAACAAATCTCTTCCCAAGAGATTTTCTGGACTCGAGTCACATACCACAAACCGATGCATGTCTTTGAAGTTACCAATATGTACTTCAATTGGATTTGTAACTGGCGTTCTAATATGCTTATTCGAGACTCCTACAACTTGGATAGTTTCTCCCGAGAGGGGTAGGTTTGGAATTTCTGCTGCTCTCACAGTAGAACGTGTAGCACCAGTGTCCACTAAAAATGTGATGGCATTCCCTTCCACCTTTCCATCAACAAATGGACCTTACTGATCTACCGCCAAGGATCCGCCAAGTACGCACTCCTCCTCCCCCCTCAGGCACCGTCATTGAGATGAGTCTGAATCATTCTCATTGCACTGCAACCAATATTGTGGAACCATTTGCACAGTCTGATTCTTACCTATCTGGTCACCTCTGTGATATCCAGTACTCACATTGAACCTCTGCACTTGAGCACTCACATTATTTGGCATGGGGGCTTGTGGCACCTGTAACTGCTGAGTAACTATCTGCTGCTGCGGCTGTTGATTTACACCCACCTCATTCTGCATCTGTGGAATTAAATTTTGATTACCCCCATTAATCTTTTTAGCAGATCTACACTCGTTCTTCCAATGCCCAAGCTTTCCGCACGCATGACAAGGAAATTTCTTCATAGCTTCCTCTTTATTCATTCTTCCTCTTCCTTTCCCTCCATTTTGTCCATTTTGATTCTGAACACCCATCTGATTACCAGTTTGAGAGCTATTATTAGCTTCTTGCTGCTCTGCTACTTTCACCTGTGCCCACATCATTTTCTCCTTTAACTTTTTATGTCTTGACTCAATGTCATCACTACAATACTTGGCATACCTCAGGATTTCATCTATCGTTTTGCTCTGCCAGCAAATCAAATGCTGCTGAATGATATTGCTAATTTCTGGTCTCAATCCAAACACAAAACGATACACAAAATGGCCCATATCTTTGTCTCCGATATTTTCAACTCCACTATACTGTTTAAATACCTGCAACAATCTTTCGTAATAGGCATGTACCGACTCTTTTGGTTCCTGGGTTGTTCTGTCAATTTTAACCCAATCTGTTTCTTTTGGGGAAATTTTTCCTTTCAGAAACGTAATCACCTGGTTATACTTTTTCATTACGTCATCAGAAGGTGCACCTGTTTTAGCGACTCTAGGATATTCATCTTTTGGCCAATCAACAGTAATTTTACACTCTGTCCATAAATCTGCTGGAACAACAATCTCAAACAATCCATCTAAATCTTTTAACAAAACCTTTGAGACTTTCACAAACCTTTCTACTTGTTTACACCATTCAACCGGTTTCTCTCTCAATCTAGGAAAATCATTTGTGAAAGACAATATGTCCTGTCTGGACCATGGCACATGAACATATCCACCACCAGATACTTCTCTCATCGGACACACCCTTTCAACCTGTTCTGTCTCCTTTAACGGAAACATAGATGTTCCTTTACTGACTGCTTCTTCTTTCTTTTTCGCCCATCTAATTTTCCGAAGATCTACATCTCCCCATTTCTTCAGAATGTTCATTAATTCCTTTATCTGTAACCTTTTTCCAGACGCATTCAAACTCTCTAGATCCTTGTCCGTGAAAGCCAATCTGTACGACTTCTGTAACACTTTTGATTTTTCTATATCTACTCCATACTCACTAGCAGCTTCAGTTATTATCTCATGTAAATTCTTTGCTCTCCAAGTAATACTTTTGCACAAAAACAACAGTTCATCATCTCGATAAGTTCCTAATCTATCTGGACTTATTGTACCAATAATCATTTCTTCCAAATCTACCTTTAATTGACTCACATTAATACTCTATGGCTGTGGTTTCGGCTTTGCCATTTCCTTTATCCAATTATTGAATTCTTCTGGTGAAGAGCCTGCTGAACTCCCTGCTGCTGGAGTGACATTCGGCCCTATTCTCCTTGGGTCTAATTGTATACCTCTTTGTGGGGTCTCGGTTATCAATTCACATACCGGTAGATCTAACAATGTGGTATTCTGGTCTATTTGACTTTTCTCATTCAGTACTGTCACTACTCCTCCTCTACCTCCACTACCTGAAACTGTCAATGAATGTACTTCTGGCAAATTCTGTTTTTCTCCATATAAAGGAACCACAGGACCAATCGTCACTGGTACTGTCAATGCTTCCGCATTCAAACTTAACTGATTTAATTTCTGAACCTGTTCCAACCTTGCTTTATTTAACAAATGTGTTTCATTCTCTCTCACTACTCTAGCTATCTCGGTAACCTGGGGAGTCAGTGGGGTTCCCATCTGTGGAGCACTCGGGGTTATTTCTCCTGAATTTTCTTCATAAGGCGGAGGTCTTTTAGTCATCATGGGGCACATGCATCAAGCTAGGCAATTGCGATTCCTTAATAGCGATTATTAAGGAATCGCTATTAAGGAATCGCAATTGCCTATGCAAGTAGAAATCGCTCAATAAATAGCGATTCCTAAACATTCCTTAATTGCTACTCGCAAATTGCGAGTCGCAATTAAGAAAATACCTACCCATTCATTCCAATGGGCCAGGAGGCCCATAGGAATGAATGGGAAGATAATCACTATTAGCGATTCGCTATTAAAGAATGGCTAATATCGGGAGCTATTTCAAGGGTGCCAGGGTGTCAAAAGGACACCCTGTTGCACCCTGAAATCTGCATATGAGTACATCTTGCACACACACATGCCCCAAGGGCATGTGTGTGTGTAAATGGAAGTTTGAAAAATGAACTTTAGTGCATTTTTCAAAGTTTTTGCAAATTACCATGCAGTTTAACTTCATGGTAATTTGCTCCCTATTAGCGAAATCGCGAATTTCTTAACTTTAATTCATTGCATTTAAGGAATCTCAATTTGTGATTCCTTAAATGCAATTGCAATTTAAGGAATTAAATTGCGATTTCTGCATTTGGGATGATGCATCCCAAATGCAAAAATACTGGTCGCAAACGGGGCAGATTCTGAGAATCTGCCCGTTTGCGACCAGTATTTCAGTTGATGCATGTGCCAGCATATCTTCTAACAAATCATCATCCTCTGAATTATTCGGGTCCTCTCTAAAACTAGAAGTCTCTATATTCTTCTTTTTCTCTTTGCATTTTCCTCCTGTCTGTTCATCAGCAATACAAACTGGATAAAACCCTTCAGCTTTTCCATTTCTCCTCCATCGTTTCAGTTTTTCTTCCCTACTTTCAAAAGGATAACCATGTCTCCAACTCCTGTATCTTCCACTACCTCCTCTGTATTTCTCTCTTTCAGACACCTCCACTTCCCATTCTTTCAATGCTTCATACTGCGTTAATCAAGGATTTGGCTCTAATGCATTCATTCGGTATCTCAAATTCTGCAATATCCTTACATTGAACGTACCATGCTGTGGAAATGCCATGACACCATCGTCCTTCGTATACTCAACCCAATTCTCTAACCATAAACACGTATGGTATCCTCGTTCAAACATCATATAAGAAGCAGGCGTTTCCGGGGCGGAATCGGAATTCCCTCTCTAGTCACAATCAGTTTGTCCTTTTTAAAAAACCCTTTTATTTTCTTTAACAGCTTCATTTTCTACTCCCTTACACTGGCGTACCTCATTAAAACAAACAAGGAAACTTTTCTGTAATTCTATGTATTCTATTTATCAGCTCTTGTCCTATACCAGCGCGGCACACACTAACCAATCAATCAGAGCACTGCTGCGTAAGCACAGTCTCAACCAATACCAGCGCGGCTCACACCAACCAACCAATCACAGCTCAAATCACGCTCGCTGCCTGACCAATGCCAGCGCGTCCTTTTCTGACGTCAGTATTACTCCTTCTACTGACCCTCCCTTTACAAAATAATACAGCAATGTTTTACTTAAAATTTTTCGTTAGTAGCAACATAAAAACAATGCTACCTTGTCTGTTCCACTAAATAAAGAGATAGTTGTCACTTTTCCTGAAAGTTTCCTTCACTACAAGTCCTAATAACGACCAGCGCTATTTTACTCTTCACACAAGCTCCGGGTGGACCTATTACTCCTCTAGGGATAAGACCAAGATTTCACAAGAGGACTTTTTGGCGTGAAAAGGGGTCTTGTTACTTTCCCGGGATAAGGCTAGAGTATCGGAAGTAGACCCTTCGCCATTTCAGTCACTCTACTTATATTCAAAATTTCCCTAAATATTACCCCTACAGCCCTCCGTAGCTTTTAGGTATTATTACAACAGATAAAGTACTTCTGCAGTGTGGCTTCATTACCACACTCTTCTTCTCCCTAAATTCCATTCCATTCCCGGGATTCCTCAGGCATCTCCGTACCTGAACTTCCAGACAACATAGAACAGGACACTAACTTTTCATGTTAAGAACATATAGCCAATAATCACTACCAAACTAATCAATAATTAAACCGTCCTCTGCTACCAAGAAACTGATCCAGCGCAAGTAAAGTAAAAAGTAAGTCCGTTTTTATATAGTGCAGCTACTCACCCTTACGGGTCTCAAGGCGCTGGGGGCCGGAGTGGAAATTAAGTGAGCTATTGCCCAGAGTCACATGGTGCTGAGCTGAGCTGCCGCCGGAGCCGGGGATCGAACTGTGAACCCTGTGCTCCGAAGTCAGCTGCCCTGGCCGCTGCACCACACCTCTCCACTGGTATTGATCCCATCAGGGATCAATACTCAATTCATTAATTTACAATGGCCCATACACATTCACCCAGAATCCCTGTTGCACTGGGGTCAATTTGTTTAGTTCAATGACTTTTCTCTTCTTTGAATCATGTAAAGAGTTTTAATACCTATCAATTTATTTAATCAACTTTCCTCCTACTTGGTCAATGGACCAATTAGTTGAATAGTTGATGGCAATGATTATCATACTTTAATTAACCTCACAGTTAACTGAATAACCACAGACACGGGATAAAGTTAGATAGTTTATCTCAATATTATTGCGGGTTGCTCATTGCATTCAGTCACAAATGTAAATAATGTAAATCACAATGGGGAGAGATACACATCAGCAACAATATGGTTCAAATTCATCAGACAATCCCAACGACAATATGCATGAATTAGTGGATAGATAAGAGACAAAAGTTTCAGCAAAATGATATGCATAAACTGAATATACCTGACGGGAAGGATAGATGAAGAGACAAAAGTTTCATCTAAACAAAATACTTCAATGAATCAAATGGAGTGGATAGATGGAGAGACATAAGACTTTAGACATAAAAATATATTTGCAGCAAATTGTACAAATGAAATTAGAGACAGAAATACAAACCCAGTGGTTTGTAGAAAATCACCCCTTTGGCCTAAGTGGTGATGGGAGTTCCCCGAAATAGGATCAGAGAACAAAGTTTCAAAAGACAGGATCAGGACAGGACTGGTACAGCTAGGCCTCTCTGCAAACCGACAGACAACGACCCATCTCCCTTCTTTCTCTCCTGCCAGCCTAAGCGTAAACCACACCCCTAAAGGCACCCCAATTATACCCTAAAGCTAACATGACCGTCCCACAATTGTTGCAAACTTTCATAAACTTGGAAAGGGATTGGTAGGCTTGGGGGGTGGCGTTGTCACACCACTGTGACTTCACCTCTAATTCAACACTAGCATTGTTTTATTAGCTCCCAGGGATTGAGTTTTAGTCCGTTCTCACGTTTATTTCACATGAAACAAAATGTTAACATTTCCATTCATTCTTTAACATCATCCGCAGAATGAATCTCCGGTCCCACGCCTGGGCACATCATTTGGCAGTCGTTCGATACTCTGGCCTTCAACCTTTTCATGTCATCTGTGGTGCAAGGCACATTCTGTTTTGCTTCTGTCAGAGTAGACTCGCTCCTTGGATCTCCCCCTTCCAACTGTAGCTAAGCTAAAGAAGATGGCTGTCTCATCCAGCGCACTAAAGTAAATGAAAATGAACAATTATTAATTATGTGATAATGAAACCCTCACTGTTTACCACCCACCTTATGCTATTCCTTGTTAAGGTTACCTAGCATAGGTTTTAAGCGCAAAGCAGCATTAATCACTGTTAAAGCAATATGCTACATGCAATTCACAAAAGGCTCATGGGGCCTACTTTGTTTTCTACAAAGCATACTGCAATTCGTTTAGTTCTTTCACATATTATTTCATATTAGTGCATACATGCGCATAGCTAATTCCCACGTGTTTGTGTCAGGTGTACATTACTCCACTTACTACTTAGTTAGTACGTATTATGGGGGTACTTCATTCGAGCAGGTTTCATTTTTGCGAAACCCTGCTCCATCACCTTTATGCCCCATTTATGTGTCCCTGCGTTTTGGTGTAAGCTCCCTGTACCTTTCTACCATGTCTCTGCATTAAGTTGTAGTGACAGTCTGCCCATGTCTTTATGCCCCCGTGTCTATAAATAAGCGTCTGTTACTGTATCTGTGTCCCAGTGTCACTCAATCCACGTCTTTCCGCCCCTTTGTCTCTCAGTTGGAGTTTGCACAGTAGCGCTGCCTACGGTCCTTTCAAAGCATTCAGAAGCCCCCATTCAAACTTCACCGATGTCCACCTTACACAGTGCAGCAATGCCTACTAGACATTTAACCCCCTGCAACAGAGGGAAGCAGGGGTGCGCTGAGGAGCTAGTATAGAGTGTCTCATTGCGCAAATAATTGTAATTTGTAATATTTATGTTTCCCTCGTCTTCATTGCTTCATTTTGCTCACGAGAAAGTGTCACTCATACTCGTTCAATTGTCACCCTTAATAACATTGAAATGATGGTCCAACCAACACCCTCCTCTCCCCTCTACCATAATAACACTAATGCACAACACACACACTGCACACCACCACACTTTTTAACTCTTGCAACAAACCAGTCTAAGACAAACACTCTTACCGCTACTTCATTCCCTCCTACACAAAACATACACTCTACTCATAAACACATCACCACCCCCTCTACCTTACAACCTCCTCTCACACACAATACTATACAACCAAATCCATTGCATGAAACAAATACACCAGCACCCCTTTTCACTACTCCTCAAAAACAAAACATATCACACACACCAGCACAACAAGATCTTCAAAGCGCAACACCTCAAAATACTTACCATCATAAAATACAAACATACACCCACCTTTCAAACCACACAAAGGAACAAACTCCAATGCCAAGCTTTCTCTCTTCCACCACACCTAACACAGATACAGCAACACAGCAACTCTCTTCTAACCGCCTTTCATCCATTGGACAATTTAGAACCTTACTACATGACCCACATGCTGCACCACCACTCCTGACTCATACACCGTCCGCCATAAACACACGCAAACAATATAAGCGACGTGCCACACCTCACAACTTCGCTTCCCCATGTCTACTGCACAACAATGTTACACCACGAAAACAACATAGCACACCAACTCACTCTCAAACACCATTTCTACCAAATACTCACGCAGACCAATCAAAATGCCTTCTTAGCATGCTGGATGAGGAACATGATACAGAACAGCTACACAATTGCTATCCTAATACAGCTAATGCCAGCACTAAAAACACACCTGCTACAAACCCATACAATACTGATCACTCTTCTACAAAACAAAGTCTCACTATCACCAAAGGCCATTCTCTAAACTGTCTACTAATAAATGCTCGATCCCTCTCTAAAAACAAACATCACATCTACGACCTTATCACAGATGCAAAATCAGACATACTATTCATAACTGAATCATGGTTGGGAGATTATATGGCTCCAGTCCTGCATGAAGCCGTTCCTCTAGGCTATCAAACAATCACCCAAAATCGTATAGGCAAAAAAGGAGGTGGTCTAGCTGTTGTGTTCAGGCAAACATTACATATCACTAACGTTGACGACATCTCCATAAAGAATTGTGAGGCTCTTCTAACAAGATACAATACTACACCGTCTTCAGCCTGTAACTTCCTGCTCCTTTACAGACCTCCACCTAGCAAGGCGACATTCCCAGACGCACTTCTAGACACAGTTTCAAACCTGATAACAATACACTCCAACCTATGCATTCTGGGTGACCTCAACATTTGGTTTGACAACCCCAATATGACCCATCCAAAAACAATAATCACTGGCCTAGATGCACTGAACCTGCATCAGATTATCCACAAACCCACACACATTGCTGGACATATCCTAGATGTCATTTTTGCTAATACTGAACTGGTTACCTTTCAAACTATAACTCCAGTCACATGGTCAGACCACCACTTTCCAACATAAAACAACACTAAGGGACTCAGCTAAAACTACCTTACATCCATCCACCTATCGGCCGTGGAGTGGAACAAACTCAATTTGGAACACTTAGAAACACAACTAACATCAAGTACAAATCTGGAAACAATAACTTCTGTTCAAAATCTATATGAGTGGCTACAGAAAGCTTTTGACATCCTGATACCACTCAAAACCACACAACAGCACAAAAGTAAAAAAGCGCCTTGAAGAAACATAGAAATAAAAGACATAAAACAACAAATTAGAAAGCTGCAACTTACCTGGCTCAAAACAAACGCCAAACAAGACAAACTTCACCTACAAAAAATTAACAGATTATACAAGTCAGCTATCAAAAAAGCTAAGAAAAGGTACTATTCAGACAGAATTCAAAATGCTAAATGTGCAAATAAAGAATTCTATAAAATACTCAATGAATTTCGCAAACCAAATTGCCTAGAAGGAACTCATCCTGTTACTCAAGATTTCACAGACAAACTGGCAAATCACTACACAGACAAAGCAGACACATTGAACTCGTACTTAAAACAGAAACAAAGCACCAGCACTAACCCTTGTACAAAACAACAATCCAAGAATACTCTAACCCAGCCTCTCCGTTCCTTCCAACACATCTCACACGATGAATTTATGGACCTGGTCAAAGCAAGCAGGCCTGCCGGCAGCCCTTCTGGCCCCTGTCCACCACAAACTTTCAAGACAATTCTTTTAACAACCTCTGCTGCCACTCCAGTAAGAAGAATCATCAACGATTCCTTAACTACCGGAATATTTCCAGAAGAACTCAAAAAATCACACATACGCCCTTTACTGAAGAAAACAAACTTGGACCAGCTGAACCCTGACAACTACAGACCCATTACAAATGGACCTTTCCTGGGCAAACTGATAGAAAGAGCAGCGTTCGCCCAGATGTCACAATTCATTGAAGAGAATGACATACTCTCAGACTTCCAAAAAGGATTCCGTCCGGGAAGAGGCACTGAATCTGCCGTCCTTGCCATCTGGGATGACCTGAAGAATACAGTTGACCGCAACGGGGTTGCTGCGCTACTCCTCTTGGACCTCTCGGCTGCCTTTGACACGGTTGACCATGACACTCTGAAACAAAGACACTATGAAGCCGGCATAGAGGGCTCTAGACCGGATCGTGTCCTACCTTCGAAACAGAACTAATGTCATCCATACTCCACCTTTCTCGTCCAAACCATACTCCACAAAAGCAGGGGTCCCTCAAGGTTCTATCATCTCACCCATGCTTTTCAACATCTACATGAAGTCATTACCGGTACTGATCAATCAATTTCACCTCACGTGCTATAATTATGCAGATGACACGCAAATACTCCTTCAACTGGAATGCCCCAAAGACATTGGAAAATCCCCAATTTTCAGTTGTCTCAGAGCCGTGGATCAGTGGATGACTTGGAGCCATCTCAAATTGAATGCTTCAAAAACGGAAATACTCACGTGTGGCGATTGGAAACATTACGACCCGCTTGCCGCCTGGCCTGATGAACTGGGATCACCGCCTAAAGTATCGAAGGAAGTAAGAAACCTCGGAATGACCATGGACTCCAAGCTGTCGATAAATGCCCAAGTGGACAAACTAGCAAGATCAAGCTTTGTCACTATAAAAACGCTGCGACGAATTTTCCCTCATTTGGGATTTCACACAAGGTCCAAGCTACCATCTCCCTTGTTCTGTCCAAACTCGATTACGCCAATAGCCTCTACCACGGATCACCTTTAACGACCATGAAAAGACTACAACGGATTCAGAACTCGGCTGCCAGACTACTCTTGCATATCAAACCGCAAGACCACATCTCACCTGCCTTGAAAGCCCTGCATTGGTTACCGGTTGCCAGAAGATCCACGTTCAAGCTACTTTGTATCACCCACAAAGCAATACATGGAATGGGACCGCTCTTCATCAGGAATAAAATCACCAAACACATTCAACAAAGGAACCTATGCTTTCAAGGGGCAACTCGCCTCAAAATCCCAAGTTACAAGAAAAAAACCATGGGTGGCACATTGATCCAGCGGTGTACTAACAGCAGATACTCCACTACCATATACTCACTTGGGCCCATATAACTATTTCCACTAAACAGCAAGTAGACCGCTGGGACCTTAGTTTATGTTTTTCATACTTCAAGATCTAGTTATTTCTTTCCCTAACTAAACCTTTCACTGATCAATTAGTTCTTTCCTCTGGTCAATGGACCATTAGTTGGAACTAGTTGATGGTGATAATTAACGTAACTTATTAAACATTTCTTGATTAAATGAAATAATCACAGACTCTGGAAGTTTTAAATCTTTATCTAAATTAATTGCGTGTGAACCATCTCAAACGTTTCAGTACAAACACCCTCATTCGCAAGAGTGTCAATTCAATCAAGTTTCAATAGACATTCAGCAATTCAGATCCACACAATAACTATGCTCAGAAAGAAGAGGACAGAGAGGGAAGAACATCTATCAATACGATATATTTATATTTACCAAGTATGGTGTGAAGACCAACCCCCTGGCCAAAGGGCTGGTAAGGGTCCCCCGGGATAGATCAGGAGACAAAGACTTCAGGACAGGAATCAGGACAGGATACTTCACCTCTCTAAATACCCACGACTGCGTCGCACCCCTCTCTGACACTCTCTTCCTCCTCGTGGTTCTTCCGCGATCTTCTTTCTAACCCAATTAAGTTAAATAGATGGTTCTGCATTCGATTTCTTCATCAGCGTCTCACTGCATCAGCACCACCCCCCAACGCCGACAGCATCCCAAGCTCTGTATCGCCTCAGACAAAAGCTGGCTCCCCAAAGAGACTCTCCTTACTAACTAACTAAAACTACCTCAATTATACCTTTCCATAGCCATGTACCACCCATTAATGTTTCAATTTTACAAAATACTAACTCTGATTGGACAGGCAAGGGGGATGATCGTCACACCACGCTTACATTTCACTTATTTCTTTAAACCATTGTATTCAAATCCCTCCCCTCAAACTTTATTAAATCATTTCCTTTCCCATACATCTCCAAACTTTATTAATACAAAATGTTGCAACGTTATGAATAAAGCTCCTTCATATGAACTCTTCACCCTCATGTTCCCAGGGCACATCTTCGCTGGCCTTGGACGCGTGACAAGTCCTTACTCATCTTTTCGTATTCTCTCTCTAGTACGCATGCGTAGGGTCAAGTCAGTCAGCTCGATTCAGACAAGTGTAGAGGGCCCAAATGCGCACTAACAATAAAGTCAAAAGAAGAAATGTTATTTTCAAAAATAAATGGTTTCACTGTATACCACCAACCTCTACTCTAACCCACTCCGATTATTATTTCCCTTTCTGCATTTGCGTTAATATAAAACTTATATTCTATTTCAGCTAAGCAGGTGGCATGCATGTGAGCTTTCAAGCGGCCATTTTATCGTCTATTGCGCAGGCGCCAGATTTTCCCTCCAAGCATTAGTACGTCATACTACGTAGATGTAGTAGACGCATGCGCAGTAAAGATTCCCTGTTAAAGTGCGTTTTAGTCCTTCGTTTATGTTATTGCAGTTAGTAAATACATAGGCAAGCTTCATTCTCCCGCGTGTCTTTTTTCTAAATGCGAATTATTAATTACAAACACGTTGTTAGTAATTCGTTAGGGAGCTAAAACGAGAGGATTGCTTCCGAGCAAGTCTCATTTACGAGTCCTTGCTCCAACAATCCCCTCTCTGATGGCATCTTAAGCCATCACAAAATTACCCATCCCATCCCAGATACCAACTTTAACATTTCTCAGTTTTCTCTATTTCTCCTCTCAAGTTTTCATCAATCAACTCGTTTCCTTCTAAATCTCTCATCTTCTTATATAATCTGCCTTTCATTTCTTCCAGCTGTATTTCATCATATTTTCTCTTTCGTTTCTGTCCCTTTCCTTTTCTTTCAAAATGTACTTTCTCTTTCCTACCTCTTCTACATCACTTATATGTAATCATTATTATCATCACTACTGTTATTATCATAACTAATGGTATTATTATTTGACCTAGAAAACCCTTCCCAAAACCAACAAACCATTTCCCTACTGATGTTATACTTTTTGTTAGTCTTCCCCACACACTGTCAACCTCCAGTTGGGTCAAGTCTTTATACATTCTTGTAATGTTTTCAATATATCCTTTAATTTCTCTGCTCTTGTCCGGAATATAAGTGCAGCAATGTTGAATTTTCAACATGCCACAGACTCCACCTTCTTTTGCTAACAATATATCAAGAGCAAGACGGTTCTGTAACACCATAGACCTGATTGCAACCATTTCCGTATTAAACATTAACAATCCTCCTGCAGTGTCTGTAGAAAGACGATCAATTATGGTTGATAACTTACAAATTTTCTGTGAATTCAGAATGACTCCAACTGAGGGTATCAGTGCACTAAAAATGTCTCCTACAATTTCAGAAAAACTAGCTCTTCTTCTATGTGTTAATCCATTAGAATTTCCATTGGTTCCACTGATTTTATCTACATGATAGATCAATGGAAAAACTATTCCAAAATATCAGCTCCCGTACCATCTTGCAGGTAACCTATAATAGGCATTGCTCCCACAAACATAATACACTCCTGGAAATACAGGATCAGTTCCCCCTTTTAGTCCCCACCCTCCTAAAATTAGGAAGTTGTGTTCACATTCACTGGAACCAATGTAATTATTGTTATAATCTGTCTTTAATCTATGGAGGCAGAATTTTCCCCTTTTCACAAAATCCAGGGACATCGCAGCATGAGCCTTGCCACTTGCATAGATTCCCTCTTTCCCAACCCATGGAGGTACATGGGTTTTCTGTTGAGTTGCCTTCTTTATTAAATCCTGTCTCCTTTCTTCTACTAAATCCCAAAAATCTTTTTCTTCTTTTCTTAATGTACATGTTAGATTATCTTTATGTGCCTGAACTAAATCTATTGAACTCATTGTTAAGAAAAATTCACCCATGAACTGTGCATTTTTACTACTAGCTACTGGATTCATATTCTCTCTAATAGGTAATTCAGAAACTACTACATCTATGTCTGAATAAAAATATTTAAGTCTCCCTGTAGCATAAAATAAACTTGACAAAATACTACATGACACACCATACGTTAAAGGTATATGGTGATACGTCATCCCTTCTGATACTGATGAGGGTAACTTCATACACACGTAGCAATTATTAATCTCCATAGTGCTAACATATTGAAATAACAATTTAATAAACACATTAGAGGACGTATTATAGTCTGATTCATTATGATAGTTTGCTTCATCTTCTACCCCTATTTCTATTTCAGTTTCTTTTATTCTATCCACCTTAACATTAGTATCTGTATTATTCTTGTCACTTGTTTTCATTAACAAAGGTACTCCTACTGTTAGGAATAACCATACTAATGCTGCTAATAAAATACTACAAAAACAAAATCTAAAACTCTTTCTTTTTAATCCACGTTTTGGTTTCCCGGTAACTTCAATTTCTGCCATTTTACTCCTGAGAAAATTTCTTTTCTCTTATCTTTTCTTTGTCAGTTTGACTTTCCTTTTCGTTTTTTAAGGAGGCCTCAATTTGCTTTCATCAATCTGAACAATATGAATTTCTTCTGTTTCATCAGTCAGATCTAGGGATTCAAATTCTTCGAGTATGACGTAAGTCCATTCAGGAGTCTTGTATCTCCTGTTTAAGTTTCTCAATCTTGGACTTCTTCGAGTTATCTTTGCCAAAGTTTGTTTAGATTGTGTTTGACTTGTGACTTTGTTTACTTGTTCTGGTTTCTTTTCAGATTTTCTCAAGTGATATTTTAGTTTCTTTACTCCAGTTGGCCAATTGTCTCCCTTTCTGATTCTTTTGATTAGCACTGCGTTTTCACCTTCCTTATCTCTTTGTAAAGTTCTTTTTATTTAATTTATTCTAGGCACAATCTGTTCTGTTTCTCTGTTTTCTGTGCTTGTACCTTCTTTAACTTCCACCTGCTCAGGTCCTACCGTATTTTGTTCTTCTTCTTCCTGAGCTTGTTCTTCTAATTCTATCTGACCCTGTTCAGGTCTTACTTCAAACCTTTCTTCTTCTGCCTGAATCTGTTCTTCTAACTCTATCTGATCCTGTTCAGGTCTTATTTCAAAGTTTTCTTCTTCCGCCTGAACGTGTTCTTCTATTTTTCCCTCCTCAGGTTCGTGAAAGTCTTTTTTGTTTTTCACCTGAGTGTGTTCTTCTTCCCCTGTCTTTTCCTGACTACTTTCCTGTCTTTTCAGTTTTGTTCTTCTTCTGGTTTCAATGACATCATCAATTATTTCAATCACTGGTATCCAGTCTTCCTGACTCGTACTTGGCTGTTCGTCATTTGATTGTCTTTCAGAATCTATTACTCTAGATTCTTCAATTTCACAGTTTACAACTCCTGACGCTTCAGCCTGTTCAGTCAGTGGTTGCTCTTGTTGTTCTGATGGGTTCTGAACTCTTCTGGTATGGCTGGCATGAATCCAATTGGGCAAACCTGCACACTTCACTGCTGTGGTAGTGACTAGTATGACTTGCCGTGGTTTGTCCCACCCTGGTGCTAGGCACGACTTTCTTGCGTGTTTCTTCACTAGCACCCAATCTCCAGGATTCAAATCATGCGCTTGGTCTGGCTGTCTTTCGACTGCGTCTTCTCCAACTTGGTGAGAGACAGAACACATCATTTCAGCCAATCCTTTGCAATAGTCCAATACCAGATCATCATTTATACTCATTAGTTTATTCCCAGGAATAAATGCCTGTCTCATGGCTCTTCCCATGAGAATCTCATGTGGGCTCATTCCTGTTTTTCTGTCTGGAATACTTCTGAGACCCATCAATACAAGAGGTAATGCATCTGGCCATTTCAGCTTTGTGGATGCACACACCTTTCCCAGTCTTGACTTGATTGTGCCATTCATTTGCTCAACAATTCCAGAAGCCTCTGGACGATAAGCACAGTGCAGTTTTTGTTCAATGTTAAATGCAGCACAGATTAATCGAATTATTTCATTATTAAAATGAGGGCCTTTATATGATTCCAAAGTGACTGGAAAACCAAATCGCGGAACTAACTCCCTCAACAACAGTTTTGCAACTGTAAGACTGTCATTTCTTCGAGTAGGATAGGCTTCCACCCATCTTGAGAAAAGGCATACTATGACAAGTATATATTTCAGTCCATTGCATGGGGGCAATTCAATAAAATCTAACTGTAATCTAGTGAAGGGTCCTTCTGCCTTCCCAATCTTTCCCCAGCTTACCACTGTCTTTCTACCTGGATTTTGCTGCTGACAGGTTAAGCATCTTTGGCAAAGGCTTTCTGCG
This sequence comes from Calotriton arnoldi, assembly GCA_963921515.1. Lineage (NCBI taxonomy): Eukaryota > Metazoa > Chordata > Amphibia > Caudata > Salamandridae > Calotriton > Calotriton arnoldi. Next base: position 776,115 of record CAWUFW010000699.1, read on the forward strand.
ACTACCCTGAACTTCGGATTGTACCAACTCTGTCTGAATAACCTGATCATTGAGTCTCTCCCTATGTGTGTTGCTTCATGATACACTCTTGCCATTTTTGAAAGTAAACTATCTGGCATGACTGGTCTTCCATCTAGATACACCCATACCTCATCATGTGGTCTTTTTGTACAAGCTGCCTTTATCCAAATTTCTTTTTCCTTTTCCTCAACTTCTTCCTGCAATTGTCTAATCTCAACCCATGTTTCTGGTACTGAGAAAAACATAAGTTGGCATCTGGTTTCACCCGCTTCAATTTTTCGGTTTATGGCCACTGTATTTTTGGCACAGTATTTGGCCACTTGGTCAGCATAATTATTGCCAGCAGTCACATAGTCATTTCCTGACCGATGTGCAGCACATTTTACAACTGCTATCTCTTTTGGCAATTGTAATGCTTCCAACAAATCCTTCACATTTTTGCTGTTTCTGATAGGGGATCCTGAAGAAGTCAGAAATCCCCTCTGCATCCAGAGCTGGCCGAAGTCATGCACAACCCCGAACCCATATTGACTGTCCGTGAATATGGTTACTCTCCAATTTTTCCCCTTTTTACATGCCATTGTTAAGGCAACCAATTCAGTTACTTGTGCAGACTTGACCCCAGGTAAACAGGATGCTTCAATTACCCCAGATATTTTACAAACAGCATATGCAGCACTTAGTCCTCCTTCTTGTGTTCTGAGGCAGGAACCGTCTACAAATAACTCATGGTCAGCCTCTTTCAAAGGTGTCTCTTTTATGTCCAGCCGGGGCTTCGTGCATAACTCAGTCACGTCCAAACAATCATGATCACGCTCATCTCTCACTTCTTCATTGCAGGGGTCTGGCAGTAGGGTAGCTGGGTTCATGATCGTACACCTTATCACAGTCACGTTCTCAGCTCCAAAAATCACCCTTTCATACTTAGTCAATCGACTAGGGGTGAGATGCTGTGTTCTTGTTCTTGTCAAAAGAATCTCAACTGAATGTGGGACAAAAACTTTTACCGGATGTCCCATCACTATCGACTCACTTTGCTCCAGACTCATACAAGTAGCAGCTACTGCTTTTAAGCAGCCAGGCAATGCTGAAGCCACTGGGTCCAATGTAGCTGAAAAATATGCCACTGGACGTCGACTCAATCCATGTCTCTGTGTTAAAACTGAAAGTGCACAATTTTCTCTCTCACAGCAAAACAATGCAAAGTCTTTTGAATAATCAGGCATGCCCAAAGCAGGAGCCTCACACAGTTTTTTAGTTTCACATATGCCTCTATGCAGTCATTATTCCAATCAATTGGATCTTTTGCTCTTTTCCGGATCATCTGTATTAATGCTTTTGCTAACATAGAAAAACCATTAATCCATTGCCTACAGTATCCAACCACTCCTAGAAACATTCTCATTTCTCTTTGAGTCTGTGGCAATTGCATTTCTTTGATTATTTTTATTCTTTCCGGTGTCACTTTTCTAACTCCTCTTTCTATTTTATGCCCTAAATATCTAACTTCTCGTTGACAGAATTGTAATTTTTCTGGAGACACCTTGTGTCCTCCTTCAGCCAAATGATTCAGCAATGCAATTGTATCTGTGACACAATCTTCTCGTGTTTTTGATGCCACCAGTAGGTCATCAATGTACTGGACCAAAACAGATTTTCCAGGCATAATCAATGACTCTAGCCACTTTTTCAAAATCTGATTAAAAATTGAAGGACTCTCTGTGTACCCTTGAGGAACTCGACACCATGCGTAAATATAATCCTCAAACTTAAACGTAAAAAGATACTGGCTGTCTGGGTGCAAAGGAATAGAAAAGAACGCTTGGCATAAATCAATTACTGTAAACCAACCTGCATTCCAGGGTATCTGATAAAGGATCACTGCTGGATTTGGCACTATTGGGTAACATGGCACTACAATTTTATTTATTTTCCGTAAATCCTGCACTATTCTGTACTTTCCACTAGGCTTTTTCAGTCCCATTATTGGCGAATTACAGGGACTACCCATCACTTCTTTTAAAATACCTTGTTTAACCATTCGTTCAATTTCTGGAATAATTCCTGCTTTTACTTCTGGATTCATTTTGTACTGTCGGGTATTTGGGTACACTGCACCTTCTTTCACTGTCACTTTAACTGGGTCTATATTTGTCATTAGCCCAATGTCTTTTCCTGTAAAATCCCACACTTCTGGATTAACTGTGGTTCTCAACTCTTCTGGTAATTCATTCTCAGTTATTAGTGAAAACATTTCATCTACTTCTGTTCCCTGTTTGGCCAGCATCATCTTGTATACCACGTCTTCATCAGGGGTTTGGAAAGCGACACCAACCGGTGTACAATAGATCGTGCAATTCATCTTGCACAAAAGATCTCTTCCCAACAGATTTACTGGAAGGGAATCGCAAACTACAAACCAATGCATTTCTTTGAAGTTTCCAATGTGCACCTCCATTGGTTTTGTGATTGGTGTTCTAATCTGTTGGTTAGACACGCCTACAACTTGGATTGATTCTCCCGAGAGGGGTAGGTTTGGGATGTCTGCTGTTCTCACAGTAGACCTGGTAGCACCAGTATCCAATAGGAAAGTAGTGTCTTTACCTTCTACTCTCCCATCAACAAATGGACCTGACTGATCTACCGGCAAGGATGCGCCAAGCACGCACTCCTCTTCCTCCCCCCTCAGGCACCGTCATTGTGTGACATCTGAATGTTCTTCATTATTCTGTGAAAAATATTGTGTAATTGTTCTATTATTCTTACCACTTTCTCCTTGAAATCCGGTGTTCGCACTGAAACTTTGATGGTTCACAAAATTTGGCATAGGAGCTGGTGGCACCTGATATTGTGGTGTAACTACCTGCTGCTGCTGATTCATAAGTACTTCATTCTGCATCTGTGGGATTAAATTTTGATTTGGCCCATTATTACTCTTATTATTCTGAGTACTCTTACACTCGTTCTTCCAATGTCCAAGCTTTCCGCACGCATGACAAGGAAACTTCTTTTCGCTTCTTCTCTGTCCATTCGTCCCCTATATTTATTACCATTCGCGCCTTGATTATTCTGACTCTGTTCTTTCACTTGATTATTATTTTGGTCATTTGTTTTCTCTTCTTGCTGTTCTGCCAATTTAACTTGTGCCCACATCATTTTCTCTTTTAGCTTCCTACGCCTGGCCTCAATGTCATCTCCGCAATATTTTGCGTACTTTAAAATCTCATCCACTGTCTTGCTTTGCCAACACACCATGTGCTGATGTATCATCTGACTGATTTCTGGTTTCAAACCATATACAAACCGATACACAAAATGTCCCATATCCTTGTCACCGATATTCTCAAAACCACTATACTGCTTAAACACCTGTAACAATCTTTCATAATACGCATGTACAGATTCATTTGGTTATTGCGTTGTTCTATCTATTTTTACCCAATCTGTTTCTTTAGGAGGAATTTTCCCTTTCAAATACGTAATCACTTGGTGATACTTTTTCATCACCTCCTCCGAGGGTGCTCCTGTCTTTGCATCTCTAGCATACTCCTCATTAGGCCAGTCAATTGTAATTTTACATTCTGTCCATAAATCAGCAGGTACCACTATATCAAATAGACCATCCTAGTCTTTCAATAAAACCTTTGAAACCTTCACAAACCTCTCTACCTGTTTGTATCACTCAACTGGTTTTTCTCTCAGCTTTGGAAAATCATTTGTAAATGACAAAATATCTTGTCTACTCCAAGGAACATGAACATATCCACCTCCAGGAACCTCTCTCATTGGACACAATTTTTCCACCTTGCTTGTTTCTCTTACTGGAAATGCAGCTGCTGCTTCTCTCGCTTGTACTTCCTCTTTCTTTCTTATCCATCTAATTCTCCATTTATCAATGTCTCCCCATTTTCGCAAAATGTTCATTAATTCTTTTATCTGTAGTCTCTTTCCAGAAGCATTTACGCTTTCTAAATCCTTGTCAGTAAAGTCCACTCGATATGGTTTCTGCAGCAACTTTGACTTCCCTATGTCTATTCCAATCTCTGAAGCAACTTCAGTCAATCTCTCATGAAATACTCTTGCTCTCCTTGTTATACTCTTACATAAAAATAATAATTCCTCATCATTATAAGCGTTCAATCTCTCTGTACCCACACATCCTGTCATCATCTCTTCCAATTCCACTTTCAATCTGCTAATGTCTAAAATCCTTGGTGTTGGGTTCTGATTATCTCTTTCCTGTGTCCATCTTTCTATTTCTTCAGAGGTGACTACTGATGCGCCTCCAGTTCCAGCATGAACCAAAGGTCTTCTTTCTCTCAAATTCATGGGCGTGACTCTCTTTGGAGTCTCCGTTAAAGGTTCCACATTAGGGAGATCCATTAGTGAAATAATTGACTCACTTTCGCTAACCTGATCATCTGTAATTATTATTTCTTTTCTAGGACTATTTAGTGGAATTGTCACCGATTGTGGTTTTTGGCAAATCTTATTATCTCCATACAATGGGATTAACGGACCAATGGTCACTGGTTCTGTCAAAGCTTCAGTATTCAAATTTAACTGACTTATCTTTTGAACTAGTTCTTCTCTAGTTTTATTCAAGGCTTCTCTTTCATTGGCCTGCAACACTCTGTTATATGACGTTTCATGTAAAATCTGTGGGGTTAATGGCATTCCCATTACCGGTGCACTTGGGGTAACCTTACTAGCTGCTTCTTGATACGGTGGTGGATTTTTAATTAAAATATCCTCTAACAACTCGTCATCTGATTCACCATATCTCGCTGAGTTCATGTGTTTCGTTTTCTCCTTACACTTCCCTCCAGACTGTTCCTCAGCCATTAACACTGGATCTAACCCTTCTGATACCATAGCTCTCCTCCATTGTTTCATCTGCCCTTCGCGTGACTCATGCAAGTGTCTGGGAAGGAATCCTCTATACCTTCCACCTCTGCATTTCTCTCGTTCATATGACTCAGTCTCCCATTCTTCCAAAGCCTCATATTGAGTTAACCTAGGTCTAGGTTCCAAATCATTCATTTTCAATCTCAAATTCTGAAGAATCCTCCCATTAAACGTACCATCTTTAGGAAAAGCTAGCACACCATCATCCTTCGTATATTCTATCCAATTTTCCAACCACACGCAAGTATGATATCCTCTTTCCATCATCATAAAAGATGCTGGTGTCTTCGGTGGCGGAATAGGAATTCCCTCTCTAGTCAACACAGGCTTATCCTTGACAAAGAAATTCTTAATTTTCTTTAAAAATGACATCTTTCTTTTCTCTCCATACATCTTTGGGAATCGATGTAGGAAATTATATTCTGCAAACCCTTGAAATCTTCTACCAGTACGTCTTGCACTAACAGTCAAATCAAAATCCTGCATACAATTCTTCTCTCCACCAATCCTAGCGCGACTTCTAACTAGCTATCCAATCAAATCAGGCTCACGCCCGAGATCTGACCAATGCCAGCGGGGCCTTTTCCTGACGTCAGTTCTGCTCCTTACTACTGACCCCTCCTTTACAAGGCTGTTCTTGTCACACGCCCGCTGCTTCTACCAATCCCAGCGCGGCTCACTGTGACGTCAGTACCACTCCGGCAACTGACCCTCCCTTCACAAGGTAATACGAAAACTTTATTTCTCAATATTTTCTTTAAAATTCTTTGTTATTAACAACATAAAAACATTCGCTACTCTGTCTGTTCCGCTAAATCAAAGGATAGTTTTATTTCTTTTCACTGCGAGTAAAACCTTCCGCTTACTCTTCATATAAGCTCCAGAGAACCTGCTACTCCTCCGGTGTCACCCGTTTGGGAAATTTGAGACCAAAGTTTCACCAGCGAACTCCTTTTGCTGCCAATCTAGCTCGGAAGAACTTGCTACTCCTTCAGGGTTACCCTTTCTAGGTGATATAACGCCTAAAGTTTCACTAGCGAACTCTTTGTTATCAATCACTCTTACTTTTACACAGAAAATAATCCCTACCTTAACACTGCCAGCCCTACCTAGCTTCTCAGTGTTATTCCAACAGACGAGTAACCTCACTGCAGTGTGATTTCTATCGCCACCCGCTATTCATTCCCCGGGACTTTTCCAGACGACATAAAACAAAGACGCTAACTCTTTTGTTAAAACATAAGTCAAAAATCAATAATCTATACTTATCACCAAACTAGTCAATAATAACCATAACTCTGCTACCAGAAAACTGATCCAGCGGTGTACTAACAGCAGATACTCCACTACCATATACTCACTTGGGCCCATATAACTATTTCCACTAAACAGCAAGTAGACCGCTGGGACCTTAGTTTATGTTTTTCATACTTCAAGATCTAGTTATTTCTTTCCCTAACTAAACCTTTCACTGATCAATTAGTTCTTTCCTCTGGTCAATGGACCATTAGTTGGAACTAGTTGATGGTGATAATTAACGTAACTTATTAAATATTTCTTGATTAAATGAAATAATCACAGACTCGGGAAGTTTTAAATCTTTATCTAAATTAATTGCGTGTGAACCATCTCAAACGTTTCAGTACAAACACCCTCATTCGCAAGAGTGTCAATTCAATCAAGTTTCAATAGACATTTAGCAATTCAGAGCCACACAATAACTATGCTCAGAAAGAAGAGGTCAGAGAGAGAAGAACATCTATCATTACGATATATTTATATTTACCAAGTATGGTGTGAAGACCAACCCCCTGGCCAAAGGGCTGGTAAGGGTCCCCCGGGATAGATCAGAGACAGACAGGACAGACTTCAGGACAGGATACTTCACCTCTCTAAATACCGACGACTGCGTCGCACCCTCTCTGACACTCTCTTCCTCCTCGTGGTTCTTCCGCGATCTTCTTTCTAACCCAATTAAGTTAAATAGATGGTTCTGCATTCGATTTCTTCATCAGCGTCTCACTGCATCAGCACCACCCCCAACGCCGACAGCATCCCGAGCTCTGTATCGCCTCAGACAAAAGCTGGCTCCCCAAAGAGACTCTCCTTACTAACTAACTAAAACTACCTCAATTATACCTTTCCATAGCCATGTACCACCCATTAATGTTTCAATTTTACAAAATACTAACTCTGATTGGACAGGCAAGGGGGGATGATCGTCACACCACGCTTACATTTCACTTATTTCTTTAAACCATTGTATTCAAATCCCTCCCCTCAAACTTTATTAAATCATTTCCTTTCCCATACATCTCCAAACTTTATTAATACAAAATGTTGCAACGTTATGAATAAAGCTCCTTCATATGAACTCTTCACCCTCATGTTCCCAGGGCACATCTTCGCTGGCCTTGGACGCGTGACAAGTCCTTACTCATCTTTTCGTATTCTCTCCCTAGTACGTATGCGTAGGGTCAAGTCAGTCAGCTCGATTCAGACAAGTGTAGAGGGCCCAAATGCGCACTAATAATAAAGTCAAAAGAAGAAATGTTATTTTCAAAAACAAATGGTTTCACTGTACACCACCAACCTCTACTCTAACCCACTCCGATTATTATTTCCCTTTCTGCATTTGCGTTAATATAAAACTTATATTCTATTTCAGCTAAGCAGGTGGCATGCATGTGAGCTTTCAAGCGGCCATTTTATCGTCTATTGCGCAGGCGCAAGATTTTCCCTCCAAGCATTAGTACGTCATACTACGTAGATGTAGTAGACGCATGCGCAGTAAAGATTCCCTGTTAAAGTGCGTTTTAGTCCTTCGTTCATGTTATTGCAGTTAGTAAATACATAGGCAAGCTTCATTCTCCCGCGTGTCTTTTTCTAAATGCGAATTATTAATTACAAACACGTTGTTAGTAATTCGTTAGTGAGTTAAAACGAGAGGATTGCTTCCGAGCAAGTCTCATTTACGAGTCCTTGCTCCATCACATCCTTCTCTGTTCAAGCAGCCAAACTATGGAACTCTTTACCCCCCAACATAAGATCCACCGACAACCACCTTATCTTCAGAAAACTACTCAAGAATTGGCTCTTCCCCACATAAGCACCATAAGCAAACAGAAATTTACAGCATATCCCTCTGTATATAAGCATTTATTTTCACTATAGATATGTACCTATCTTTGTGTATTGCTTGGTATAAACATGTAGAATAATTATGTTGTTGAAAATAAATAAATAAATAAAAATCATCTTTGGTCTACATGTACATTGTGCATCTATGTAACTTCCATGTACTTGGATCTGTGTGTCTGTTACTTTTCTCCTGAAAAAGCATATCCAATGCACTACCCTATTTCTCATCCTGTACCTCTATCAATATCTTTAATCTACATATACTTACCTCCTTTATGCATCTATATACTTTCAATGTACTTATGGATCTATATATTTATCACTTTCTTCTAATTTAGCATTTCAAATGCACTACCCTATTTCTCAGCCTATACTTCTCTCAATATATCTCCTAGCCCAACCTTTTGACTCATCTCAAACTTCTTTCTACTACTCTTTCCAATGCACTACCCTATCTCTCATCCTATACATCTATCAATATATCCTCTACATCCACTCTCTCATTTATCCCAAACCCCATACCACTACTATGTTCCCCAAAATAACCCTTTCTAGACTCTCTCCTACTCTACCCCTCCTTGCATCATCTGACACCTTTTACTATACCGATCCCCCAAAACAAACCTTTCTAAACTCTTCCCTCTGACTCTTCCCCTCAAAAACCCCTTTTTACTCATCCAAAAGCCTCCTCCTACTGCTATGACCTAAAAAATTTTTTTTTTTAAATCTTTCACTCTTCTATCCCTCCGCTATCCTTTTCAATCAAAATAACAGACTAACATGTTCACTTCTCAAATTCCATATTCCACTATACTAATTCACCACTAATCCTTTATGGGTTCCAGAGTAGCGTGCTACTCGCCAATAAAGCGTTTCAACACCCCATCAGGGTTACCAGCGCTATATAAATGCAAATCCGTTTTCCCTTTTCTACCACTCCCCAACCCTTCTCAATCCAAATAACTGACTAACATATCCACCACTCAAATTACTTTCATGTTTCACCATACTAATTCAACACTAATCCTTATGGGTTCCAGAGTAGCGTGCTACTCGCCAATAAAGCGCTTCAAAACCCCATCAATGGGTAGCAAGCGCTATATAAATACAAACCTCTTTCCCTCTTCTATCCCGCAACCTACCCTTCTCTATCCAAATAACTGAATAAAATATCCACCACTCAAATTACTTCATATTTCACTATACTAATTTTCAACACTAATCCTTTATGGGTTCCGGAGTAGCGTCCTACTCGCCAGAAAAGCGTTTCAACACCCATCAGGGGTATCAAGCGCTATATAAATACAAACCTTTTTTTTTTTCTCCTCTTCTATCCTTCTGCTATCCTTCCGAATCCAAATAACTGACTAACCTATCCACCACTTAAAATTTACTTGCATGTTTCACTATACTAATTCAACACTACTCCTCTATGGGTCCCGGAGTAGCGTGCTACTCGCCGAAAAAGCGCTTCGACGCCTCGTCAGGAGTAGTAAGCACTATATAAATGCAATTACAATACAATACATGGCAATCTGAAAGTTTGGCAGCTATGGGCTGCACCGTCGCAGTTTTTGCCAGAGTTTTGGATGTGGTCTCAGGCTAGACTGCCAAGCTAGGAAACCAATGTTCGATCCTCGGGGTCGATTCTGGGCAAATCACTTAATCTCCTCCTGTCTACCAAAATAACCAATGTGTCCTTGTGTAATGTAACTGGTGCTCATGTAAAGCGCTCCAAACCCTTCTGGGCGAGTTCGCGCTATATAAAACTGCACAAAAAACAAACGGAACATCAGGAACTGTCTTCTTCAGTAGACACAGAAAACAGACTACAAATAAGAGACGAAATAGTGGACGGACTTTCTTGATAACACCTCGTAGAGGCCTGTTTAGTTGTAGGTGGACACTACGCATTACGCTTTTCGCATCCTACTGCCCATGTCGGTGAACTTGTTGCCATAAAACATCCATATTGCGCTGTTATCTGGGTCTGTTTAGGTTCGTATTTCTCACTGAAAACAAACGTGAATAATGACTACTAATTTATAAGAATGTAAAATAAATGTTTTAAAAATGATGCGGAAATAGTGCTTTGTCTTTTATTTATTAAGTGCCATCTATGATTTTGGACGTTTCAGCGTGTTTTGGGTTTCTCTCGGTAGGACTTGGAGCTCGCTGCAGACTTTTTCTTTAATGGAGATAGTGCTTGTTTTGTGATTCAGAGCCGGTGCCACGGGTTGTGCTGCAGGCAGCAGCCTGTCAAGCGCACAGATGGTCCAAGGGCTGCGAGCGATCGTCGCGACCCTGCGCTTCCCCGCCTCCTTTCTAGGTAAGAGGAACGGTGAAGGGGCATGACGGGTCCTTCCTGGGGCTGTGCCGCTGCCGCCTGCGCGCTAGCTGCTGCACTTCTGTTTCTCTACTGGCCGTGGGATAGACAAGGTACAGAAAGCTGCGACATGAAGGACGCTCAGACCGTACACCTGCTCATAGGTAGCAGCGTTGAGTCGGTCCCTACATTTCTTTCCAGCAGGCTGTACTATGGTCACCCATGAAGCAGTGTGCTTCCTGTTTCTATTTATTTTTAAAAGTGGACAATACAGATAATACGGCTTATTTGAAGTGACAGCATACGGATTTTAAAACAGGGTGACATCTTAAATAACTTCATACCTCTACATTTTTGTCTGTGGTATAAAACTATTATTTTAACATATTATGGTTTTGTATTTTATTATATTTGTCTTTGTAAAACTAGACAGACGTCAAAGTATGAGTGCACATTTATAGTTCAATTTAGAAATATACACTATGCAACTTAATTTGTACACAAGACTCAAAAATAACTACGGATAAATACTGATATGATGGCCCAAAAATACATTTGAATATATAGAGACAGAAATGTTTAAAAAAATAAAGCCGGGAGCCCCCATCATAACTTTTTCGATCGTCACCAGTTTGTTTTTCCTTAAATGGTGAAGTTATCACAGTACTGTTAACTTTCTCGTGGTGTGTATCAGGGCAACAGAAAGCGATGCACATCATGAAATACAAAGAAATATGACAGGTATGAGTTGTGCAATCTAACCTTCTCCATAAATAGTTTTTAGGTATTCTTCATACAATCACACAGATCTTAGTTCTGTTCTCAAACGTATTACAGCAGCCGCTCAGGGTGCACACTCTTCATGTAGATACAATTGCGAATGTGGAATCATCTTTGTCAGCTTGTCTTATCATTAAGGACCAGCCTGAGATAAATTAAATTACATTTTGATCTGCCAGAATGTGTATGTTGAACGTGTAAGTGTGGTGGGCTGCCATAGCTGCCAAGGTTTCAGATTGCTATGTGTGACATTTTCAGAATTTGAGTCTAATTATGAGTGACATTTCAACGACTATGAGTGACACTTTCTCGTGCGCAAAATCAAGCAATAAAGATGAGGGGAAACATATAAATATCAGAAATTAAACCCATTTGAGCAACAAGAAACTCTAAGATCATCTTAAAACTGCTGCAAAACACCAGAAATGGAAGAGCTTGACATCGGGATTTTAAGTGGGGTGAAAAAAGTGGGGGTCTCTACAAGGGGCATGCATGGCCCATGTAATTAGGCGTATGGCTTAAACACAAGCTATGTTCCTCCACTGGCAGCACTTTGCTGGAAGAATTACTTCTAAAATAAAAAATGTTGCCAGCCTATATCACACTCCACAACTGGGACAGAAGTGTGCATTGTGCAATCACAACAGACTGCCCCGTCTTCAAGCAATGCTCACAAATTCCTGCAGTGTTTTGGTGGTAAAAAGATGACCTCTTAACTACTATGGCCTGAAACTCGTCCTATGAAAATGAAACAATGAATGAACATGTCAAGTTCACGGGGCTTTAAAGACACTCCTATTTACCATTTAACTCAGCTGGGACATGTACGGATACCACCAGCTGGAAACGATAGTGCTTTAGCAAATCCCCTTTGACATAAAAGAATAATTTACTACCAAGACCGAAAAACGGGGGGAGGGAATTAACATGGGAAAAACAGACTTTTTAAAACATATTTGTAAAAGCTAATAGGACTCAGTCTATAAGAGATACCAATCACAGGGGTCAAATGGCATTTGTCTCACTTGCTGGAGGTGTTCGGTACTCCACTTAACATCAACTTAGATCTGACCTTGGTTGTAGTTTTAAAATATGTGCTAATGTAGAGGTGCAGAATTGAAACAGTAAAACTGTGTACTTTTAAATAACATGAAGTGCTATCTAGGGTTTAGTGTGGAAAAGCAACGCATTGTTGTTTGTCTCACTTTATGCACTTAACTATTGTGGTAATATTGGCCTCATTTATACCCAAAAGAGTAACTTAAATAAACGATTGTCAAACCTCAGACGGAGAGTGTGGCAGGTTCATATCAGAAAGGCAGTTGGGTTTTGTCTCTCAGTCTAGCGACTTTTAAACGGCTGGTATGATATATATGCAGCGAGTAACAACATCACCTCAAGAAACCCACGAGGGCTGCGGCAGAATCTAGTGCATGTCTGTTATGTTGGCGAAAGACACTCTGAGCGTTAAAGCAGTTCTGGCTAAAAAATGCTTTCATTGGTCAAACCGTGTTTAAAGTAGCACATTATAACGCTTTTATTTTCTAAATGCCAGAGTCTTTTCCGAAACAGAGAGGACCACAAGCTGAGGTGCCGATATGCTGTGCTGCAAAGTTAATGCAGTTTTCCAAGCATTATGGCTAAAATTGAACCATGGGAAGTGTTCCCTACTGTGATAGAGCGAATTCGACCAGAAGGTTTTGTTGAGGCGCTATCTATAAAACTGTTAAAGACTTAGTGGGCGAACACTGCCAGCAGGATATTAACCCGAGGCCAGGGAAATAAAGGCACCACCCCTGGAACAAACTGCCTGCCCACTCACTCAGAGAAGCGCTCAGCTTGATGTGTGTGATAATTAAGCATTGAGGGCCTACTGCGGAGCGTAGAGTTCGTTAACGGAGATGCATGTGTAACCTTTAAATCGTAAGTTCCAATCAGGACTGACTCAACCCTTCCTCCTTTTAGCATTGATAGCACAGAGTACTGCATTAATGTAACAAGCAGAAGACGAGTGTTCTGTTGATGTTCTGCTGCAGTACTGACTTTATTTGTGCGTCTGAATTCAACTTTGTGCAGCATGACTTCAAGTAGAGATGCTTTCTTTAACTGTAGGCTGGCTGAATGACGCGCTTTAAAAAGTAAAGTACATTAGGAAGCCAACGAGAACAAACAGTGAGTGCACTTCACTTACTCTGTATCAGCAGCTGCGAGCACCATTGACGGTGCGGTCTAGCTGCGATGACTGCCCTGGTACAGTCCCGGGAAGTGCGGCGGTCGCAGTTCAGATGGGACACTCTGACCGACGTGCGTGGGTGGCATTGGCTGCACTGGAGTGCAGGGTGGCTTCTGAGGCAGTCATGCACCACCACTCTCCTGCCACGGCCAAATCATTATGCTGGCTGGGCCGCGTGTTGCGAGCTGCAGTGGCAGGCTCCCAGTGCGCAGGCCTCCAAAGAACTTAAACTATGCTGCACAGCCGCGTCCGCCAACTGCGCCTATGGTGATTGGGCAAATCAGATCATGGGCCAGATTCGTGACCTGACGTCAGTGATTGACAGTGTCGGATGGAATATTGTAGCCAGCCGTGAGCTGAGACAGTCTCCCTTAGCCTGCCTAGAGCTGAGCCAGCCCCATGTTAAGAGCTTGGCAGTCAGTGGAGGTGTTAAATTGCAGCGCTCCTGCACACAGCTGAAGAGCTATAAATGTGTGACAATGCATTTCAGTGCGGTGATGCGGATCACCTCACTGAAATGTGTTCGTCTAACACCTGATGCGTGGTACTTGGCAGGGCTGGGATGCTGAGAGGTGGGAGTAATCCATCGTGAATGGATGTCTGCAGGGCTTTAAGTGGGATGAAAAAACTGGGGGGGTCTCTCAAAGGGGCGTGGTCAATGTAATTAGGGGCATGGCTTAAAAACACGTAAGCGAAAAAATCTGTGTTTAGCGCAGTGTGCCGCCCGACTTGTATTTTGCTGTTCCTGTCATTGTGTCCAGAAATAGGAAACAACCAGTCACATCATACCTACAAATCAGGACTATTGGCTTTGTCAATGGTTGTTAGTTGCAAAATATAAATAAGCAGCAACTATGGCTTGAATATAATATTGAAAAAACTTCCACTTAAAGCCCTGGTGACACCACGACAATGTTGCTGCTCCTGAGTTTTAAAAAGAGAAGGGAAATCCAGAGAGAAAATGACTCTTTAAAGGATTTCCCTTCCCCTACAACGCTCACCACGCGCACATCGATGTGCCTGCTGTCACTGCAGTCCGGAAAAAAAACGGACCGCCTGTGCCAGGGCACAAAACAGAGCCCGATAGAGACCCGTTTCGAGGCCCACTTAAAAAACCTGCCGGTGCTCAGACCCGGTGAGACCCGGCCCACTTAAAGCCCTGGATGTCTGTCACGCTACAAGTTAACTAAGCTCAGGTCTATGAGCAACTTTTTGCTAGCTGTTGATAGAGCTGCTGTCCCCCCTACCTGTTCCGATTTGTCTTGTGTAGGGTGCATCACACAGTTGAGGTCCCTGTCAATTATAACTGGGTTGTCTGAAAACGAAACTGTCTCATGGATTGTTGGGATAGGGAACTACTCTTGCCCCATGTTTGGGCGTAAATTGTCACTATACGGATAGGCTGGCCTTCCCATTCTCCCACCACGATCAGGCTGTCTGCTTCTTTTGTCTATTTTGCATACCTTTTCCCCAAATTTGTGTTTGTTATGCAATTGTATGGCACCTCTGGCTTTCTTGGTTGGGGCAGCTACATGATATTATGTAGGGAAGCACGTAGAGAGTAGTTGGTGATGGTCTTAGCAGATGAGTCTCTTGTAAGAGACATGTATCTGCTCCCAGACTCTTAAGCTCCCTTTGGATGCTCAGACGTATGTCACTATATTCAGTTGTGTGTTTCTACCCATCGCATGTGGAAAAGTGCTGCACAGGATATCCAACACGAGAAACGAAGGCAACATAACTTATTCATAGTGTATCTAAATCAATATTAACTATTTGCAGATCTTTCAGTGGGAGGAAATGACTTGTAGGCGGTCCCTGTAGTATGCCCCTTCTCTTGCCCCGCCCTGACGACGCCACTCTAGACGAGCGAGTGGTATGGTTTGCCGTGAAGCAGCCCTGAAGCATGCTCAGACCTCCGGTTTGTTGATTCACTAGCCTGTTCGTGGGAGCAGGGCTATGGCGAGTTCTGGAGACCAGTGTCCTGCAGAAATCGGCGTGTGTGGCAGAGGTTCTTAAGACTGAAGACTGGTGATGTGACACAGCGAGATTTGGCAGATCTCGACTGACTATCCGGCTCTCCAGGCAGTTCATCTGATTGCTTACCCCCCCCGCAATTAAGTTTATCATCCCTGGCGCCCTTCTCCCCAAATAAGAAATACGCTGTTAGAGTTTCAGAACTCACAGAAGTAATCAGGGTATTTGTTCCACAGGGGAGGAGGCTCGTTTGCAATTCTTGCCATTGATAGACTTTTGCGAAGATTATGCAGTTAAAATCATTTAAAGGAGGCATTAAAGCAAACAAGGTGACCTCCACTGGGAAGTGTGCACGATTGGCAGGGGTGGCTTGAGAGACTCGAGTATGAACTGACCAAGCAGCATTCAGGCGAAAGTTGCAGTGAATTCTCAACTGAAAACAGAAAGGTTGATCCAAAACTTCATGAGAGACGTGGAGGTCCTCCATCCCTGGCTCTAGTAAGAGCCCAACGGGGCTGGATGGGTTGCACAATCAAACTGGGACACATTATGAGCAGCAGAGCTATGGAGTTCTTAAACCTTTTTCACAATAAGCCAAGTGCCCTGAGTAATACATCTGCGCCGAGCTCGGTGTCCGGACTGGAGTCAACGCCCCCTATTCCTTTAAGTCCTGACACCTCACCAGGGCAAGCTACATTAGATATTCTGATCCCCAGCAGGAATGAGGCTTTGACTACGGCAGTGGAACTAGTACATTCAAGTCTTAGGGGGAATACCACATCAGCTGAAAGTCTGAAAGTAACTGATTTTTCTGCCGCTTTGCAAGGGGTTTTTTGTGAAATTCTTGGTGAGGTAAAATCAATGAAAAAAATGCAACAAGTAATTGCCAAGCAGGTCACAGAACGCTTGTCCAGCCTTGAGGGGAAAATATCACAAGCACTCGATAAAATGGAAGAGATGGAGCAGCGTATCTCTGATTGTGAGGATAAACTGACCCTGTCCTCCGGGACAATGCAGATCTTCTAGAAACAGCTAGGGGCATTAAGGATCAAGCAGGAGGACTAAGAAAATCACTCCAGAAGGTCTAATCGTAGGTATTCCGGAACATAAGGAGGACGCTGAGGGTCCGATCACATATGTGAATAATTTTATTAGTAAATACGCCCTCTCTGACTACTCGCTGGACTTAACTGTGCATGCGCATCACATGCCTGCTCAAGCTCTGGCCACATCTAAATATCCTCGCATGTTATTAATACATTTTGCCTACTTTCGGGTCAAAGAGAAGGTTCTAAGAAAGGCAATTCAGGAGAAAGCAATTGAAGTGAACAATGAGTATTCGATCCTAATTTTCTCAGACATGACTGTGGAATCTGCCCAAATGAGAAAGGACTTTAAGGCTCTCATCCCAGCGTTTCAGCAGGCGGAGGTGCAGGCTGCTATCATTCACCTGGCCAAGATGAAAGTTCTGCATAAAGGCCGGTTCAGTCTGTTTTCCACTGTTGATGAAACACAAAAGCTTCTGAAGGAGATATCAGAGAATGCTTAGACTTGGCAAACTGTATATTAAAATCTAAATCCCAAGCCCCTTTTTTTTCCTCAGGAGTGGCGGTGTGGGTGGTGGTGGGGAAGGGGGGGCGAGAAAGCATGGCACAAAACCATGGTGCCAGATGAGCAAAGGTTGGGTCTCACAGGTCACAGGGGATGGGGGCTTAGAGGTGATGGGGGTTGAGGAGGTAGCACTGGGAAAATGGTTGTTTTATGGCTCAGTTTGATGCTTTGTTACAGGAAGTGGTAAAATCTCTTTATATTGCACGGTGAGAGTGGCTGGATTTTTGATGGTGATCTCTTGTAATATAAATGGACTAGGCAATAGAGAAAAGTATATGGCTGCAGTTAGTTGGTTAAAATTATGTAGCTCAAGCGTTATCTTTTGGCAAGAAACCCACTTGTAATCAAATACTCCTAAACTGTCCATTGCCTCGTGGTTTTCCCATGCTTTTTTTTTCCACCGGTGGGGTTTCATGTAGTGGGGTCGTTATTTTCTTTCTAGATCATTTAATTGGGTAATCAAGAATATTAGGAAGAATACCCAAACAATGGCTGTGGGTGGTTGCGCGTTTAGATTCCCAGTGTATTAACTATTACTGCCCAATAGAGGATGAGATGCGCCCTCTTAAACAAATGTATTCAACTTTGATGGGTGCAAGAGGGCTAATCATCTTGGGAGGGCGATTTTAATTTACTGCAGAACCCCCTCAGCTTGATGCGTCGTGTAGAGATAAGAAACAACTAAAATATAAATCTTGTTCTATGGTGGTTCGACTTACAGAAGATTATGGCTTGTTAGATCCATGGTTCACTGAGGATCTTGACGGTAGACTTTATCCTTGTTATTCTAAAAGATTAAGTCCTCATCTCGGATTTATTTATTTATTTTTTTCTTAATTTTCCACAGTTTAACAGATTTGTCTCACAGATTATAGGAAATTGCTTCTTGGGCCATTCTGTGGTTTCCTTTCAATTGAAAATGAGGTCAGTTAATACAAGAAGTACTAGATGGTGTTTTGATAGGTCCCTATTAGTACGCAATAATTGGAAAATCAATGTTTGTATTTTTATTGAGGAATTTTTAGGCTCAATGTGAATTTGGCATCATTAGCAAGTAACTGGGAAGCATTCAAGGCTAGCTTTCGAGGCCAGGTCATTGCGTTTAAAGCAAACTCTATCAAGATTTTTTGTGCCTTGAATAAGGGAATGCAGGCCAATATACAGCGCAAGATCAAGGACTGTTTGCATCTATCTTCTCCGTTCCTAGTAAATCTTTAGAACTGGCTGAAAGTAATTTTCGGAATTTCTTCTTGAATGAGGAAATAGTGAAGGAGAAGGCTGCTTCCAGCAACCTTACAAGGAAAGTAAGCATGTGGGTCAGATTGTGGCTTGGTCAGTAAAATCTAGGGCCAGTGCTAATCGGATATCAGAGATGATAGATTCCGGCACCAGTAGCATCACTGCTAGTAGTGAAGATATCCAGAAAATATTATTTAAGGATTATTCCTCTCTTTATTAGGCAGCATCTGAGTAGCAGAGGATGCTATTGCAACTTTTCTCAATTCAATTCCATTTCCCCAGCTACCTAATGAGCAGCAGGAAAGTTTACTAAATCCAATTTCAGAAACAGAATTTAGGATGGCTTTGGCCAACGCTAAGGCAGCAGGACTGGACGCATTCCCATCGAGTTTTATAAAGAATTAGCTGTTTTTTCCCCAAGATATATTGATAAAACTTTTTAATGAGATAATTGCAGGTGGGCCTAGCTCTCCTTCATTTACTCAATCCACTGTATTAAGCTTTTTGAAAAAAGATAAATCGTTCTCAATCCTAATTCGTATAGGCATATTAGTTTGTTGAATGACGATATTAACCAACCGTCTGGTTCCTGTTGCCCAGAAATTAATTCATGGGGATAAAAATGGCTTTCTTCCTAATAGGTCTGTGGTAGTTGACACTAACTATTTGATTCAGGCCATATACTATCTCTCGGTCAATAGCACCAAAGCTGCCGTAATTATGGTCGACGCAGAAAAAGCTTTTGACCTAGTTAGTTGATCGGCTATATTTGAGATTTTGAGGAGGTTTGGTTTTCCTGTCAAATTTATAACTCTTCTTAAGAATCTCTATGCAGGAGCAGTAGCTACGATTAGTATCAACTCAAGTAATGTAGGGCAAGTTTACATTTTCACGTGAAACGCTTCTTTCACCTGTTTTATTTACTTTTTTAATTGAACTGTTGGCCATTCTTTTACGAAATGACAATTCTATTTTACCTCCAGTTTCTGGTATGTCCAAACTAAAACTCTTTGTAGATTATATTATTCTATATTTGGATACAGATCAAGGTAATATCGAAAAAACTTTTGATTGGTTTAACAAGTTTGTTAATCAGGGGCTACAAGATTAATTACAACAAATCAGAAATTTAGTTGTTTAATGCTTTCGTTGAGGACCTTCCTATTGTACCTAGTGTGTGTGTATATATGTATATATGTATGTATATATATATATATATATTTATATATATATATATATAATATATATGTGTATATATATATATCCAAAACCTCGCCACTTCTGTCTCCTCCGAAGAGAATAACGAGAGCAGACCCAATTTTAGTGCTGGTTATTTTATTGCTCACACCTCTCCGCCATTACGCGTTTCGGCCGTTACCGGCCTTGATCACATGACAACGCTGGCATATCCGATCGCCATTTTTAAAGTGACAGTGCTCCAAATTCAAGTAGAGGAAATAGAAAAAATACTATGCGTATATACAATTGCACATTTAAATAAAAGTATAAATACTGTTATAAAATGACTATTTTGTATAAAAACACTAATTATGAAAATTTCTTTGTGCAAATTAGCATTTTACGTCACCCCTAAAGTTAATAATTGACATACATGCATTGGTGTCATATTGCACGGTGCCCTTTTCCTCACACTTGAATTTACATATACTAAACGTGCCCTCAGACCTGCTGTCTGCCTCCCTTTGCATACCTATCGTGGATTTGCCACTAATGCACATAATTCATTGCATACTTGCTATGAGCGAACCTGATAAATCAAGTTATTGCCTGTTTAAATACATATGTAAAATGACTGCTTAAAAGCCTCCATCCTCCTATATACAATATATTATTTCATGTGCAAATTGGCAAATAATTAAAAAATATATAAAGTGACTAAGTGCTCAAAACCCTCTTTCAACCTGAAACAGGTTACAGTGCAAAAAAAGACTAAAGTGCAACGTGCTACATATTGATATCACGCAGTGGCCTATATTTTGACATAATGTCTTAGTGGCCTGCCTGCATCAAATTCCAAAGTGCATTAGTTGTAGTACATGTATAATGGGGTCCAAAAAGATTAAAACACACAGTAAATACAATATATACAAATTCATATTGGGTTACCCTGGAGCAAATGTGTATGAAAACAACTGCATATCTCAGCTACACGGATTCTAAAGTGGTCCTAAAAATATCAAGATAGAAATATCTATATACAGCCATAATAAGAATCTTTCTTGGCCTTCGACGCCTGTTATCCCCAACACCTCTATGTCTGATTTCGTGACACCCTACTTTGTATACCTTATCCTTGCTAGGGGCCTTGGTCAATCCTGGTTCTGAAACGCAATGGGATCCTGAATTATAGATATGTGTACATATCCTCACTTGTGTTTAGTCCCCCTGGATGCTTGGTGTCTAACTCCAATATATAGCGTGTCTTCAAACGCCTTAACCTAGCCTCTCGGTTGCCTCCTCTTTTCTGGGCTGGGACCGTATCAATTACAAAATATTTCAGATGTTTAAGATTGTTATTGTGGCTAGGGTGGAGCCAGGCTTATTAGTAGCACTTTTTGGGGGTATTGACTAACAATGAAGCTTTCATGCGATTAGAACAGAAGTTCATTTTTATGGTAGCTTTGATTGCTAGATCACTCATTTTACAGTGCCGGAAATCTTCCAGATGCCCATCGGCAATCCAAACTGAGTAGGATATAACAGCTAGAATATATGTATCCAAAGAGAATGAACCAAAGTGATGTATTTGAGCAGCTGTGGGGCTATTTCCCACTGTGTACAGTGGGGGATATTGATTTATGAGCACAGCCGGAATATGTATTTGTTTGTATTGAGATTCTTCCTCTGGTAGCTGCTTCAAGCATTTTTTTGTGTATATATTGCTCTCTTGCACTCTTTAAGCATTTTTGTACATTGTATATTGCACTTTGCCGGAATGTTTATGCACTATAGTGATTACATTTTGATTATTTGGTTAAAGCTTTCCCTTATTTGAGCAGGTTTAAATTGTGCACTTAACAGTTCTGCGGCTTTATCGCGCTTGTTCACTTTGCATTTAAAAAATGTGCGAGCAGCAGATATATATATATATATATATATATATATATATATATTACCTACTGGCGGTCGCCGTAGGTAGGTATAGTTAGGACGTAGTTTCCATGGGGAAAGCGTTTTTTGATTTGCCAATATCTTTGGCGCCGTTGGACGAATCTTCGCGAAATTTTCAAAACTAATGGGGCGCTCTGGTCAGCTCCTGTCTTGAAAGTTTCGGTGTGATTCGTCAAGCGGGGCAAAGAAAAAATGGGGGTCCCAAAACGCGTTTTACCCGTGTTAATTTCCATAGGAACGTTTGTCGCGGCTACAGCTTGAACTGCTGAACGGAATTACACCAAATTTGGCAGAGAGGTAGCTCTTGGTCCAGAGTGCACTCTTTGCTTTAAATGGTGTAAATCCGTTCAGTAGTTCCTGAGAAATTTAAAAATAAAACATATCGATATCTGAGCACAGAGGAGGATTCGCGAATCCTCCTGATCACGGTCTTCATTCTGATTGGCTGCCAACACTCCTAACCAGGAAGTGTTGGCAGCCATCTTGTGACTCGGTAAAACTGAGTCACAAGAAAAAGGTAAAAAAAAAGATAAAAAAACAAGAAAAGGGGGCAGGGTAGAAACACCCTGACCCCCTAGGCCTGCTCAGAGCCCAAAAAAGCATTATTAAAAAATATTTTCAGCCGAATTCGCGCTGGGTGCGCGAATCAGGCCGAAAAAATAAAATAAAAACGCAGCGCGTGCTCCCGCGCTTCTTTTTAAAGAGCCCCCGGGTGGGCCAGGTCCCAGGGGCATTTTGTATGTCTATGCGGGGGCCGCGCGTGCCCCCCACAGCCCCGGGGACTGCCACCTCCCCGGGGCGATCCTTATTAAAATGCGGGGGGGTTGCGGCCCCCCCCGCAGCCCCAGGGACCGCCACCTCCCCGGGGCTTTAATCATTAAGTGTGGGGGGCATCGTGGCCCCCCGCAGCCCCGGGGACCGCCACCTTCCCGGGGTGATCCTTATTCAAATGCGGGGGGTTGCGGCCCCCCCGCAGCCCCAGGGACCGCCACCTCCCCGGGGCTTTAATCATTAAGTGCGGGGGCATCGCGGCCCCCGCAGCCCCGGGGACCGTCACCTCCCCGGGGCTTTTAAAAAAAAATTAAAGGCGTGAGGGGGGGCTCCTGCCCCCCCCACGCTGCCCCGGGGACCACCACCTCCTTGGGGCATTCAGTAAATTAAATACGGGGCTCCATAGTGGACCCCCGGCCCCGGGGACCACCACCTTCCCGGGGCTATGTTTACATTGGGAGGGGGGCTGCACAGCCCCCCTCCTGGAGCCCTTCATGGCCCTGGGGACCGCCACCCCACAGGGCCGGCTCCTGCAATGTCCCGGGGTGCCCACCCCCGGGACATTTGCAAACAATGCTTTGCTTCTTGGAAGCAAAGCAGAATTGCTTTTGGACAAGGGGAGCTGCATGTTAGCAGCTCCCCTTGCCCAAAAGCAATGCCGGCTCCCGCAGGAGGCGGGGAGCCGGCAGGGACCGTGGGGGCATTGGGGCTCCCCCCACGGTCCCCAACGCTGAGGCCAGGCCCCGGGGGATGGGGTCCCCGGGGCCAGAAGTGGCCCAGGGAAGGGGGGGCCACATGGCCCCCTCCCTTTTGTAATTTAAAAAAAATCAATCAATAAATAAATAAGGCCAGGGATAGAGTCCCTGGGGCCATAATTGGCCTCAAGAGGGAGGCCACGCGGCCCACCTCCCCCCAAAAAAACAGACTGGCCAGGCCCTGGGGGATGGGGTTCCCGGGGCCAGAAGTGGCCCAGGGGAGGGGGGCCACGTGGCCCCCCTCCCGGGAAAATAAAAAAAATACAAAGGATTGGCCAAGCCCTGTGGGATGGGGTCCCGGACCAAAAGAGGCCCGGGAGGGGGGCCACGCGGCCCCCCCTCCCATAAAAAAAAAAAATGGGAAAAAGAGGCAAAGCCCCGGGGGATGGGGTCCCCGGGGCCGTAATCGGCCTCGGGAGGGGGGCCGCACGGCCCCCTTCCCGTTTTTTAATTTAAAAAAATATGGGTCAAGCCCTGGAGGATGGGGTCTCCAGGGCCCAAACAATATTGAGAAGGGGGGCCACACAGCCCCCCTTCTAAAAAAGAAAACAGAAGCCGGCATCTCGCCGGAGGCCCGGCCCCCTCCCTTCACCACTCTGCAAACGCGCCTCCTGGCGCGTTTTGGGTTGGGGATGAAGACCCCCTAGAGTCTTATGGGTCCTTAGGGGCCAACTAGCCCACCAGGTACCTCCAGTAAGCCCCACACAGTGGGATTGCTGAGAGGTGGTCCGAGGCCACGCCCCTTTTTACACTACTCTGCAAACCCGCCTCTTGGCGCATTGCTGGTGGGGCGATGAGGTCCTCTTGTGTCCTGAGGACCTCAGGACTAAAGTGGACTTCATCCCCCGAGCAGCAGTGCGCCAGGAGCCGCGTTTGCAGAGTGGTGCAAAAAGGGGGCGTGGCCTTTGAGCACTCTCAGCAAACCAGCTTGTATGGGGCTTACTGGAGGTAACAGGAGGGCTAGTTGGCCCCCAGGGACCCTCAGGAGGAAAGGGGACTTCATCCCCCAACCAAGAGCGCGCCAGGAGGCGCATTTGCAGAGTGGTGGAGAAAAGGGGCGTGGCCTGTGTCCACCTCTCAGCAATCCCAATGTGTGGGGCTTACTGGAGGTAAGAGGTAGGCTAGTTGGCCCCTAAGGACCCCCAGCAGCGAAGGGGACTTCTATCCCCATCCAACAGCGCGCCAGGGAGAGCGTTTGCAGAGTGGTGGGCAAAGGGGGCGTGGCCTGCTATGAGAACTTAGCAATCCTACTGTGTGGGACTTACTAGAGGTAATAGGAGGGGTAGTTGGCCCCCATGGATGTCCGTGGGGGCTAACTGCCCCTCGTGTTACCTCCAGTAAGTCCCACACAGTGGGATTGCTAAGAGGTCTTCGGAGGCCACGCCCCCTTTCTCCACCACTCTACAAACGCGCCTACTGGCACACTACTGGTTGGGGGATGAAGTCCACTTTACTCCTGAGGGACTTTGGGGGCCAAGAAGCCCTCCTAGTACCTCCTGTAAGTCCTACGCAGCGGAATTCCTGAGGGATGGTTGGAGGCCCAGCACCCTTTCTCCACCACTCTGCAAACGCGACCACTAGTTAAAGAAGCATTTGCAAAGTAATAGGTTTCACATTTGTGAAAGTTAGAGCTATTGGCGTTGTAAATGTAAAAGTTTTTTACTAATGTTTTTTGGAGTGGAGTGGATGTACGTTGTGTGTAGTGGAATTATGTGGTATGTTGTGCAGTGAAATTATGTGGATACAAAGTATGTGGTATTTAGTGTATAGGAATTATGTAGAGTGGGATTATGTGTTATGGAGAGTAATATGTGGTATGGTAGTCTGTGTTGTGGAGTGGTAACCTCAGGTTTAGTCTTCCTCGTTTCCATAGAAGCTCAATTATGAACTCAGTGAGACAAAATAAAGGAATCGCTGAGGAGCACTTGTGGACCTAGTCAGAGGTATGAGCAGGGCCACTGGAATTATGCGACTGTTTGGCTGCACCGACTTTCACACAATTATACATTTTCCGCATTAGCCACATAATCCATCATCTGCTCCCTAATCTGCAGATTTGAACAAAAAAAGCCTTGTTTCTGGCTCAAACGTTACCAAAAATGCAGCCACAATGTTACAGCGTGGTGGAAGACCCCTTGCAAACCTAGAATGGTCACCTGTTACTTACTGCTAAATATGGGTGTTCAATTTGTACTAATGGTGTGCAAGCCACTCTTGCTTCTTTCTGCGCCTCTCTTGCCTCTTGCCTCTTTCTGCATTTCTGTTGCTTCTTTCTGCACATTTTTCTTTTTCTGCACTTCTCTTGCCTCTTTCTGCACATCTCTTCTACTTTCTGCACCTCTCTTGCCTCTTTCCGCACCTCTTTTGCCTCTTTCTGCACCTCGCTTGCTTCTTTCTGTACCCCTCTTGCCTCTTTCTGCACCCTTCTTCCCTCTTTCTGCACCTCTCTTGCCTCTTTCTGCACCCCTCTTGCCTCTTTCTGCACCCCTCTTACCTCTTTCTGCACCCCTTTCGCCTCTTTCTGCACCTCTGTTCCTTCTTTCTGCACCCCTCTTGCCTCTTTCTCCACCCCTCTTGCCTCTTTCTCCACCCCTCTTCCCCCTTTCTGCATGTCTTTTGTTTCTTTCTGCACTTCTCTTGGCTCTTTCTCTACCCCTCTTCCCGCACTTCTGTTGCTTCTTTCTGCACCTCTCTTGCTTCTTTCTGCATTCCTCTTGCCTCTTTCTGCACCTCTGTTCCTTCTTTCTTACTTCTTTTGTTTCTTTCTGCACCCCTCTTGCTTCTTTCTGCTTCCCTCTTGCCTCTTTCTCCACTCCTCTTCTCCCTTTCTGCATCTCTGTTGCTTTTTTCTGCACTTCTCTTGCCGCTTTCTGCACTTCTCTTGCTTCTTTCTGCACCCCTCTTTCCTCTTTCTGCACCTCTGTTGCTTCTTTCTGCACTTCTCTTGCTTCTTTCTGCTCCCCTCGTGCCTCTTTCTGCACCCATCTTGCCTCTTTGTGCACCTCTGTTCCTTCTTTCTGCACTTCTTTTGCCTCTTTCTGCACCCATCTTGCCTCTTTTTGCAGCTCTGTTGGTTCTTGTGCACTGCTCTTGCTTCTTTCTTCACCTCTCTTGCAAATGTCTGCACCCCTCGTGCCTCTTTCACACCCCTCTTCCTTCTTTCTGCACTTCTGTTGCTTCTTTCTGCACTTATCTTGCTTCTTTCTGCACCTCTCTTGCTTCTTTCTGCACCCCTCTTCTCTCTTTCTGCATTCCTCTTGCCTCTTTCTGCACCTCTGTTCCTTCTTTCTGTACTTCTTTTGTTTCTTTCTGTACTTCTTTTGTTTCTTTCTGCACCTCTCTTGCTTCTTTCTGCTTCCCTCTTGCCTCTTTCTCCACTCCTCTTCCCCCTTTCTGCATCTCTGTTGCTTTTTTCTGCACTTCTCTTGCCTCTTTCTGCACCCCTCTTTCCTCTTTCTGCACCTCTGTTGCTTCTTTCTGCACTTCTCTTGCTTCTTTCTGCTCCCCTCGTGCCTCTTTCTGCACCCATCTTGCCTCTTTGTGCACCTCTGTTCCTTCTTTCTGCACCCCTCTTGCTTCTTTCTGCACATCTGTTCCTTCTTTCTGCACTTCTTTTGTTTATTTCTGCACCTCTCTTGCTTCTTTCTGCACCATCTTGCCTGCTTCTGAACCCCTCTTCCCTCTTTCTGCTCCTCTCTTGCCTCTGTCTGCACCCCTCTGCCTCTTTCTGCACCTCTGTTGGTTCTTTCTGTACTGCTCTTGCTTCTATCTGCTACTCTTTTGCACATTTCTGCACCCCTCTTGCCTCTTTCTGCACCTCTGTTTGTTCGTTCTGTACCTCTCTTGCGTCTGTGTGCACCCCTGTTCCCTCTTTGTGCACCTCTTTTGCCTGTTTCTGCAACTCTCTTGCCTCTTTCTGCACTTTTCTTGCCTTTTTCTGCACCTCTGTTGCTTCCTTCTGCACTTCTCTTGCCTCTTTCTGCACCCCTCTTTCTGCACCTCTGTTGCTTCTTTCTGCACTTCTCTTGCTTCTTTCTACACCTCTCTTGCTTCTTTCTGCACCCTTCTTCCCTCTTTGTGCACCTCTCTTGCCTCTTTGTGCACCCCTCTAGTCTCTTTCCGCATCTGTTTTGCTTGTTTCTGCACTTCTTTTGCCTCTTTCTATACCCCTCTTGCCTCCTTCTGCACCTCTGTTGTTTCTTACTGCACTGCTCTTGCTTCTTTCTGCACCTCTCTTGAAAATTTCTGCTCCCCTCTTGCCTCTTTCGGCACCCCTCTTGTCTCTTTCTGCACCTCTTCTGCCTGTTTCTGCACCTCTGCTGCTTCTTTCTGCACCTCTTTTGCTTCTTTCTGCACCCCTCTTGCCACTTTTTGCACCTTTCTTCCCTCTTTCTGCTCCTGTCTTGCCTCTTTCTGCACCTCTTTTGCCTCTTTCCGCACACACAGGGCTACTCTTAAACTGACCTTGGGCTCAGCAGTGCACACATGCAAGTGCAGAAAAGGGCTGCTGGCCTCTAAACTGCCATGCCCTATTTTATGCTAGGGACTTAGAGGTAGTTTTAATCCCCCTGCCCTATTATGTACTAGGGTCTTACAGGGGAGGTCATGCCAATCACAGGGGTACCCCAACCCATAGTGTACCCTAGTGTATGTAGGTGTTTTCACTGTATTCTAAGTGTCTTTCAGCATAGCACTGGCTCCGGGCCTGGTTAGGTAGAGCCCAGGGTCAGTCAGAGTCAGTTACCACCAGTACCAGTCAGCAAAAAGTTGGGGGGTGCCCAGGGCACAGGATGACTTTGCAACAAGGCCTCTTTCTGCACCTCTGTTGGTTCTTTCTACATATCTCTTGCTTTTTTCTGCACCTTTCTTCCTCTTTCTGGACTTTCACTGAAAAAAACAGAGGTTTCAGGGACTTTATAGTTAGGTATTGGCATTTAAAAAACCTTTGAAATTCACTGAAAAAAACATCGGTTTCAGGGACGTTAAATTTAGAAATTAACATTTAAAAAAACCTTAGAAATTCACTGAAAAACCCCACAGGTTTCAGGGACGTTAAAGTTAGTTGGACATTTCACTCGTACAAAACCAGAGAAATTCGGCTGTTATAGTTAGTTGAGCTAACTATAACTCGCGCCCCCGCAATGCACTGCTGATGACGTCACATATTACATCATTCATGACATGGTCAGTGACATCACTGATGACATCACTGATGACATCTCAAATGACATCACTGATGACATCACTGATGACATCATCCACGTGATAATCTGATGCACCTCCTCACACCCTAATATAACCTTTGATACACCCACTCTAAAATACAGACTACTATTTTCGAAACCATAGACACACCAATACCAGTTACTACATACCCACTCACTGATTCCTAGGTCTACACACACATCCGCTCATTCACCCATACAGTCACTCATACATGCAGTCACTCATCAATACAGCACTATCATATGCACTCATACACCTATACAGACACTCCCACACCGCCACTCACCCATAGAGTTACTCACACAGATAGTCAGTCATGCAAAGAATCAACCACACTCCCATTTACTCACCTATACAGTTATACACACACCACCTCACTTATTCATACAGATACTAACACATACTTACTCTCTTCTACAATCACTGACACAAGCACACACTCATCCACACAGCCACTCTCACAATCACTCACTCTCACATATAATTATTTATATACTCCATCACTCACATTTACTGCCTTTCACATATGTAGTTACTCACACATGTACCACTGAGACATCCATTCACTCACCAACACAGTCATACACACACTCACCCACCCATACAGCCCCTCACAGATGCACTCTTGAACCCATACACCCAGTGATTCACCCACTTGCACATCTATGCACAGAGTCACCCACCCACACAGACACTCAGGCACCCATACAGATATTCAGACAACCAATCAATAACCCATATAGACACTCATGTAGCTACTCACCAACCCATGCAGCTGCTTACATACCAACTGACAGACTGATACAGACGTTCACAGAGTTTAGTCACTAACTCAGGCATTCAGTAAGACACGTTTAATCACTCACTTATACAGTCAGTCACGCACCTACTAAATCATCCATTCAGACACTTATACACCCACTCATTCTTCAATACACCTTGGCATATATATATATATATAAAACATATTTAAACTTTACAGAAACACACAGTCACTGGATGATGTCATCAGTGATGTCATTTGAGATGTCATCAGTGATGTCACTGACCATGTCATGAATGATGTAATATGTGACGTCATCAGCAGTGCATTGCGGGGGCGTGAGTTATAGTTAGCTCAACTAACTATAACGGCCGAATTTCTCTGGTTTTGTACGAGTGAAATGTCCAACTAACTATAACGTCCCTAAAACCTGTGGTTTTTTCAGTGAAAAAAAAAAGTAAAATATATATATATATTTTAGGAACTAAGCACTTTAATGTTGTCTTTTTTTGTTACTATTTCTCAAATTATTGAGGATGTCACTTTGCACTCAAAAAAGCTTATAAATGTCGTTCTTTTACGGATGTCGGGCAAGATTTTTGAGAGTATAGTAGTTGTTGTCTGTTGCTATTTTGATACCTAGCTAACCTGTTATTTTGGGAAAAGATACAGCTTGTGTTGTACCACTCCTTGTGATAAACCTGTTAATATACTGTTAATCTACCACTTAATAAAAATATTTAAAACAAAAAAAAACCTCTTTGTCCTGAGGCATGTGTGTTTGCAAGGGTTGATGCAGAGGTTGACTTCTCACTACATTTTCCACCCCCAGCTTGTCTCTCACCACCCCTGTCTGGGTTCTTTTTTTAGGCAGTTACACCACAGGTGGTCTTTAAGCATGAACATATCTTTAACACATGAATGTGTGTTGTTTTACTGTTTAGAGGAGGTATGAGGGTAGACTTGGACCTGTGGGAGAGAGTAAGTACAAGAAGATTACTGTTGGCCCTAGGCGCCAGAGTGAGCTTTAACAGCGGGCAGGTTGCACTTAGCTCATGTTCCTTGCTCGATCTGTTGAAGTACAGGGAGCGGAGCAGACAAGAACATGCAAAACACTGTGACGCACAGCTTCAGTTTCTTGCTGTGTGTGTGCTGCCAGTGAAAGAGGCATGTAAGCAGGCAGAAACGTGCTGCATGGGGGATGTTACCTGCACAGTACACTGTACTGTGTAGACATGGAGAGATGTCTTTCGGAGCAGCTGGTCACAAAAAGGAGTGTCTGGACCACATGGCGAGCAGCTTCAAAGGAGGTGCAAAGCATCGACTGTGCTGTGAAAACAAAGAAATTATACTGTTGCTATTAATGTAGTCGTGATGTATACAGCTGAAATTTATGAAGGACGATATTATCTGCCATTTAACAGTGTTGACAGTGCCATAACTTAATGTGTATAAAGTAAGTTCAGAAATATACCTGGTGCAAGTGGTATATCACGATTTGGTAAACATTGTCCAGGTCCTGGATAAAGTTTACGTTGTCACAAGTCCAAAGGTGACTACTTTGCTTATTTGAGTCAGCATGTACTTTTAGATGATGGTTACTATTTTCATTTTGAGATTGTGAACAGTGAGTTCATTTTGCTAATTTTTGATACACTGTATTAGAACATGCATTCAGGAATGCCACCTACTGTGTTTTTTGTAAAGTCCTGTGGAAGCGTCAATTTTGTGGTAGGATTGTAAGGAAGAATTTGAAATCTAGAAGCTGTGTTGAGGTGATGTTTTCCTAGCAAAACGCAAATTAAACATATTGAAGCATAGCTTTGCGATGAAAGAAAGGTAGATTTTAACACACTTATCAGTACCCAGAAGTGAGATTGGTCAAATTGAAGGTAATCTGGATTTGGATTAAGTGATGTTGGCTGATTACCCTGCAGTGAACGGGATATGCTTTAAGTATAAGAAGATGGAGCATTTTTCTCTGGTATGTAAAAATGAGCTGAGTAGTAAGAGTAAATACAATAAAAGAAGATACTGGCCAAAATGATGAGGTTGATGAAGTGGTCACAGTGGATGTGAAAGATGGTCATGAAGGTGGGAGATTTAGCCACCACATTACCCCGTATAGCACTGTGTAACTCTGGATTGACACCGAGCTCCGATACAAAAATGCCTTCCTCTCTCCCTAGTCTAACGCCCATACAGCTCCTCAGTAGAACTGGAAATATTCAAGTATAAAGCTTTTAGTAAAAATACCACCAAAAAGCACAAAGCGCCAACTGTGGTTATCTGGTCACGCTGGACTGGGATAAAGTCAGAAGTTCAGTCCGACCACGATGGATACAGGGAACTGGTTAGTCCTGTGAGAGTTGTACCTTATGTCCTTGATGCAAGGCTTCGTCAGTCTGCGTCATTTCCCATCAGGAGCTGTGCGATATTTCAATGCGAAGCCCTATGTTGAGTTGTATCGTTCTGCGTCAGATCCTATCATGAGCTGCAAGGGCTGCAATGCGAGGTCGTGCGTCTATCTGTCACGCTGCATTAGTTCCGTAGAATTGTCAATCAGGAGTTGCGAGGGCCTGCGTCAGAATTGATGGAAGCCACAGTCTGGCAGGGAGGAGTATGCTCTGATGCCAGCCAAGGGTCCGGGGTAGGGGGGCACCTCTTAGGGATAAGGACTCACACCAGGCAGAGGCCAGCAGCAGGTCTCTGGCAGGTCCAGTTGCAGCATGTTAGCTCAGCAGTTGTAAGGGGGCCTCTGGAGCTTTTTGTGTCCCTGTAGCTCACACACAAGGTTAGCCAACTGACTCTTGGATGCAAACTGGTCAGCGTGGGATGATAGCAAGCAGGTTCAGTCCTCCTTCTCAGACAGCACGGCAGTCCTTCAGTAGCAGAGCAATCCTTCTGTGAATTCCATAGGTCTAGGAGTGTTCTGAAGGGTGGGTCTGGAGGGCCATTATTTATACCTGGTGCTAGCTTTTGTGTAGGGGTATTCCCTGTCCTACCTCCACATCTGGTTCTGGAAAGCTCTTCCACCTCCCCTGTCAAGGGTATCAGATCCATTTGTGTGTGCAGGAGGCAAAGCCCTTTGATGTGTAAGTAAGGCTGGGTCAATGTAAATATTTAAGGCAACAATAGGACAACACACATTTTACAATATCAATGATAGACTTCAAAACATATGGACTAAAAGAACCAATCAAAGCTATTTATATTATGAAAATACAAAATTCATATTTTATTGATAATCAGAAAAACAGTAAAAAATCACTCAGTCATACTATTCAATTCATATCTACAGTCATACATCTCATGCAATCTGAACTCTATTAAAAACAGGCATTTGCAATGCAATAGGTCTTGCATTTGCTAGAGTTTGAGCTATTGGCATTGTAAATTACAATGCTTTTTATTTATGTGTGGGTTTTGAAAACAAATAAATAAAAGGCATTGTCATTACAATGCCAATAGCTTAAACTCTGGCAAATGCGAGACCTATTGCATTGCAAATGCTTGTTTACGAATGCACCTTCACAATCACCCTGGGAAGGGGGTAGGGGCAGAAACATAAACACAAGTCCATATTATGATGTGCATTAAATCAAAAGGTAGAATGTAGCTTCTACCGATAAGATGAAGGCACTTCTCAGCTTGAAAAGCACTGCTAAATGCAGCACAATGTCTTCTACATATTTGTTGGTTTATGCACTAAGTGAAATCGGGTGTGAACGTGTGCAGTATGAGATGCCCCCTCACATCCTCCCTCCAGCCTCCTCGCGACGTCATACAATGAAACCCACCTAGCATGTCAGACCTGGGAAAGAAATGTTCTCTAATGTCTCTAGCACAGGCGCATAGAAGGACGCTCATTATTCATCTCTAAGCAATGTTTAATCATTGTCCAATTAAGCATCCATTTCGTTCAGAAATGTACTTTGTCTTTCCTTAAACATTGTTTGTATTCAGATCCGCAGAATCCATTGTGATTAGTTCAGTGCTTTTTCTTCCCCAATGTACTTCGTTGGGAGCAATTTGTTTCTATTTAAACATTTGAAATTATTTTAGTAGCCAAGCAAAAACACTCCCTACCACCCCTGATGGAAATGTAATCATCGGGGATTAAGTTACCCAAATTCACAGATGTTACGTCACAAGTGGATAGTGTGTGGTAGGTGTCGTATAGGAGGTCCTCCAGCCTCAAATACTAAATAAAGCAATAGCAGGCAGGTGGGCTCTGCTGAACTTCTGGGGTCTGATGGCAGCGCCTGCATGAAGCTCCATTAAGGCATTTGTGCAATTTCCGCACAGCTAATTCCAAAGATCACAAGCACAACTTATCTTGAAAACCATACCCTCCATATGCAACCTCTTCTAGCTCACCTACCAATCCCAAACATGAACTGCCATACAACCCCCCCCACTCACTAGTGGCAGCACCCAACTCCTGATAACTTATTCTACCACATTCCTTGAGTGAAGGCATGACATGGTTTGCTGAGTGCCCAAGACTACTTCCTATAACACTGGACTAAGCCCTAATCTTAGGGTCTGGAATAGTGTGCTGCCCATCATAAAGTGCCTCAATGCCTTGCCAGGGGTAGTAAGAGCTACAGAAATGAATGGCACTCCACAATATTGCAGGAACACCACCGGGACATGCCTGATAAAACTCAGACAGCTGTACCACTGCCCAGAATATGGATTCTGGAAGCAGATTAGAACCAAAAAAGTAAATACCCAGATTTCAATAGTAAGGAAGTCAACCCCTGCCATAGATCACCTGCAAGTGAACCTAAACTTGCAATAGTTACACAGCAAGGAGTGCAAGCATGCATAACAATTGGCTTAAAGTAGTCTTCAGTGATGGGCCTTCGGAAGAAGCGCTCGGCTCTCATCTGCAGTCTTAACACTCACTGACCCGAGCCAATGACTCTTGAAAACTATATTACTACACCCTTTCCACATGCGGATGAGTAGAACGCAAGCTTGACAGATTTTTTTTAATAAACACTTTATAGATTATATGGTTTACAATAACCAGAAACTACAAGGGTAGCTCAAATTGGAGATAAAACGTGGTACTAAGATACAGGTTGGCACAACGAGCTGCAAGTTATGACTTTGTGCAAAAAGCCTCAGACGTCAAGGAGGTTTAGGCCATCCAAGTCAAAATGCTCCACCAAGGGCCCAAACTCTTCTGGTGTCTATTCAGACAACCCTTTGCCTGCATATATTCTTTTCCTTATATGCAGGGCTTTAAGTGGGCCGGGTCCAGCCGGTGCTCAGCACCAGAAGTTTTAAAAAGCAGGTGCTGAGTCAGGTTCCTATCGGGCTCTCCATTTTTACCCTCTCCTGCACCTTACCAAATAATCTTAACTCAGCGGCTGTAGCACTCATCAATGGCCTTATATGCAACTGTGAAGAGACTCCTTTCTGCCACAATCCGAGCTATTCGGAAAGGAGGATCACCTGACTGATCTGAATCCGCAGTCGGGTAGGAGGGGTGAAGGGCAGAGATTAGGCTCTAAATGTAACAGGGCTACCGCGTTAGAGCTGCTGCATGGACTCCTGCTGTCCAATGTGAGCATCTTCTAGACATTTTTGAAGCCCACAACTAATAAAAGTAAATATTTTACAGAGTTTGATTCAACATTCTTAATTGAGCGTTAGTTATTTCACAGTCTCAGTACTGAAGCATTTTCAATATTATTTACACCAGTCGTTGTTATGCAGGTAACAACCATTGACAAAGCCAATAGTCCTAGCTTGTTTCAGGTATTAATGTCAGTTGTATTGTATCTGGGTGCAATAGCGAAAAGAGGAAGCAAAATACCAATAATTTTGGTAAGCACAATTTTTTAGGTTGTGTTTAAGCCACACCTCAGTGTCCTATAACTGAAGAGTATTTCCAGGGGAGCTCCAAGAGACGGCCCAGCGCACGTGCCAAGATCAAGGCTACGGACTGACTTTTGCGACCAACCTCTGGACTGCTCAATATTCTGTGAAACCTCTTATGCATTTGTCTCCCTCCATCTCAAACTTGCTGCTTTTTGGGTCCTCCCCTGTTCATCCAGTGGGTAGGCGCGATATAGTGCCTACGCAGGTAGGTAAGGTGCGTGAGGTGGAGATGTGCCGAAGTGGAGAGCTCTGGAGGTTTTTACCCAGCCTAGTATCACCGACAATCTCGAAGGTTCATTTGCTTGGTGACCTCTGCTTGGGCCTTGAGACCAGTGGTGTTTAACCTCGGTGTAAGTGGGCGCCCCATCACATGCTCGGGCTTAGATCTGGCTCCTGTTAGAGAACGAGCCGCAGACGCCGGGTCACCGCCCTTTCCCCTCCTTCGGGCAGTGTTCTAAAAGACAACCAGGCCGCACACAGCGACTCTGAGAGCTGCTGCGACGCCGGACAACATCGAACAGTTAAAATGAGGGCAATTATCTTTCCACTTCCCTTGCAAATGAAACTCCATGCAGAGCAAACGTTAAAATAATGTTACATAGTCTGCACCAATCATACATGCCAACATTCCAGATTTACACTGCAGATGCCCGGTTTTAAAAGCAGAATACATGTCATTTTGGCTTCCTCGAATGTATAACTGCCTCTACTCAAAGGAAATTGGATAGAACTACACAGCACTATATAAAACTAAAAATTTTAAAAAAACTGACGCCGTTCAGAGTCAAGACTGATGCGTTATAACATCCTGTTTGTTACAAAGTGCTTTATACAAAGTGCTTTATACTGTATCAGTGCTGTTTCTAAGCACTGTGAAACACGGGTGCTATTCTTACACAGATTAAGTGTATTTAATTAACCGACTTCGTAAAGATGGACAGCAGAGGTGGCCTTGTGAGGATTGTCACTTCGGACTCCGAGAAGACTAGATGCCAGCGGGGGAGCCCGGGCTGCTTCAACATAGAGCCCCTGGCTGGGGGGTCTGCAGGGTTTTAACCCCCTCCCGCGTATGTAGGATTCACACCCCCTGAAGGACACCCCGACCGCAGGAGCGAGCTTTGGGGGGAACCAAAAACTAATCATTGTCTGTAAATTCGCGATTCCTCCTTCGTGGGCAATGTATGTGATTAAAGGAACGTTAAGAGGCCCAACTTGTGATATTATCGGGATATGCTGGTATTCTAACAGAGACTGGTAAAAAGGGCACCCCCTGCTGCAAAAACCAGTAGCTAGTAATACACCATACAGTATACACATCCTTCATATCCTGGTTGTAATGTTATTCAATAAAAAATCCACGATTCTGTCTTGGATTGAGTCATCTGTAGCACTGCCCTTTCCAGCAAAACAGTTTGTGTAAAACCTGTGCAGTGTCACTTAGCAAGGAAGCCCCGCCCCTTTCTTGTAATAAAAGAATAAAACATCATGTGTCTGTTTCTTTCCGTGTTTCACACTTCTGTGTTCTGACGTGTATTCGGGCCCAGTTTCATCCTGTGTTCACACGATGGTGTTCATCGCCCCCATTCCCACGCTATATAATTACTATACAATTGTACTAATGTACATAAACGAGGCTGTCGGCACACAGCGCCGTGAGTACCTTTTAATGTGCTCTCGCGTCGACATTCAACCCTCTTTTTTCATCCGACTCTTTCAGCTCTTGATGATGTGGCCAGGGCCGCAGAGGGCGGTATAAATGTTAATGCTTGAATTTTCATCTTCTCCGGAAACCGGGCAAGACGCACCGCACGCGTGGAGGATTAAGTGGGAGAAAAGCGAGCACGAGCGTGGGTGGACAGCAGGGGCCTGCTAACATAATGTCACTGGATGTAACAAGACGGAAGAGACGCCGTGCACAACAGACGCCGTGCGTGTGCACATATCCTGTCCGCGCAGGCACGGGGAGCAGGAGACAAGCAGGGAACAAAACATGCCTCCCTTCCAATCAAAAGTGCGCGTTTTTGACGCGCGCCAATGCGAAGCATGGCATGGGTGGAGCTTCCACCCCGCTTCAGAGTCAAAACCGACGACAATAGATCTCGCTAAAGCGAGCAGCGCGCATGCGCTGCGTCGCTAGGCGAGACCTAACGACAATGTGATTACAGAATGAATCGTAGTTGTTGGCATCCAATTTTTGTGTTCAATAGAAGAACTGTGTGGCACAATTACAATTTTACAGTTGTATTTGTATTCGAATAATTTTCTGATTATCAATAAAATATGAATTTGTATTTTCATAATATAAATAGCTTTGATTGGTTCTTTTAGTCCATATGTTTGGTTCTTTTAGTCCATATGTTTTGAAGTCTATCATTGATATTGTAAAATGTGTGTTGTCCTATTGTTGCCTTAAATATTTTCATTGAGTCATTTGAGCCCTGCCTTAAGCCCTGCCTTAAGGAACATTACCTCATTAGCAGGGGGCCTCTATCTTTACACTATAAGTAAGGCTGGGTACAGCTCCTCACAAGCATCTTGCCAGGGTGGCACATTCTGTCCACCCATAAGCCCCGTTTGTGTTACTGTCTGGAAGCAATACACAAACCCCAACAGCAGAGCCATTCACAGTTATGTGATCCTTGATGCTGGTAGAAGGCACAAATGGTTAGGACAAAAAATGCCAACTGTCTCAGTGGCATTTTCAGAATTGCGACTTAAAATCGACTTTACCATTTAAAGAGAATTTTAAAATGCAGTTCATTTGAGTATAAACAGTATATTTCCACCTGCTGCCAATCTAAAGTTATCACTTATTAAATGTACTAAGGTAACCCTAGTGTTAGTCAATGGGAGAGATAGGCCTTACAACAGTGAAAAAAGACTTTAAGAGTTTTTCACTGCCTGGACATGTAAAACCTAAGCACACATCGTGCTTTTTAAATATACACCGACAATGTCCTTTGAGCCTTTAGTGCCTTTCTTAGGGATGACTTGTAAGTATTAGAAATGAAGATTTAGACCTGACAAAGGAGTTATTTTGCCAGTACGAAATGGCAGTTTAAGACTGTACTACAGGCTGCAGTGGCAGGCTTGAGACCTGTTTTAAAAGGCTATGTTAGTGGGTGGCACAATGAATTCTGCAGCCCACTAGTAGCATTTAGTGGGCCTGCAGGTCCTGGGTACATGTAGTACCATTTGATAGGGACTTACAAGTAAATTAAATATGGCATTCATGTGCAGGCCAATTTTACCCCATGTTTTAAGGAGAGAGCACAAGCACTTTCCCACTAGTTGCCAGGGAGAAAGTGCACAGAGTCCTAATTTAGGCAACAACAATAGGTTCAAGCAACAGAAGGCAAAAGCTGGGGGTGACCCTGCAAAAAGGGCCAGGTCCAAAAGAGACCATCATCTTTTTGTCACTTGTCCCTTGGCAGCCTTTGCTCATTGAGCAGCAAACTGTGATTTTTCCTCCTACTTTGTATAATAAAAAAAACATTAAGCCGAAAACATTCATAATGAATAGCTTGCAATAACAATGAAAACAAGCATTGGCATAGCCAATAGGTCTCGCCTTTGGGACCTTATAAGTGTTTAGTTATCCAGCACAATATCCTTGGTGCAACAAAATCAAGTGTTGCATGGCTAAACACTTATAAGGTCCCAAAGGCGAGACCTATTGGCTATGCCAATGCTTGTTTTATATTTACAAGAGATTTTGCAAGCACTGTGCAGGCATAACCTAAAACCAGATGTACTTGACGTCCAGACAGCTGCGTGACTGGATGAACACAGGAATACTGACAATAGTGGACTGCTATGCTTTGGGTGAATTGCTATCCTTAAGCAAACTCGTAGAACAAAACAGGCTAATTCCTAGGAAATTCCTCAGATATGTTCACTGGTTGGGGCATTTCACTGGGCCTGGGGACAAGGACACCTGGAACCTCAAAAACATGATTTAGTGCAGCTGCTTATGATATGTGAGTGAAGAAGGATGGTTTTCTGGTTATTTGAGGCCCTGCAATTTATGAACCAGGTGAGCATGGAGGACATGTGGATATATGAAGGAGGGTACTGGAAGAAGGCTACGTTATGTGCAGAAAGTTTCTCAAACCCAAATTGTGTTTTTTTTGTTTTTTTACACAAAGGACATGTACACCTACGGAAAATTAACAAAATGTATGCCACTGCAATTCCTAAGCCTCTTTGGTGCACATACGCAAATGTATTTCAAATGGTAGGAGACTATCCAATGGTAAGAGGATATTGGGAAGAGGTCACATAGGATATTGGGGAGAGGAATGACCGATATAGCCCATTGTTTCTCCACCCCAAGAGAAAGAAAGCAGACACTATTTTTGTAGGATTATCACCGTTAAGCAGACACTAGTTTTGTAGGATTATCAGTTACTATCAAAGACAGTGATTGCTATGGCGTGGAAGTCTCCAAGACCCCCCATGCCAGACACAATGGCAGAAGTAAGTAATAAAATAAGCTAATTTAGAGAGCATGACACTGTACTAAGAGGAGAAACGCGGGCTGCACAGAAGGCCTATTGCTAACAAATGGGACAAGAGCTTAGAAGGATTAATGTCAGAGAAAAGAAACTATGACCAGCGTCTGTAAGGCGACACTTATATGGGATGGTAAAAAGTGAACAATCAAACAGCAATGGACAAGATACACTACAAACTGTAATAGGGGCAAAAGTGGGCCGCCACTGTGGCCATTAACGGTTAGAACATATGCTATGGGCAAGACCGTGAATCGACCCTCTCTCCCACATTCACGGAAAGCACTGCCAGATTTAACAATGACTTTGGCCCACCGATGTGCACCACAACACTCCAGAATGATCCTTTCAATTTAATATCAGTTTGTTTTTTTGATTTAGTTATTCGGACGAACTTAATAAGTAAGTTTCGTATAGTCATCCTCTTCTTAAATATTCCAAAGAGCTGACATCTAAAACCTGCACAATAAAATGCGTTTAAAAACAAAAGTTATATGTAACATGACCTAAAACGATTTCGTAGAGGTCAAAAATAAAAAGCGGATGCTCTCCTTTAACTAATGCATATGCCCAAAATGTTTACGTGGTCATTATGGCTCATGAAATAAAACTACGCTTAAAAACAAGTGCTACATCTGGCTTATCCTGCAAACATTCTTAAAATGGGCTCACTGTTTTATACCAGTTCAATAATATCGTAACTTATTGCTGGCGATGGCCACTGCATCAGAATACAAAGCACTAAAGGTGCAGACAAACAGGTGAACTCAGTACTTAAATCGGTAGGGATCAGTCAGCATGCTGCACCTCCAGCGAAATGCAAAGCAGATGAGGTGCAAGCCCTACACAATTAGAATGCTATTTGCCATGCAGGCTACCACGTCTGAAAGCCGGCAAGCTACTATATTAGTCTTGGTGCACCCGTGAGTGGTGCGCGCGCGCGCTTGGAAGAGCAGTCTGCTCATTTTCAAGCACTGCACTCATGCTTGTGGCGCGCCCCTGCTCGCTCCCGCAAGGTGGATGCCGCCACAAGCACGAGTCTGTGCTTGAAAATGACCAGAGCGACGGCTAAAGGTCCTCCTATGCAACGCATGCGTGCTGCATAGGCGAGACCTAAAATAAGATATTTGGGTATAGTTTGAGAAGAAAAACCGGCAGTGCTGATGTTGGCATAACACAGTTCAAGTTTCATGTAGGTTTCTTTATTCAGCAAGTAAAGATGATTAGTGAGCGGTCCGGAACACCACTGAGCTCGCCGCAAGCTGCTGTATGGTTCTCACACATTAGAGGACTCAAGGACCGAAGGCACTGCAGTCCCCCAGTAAGTGTGTGGGCTGAGTACTCCCTCCTAGTTGCAGAAGCATCCGGTTGCACTCGTGCTGTGGTTCGGGTCTCAACCTTGTTGCCGTGGGATTTGCATACTCCTGCCTGCCTGGTAGCCAATGGGAGGGGGGGGGGCACCCTGCTTACAGAGGTATGTAGGGTTTCGACTGTGACGCAGCTGCTAGTAAGCAGCACTGGTGCGGTTTCTGGCAGGGAGGGTTGAGCGGAGAAGGGGGCCCCCTGAGTGCCTTATTTGCTGCTGCCTCCACAGTTGAGGCCCTAACAGGTGGCCATTTGCAATATACTTCTGCAGGAGCGAGTGGATAGCTGAATCAAAGATCTGAGGAGACCAAGGGCAATACTTGGCTCTCAACGAACGACTAACCACCAAGATCAATTAGAGGCCAAGCAGAGCTGCTTATAAGCAACACCTAATTATTTAATCCTAACTGCTCATTAGCCCTTGCAAGACCTTTGTATAGTAATTTGGTCTTATTACCTAGATCTACTTGCCTGCATTAAACTGGCTCTCTTACCAGTACCAAAACTGACATCAAAATGTCAACATCAATTCAAAACTGACAATTGCAAAACTACTAACAATAGGAGCATCAGGAAATGCCCTTTCCCCTAGTCCCTTACAATCCTGGGAGTATAGCCCAGACACAAC
This sequence comes from Calotriton arnoldi, assembly GCA_963921515.1. NCBI lineage: Eukaryota > Metazoa > Chordata > Amphibia > Caudata > Salamandridae > Calotriton > Calotriton arnoldi. The sequence continues at coordinate 817,403 of CAWUFW010000699.1, forward strand.
AGAAGGCATGATAAAAAGAGAGCGTAGGGGAAACACATAAATAAAACGGCAAGCAAAACCTCATACATGAAACATCATGCAAATAGCCTTGGCCATCCTTTATCCTATCCGTGTAGCGTATATGGACTGTACATAGTTATGGCGCCCACACACTCAATCTTATAAAAGATCTACCTTCGATTTTTCCAATTTTCAGACCAAAAATGTGAGGCCTTTTGACGCTATCAGCCCAAATCAAGCCACAAGCCCTAAGTCATACGTGACCTTGTCACTTCCATCTCCAAATCACAATGAGTGACCAAGTTCAAAGGGACCTAAAGAAAATAGCCACCTCTACTTTTTCAGTCAGAGAGCCAGCTAGCAGAAACAGGGGTGTGGAATTCCTATAGTCCGACGCCCGGGCCATATTGTTTGGGGTCAAAGACAACAAGTTTTCATGTTTATTTTGTCCTTGGGACAAGTAGGCCCAACCCCCTGCAGCACAAACCTTTGGCTTCCAGATTACAGTACCACATTATGGATCAGGGAAGGGCATTGTCTGCAGTTAAGGTAATAGTTGTGTCCATATGTAATGCAGTTCGAACTTGTATTTATGGTTCACTAATAGAAAGCCTTTATTATTAGGGTGAGTGCTCTAAGGAAATGTAAGTTCAAACTGCACTACTGACAGTGGTCCCAGTAAAAAAATGTATATGCTTGTTTGCAAAGTTTAGCAATATGAGGCAGCGTATAATGCTTCCAGAATGCTCTTTGGTTAGAACTAAAGAACGATGATGGATTCAACTCAGATCTGTGACTGGGGGTGAGTGTCTGAAAAGTTTCAGCGCACTGTCCATCATCTCCTTGTGTTTGCTTTGTTCGCCCTAATTTGGCAGGGTCTGCCCAGACGTGGGTCCTTTGCTCACTTTGCTACTAGATTCAAGCTAGCCTGGCTGAGGAGGGGTGTTACCCCGAAACCTGTCCGAGGATGCTTGTTTCCGGTCCAGGGAAAACCTGGAGTGGCAGTTCGGGCTGGACTGTTCCCATGGGGCACAGGGTCAAGACTGATTTGCATATAGCTGGGTCTGAACTGGATTGGCGAAGTGAGCTAAAGAACGATGATGGATACAACCCAGATCTGTGACTGGGGGTGATTGTCTGAAAAGTTTCAGCGCTCCATCCATCATCTCCTTGTGTTTGCTTTGTTCGCCCTAATTTGGCAGGGTATGCCCAGACGTGGGTCCCTTGCTCACTTTGCCACTGGATTCAAGCTAGCCTTGCAGATGAGGGGTGTTACCCCGAAACCGGTCCCAGGATGCTTGTTTCCGGTCCAGGGAAGACCTGGCTAGGCAGTTCGGGCTGTACTGGTTCCATGAGGCACAGGGTCAAGACTGATTTGCATATAGCTGGGTCTGAACTGGGGTGGCGAAGTGAGCTAAAGAACGATGATGGATTCAACCCAGATTTGTGACTGGGGGTGATTGTCTGAAAAATATCAGCGCTCCTTTCATCATCTCCTTGTGTTTGCTTTGTTTGCCCTAATTTGGCAGGCTATGCCCAGACGTGGGTCCCTTGCTCACTTTGCCACTGGATTCAAGCTAGCCTGGCTGGTGAGGGGTGTTACCCTGAAACTGGTCCCAGGATGCTTGTTTCCGGTTCAGGGAAGACCTGGCTTGCCAGTTCGGGCTGGACTGTTCCCATGAGGCACATGGTCAAGACTGATTTGCATAAAGCTGGTTCTGAACTGGGGTGGTGAAGTGAGCTAAAGAACGATGATGGATTCAACCCAGATCTGTGACTGGGGGTGATTCTCTGAAAAGTTTCAGCGCTCCGTCCATCATCTCCTTCTGTTTGCTTTGTTCGCCCTAATTTGGCAGGGTATGCCCAGACGTGGGTCCCTTGCTCACTTTGCCACTGGATTCAAGCTAGCCTTGCTGATGAGGGGTGTTACCCCGAAACCGATCCCAGGATGCTTGTTTCCGGTCCAGGGAAGACCTGGCTTGGCAGTTCAGGCTGTACTGGTTCCATGAGGCACAGGGTCAAGACTGATTTGCATATAGCTGGGTCTGAACTGGGGTGGCGAAGTGAGCTAAAGAACGATGATGGATTCAACCCAGATTTGTGACTCGGGGTGATTGTCTGAAAAATATCAGCGCTCCCTACATCATCTCCTTGTGTTTGCTTTGTATGCCCTAATTTGGCAGGCTATGCCCAGACGTGGGTCCCTTGCTCACTTTGCCACTGGATTCAAGCTAGCCTGGCTGATTGGGGGTGTTACCCTGAAACCAGTCCCAGGATGCTTGTTTCCAGTCCAGAGAAGACCTGGCTTGGCAGTTCAGGCTGGACTGTTCTCATGAGGCACAGGGTCAAGACTGATTTGCATATAGCTGGTTCTGAACTGGGGTGGTGAAGTGAGCTAAAGAACGATGATGAATTCAACCCAGGTCTGTGACTGGGGGTGATTGTCTGAAAAGTTTTAGCGCTCCGTCCATCATCTCCTTGTCTTTGATAAATTTAGAGAAGCCGCAGTAAAAACGTTGATCGCTGCTTAACAAATAGTTTATGAATTCAACAGGTTAAAGAACAACCCTTGTTAGTCCTTTCCTTAATTATGTGTTCTTTTGCAAATCACCTACTGTCGCAAGTTAGACTCCTCATGAATTGGGACAGTAATTGGTGCTTTTTATCTTCTTTTTAATTGATTTACTGAAATGTACTTGAGGTACTGACGTGTCATGTTAAAGCAGAACTTTTTGTTAGAGCTGTATGTTTTACTCCCTTTTAGAATGGTTTTAATTGACTTTACAAATAAAATTCATTCAAGTAAAGAGGTTCTGGAGCTCCATCAGGAGCTGTGCCTCTGCTTTTAATGGCCACTTAAGCAATCCTGGAAAAAAACTAAAAAGTAATGGGTAGAATGGTTGAATTAATCTCAGCCACTAGCAATTACTTGGGATGCATTCAGTAGATCAATCTTTTACCTATATGTCACTCTACAGGGGAACAAGCCATATGCAAATTAGACTTTAGGCCTGGCGTAATAGGAACAGTCTAGACAAAACTTTACAACCAGGTTATCTCCATACAGGAAAGTAAACAATCCCAGACTGATTTTTACCTTGTTGGGCCATAAGCTGCATAAGGGCTAAATATGCTGAAACCTATCTTTTTTGTCTCACTGAGTGTGACGCCTAAATTCGAAAGGTATGCCTAGACCTATATTTCAAGTTCACTGTGCCATAGGATTCGATTTGCACCTCTTTAACCCTTTCGCTGCTAGGCCTTTCCCCCCCCCCCCTGTGCTAAGCCTTTTTTTGGCTATTTGGGGTAGTTTGCGCTTAGGCCACTGTAACTTTTTGTCCACATAAGGTATCCACGCCAAATTTGCGCCCTTTTCTTCTAACACAATAGGGATTTTAATGGTACCCAGGGTTTGTGGATTCCCCTGGAGGGGACCCAGAAATTAGCCAAAATACAGCTAAATATTGTTTTTTTTGGTGACAAATGGGGAAAAAGTGCTGCAGAAGAAAGCGTCTGGTTTTTCCTCTGCAAATGGTATCAAAAAAGGGTTTGTGGTGCTGAAATCTTCATCTTCCCAGCTTTCAGGGACAAGCAGACTTTTGTCAGAAAACCAACATTTTTTTACACAGTTTTGGCATTTTACTGGGACATAGTCTATTTTTGCTATTTTTTGTGCTTTCAACCTCCTTCCAGTTAATGGTAGAAATAGGTATGAAAGCAATAATGGATCCTGGAAAGCTATACATTTAAAAAAAGTCTTACATTTGGAAGGCAGAAATGCATCGAAAGTCAATAGGTAATAACAGTTGCTCTACAATTCTGTGTTCCCCTAAGTCTCCCGATAAAAATGGTGCCTCACTTGTGTGGGTAGGCCTAGTGCCCGCGACAGGAAATGGCCCAAAACGCAACGTGGACACTCCACATTTTTACAGTGAAAACTGACCCTTTTTTTGCAAAGTGCCTAGCTGTAGATTTTGAACCGTAGCTCTGCCGGCACCTAGGGAAACCTAGCAAACCTATACATTTTTAAAAACTAGACACCCAGTGGAATCCAGGATGGGGTAACTTGTCTGGCTCTCACCAGGTTCTCTTACCCATTATCCCTTGCAAACCTCATACTTTGTAAAAAAAACAAAAAACATTTTCCTCACATTTCTGTGATGGAAAGTTCTGGAATCTGCGTGGATCCACAAAATTCCTCCCACCCTGCATTCCCCAAAGTCTTCCGAGAAAAATGATACCTCACTTGTGTGGGCAGGCCTAGTGGCCGCCACAGGAAATGGCCCAAAACGCAACGTGGACACACCACATTTTTAAAGTGAAAACTGGCCCTTTTTTTGCAAAGTGCCTAGCTGTAGATTTTCAACCCTAGCTCTGCCGGCACCTACAGAGACCTAGCAAACCTATACATTTTTGAAAGCTAGACACCCAGGGGAATCCAGGATGGGGTGACTTGTGGGGCTTTCACCAGGTTCTCTTACCCAGAATCCCTTGCAAACCACAAACTTTGTAAAACAAAATCACATTTTCCTTGCATTTCTGTGATGGAAAGTTCTGGAATCTGCGTGGATACACATAATTCCACCCACCCCGCATTCCCCAAAGTCTTCAGATAAAAATGATACCTCACTTGTGTGGGTAGGCCTAGTGTCCGCAACAGGAAACAACCCAAAACGCAACGTGGACACACCACATTTTCAGTGAAAACTGGCCCTTTCTTGGTTCTTGGCAAAGTGCCCCGCTGTAGATTTTGGACCCTAGCTCTGCCGGCACCTAGGGAAACCTAGTAAACGAATACAGTTTTGAAAACTAGACACCCAGAGGAATCCAGGATGGCATGTCTTGTGTGGCTCTCACCAGGTTCTCTTACCCAGAATCCCTTGCAAACCTCAAACTTTGGGTAGGCCTAGTGCCCGCGACAGGAAACGACCCAAAACACAACGTGGACACATCACATTTTTAAAGTGAAAACTGACACTTTCTTGGCAAAGTGCCTAGCTGTAGATTTTGAACCCTAGCTCTGCCGGCACCTAGGGAAACCTAGCAAACCTATACATTTTTTAAAGCTAAACACCCAAAGGAATCTAGGATGGGGGACTTGTGTGGCTCTCACCAGGTTCTCTTACCCCGAATTCCTTGCAAACCTCAAACTTTGTAAAAAAAAAAAAAAAAAAAACATTTTCCTTATATTTCTGTGATGGAAAGTTCTGGAATCTGCATGGATCCACAAAATTCCACCCACCCCGCATTCCCCAAAGTCTTCCGACAAAAATGATACCTTACTCGTGTGGGTGGGTCAAGTACTCGCGACAGGCAAGGGCCCAAAACGTATTGTGGAGACATCAAAATCACCTATCACTAAACTACCTGGTTTTGCAAGGGGGGGCACCTGGGTTTGTGGCCCCGGGCTCAGCGGCCATCTAGGGAAACCTACCAAACCCACACATTTCTGAAAAGTAGACACCCTGGGGAGTCCAGGGAGGTATGGCTTGCGTGTATCCCCAACGTTTCCCTACCCAGAATCCCCGCAAACCTCAGATTTAGCTGAAAAAATCACATTTTCCTCACTTTTCTGTGGGAATGTTGTGGGATCACCGGGCTGACACAAATTTCCTACCACCTAGCATTCCCCCAGGTCTCCCGATAAAAATGGTACCTCACTTGTGTGGGTAGGCATAGTGGCTGCAACAGGAAATGGCCCAAATCGTACTGTGGAGACTTCAAAATCCCCTATCATAAAACTACCTGGTTTTGCGGGGGGCACCTGTTTTTTTGGCCCCGGGCTCACGGCCATCTAGGGAAACCTATCTAACCCACACATTTCTGAAAACTAGACACCCTGGGCCCTTGCCTGTCGCGGGTACTTGATCCACCCACACAAGTGAGGTATCATTTTTATCGGAAGACTTTGGGGAATGCGGGGTGGGTGGAATTTTGTGGATCCACACAAATTCCAGAACTTTCCATCACAGAAATGTGAGGAAAATGTGGTGTTTTTTTTTTACAAAGTTTGAGGTTTGCAAGGGATTCTGGGTAAGAGAACCTGGTGAGAGCCACACAAGTCACTCCATCCTGGATTCCTCTGGGTGTCTAGTGTTAAAAAATGTATAGGTTTGCTAGGTTTCCCTGGGTGCCGGCAGAGCTAGGGTTCAAAATCTACAGCTAGGCACATTGCCAACAAAGGGTCAGTTTTCACTGTAAAAATGTGGTGTGTCCACGTTGCGTTTTGGGCTGTTTCCTGTCACGGGCACTAGGCCTACCCACACAAGTGAGGTATCATTTTTATCGAAAGACTTTGGGGAATGCGGGGTGGGTGGAATTTTGTGGATCCACGCAGATTCCAGAACTTTCCATCACAGAAACGTGAGGAAAATGTGTTTTTTTAAACTAAATTTGAGGTTTGCATGGGATTCTGGGTAACAGAACCTGGTGAGAGGCACACAAGTCTCCCCATCCTGGATTCCCCTTGGTGTCTAGTTTTAAAAAATGTACAGGTTTGCTAGGTTTCCCTATGTGCCGGCTGAGCTAGGGCCCAAAATCCACAGGTAGGCACACTGCTAAAAAAAAGTCTGTGCCTAGTGGGCTTTCAGCCGCCCTGGGGGGGGGGACCGAGGAGGAGGGGGGTTTGCCCCGATATGCCCCCAAGGGGGGCAGAAAGACTGTGGCTAGTTTTGGGGGGGTGGGGGCATTGGTATGCCCATTCTGGACAGCCCCACCCCCACGCATAAAAAAGCCAGCGTAATCGCTGGCGCCTGGTGGGCTTTCTGCCGCCCCCTGGGGGGCTGTTCAGGGGCTACTGCCCCCATCTGTCTTCTGGGGTGCAGAAAGACTGTGGCATTTTTGGTGGGGGGAGGGGGTGGGGGCATTGGCATGCTCATTCTGGGCAGCCCACACCCCTGAATTAAAAAAAAGAATATTCAGTGATGCCTATTGGGCTTTCTGCCCCCCCCCCCGGAAACAGATGAGGGGCTTTTGCCCCTATCTGCCTGGGGGGGGGGGAGGGGGCAGAAAGACTGTGGCAATATTTTTTGGGGTGGGGGCATTGGCATGCCCATTTTGGGCAGCCCCTACGTATAAAAAAAAAAGAATCCCTGGTGCCTAGTGGGCTTTCTGCCCCCCCCCCCCCGGGGAAGAACAGGATCTACTGCCCTCATCTGCCCCTGGGGGGGGGGGCAGAAAGACTTGTATTTTTTTGGGGGGTTGGGGCATTGGCCTGCCCATCTTGGGCAGCCCCCACCCTTAAATCAAATTTAAAAAAAAATCCCTGGCTTCTAGTGGGCTTTCTGCCCCCCCCCCGGGGGTGAGATTGGGGGCTACTGCCTCCGTCTGCCCCCTGGGGGGGGCAGAAAGTCTGGACTTTCTATGGGGGATGGGGGGGTGGGGACATTGTCATGCCCATTTTGGGCAGCCCCCACCCCTACATCACTACAAAAAAAATCCCTGGTTTCTAGTGGGCTTTCTGCCCCCCGGGGGTCAGATTGGGGGCTACTGCACCCGTCTGCCCCCCGGGGGGGCAGAAAGACTGGAATTTCTCTGGGGGGGGGCATTGCCATGCCCATTTTGGGCAGCCCCCACCCCTACATCAATCAAAAAAAATCCCTGGTTTCTAGTGGGCTTACTGCCCCCCGGGGGAAGAAAGACTGGAATTTCTGGGGGGGGGGCATTGTCATGCGCATTTTGGGCAGCCCCCACCCCTACATCACTACAAAAAAAATCCCTGGTTTCTAGTGGGCTTTCTGCCCCCCAGGCAGATTGGGGGCTACTGCCCCCAGGGGGGGCAGACAGACTGTATTGCCCCAAAACAATAGGGGGGCGCAAAGGCCTTTGCCCAAGGGGCCGCTCCCCCCTCCCTGGTGTCTAGTGGGTGGATCCCTGCTTGGGGATCGCCCTCCTGGGGCGATCCCCAAACAGGGATCCACTAGGGAAGGGTACCATTGGAAAGGGGAGATTCTCCCCTTTCCAATGATTCCTCTCCCGTCTTTCAACGTGCTCGGGGGCGGAGATAGGCCCCTGAGCACGTGGAAAGTGAAACTGAAATGAGCCTCTTGGCTCATTTCAGTTTCGGTTTCACTGAAATTATGTCAGCGCGACGTGCGTGCTGATCGTCATTTCAGGGAAACCAGGGGAGCAGCATCGGGAGCTGGGAAAGCTCTTTCCCAGCTCCTGAGGCTGTTGGAGGGGGGGTGGGGGAAAGGGAATCCCTCTGGTGCCCGCACCAGAGGGATTCTGCGTGCCATGTGCTTGGACGGCCGGGGGCCGTCCCACGCACATAGCACTAGTGCGTCGGATGGCCCCCGGCCGTCCGACGCACCGAAGGGGTTAATAAGGCACTGTTTAGGCTGAAACAGGCCTGTGGCTGCTTATGGTCCTGTCTAGGAGGGACCTGGACTGGATTGTTCATATTAGATCGGGACTAAGGCAAATGTGCATATGGCTTGTCTGTCTGGAGAGGTACAGTGGACATAAATAGTAGCCTGAAATGCAGCCTAAGTAATTACCAGTGGCTGAGATTAATGCAAACAGTGCATCCATCACTTTTTTCCTTTAAGTGTGATGCCCTAAGTCCAACTGGAATGCCCTGACGTGGGTTCATACTCACTGTGCAATAGGACTGAAGCTGCACCTCGCTGATGGGGGTTAAGTAGGCTGACAACTGTCTGGGGTTGCTTATTGTCCCGCCCTGGCAGTTGTTGAAGCATTACTAAGACCATATCAGATAATTGTGAGTTTAGTTTCCCTATCTGAGTTTCATACCTCACTCAAAGTCCTGGACCTCTGACGGATCTTGTTCTGTGCCAAGAGGGGTTGAATATAAAGGGTGCAAACAGTCATCCAGTGAGGACCAGGAATTGGATAACTGAACTACAGACTGGAAATCAGGCTCTTATAGAATACTCTCAATACAATACTATAAAGATAGAAAATTATTACGGCCAGCTCAAACCTCCTGAAGAAACGGAGGCAAGCCAAAATCATGCACACTAAGAGTTCTGTTAAAGCAATGCAAAATAACAGCATTAGTATTTGATGTTCTGAGATCTCTCTAATATGATCCCCTCTGGTCATTTGTCACAGATTAAGACTGTACACCCCAAAAAAATCATGATAGCTGAGTCGTTATGACGATTTAGTTTAGTTTATCAGAAATTTAAGGTAAGCAAGTGCATCAATATCTCAAAATTAAAAACAGTTAGTCGGATACTAATAAGACATTGAAATAAAAAACCAAAGGTCAATATTTCAGGAAGGGACATGAAACATGCCAGTTCAAGCAGTCTCCCAGAAATGAAGCACCACTCAGGTCTTACAGTGTATGTCAGTATGTAAGAGAAGCCAGGTGAGACCGCATCAGGCAAGTCAAGATTTGTCAAGGAAAAGTTCCGAAAGGACACAACTCATCTGTCACTCACTCCAGCCAGGCAGGGAGAGAAAACAGCTGTGGCATGTGTCCTCTATGACCATTAATTCAAGCAATATTATATTCTTAAAGTTCCGGGGGTGACACCTCCTGGAATCACCTCATCTGGTCTGACCACTGACCATTGGTCAGTTCATATAGGAGGGATATCAGGCAACATAAAGAAGACATAAAATGCAGAAGAATTGGTGGGACCATTACGCAGTCCTTAAGCAATCCAGTTTGAGAAACGTTAGAACAATGCTTCTTTAACAAGAGCAAAAAGGCATGTTCAAGAAGACAGTTTCCCAGGCAGCTGGTTAGGATTGTAACAAATACTGTAGCAAGATGTCTCGTACAGTACATGAGAACTCAGGAAAGAAAAACACTGTTGCACATTACTTGTTATACTGAAGAGTTCTCTCATGAAGAGTGGTTGCAGTAAGGCAAGAGACTTTACATATTCAGTTTGGCCTACATTAAATCATGCTAACATAACGTGAAAAATATAGAATTATTTAGCATACATTTTTTTTTTTGATAATCAACTTTATTGGTTTTAAGATCAGACACGTTAGCACAGGATATATGGTTGATAATACAAGCACTGACTACATTCACCGATTGCAGGTACGTACAAAGTATTTGATAAAGGCAACATCGCAACACCGCCACCCCATCTCCGCCCCGGAGGAGGAAGTGTCGTAGTTTTAGATTATCTGGCCCAGCCATTTGCCCCAGACTTTGTTGAATTTGGCAGGGCACCCTCGTGCCTCAAACAAAGGTTTCTCCTGTGTGGCGCACCAGCCCACTCCCCGGCGCCATTTTGCCAAGGTTGGGGGTATGGCCAGCGCCCAGGAAGCCGCAATGTCTCTTTTGGCATTTAGCATACATTTATAAGAGATAATAAGATGCTATGATTCTAGTATGACTTTTGATGCACTTGAAATCATTCAGTAAGGATCACAAATAATAAGTGCCAGTATGACAGATCAACGTGTAATTATATTTAAAACATTAGTTAATTAAGTTCGTTCTGAGTGCACTGCATTATACATGTATGAAATACAGAATGTGTGGCACCAACTTTTCTTCTGTCATTTCGGTGCTCATGTTTACATGAGAAAAATACATTTAAATTGAATTCATCATCATATTGAGGTTTAAGCATTAATATTTGATAAATTCTCATTTATTATTCACACATAAATGATAATAGAAGATGATTAGTGGTAAATCCCATAGCCTGAGAATTCACTATTTTACATGTTTTCTAGCACATGTTAATAAAATGTAGTTCGTTTATTTAATAAATCACGATCTATATTATACGAATGATATAGTCTAAACTACACTTTTTCTGCATGCTTTTACGATGCAGTAACTAAAATTCTCTGTTTTCGTCATCTTTTCTAGAACGTGTAGTTGGTGCACGTTTATTAATTTTCTCTCAAAGGTGTCATGATCAGTTTTCTGAGGTCTCTAAAGTGTAAATGTAATTTCCTCTCCAGCACAGTTCAGGCTGAGCTGTTTCTTTTGGAGCAGGACCAAGCTGGTTTCCATATAGCTTGTTTCTGTCCAGAGTGTCACGATGGGCAAAAAATAGCAGACTAAAATGCGGCCCGAATAATTACTAGTTATAGATTAATTCAAGCATTCTACCCATCAACATTTTTGTTTCTCCAAGTTTGAAACAAGCAATCCTGACTCAAAGAACACACTAGCATCATCACATTCCACAGAGACAAGAGCTACGGAAGGAAGAAACACACAAGAACAAGATTAAATACATGCTCTCCCTTACAGAAACAACGAAGATGACACATAGAGGCATCACACAAGAGAACAACAAATTAAAAAAGCATATACTTTCAACCTAAACACTAACCCAGTATACAGAAAACAGAGTATATGAAGTATAAATTGTATACAAATGAAAACCCCTCAGTTTTAGCCTGCAACTGATGGGAATTCACTATTCAAATACACTGAACATAACATTACCACAGTCATGCACTAGCAAAACTTAAAAGCACAAAAGCAGCATTAATGCTACTGTTCACACTCCTGTGACAGCAAACCGAAACTGTTACCACAGTTCCGACAACTGTGCATACATTCAAAGCACTGACTTGAATTAAATGTACTATCTATACCGGGCAAACCTGTTGCTGATTAACTACTCTCCACACCATTACTGATCACTTTCACCCCACACCATCAAATTACACCTACCCACACATAGCTAAAAGGAATGCTAACAGGGAAACAAATATTCTCATGCATAGAACACATCACACAGGGGGCATACCATCAACCCACAGTCCCCATAATGCAGTATGCTCTCTCAGTGCAAAACAGCCAAAGCATTTAGCGTTCCGCCTACTGGAGTACTGCCCAGATCACAGGCAAAGGAAACCCTGCCCAGTGGAATTTGCATTACCACGTTCAAAGAGTTAGTCTTCCCAGGAGTGGACTTTGCATTCTCCCCCAGCAGAAAGAGGCTCATTCAGTGGTGTTCTCTCCTTTCATGCACACCCCAATAGGTATCCCATACAGAAGACTTTGAAACTTCCATGCTAACAGAAAAGGATATTCCACTCAGTGGAGAGGAGAGGCCCTCTCCATTCACAGCAACTATCATTTGCGCACTACTACGTAAATAAAGGGATAGGTGTAGCTTTGTAGCAGAAATAATGCATCACCCCCACAACACCCCATATTTCACATGTACACACCAACATTTTATATATTTATGGTATTTGTAAAGCGCAAACAGGCGGTGATCCAAAGGCCTCTGCCCACTGCACAAACTCTCATCCCCAAAGAGCTAACGGTGCTGAATTGCTGTGGGCTCGATGGGCTGAGGCATCAGGATTCTTCTGATGGCGGCCCAGCTAATATATTAGAGTTCGTCTGAAAAAAGACATATTTTTAGGTGTTTTCTAGACCAGATATGATTCTCGGTAAGGCGGAGATCCAAAGGCAGTAAGTTCCAGTGGGCCGCTGCCAGGTGGGAAAATGAGCGACCGCCAATTCTTACTTTTTCAATGCGTTTAGTTTTGGCTAGTGCTAGATTCAGTGATCTCAGATTTCTTGTTGGCCTATAGAATTCTACCTTTGATTGTAAATGCAAGGAATGTTTCTGCTGGTAGGGCTGTAGCGTACTCAAATTCTAAAATGGAGTAATAATAGAAGTAGAATTGGCTAGATGAAGTCAATCGGATAGGACCAGGGTTACCTGTACTCGGTATAATGGTCTAGACATGGTATGTAGGGTCTGTCTCGGTGCAATGCCATATGAGGCACCGGCATCAATAAAGTGCCAAAATCTGGAAAGCGGGCAGAAATGACAAAATACATCAAGTGTGCTGGGACAAAGCCCTAGTCACACTTGTGCACGTATCAAGTGTGGTTCCCAGATAAGGCGGTACCTTGTGTGGTTTTCCAAGTTAGTCCAACGCAGTAACAAGAGAAGCATGGAAAGCTGTACGGTCCAATGGTAATCCGCGATACGGCAAGTTTGAAATGCCTCGCTAGTTATAGCGGAGGTACTTCCGGAGAGAGGAACGGATAGTATGCACTACTGTAAACGGACTCAGCAAATTGCGACTTCCATGTTGTAATGTGTTGCATGGAGGTACCTCTAGATGGAAAGAAAATTTTGTAGAACGGCAAGCGGGCTCGAGGAACCGCTGCCGCTATATTGAAATATGTAGTGGTAGAGTCATGGGGAACACACCCTACATGGTAATAAAAAAAGGTGGGGGGGCTGGCATGCAGTGTCTGTGGTGTCTTCAAAAAGTTGGTGGCAATACTGGCAGAAGGGAAACCCATGCAGCAAGGTGGTGCCATCAGAGGAAATCTAAAGGAAAGTGAAGGAGAGGTAGGGAGGGAAACAAGGTTCTGTAGTGTCATGGGTGTCGTCAAGTTGCTAGGGCGTAGCGCGACCTGGAGGGACCATGCTCAATGGGCTTGTCGAGGCTCATGTGGAAGTGAAAACATATCGTTCTGTTAGTAGAGGTGGGCTGCTATACCGCAAAGTGCCACAGTAACTAGTTCCTAAGGTATATGTATTCGCAGAAATATACTTAATGGTAGCGTGAACCAGAAGAAAAAGACCAATGGGTAACCTAGGTAGCCTGGTGGAAACTGCAGATAAGGGCACCTAGCAGGGATGGTAAGGGAGGGCTATCAAACAATGGGCGATCAGAGTAAAGTGCTTTAGGACGTTACATGTGCTAGTCCCAAAGTGGCATTTTCAAACCCTCAATTTAAAAAACATCTTTACTAAAAAGATGTGTTATTAAATTCTGAGTTCAGAGAACCTAAACTCCATCTTCCTATCTTGTCCTCATTGAAAGTTATACTTGTAAGATGTTACAAAGTATCTCCCATGCTATCCTATGGGACAGATAGCCTTGCAATAGTGAAAAACGAAATACACAGTATTTCACCATCAGAACATATCACACACCCAGGACATATCACACACCCAGTACATGTCCTACCTTCCACATACAGTGCACCCTACCCATGGGGGTACCTTGTGGCCTATCTTAGTGGTGACTAACATGTAAGAAAGGGGAGGTTAGGGCCTGGCACGTGGGTGCACTTGTCAGGTCAACATGGCAGTTACAACTGCGTGCAGACACTGCAGTGGCAGGTCTGAGAACCCTTTGAAGGGCTGTTTGGGTGGGTGTCACAATCAGTGCTGCAGGCCCACTCGCAGCATTTGATTTACAGGCCCTGGGCACACACAGTGCACTGTACTAGGGACTTCAAGGTAAATAAAATAAGCCAATCATGGGAACACCAATCAATAAACACAATTTACATAGGGAGCACTTGCTCTTTGGCACTGATCAGCAGTGGCAAAGTGCCCAAAGCACCTAGACCAGCAAAAAACGAAATCCAGCACACAGCAAAAAACAGGCGCAGAGGCAAAAAAGACAGGGGAAACCACGCCAGGATGCCATGTCTAACATATATTCACTGTCTGGTTTTGGAGTGACAGGAGCTGGGGATGTGCATTCACTCTAGACAGTCACTGGGGGATTGAGGTGTGTCCTGCCTTACCTGGGTGACATCGCTAGGCTGAATGGACCTTGTCTGCATTTAGAGTGATGGGAGGAGTTTCGCTAGCACCTGAATAGGTTGTGTCTCCTTTGCACAGTGCTGTCTCCACCCCTGTTGCCAAGCTACCACGGGGGTGAGCAGGGGTTATCTTAGCTGTGTAATCCCTTACCCTGACTAGAATAAGGGTCCCTACTTGGACAGGGTGCAAGCCACTGCCAACTAGAACCCCCATTTCTAACACTTTTCAATGTGGCATCTTGGTTTCCCCCCGCCAACTAGAACCCCCATTTCTAACACTTTTCAATGTGGCATCTTGGTTCCCCCCCTTTTTATTGTTGCTTTTAACCTGGGTAAAAAAAAAAAGTGTCTTTCCTTTATAATGTTGATACCGAGTCCAATGTGTCTCTCTAGTATTGTTACTGACATTTCATGAATATCCCTAGGCTTTCCTTCTCCATTATTAACAGAATTTACGAACACTCCTCTGGGATAGTGGAACCCCACGAATAGCACTGACCAAGCAGACAAAGAGCTGGTGTGACGGAGGAATTGCCCTTCCGGCAATACAATATTATTACTGGGCGGCACAATTCACTGTGGTGAATCAGTGGATCCATTTGCCGCAAACAGAACCAGAATATAGAATGGATAGGTATAATATGGGGCCAGGGAACTATCACAGAGCCATCTATCGTGAGAAACAGGCGGCGCCAAGACACACACCAACGTTGACAACTATTACACTATGGCATGCTGCATCGGCGGCATTGGGGTGGAAAGATAAGATCACTATGGCCACCCCACTCTGGGATTTAGTGCGACTCGGACTATTGGCAAAAACAGCTGGGGTTTGAGAAATGGGACCTTATCGGTCTCTCCAGGGTAGGAGACGAATGGGTGGGAGGGAAGATTGTGCCCTTTTTAGACCTTCAAAGAGACTATGAACTTGACCCGGCGGAAACATTTCGCTATCTCCAGATACGAAGCGCACTGAAAAGAGCCATTCCTCGCTCCGCGGAGCTCCCGGCTTCCTCTCCTTTAGAAGATGGGCTTTTAGATGACTATTTGAAAGAAAAGGCAATATCACTAATGTACAGGAAAATACTAAAAAAATTGCCAGATACTCTACGGAAAATACGTGCAAAATGGGCGGCCGACATAGGAGTCATAAGTGATGAGGAGTGGCAAGAAGCACTTGCATCCCCCCCGAGAGGTGGCCATATGCTCCCGATTTAGATTAATGCAACTAAAGGTCTTGCATAGGACATACTATACAAGCCAGACACTAGTTAAAATGGGCATAACTGACTCGCCACAGTGCTCCAGGAAAAGTGGACAGGTGGGTATATTTTTACATCAGTGGTGGGACTGCCCAGTCATAAGAAAATACTGGAACAAAATAATTGCGCGAATGCTGACACTGTGCGGGAGGGAAGTGGAGGCATCGCCCCAGTGGTGCCTCTTAAACATTTGGGAGAATACAGACCTAACGGCAGGGGAAAGAACCTGGGTCACACTAGGTTTTATGGTAGCAAAACGTAATACCGCAAGGAAATGTAGGGTGGAGAGGGGACCTCAGTACCGGGACTGGGAGGTCGATATGGACTGGTATATGCAAGCTGAAAGGGTGGTCTATGAAGGAAGAGGTTGTCCGCAAAAGTGGTCCAAGATCAGGGGGGGTTTGAACATAAGCAGAGGGATTATCTGCCTACCTATTGATGGAGTTTCCTCACCTGGGGGGCAATAGGGGCAGGGAAATATAAGATAGGCAAGTGATAAAGGTGGTAGTAAGTAAAAAGTGATGGGGGGCAAAACTCACAATACGACATCGATAATAGACGTCTGTCTTGATATATGTAAGAAATGTAATGCGCAAACATGTGCCGATTTATGTTTTCGGTTATTGTATTTGGTTTGCTGCCATTTTTAAATAAAAAGATTTACCCCCCCCAAAAAAGTGATGGATGGAAAGCTTGAATTAATCTCAGCCACTGGTAATTACTCAGGCCTCATCCCAGTCCATTGTTAATTTTCACAACTTGACACGTCAGTTTGGACCCAGCCTTATGCAAATCGTAAGACTGCTCCAGTAAGAGCAGTTCAGCCCGAACAGCCAAGTCATGACACTTGCATGACAGCTGGCATGATCGCATACACCTTTCAGACAGCTTGCTTAATTACTGGAACCACAGCCATGACAAAACATTAGACTGCATATTGCTCCTGCTTGGAGAGTCCTTGCATGACTGCTTGCATAATTGTTAGAGACAAGAGTGCTAGGGCTGTCTAAGGCTTTTCTGCTCGCATGGACATTGCCTGCCGTTGTAGGTCAGTGTTACATACACGCGAGCGCGCGAGGTATCTAGGCATCCTTGTACGGTCGTGTTTATGGTATTGTTTACTTATGAAGTGGGGATGTTGTTACACGCGTGTCTCTGTGTACGTGGTGTGTCTTTTAAATACATGTGTTGGGAGCTCGTGGGTTGTTATGAATCAAGTGTGGGATGCGGGTATTTATTCGTTTTCGTTATGCCGTTAGGGCATTCAAACTTGTAACTTGATATGTGCACGTTCTGCTGTACTCCAGTGGCATGAATAAAAGGAGAAAATCTTACGTTACTGCATTTTGTGTTTCCCTGGATTTCTGTTTTGTTATTTCCTCACTTTCCAACACTGGCGACGAGCGGGAGAACCACGATATTTTCAAGTATTTCGTGGATTTTGTGGATTGTTCTCCGTCATTACATCGCAATGTTTGAACTTCCGAGACGTCCTCTGGTTGTTTTCCTTCACGGCACGTCAGCGGAAGCATCTGATAACTGATTGATTATTGGGCGTTTTGTTCCGCCTCTCCACGGTGACGTTGGAAGTGTATTTTAACCCTTGCAGCACCTCGTTGGATCACGGAGGTTGCTGCCTCAAGGGATTTCTTGGTTTAACGCCTCCTCTCATCTGCGGGAGTTACTGCAAGCAGGCAGTTGTTTGGCCAAGTTTATTTTCTTTGAAGCTGTTTTCGTGAGGAACCTTTTTACAGCATCTATTGATTCACCATTGGCATCGCAAATCGTGTGCCTTCTAACTTGTTTTTACACATGTTATGGTAACATTTTCTGTACTTTTATCTATTCTGGTAACTTTTGTGCATACTTATATTCTAAAGGAACTGTAGTTAAACAACGTGTACACTTTATCACAGTGATACACCTACTATTCACATACTTTGAGACAACGGTGACTACTTTTCTTATTTTAAATTGTTTTTTTTTTTGCTTTCTTACTCTCAGACAACGGTGACTAAGTTTATTATTTTAAATTGCTGTTACTTCCCATTGTTTTTCCTCTATTTTGCATTTAAACAAGTATGTCAGGAATTGTACCACCTCCATCCTTTTTATCAACTCCTGGTGAACCACCTATGGCTTGGGATATATGGGAACCTGTATTCTTAGCTTATGTTGAGGTACTTGAAGGGGAAGAGTGTGAACCTGAAAGGAAGCTGGCACTTTTGAAACATTGCTTAGGGGGTATGGGTTTAAAAGAATTTAAGAATCTTCCGCCTTTAGTTAATCCTGGAAATATTAATGTGTATCAATATGCAACTAAGCAATTAAGTCTAAGGTATGGTAAGAAAACCAACATTGTTATGGAGAGATTTATATTTTGCTCTAGAAAACAGTCAGCTAATGAGTCTATTGACGATTACGTCTCATCGTTAAGATCTCTTGCTGTCACATGTGATTTTGAACATATCTCATATGAACAAGTATTAAGGGACCAAATATTAATGAGAACTAACAATAAGAAAATTCAAGAGAGGTTGTGGACTACGTCTGATATGTCTCTTAATGCTACTATTGATATTGCCAAGGCAATTGAACATTCTGAGAAGATTGTACAAGAGATAAGGGGTACAGAGAAGAGTGAAGTACAAGTTGTCCCTAAAGATCCTGATAAAAACAAAAAAAATGTTCCTCTCAAGTTTGGTAATTTTCAAAGAAATGAGAAATATAAAGATCCAAGACAAGCTAATAAAAGAGGTCCTTATTTATGTTATAGATGTGGCAGCAGTGGGCATTTAGGGAACTCCAGAAATTGTCCTGCCATAGAAAAATCTTGCATTAAATATGGAAAGAAAGGATATTTTAGTAGAGTATGTAGATCCATTCCTAAAAGAGTAAATTGTGTACATGTTTCTGATGATGTTGATTCTTCCTATGAATACGATGAACAAGATGTAAACACTATATTCAATCAATCAATATCATCTTTATTCGGATACAAATACATATCCATAAAAGTACAAACAAACAACAACATATGTAATGAAAATTCCAACGACAAATGGGCAGTTAAAATATCCGATTAAAATTGGTCCTCCAGTAGTACAATACACAAGATGGTACAAAAAAGCAAAATTCATTAAAATATTTATATGCCAGCAAATACATATAGCTTAAAAGTTAAAAAAGCGGAATAAAATGATATGATTCAGCAGGGGCACATAGAGTTACGAGTGCGCACTGCCGCTTTCAGAAAGGAACCAACCCGAAAGGTTAGCTCATCGTCTTTCAAAGCAATGACCTTCCCATAAGCTGCCTTGTAGTCAATCTCAGGTAAAGCCTTAAAATATGGAATCAAAAACCTTTTATTAAGTGTTGAATAGTAACTACAAAAAAATAAAAAGTGCAGCATAGATTGTTTAAGTTGGCTATTGCATGGACAAGGCAAATGATCGAGGTTGGAAATATACCCCGCAGGGAATGAAAGCATGAATTTCATAGTATCAGTCCTCAACCGGAAAAGTAGGCCCCTTTCCCAACGACCAATGGGTTTTAATAAATAGCTAGAGGGTGTGCATGAGATATTCTCAATGCGCATGTATTTAGCGACGGATGTTTTCTTACATTCTTTGTCAAATCTAGCATTCCTATAGGATGCGTAAAGGGCCGACTGAAGCGATTTTTTACTAATGGTACCAAGGTCTGAAGGGTTTAAAAATAAATATTCATGATTCACACTGATTAAACTTTTGTATACAGCGGCCAACCAGGGTATTTCCATCCCCTTATCACATTTTAAACAATCTGATATTATATCCCTAGTAAGTTGGGCCGCAGGGTTTCTCCAAACTCTCAGCCAAAATAATGCTGGGCGAGCCTTGATGTAATCTTCAATATATGGCAAATTCAGTTCACAGTGACTGGCATATTTAGAAGAGGAAATGGGTGCGCCCAGGATTTTACGGCAAAATCTATTCTCTTCATCCTGGATGCTGCCGCTATTAGTATGGCCCCAAACTTCTGCACCATAAGTGGCAATTGGTATACATTGGAGTTTAAAAATGTTAACAGTGGCAGATACAACCTTCTGTATTCCTCGGCTTTGACAACCCGAGTATCATATTAGTAGAGTTTGTAAACTTTCTCCTACAATGAGCCACATGGTCAACCCACAATCCATTTGAAGCAAATACCAGCCCAAGATATGGGAAAGTGCGAGTGCTTTGTAAACTATTTGAATTTAAAATAATTGATGTATTAAAATACTTCTTCGACCCACACGCCATTAAAAAAGATTTTTTTAAATTAGTACATAAATCCAGGGCAGCCATAAAGTCTACAAAGCCCTGCACCAAAATGCGGAGAGCTTTTGGTGTGCGGCCCATCAGCACCGCATCGTCGGCATATAACAGGGCAGGAAGTTTGTTACCGTTGATGCAGGGAACGTCATGGGTAAGTGTTACCAAAGACTTATTCAGGTCATTGATATACAGAATAAATAAGAGAGGGGCCAGGACACAGCCCTGCCTGACCCCTCTGCCAACTTCAATGACTTTGGAAACCTCACCATCCCTGCTAATATGCACCCGGGCGTGTAGATCTTTGTGCAAATGAGCTAAAAGATATACGAGGGATTCGTCCAGACCATAATTTAAAAGAGTAGTCCACAGCCGTGACCTGTTGACAAAGTCGAAGGCCGAGGTGAGATCCATAAATGCTAGATATATAGGTGTTTTCTTAGCAACATTGTATTTACCGATAATCAAGTTGAGGTTAAGGCACTGTTCAACAGTGCCAATATTGCTCCTGAACCCCAACTGACACGGGTGTAGGATCTGAACTTCCTCGGCCCATGACCTGATCTTGTTATACAAGACCCTCCCCAGAATTTTCAAAGTATTATCAATCAGGGAGATCGGCCTGTAACAACTTGGGTTGGAACGGTCCCCCTTTTTAAAAATCGGCACAATAATACTGGAGGACCAAGTATTGGGTATGGTGGAATTTGTTAAATTATTAAAAACATTCAACAGTAGGGGCGCCCAAAAATCCGGGTGACTTTTAATAAGGTCGATGGGCAACCCATCAGGACCGGGGGCTTTGCATCCCAGGCTCTAATCGATAGCCTCCTCAACTTCCGATAAGTCAATCAGGACCCTAGTGGTCATTGCATACTCGTTAGTAGCTGTAAGTGAGACTGGGGCAGAATAGATCTTCCTAAAGTGTGCTTCCCAGGACTCACTAGAAATATTGCAGCTAATTGTAGACATAGAATGTCCCAAGGACCTCATGCCTTTAACGGCTAACCAAAAATCCTTGCCATTTTTTAGCGAGGTAGCCCGAGCAAGATTGTCCCAATGCTCTCTTGTAATTTCCTCCTTTCTAGTTGCTATAGCTAATTTATAGCGTAGTCTAAGCAATTTAATAAGGGAGCTGTCTCTAGGTTTATTAGCAAGCGCCCTTCGGAGAGCTCTATTGGCTGCAGAACAATCAGCATTGAACCAACCTGGGTCCGGATAAATTTTCTTAGTAGGCCTAGACAGCAAGGTTTTGACGCCCACACAAAGCTGCGTGAAAGCGTCAACTACCTCAGGGTTATGTACCTTAAACGACAAACAAGTGTCGATTAAGTCGGGTGAGTTCTTACCATCCTGCCAAATATGGCTTTGTTGTCTATGCCACGCCAGACCAATCTGAGGTTGTCGGTAGAGGGGGACAAATCCCTTGCGCCACACTCTTTATCGTAGGTCGGTCTGGATGCAAGACTCAGAGTTAGGTTAATAGGGTTATGATCCCCAGCTAGTGTAGAGACAACCTCAGCTTTTAACACACAATTCTCTAAAGGGGTAGTAATAAAAATATAATCGATGGTAGAGGACGAGCCCCTGCCTCTATAGGTAGGTTCTATATGGCAGGCTCTTGTCGAGACT
This sequence comes from Calotriton arnoldi, assembly GCA_963921515.1. Classification (NCBI taxonomy): domain Eukaryota; kingdom Metazoa; phylum Chordata; class Amphibia; order Caudata; family Salamandridae; genus Calotriton; species Calotriton arnoldi. Next base: position 839,089 of record CAWUFW010000699.1, read on the forward strand.
GCAACAAGCTCCATCACATCTGAGAAGTTATTAGTACTTAAAAGGTCTAATAATTGGGCCCCCCTATTACATAATGGTGCCATATTCATAGGATGGATGGCAGAATAAATACCCCTCAATAGTTTAACATTAAAATCACCCCCTAAACAAATTCCCACAGGTTTGACGACACGATTAGTTGTCTGTAAATTAGAAATGAAATTAAACAAGTCAATAAAATTCATGTTAGGGACATTCTTAAAATCATTGTTGTAAAAATTGATTAAGTAAAACGAGATCCCCCGTTTATAAATTATGACCTGAAATTTATCGTTATTAGTGGCGAGGGCCCTAGCACGACCCCCTGCCGTGATATTAATCCAAATTGAAAGGCCTCCTGCCGGCCGTCCGGAGTCTGGGGTGGGAGCTACGATGTTAAAACATTCAAACCCCTCCAAAAATAGCTCCCGAGTAGCCCAAGTCTCCTGGAACATTACAATGTTCTGTTTATGAACTAACTCCAACCAGTCTGGCATATTCATTTTAGACGCGAGACCTGCAACATTCCAACTCAGTATTTTAAGAGTGGGTTCTACATTGAGTACGGTTGGGATGTCAGGTTCGCAAGATGGGGATACAATTAAAAGAGGGGCTAACTCTGCTGATACTGGTGTTAAAAGAGGAGACAGTCAATCCTGACTATCCAGACCCGATAGGGGCAAAAATCTGTTGTGTAGAGAGAGGGGGCGGGCAGTGAGAGGCGCGTCAGGGAGTGATGCCCCCAAGGGAGGTTTGTAGAAATACCCCAATGGCAAAGCCCAGATACTAGTAGTTAAATTAGACTGGGCCTCCTGTGACAATAGTATTGATTTAACCACTGACGGTCTGCGAAAGTTAATAACTATGCAGTCCCCCTTGATGCATTTTAAGGACAGCCCCACCCACCCAACTCTCCGTACCATAATAATATTGTCAATAAATGACGCCCTAAACCCTTTATGTTTAGATAGCCAATCTAAACTCTTGTGGCGTAATTGCTCCCATGATTCAGTCTGATTTGGCCTTAGGGGGGCACACCTGCCAAGACCACAACATAAGGGCTAGCCGCCGGTGGTAAATTTAACACCTCCCTGCTACCCATAGGGTCTAACGAGCATGTAATATCAGTGCCACCCTCCCGTAATATACTACCAGCAGCATGAGTATTAGTTCGAGCCACAGTAGGGATACTAGCAGTGATCGGAAGGCGCAACGCGTTCTTAGCAAGTGGGCGATTTACACTTCCATTGTCAGAGATGCTATTTTCTGCACCATTACCCTCAGATACAAAACACATCTTAATTTTGTTACACATGTCACATGAATTAATCGCTAAGTTCGAATTAAGCGCACCGGTCAAAGTATTTGAAGAGTAGGTTGACACATTGTTAGGTGGTGCGGATGTATGTGACCTTCCAGATGTAGTAGGCACAGTGGGGTAAACTTGAGCAGAGGAAATCGTATTAAGAGACTCCAGCTGAGGCATAGGCAGGTATTCCTTCAGAGTGACGAAATGTCTATCAAATGCGCCTTTAACACGCTCACAGACGGTATCCACAATGTAACTAATAACGGCTTCGCTATGGCCGTGACTCTCAGAAGAAAACGAACCAGACTCAGTCTGGGTTCCGATAGAACGGCAAGTATCAATAGCTGGGGTATGCACATGGGCGACAACTGTCATGGGTTTAGGAGAGGCACGTATCCATGAGCTCAGGGCTGTGCGAGATGAGCAAGGGCGAATAGGCTGCTTCCTCTTGGCACTTGTGACTTTAACAGGCTTCCTTTTGCGTTTCGCCCCAGTGATTGCCTCAGAACTCATCGGAATATCCAATGCTATAACATCTGGTGTGTGAGTGTGAGATATAATACCGTCATTGAAAACCGCACAGTTGGTGGTAGGACCATCTGGTGCACTAGCATTCAAGTTGGCACCTACCACAGTGGGGGGTGAAAGAAGAGGAGGTACCCCCGGTCCGAGAGAGAGGCGCCTCTCGGTCAATTCTATCTCATTAGTCACAATACTGACAGCTCTTTCCAGCATACTGTCAATACTTGTCGTGGCGGGCCTTAGTGACGACTGGCCCACTCGTTTACCCATGCTCACGTTAGGCAGATTTAAATGAGGAATAAGGCAAGATTAGATAGGCTCACCTCAAGGAATTCAACAGTACTCCAGTGAAAGAGGGGTGGCCCAGCCCAGTCTCCTCCGGTCTTTGACGGGCACAGATGGGCCCGCCCTTGGTCCGGGCTTAGTCCGGGCTGCCTCCCGCGCGCGTCCCGCGCCGCGGTGGGAGAGGCTGCGCTATAAGCGCGTTGGACACGCCTCCCCCTCACTCGCGGCAGCTGCTGTGTGGAGCGGTGCACTCTGGGAGTAGCAGTCCTCCCCAGAGTGTCAGCGAAGTGCAGGTATGGCGGAAAAAAGCAGCGTAGCCCCTGGGACCCTCGTCCCACCAGGGGTTCTTCAGAAAGGCGTTTTCTGGCTAGTTCGTGCAGCAGGTAAACACAAACAGGCTGCTAAAACACTATATTGAATTTAGGTGAGAGTAGCAATAAGTTTCCTTCTTGCCATGTTACAATTAATAGTGTGTGCACACATGTATTGGTGGATTCATGTTCTTGGTAAATAATTTTGTCTCATGATGTTGTCAACAAAAACTGGCCCAACTTAGAATTAAGTAACCCAGATATTAGTCCCGGTGGATATACTGGGCACAAAATTGAGTTGGTTGGCTATTTTTGGGCCAATTTAAGTTTTTCTGGCCGCTCCACATATGGTAAAGTTTATATATCCAAGAAGGGGCAATCGCTTTTTGGTTGGCCACATCAAGAAGAAATGGGGATAAAAATTGACCCTAATGCTAATCCTCAAGTATTTACCATAGGAAGTCCTACCACTAGCACAAACAACTCCACCAAAATCACACAAGAATTAAAAGAGTCTTTCCCTACAGTGTTCAGTGACAAGTTAGGAACTTATCAAGGTTTTAAACATTCCATCAGAGTTATGGAGGGTGCCATTCCTGTGCGTCATAAAGTAAGAAATGTCCCCATTTCTTACAGAAATAAACTCAAAGATATGTTACAATACCTTTGTAGCAAAAACATTATTGAACCTGTAGAATCATCACCATGGGTTTCTCCCATTGTGATTTCGGTTAAACATTCTGGGGAATTGAGATTATGTGGGGACTTGCACAGTTTAAATAGTGCCATTTGGGTTGATGCTCATCCTCTCCCAAATTTACATGAAATGGTATCAACTTTAGCGGGCGCCAATGTTTTTTTGTGTCTAGATCTTGCTAGCGCATACCACCAAGTCGTCTTAGATGAGGAATCTAGGTATTTCACTGTATTTATCACACCTGAAGGATTATTTAGGTTTCGTAGAATGCCTTTTGGGCTTGCAAGTGCAGCCTCAGTGTTCCAGAGACTTATGAAGGAAACATTGGAGGGGTTATCTGGAGCTATTGCGTTCCAAGATGACATCCTAGTTTTTGGGAAAGGCCACGAGGAACATGATCACAATCTCAAGAAAGTTCTTATTGCATTATCATCAAAAGGTCTTACTTTACGTGCTGACAAATGCAGATTTAAAAAATTGGAAGTGGAGTATCTTGGGCACAATATTAGTGGGGAAGGTATTAAACCCAAGAAGAGCCATGTTGACAGTATTATTAATGCACCTACTCCTAATTCAAAAGAACAGTTAGTGGCATTTCTTGGCTTAATTGAATTTTATGCGAAATTTATCTCTAACTATGCTTCTAAAGTAGACCCTTTCAGGTGCCTGTTGAAGAAAAATGCTGTTTTTAAATGGACTCAAGAAATGAGCAATGCCTTTTCCTTGTTAAAAGAATGTGTAGTTAATGCCCCATGTTTAAAACCTTTTGTGATTGGCAAACAAAGCATTGTGATGGTTGACGCTAGCAATAGTGGCTTGGGTGGTGTACTCATCCAAAGAGACAATGGCAGGGAATGGGTAGTTGCTTTCGCATCTAGAGCTTTACGTGATGCAGAGAAAAATTATTGTTTAATAGAAAAGGAGCTTTTAGCTTGTGTTTGGGGTGCCGAACATTTTAGGACTTTCTTATGGGGCACCAAGTTTATTATAAAAACAGACCACAAACCGCTTGTATACATGATGGCACCAGGTGGTGGTAGCACAATGTCTGCTAAGTTGGCAAGGTTGGCTTCTAGATTGCAAAATGTTTGTTACCAATTGGAATATGTGAATGGGAAAAACAATGTACATGCATATTGCATGTCAAGGTTGCCATTGGCTACAGATCGGTCTGAGAAGGATGACAAGTTTGAGTGTGAAGTAGCATTTACACATTTATTTATTTATTAATATATTTATATAGCGCACTACTACCCAGGGGCGTCTAGGTGCTTGCAGTTCCACACATTGGCAACCGAGAGCAGTTAGCGAAGTTGTTATGAGAGGTTATAGGGTATAAAGCCAGGTTTTAAGTCCCTTCCTGAAGGAGAGTAGATCAGGGGAGTTTTTTTAACTTTATAGGCATCTCATTCCACCATCTGGATGTGATACATGTGAAGCTTTTACCGCCCCATCCGAGAAGGCGGAACTTAGGTTCTATCACGAGCTTCAAAGAAGCAGACCGAAGCGTGCGTGCTGGAATGTGCCATTGGAACCTATCTGTCAAATATACAGGGCCAAGGTTATGCAAGGCCTTAAAGGCGATACAGAGTGCCTTGAACTTAATTCGTTTCTCCACAGGCAGCCAGTGCAAGGTGTTAAGAGCCTGTCTAACCGATGAAAATTTGGCTAGACCAAAAAGCAACCGGGCTGCGGAGTTTTGAAGTACCTGTAGTTTTGTAACCACTGATTTGTTTACTCCAACCAGTATCCCGTTACAGTAATCGAGTTTAGATAGAACCAACGCTCCTACCACTGTTTTCCATAAGTCTAATGGGATAAATGGGAGAATTTTCCTCAGGATTTTCAAGGTGAACGAAATTGATGAAGAGAGCATCTTTGCATGATGTAAAAAAGATAAGGTGGTGTCAATGATGACTCCCAGATTTTTTGCCTTGGGGACCGGGGAGGGAGGAGTCCCCAACTCCAAGGGCCACCATTCTGAGGACCAGAACGATGTATCTCTGCTGAAGAGAAGAACCTCCGTTTTATTTGAGTTCAGCTTGAGGCAGTTTTCTGCCATCCAAACTCCTACACTTCTCATGCATTCCTTAAAGTTGTGGGCTGTGTCGTGAATTTTACTAGAGATGGATACGATAATCTGGGTATCATCTGCATATGATACTAGGTCGAATCCATGGGCTTAAATCAAGCGGGCCAGTGGTGTAACGTAGACATTAAAGAAGGTGGGGCTCAAGGATGAGCCCTGTGGCACCCCACATGGAAGCCTGAAACACTGCGATTTAAAGCCTTCTATTTCGACAAACTGTTCTCGATCTGATAAAAAAGAACTGAGGAGTGCAAGTGCTGGGCCTACTATCCCTGTCTCTTGAAGCCGCTTTAAAAGGGTGCCATGATCTACTGTATCAAAAGCGGCTGACGGGTCTAGTAATATCAATGCTGCCGAACCTCCATTGTCAACTGCCTGTCTTATTTCCTCTGTTGCCATAATTAAGGCCAGTTCAGTACTGTGCTTCGTTCTGAAGCCATATTGGGTGGAATCTAAAACATGATTAATCTCGATGAAGTTTGCTAATTCTTGGTTCATATGTTTTTCCAAGAATTTTGCTGGCAAAGGCAGACGGGAAATGGGGCGGTAATTCCCTGGGTCTGATTTATCCAGGCTGGGCTTTTTTAGCAGAGGCAAAATAGATGTTTTTTTCCATCTTTTGGGAAACATCCCTGATTCTATGGTGGTATTAAGTACCTCCAGAAGTGGGAAGGCAACTGTGTCCACTATCATATGGATTACTTTGGGAGGGCAGGGATCCAGCGGAGAGCCGGATTTGGTGGCTAAGAGATGTTTAATGATCTGTTCAGGGGAAATTTTTGTAAAGTTGGCAAATAGGGGTGGGTCAGGTTCTAAATGTAGGCTGAGCACTTGTGCGGCTGGAATTACAGAGTCTGTCAGTGCCTGCAGGTTCTGATTGTTACCCGAACTTGAGGCAAAAGTATTGTAAATGGCGGACACTTTGTTACAAAAGGTAGACGCTAAGGTATTGCAGAAGGCTTGGTCCATAGTACTTTGGGTAGTATCCTGCAAGTGGCTTAATTTCAGCACCGTCTCAAAGAGCTCTTTAGAGTTGTTCTTCGCTTTTTCTATTTTATCTGAGAAATAGCTAATTTTAGTTTTCCGAATTAATTCTTTGTATTGTGCTAATTTAATCTTGTAGAGTTCTTTCTCCCTGGGATTGTAGAGTTGTCGCCAGCATCTTTCTTGTCTGCGGCAAAGCCTTCTTGCTGATCTTAGTTCCTCGGAGAACCAAGGTTCGGTGGGTACTGTCCTGCGAGTTTTACCTACTCTTCGTGGAATGGAAGCTTGAACCGCTGCTGTAATCCAATCATGATAAATTGAGGCATCTGCCTCTGAGTCATGTGAAAAACAGGGAGTGTTCTGATTCAGATGTGTGGTGAAGGCTATTTTGTCTGTACGATGCCAGAGATACCTTTCTTGACTTCTACCTGGGTGATGCTTAGGGATTATTGGGTGGGGGGCAAGGTAAGATTTAGCATCACTGCTGAGTGGTCGGACCAGTGGAGTTGTAGGTTCTGTTTATGCTTTAGGAACGGACAGTCTGTAAAGACAGCGTCCAACAGGTGTCCGGCTCTGTGAGTATGCCCTACCACAATCTGCTCTAAGCCTACACTTGTCACCAGGTCCATCAGGGCCGAGGAGTCCTTATCAGAGCAGTTATCTAGGTGAAAATTAAAATCACCTAGAATCGTGTAGTCTTGAGTATTCACCTTATGTTCGAGAAGCTGGCCCATGGATTGCATAAAAGTAGTTCTGGGTCCTGGTGGACGGTACACCAATAGACCATTAAATGAATACACATGGTTGACTGTTATTTTGAACGAAAGCACCTCTGTTTCTGTATCAGTAGAGATATTTTTAAAAGATGCTCTTAAATGATCCCTATATATTACTGCCAGACCTCCTCCTTTTTTATGCAAGCGGTCCCTCCTGGTTTTTGCAAAACCTGGTGGAATAGCTATCACTAGGTCGGGCCCTGAAGTTTCATCAGCCCAAGTTTCCACCACAAAGATGAGGTCAAGGGCATGTGAATCAACAAAATGTCCGAATTCATGTTTGTGTTTGATTAGGGACCGTGCATTTAATTAGGCGCATGACAATTCTTGTGTACACTCTCTTGCCTTAGCAGTGGATGGAACCTCCCTTGTTCCTATGGGATACTCACTGTCAGTTTATTTCATGACAGCATCAGAATGTATCTTACTTTTTATATCTGTAAGTCTCAGTTTGCAATTTCGACAAACCTGTGACATGGTCTCATTGCAACCTCCCAGAATTGGCCCTGTACATTTATAGCACAGGGTAGATATTCCCAATAGCTCACCTCTGGTGTACTTGTATAAGGCAGCCATACTGGATACCAGAACCGGCAGCGTGGCTGGCGCTGCGCGCGTCCGCAACAGGCGTGATTTTATACGCCCTCCCCTCGTGGGATCCAGAGCCTGGAGCGCTAACCGCTCCAAAATGGCGGCCGTCGAGCGCTCGGCCCGGACTGCTGCCTGACTTGCCTGACTCTCTCCACTCAATCGGCTATAGCACGAGCCGTGGTGGACCAGAGAGCGGCAGCCAGCATAAAGACATTATATTGTTTGGCAGTTCCTGTCCTATTGTTCAAGAGGATAAATGGTTGGTTGAAATGGAGAAAGATATCGAACTTAAGAATGTGGCAGAGTGTATTATTAAAGGATGGCCAGAACAAAGGAAAGTAAAAAAATGAATTTCCTGTTTTTTTTTTTAAAGTACGCGAGGAGTTAGCAATGGAAAACGGTATAGTGGTAAGGGGGGACAAATTTATTCCTCCGTTTAGTTTAAGGAATTCTATCATTTCTTTAGCTCCTGAAGGACATCTAGGAATTTCCTTTACCAGAAAAAGGGTCAAAGAGTGTTTTTGGTGGCCAGGAATCGATGCTTGCATTGAACAGCATGTAAGGTTATGCCAACATTGTGCATTGAGTGATAAGTCGGCAAAAGCTTTATGTACTGAACCGCAACCGGTTCAGTTTCCTGATGGCCCATGGCGGAAATTAGGTCTTGATATCATTGGACCATTTGCTGTTTTGCCTAAACATGAGTCATATGGATTGGTTCTCATTGACTTACTCCAAGTGGCCTGAGGTGAAGATGGTGAAAGATGTAACCTCAGAAGTTGTTGTAGAATTTTTGGACAGTGTATTTTGCAGAGAGGGTATTCCTCAAGAGCTGGTCACGGATAATGGACCACAATTTGTCAGCAAATTTTTTGAGGATTATCTTCATAATTGTGGTGTGTCACATAAGAAAATTGCTGTGTTCCATCCTGAGGCCAATGGCCAAGTGGAACGCTTTAACAGAGTTGTCAAGGAAGCTGTTCAATTCAGTGTGAAAGGTGGTATAAAGTGGAAAATTGCATTACATTCCATGCTATTAGCTTATAGAACAGCTCCTAATGCCATTACATCAGTCAGTCCTTTTGAACTACTTAGGGGACTTAAACCTGGATCCAAATTAGTGCCATGGTGGTTAAGGAACAAGCGTGATACTACAGTTGATGATTTTGAGTTGGATTTCAAGGAAATTAGACGCAAAATGGAGGATTACAAATCCAAAATGAAGCAAGACATGAGTTGCAAAAGGGGTTCTGTTAGCAATCAAAGAGGTACGCATAAAAAAATCCAAAGCTGACGGGAAGGTGAGGAGTATTTGGTCGTGTTCCATTTGTCATACAAGTTTTTAGAAGTGCTGTTCGTGTTGAAGGGGGGAGTGTATGGAACCTGAACAGTGTGTCTTTGTTTAAAGGTAATACTACTAGTTGTGATCTTTCTGAAAGTAATGTATTTTTGGATGTCACCAAACCGCATGAATATGTTAGTACTCATGTAACTAGACCGCATCAACATGTTAGTATGGAGCGTACTCATGTTAGTGGTACTGCAAGGCAAAAAATGGATAGAATAAGATGCCCTCCTGCTAAATTTGCGGATTACATTCTTAGTTAAAAAAAAAAAAAATAAGGGGGAAGGTGTGTTACATACACGCGAGCGCGCGAGGTATCTAGGCATCCTCGTGCGGTCGCGTGTATGGTATTGTTTACTTATGAAGTGGGGATGTTGTTACACGCGTGTCTCTGTGCACGTGGTGGGTCTTTTAAATACATGTGTTGGGAGCTCGTGGGTTGTTATGAATCAAGTGTGGGATGCGGGTATTTATTTGTTTTCGTTATGCCGTTAGGGCATTCAAACTTGTAACTTGATATGTGCAAGTTCTGCTGTACTCCAGTGGTATGAATAAAAGGAGAAAATTACGTTACTGCATTTTGTGTTTCCCTGGATTTCTGTTTTGTTATTTCCTCACTTTCCAACAGTCAGCATGCGTGATAACAGGCATGACAGTTAGCGTAACCTCCTAACGACCTGCATTGCATGACGTACTGCATAAAAATGTTGACAACGGGCAAGAGGATGTTTCAGTTTACAAAAAAGATTGCATAACAAATTGAATGTCAGACTGCCTACAAATTGTGTGGGAACTACGCAATAAACCGCCGGACAGTTTTAACCCAGTATGTGTGATAAAGCCTCTAATACCCCCACTTAGTAATGTTCTATCAGTCCTCTAAGCGCTTCAGACCTTCCTCGGGATAGAAATCTTCCTGTAAATGCCACTACAGTGCAGTAAACCCCAGTGGCACTGCCTGTTGTCCAGTTCTGTAAATCAGAACGTGGTTGTAAGGCTTGGCGCTGCCTGTTCAGTCCTATAAATCGGATCGTGGTTGCCTTATGTTTAAAAAAAAAAAAGTATAGTGCATGTCATGTTTATTTAACTGGTTCTAGATACCTTCTTGGCATAAAGAGGATGTGGTCTGACGGCTAGACTGCCGACTTTGGTGCCCGGAAACCAAGGTTCGAGCCTCGGGTTCGCGTCCATATCCTGTGATTCTGGGCAAATCACTTAATCTCCCCGTGCCTACCCAAAATAAATAATGTGTACATGTGTAACGTAACAGGTGCTCATGTAAAGCGCTCCAATACCTTCGGGTCGAGTTCACGCTATATAAATCTGCAGAAAAAGAAACGTGCCTTTTGGTTGTCTGCATACCATTATAGGCGCCCCGAAGGGGGCAGTATGGTACACAGATCATCATTACGGAGAAAGTGTTCTGCGTAGTTCGGGACGATTTTCTCCATAAATTGGCTGCACTCTGTGTAAACGTTCAAGCGGGATGTTCTCTCTCTTACACATGTAACGTTGTGAAGCGATGGAGCCGATAAAATGACAGGTAATGCAATCCTCACTCAAAATGGTCGCTCATGTGGTCCTCTCATAGTTTTGTTTCATGTGGTGCCGTTCCACCCCTCACATATTCAGTACAGCCAGCGTGTTCCAGGGTTGGCTGGTACTTTTGTGGTTTTCACCAACCCTGCTGGAAGTGCAGCCTACGCTGCCAGCCTTTCCCCGGATTGGCCGGCTGGTTGTGCACCTGAGTGGATTGGTACATAACATGTGGCAGGCGTTTTGCTGCACTGAAATACTTGGTAGCAGCGCTTCTGTTCCCATGCGCATCTTCAAAACTGAACCGAGAAATAAGAGTCCTACTGATTACACAGATCAGTGGGCACAAACACGCGGCCCATTCCACAACCTGGTCCCCTTGATGCAGTTGCTTTTGCCGTTTTATTTGCAGTTTGCCCTCCGCGTGTTTGCTATGAATATGAAGACCTTGTTTGTGTCCGGTATTTCTCCTCCCTTGTGTTAGAGAGCCCAGTCTCATGCGATCTTCCCAGCAGAAGAAGAAATGAGTTGTAGGAATGATTGCAAGGGGACATAAGTAGGTGCTAGGGTTTAAAAGGCAGCCTAATTTAGCGGTGGGACTGAATAATCCATAGCTTAGTCTGGCGAGTGGCATGTTAACTTGACGAAGAGCTGGCTTTTAAGAATACAGTGTGAAATGGGTGAGTTTTTGTAGAGAAGGTATTTAGTGGTATGAGTTTTATAGAGGGAATCCCGAGGTGGAGCACATTGTTTAGTATACATCCACGACTTCCCGATACCTAGAAGAACAGTTGACCTCTTTGAGTGCACCATGCGTTGATACCATTCGTTGATTAACAAAATATATGGTAGGATCTGGTGGGTAAAATTTTTAACAGGGTGGCTGATTTAAATGTCACTGGGAGAAAGCAGAAGGAAACTAATTGTAAATGTCCAATATTTTTTAAACAGTTCTTCCTATTGAGTCTGTTTCTAAGTGAGCTAAATGTATGCAAATAAAGGAACTAAGAGCACATTGAAATCATACGCCTTGCACAGTATCGCACCATTTTGGCCAAGTCTCTTGGTTGGACAGTCTGCTGTTGAGTCACTAGACAAATGAGAAAAAGAAGCAAGTTAATGCTCCTGATTTACTGAAATACTGTATTGTATTGTAATTGCATTTATATAGCTCTTACTACCCCTGACGAGTCGTCGAAGCGCTTTTTCGGCGAGTAGCACGCTACTCCGGAACCCATAAAGGATTAGTGTTGAATTAGTATAGTGAAATATGAAAGTAATTTGAGTGGTGGATAGGTTAGTCAGTTATCTGGATTCAGAGGATAGCAGAAGGATAGAAGAGGGAAAAAAAGGTTTGTGTTTATCTAGCGCTTCATCATCCTTCTAGCCTTACTGTTTTAGCCAAGCAAAAGTGCTCTATATTTTATCCTCTTGCTTTGCTTCTCTAAGTGTCCAGTCATTGGGTGTGGGTGGCAGAGAAGGAGAATAGACGTGGCAGCAGGCAAGGCAGTAATAATTGTGGCGAAGAGGGTTGTTGTGGCACTTGCTGGTATCTTATTTTCTAAATAACGCTTGCAGCCAGAGCAGTCTTGGGGCTTTGTAGGATTGTAAGTTACAGGTGTCTCTTTTGCTTTGCTCAGTGTTTAGCAACACAGCAGTTAGTAGTTGAGAGACGTGCTTATTGAGAAAAGGTATAATGTTAGAAGTCAGAGTAGGCAGTACCTGAAATGGGACTACAGAAGTGTAGGTGCTCACAATCCCATAGTAACTGTTTTCTACCGAGAAGTGCTGGTGATCTATTTTACATATTTCATCTCTGTTGATAAGTGCAGGTCCACTCTTACAGAAGTGCAGCTACTCACTAGCTGACAGCACCTACTCATTTAAAGCACTTGTGACAGGAGGAGGATGATCACCAACACACGTGGTTTCCTGTGGTCGGATCTTGAGACCCGGGCTCTGCTAGATATTTGGGGCGAAGCAGACGTGCAGACTGCTCTGGATGGAAATTTCCGCAACAGCCATGTGTATCGGGATGTTGCATGCCGACTTGCAGACACGGGCTTTGAACGGACTCCAGAGCAATGCCGAATCCGCATCAAAGGCCTGAAGCGGCAGTACTATCAGGCGAGGGAAGGCATGAAGAAAAACGGAAATGCACGCAAGATATGCAAATACTATGATCAGATGGATCGGATTCTTTGCACTCGGTCCCCTCCCACCCCACCAGCCTCCTCTGCCTCTGTGTCCCAAGATCCTCTTCTACTTCGGTCAATGGAAGAGACCATGATGGAGGAAGTATCTGCCGACGAGGATGAGGAGGAGAACCAGCAGAAGCAACAAGGATGCACTGGCATAGGTTCCTCTCTGGAAAACGTAGGCGAAGACTCTGGAGAGTGCTCCACCTTCACGGAACGACCTATTAAAGTGGAGTGCCCACCCATCACTGGACCACCACCACCACCGACCCTGCACCCAGGAGATGGTAAGCCTGCATGCAATATTCTCATTTGCATTTTGTACATATGGGTGGGGTGGTCTACTGACGCATATAATTTAGCATGGAAAGGATGATATTGTCCCCTTTTAAATCACAAATCCATGTGAATGAAACCTGGAATAAAAGAATAGTATCTTTTATTTTAGTTATTGCAGTTTAGTATAGCTCTCACTTAACTAGACTGCAAGAGTGCTGTACAGGTAGTAAGAATTGTGTTGAGCAAGGCAGGAACGGACTAAATATTTACATAGCGCTACTAGTTGCAATAGTTATAATCATGGACATAGTCATTGACATAGTGACACATTTAAGATCAAGTTGGGCAGTAAAATGGTAGAGACAGTTATAAAACATGACCAGACTTCAGGCCTAGGAAAGTTGGGTTTAATGGTTGGAGATCTCTTTAGGATTGCTTTGAATTCTGTGAAGGAAGTAGATCTGCTAAGGTTTGTTGGAGTAGTCTTACATATTTTTGTAGCATTGCCAGAGAAGGAGTGCGTTGTACATTTCTTGTTATCAGGAATTTCCGGTCTTAGTGAAGCTTTTCCTCTCATGCTCTGTTTCATCCAAAAATGTTGTTTTGCTTCTCCAGAAATAATAAGTTTGTTTGCCACATAGTTGGGGGTGTTCACATGAAAGACCTTTTGTGCAAAGGAGGCAATTTTATATATGCTTCTTGCTACAAGTGTTAGCTTTTTCACTGAGCCTAGGACTGGTTTGCCGTGGTCAAATTTCTTTGTCTTGGAGGCGAGTTTGACCGTAGGGTGTAGGACAGATTTCAGCGATGCGAGTCATATGTGAGGGTTGGGAGTACAGCATTTTTATATGTCATTTAAAAAAAATAACCATGACTGATCGAAGTTCTTTTTTAGATAATCTTTGGAAAGAAAGTCTCTAATGCTGCTTTTAATGTTTTCCGCCTTTGTCCGATTTGTAGTAAGAGTCTGACTCTGGTCCACTTCTCAATGCATTTTTTTTATTACAAGAATAAAAAAATCACCAACATTTTGTACGATGAGCCATTATTCACTGTGCCTTGAAGCCTGACGTACATTCCGTATTACAGATGAGATCCATTTCAGGAAAACAGACTTAAGAAAGCAGAATAGAACACAACTGTTACTTATGACTGAGTTGATAATTGACACTTTTTGCTAATGACTTGAGGAAGGCATCCAGATTCAGTTTAGATTGCAGGATGAAGCCTTGTCATTTTGCGTATGTGAAATGTTTGGGTGTCATGACAAACTGTTTAGGTGATCAGTCCACTCTTTAGAAAATTGATAGTTTGAGTTTCTGGGAGAGATTGGGAAATTTTGTTTTTTTGATAGGTTGTATTAGTTTTCTGTGTTTCATCCAGGTCTTGAATTCAAAGATGCAGGTGAGTAATGTTTAGAGACTTTTAGGGCAATTTACTTTTTAGATGTAGCTGAGGTTCATCTTCATATTGATGAATGGAGACACTGTGCTTTTATGGAAAGATGACTTGTTGTTTGACATACATATTGAATAGTTAGTAAGCTAGGACTGGGCCTTGTGGCACTCAAGAGGTTGAAGGAATGGCAATTAAACATGTTACCGATATTAATTTGTTGGAATCGGTTGCTGGGTCAGAATTTTATCCGTTGCATTATTGTGACTTCAAGAGCAAATCGATTTTGTAGAGGGTTGAAAAGGATGTCCATGGTCAGTGGTGCCAAACACAGAGGTAGATACGTTCAGTATCACAAGGAGGCAAGAGTTTCCAAATTCAACTTATTTGAGTGTGTCATCCCCGATCTCTAAAACCTGATTGAAAAGGTACTAAGAATGTCTGAATGTTTTATATCCAGTTAGTTAAACTGCAGTATATTTTCTAAGTAGTTTTGCCAGATAAGGAAGGTGGTAGATCTGAAGTTTTCAGTTTGGTTGTGGCAGTGACTGCTGTTTTCAGAAGTAGCTTTAATTGGTTCACCGTCAGAGGCTCCAATAGCCTCCTTCTTTGTAGGGTATGTTCATGAAAGTAAGCCTGAGTGGCATGAGAGTGTCCCTATGCTTTTTTTGCCATGAGTAATGAAATGTGATGAGGTTTGGTCTCAGTCAAGGCTTTCTGGATAGTTTCTCTTAAAATCGAAGGTAAACGTGCCTTTTCACATTTGATTGCCTTTTAAAAATCCTACAGTGGTAGATGGGTTTTCTGTATTAGCAAGGAAGAGAGTTGTGATATTGATAAAAGAGTAATCTGGATTCGCCTAACAGTAGGTTTTTTTGTGTAAATGGTTATTACAAACTTTTAGGCCAACGTTTTGCACTCTGTAGTTTTGTTTTGAAGAAGGTGAATTTGCCCTTGAAGAGAAGCTTTTTGTTTGTTGGTGAGACTATTGGACGTGAGTGTTTTAAAGGAGACATCTGGTGTATTTTTCCTCCATTTGCACTCCACTGCAATGATAATTTTCTTTTATAATTTTATCTGTGATGTTCAGCAGTAGGCAGCTTTTCCTTATCTTTCTTGTTTCTGTAGTGTAAGCAACATTTGCATCCAGAATGTAGGATAGATTACTTTGGTATTCTCGAAGAAGTAACATAGGTTTGGAACTTTTTGCGCTTTGTCCTATCTCTTATGAAGTAAATTAATTGATTTTATTCTTCTTAATGTTTTGAATCTTTAGTATGAATGTGATGCACGTTCATTCTTTGACTTTCCATCCTCTAGATAGCTCATTAGCCTACAAATCACAGCAAGTTGCCATATTGAAAAAAGTTTAGGAAAAAATAGGGCTGCGGGGTGAACTTTCAGCAAGTTGAATGCATGCTTCCTTTTTGGCTAAATAGTCGTAGGCAAGCCATACTTTTCCAGTAGTTAGTATATGGTGGATTCATTATGTTCAGTTATCTGTGTGTTTGAAAGAGTTGAGATTTGTTTAAAATGTGCTTTAACTGTTCCTTTGATTTACTTTTACACTGAACCTTCTCATTTGACAGAGCTGTTTTTAATATACTTGTGCATCGTCCTCTCTACAATAAAATGACATTTTTTTTTAGGTTTTAAACAAGTAAATTCTCAAAGCAGCTCACCATCTACCCAGCGTAAACGGTTAAAGAAATGCCACACAAATCTGACACTAGACAAAATGATGGAAAAATTCCTTCAACAAAGTGTTAATTTTGAAGAGAAATTTTACAACTATGAGGAGCAAAGGCTCAAAATTGAAGATAAGCGCCGGGAGGCCGAGCACACTCGAGAAATTCAGATGCTGCAGATGCTGGGACAAATGTTGGCAGGGATTACTTCTACCTCGCACAGATCACAGTCCAGACCATCAAGTCCACCAGCACCACCACCTCGACCACCATGGAGGGGAAATCATCGATCACTTGGAGATATGAGTTCTAGCACTTTGACCGCACCGTTTCCACCATCCATAGGTACAGAATCCACGTGGTTGCATCTCATACTTTTCACACCATTAACGAATCGATGTAATTTGAGAAAAGTCTGTTGTCTGTTTAAATCAACTAGATATATATTGTGGAAAGCAGAGGTGGCCTTGTTTTCATACATGCATTTTACACCATTGCGACTTGATGATGGCAGGCATTTTAGTTTCTTAGTGTTTCTTTGATTTTTTTTAATCAAACCTAGAGATATACCATCCCATTTCTGGACTCCCAATTAATGTGAGTCTATTAATGCATATTTTTTCGCTGAGTTTTGTGGACTTTTTGTTGTAAATATAATGTTATGGCAGTGTATGTAAATGGGCCAGAGCAATTGTTTTAATAAATGCACATTCATCACTAAAGTACTAGGGTCAAATTCGACCTTATTACCTCAGTACAACAAAATTGACGTTAGAAAAACACTGTCTACTGCCTCACAGACTGCGTGTAATAAATACTCTACACAGGGAAATAGCACTCCTAACAGTCACCAGGCTTGTACAAAGTGATTTTACCTTTCTCAACAAATGTAATCCCTTGAATCCATGTTTTAGTTAAATACCTTTTGTTTAAAGAGATACTCATGGAAAAAATCCATGGCATAAACCATGTATGCAGATTTGCCTCTCGAGTCGTGGCTCATTCCACACTCAGTAGTCGTAATAAGTAGCGTATTACACTCTACACAACTGAATATATATATTTTCTAGCACACAAGGAAACCTCTATTCAAAACACAAGGTGGAGATCGAAATGAAGATATTTCCAGGTTTATTGGAGTCACCACATGACGCATTTTGGCCAAAGGCTTTGTTTGCACTCTATTGGGCAGGGAACACAGCTTTGCGTCCACCCGGACTGGAGCAAAACAGAGTCAGTTCCCGCCACCACCAGAATGGGTGCTGGTTGGAGAGCCAGCAGGAGCCACAGGCGGCTTGGGGCTCCCTGTGCTGCCCCCAACAAAAATAAAAATGTGTGGGTGCTCCGGGTGAACAGCAGGGCACTCACAGAAAAAATGCAATGACTGGCTACCACTGGCACCACAATGGGTGCTGACTGGGAAGCCAGCGGGGGCCATGGGGCTCCCCCATGACCCCAGCAGTGCACATGTGGGCGCCCCAGATGGGTACCGGCGCACCCACTCTCAAAACAGCAAAATATGCATATTGCCAGCTCCTGCTGGCACTATATTGCTGCTGGCTGGGGAGCAAGCAGGTGCAGTGGGGGCCTTCGGCTCCCCCCGCTTCCCCCAACGTAAAGAAAACAAAATGGTTTGGGTGCTCCGGGTGGACAGCGGGGCACCCATGGAAAAAATGCAATAGCCAGCTCCTGCTGGCACCACAATGAGTGCTGACTGGGCAGTTGGCAGGGGCTATGGGGCTACTCCCCATGGCCCCAACAATGCTCATGTTGTGGGTGCCCTGGTTGGGCACCGGGGCACCCACAAAACAAATAAATATATATTTCCAGCTCCAGCTGGCCCTATGTTGCTGCTGGCTGGGGAGTTGGCAAGTGCTGTGGAGGCCTTGGGGCTTCCCCAGCTTAAAATAAATGTGTGTGTGCTCTGGGTGGACAGCGGGGCAACCACGGAAAAAATGCAATGGCCAGCTCTCGCTGCCACCACAATTGGTGCTGACTGGGGAGCCGTGCGGGACGGGGGTGTCAGGGGGCTCGCTCGTGGCCTCAACAATGCTCATGTTGTGGTAGCCCCGGGTGTGCACCTGGGCACCCACTGTGGAAATAAAAAAAAATGACCGGCTCCACCGGCACCCTGTATTGCTGCTAGCTGGGGAGCCAGCAGATGCCGTGGGGGCCTTAGGGCTCATCTCACAGCCCTCAACATATGCTAGGTTGTGAGTGCCCCGGGTTGGAACTGAGGCACCCATAAAAACCAAAAAATCAAAAAATAATATAATAAACGAGCAGCAGGAGCCATTCATTTATTATTTACTGCTCTGTGCAAGGATTGCCAAATAATGCCCTATGCTGCCTTTTTAAAATTATATTTCTTCTTCTTGGTTTTGCCCCTAGAAGGGTTGGAGTCATCACCAACCTTTTTTTTAATGTTGTGGAGGGCTCGGGGGGAGTGCGGTTGCCTCCCAGCAACATTAAAAAAGAAGCACAGTAAGTCTCCTGGGTCATTGAATCTATGATCCCAGGACAGCTTACCATATTTGTTTCAGAGCAGTCCGAGCTGTAGCTGTTTGCTCTTCAGCCCTGGTGGCTGGTTTTATGGCTGTACTTTGTGGCCTGAAAAATGTTTTAAAAAAAAGACTCGGATATGTATGTTTTTTTAAATACTCTATTAAAAATATTTTGAGACCATCACTGTTATCAGTAAACATTGCAATGTGTGAATTTATGAAATCTACATTTGATTATAGTTATTGGTGACTTTTTGACAAAGCCAGTAGGCCTGCTTTATATTTGTTGATGTGCTGAACCCTTGATAAAGCCAATAGGCCCAGTCACTTTTCATATTTTGGTAATTTGGGCTTTTGACAAAGCCAGTAGGTTTGCATTACTTAAAATGACACCATTTATATCGTTACCTGACCGAGCCAGCAGTGGGTGACGGAGGGGTTGGGCACAGAGCCTGACTGCAGCTCTCTGCAGCGCACGGCCAAAGGTCATGCCCAACTGGGATTGGGCACAGGGTCTGGCCTGTGGCCAGGCCCTGGACCCAAACACATGCTGCTCATGGTGATGGACGTCTTTCTTTACGTTAAAGAAACCAAACAAATTAGCAGTAAAATATAAAGAATAAAGTGAGGTTATCGTCTAGGGCATCCTCAGGCTCTGTCTGCTATCTTCTAGAAGAGATCCCTCTGGAAGAATGTGCAGTGCATGCAGAGCAAGAATGGCCCTGTCCCACAGAAGATGCTGGATTTCGTCACCAAGAAGAGGCATCAAAAGTAGAGTATAGGGCTTAGAATCTGCTCTGCTACCAAAGTTCCTTCCGGTCACTAAGGCACTCAATTCAGTGCCTTTCCCTTCCCAAATAAAGGCCACTCTCGCTTAGCTTTACACAAAATGTGCAAGTAGTACCTGGTATTCAGAACTGGCAAGATGGTGAGGTAAACTCAAAGGCTGAAATATCTTTCTATAAAGTTTTATTTAAGCAGGTACTTGGTGTTTAGGTATTTAGTATTCTATACTCAATCAAAAATCTTTTATAATTCCTGTATAGGTGAAATCTGCATGGTTCCTGGATAGGCAGGAGAGGGTTTTTCTTTAGTTCTGGATTCCACACCAGGTAGATTAGTGTGATCACTTTATCTCTATTCCCTATAGTACCTTTATCAGAGTAAAGGAGTGGCAACCTTGAAGTTTACCTTGTATTTTTTTTAATAATTATTTGCTTTTCTGTAGTTATATGGCTTTATATATCTGATTTGTGTTTTTAGGTCTAGCTTTGTATTTTCTTCTCATTTTGATTGGTTTACCTGCGAGGGCTTTTTTAAATTATATTTTTTCTTTCTGGTTTTGCCCCTACAAGGGTGAGAGGCACCACCAACCCTTTTCTTTGTCAAAACTTTCTTTATTAGTTTTTCAAAAGTACATCATCACAGCATTGTCAAGCATACTCCTCATCACATAGTATGTGGCAGCTATTTACAGATTCAGTTGCTACAGTTCTCAAGGCTCTCACTTACGTAATTCTTAAACAAGTGCTTTACATTGCATTGACTATAACCTAAACGTGCCTGTTCTCCCAAACCCCTTCCCCCCTCCCCCCTTCCACAAACAAACAAATGGTGCGCAGGATAAACATTTGTTACATACAGGGCAAGTATGGTATGGGATTCAGAACTAGAGGTGGCAGTGGTATGGTGAGACACTAGAATTGCCAAGTCTCAGTGTTCTCCTGTGGTGAAACTCTTAAAATTGAACGAGGTGGAGTCCCCTTGTACGTGCAGGGCACGCTACCAGTGGCAGTCCCCCAGAGAAGTATGTCACCAGTGGCCTCCAGGTATATTCAAAATTCTTAAAGTTATCAGTGAAGATATCTGCCATACAATCCATCATAAGGGCCTGCCACAGTCTAGCGTGGATGAGGCCTCAGTCTTTTTCCATGCGTGCGCTATTGCCATCTTTGCCGCCCCAAGGCAGAGCCACAGTATGGAGCGATCTCCCATGGTTTGGTATTTGAGGTAGTCCTCCCAAAGACCCAGGAGTAGGAACCCCAAAGTATCTGGTAAGGATATCCCAGGATGTCTTTAATGTGGGCAAGTACTTCTGTCCAGAACAGTCCCACCAGATGTGCCTAAAATCTCCCTGCATTCCCGCCAGCAGAGATTCGAGCTAGTAGGGAATATCTTCTGCAACTTGGTGGGATAAAGGTACCAATCAAAGAAAACCTTATAATGGGCCTCCTTAATTCCCATAGAGTGGTTGAACCTAGGTATGTCTCTCCAGAGCCCTCTCCACTGCCCCTCTAGCACCGGAGTGCCCAGTATGTCCTCCCAAAAAGCCTTGTGTCGTGGCTGAGGGAAGTGAATGTTGCGAGTAGGAGAGTATAGAAAGGAGATGCACCCTTTTGAGCCAACTCCTCCTCTTCAAGCAAATTGTTCCATGGGTTGAAGGTCTCTAGTGGCGGCTTCCCGCATCTCAGGGTGGAGTGGAAGTGTTCCGTTACTGGTAGTTGAAAGTCTCTCTGACAGTTCTCAAATGTTTGGATGTCCAAGTATGGAAAACGTCGGAAATCGTGAGACACCCTCCCTCCTTCCACGCATCAAAAGGGCCAGAATGTATAGCTGGGAGGAATGCTGGGTTAAAGTGGATCGGAGTATAGGGGGAGGGAAAGGTCGTCCATCCTGACAGTCTGGTCAACCTATCATAGACTCGCAAAGTAGTTCTAGTAGGAGTACTTGCATACAAATTTGGCAGACAGTCTGTCTTTGGTTTCCATAGGAGGTCCCATATGTATCTGCCTGACACCGCTCGGTCCATATGGAGCCAGTGTATATCGGACTCTCGTGCTGACCATTCCGCTATTCTCAATTGGGCCGCTTGGTAGTAAAGCTCAATGTCTGGCAGTGTTAGTCCACCAGCACTTTTTGGCAGTTGGAGTTGTCTGTATGGAAGGCGAGCCTGCTTCGCCTGCCAAATGAAAAGGATAATCAAGGATCTTAACGCTGGGAGAAAACCTCGGTCCAATTCAATTGGAAGTCCTTGGAAGAGATATAGTAGTCTAGGTAAAACATTAATTTTGATGACCTGTCTCAAGCATGAGATATACATTGGGACCCAACTGCGAAAATCCTCTCTAAGTCATTGAAGAAGGGGGAAATAGTTAGCCCTAAAGAGATCTGAGATCCGAGGCGTAATCTTTACGCAGAGATACGAAATATCCTTTCTGGCTTCACAAAAGGGCGTCAATGCTACCAATCCCTCCATCTCTCCTCGTCGCATGATGAGTGAGATTAAGTAGATAAGACTTGGATAGACTGACTCGGAAGCCGGATACTCGGTCGAAGGCCTGCAACTCAGACTGTACTGCGGTCAGAGTCGAACTGGGGGAGGACAATGTCAGCACGTCGTCAGCGAAAAGGAGAGGTCTTGTGTTCGTCCATGCCAAAGGGGATGCTTTGGATTGAAGGGTTCTCGCGCACCCTTGCAGCGAAGGGCTCGATGCTAAGAGCAAACAGTAAGGGCGAGTGGGGGCAGCCCTGTCACGTTCCCCTCCTCAAATGGATGGGTTTCGAGCTCATTCCGTTTACCAGAACTTGGGCATGCTGCTGTGCATAGTTGGCTTTAAGCATAGTTATAAATTGCTGTCTGAACCCAAAGCGTTGTAAGGTGTGAAACAGAAAGTTCCAGTCCATTCGGTCAAGCGCCTTTTCCGCATCCAGCTTGAGTAGGACCTACGGTACCTATTTTTTAATTGCCTTTTCGACGAGGTGAATGAGCCTTCGAAGTTTATCATGGGTTTGTCTGCTAGTTATAAAGCCAGATTAGTCTGGATGGATCAAATCCGGCATCATGGTTTCCAGTCTAATAGTTAAAATATTTGTGTACAGCTTAGCATCAAGGTTAAGTAATGCTATCGGTCGGTATGATCCACACTGCTGCGGATCTTTTCCTTGTTTGTGTATCACTGATATCAGTGCCTCACCCATTGATTGGATCACGGCTCCAGAGTCTGCCATTGAGTTAAAAAGGGTAACACGGTGTGGTATGAGCTCCAAACCAAAAGTTCTGTAGTTCTGTAGAAGTGAGCAGTCAAGCCAACCGGGCCCGTGGATTTGTGGAGCTTGAGTTCCTTAATAGCGGTACGGACGTCCTCCTCCTCTATGGGTCCTTGCAGCATTTCATTTTGCGTTATTGTTGCTTGCGGGAGAGCAATCCCCTCCAGATATTCCATTTGATCTGTCTCGTTGTGGGATTCTGACGTGTAGTTCTATAAATGTCCCTGAAGGCATCTTCTGCAATCACCCTCCCCGATTTCTAACTTGATGGGGCCAATGCAATCCGTTTCCCTTGTTGTACGTAGTTGTCTGGCTAGCTGAGCCCCCGCTTTGTTACCATGTTCCTAGGTCATGCATTTAAGTCGCAAAAGCGTGAGTTCAGCCCTATTGGTGTATATATGTATATATATCATTAAGCTTGCCTCTAAGGGCTGCGACCTTTCTTTGTAAGGGGAGAGTTGGGTGTTCCTTGTGTGCCTGTTCTGCATGTTGAAGTTCAGTTTCCAGGGCAATCCTATCTTTAGTTCTCTCTTTGTTTAAAATTGACATTATTCAATGCATTTGCCCCTTAGTACAGCTTTAAAAGAGTCCCAATTATTGGCATAATTCGTGTCTTGCAGGTCATTCAGTGAGAAATGTTGCTTAATAGCTATTCTAAGTTCTTCCCTTATTGTACTATCACGTGCAAGGGAGTTTGGGAAGAACCAGCAACAGTATTTCGGAGACCTAGAGTCCCACCGTAGAGTCAGCGTGACTGGCGCATGGTCGGAAATAGTGATCAGGTGGGATGCGGCTGTTTGCAGGGCAGACGCGAGGGCTTGATTGATGAATACATAGTCAAGCCTGGAATAAGAGCGCTGGAAGTGCGAGAAATAAGTGTAGTCCCGATCATTAGGGTGCATCATTTGCCATGCATCTATTAATCCCAGAGAGGTAAATTATTTTTCAGGGCTTTAGAGGAGGAGCCTGTGGCAGCTCTGTGGGTGGAAGAGATCTCTAAACTCGCCTCCCAGGTAAGATTAAAATCTCTTATCAGGAAGATATCACCTTCTGCAAATCCCTCCTGTGTCGATAGCATGGAAGAAAGGAAGGCTCCTTGGTTCGAGTTGGAGGCGTATATAGACGCAAAGGTGCACATGCGGCCATGTATTCTGCCCTTAACAATGATCACTCTTCCCTCTTTGTCTGACCTACAGTCCTCCGGTTGAAATGTCAGTGAAGAGTGAAAGAAAAGTGCTACCCCGTTGTGCTTACTGGGAGCTGAAGACTTGTACATCAATGAGTGCGCTCTATGTCTCAATCTATGTTCGTCTGTTTTTCTCAAGTGAGTCTCCTGGAGCGCCACCATGTCATGTCTACATCCAACAAGTATTTCCATAATTTGTGGCGCTTTGCAGGAGAGTTGAGCCCCTTAATATTCCATGTGAGTGTAGTGAGTACCATAGTAGATCAGCAAGGGGAGTTGCTTTTCACCTCCATCTCTCGCCCAGTGTCGCCAGCTGGCTTCCCTTCCGCCCTTCGCAACCCGGATGCGCTTACGTAGTGTCCCATTTATCCCACTCCAACCCGCAACATGCACGCACCACTATTCCTGCACACCAAGAACTGGGGACTTGGGACTAGGAGGAGGATCGTGAGATGTTGCCCTTCAAAAAGTGTTCTCTCCCCAAGGGAGGAGAAGGGGGCGTCTCCAGGGCTGTCCTTGGCTTAGGAGGAAAGCAAAGTAACCCAGGGAAGAAAAAGGGACGGGGTGGCGGGGGGGGAGGGGAGAGGCCAGCAGTCCTCCAAATCTGGGGGGGAAGTGGAGTGGGAATGATAAAGGAAGAGGGGGCGTTCACAACAAACCTAACATTGAAGTCTACGGGAGAGGCAAGGGACGGAAAGGGGAACTGAAGTAGCAGGTCATCGAATAAGAGTACAAGCATTGGCATAGCCAATAGGTCTCGCCTTTGGGACCTTATAAGTGTTTAGCCATGCTTGATGTTGTTGCACCAAGGATATTGTGCTGGATAACTAAACACTTATAAGATCCCAAAGGCGAGACCTATTGGCTATGCCAATGCTTGTTTTGAGTTTGTGTTGGGCATTGGTACAATGGATGGTTCTTTTGTAGTTTGCTAAAACCACTGATATAACAAATGCCAATATCTAAGTAGCTGATACAAATGAATGAGGTGCTGTCATAGGCACGTTTTGTCTCCTTGTCCTCTCCTTTAGAGTTTGTGTATACTGGTTTTGGCAGCTAAAAATGTGGAAGTATTAATGGTAAGGGTTATTGCTGCAGCAAACAGAACTAAGATGTCAAACTGGATCGATCTAGCTCTTGAAGTTTAGTTGTGTAGAATACAAACTGAGTTTTCTAAAGAAAGGTGAATGTAGGGTGCTGGTTATGTATTGTTTGAGCTACCATGTGTTTTGAAGAATAATTATAGAAAATGCGATCTCGTATTCCTGTGCAGTGAATGTTTATGTAGCTTATTCAGATTTTCAGTGGCCGTCAACAACTGTGCAATACTCTTTTAATCCTACATCACATTGAATGATAGTACACAAAATAAATCATGCTTAGTAACCCAGAGATTCTGATCTAGGTGGGCCTTGCAACTCAACATTTGGCAAACTACAGATATTGCACACCGCAGACACACTCCTAATGGGAAAACGAGCATTGGCAAAGCGAATAGGTCTCACCTATGAGTGAGATATTGCCTTTGGCAATCGAGTGGGGGTGGTGGACACAGCAGAGATGGCAGGATCAATGTATGGCTGGAGCTCGCAAATGCGTGTCTTTGAAAATAGCAGCCCATGTGAACCGGCCGAGGTGTCTCCCAGTTGTGAATAGCATTAATTATGAGTGTGAAAGCTGCGGATGTAAACTTGCATCACTATTTAAAAATGTTATTTACTATGAGCTGGAGTGTATTGTGCTGTTCTCCCAATTCCCCCGTTTGGAATTCCTACTTCACCCCACTTTTACACACACAAGATGAAGTATAGGCAGACTGATATAAACTTGCACATATGAAAAGACGGCCTATTTCCATGCACACGATGCCGGGTGAAATACAGGCCTGAAGACACGTGCAGCTAAGAACTAAACACAGATACAGGCACCTTTTCTTTTCAGCTCTAATTCCACCGGTAACCAACGCAAGTGAGTTATCGGAGCCCTGGTAGACGTAATGTTGTCAAAGCAGAGGACAAATCTCTTTTCAAGTTCACACTGGGGTGGAATTCAAATGTGTTTACATGTTCGGCGCAGCAAACAAAACAGTGTCTTTGATTATATGTGCTGTATTTAATGGGCAGAAAAGTGTATTTGTTGTTGAGCTGTAATTTTAAACAATAGTGTTCAGTTGCTGATATATTTCCCATGAAGGCTTGAGTGCATAATCCATTCAGAGCTGTGCTGTATTTCATTGGTTCATGTCTGATTTGCTTCAAACTATTTGCATAGTCTCTGTGAAAAGCCAATTTAAAAAGCTAGGCACGCAGGTATATGTAACGTTTTCCAAAAGTGCGCAGTGCTGTGGATTCATTTGTTTTTTAAGCACTCATTTTGGAGAGGGTGAGGGAGACAAAAAAAGAGGCGCAAGGAGCAGTTCTATCATTGCGGTCTCAGCCGTCACAGTTAAAACCAGTGCCCCAGTCGGCGCTTCTTGTGAGGGGAGTGATGGTGTAATGAGGGGCCTTGCTGCTTCCGGAGCAATGACAGTTCGTCCAGCCGAGGGCTAGCCGAAACCTAAAAAGAGGACTGTCCATCTCGCGCTGCAGACTTGTATGTGAGGAGGGTCCCTAAAGCGAGAGGAAACCAAGCTTAGTGTTTTGAAATGTCACCTCCCGCGGCCAACCAGGCACATGCGACTCAAATACCCTCTGCCTGCATACTTTTATGACATTGTTATGAATACCCCTCCCCCAGCTGGACTGAAAAGTGTGGGGGGGGGGGGCATTGTTTAGACATTAAACGTGCTCACTGCACCCTTGCAATCTCCCAGTGCAATCTGAAAGATAAATACTAAAACGAACTCGATGCGCATGTCTGAGGTATTAAGGGGTATTTAGGTTCAAGCGGGTGGACTGAAGTAGAGTAACAAACAGCCTTCATAAGTTGCCCTTGTTTATTAATTTATGCCAGCCGTGCAGCGCTGCATGCTGATGAGGCAGTTACGGGGCACCACAGAATATGACCTGCAATGTCTGTGTAACTAATGGCCAGCAAGCAGTGAGGAAGCATATTCTAGCTAGTCTGTTGTTTTTTTTTTGCTAACTGGAGCGTCCTTTAAGTGCTCGTACTACAGACCGTGCCACTACATGTTGTGCTTGCCCTTGCACAGGGAGCAGATCTGTCATCGCGGACTCGGCCTTCACAGTTGAAACCAGCTCTGCAATCAGCGGTTCACGCTAAGGGGGCAGGGAAGTGATGGTATGATGTGGAGCCTCGCAGGTCCCGGAGTAGAGACAGTTCCTGAATGTTGATGGGAGGCAGGCAGGCGGCAGACATGGCATCTCGGCCCGTGACTGCTGCCAGAGAGCTCCCGGTTGTTAATGATGCCCTGCTCCTCCTGCAGGGGAGCAGCATGCAGTGCCTTGTGAAGGCTGCTGGAAGAAATCCTCTCCCTTAGAAGTGAAAGAAAGGAAAATGAACACGCTCCCTCTGGAAAACAAGCATCTAACATTTGTTCTCGGTGTTTAAATGCTCAGCAATGAGCCCACAAAGTATATACATGTGTTGAAGAGACAGCGCACATGCTGTCTAGCCGAGACCTAATAATTGACTCGGCGATTACATTGAGATTGCAGATAGCAGATGTTTGGAATTTGTACTCAGTACTAAGAATCCGGTACAAATGCAATATTGCTTTAAGCTTCCATGGCGTAGATACTATTCTGTCTCAAGCTGATAACCATCACATTGAGCAGGGGGAAAAACGAGGCTCAACCTAAACAAGCCTGGGAGTGGTGCGTGCGCGCGCAGTCTGCTCTTTTTGGAAGCACATACTCGTGCTTGTGGCGCGCCCCTGCTCGCTCCCGCAAGGTGGATGCCGCCACAAGCACGAGTATGTGCTTCCAAAAAGAGCAGAGCGACGGCTAAAGGTCCTCCTATGCAGCGCATGCGTGCTGCGTAGGCGAGACCTTATAAAGGAGACAACACTGCGGAGGAAGGAAGGGAGGCATCGAAAAGAGGGATCCGCCCCAAAAGCGGGGATGCTCACTATCACTTTAGGTCAGCAGAGAGGCAAGAGTAAGGTCTCCTTCCGTTCAGTCGCCTAGTCAAATAGGTGGAGAGCACGAAGTCGGGCGGCTGGAGGCATAGATGTTCAAACCTAGACATGTAGTCAATAAGGGGGTGCCAGAGGCGTGTCAATTTCTTGTCAACATTAGCTAATTTGTGGATCACTTGTTACAGTGCTAGGGTGTGCCAGAGCTTTGTATACCAGGAGGCTATTGGAGGGGGGTTTGGGGAACTTCCAGGCTAGCGAAATCAGCTCTTTAGCTGTGCCTGTCATATGTTGGTCAGGGACCAGCCTGTATGTGTCATCGTGTTGAGTGCTAAGGGATGCAGTCCTAGGATAATAGTGCTGTAGTTAGCCGGGGGGGGGGGGGGGTGTAGGGCCCAGTGGCGTAACTGGAAATATTGGTGTCTGGTGGCGTTAGGGAGGCGGAACTCATTCCTGCAATGCTCAAAAGATTTGATGGATTTGCCTTGGAAAAGATCTTGCAGCATTCTGCATTTGCCCTTGACCTATGCTGGGAAGGAATCTCGAGAGAACTCGGTTATAAAATCCAGGTTGCGTGCAATGGGAGTATTTGGAGAGGGAAAAGTGGTGAGGTTCCTTTGAAGTGCGAGTCTATCCCACACTTGCAAGACAGTTTGCGTCGACGTGGCGATTTATGCACTGCGTGGGCGCAAGTGCTTTGGGAGCCAAGCCAGGTCCCAAAGTCATGCCACCGATCTGTCCTTGTGCACCTAATGCTTTTCACTCTCTCGCCACCCATTCTGAAATAAGGTGAAGGTGGGCGGCCAATAATTATCTTGGAGGTTGGGGCACGCCAAGCCGCCTTGGTGTCTTGGGAGCATAAGAAGGGCATTAGAGATCTGAGGTTTTTTGCCCCTTCCGAATGAAGGTGCGCAGGCCCCCTTGTAATGCCTTAATATCATCTGCGGGAATGGGTGTGGGCAGGGACTGAAATAAATATAAAAGTTGGGGAAGAATATTAATCTTAACCACATTGAGGAGTCCTAGCCAGGAAATGTGGAGAGGGCGCCATCTTTTATGTCTTCAAGAATTGCTTTGCGGCAGCGACGCCAATTGGCCTTCATCCATGTGTTAAGGGTACTGGTAATGTTAAGGCCTAGTTGTTGGATGGAGCGTGTGGCTTACTGGAGTGCGGCAAGACTCTGGAGGTGTGGGAGACATTCAAGCGGTTGAGTGCCTGGGACTTGGACATATTGACTTTGTATCCAGATACTGATTGAAAGGCTTGAAGAGCCCGTACCACTGCAGGGAGGGAGGACTCGCCATTTAGTCTAATGGTCGCTGTCGTTGCTGTGTTCGGGGTCATTATCTTAGACATAATGTTGGGGCCTAGTCCCAGTTTGTGCAGGACCACTCAGAGGAATTTTCAGCTAACCCTGTCAAAAGCCTTCTTGGCATCTAGGGACAGCAGGAGAGCTGGAATATTGTGCTTCTGTGCCTTCTCGACCAGATGTGCGAGTCGACGAATGTTGTCTGTACCTTGTCTATGTTTAATAAAGTTAATCTGGACCGGATCTATCAAGCCGGGCAGGAATACCTCGAGACGGTTGGGTAGCATTTTTAGGTCTCGCCTGAGCCAGCGCGCATGCGCTGCGACGCGAGGCTTCTAGTAAGGGCTTTTTGAACTCTCACCACACACCCGTGCGTGTGCTTTTTTTTTTTTTCATCACACCTATTGGCTTTTGCGTGCGTCTTTCTAAGAAAGACAGCACGCAATTGGCCAATGGCGGGTGCATGGCCCGCCTTCTCTCTGCCCTGGCCTAGGGAGCTCGGGAGCGAGCAGCAGCGCCATCTGTTTCCAATTATCTTAATTGGCAACAGATGGCGGTCGCGCTGGCCCTGGTGCAAATTCGTTTTAGCGCGCGCGCACCACTCCCAGGCTTGTTACTTTTCGTCTCCTGTTACGATCGGACCTTGGGAGTGTTTAGCCCCTGGCAGGCCAGTGAGTGCTCCCTTTCCCCCCTTGTCTGTCTCTCTGAGGGAGATCATGTATTCTTGCTCTCGTGTTCCATGTCCTGCTGACTGTTGGCTCCAGGTTGTGAATGTCAAGGGAGGTCTCACTGGGGATCTTCTTAATGACTTTACAGAATCCGCCGACGATATCGTTTAGTGTGCGTGTTCCAGCGGCTGTTTACTACCCAACAGTGTCTCTGTCCCCTGCCCCACGTGTAAGTCTGTCCCATGTGTTGTCCCAAAGTTGTGCGGAGAAGGCTGCAGGGAGGGGTTCGGAGCTCCCCTCGGCTCATCTCCATAGTCCGTGTTGGCTAGGCTTACCTTGAGAGGCCAGAACAGACCAGAGAGTCGGAGGGATAAACAGTCTAGGACTGTCCGTTTCACTCGCTCTCATTTCCGTCAGAGTCTAGGCTTGCGGTTAGAGTGGGAGGTTGGGTCATAAGGCGAGGGTCTGTGGAACAGAGAAGAAAACCCTCACCCCGGTGTGGTTCACCAAGGACCGAAACTCTGCCAGCTCTGAGGCACAGCGTGAAGGCGCTCTCCCAGGGTCCCATTTAGACAGGTAGAGCTCCAGGTGAAACCGGAGACAAAGTCCCATTCACTAAGGGAGAAAGAATGTGCAGAATCCGCCTAATAATTGAGTAACCCTTTCACTGCCGGAGATATGATCACATACCTGCTGCAGCCCCAATGAAATTCACTGCTTTGAATACCTTGGACAGTCTCATTAACTAACCCCTTCGCTGCCATATAGGAACTATGCACACATGGGGCTGTGTCAGTGACCACTTGCCTTGGGTAGTCTCTGTAACCCCTTCACTGCTGGAGAGGAGCCGTGCACGTGTGAGGCAACCCATGTGATCACTTCACTGCTAACCGAGTGCTGGACAGGCTTTTTAACCCTTTCACTACTTTGATGTCTTCCCGGGCAGTCTATTAACCAATTTAAGCCCATAAAATGACTCTGCATACTTGAGGCGTCTTTAACAATCTGTGGCAGAAAAGGAGGTTGCTGTGCACACCATTTACATGGCCAGAAAACAGACAGAACCAGCGCATAACCAGGATCACGAGTGAAACCTGCAAAATGCCGGCACATGAGTGGGGCAGGAACATGCAGCAGTAATCTGAGGAACTGAGTAGAGGTGGGCGAGCCACGGAAGGTTCGAGCTGGGTACCTGGCTCTGGCTGTGCTCGGGGTCCACTTGGAACCTCAAGCCCAAAACAAGCCCAGTTTTCACGGAGGTAATGTGCCCCTAGAGTCAGAGCTGCTGACCACGTAACATGGGGAACCAGGTTCGAACCCCAGCAAATCTCCCTGTGTGTAGTCCGTCTGTTATGAAACACTCATATGTCCTCGGACATGGTTTACACTGTATAAAACTGCCAAAAATAAAATATGGATCCTGCCTGTCTCCCACGCTCTAACCTCATCCTCCAAGATCTAAGGAAAATGTATTACCCTTTGATGTCAAACAGAGATAGCCATCTAATGGCTGAACTGCACAGTGTGAAACTGAAAAATCTGGGTTAAATCCCAGCTTCCCTGGTTGAAGAAATTCTGTGATCTTAGGCAAATACTATATTTCACTGAGCCTTCTTTTTGTTAATTATCACATATAAGAACATCTTCAAGTATGAGAGTTCAGGATGTGTACATTTCAAAAACCACTTGTGTTTGATTTAATAAACTAAAATGTTTCTCCATCTTTAATAATAATCTAGCCCACATGTAGGGTACACGTGACAACTGACTTGCCTCTTAGTTCACTTGAGCATTGTCAGTAGGGTAGGAATGTTTCTCAGTTCATCTTTAAAAACTCTAATGCAGAGATATAATCTGATGTACTAAGGTGAAATGCTTCTACTTGTTAATAAATACTCTTTTTGAATTTCGAAGACTCCTTATCATATTATGACATGATGTGTGTTGCATGATTTACATGCCAAATGTTTGTATGGCTCAGCTCCTGCACGGGCTCTTAGAGCCAAGGCCAACACTTGGCTCAGCTCTCCCTGTTAATTTGCTGGCTTGCCCACCTCTAGAACACAGCCATGACCCTAGAGTAGTAGCGATTGAGACTGAATACAATAAACAAGAACCGGAACAGAAAGAAAGCAGCAAAAAGTAAGATAACTGTACAGGACTGGGAGCCTGGAAACACTGGCACAAAAAAGGATAGAAAGGAACCAATACTTGAAAGGGGAATTGTCCAGAACAGGAATAGAATTCAAATGGAAATTAAAATGTAATCCAAACAGAAACATAACATAACTTGGAAAATATCCTTAAGGAAGAAAGTACAGGAATGATTTACTGCAGGCGCTCCTCCTAAGTGGAAGTTTTATGTGCCAGCAAAAATTAATTTCTGCCTACCAATGCATTATCCCTCAGTTTGCACAGAGAGATTCCCACAAGGATGCTCCTTTTCTGAAGGGTCCAAAATGTAACAAGCTTTCTGGTAATGAAAACTGGAACCCTGCCCGGCTCCAGCTGCCCTGGACTTAACAATGCCTGGGCCTGTGCAGGCTGTATATTGAAGGGTTGTATGATAGAGGCACACATGGCTAAACCACGCGTGCCTCTACAACACTGCCCGAACAACGAATGCTTCTTAACAACACATTCCTTTACCATGCATGCCTTT
Source organism: Calotriton arnoldi (assembly GCA_963921515.1). NCBI lineage: Eukaryota > Metazoa > Chordata > Amphibia > Caudata > Salamandridae > Calotriton > Calotriton arnoldi. Next base: position 871,525 of record CAWUFW010000699.1, read on the forward strand.
ACCAGGCAATTTCGATGCTAAAGGCATGACTGGTAAAGGGATGTGTGTGGTGAAGAGCACACCCCAGCCCCCTCGCTATAAAAACAACCCGACCCCCGGCCTGAGCCCTAAAAACAACCCCTACCCACCTTATGTCCTAAAAACAACCCGACCCCCCTGAGCCCTAAATACAACCAGAGCCCTATAATCAACTCTGACCCCCGACCGAGGCCTAAAACAACCCAGACTACCCCGAGTCCTAAAAACAAGCCAGACCCCCCATAGCCCTAAAAACAACACCGACTCCCCATGAGCCCTAAAAACAACCCCACCCCTGAGCCCTAAAACAACCCAGAACTCTGAAAACAACCCTGCCCCCACAGCCCTAAAAACTACCCCCACCACTGTTCCCTGTAAGGTGTGCGTGCACCTGTCTCACCTCAAGCACGCAGTGTGGTGTTTGAAGCGCGCACAGCGTCAGGTAAGTTCAGCAGCAAGTGCCTCCTGCACTTGCTGCATTTCTTTTATTAAAAGGGTGCAGCAGATTGTATGCCTTTGTCAAAGTATTCCTGTTAATCACAGCGCCCATCATGCACTGCAATTAACAAGATTACTTTCACAAAGGCACACAATCATCCCCACAGCCGCGCCCTTTTAACAAAAGAAATGCAGCAAGTCTACAAGCTCGACGTGTGCTTTCAGGTAATTGTGAAAGCACACGTTGTGCTTGTAGACTTGCTGCATTTCTTTTGTTACTAGATTGTGTGCTGCGCTATATTAACAAAAGAAATGCAGCAAGTCTACAAGCACGGCGTGTGCTTTCAGAACCACCTGAAAGCACACGTTGTGCTTGTAGACTTGCTGCATTTCTTTTGTTACTAGAGCGGGGAAGATTGTGTGCTGCGCTATATTAACAAAAGAAATGCAGCAAGTCTACAAGCTCGACGTGTGCTTTCAGGTAATTGTGAAAGCACACGTTGTGCTTGTAGACTTGCTGCATTTCTTTTGTTACTAGAGCGGGTAAGATTGTGTGCTGCGCTATTTTAACAAAAGAAATGCAGCAAGTCTACAAGCACGGCGTGTGCTTTCAGAACCACCTGAAAGCAAACGTTGTGCTTGTAGACTTGCTGCATTTCTTTTGTTACTAGAGCGGGGAAGATTGTGTGCTGCGCTATATTAACAAAAGAAATGCAGCAAGTCTACAAGCACGGCGTGTGCTTTCAGAACCACCTGAAAGCAAACGTTGTGCTTGTAGACTTGCTGCATTTCTTTTGTTAATAGAGGGGGCAGATTGTGTGCTGTGCTCTATTAACAAAAGAAATCCAGTAAGACTACAGGCAGGGCTTTAAGTGTGCCGGGTCCTGCCGGTGCTCAGCAGTTCTTAAAAGCAGGTGCCGAGACGGGCCCCTATTGGGCTCTCCATTTTTACATTCACGGTGAAGGAAAAAAAAAGCTTAACTCTGCAATAGTACCATCCATCACTGCTTTTGATGCAACTTCAAAGAGACTCATTTTTCAGTTTTATTTAGTGCAAACTCGGAGCAAACAAGAGCACCAGTTACATTACACAAGTACATATTCATGTTTTGAATCACAGGATGTTGAGCTGACGTGAGGCTAGAAGCTGCTTTCTCAGCTCGAAAGTCGGCCGCTCTAGCCTTAGCCACAACCTCGCCCACAAGATTGAAAGCATTTTCAAGATTATATACAATAAAGTCATAGTTGTTGCTTATTTAGCTTATTCAATTTACAACCATTGACAAAGCCACTGGCCCTGGCTTGTTGTACGAGTAATGTTACTTGTTGTGTTATATATCTGGATGAATGAACAGACGCAGCAAAATACCAGTGGGGCAGCACTCTATGCTAAATACTGATTTTTAGCTTGTGTTTTAAGCCACTCCATGTTTAATGTGTGTGCAATGTAAAGTACACCCTACACTGGTATGAGTGGCGCTATAAAATTAATTAAATGCATCTCAGAGAGAGTGGTAATGGAGACTTGAGGGGCGCTGTTAAAGGGTAATAGTGAGGGAATCACTGGTGGAGGTGGTCATTGGGGGGCACCAACAAACATTGTCGCACAGGGCGCCACCAGCGCTAAAGCCGGCCCCGTGCGGGGCATATTGTGTGCCTCTGAGAAAGTATACATGCTAATTGCAACGCATGACTTGCGCTGTGATTAACATGAATACTCACACAATATGCACTGATATTTGTTGCTGCACCCACACGCTCGGTCGGGTCCCTGGCACACACAGCCTTGGCTGCAGCGCACAGAGGCCTTACACTGCCGCACACAGAGAAAAACAAGCATTGGCATAGCCAATAGGTCTCGCTTTTGGGACCTTATAAGTACTTAGTTATGCAGCACAATATCCTTGGTGCAACAACATCAACTGTTGCATGGCTAAACACTTATAAGGTCCCAAAGGCGAGACCTATTGGCTATGCCAATGCTTGTTGTGTAAAGGTTTGTGTCTGTCTTCAGGAGGGCTATTGAGTGGAAGGAAGAACAGAGAGTCTGATCTCTACCAGGTGTCGGGATGAGAACAATTTCGGTGGCCGTGGGTGTGAGGCCGGTGGTTTGAGAGAAAGAATTCTAAAGCTTGAGAAGGTCTCGCAGCTGCGGGGAATAAAAACAGGGATCAGGACATCTGGGCCTGGTGTCTTCGCTTTCAGGAGTTCTTTGCGGGCTCTCCCGAGTTTGTCCAATGTGAAGGGTTCCTTCAGATCACGAATGATATCGGGGGCGCAGGCATTCTGCCAAGTAGGAGTCAATGGTGATTTGATCTTTCCCACCCTCTGTATATAGGGTTTGGTAGAATGTTCCAAAGGCCTCCTGCTTATCAGGTTCCCTCACAGCTCAGCCTGAATTTTCCAGTCGAATCTTGGAAATGTGAGATCGGGCCTGTTGTTGTCGCACTTTGTGCGCTAAGAGAGTGCACATCTTGTCGCCCCCTTCATAACATTTTTATTGGAGTGCCAGAAGTGACCTTTCAGCCTTGTTGGTTCGTAGTACCCGTAGTTGGCCCCTCAGGATGGCTAATTGCATTTGGTGGGGAGTTGCTTGTCTCTTTGTTCAAGGGAACTGATCTCCTTCGTGCGGTTTGTCTCTATTAGGCAAGTTTCGCGGACCCTGGCTATGTCAATGGAGGAAATGATTCAGCAGATGATGGCTTTAAAGCTGTCCCATAGTGTGTGAATGGAAGCGTATTATGTGTGAAATATTCATCGATCACTTCTTTAATGGAAGCTTGGTCTACTGGATCCCGAAGAAGATGAGGAGGGAGGCGCTAAGGAGATGGAGTGCGGAGACTGTCTGGGCATTGTGTCCAGATGAGTTCAATGCGTGTGTGGTCCGATATTGAGATGTCAGATATTCGGGCTGATTCCAAGCCTCTCAGAAGGGAGTGGGAAACTACACGGTAGTCAGTGCGGGAATAAGAGAGATGCACATGGGAGTAAAGAGGATAGTCTCTCCAGTTAGGGTGGAGGTAGCGCCAGGCGTCAACCAGTCCTGCTTTAGTTAACTCCTTTCTGAGCAGTCCAAACATGGCTCCTGCACCTTGAAAATATGTAATTCTTCTGTTGGTCAGGATCCCATACCAGATTAAAATCACCCCCCACCACAAGGTCCCCTCCCGAATTGCCCAGTTGTTTTTTTTTTGTTCTTGTCGGGGGTGGGCATCTTGTGCTTGGTGAGTGGCGTAGATATTAAGGAATGTCAAGATGTCTCTGTTCCTCTCAACCGCTAATGCAAGGTATCGCCCATCTGGGTCCCTAGAGTGTTTCACTACTCTAGAGTAAAAGCCCCGTTTGAAGAGGATAGCAATCCCCAATGTCTTAGTGTTTGTGTAAGCCCAATGTTGATAGTGATATCTAGGGTGAAGCATGCAGTGACAGTCTTCCCTGAGAATTTGCGTCTCCGGCAAATAGATTATGTTGGGGTCCTGCTGTCGCAGGTATCTCCATACCTACCTGGCGGCGCTTATTGGGAGTCGTGTTCCCGGACGTTTAGAGAGAGAAGTTTATCTGCGCAGTGGTACCAACAAGTGTGTGTAGGAGTAGAGCGAAGCTGAGTCTAGGTGGGCGTCCGCCTAGGTCTGGCTCTGCATTGAGAGAACCAAAACCCCACAATTTGCTGCCTCCTAGTGTAGGGAGAATCATTGGGAGACCTACAAGGGTAGTATTGGAAAAACTAAGGGGCCAACAGGGCCCAACCATGAGGACCACTCCATCCAGAGATGAGTGGGAGGGACCACCCCAATCTCTTCCGAGGTGTAAAGTTCACTAGTAATAAACAACCTGTAGGGGTAAGGAATGGTTAGTTAGAGCAAAAAATACAAAAAATGGATGTGTCCAGCTCCTGCCTGTGGGCCCAGCCGTAAAGTGGAAGGCTGTTGTGTAATTTGTATGGCCCGTCAGCCTGGATGAGCCGAGTCTGTAGTGGAGATTAGTGGGGTCATTGGTCATCAGTCGAATTAGAGAGTTACTGTTTCATGTTGTTGAGATGGGCAATGATGTCTTCTTTGGCAAGGCAGGAGGCTGCGGCCCCAGTGCCACGACTCAAGGATTTACCCCAGACAGACTTCCAGTTGGGCCTCCAATCGCCAGAGGCCATCTCCAGGAGTATCGTCTTGCAGATTGAGCATGCGTTTTGCTTCCTGTAGTGTGCAAATTGTCCGCTTCTGGCCATTCCATTGGAAGAGTAAGCCAAAGGGGTGAGCCCACTGATATTTGATGCCTTGTTCCAGCAGTTTTTCGGTGATTGGTTTGAAACCTCACCATTTCTTGAGTGTCAGTGGGGAGAGATCGTGATACACTTGCATTGTGTGGACGCGCAAGACAAGGACGTGAGGATGGCCTCCTTTTCCTGAAAGAAGTGGACTAGGGTCAGGATATTGGGTGTGCGGGGGGGGGGCTTCCAGGCAGATGGCCGATGGCACCACCCTGTGTGCTATGCCCAGGATTAAGAGTTGGCCTTTTTCGCCCCCGATGTCAAGGAGGAGGTCTCTGATGAATGTCAGAATGTCTTCTCCCTCAGCGCCACGTGGAATTCCTCTTATACAAATGTTATTGCGGCATCCTTCACCTTCATTCCTCCCTATGTGTCCATCGAAAATAGGCCAATAGTCATCCAGTGACTACTCCTATATCTTGCAAGTAGAAGGAATATAACTTTATGCAGTGTAAATTTTTAGTTGAGCGGGAGGGGTTATGATTCATGGGACGAGTTGGGGTGAGGGAGTGCTGGATAATCGTTCTTCATTTTTAGGTCTCGCGTAATGTCTCTTCAAGACATTTGATTACTGTTAGTGGGCTTGGAGCCCTCCCATTACTTACCATTGGCAGGCTTCAAAACCACTCTAAATTACTGGCTTCGTGCTGGTCAGTTCTGCGGTCGCGGCACTTCTCTCTTCTTGCTTGTGACCATCCCCTAGAGCATGGTCCAAGTACTTATGTCCTTACTCTGCTCGCACTTTTGGGACCTATTTTTTTCTTTTTGTTGAGCCATTCTACAGAATGCATATTTTCTAGCTGGCTCTGTCATTTGCATGTTGTTTTAGGCAGTCCAGCTTGACTTTGTCTCTCCCGTGAGTACCCGCTATCTGTAAGCAGGCCTTTAAATCTTGTTCTTATCTTGTCTCATTTGCTGTGCATTCAAAGACAGAGGTTGTTGTATTCCTCTTAGGGTGTCCGTATATAGGTTTTCCTGTATCATGTCCTTATATAGGCACAATTCGCCCTGCCCTTATATAGGCATAAAATCCCAGTCCTTATTTAGGCATTAAACCGTGCACTCCAAATACAGGCATGGTCTCCGACATCCGTCCACCCTAACGTCACAACAAGTTCTTGAAGAACAGACCCTTAGGCTTCGGGAGTTTCCCTAGCACAGGACTACTGATTTCTTCAAGGACTCATCTATTATGCATGAACCGTTATACCTTAGGGGTTCATTCATGACGTCTTCCGCTGTCCAAGTCACGTCAATGCTAACATTCTGAGGTACCTCTCAGGTATAAATATACCTTCCCTAGCCCCTGTAAATCAGAAGATACCTCACCTTCAGAGGAGCCCGTTTCCCGGCCTAACGCACTGAGAAGACGCTGTCATCCCTGCACGCAGAGAGTCCAGCTTCCAGTGATCTGACTTCCCTCGCGGGGTGTTGGAGTTCGAGTCTGGCAAGAGATTCCCACCTCTCTCATTCTCAAGGTATGGAGCTTGACTAGATACCTAGAGGGATACTTGGCATACTAGGCATACTGAGCTTAACATACTCTTAGTATACCATAGTAAGGAATACTTCACCTACTTCCTACCTCTCCCTACACCTAGGTTAGGTACATTGGGGTAGAAGCAGCTTAGAAACGCATCGTATGAGTACTCGCATTTTTAGTCCATGTTATTTATGTAAATGAATATCTACTAAAGATCATGCTAGCGCAGTATTATTTATTTCTACTGCTTACGCTGTACATTATTTATCTTGCATACTGTCTTGTGATCGTAACAGCACATATTACTTACACGAGAAACAAGACTGTTCAATAAATCTTTTATTGAAACGCCCGTCTATTCTTTCTGTGTAACTTTGAGGAAAACTAAGTATGCACGAGTGAGCTGAGTGAAATAGTTATCTATTGTTTCCACGACTCTGGGACACGTTCTGATTCTAAAAGGGAAACAAAGTGGTCATGTTTTGCGGCTGCCAGAAACTACTCCCTTCTTGTTTGTCAAGGAGTTTCTAGTGGCCTCTGAGCTAGCTGGCACAAGTAATTAAGTTTAATATACTCGATAGGGACATACTGACCTTAGTCCTATGTCAAACCTATAGGGTATATTATTCCAATGCGCAGAGCCTATTAGGGAAATAGGAGCTACACTACATGGCGCCCAACGTTTGGTAAGGCGGTAATTCAACGCTGGATACTGAGTAACTCAGCCGTGCTTTTTCTCTCAGAGACCCCTACCCATATACTCCAAAAGACGTCTGGAGTGGGCAGGGTTAAGTATCCGCCACGGCTACATAGGGAAGCACCCTATATATTAGCTGTTTGGTTTGCTCAACGTTGAAGGATACAGTGTTCCAAAATATTGTGCACCTTATCTTTGTTTCCTTGAAACTTGTTCTACATTTTTCAGAAAAACAAAATGTCCTTAAACGGGGACGGAGCCACCGGAAACGGTGGAGCTGCGGCTGACCCAGCCCAAGCAGCAGGTTTTAACATTACCGGTTTAAATGAAACCGAGGAGGGTGTTATAGACATCCATCCAAACTTAAGAAGAGCCATCACTCTAAAACTCATGAAACACGGTCTACCACCAAGAGGAGGTAGAGCAGTTTTCGTGATAGAGGCACACGAATCCTTTCAGACAGAGGTATTCTATTCATGGGTAATATTTCCTGAATCAAATTCAGTTACAAAACTGTTTCACTTCTACAAAGAAGATGATCCACCAGAGGAATACATTCCTTTCGAGGATATAGAAATCCCATTAACATACCAGGAGCATCAGCTCTGGTTTAAAGGCGCCCTAAAACATCACAGAAACATTACCAGGCTCGGTCCACTAGGTAGACCGGGAGCAACATGGCTGATTCTAGCCGGCTACACACCTCATCCTGACCTGGATATAATGTCAGATGAGGAACTACTTGTTCAACTACAAGAATTAATAAAAATCTACAGACAATTGGTCCAATATGTCATGCGGACTTTCACAGTCCAACCACCATTGACACTTCCAAATCAAATTCCTCAACCAGGGAATACATTAAAAATTACACCACAGACTGTATACGCAGTCATGGGAAAAATGCCCACAAAACGTGAGCAAGTTCCATTTTGGATAACTCAAAAAATTACTCAAATCGAAGCAATATTTCCAAATACTAGCCCGTATGAGAAACACAGAATCCTAACAATCAGTTTACCAATGGGGATCACACCACAACTGGAAGACTGCACCACTTGGGGCTCAGTCTTTGCTGCCATCTATACTAAAACACATGGCATTCCGTCAATTGCGGTAATACCTGATGTCCTGAAACAAATTCAAAATGAATACGGGGCAGATCCTGCTCTAAATTTAGGTATGAAATTACTGAAAAATTTCGACCAGGTCTCAACAATAATATTATCTAATATTAAAGGGGAGGCAGCAGCAGTGGCGATCCGCCAAAAATTAAGGGAATTTGATGTTACAGAACATCAAACTGAGCTACCCAGAATAATAGAACAATCTTATGCAGAATTAGGCAGAGATAGTTTGGGTGGAAGACCAGTGAAGCCGAAACTATCTGAAAGTCCTGAGAAGGACACAATTAAACAAACTCCGACATCTTCTAAAAAGAGGTGGGAGACTAATAAACAAAATTCAAACGAAAAACGTTCTCAATCCCGAGGTAGGTCTCCTCAAAAGGAGCCCTCTGAAAGGAGGTATAACCTCAGGAATAGGGATAATTTGAGAAAGCCTGACAGGTATCAAGATACTGATACACGTTCCTCTCGTACCTTTCAGATCTCATCACAGACTTCGGAGAGAAGAGGACGGTCAGAACATAGAGAAGAACGCGTGAAATCCAAGGAAGAAAAACACGCTCCAAAAAATAAAACAAAACCTCAATTCTCCAAAAAGAAGGTAGCAGGTCTGAAGATCAGACATGCCGAGAATACTGAGAACACAACTCAAGAACGGAGAATGGGCTCAGACAATGCTGGACAGTGCAGCAGAAGTCACAATAGCTCGCCAGAACCTGAAGGAACTTCTGGAGATAGTGGACTTGAATGAATACATTACAGTTGAGACTGTAGACACCAGGGTTAGTACTCCACAAAAGTTATATGAAATAACACTCCGGATGGAGGGAGACAAACCTAGACAGGTGAAAGCACTCTTTTGGGAAAAACTTTCAAGGGGCTATGACATACTTCTAGCAGAACAAGACTGGCCACCACAATTTGTCAGGGAGTGCCCACATGGCGAGGACATTATTATGCCCGCCTTCTCCAACCATATTCCAATACACCTAAAATATACATATGCCAGGAAATGGGCAGTAGCCCAGGCCCCAGCATTATATAAAAATCATGTAGGATAGGATGAGGACTCCCCTCACCATAAAATACATCTGAAACATGAACCAACTGCACAGAGGCAGTATCCAGTAAAGCAAAAAGCTAAAAAACAGGTCAGGAGATCTTAGATCAACTTGAATACCAAGGGGTGATTGAAACATGCACCTCCTCAATGAACAATCCTTTGTTTCCTGTCTCCAAACCAGACAATACATATCGTCTAGTTTTGGATTACAGACACTTAAACACTTGTTCTAAAACTTTTGCAGTGCAGAATGCACATAGCACAGCATTAATGAATAACATTGTGCGTAAAAAATATAAAACCACACTAGACATCTGAAATGGTTTTCTTTTGTCAAAACATAGCACCTGAAAGCAGGTACTTAACAGCATTCTCCATAATGGGAACTCAGCGTCAATTTTGTCGTCTCCCACAAGGGTTCACGAACAGCCCAGGTTTATTCTCAGCGAGGGTAACGGAGTTACTACAAATTTATGACAATGAGGCATTGTCCTATGTCGATGACATTTATCTGACAGACGATGACTTGGAAAAACACTTGAACAGGGCTACAAATTCAACTTCAAAAAGTCCAGAATTGCCCATCTCAATGTCCTATTTTTAGGATATGAGCTTTCAAGTGAAGGCAAGAGCTTGGCAGCTAACTTCCTAGAGAAATGTGCGCTGCTCCAACCTCCAAAAACGCAAAAAAACTTACAATCCATCCTGGGTGTCCTAAATTTTGGAAGAACATACATTCTACGCAGAAAGGGTTAAACCACTCTACGCATTAATCAAACCTGATTTTTCAATCAAAAACTGGACACAGGAACACACAGAAATCTTGCGTTCACTCCAGGCTAACATGTTAGCAACAAATCACTTACAAACACGCGTAAGTCAACGCAACCTGGTGATCCGAATAATTTCGGGTCAATGCGGATTCACCTACTTAACATTCAATGAGGGTGAAAAAATACCAATTGTATACAGAAGCAGAAATGCGCTTCACTTCAACTGAAAAAATTCTGACAGCAGTTCAAACCGCTGTAGCAAAAGAAAGAGCCCTAGCCCAAGGGAAACGCATTATTGTCGTAACCCCAGTACCCGCTTTAGAAGCGGTCACAAAAGCAAGCATTCCAAATGCTAAGGCATTACATCCAAGATGGATACAATGGGTTAATTCTCTTGCTGCAACAGATGTTGAATATGTTTTTGATCCCGATCTAAAAACACAAGCGTTCCTGCAATATGAACAAGAATGTCCTCTGCCCACTGAAATTCTGCCTCTCGATCAGTACGAATTCATAATTTACACTGACGGATCCGCACAGCCCGCAACAGGGAGTAAGCAAGCTTACAGTGCAGCATGTGCAATCGTTAAAGGTCGTATGCGAGATGGCATCTTCCGACCTATGGTCACAAAAACCCAGTCTCTAGGAGATTGTACAGCTCAGCGAGCTGAACTACAAGCATTCAAACTGGCACTTGAAAGTACAGATCGAGAATTCCCCACACTAATAGTGTGCGATTCCTTTACTGTGTTCAGTCGTATAATGAATATATACAAAACTGGCTTGAAAATGGTTTCAAAGATGCGAAAGGTGGCACAATAAAGCACAAAACGCTTTGGGAACAAGTAGTTCAGTTGAAAAACGAACTACCAAAGGCTCACGTGATCCACACACTGAGTCATCAACGTGATGGCGTTCACGTTGCAGGGAATTCATTGGCTGACGAAGCCGCAAAGGGGGCTGTTCAGACGGCTTCCGTAGCTGCGATCACTCGCTCAAAAACAAAAATAGACAGTGAGATAATGTTGGCTGTCAATGCTACAAGCAAAGGCAGTGGTGCAGCGTTACCAAAAAAGTTTCCACTCAAGTACTCTTATGTAATTGATGCGAACAGCGTTCCTTTTGCTCGAATCCCTGGAGTGGGGGATAGGGTAATTCCAAACAAGGAACGTAGATTAGGACTAATCCTAGCAGCACACGAAGGGATAGCTTCTGCCCATGCAGGTGTTTCTGCAACAGTATCTTTACTCAAGCAAAGATATTGGTGGCCTGGCATTCGAAAACAAACAAAGAACTATGTTTTAGAATGTGATATATGCCAACAGATGAAAGTCTCAACAGTGAAACGTCCTGCGCAGACACCCCTGTTAATTTCAGACAAACCCTTAGCTTGTGTTTACCAGGACCACTGCAGTCCCTTGCAAAGGGACGGTAACTATAAATATATCATGGTTGCAGTGGATTCTTGCTCTAGGTTCCTATGGATATGGCCTCAGCGCCGGCTGACGCTCGAACTGTTATAAAAGATTTGCGAGTCTTTATCGGCACATACGCAATAGGCACGCTACATTCTGACCAGGGCCCTGCGTTTAGCTCTCGGGCTTACAAAGAAGCCATGGCCAGTCTGGGCGTTGCATTGCGGTACTCCTCTCCATTCCATCCTGAGGGAAATTCGGTTGTGGAAAGGAAAACCGGGACATAAAGCAGTCTATAACAGCTAGGGTATTAGGTTTGGGTGATGGGTGGGTCAAACATCTTTATGGGGTCCAATGCTCATTAAATAACCTGCCAAGAAGTTCTCTAGGGGAGTCACTCCATATGAGGTCCTATTTGGGACAAGAATGTGGGTACCAGATCTCGATCAAGTAGGCACAGTGGTGGAAAATAAACCGTTTGATATCAAAGAACGTTTGGCTGTTTTACTCAATGAAGTGAGATCAAGACAAAGTAACGTATTCCTGCAGCCAACCACCACTGGGGAAAAACCGGCGGTCCCAACAAGGCCTGTCTGGATTCCAAAAGTTGGGGATCTAGTCAGAGAAAAGATTGCGGACAAGAAGGAATTTGGACCTTCTTACAGACAACCAGTACCTGTCCTAGCAGTTCAAGGAACAAGAACAGTACTTCTGCCGCCCCTTGCTGGAAGAAAGGAGAAAAGATTTGTGTCCATTGACCTCATCAAACCACAGTATGTGGCCAATACTAAATAGTAGGCCTCGTGGACTCCGACCTAGTAGCAGACGCACTCCTCTCGCTACTATCCAAGAGGTTCAGACTGAACGACTGATAACAATCGAGAATTCAGCTGTAACAGATGAAGGACTAGGCAACAATGCAATGGAACTCATCCCTCTGGACAATCAAGTAACAGTTCGTCCAAATACACCTGTCTACACCAATGTAGCAAGTGATCAACTGGTTCCAGCGATTTCTACAAATCCTGATGCAATTCCAACAATTGACAGAACTGCTTCTGGCTATTTCATTAACTTTGATACGTTCTCAGAAGATCCGAGTGAACCTGAAACGACGCCAGCAACATTCAAACTCGAGCAGCAAGTACAAGACTTTCTTCACTTTCTGAAAAAGACTTATCTGATTTCCCCATGGATTGAACTCTGGGTAATATCTGGACTATTTGTTTTTCTGCTCTGGCTAGCTTTGGTTGCAACTATGAGCGTGCTTATAAGTGGCAGATACATCCATGTGGACACTAAAGGAAAAGATGTGAACATACTTTTGAAACCACATAAGTCATCCCATCGTGAAGCAAGAGACTTGTCATCAGTGAACATCACAGCCGTTCCTATACAGGATGGTATAGTGTGGGACAAAACAGATTTTGATATTTTTGGCCCGACGGAAAAATTGAACATTCCACATTTGTTTAAAATTTCACTAAGTGATCTCATTTCGTCCAGTACCTATTCAGATGATTGGGATTTTGAGACTGTAAACGACATAATGTTTGACCTAGAAAAGTCTGCTGCATTTTCTAACAATGAATATTTAGCGGGTTCATCAGACTATGAACAGCTGTATTGCTATAACCACTATGGTCATCATTATTTGCATAAATCTGCATACCCTAGAAATGTGTTTATGTTTAACCAATGGGAGCATTGTCCTACACCACCACAAGGTAGTTCAAAAACATTTGCTAACAAGTTTCCATATTTTTCAGGTTACAATACATCTGATCCAGAAACGTTTACTTTAAAAATGTAAACAAAACAGGACTGAAAATTATGTTAACAAATACAAAACAGATTTACTCTGCAACATTTATTGCCCAACTGTCTAGACAGGGTTTCGACTTATGGAAAGACACAATAGACACGAAAACTGTCTGGGGTACTAAAGATTGGCAAGTGCAGGGGATAGAAGCTTTATTTAGAGCCTGTATCATCCCTGAACAAATAATGTTTTTGAATGAAACCGTCCAACAAACATCTTGTTTTGGACTAGCCAAGATCAAAGAGATGAAAACACCTTCTGTACCAACACCTGCCAGTAATAACAATACACAGGCAGTGGTGACAGTTGACCAAATACTACAACTCAACAGATCTAATCCTGATTGGAATAAATGGTTGATCTGGCCCACAGACACGAACAACTGTCAGGAAAGATTCCTGAATAAAACTCAGGGTTTTACTATTCATAGGCCAGACCCAATATACGTCCAAAGACAGCATCCGGGGGTAGTAACAACATACAGTGTAGGAAAATTATGCCTCGATTGGCTGCAGAAATCTACACTACAGGATGTGAAACAACACTTATCCTTACTTAAAGAAGACGCAGACCTTAGGGAATTCTTGCTTGGACCAAGAAAACCGCGTCAAAAACGTTTCATATATGCCAGCATCAATGCTGCTTATAATGAAGCTTGGAAAGTGTCACAAATGGAGGCCGCAGAACGAATACGTGAACTTGATCGTATTAATTTAGAGAAAACACCTACTGTGGTCGACAATGGGTTAACAACTTTGTCCTCCAGAATATATTCATTGGACGGCATTGTATCCTCTGCTATCGACATACTAGCACAAGATTTGGCAATGTTACAACAAGGCCAATCTCAATTATGTTCTATTGTGTTATTAAGCTAGACGCTGCAATCTTTGTGTGCGGGCTATGTGCCTTGGCGTTTCATCAACACTTCGGCTCTGTTTGCAGAATACAATCTAACTGATAAACAGATCGAACTGGCACAAAGAGGGGCAAAGTATACAGTGCTGAGCATTGAAAACCTGGAAAAGTTACCATTCACAGTGGCAGAAAAACCAACTACAGAATGGCTCATCCATGGCAAAATAACGCTACCTGTGACTACTTTTCAGTTTCAGTATTGCCTCAAACAGATGCAAGCAGGCAAATATGAAAGGTTGGGTAAGGAATACATTAAGACATCTTGGAATTTACCGTATACATATAGATGTTGGAGTGGGGATCGTGAAGTGTTTTTGAGCGGTACACACTGTAAAAGTGCACTGAGCGGTTCACTTATATGTCAGGACATTTCTTTACACGGGGCTTGCAATGGTTCTGTGGCAAATTTGTCTTGCCATCAGCAGGGTACACCAGCTGCTGTGATTAATCCAACGTTTGGACAACTTTCTAATGGGAGTTACCTCATGTTGAATGATCAGAGTTGCTGCGGCATGTTGCCAGGCATCCCATATCTAGTAACGGTCAACTCCAGGGTCACTTGCTGTATGCAAGTATTGTTTGCCCCAATAGACACAGTCAGGGAGTCGCCTTTGTGGCCTTCGCTGAATGTCTCTTTTATAAGATTTGATACTTTGAGCAGAATGAAAGTCATGCTTTTGCAACAATCTGTGCCTTTAACCTCGGCCAAAGAAACCTATGATCTACAAGTAGCAAGGACTTCGGCTGAGATACAGACTTTAATACGTACAAACTGCCCTATACATTTCGTGGAAATGATAGGACGTATCTTAAACATGTCTGATACAAGCATCTGCTCCGGTCTTTTAGCACCTTTCCAGGCAATACTCGGAATCATCCCGAACTTTGCACATTCGGTGTTTGGTGGAATACCATTAATTCTAGCACTTGTTGCCGGAATTCTATTTCTCTTCCTGCTATTACGCTATGGCCAGCCTATTCGCAGACATCACTCCGAGCGAAATGGAGAAAGCTCTCCTTGAACAAAAGTGCAGTGAGCGAATAGTACAGCTTTTGGGCATGACTCGTCTACGGGACCTGAATACCACGTGGTTCCTGTCATTCAGACCAATCTGGCAAGATTGCATCTTACCTGTCCTACGATGCCTGCTATGCGGTAAAAAATGCGTGTTAGACACCTGTCTAACATTTCCATCAGCAACGCCAACGGATATCGATACTCTGCTGGACCCGATAACGGCCCATGCTCTGTGTTGTCCCCAGAGGCTACCGATCCTGATGACAGCATTCATTGAGATCTCACAGACGCTTCCAGCTGCTGCTGAGGTACGAGATGGATCTAGAGGCACACAGGTAACAACGGACGCGAACATTGCTGCGGCATCCTATGCTGAGAGCGATGCTTCACATCTCTGTGCAGTTAATCTACTACACGAGGTGTTCCAGCTGACACCAACTTCAGTGGACGATATTTTGTCTACGGAAATAGATGATCTCATGTTTACACCAGACCCGTACACTGACTCTGATTCAACTCGCAGTGTACCAGAGACTCAGTAAAATTTGGCCTTCATATTTCAGAACTTGGAACTCTTCCCAAAGTGAACTTTTTTCCATTTTTTCGAACTAAATGGCAATTCAATCTGCTTGAAGTAGAACTAGCCTTATAATACAGACTTCGCGGTACTTCCTCAGACACTTTGTCATCTTATTTGTCTAAAAAGTTCATTAATTTCCATGACATGAAAAGACTTTGATTTTGAACAACTTATCGATCATTTTCTGTCAAGTGTAAATATTACTGCTTATTTTCATTTAGATTGCATTTACTTTCCGAATATATGCCTGAAATGAAAAGCAATGCTTAATATGTACCGTACCTTTTGCATTTTAATATGTTTTTTAATGCTTTTAAGAAATATTTTTTAAATATGCGGTACTCCATTTAATGTTTAGCATTTTATTATTATCGTACACACGAAAGTGGAGTGGGTGTTGTATTCCTCTTAGGGTGTCCGTATATAGGTTTTCCTGTATCATGTCCTTATATAGGCACAATTCGCCCTGCCCTTATATAGGCATAAAATCCCAGTCCTTATTTAGGCATTAAACCGTGCACTCCAAATACAGGCATGGTCTCCGACATCCGTCCACCCTAACGTCACAACGAGTTCTTGAAGAACAGACCCTTAGGCTTCGGGAGTTTCCCTAGCACAGGACTATTGATTTCTTCAAGGACTCATCTATTATGCATGAACCGTTATACCTTAGGGGTTCATTCATGACGTCTTCCGCTGTCCAAGTCACGTCAATGCTAACATTCTGAGGTACCTCTCACGTATAAATATACCTTCCCTAGCCCCTGTAAATCAGAGGAGACCTCGTCTTCAGAGGAGCCCGTTTCCCGGCCTAACGCACTGAGAAGATGCTGTCATCCCTGCACGCAGAGAGTCCAGCTTCCAGTGATCTGACTTCCCTCACGGGGTGTTGGAGTTCGAGTCTGGCAAGAGATTCCCACCTCTCTCATTCTCAAGGTATGGAGCTTGACTAGATACCTAGAGGAATACTAGGCATACTGAGCTTAACATACTCTTAGTATACCATAGTAAGGAATACTTCACCTACTTCCTACCTCTCCCTACACCTAGGTTAGGTACATTGGGGTAGAACTAGCTTAGAAACGCATCGTATGAGTACTCGCATTTTTAGTCCATGTTATTTATGTAAATGAATATCTACTAAAGATCATGCTAGCGCAGTATTATTTATTTCTACTGCTTACGCTGTACATTATTTATCTTGCATACTGTCTTGTGATCGTAACAGCACATATTACTTACACGAGAAACAAGACTGTTCAATAAATCTTTTATTGAAACGCCCGTCTATTCTTTCTGTGTAACTTTGAGGAAAACTAAGTATGCACGAGTGAGCTGAGTGAAATAGTTATGTATTGTTTCCACGACTCTGGGACACGTTCTGATTCTAAAAGGGAAACAAAGTGGTCATGTTTTGCGGCTGCCAGAAACTACTCCCTTCTTGTTTGTCAAGGAGTTTCTAGTGGCCTCTGAGCTAGCTGGCACAAGTAATTAAGTTTAATATACTCGATAGGGACATACCGACCTTAGTCCTATGTCAAACCTATAGGGTATATTATTCCAATGCGCAGAGCCTATTAGGGAAATAGGAGCTACACTACAAGGTCAAATGTCAGGCTTTGTATTCCGAGGGAACTTGGTGTTTAGTTTTCTTTCGCTGACTTCAAAGTGAGAGAGTTTATGTGACAATCCGGCTGCTGAGTGCCTGTGTGAGAGGACAGGCTGTAAGATGTTTTCTTTTCTAGCACACAACAATAATGAACTGTGCTGATATTTCATAATTAGAATGAGAACAGTAGAAATGAAGCACTTTTTTTGTAATTCTGAAGTGTGGTGGAAACAAATATTTTAATACTATCAATACAAATCAATACACTTGGTGATGACATTTCCAGGCATCATTTGTGCACAGTAAAACTGTATGTCGGTGCAAATGTGATGGCCATTTTCAGTTGAAATGTGTTGTCTATCATGGCAGTGCGCTATCACATCATGTATACTGCACACTACGCCACTCCACTTCACACTATTCCTCTCTAAAACACTCTACAATACTCGGCTCCACTCTATGCCCTTCCAATCTATACCATGCCACTCCACTCCAGTCCATGCCATACCACTCCACTGTAAGACACTCTACAACACAGCTTTCCACTCCACTCTACACCCCACCCCTCCACTCAATGCCCCTCCCCTCCATTCTACCCCACCCCAATCTAACCCAACCCAATCTATCCCAACCCACTATACTCCACTCCACTTCACTACAATCTACCCCACTCCACTTCAGTCTACAATACTCTAATCCACCCAACATACTCCACTCCAATGTACCCCACTCCAGCCCAATCTACCCCCACTCTATTCCAATCTACCCTTCTCCACTCTACCCCAAGCTCCCCCACTCCACTCTACCCTACTCCAATCCACCCAATCTACCCCACTCGACTCCACTCCAGTCTAGTCCACTCCACTCTACCCCCTTCTACCACGCTCCACTCTACCCCACACCACTTCACTCTATCCCACTCCAATCTACCACACTCCACTCAAATCTAACCCACTCCACCCGATCTATCCCACTCCAGTCTAGCCCCATCTACTCCACTTCAATCCACTGCACTCCATAGTACCCCACTCCACCCTACCCTACTCCATTGCACTCTAACCCACTTCAAACTACCTCACTCAAACCTACCCCAGTCTAACCCACTCCATTCTACCCCACTCATTTCCAATCTTCCCTACTCTAATCCACCCAATCTACCTCAATCCAAGTACCCCACTCCAGGCCAATCTGCCCCACCCCACTCCAATCTACCCCATTCCACTACACTATTCCCCAATCTATCCATTCCAATCCACCCAACTCCTGTCTACTGCATCCAACTAAATAATCTCCTATCTACCCTAATCTCTACAAATCTACCCCACTCCACTATAATCTAACCCACGCCACTACAGTCTATCCCAGTCCAATCTGCCCCACACTTCTCCACTCAATCTACCCCACTCTACACCACTACAATGTACCCCACTCCAGTCTACCTCACTCTACCCCAATATACCCTACTACAATCTACCCCACTCCATGCTACCCCAATATACCCACTCTACTGTAAACCTATCTGCCCCACTCCATGCTATTCTGAACCAACCTACCCCAGCCACGCTACCCCAGTCTATCCAACTCCATAATACTACAATATACCCCA
The DNA here is from genome assembly GCA_963921515.1 of Calotriton arnoldi. Taxonomy (NCBI): domain Eukaryota; kingdom Metazoa; phylum Chordata; class Amphibia; order Caudata; family Salamandridae; genus Calotriton; species Calotriton arnoldi. The sequence goes on from CAWUFW010000699.1 coordinate 890,356, forward strand.
TTCCACACTACACCACACCACTAACGTTTAGGCAATAGCTCTTGCATAGGCGAGACCTATTGGTTTTGCCAATGCTTGTTGTATGATAGAGATTAATTCTCTTTGTTATCCTTCAAAAGTCATGGCTTTAACGTATATCTGGCATCATGTGCAAGAGGGAAGGTTTATTTGCTTGTAATGTATTAGTCGAAATGTTGGAAGGGCAGCTGACATGCTTTGTTACATAACAAGCAAATAAACCTTCCCTCTTGCACATGATGCCAGATATTCGTTAAAGCCATGACTTTTGAAGGATAACAAAGAGAATGATGATTCTCCAATTATTATGCAGAGAGAATCTTGATTTCATTAAAGACAGACGGAGGCTACCATTATGCAAATACTTTTATTTGCTGCCCAAACATGCAGCCCTTTAAAGAATGTTAATAATACATCATAAAACAAAGAACGTTCATAACATCATAAGAAGACAGTGCATACTCCAATCTTCCTCTTTTGTTCGCTGCTCCTGACACAGCTAAGTATCTCTTACATCATGGCACGATTGCTTGCTTATTGTATTATTGTTATATTGCAGTTTTATCTCATTAGTATTATCGTTATTATATTATCTGATATATTACGTCCTGTTTTAATATTTTGTTAATACTTGTATTAACATTTCCCTTTCAGTCTCTTTCTACCCTGTCCAATTTATGGCAGGGAATGGTAGGTATCATTATCTGTTTTAGTGATCGTTTTAATGATCGTTTTTCCACAGGATACCCGCATTGTATTTCTTTGGCATATTTATCATGTTAATCTTACTTGTTATGCCGCTTGTCGGCTTTGCCCCATGACGCGCAAAATCCGCCGTCTGATTTATTTCGTTTAACCCTGTTCTGTGGCTTCTTTTTACCTCAATCTTTATTCCCCCTCCCCCCCCCCCAAAAAAAACCCAGAAAGAATCACGTTTGCGTGATTCGTTTCGGCTCGGCTTGCGTCTCCTAGCAACCTGCTGGGAGACGCGAGAGCGAGTCACTGCATGGTTACCATACGCGCCCTTAGTGACGCGAGGCACGGACTTTTCCGTCTCGGGAGGCACGTTACTATAGTTACGGCTCCTAACTCGAGCGTGTAACGGTCCCTGGCTAAATCGGAGCCCTCCTGTGCTTATTTTGCTCGTTTTAACTACACGACCACCACCCGGTGGGCGTTTTTTTAGCATTACTATCCATTCAAAGGATTTTATCCCTGAAAAAGAATCGGAGTTTGACTTAGGGAAAGAATATCCCTGCATTTTGATTATAAGGGTGTACAACTCCCCTTAAGTCGTTCCTTCACCATTAACCGTGAATAAGCCTTGAGACCTGTTCTCTCATCTATCTATAACTGCTTTTTTAAGAACCTATTTAAGGAAAATGGACACTAATAACCCACAACAGCCCCCTAAGGAGGCGCTTATGGGTGAGAGCCTTAAGAGGTTCCTTGAGGAAGAGCTCAAATCTTCCGTTAAGGAAGCGGTTGACGCCGCTTTAACTAAGAGGAAGAGGGTGTCTCCTGTTGAGGAGGTTTATTTCTCTCTCTCTTTCGGAGACTCCCCTACTACCTCTGGACCTCTAAAAAGAGGGAAAGTTTTCCAGAAGAGGAAACATTTGAAGGAAGCATGCACCCATGCTAATGATTTGGGTAGCCCTCGCGCTACAATAGATATTGGTGCTCATAGCAGCTCAAAAGATAAATCCCAACATTTTGGGACATTGAGGAAAGTTGCCCGTAGCGGCATGAGAGAAAGAAGTAACCTTCATGGTACAAATGATTTCGATGATTCCTTTAATTCCCATTCTGAATCTTTAGATTATAGATTATGAGGACTTGGACATGGACGAATTTATTTTCGATCCTCAAGATACTTTTGATAATCTGGACGATGATTTGGAACAACCTTCCACTTCCACTTCTTCTTCCATTAAGGACCCTCTCTGAGGGGAAATGTTTAATCCTACATCTATCCGACATCCCTGCAGTTCTGAATGGTAGCCAATGGACCACGTTAGCAAATATTTATCTCAATGGGTGAGGAAATCTCTGGACAGAGAAACTCGCAACCTTTTGCGTAATGAATGTCCTAGACCCTCCTCAGAGGACAAGGTGTGCAACACTCCCAATCTTGATCCTGAATTCATTACATTTCTCTTTAAATTCGGTAAGGATCCCAGGAAAGGGATAGAGAAATGCTTGAAGCAGTGCCAAGATAAACTTCTTGATGCCCTTGAACCCTTATCCAAGATTCTGGATATGACTGAAGAGGCAAGGGCCAATAACATTCCAGTCAATATTGACCTTTTGAGGGGTTGGTCACAACATGCAATTTGTTTTCTTGGTAATGCCAACGCAAATCTAATTACGGAACGCCGTAAAGCGGTTCTCTTAAGGATGAACCCTAAACTTGCCGACCTGTCTTCTAAGGAGGACATGACTGATACCAAAGGACTCCTATTCGGAGATAACTTTGTGAAATCTTTGGGCAAATATATCTCCACCTTCAATGCTTTTAGCAAGGCACAGTCCAGCATGCGGAGAGTTTTTGGGGGTTGCCCACTTTTTGGAAGGGCTGACAGGAAGGGACTGGCTGTCAGCCGCAACACCTAGAGGTCCCATTTCTACCCCCAAGACCAGAGAGGTTCCTCTCACTTCAACAGAGGCTTTCGATCAAACTCAAATTTTTACCCCCAGAGAGGGAGCAGTTCAAGACCCCGTGGCGGGAAACCCAGATCTTCAAATCAAAGTTACCAAGGGAAGCCCGACTTCTTTTTTCCCTTTCAAAGGTGGGAGGAAGATTGAAACACTTTGCACACAATTGGCCAACGATTACACAAGATCCTTGGGTTCTAGAAACTATAGTTGGCTTCAAAATAGAATTTTGGGAACATCCATTTCAAATCAAGATTCCAAGAGAGATGACTCTAGAATTCAAAACTAATAGAACTAGAGATTTCCCAGATGTTAGACAAGGGAGCCAGGTAGGTCGCTCCCCCACCACACAGCTCCGCCTGTGTTGTCTGCCCGCTGCTCCTGCAGGTAAGATCGCCCTCCGCTTGTGGCCCCGGTGCCCGCATTTTCTGCTTGTCTCCCCTTTTTCCTTCTGTGCCCCTCGCTGCCCCATTGTCGTTGTGCCCGTGATTTTGTCTCCCCTTTTTCCTTCTGTGCCCCTCGCTGCCCCATTGTCGTTGTGCCCGTGATTTTGTCTCCCCTTTTTCCTTCTGTGCCCTCGCTGCCCCATTGTCGTTGTGCCCGTGATTTTGTCTCCCTTTTTCCTTCTGTGCCCTTCGCTGCCCCATTGTCGTTGTGCCCGTGATTTTGTCTCCCTTTTTCCTTCTGTGCCCCTCGCTGCCCCATTGTCATTGTGCCCGTGATTTTGTCTCCCTTTTTCCTTCAGTGCCCCTCGCTGCCCCATTGTCGTTGTGCCCGTGATTTTGTCTCCCCTTTTTCCTTCTGTGCCCCTCGCTGCCCCATTGTCGTTGTGCCCGTGATTTTGTCTCCCTTTTCCTTCTGTGCCCTCGCTGCCCCATTGTCGTTGTGCCCGTGATTTTGTCTCCCCTTTTTCCTTCTGTGCCCTCGCTGCCCCATTGTCGTTGTGCCCGTGATTTTGTCTCCCTTTTTCCTTCTGTGCCCTCGCTGCCCCATTGTCGTTGTGCCCGTGATTTTGTCTCCCCTTTTTCCTTTCTGTGCCCCCGCTACCTCTCGCCATTCCCGCCGCTGCATCCCCTGTGGCCCCGCCCCTGACTGCCCATTCGCTGCCCCTGCCTCCCGCCTCCCAGCTGCTCCTCCCTCCCACCTCCCCATAAATGGCGGCCGCTGCGCGGTGAGGAGAGCGACCCTTGACCTTGCCAGGTAGGTCGCTCCCCACCACACAGCTCCGCCTGTGTTGTCTGCCCGCTGCTTCTGCAGGTAAGATCGCCCTCCGCTTGTGGCCCCGGTGCCCGCTTTGTCTGCTTGTCTCCCTTTTTCCTTCTGTGCCCCTCGCTGCCCCATTGTCGTTGTGCCCGTGATTTTGTCTCCCTTTTTCCTTCTGTGCCCCTCGCTGCCCCATTGTCGTTGTGCCCGTGATTTTGTCTCCCTTTTTCCTTCTGTGCCCCTCGCTGCCCCATTGTCGTTGTGCCCGTGATTTTGTCTCCCCTTTTTCCTTCTGTGCCCCTCGCTGCCCCATTGTCGTTGTGCCCGTGATTTTGTCTCCCTTTTTCCTTCTGTGCCCCTCGCTGCCCCATTGTCATTGTGCCCGTGATTTTGTCTCCCTTTTTCCTTTCTGTGCCCCCGCTACCTCTCGCCATTCCCGCCGCTGCATCCCCTGCGGCCCCGCCCCTGACTGCCCATTCGCTGCCCCTGCCTCCCGCCTCCCAGCTGCTCCTCCCTCCCACCTCCCCATAAATGGCGGCCGCTGCGCGTGTGAGGAGAGCGACCCTTGACCTTGCCAGGTAGGTCGCTCCCCCACCACACAGCTCCGCCTGTGTTGTCTGCCCGCTGCTCCTGCAGGTAAGATCGCCCTCCGCTAGTGGCCCCGGTGCCCGCATTTTCTGCTTGTCTCCCCTTTTTCCTTCTGTGCCCCTCGCTGCCCCATTGTCGTTGTGCCCGTGATTTTGTCTCCCTTTTTCCTTCTGTGCCCCTCGCTGCCCCATTGTCGCTGTGCCCGTGATTTTGTCTCCCCTTTTTCCTTCTGTGCCCCTCGCTGCCCCATTGTCGCTGTGCCCGTGATTTTGTCTCCCCTTTTTCCTTCTGTGCCCTCGCTGCCCCATTGTCATTGTGCCCGTGATTTTGTCTCCCCTTTTTCCTTCTGTGCCCCTCGCTGCCCCATTGTCGTTGTGCCCGTGATTTTGTCTCCCTTTTTCCTTCTGTGCCCCTCGCTGCCCCATTGTCGTTGTGCCCGTGATTTTGTCTCCCTTTTCCTTCTGTGCCCTCGCTGCCCCATTGTCGTTGTGCCCGTGATTTTGTCTCCCTTTTTCCTTCTGTGCCCCTCGCTGCCCCATTGTCGTTGTGCCCGTGATTTTGTCTCCCTTTTTCCTTTCTGTGCCCCCCGCTACCTCTCGCCATTCCCGCCGCTGCATCCCTGCGGCCCCGCCCCCTGACTGCCCATTCGCTGCCCCTGCCTCCCGCCTCCCAGCTGCTCCTCCCTCCCACCTCCCCATAAATGGTGGCCGCTGCGCGGCCGCGCGCTGGCGCGCCGAAGGCGCGCCTAAGGCAAGCCCGTCTGCGCCCGTCCGCGACTGGACCGCGCCCAGCGCCAGAACCCCTGGATCCCACCGATGCAACACCACTCGACGGACCTACGACGCCGCCACACTCACCGCACTCAATGACGGCCGGAACCCTGCCTGCTACCGAGCCTCACCGAGACGCACCCACGGACCCTTCACCTGCCAAACCTGCCGATTCACCTGCCCCCGGACGTGCACCACCTCCGCCAAGTGGAGCAACAGCAGCAACCACCTGAAATGCATCCTGCTGAACACCCGCTCCGTCCACAGGCACGCCGTGGAACTCTGGGACCTGCTCGACGCAACAGCACCGGACATCGCCTTCCTCACCGAAACCTGGATGAACGCCTCCTCAGCGCCCGACATCGCCATAGCCATCCCGGACGGATACAAGATCACCCGGAGGGACCGCGTCAACCAGACGGGAGGAGGCATCGCCATCGTACACAAGAGCACCATCCGCATCTCGACTAACTCCGACGAGACCTTCACCGCCGCCGAACACCTACACTTCCAGATACACACTGACCCCAAGACCACCCTCCGAGGCACCCTCATCTACAGACCCCCGGGACCACGCACACTATTCAGCGAAGACATCGCAGACTTCATCAGCCCGCACGCCATGCCCTCCGCCGACTACATCCTCCTAGGGGACCTCAACTTCCACCTGGAGAACAACAACGACAGAAACACCACCGCCCTGCTGGACAACCTCGCCAACCTCGGACTCAAGCAACTGGTGAACACGCCCACCCACTACGCCGGCCACACGCTTGACCCCGTCTTCTCGTCCAGCAAGCACATCTCCTTCAGCCACGCCACCGGACTCCACTGGACCGACCACAGCCGCGTCCACTTCAGCTTCAGAAAGACTGCGACCCACCACCACCCGCAACAGGTTCCTCGCCGGAGCTGGAGCAAGATCACCGCCGAGCAGCTCACCGCCTCCCTCAGCCAGAACACACCCACCAACACAACGGACCCAAACGAAGCAGCCAGCAACCTCGCCAAGTGGCTGACCGCCTGCGCCCGACGACCTCGCACCACTAAAAACCCTCCCAGCAGACCCGGAAGCAAGAAACCCCTTGGTTCACCAACGAACTCAAGGAATCCAAGAAGAACTGCCGCACTCTCGAGAAAACCTGGCGACTCGACCAGACCACAGACAACAGGACCGCCCTCAAACACGCCACCCGCAAACACCACCAGCTGATCCGTGCCACCAAGAAGTCGGCACTCAAAGAACGACTGGACAACAACGCCCATGACAGCAAGGAACTTTTCAGCATCGTCAAAGAGTTCTCCAACCCCAGCGCCGGAAACAACGACATCACCCCTCGCAAGACCTCTGCAACTCACTCTCCGCGTTCTTCCACCGCAAGATCACCGACATACATAACAGCTTCGACGCACAAACCACGCACCCTACCGCCGAACCAACGCCCGCCACCACCACCCTCTGCAACTGGACCCCGATCAGCACCGAAGACACCACCCGCACGATGAACTCCATCCACTCCGGATCACCAACCGACCCCTGCCCACACCACGCCTTCAACAAAGCCGACGCCACCATCGCACCCCATCTCCGGGACATCATCAACTCCTCCTTCCACACCGCCACCTTCCCGGAGAGCTGGAAGCACGCCGAGCTTACCGCCCTCCTGAAGAAACCAACGGCGGACCCCACCGACCTCAAGAACTACCGTCCCATCTCGCTCCTTCCGTTTCCGGCCAAAGTCATCGAGAAGACCGCCAACAGACAGCTTGCCGCCTTCCTCGAGACGAATGGATCCTCGACCCTCGCAGTCCGGGTTTCGGGCCAACCACAGCACCGAGACCGCCCTTATCGCAGCCACCGACGACATCAGAACCCTAACCGACAACGGGGAAACAGCTGCCCTCATCCTCTTGACCTCTCCGCGGCGTTCGACACCGTCTGCCACCGCACCCTAGTGAAGCGCCTCAGCAACATCGGAATCCGAGAGAAAGCACTGGAATGGATCATCTCGTTCCTCGCCGGTAGAACCCAGAGAGTCCGCCTCCCCCGTTCAGATCCGAAGCCACCGAAGTCATCTGCGGCGCTCCACAAGGATCTTCACTCAGCCCAACCCTCTTCAACGCCTACATGAGCCCCTCGCAGCCATCGCACGCCAACACAACCTCAACATCATCTCCTACGCCGACGACACCCAGCTGATCCTCTCCCTCACCAACGACCCCACCACCGCCAGAGCCAACCTACACGACGGGATGAGAGATGTCGCCGACTGGATGAGGAACAGCCGCCTTAAACTGAACTCAGACAAGACGGAAGTCCTCATCCTGGGCTCATCACCCTCCGCCTGGGACGACTCCTGGTGGCCCCCGGCCCTGGGCACCGCGCCCAAGCCAACGGACCACGCACGCAACCTGGGCTTCATCCTGGACTCCTCCCTGTCGATGACCAGACAAGTCAACGCCGTCTCATCTTCATGCTTCAACACCCTGCGCATGCTCCGCAAGATCTTCAGATGGATCCCCACTGAAACCAGGAAGACCGTCACCCAGGCACTCGTCACCAGCCGACTGGACTATGGGAACACCCTCTACGCCGGAACCACAGCCAAACTTCAAAAAGACTCCAGCGCATCCAGAACGCCTCCGCACGACTCATCCTGGACATCCCCCGACACAGCCACATCACCGGACACCTGAAAGACCTGCACTGGCTCCCCGTCAGCAAGAGAATCACGTTCAGACTCCTCACCCACGCACACAAGGCCCTCCACGACCTGGGCCCAAAGTACCTCAACGACCGCGTGACCTTCTACACGCCCACACGCCAGCTACGATCAACCAGCCACGCCCTCGCCACCGTACCACGCATCCGCAGAACCACCGCCGGAGGAAGATCCTTCTCCTACCTGGCAGCCAAGACCTGGAACTCCCTCCCCACTCACCTTCGGCGAACCCAGGACCATCTCTCCTTCAGGAAGCAGCTCAAGACCTGGCTGTTCGAGCAGTAACTTACCCCCTCCCCCAGCGCCTTGAGACCCTCCCGGGTGAGTAGCGCGCTCTATAAATGCCGTGATTGATTGATTGATTGATTGATTAAGATCCCTTTATCCGAGATTTCAAAGTGTTTTATAAGTACTATTTTCCTTGTCAAAAAGAAGGACAAAGGTTGGCGTCCTGTCATAAACCTAAAATACCTAAACAAGTTCCTAACTTACAGACATTTCAAGATGGAGGGGATCCATCTTTTGAGAGACATTTTACAGACCAGGGACTGGCTGGTAAAATTGGATCTCAAAGATGCCTATTTTACAATACCCATGGACGAGGACAGCCAACAGTACCTTCGTTTTACTTGGAAAGGAACTCTTTATCAGTTCCTGTGTCTCCCCTTCGGCCTGTCGTCAGCTCCTTGGTGTTTTACCAAAGTCCTTCGTCCAGTAGTGAGTTACTTCAGAGAGAGAGGAGTTCGTCTAATTATTTACCTAGACGATATTCTCATTATGTCTCAGGACAAAATAGAAATTCAGAAACACAAATGGCCGTAAATCTTATTCAAAATCTGGAATTCATCATAAATATAGAGAAATCTATCATGGTTCCAACACAAGAGTTAGAATTCCTCGGATTCCAGGTAAATACTATCCTTTCCAATCTAATTCTGCCTCACAAAAAAGTTACCAAGATAAAGAAACATGTCTCCTTTATCCTAACGAAAGAATTAATACGTCTAAAAGACCTAGCCAGGGTTCTAGGCCTTTTGTCATCTTCTATCCAAGCTATTTCTCCCGGCCCTCTTCATTACAGGGGTCTTCAAAGACTAAAGGCTCTAGGTCTGAGGAAGGGTTTATGGTACGAAGACTCGGTTCCCCTCTCAGAAGAAGCACAAGAGGATCTACTCTGGTGGCTAAAAAACCTTCAAGCATGGAACAGGAAGGCTATTTTCGGAAATGTTCCAGACTTTACTCTAGAGTCAGATGCGAGCAACCGCGGCTGGGGAGCCTGCCTAAACAATCTAGAAACCGGGGGGAGTGGTCCTTAGAGGAACAATCCCTACACATAAACTGCCTAGAGATGTTAGCAGCTCTGAATGCCCTTATGAGCTTCAAAAAGCTTCTAAAGAACTCCAATACCTTGATCCGCTTAGACAACTTCTCTGCTGTCTTATATGTAAACCGTCTGGGGGTGCGAGATCCAAGACTCTTTCAGATATTGCCATACAGATATGGTATTTTTGTTGGGATCAAAAGATTACTCTCAGAGCGGAATTTATTCCAGGAATTCCGAATTTAAGGGCAGACTGGAATTCTCGTTTCCTCCACGATTCCAGCGATTGGAAATTGAATCCAGAGGCCTTTGCTCTAATCCAGAAGTTATGGGGTCCAGTTCAGGTAGACCTGTTCGCCAGCAGATTAACTTACCAAGTTCAGAAGTATTTCAGCTGGAGACCAGATCCCAATGCATCAGGGGTAGATGCCTTTCTCCAACCTTGGGAGAGATTCAAGGGTTATGCCTTTCCACCCTTCTCAATGATTCAGAGACTTTTGTGGAAAGTGAGACTGGAGTCATGCTCCATCATTCTTGTAACCCCCTTTTGGAAATCCCAAGTTTGTTTTCCCGGGGTAATGGAACTGGCAGTGGATTTTCCTCGTCTAATTCCATCATCTTTACGTCTACTCCAAGGTCCGGACGGAGAAGAACATCCTTTGGTTCTATAAGGGAGGATGAACCTTCTTGTTTGGAAGATTTCAGGGGTTCTGACAGATATTCTGATCTTTTGGTAGAGGCTAAAAGTCTTTTGCAAGATTCATGGGCACCAGGAACTAGAACAAGATATAGAGGTGTTCAGAGAAAATGGTCTTGTTGGTGCATGGAAAGGGATCTGGATCCCGTACAAAGTTCTCTACAACACATAGCCAATTATCTAGCTCATCTCTTTGAGTCAGGTCTCTCTTATAGAACTATCAATTGTTACAGATCGGCAATATCTTCGGGTCATGCCTTGATTAATAATCTTGCTATTGGTAGCAATCCTTTAATCAAAAGAGTTATGAAAGGAGTTAGACTAAGGAGACCCCCTAAAGCTTGTTACGAATCCCTATGGGATGTTAACTTAATTTTCAATCTCTTCCTTTCCTGGCCTAATAACCATTTACTCTCCCTTAAACAAATCCCCATGAAATTAGCGACACTTTTGTGTCTGATCTCCTTTAGAAGGGTCTCAGACATAAAAGCCTTAGAACTTTCTAATAGATTCTATTCCTCTGAAGGTGTCCACTTCGATATTTGAAAAAGAACAAAAACCATGTTAGAATCTATTTTCTACCCCTTTTATCATGAGTGTGAAAAATTGTGCGTTGTTAATTGTATGAAGTGTTATGAGAATAACATTAAAACATTCAGACCCGTAAATACTGACCAACTTCTCCTTTCATACGTTAGTCCTTTTAGACCTGTTTCTTCAGCCACCTTAGCCAGATGGGTCCGTCTGATTATGCATGAAGCTGGCGTAGATCTCTCTAGATTTGGGGCTCATTCCTCTAGGGGTGCAATGGCTAGTAAAGTATTTTGGGCGGGAGGATCCCTGCCCGAAATACTTAAAGCTGCTAATTGGTCAAATGCAAGTACCTTCTCAAAGTTCTATTTGAGACCAATTGAGTATGTTAGCAGTGTGGCCTTACATGGCTTTAAACTTGCATAATGGTAGCCTCCGGTCTTGTAATGAAATGACGATTCTCCAATTATTATGCAGAGAGAATCTTGATTTCATTAAAGACAGACGGAGGCTAACATTATCCCACCCTCCTCTCCCTGGGGAGCATGGGCTTGATACTATTTTATTACCTTATGTTAATGTTTTTTTAACTCTCTGAGATTGTTCTTTTTTCTGTTATGTTTATTTATTCATAGACTTTCTTTATATTTTTTACTATACAGTGTTTTTTTGTCCTTTGATCCTCAGATAACAATGCTTAGGAGCAATCGAAATGCCACTCTGTTTCCATTCTTTGGTGTCATTGCAGCCTAAGAGGAAGATTGGAGTGTGCACTGTCTTCTTATGATGTTATGAACGTTCTTTGTTTTATGATGTATTAACATTCTTTAAAGGGCTGCATGTTTGGGCAGCAAATAAAAGTATTTGCATAATGTTAGCCTTCGTCTGTCTTTAATGAAATCAAGATTCTCTCTGCACAATAATTGGAGAATCGTCATTCTCTTTGTTATCCTTCAAAAGTCGTGGCTTTAACGTATATCTGGCATCATGTGCAAGAGGGAAGGTTTATTTGCTTGTAATGTATTAGTCGAAATGTTGGAAGGACAGCTGACATGCTTTGTTACATGATTTTGCCACAGTTCTTTGCTTGAGTATGTGTCTGTTGGTGCTGTTTGCATGGGGTGTGTTGTACACTCTGCAAGTGTATAGGCTTTGTTTACAGTTTTATGGATGGATTTAGAGTGTGGGAGGTGTGGGATGCTTGCCAGAAAGGGGGGACTTTGTCCCTTTACCCTATTCAACATGTATATGTCTGTGCACACTAAGGAGGAAGGACGAGATATCAGCTGCTTTTTGACAGATGTCCTGCATCTGCTAGAATAACTCAGATTTTAAGGTCCACTATGTTTTTGCAGATGTCTTGCACTAGTATGTTTTCAGGTGTGCCAGGGTGGCATGCTACATGAAGGTGCAAATTACTTTTAATGGTTGTATGTTCTGTCAGTGCTTAAGTCATGAAGAGACGTGTACATGTGGCATAAGCGCTCAACATACAAATAAGCCGGGTCCATTAGGGATGTTGCCACACGGACAGTAGCGGTTTTGTAAGATCATGGATCCCTGGTTAGGCCCTAATTATCTAGCACCACATGCGTGAAAGTTAGATTAGTGTAACTTGACACCAGGGTCTGAGAAGTTCATGGAGTAGGGACTCTTCTTTTTGCAGAAAGCATGTTCCCTATACTTAAATATCAGTAGCTTGATTTATACGCAGTATATTGCTGCTTACATATGTTACGATAGTTCCCTTTTGCATAGAAGCACAGTACAATGCCTCTTAATCTTATTCTATCATTAGATATTTTGGGTCTAGATGTATCATTATACTGGTTGGAAAAACTGGTCACAATTTCCGACCAGCATTTTTGCCACCAGTATTGAATTTTGCAGACCAACCTATGAACTAACAGTTTGCTTCGTATAATTCAGAATTAGGATGGATTGGAGTCCGACCTGCCTAATTAATATTCATTTGGTAGGTTGCAAGTTGCAACTCGCTCAGATTGGATACAATTACAGAGATGGTGGCCTCCAAGGGTCAGTATACCACCATGTATGTGATTTAATTAAAATGAATGTTTTTTTTTTTAAAGCAGCCAAATTTCCTTAAATGAGGTGGGCAGTTTAATAAAAACAAAGTTTTTTTTGTTTTTGAAAGTTTCTCTTGAATCTAGTACTGCCTACGTCTCCATATTTTTTTTTCTCCATAATCCATAAAGAGGAAGGAGTCCAAAGTGGACCCCTTCTCTTTTGTGATTTGAGTTACCTCCCCAATTTGGGGTTCAGTAACTTTTCAATGGTTTGTGACCAGAACACATCTGTTACAGATTTTGGTATTTGGAAGGGGCACCCAAAACACGCCCTTTCGAAATACCGAATCAGTATCCTGTTGCAAACCAATTTTAGGAGTCAGTAATACTATACTTATTTCAATGATTGGGATGAAGGGATATAGAAAAGATGGTGGGTGGAGCAGCCCAGCCCAACTGAGCTACTCCCACCCTCTTTGCCAATCCACTAACAGAAGAATTGAACCAGGAGATAAGGATAGAAAGGAGGGGGGTGGTGGGACTTGATTTGTTCCTTGCCTCTCCCTTTCCAAATCAAACTTCTTGTTTCAATTTCACTCAACTTCTTCATCTAACAATGCATCTCTGTCCAAGAGAAGCATTGTTAGACGGGATGTTTGTCTGTGCCCCAGCAAGGAGCCAGCCATCCTTTGGGTTTTCTTTTAGTCGAAATTAAAATCCAAACATTGTTTGACTCTTCTCGGGCTGGCAAAGACACAGTGTTCTATGCCCCAGCGAGGAGTCGGACACTGATTGAATTTTTTTGTTAGTCCAAGAAAATATCCAAACAGAGTCTGCCTCCTTCCTGGGGCACATACACACAATTCTGCATGCAAGCAAGGAAACAGACACTGTTTTGATTTTTTTCTTCTTAGCATAAGGGAAAATCCAAGCAGTATCAGGCTCCTTGCTGGGGCACAGAAACGCATGCCTGTGCTCCAGCGAGGAGCCGATCACTGTACGTTTGGGTACAACCTGTAAAACAAAAATCAAAACAGCATCCGACTCCGTGCTGGGGCACAGCAGTGTTTCTTATTGGTTATGCTGATAGCATGGCCAGTTATTCAGCAATTCTGGAATTCTGCGCAGCTACCAGCATACGAGATATGGTATAATATATTGACCAGGCTCGGGAAATGTAAATGCCTCTGTACATTACGGAATTGAGTAAGCAGGAAATTTTGTAACATTTTGGGGGAATTTGATAAGGTGTATTAAGGGAAGAATAGTATGATTATATTGAAAATTAATTGATTTAATGGTATTATGGTATTTTGATTTAAATTTAATTGAAGATTATGTACAGTTTGGAGGTTTGTCCAGTGCTTTGTTTGATATTTATATTGGTTGTCTGGAATCCTCAGTAAATCTAAACAGTGAAAAGGGTACATTGTTTTGGGACGTATTGTCATCTTGGCATAGCCATGCAACCAATAAGGGAAAACCCTGAATTTTTAACTCACTTTAGTTCTGTATTTGTTTATTCTATCTTATTTTGATAATTCCTACATCTCTTGCCTTGAATTTGAAATCCAGATTCCCAATAACTATTTTATTCTCCATCAGTGATTTAGTCCTAACCACAGTAGTCTGTGGGAATTTTTTTTTATTTTTTTATTTTACTTATATTTTGCATGCTTTCTTATACTCTGTATTGGTGAGAACAATATTAAGGAAAACGTTTGCCTATAGCACCAAATGTCAGTACCATATGATTTCTATGTTTGACATTTTTGAGTGCCAAGCTTTATTTAAAGTGAAGATCTAAGGATACTATGAAATATCTGTCATATTTTTTTTTTTTTTTTTATTAATATTTTTATTTGCATTTTATAAAATAATACACAACACATAAACCTTGGAAATGGAGTCCGTGATACATAAATTGCGATCAAGTTCAAATAGGGAGTTATACATAGGGGCGAGGCGAGGCGCATCAAACCCACCTAATACAGTCTTGTGTTTCAGGTATGGGTCAGCATCGCTGTTGTTAGGTACATTGGTCCGACCTACCGCCCGTCGGATCAGGACTTCCCCTTTCCACATCCAGCTCCAGACCATAGTATTGGGTCCAGGGCTCCCATATTTTCCAAAATTTACGAGGACAGCCCCTCGCCTTGTAAACTACCCTCTCCGCCCCCATATACAGGTCCATGCCGGTTTTCCATTCCGCCAGCGTGGGAAGTTGTTGGGCTCCCCAATGTTTGGCTATATCTCTCTTGGCCACCACTAATCCCAGATTAGCCAGGAGGAGCCTGTGTCTCGGTAGGTCAACATCCGTAGAGACTCCTAGTAGAAAGAATTTTGCATCTAACTCTAGCTGAGAGTCTAAGACATTACTCAGTTCTTCCCGGATCGTGGACCAATAGGTGCGAATATGCCTGCATTCCCAGAGGGTGTGGATGTATGTACCCCGCTCCACACGGCATCTTAAGCAACTTGGGTCCTCGGCTCTCCCCATCGTATGTAGGCGTGTCCTGTCAAAGTAAGATCTGTGAAGGATCTTGTACTGTATGAGGCGCAGTCGCAGCCTAATTGCTACTTCGCGCGGGTGCATGAGTGCCGCCTCCCAATCTATGTCTTCCAGGGGACCGGTGGTAAGTTCCCACTTGGCGCGCAAGGGGCCGAGATTGTCCGGGACGTTATTTATTTGTGTTTTGTACGTCAGGGAAATCGCCTGGGTCGCTAGCTCTTCCTGCAAAAGTCTGCCTTCTAGCGGGGCGTATTCGGGCAACTTCGCGTCTGCCAGACCCTGTGCCTGCCAGGCATGCTTAAGACGCAGGTATGCATAAGCTTGGGAGCCGTGAAGCTGGTATCTAGCCTGCAGTACTGAGAAGGAGGCTAGGGAGCCTCCTCTAGTAGGTCCCCTATTTTGGAGATACCTATAAGGTCCCATTGTCTGAATCCTCTTAGTTTCCTAATCTCAGTCAACCGAGCACCCTCCCATAGAGGGGTCTCCCGCGTAGGTTTTCCCTCCCATTTCATCAGTTTCTCAGCATCCTTCCATGCCGCTATCACTCGTTGGGTAGCTGGGAGGAGGCGCATGACCCCGGGCCCCCGTATATGTAATGTAGATGGGAATGTGTCCGGAATTGGAGCCTTTCCAGTCTGTATGTGGGGTGGTCAACGGATGCATGAATCCAGTCATTGAGGACAATAAGGTGTGCTGCTCTATCATAGGCTCTGATGTCCGGTAGAGCTAATCCCCCATTGTAGGCGTTACGCTGTAGAGTTCGCAAAGCTATGCGTGGGTGGGCTCCGTCCCACAACAGGAGGCGCAGCTCAGTTTCTATTGCAGCAAAGATACTGTCCGGTATTTTGTGATATGTGTTTTGCAACACGTAAAGAAATTGTGGCAGTGTCACCATTTTATACATGGCAGCTCTACCCATGATGGTTAAAGGAAGTGCCCTCCACCTTTTCACATCTGCCTGGAATTTTGCCAGCACTCGTCGGACATTACGGTCTAACCGGATCTCCGGGTCGGTGGTGACATAGAGCCCAAGGTAAAGAAACCCCTCCGTGGTTATTTTCAAAGTGCTCGGGTATACCAGGGCGTCTGTCTCGCCGCTCAGCGGGTAAAGAATGGATTTATTCCAGTTTATCTTGTAACCCGCATAGGAGCCATATTCCTCAAACACCTGTAGTATGCGGGGAGTGTCTCATCTGGTTGCGTGATATATAACAGTATATCATCCGCATATAAAGATATGCGTTCTGCGTCCTGAGGGCAGGAGTCCTTTAAAAACCTCCCAACCCCGGCCGGGTCCGGATCACGCAGGCCAACGGTTCCAATATGAGGGCAAACAGGAGCGGGGATAGGGGACAGCCTTGTCGTGTACCGCGTTGTATCGGCCAGCTATCTGAGAGAGCGCCGTTGACCCGGACCCTGGCCTCTGGCCCATTATATAGTAATGCAAGCCATGCTCGGAAAATGGGGCCAAAGCCCATCGCTCCAAGGTGCACCACATGAAAGACCAGTGTATTGTGTCGAAAGCTTTCTCCGCGTCGAGCGAGAGAAGCAAGTGGGGACAGTCTCGGCCCTGTACAGTGTCAATCCAGTTGGCAAGACGCCACAGGTTAAAACGGGTGGCGCGCTTTGGCATGAACCCCGACTGGTCCATATGGACCAGGGATAAAATCACGGTTAGGAGGCGTTTCGCTAAAATTGTTGCCAGGATCTTCGTCTCAATATTAAGGAGGGATATAGGGCGGTAGGAGCCGCAGTCCTCAGCTGGTTTCCCCTCCTTATGGATAACCACCACCGTGGCCCGCCGAAGGTCTAATATCTGTCATATTTGACCCTGAATCAGTTTGTGTCTAGGCTTATTGTTTATTATTGTAAGAAAGTCAGTTATTAATTGGGGTGGATGTCCACAAAGCTGTTAGGGTAGAACACCGTTTCAATAATTTAAATCTGGGCTCAACCCCTCTGGTAGCCATGGCACAGAGCAGACAGGCTTAATAACTGTGTAAAAGTGTAAAGTATTAGCAGTAACAAAACACTTCAAAGGTTTAAACACAACACAATGAAAATCCAATAACAATTTCTAAAAAAAGAGAAAAATTTAAATAGCAAAATGACAAAAATCCAATACGGGGAACCAGAAGTATGACGTTGCAAAGATTTCAGGCAAAAATTCACCAAAGAAAAGTAAAGGGTTAGTCAGTAGTCGCTGTTTGCAGTTGATTGGGACCTACGCGCAGCTTCAGGGAGACTGTGATAGAGCACAGGTCGGATACACCAAGCAGCAGGTGTCGTCCCAATTAAGGATTTTACCTTCTGAGTTTGTCTCTGAAATGAAAGTCAAAATCAGGACAAGATTGCAGGTTGTGTCTGACATAGGCCTCTCAAAGCCAAATAGGTATTGGTTGAGGTACAGTTGAAGCAGTTATTTTTTACAGGAAAAACTGAGCGAGAGCAATTCAAATTTCCCTGCAGCCGAAGTCCTCACGTCTGGCGGTCACGTTTTCCATTTTCACCCAGCCAAGATTTCAGCCTACAGACCTAGTTTTTTTAATAGGGAGGTCAAAATCATGCTGCGGGGCAACCCTGAAGTTGTATCCAATGATGTTAGCTTGAAATAGTCCCCTTTGCCATGAGTTCTCTCTGACACTCCGTAGGTCTTGGTCCAAATATTTTTCAAGGCCAACTTTTCAGACTTTATGGAGCACAGTTCCTCTTGACACCTCGAAGGCTCCCAGGATCTCATGGACAGTACTTAGGGGCCATGTTCCTTGCAGTCCACTTCTCAGTCCTGGGTACAAGATGGAGCAGGTCCAGCCTTTCAGAGTTTCACACAGGTCACAGACAGCAGGTGGAGTCCACCTTTGTTGTTCTTTCTCAGATGGGTTCTGATGAGCTGTAGTTGAGGTGCTTTTGTGGGTTTCACAAGCCAGTTGGACACTTCCTAACCTATGAGGAAAACGTTCCCAAGGGCAAACCGTCCCACTTTTAAAGCATATTCTGTTTGCCTTACTGGAAACTATCCCACAGTGCACTATTCTAAGTAAAATCCAAGATGGTGCAGCCTTTCTCCCCTTGAAAGTGGGTTATGTGCCAGCCAAGGGCGTATTTAGGGAAATAAGCAGTCTTTTCCACCACAGCTACACCAAACTGGTTCTGGGACCAGCTCCCCCTCCCACTGGGCTGGTACCAAGCTGGCAACAGAGAACACAGGTCCCTGTTTAAATTTAACTACAAATGGGCAGACCTCATCCTTTTCCTTTTCTAGTTAATGAAGTTCCTCAATGCTTTCCAGCTGCCTTTTTTGAGCTGATATGCGTTGGTCTGCTAGAAGATTAGATACTAAATGAGGGAATTCCCGGCTCGCAACTGTGTCACCAACCCCGCCTTACCCAACAAGAGTTGAGGGACTTAGCAGACAGTAAAGCTCGAGCACACGCGTTAGCGACACAATGCAGACTGTATGACATTGCGAACAAATGAATTACTTGGCTAGAAAAGAGTGGCAAGGGAAGAAACTGGGTTCTGGAAATCCAAGAACCAAGTGGCTCCCTACACACAAAGGGGACAGACATAGCAAAGGCCTTTGCGGCCTACTACGAGCCCACATACATGTCTCATAAGGGCAACAGTGTTTACAATGCTGTAAAAACGATGCAGTAACTTTACAACGTGGTTGTTACAACGACCGCGTTGTTACCACGTGTGCCATTACATCGCAAGTCGTATCAAGGACTTGCTGTAGGGGGCGTGCAACACCAGGGAATGTGTTGGATTTTAAATCCAACACCTTCCCTGCTATTGTGCAAAATGGAGTAGGAATAGTAATTAATTCTATTCCTAAGTCCAGTGCGCCCCCTACAGCAAGTCGTTGAAACGACTTGCGATGTAATGGCACGCATGGTAACAACGCGCTCGTTGAATCGACCGCATTGTAAAGCCATGCGTAGTGAATGTATGCGATGTAACGTCATACATTCGTCTCATACATACATGTCTCCTACTGACAGATCTGGGGATGACTGTGCTGATCTGCTTGAGGATCTCTTCCTCCACACTCTGTCTGCTGAGAACAGGGGCGAACTTGGAGCAAAATTTGTCGGTAGAAGAGATAGAAGGGGCCTTCCGAGAACTACAATCGGGGAAGGCCGTGGGCCCAAACAGCCTGCCCGTAGATCTATACAAAAGCATTGCAGACAAGGTCGCAAAGCCCATGCTTAACATGTTCCAGCGGCCAAGAAGGAGGGTTGCTTGCCGGAATATTAGAGGTTGGCAACCATTGTGGTTATCCCACAAAATGTCTGAGGCCTGCAGCTCATATAGGCCCATCTCACTTTTGAATCTAGAAGCCAAAGTGCTGGCAAAGGCCTTGGCAAATAGACTAAGGACAGTAATAACTTTGGTAATCCATCAGGACCAAACAGGATTTATGCCCCACAGAAGCACCCTACTTAATCTGCTGCCCCTCTATGGGGTGCTACATATGACCGCAGCCCATCGACCGGAACAAGCCGTATTCCTTTCGCTGGGCGCTCAAATGGCATTCAAAAGCATTGAGTGGACCTATTTATTTGCTGCCTGGACTAAATGCGGGTTTGGCCCGTGGTTCTGTGCCTGGATCAAGCTCCTCTATCGAGACCCAGTGGCGAGAGTGAGGGCCAGTGGCACATCGTCTCGACATTTTGCACTGCATAAGGGCATGATGCAGGGATGCCAACTATCCCCAATGATTACGCTGGAGCCCCCGGCGGCCTGGATCCATCAGGACCCACTCGTAAACGGCATTAGAGGAGAGGGAGACTGGGAAGAACGAATTTCCCTATATGCCGATGACAAACTGTTATATGGCATGCAACCCCAACTTACAGTGGACCAGGTGCTTCACATCTTCCAGCTCTTTGGTGGTTATTATGGATATCAGATCAACTGGGATAAGTCCCTAATCTTTCCCCTTATTGGGGGCCTCCCTGCCCTGCCGTGCCGTCAAAGTGCGCAGCCTTGACAGTGAGAGACAGTTTCAAATATTTAGGCATCTATATAGCGCGAGATGCTGATGACCTCCTGGATAAGAATGTGCTCCCTCGGCTAGAACGATTGCAGAACAATGTGGCTCACTGGAGGAGGCGCCCAGTGTCTCTTATGAGCAGGGCTGTCCTCTTTAAGATGATGGCCCTCCCGCACTTGCTCTATATCCTGCAAAATACCCCCTACAAAATACCACTAGACCTCTTTCAGAAGTTTGACAGGGAACTGCATAAACTACTTTGGGATGGGGGAGTTCGAAAATAGCACTACAAAAGCTCCAGAGGGGAGTATTTGAAGGGTGCCTCACAGTCACAGATATACAAAAATATTATTGGGCAGCCCACTTAATTGCAATCAATGACTAGGCGTTTACGGATCTTGACGAACTCGTATACCGAGTGGATCGACAGGCAATGGGCATTTACGGCTATCCACCACTACTGTACCGAAAGGGCAGGAAAGAAAGCTACAAGATTTACGCAGATGGTGGTCCGGGTGTGGCGAGAAGCCACTAGATTTCTGGGGTGGGAAGGCAGGCTAACGGAAAGAACCCCGCTATAGGAGAGTGATCTGCTGAGGGAAGTAGGGATCCTGCGGGATTTCACAAATGGGGGCTATTGAGCATTGACAACTTGGGGAACATCTGGAGGGGCTGGGTTCTGATTACCTTTGAAGATCTGCGGGCAGAATATGAGATGGCAGAAGCTGAGAGGTTTCGATATCTGCAGTTAATACACATTTTGAAAGGAACATGTCTTGGGAGAGGAACAGCTGCCAGAAAACACGCCCTTAGAGGATCAGCTACTGCTAGATCCTATGACAGACAAAGCAACCTCCCTAACCTATAGGAAACTAATGAACAACTCCCCCGACCCCTTGAAGACTCTGAGGCAGACTTAGGGCTAATAGAAGACGACGGCTGGGTGAAGCAATCCAGAGTCCCAGAGAAGTAGCTATTCGCGCCAGCTTCCGTCGGATACAGCTGAGGATACTGCATAGATCTAATTCCTCCAGATCACGCATGCACTGTCTGGGGAGAGGCACCACAGATCTGTGCGCTGCGGGGTGCCGCAAAGTAGGCTCTTTCTTCCACATACTATGGACCTATCACAGAATCCAACAATACCGGAGGTGGGTAGTACAGGTAATCACCAGAGTCACGGTCCTTGATGTGCTGTTGGGGGCACGGTGGCATGTCCTGTATATAACTGGGGAAGAAGTGTGGCCCAAATATCAAAAGACATGGTTGATGTTTGCGTCCGGATTGGCAAAAAGGAGCATAGCAAGGGCCTGGGGAACAGATCGTCCTCCGAGGGGTGGCTGACTGGGAAGCAGACCTGGACTGGTGCCAGTGGGTGCAGAAGGTGATCTATCAGAGTTGTAGATGCCTTAGAAAATTGGAAAAACTTTAGGGTCAATGGACTGCATACAGAGGATAATAAGGAGGTTTCATGGAGGGACCAATGCTAAGTTCATGAATGGGTTTAAAGCATATTTTGAACTGGTCTATGCTGTGCCTGTTGTACAATTGTATGCCATTACCGGCTCTTTGACTTTAATGGATTTTGAGAATGTGTTATGTTTTTCTCCCAGTAATGCCAGTCGGGATATTGATTGTTTTAGCCTGTCAGTGTATGCTGAGCAACTGTTCAATAAAAAGATTAAATATTTTTTTTTTTAAAGTATTTGAACTATTTCGATAGCTGGCCTCAGACCAAAGATAGCAGTTATGATTTTATTCTGAACACTAGTTTTTCTCCTAGTACATCTATAGCCCTTCACTGTGAAAATATCTTTTGGTCGCTAGTCATTTTAGGTGCAAGCCAACAATTAAAAAAATATATATTTTTTTTTAGTTAGCTACAAGGTCTTCTTCGATGTGGCTTATTTAATATTTAATATTTTAATATTTAAAAGTAGAGTTCTTTCCAGTCAAAAAGGATTATTTTGATAGATTCACATGAAGGTTTAAAAGCTGTAGAAGTCCGGCTACATATTTAAGCCTAAAACCATTTTTTTGTTGCTCTAGTGGAAGGTATATTAAGTGCTGCAGTCCACAGGTGACCTTTAACTTTCCATTCCATTGGTGTATTTTCCTGCAACATATACTATGGCCTTAATGTAAAGTTAAGGTTGCCAGTGATGGGTTAGCTAATTTTACCATGTTTTAAGGGACAAAGCACATTCACTGGGGCCTCGACAGCAGTGCCCCAGTGAGGAGACTTCAAAAGTCAGCAATTCCAGGCATAAAACAAGCACTTACAGTGCAATAGGTCTCGCATTTGAGAGAGTTTGATCTATTGGCATTGTAAACGATACTGCCTTTTATTTATGCGTTTATAAAACCTTCAAGCGATGTTTACGTACCGTTTGCAGGTTTTGTAAACATAAATAAAAGGCATTATTATTTATAATGCCAATGTGTGCCTGTGCTTTGGTGTCGTTGGTGTAATAGGGGAATAGCAGTATCGAAAATAGTACTTCTTATGTTATAATTTATTTTTTATAATAATGCAAGTAAAAGGGGCATTTCTCGTGGTATGTTACAAAGTAATATAATGCCGTACTAAGGATGGACTAACACGTGTATGTAGGAATTAGAAGCTATTATTTACGATGGGGAATAACATAAGCAAATGACCAATATGGGCGGAGAGTGTGTAGAGCTTAAAGATGAACTGTAATATAGTATACCTTGTTGAGCGAGCAGCGTATGCGCGTTGCCTGTAGCTAGACTTTAAAATACCGCAATGTTAAGCAAGCAACAACGACCAAACAATAGAAAAACGTGGGGAAATCAAACGTCAATAAACTCGATCGCAAGCTACAAAGGGAAATCAAACTGCAATACACTCGATCGCAAGTTAAGCGACAAAATAATAAGAAAACGTGGTGAAATCAGACACTACTCTATCGCAAGTTATAAAAAGAAAAAAAAAAACAATACTTACAGCTGAGGCTATAAGAAAACGTGGTGAAATCAGACACTACTCTATCGCAAGTTACAAAAAGAAAAAAAAAACTATACTTGCAGCTGAGGCTACCGCAATGTTAAACCAGCTGTCACATTGTAAATAATAATTAAAAAAAGTGCTTACCCAGTAATTTAAGAAGACCGTCTAACGCCGCAAGTAAACAATCGAGTCCGGGTGGGCCGTTCGAGAAGGAGACAGGGTGGTAACCAAGAAGCCTCATTTTCAATGGGAAGCCAGCGTTTAGCATAAACGATGACGCAACCCAATCAGATTGATGGGCGGGGCTTAATATCCACTTCTGAAGTATCCCGATTACAAGAAGCCTCGCAGAGTGAGTAGCGCATGCGCGCTGCAACGCTAGGCGAGACCTAAAAATGACACTTTCTCACAATTATCATTAAAGCTTCATGATTCTTTTATATTATTGTGAGATATTATTATTATTATGGAAGTCTAAATTTTAAAGGAAGAACATGTATTTCAAAAGAATATTATTTAAATGAAAATTGTTTCAAAACAATTGTGCACTCACCCTTTTCTTTTTATTTCTGCCTTGCTCTCCTTACTCTCTACTTTCGTTGGCTTTCTCTCTCTGTCCCCTGCTTTTTATAGTCTCTCTCCTTTCTTTCACACTCTATCTCTCCCTTCTGCCATGCCCTCTTTCACACTCATATTCTCTTTCTGTGTCTCTCCTCCTCTTATATTTTTATCTTATTTGAATTTACTGACATCCTTTTAGTCTGTATGTCCTAAATTAACACTGGCTCCTTTTGTTAATGACATATCGATCAATCAATCAATCAATCAGGGGTTTTTAAAGCGCGCTACTCACCCGTGAGGGTCTCAAGGCGCGGGGGGGGCAGCTCCGGTTTCAGTCGAAGAGCCAGGTCTTGAGGTTCTTCCTGAACATGTGCAGGGTCGGGGAGCGTCTGATGTTCACTGGGAGCTGGTTCCAGGTCCTGGCTGCGATGTAGGAGAAGGCTCCTCCGCCTGCTCGCCTTCTGCGGATGCGGGGTGTCTCTGCCAGGGCGAGGTCGGCGGAGCGGAGGTTCCTCTTGGGTACGTGGAAGGAGACTCTCTCGTTGAGGTATTTGGGACCGATGTTGTGGAGGGATTTGTAGGTGTGTATCATATTGTACCCTTTCATAAAAAAAAAAGTAAGAAACTTATTAAAGTAGATGTGGTTTCTGGTACACAGCCATATTACCTTTGTCAATAAGAAATATATTTTTTTTTCAAATTAGGTGCACCTTATTTACATATTAAGATGCAGTTTGTTTTTAACTGACTTTATCCTTTTGTTAGCAAGAAAATGAACATTTTGAACAGAAACGATTTTCATGAGAACAAATCCTGGCATAAAGGGCAGTTAAATTTGGGGTGGCATTGGCTATTGGTGGGTCACAGCAAATTAATTCTCAGGTCTGTATGGTTGACAGACGGTGGCAGTGAATAAGTTCAGTACAAAGATGTTGAAGGTGTTTTTCAGAGTGATATAGAAGGCTGCTCGAAGAGGAATAACTTTACCATCGAGTAGACTTGCATTCCCTTGCAGTCAGCTAGGTACGTGGAATTAGAGGAGAGGGGATTCATCACACGGGGTAAATTAGGACGTAAAGCTTCCGTGGATGGTGAATGGCAAGCGGGTGCTTCAGCCAGCGGCGTTGTCCATTATTTGTCTTGAAGATTAAGACAAGGAACTTGAACGGAGCTATGCTTTTTTGTTTTAATACGTCTTTATTAAGTTTATTAGTAATCATCACATATAGGATATTATTGGAACTGAGCTATGCTTCAGCCTGACAAAATGTAGACCATGGAGGGCCATCGATTGCTGCTGGGAAAGCAAGAAAAGAATGTGAGTTGCAAAGTTGATATTTTTAGTAGTGGGGGGAAGTTGTATTGTGGGAGGCCTCACGCTGTTTTTTGCAGTAATCTAATTTGCGCATGTCAAATGTGTTTGAGGGATTTAACTTTAGGGAATGGGCTATGGGTGCTTATGTTACAAATTGTTAGGTAGGTAATCTTTGGTAGCAGTGTCTGCATTGGAGAAAGAGTTAAGTCACTTTTTTGTGTAGAATAGCAGTCAACATTTTCTTGATTAGAAGAAGCTGCATTATTTTTTAAAGTTAATTTTGCATTATAGTTACTTGATAACATGCAGCACCTTTAAAGTTTTCAAAATAGGATGTGCCTCTCTGTAAGAAAATCCATCTTTGTCACATATACTCTGGATGTTATGATTTTTATGTAGATATACAGTTGATGTTTTGACTTGTTGGTGTAAGGGGCCGCTGAACAGTAATTATTTGTCCAGTGCATTTGGCTAAATTAACAGGCAGGCTTGACTTTCTTCATAGTTGTGCACAAAGTGTACAGGTGCATAAAAGTCAAGTGAGCCACTTGAACTGTAGGAAAACTTGTCCTACTGCAAAGCACCTGGGCTGACTAGTAGCCATGTAACACTGCAGGTCAGGCCAGAGTGTGGGTTTGCTTTCTGAACAAGTTTTTTTCCGCTTTATAGCCCTACATTTGACATTAAGGGGCCGATTACGATCTCAGTCGGAATGCCTCCAACCTTAAGTCGGAGACTTTCCGACTGAGATCGTCGGTTTCACTTCCGACCGCCTAATTACAATTTAGGCGGTCGGAAGTGAAACCGGCCGGTCATTCCAGCGGGCATTCTGACGGGCTCAGGTAGCCCTTTGGCCAGTTGGAGTCCGGCCCGTAATCCATATGGACGGCGTTTTACGCCGTCTG
Organism: Calotriton arnoldi; assembly: GCA_963921515.1. NCBI lineage: Eukaryota > Metazoa > Chordata > Amphibia > Caudata > Salamandridae > Calotriton > Calotriton arnoldi. Next base: position 916,158 of record CAWUFW010000699.1, read on the forward strand.
GATTACGATGCTCGTAGTCAGATTACGATGCTTGGTTTCCGGCAAGCTTTTCATGCTGGGCTTTCCGACATGGAAAGCCTGTCGGAAAGCAAGTTGGGGTTCGAGGGGGGCATCTGTGGTGCTCCCTTGTTGATCCCTGCACCATGTGGCAGGCACCCTAAGATGCCTGCTACGCGGTGCAGGGATGAACACAATCTCCCATTTCCCTATGGGAGCTTGTGCTACGGCCGGTTTTCGGCCGTAGCACATGCTACCATAGGGAAATGTGAGTATGCCACAGCACCATGTTTGGTCGCATCGTAATTAGGAGGTCGGGACCACTGACCGGAGGTCAGTCGGACCCGTATCTGCGACGGTGTTTTGTCTGCCCAACATTCTAATAAGCCCCTAGGTATGTAAACTGTCCTTGTGCACGATATCCAAATTTAAAAAATGTAGGCCTGATTCACAGACTGTGCAGTAGTACAACTCGCGTACACACTGCAAATTACAAACCTATGGCTGAAGAGCTCTGCCTCCCCTATATTTTCAGTGCAGAGCACTGCAACGTTAGTGGCTATCTCTGAACTTGTAGGCATATGTTTTGGTAGTGAATGTGGGAGGGGCAAGGGGAGGTGGCTGGAAAATAGAGAATACTTACTACTAAATGGCAGGCATTTATGGGAGGATTTGGGAGGGGCATGCTAATAATAGCAAGACAACGTCAGTTCACAAAATACACTTGTACAATTACTACAGCTGTAAAAGTTTCAAAACGGGTAGAAATGTACTACATCCCAGCCTTGGAGTAAGTCATGCTTCACAGTTGGCCAATCACTGATATTGCAATAAAGTTAGTTAGAAATCAGTTGAGACAGTGGATTAAAATGACACCTCATAGGAACTAATGTTAAATTAATAAAATAAGTTATATATTTTGTACGCAGTGGCGGTGCCACTCTATGGTAATAGTTAGGACCTAGTTACCATTACAAATTTATTTTTTGGTTTGTTAATAATGTGGCACCATTTGATGAATTGTCACAAAACTTTACAAAATAAAAAGATAATCTACATCCGCCCCATAAGGTAAGGTGACTTAATAGTAAGGTGAAAATGTCAGTTTAAATGTAACGTTTTCAACAACAAAATAAAACCACTGAAATTTGCCAGTTATAGTTAACTCAAGAAACTATAACTTACACCCTTGCCATGCACTGCTTATGATGTTACATATTACAACACTCATTTTTTTTGTTTAAATATCTTTATTTGCATTTTCATACATTTTCGATTTATACCGTACAAATGCTAAGGAACAATGTTTAGATGCATTATGGACAACAATGTAATATAATACGATATTGAGGGTATAGACCATGGTTACATGTACAAATGGAGTATCAATACAGCTGCATGGGCCTCATACAGATTATAAAGCCACATAGTGCATCCAGGGAATGTTAAAGCACTTCTTTAAGGTTAGATGATAGCACCTCTGCGGCCCAGAAAGATAGCAGTTCGTTGATGTCTGAACGCGAACATTTAGTATATTGCATTACATTGTATAGCCTTTAAACAGGAGGCATGAGATCAACACAACATTTAATGAACGAAAAATCATCAGGTGTTTGAGCAAATAAGAGACATATATAGTTTTATATAACTATTAATCAAAACTGTTTCCAACAAAATAAAATAAAACCTGCCATCCAACACACCTGCTACAGTCAGGCCTTGATATGGGGAGAGGGGACGCATGCGACGTGGGGATCTCACCAGGGCAGCAGTATTATTGGTGCCTGCGAACATTGACTGGACACATCAGGCCCTTCGTAAAATTCCTATATGTACATGTGGTACTTGTAGTAACTTTATGGCTACAAATACCATCAAAGGAGGCTCCGCCGCCTTATTGAAGGCATCACACATGTATATCTACACCTAGGCATAAATCTCCACTCAATAATGGTAAATAGAAAAAAGTGGAAAGTTAAACCCAGTAGTAGTACATATACACATGAGTAAATACACACATGTTTATTTATCTGTGTGAATCAGACCATGTAAATTGTACGCACTTGCATGATTAGAAGGGTAAAGTGGGCTCATTGTGTCATTTGTTCTCTGAGGATGTTGCAGGTTTACACTTGGCAGTTGATGCAGTGTTAAAAGCTTACTGTTTCCGTCTTTGGTTAGAAAGAGTTAGAAATACTATGATTGTGAGATGTATTTAATTGGTGAAAAGAAAAACATAATCAGCATCAATTTTTATTTTATTTGTGATGGTAATCACTTTTTGAAAGGTGTTGCTATTCTACCTTTTAGTTTCTACCTTTTAGTTGCTAACTACTTAGTAGTTTAAACTTCCTTACTGGCTTTGCCTCTCTAACTGCGCTCACAACACTAGTAATTAGCTGTTCTCACACCTTCCTCTTCAGGAAAAGTGTGACAAGGCTTGAATGGACCGCATATTTTAAGGTATCCTAGTACAATAAACATCCTCATTTCAGCCCCTTGTGTTCTGACCTACCCAACGCTCACCCTACACCTACAGACAGTCAACCTACACCTATTGTCAACCTTGCACTCCTACACCTACAGGCAGTCAACCTTCCACTCCTACGCCACTCACCCACCACACCATGCACTGACACACCACTTAAACACCACTTAATCTGACCGCTCACCCATAACTCATCCACTCTTTTCACTGTCGACACTCATACACCTCCACCGTGCCTCACACTCTGCTCCCTCTACACATTCACAACGCTGAATGTGCACGCTCGCCCTGCACACAAGCACACTTCAAACCATCTAACCACACAACACTCACCCTGCACTCACCACTATAACATCGTTCGCAGACACCACTCACCCTGTACACTCACACATCCCTCACCCTGTAGTGGTATTGCTCATACAACACACATGCACTGCTCACCCTATCCCCAATCACATCTTTCACATGGATTCACACTGCTCATCCTGCATTCACACTCACCACATATCTCTCACTCTAACACACAAGTGGTGCAGACCGCTCATCTTTCACTTGCAGATCTCTCATGCTGCACGCACAGCTCTCAACCTGATCACACAACTCTCACACTGCATATTCATTCATGTACTGCTCTCCCTGCATGCACACATCGTTGACCCAAAATACAAATCACAATGTACTCACAGTGCTCACCCTCAACTCCCACACCATTCACTCTGCATTCATACACCGCTAATGTTGCCCTTATAAAGGCATCATCCTGCACTCTCACCCTGCACTCACACACCGCTCACTCTGCACTCACACATATACTGCTAATCCTACAAACATACACAAACCTCACCCTGCACACTCATGCACTGCTCACCCCGCACACAAACTGCTCACCATATAAATTTGCACATCGCTCACCTTGTACACCCATCTGACACTGCTCACCTTTTACACTCATGTACTTCTCACTTTGCACACTCACCCTGCACTCAGACATTGCTAATTTTGCCCTCACGCTGCTGACACTTCACTGACACCGCTCATTTTGTCACCTTCCACTCGCACACCACTAACACATCAATCATGCTGACCACTCAGCCTGCACGCACACTCACTTCTCATCTTGCACACACTCAACTTGCACACTCATCCATAAACCAAAAAACCCCAAATTCAAAGGTTACAGCTCATGGAGGAATAAAGTAGCCAACATCTGAACAGAGTAATATTTCCTCTCTGTAGTACTTCTGAAACCTTTTTTTGGATCACCTAATATCTGGCGAAGGTAGCACTGTCAGGCCTGACCTAAAAAGATGTCTTTCATGGAAGAATTTGTGACTACGTAGGATAAGACTGTGATGTGATGACCTCTTCATTTCTCCTGTATCTCTGAACCTGAAAAGACAATGATGACCAAGTGAAGCTGGTCTCTCGCTTATTGCAGAAAGAAAAATGGGGCCCAGGACTATCCAGCCAGAGATTCTGCTGCAGGGATTCTGCTTGAAAGCAGAACTGTGCCTTGGAAGAACAGGACGCCAGAATGTAGAGACTGCGTCTCTCTACCACATCAGTACCTGTAGGCCCAAATTCGACTAGCTCACAGTGCCTCACCTGAACTCCTAACCTTTCCAGAGTTGCAGGTGATTTTGGCAAACCTAGAACATGAACCTCTAGTCCCCAAGGGAACCATGGAAACAGATCATCACCTTTCGTATCTCACTCATGCATGTTCATAGTAAAGAAAAGAAAGACATGAAGGAAGTTTACAATATATTTATTGAACCTATCATAGTCTATTTTGAAACAAGTATGCCGCAATAAGAAAACAAATACAACTAAGCAACATAATCAGCATTACTAGCAGACTGTATACAATGAACAACCCAACTAATATATCTATCTAGGCCTGCTCTCACTATGCGAGCACAGTGAGAGCATTGGTGGTCTCTGGGATTAGCAATGGACCACATACCTGGTCTGTGTAGTTAGGTGGTCTGCATCATAGGTGTAAACTCAGTGTACGTAAAGGCTGCTGCCTCTGTTCCTGCTGGAATTCTCCTCTCTGCCCCCAAGGGGGCAAGGCACCGTTTATATGATAAGAATACTGTGTTGGAATTCTGCAGCTGTGATACCGTGTTATGCTTAAAATCGTTAGGAGATGTTGCTGACTGGGCAAAAGAAAACAGTACACTATGGTTTTCGAAAATAACATAATGTCACAAAAACAAATGTATTATGTGGAGCTGTGCAAAGCAGTGGCAGGCTAAAACAGCTGGTAAGTGCAACTAAGGGAGAACCAAGATGGGCCCAAAAGGGAAATCACTACTTGCTGGAAACTTGCCCTAGGAATGTGCTGTGGAGTGTCTGCAGGAAACATAGAAGTTCCAATAGACAAAGGGCTACATCCATCTAGAGAACAAGACATCTAGACCTATAGGGAAAATCCTTTTCCCCACTGGTAATACTAATAATATATGATATTTGTATCTGCATTAGGTCTGAAAAAAGCATGTAAGAACCGTATTACTGCAATGCATTAGAGCTTGGAAAAATGTTCACAAATTAATTGAACAAGGAAACAGTTATGTTTCTGTGTTAAAGTGGTCTTTCATGTTTACGAAATTGTTTTTTATTATGCTTTGCAGACTCTAGTAAATATGATGACATTGCTGTAGGAAAATTGATTATTAATTGGGGTGGGTGGCTATCCACCTCAAAGAATAATCACAACTCATATTAGTGTGAACCCTGAAAGTCACTAAATTACCCTGAGCTCAGCCCTCTGGTAGCTATGGGACGGAGCAGACAGGCTTAACTTAGGGCAATGTGTAAAGTATTTTGGCAGAACCAAAATAGTAATAAAGTCACAATGTAAAACAATAAAAATTCCAAACTGAATTAGACAAATAGATTAAAGTTTAATAAAGAAACGGACACAAAAATGGAAAAAAACAATAAGGTTAACAGAAGATAGAACCTTTTTGTTTTAAATAGGCCTCTTGTAGATTGTTGTATCCCTGTAGCTTGAACAGGAGGTCATTCTTATGACCCTTGGTGTCCGGTTCTTTATCCTGAATAAAATAGGGAGTGGGTTTAGTTCTTCAGGGCTTCTCTAAGGTCACAGACAGCAGCTGCAGTCTTCTGTTCTTGCTCAGGTCCAGGAGTGTTCTGAAATAGGGGCCTGGAGGTGTCTCATTTATGCTTGACATGAGCTGGTGGGTGTGAATGACTCCTGGGCACACCCTAACCAATGGGGTAAAAGTTCACAGGGCCAACCCTACCCCTTTGACATTTTCAAGATGGCGAAAATCTTCGGCCACACTCAACCTGGGCTCCGAGGGCTGGGGTGTGTGGGGAGTGTCCTATGGTAATCCTGGTGTTCTCCAATATATAAGACCAAAACACAAGTTGAAACAGCCACTGTAACCCAGTACACCCAGAGACAGAAGCAGGGCCAGACTAGGAGCCCAAAGCAGCCATGTCAAATTTTTTCAGACCCGCCCTCATACGGTGTCTAGTGAGAAGTGAGTGAGCGTGGCCACTCCAGAAGAGGAGTTTGAGATGGTTTCTTCCCCAAAGAAAATTTGGAGAAAATTGCAAAATTATGTCTTCTACAACAGACTTTGTCATTATATATTCAAATGTATTCACTTTTAAAGCATGGTTGAATGATGATCTTACAATGCAACAAGATACTCGGTCATACCTCCAGACATTCTTACAGAGAACACAAAAAAACAAATAGAGAACAGAGAACTCAAAAAATGAATCCGAGCAGTCCCCATACAGTACATAGAGAATGAGCGCAGCAAGAAAGCCAGACCACTGCAAGGGTGGTTGGGGGGTATCCCCCACAACACAATTTGAGCAAATAATGTAAAAAATGCTGCATTTTACAACACATTTTTCAATATATATTCAAACGTGTTAACTACTGAAGCATAGTAAAAGTGGTCTTCAAAATGTCTCAGTGACCTGTTATGTTCACTCTGTTAAACATGTAAGCCGGTTTTTCCGTCACATCTCGTTCATCTGCATATCTTAATCCTCATCGTTTTCCTCTTCGGCACCCTCTTTTCACTCTCTCCTTAATGCACTTCCTCACATCTCCCTCACTCACCATACACAAACACACAACGCTCCATTCCCCTTTAAGCACTGCATTTTCTTTTACTTTTGCCTTGCCAATATTTTGTCCACTGTATACCTCCTTCACACATATTTGTACAGAATCAAAATTGCAACTGGAATATGTGATTATTGTTCTATGCTCTCTGCAGACAGGTCAAGGATTGGATGACCATGCATTCTGAATACATTTTTGATCCCCTGACAGGCACTGTGAGAAACTTGTATTGCTTTTAACCTCAACTCCAGAGCTCTCAGTCATGGCTCTTAAAATACCTGGAGGTGACTCAATTTAAAGAATGCGCTATAGAAGAGTAGCATGCTACACACAATTTATTTTTTAAAACACAACATTTTGGCGATAGCTAACACTTTTAGATAATGCAAAATAAAGTAAAACGTGAAATATAAACACAAAGTAAATCGCTGACATGGATTACCTTAAAGATTTTTTACATTTGTTCCTCAGAAATTGATTAGTGCTTTAGCCCATAAAATTAAATTATATAAGGCAGTACCTTGCTGAGTGTGAAACCTCAGCCAGAGCCTTTGCTTGTCTTTTATTTCCACGATGACATAGTGGAAAAGAAAGGCAGACAACTGTGCTTTAGTCCAGTCCTTCCGACATGCACTCACCGCCCTAAAGCCTGCAGGCTGGACTGTCCTCCTGATGGCCCCCACCCTTCCAGCCTCCTGGGGAAATGCCTGGTGCCATTTGCAGCCTGCCCGGCAATGGAGAGAAGTCTGGTAGAAGAGTAGGGCCTATCAGCAACAAGACAATGGGTGCACTAAGAATTGTCTTCCCATCCCTTTCACATTCTTTCATGTGAGCCTCTATAAAGTCAGCAGACCTGTCAAGCAGTGTCAAAAAGGAAGCTCACAGCACTAACCCTGCATATTCCGTAAGGTTCAGATGAGTCATCTGTCCCATTCAGGCCAGCCTATTGTTTCCTTCTGGTATGGCTATCACACCTATTCAAAAGCTAATCCCTGGCTGGGATAAATTTGAGAGAAAATGCAAATTCACCTCCAGCAACTTTAGACGGGAGAAAGGAAAGTTTCTAAAAGTTACTTTTTAAATATTTATCGAATATCAGACTTCACCATTCAATTGGATTTTAAAAAACTATTAAAATAGTTGTTTAAATATTTTTCTAGCTAGTCCCATTCCGGATGTAGAGTATTAGGATATTAATCTGTATTCTAGTTTGCTACATAGGACAGGTAGACCAGCCACAGTGAAAAATGGCTTTAGGGAGGGTTAGTCACTGTAAGGATTTGTTCACAATAAATTTCGACATGTCCTACTTTAAAATACCATGCATCCTGCCTTGTGGATTACAAGGCCTACATGGGAGTGACTTAATATTTAAAAGTGAGGTTTTGACCTGTCAAAAGTGTTTATTTTGACAGGTCGAATTGCAGTGTTTAAACTGCCACAATTTGGCTACAGTGGTATGTGTGAAGCCATGTTTTACACTCTCACTGTTAGTGGATGGCACAATATATGCTGCAGTCCACTTGTGACATTTATTTTACGAGCCCGAGGTACATTTTATACCATATTCTTGCAACTTACAGACAAGTTCAATATGCCCGATAGACCATGTTTAAAGAGGGAGCACAGACGTTTTACTACTGGTTAGCAGGTGCACAGAGTTCTAAAAACCAGCAAAAATATAGCCTCCCACAAGAGGCTAAAAATCCAGGGTGACCATGCAGAAAATGCGGATTCCCTACAATCACCATGTACTCATATATGGTACATGTTCTCAGTCGCCTATTTTCATTTAAATCTGACATGTTTGGAGAACTAGCAATGGTCAATATACACATGGTGACAGTTGGTGTTTCTCTCATTTCCATCGATTGTGGTTAATAAACCTTGATTACAAAATATTTCTTTAGGATTTAAAGATACAAATTGACATTTAAATGGAGTAGGTCCAATACATGGTTTAAAATGTCCTTTGCTGTGAGTGCATGTAATGAAAACATTTCACCCTGTTTTAAATCTATTAGTAAGACTCCGAGCACCCGGGATTGGTATACTTATTGATAAGCTTTAATGTTAAAAAATAGTTTCTTAATTAAACTCATGCAAGTCGTGACTGGCTGAGGTTGTAAAATGTGCGCAAGCACTGAGGATCATGGAATCCAGCATCAACCATGACAAATTAGTCATGATGCGCTGACTGTTTTCTAAGCAATAATGACGTGAGACAGGTTTGCGGATTTTGCCCCCGAAATGTGCCATCAGTTCCAAGGTATCTACTGTAAAAATATATTTTAAATCAAGGCATGCAGTCCAATAGTTATAGTAGTCTTGCAAGTTGATTTGGTGGATTTTTGATTGGCTCTACAGAACGAGGCCGAAGGACCAAGCCTTAAAAGAAGCGTGAAGCAAATCTTAAATCTACATTTACAGGAATGGAACGGTTAGCTTGTAAATGCCAAGTATGAAGCCTGGCAAATTGGAGCCACCAATCCAGTCAACTGAATCATATTCTACTGTAAATATCTGTAACAGTAATCCAAAGAAAATATTTTTAGCATTTGAGTTAATATTTTGAGACAACCTGCATGTATTTAAGTCATTTTTATTCTAGTGGGAATTTTAAACTTTTTTTTTTTTTTTTTTAATTTTATTTATGAAGTTTTCATAACATAAACAACCAAAAGGTTCATCAGCATTTGTACAGGCTTACAAATCACAGGTGGGCGGAACAGCACATCACAATAATCATCAATTGACAGTTCTCCGATTACAGATAGTAATTTGACAGCAAAAATATATTTTTTACAATGCAGGGAAAGGCATCGGTCATCAAGCGTATTTAGTAAATAGGAAGTTAATGGGCCCCATATTTCACGTGGTTTAGATGCTCTTGGCAATTCCTCGGCATAGCAGGTAAGTTGATCTCGACAATACACCATGTCCTGCAACCAATGTTTGTGTCGGCGCGGTTCTACCGCCCCAATGAATAGAGACTCTACGCTTTGCCAACAGCAGCGCTATAGCCACTAATTTACGATTAATGACTTGTATATTTGTAACATTCCCCAATAAACACATTTGTGGAGTGCATTCTATTGGCTCCCCCACCATTTTTGTCAGAGTGTGCGTGACTTGCACCCAGAACTCACCGACCTTCGGACAGGCCCACGCTAAATGTTGGAAATCCGCACTTGGTGCTCTACATCTCACACAACATGCAGACTCTCTTAGACCATATTTATGAAGCTGAGCAGGTGTATAATACATTTGATGCAAATATTTAAAGTGAATAACTCTAAGATTCCCATTTACAGTCAGCTGCCCTGTCAATTTGCAGCATGTCTTCCAATCATCTACAGTCAGTAGTTCAGAAGGAATAGCATTCCACTTGCCCAGCGGCCCTTCCCACGTGGCCATCACATCCATCTGTGAAGCGTGATATAAGCGCGTGATAAGTTTGGATCTTGTTTGTCGTGTAGATTAACTGTAATGCCCCTAAGGCCTGTGGCTCCTCAGGAAATTGTGGGTATAATGTGCGTAAAGCTGCGCGCAATCTGCTGTACATGAACACCCTCATCGCAGCGTTTTTCCCTTCCTCCAGAAGAGCTGAGACGTCTATAAATTTTCCCTCACGAAACACATCCCCCATCGTGTGCATCCCTGCCTCATGGAGAACTTTAAGCGCGCCAGTCTCACTCGTCACTGAGATTCCGGTATGGTGCAAGAGTGGCATATCTGGTGCGTATAGTGGCAGCTTCTGCGCCCGCCTCCCAAGTTCCAGCCACGCGCTGACCGTACACTGCACCGTATCTATTTCCCCTTTTCAAATATAGTACTGGTATTTACAATCATAGCTTTGAGCGGTATCGGATGGACTGCGCCCGCTTCTACTGCAACATGCGGGATGAAAGCAGGAGCTTGTTGCCAATAGTAGGCATAATGTGCCTGAGCACAGAGATAGTATAGTTGTCAATCTGGAGCCGTGAACCCACCCATGTCATATGGAAGTGTTAATAATTCCCACTTCACTCTCTGCTTTTTCCCTCCCCATGCAAGCGTAATTAGTAGTGTGCGAAGCGTAGTGAAGAAATGTTGTGTTAAGCGACTGGGAATATTCATAAATTAATATAAAAACTTTGGGAGTACAATCATCTTGATCAGCGCTATCCTGTCTGCTAGTGACCGCGGTAGTTTTATCCATCTAGCCACTTGTTCTTCAAGTCGTGCGATTGCCCTCCCATAATTGGTTTGTATAACCACCTGCGAATCTTTATGAATCCATATTCCCAGGTACTTTACCGGGTTCGTGCTCCATTCCAGTGGATAACCAAGCTCTATTTGTGGCGTGCTTAAAGTCATAGGAAGAACGATCGATTTGGCCCAGTTAATACCTAGCTCTGAGTGCCACTCAAACCGTACATATTCCCGAATAAGCTGTTCTAAATATGCTTCAGGGTCACGAATGTACAGGACCATATCATCTGCGTATACATATTCCTGAATAAGCTGTTCTAAATATGCTTCAGGGTCACGAATGTACAGGACCATATCATCTGCGTACATGGATACTGCAAGGGGCCGTTGGTAAAAGCGCAATGCTGCCTGTGCATATCTTTGTCTTAAGATGCATGCTAATGGCTCCAGTACCACTGCAAATAATAGTGGCGACAATGGGCATCCCTGCCTTGTACCACGCTGTATCTCAAATGCACCAGACGTCTGCCCATTGACACACACTCGCGCTACAGGGTCAGTGTATAACAGTTTGATCCAGTTTGTGTAAACAAAGGGCACCCCCGTGCGATGTAGGACTGCAAACATATTTCCGTGAGATAGAATCAAAAGCCTTAGTGGCGTCTAGTAGGACCGCCACTGCAGGCAATGTTGGCTCTAACACATGCAGTGCTGCAAATAACGTACGCAGGTTATGTGACGTGGATCGGGTGTGCACAAACCCCGACTGGTCAGGGAGCACCATTGTGGGGAGCAGTACACGTAGTCTAGTAGCTAGCACTTTTGCCAAGATTTTAACATCAGTATTAATCAGCGATAGGGGCCTATATGAATCGCAACTGTCGGGCGTCTTTCCAGGCTTCAACAGCGCTATGATCAACGCTTCCCGAAGTGTGGCCGGAAGTCGCTGTTCTTCGTACGCCTCCATATACATCTCATGGAGACAGGGGGGCCAACAAGTCAATATATTCCTTAAAAAACTCTGCTGGTAAGCCATCTGTTCCTGTAGCCTTCCCATTAGGTAACGCGGTGATGGCCTCACGGATTTAGTCTATCGTTATTTGATGCATTAAAAAATCTTGTTGCCCCCGTGAAAGCCATACAAGCGCTATATCGTCCAGGTATTGTGGTACTTCGTCTTCTTCCGCTGTGTGCCTACTCGCGTACATAGCCTGGTAATACTGCACAAATGTGCTGAGTATCCCCGGCGTATCATAATATGTAGTGTTATCATCCGCAGTTGCTTTCACTACATGGGTTTTGGCCCATGGTTCTTCAATTCTATCGGCTAACACCTTCCCCGTAGTACCTGGCTTTCTACCTTCGCGACATGTGACGCACTTCTTGGTCCGCTATCTCGTTATACTCTGTGACCTTTATTCTAATGTCTGCTAGCGTTGCTTTGTCAGCCGTTATTTCATACTCTCGTTCAAGGCGCCCCAATTCTTGTTCAAGCTGCTTCATGGTACCTTGCAGCGACTTGAGAACCCCTGCTTGTAGCCCTATACAGACTCCGCGTATTGTCACCTTGAATGCCTCCCATATCGTTCCCACACTCTGTACTGACCCCGTATTGTGTGTGAAGTAGTCCGTGATTGCTTCCCTCACCCCTGCATGGAAGACCTGATCGAGCAGCGAGGATGATTGTAAACGCCATTGAAACTGCGGAGGTGTGTACGTGGGTATGATCATGTTTAGTAGAACTGGGGAGTGATCTGACAAGGTTTTCGGTAAATGTTGGACTACAGTAGTCCACGTATTCACATCACTCGTGGCTAGCCAAAAGTCGAGGCGCGACCACGACCGATGTACATAAGAATGGCATGTACCCTCTTTCATCCCAGGGTGCCGCAATCTCCAGATATCCAGTAGCCCCAAGTCTCTCATACCATTAGTAACAGAAAGCGCTGTCTTCTTAAGTGTGAACTCTGCAGAGGTCATGCGATCTCCTTCGGGTACCAGCACAACATTAAAGTCACCCCCACAAATAATCGCTGACGGAGGCAGTTTGTGTATCTTACCCCATAGTCTCTCATAAAAAACAGGGTCATCTGCATTAGGCCCATAAACGTTTACAATAGTCACTAGTGTGCCACATAACTTACCCTGTGCCAGTACATATCGCCCTAGTTCGTCTTCTTCTACATGTATAATTTCAAAGGGTACATTTTTTTTAATCAATATCATTACACCCCTCACATAGGAGGAGTAAGAAGACATTAAACGCACTCCAGCCCATCTAGTTGCCACTGCTTTCGCTGCGTGCCTAGTGAGGTAAGTTTCTTGCAGCAGAGCCACCTGAACATTATGCCGGTCTAAATAAGCCAACACCTGGCGTGTTTTCTTAGGGTTATTGAGGCCTCTGACATTCCATGTCATCCATGATATTATATTACCCTTAATACCTGCCCTTCCTGCCACTATCTATTGCGTTAGGCCATTGATTTGTGCCATCTGAGTGTGTATGTGCCATTATCAACAATTGCACTTTGCCCATCCTGCTGTTGCACTTATATAGTTCCCCAACTGTCCCACCCACCCACTTCAGCATCCCAATTATGCTAAGGATCCCCGTTTGAAACAAAAGAACACATTCATGCAACCGCATGTCTCTTATCCAATGATAACACCTCGTCCGGTGTCCAAAGATAACCTTAAACCAATTTGGGGTGTACCCTCTTGGGGGTCGCCAGTAGCCGTTAGAACCCATGTGGTAACAAGGGGGGGTCGGGGTAGTTATGGGAACACCCCCATCCAGCTAAACCTTTATGCACCGGAGTGCAAGCAATCATGGAGTCTCCGCACCTTTTGAATACTCAAATGGAACACCAGAGTGAATGCAGCGATATCACGAAAATCGTCACCACATGTTCAGTATACATGCTACATAGCTTATGTTCATATCTTCAGTAGTATACTAAGAGCATTAACCACATAGTATAGAAACAACAATGCTCGCCAGTTTATCTCGTATGTGCAGCAGTTCACATTCTGGCTATTGTTACCAGTCTCACTGCTCTGCGCAGCGCATGTGCTCAGTCCTCATTGTCTGCATCGTCGCCGGCTGCTCTCGATGTTTCCTGCCGCTCAATCTGGCGCACAAACTGCATGGCTTCTTTTGGTGTTGTAAAGATCTTGGCCCTGCCCTTATGCTGTTTCCGGAGCCGCGCCAGGTACAGCATTGCATATTGAATTTTCAATGTTTGCATCTTTTTCTTTACTGGATGAAATTCTCCCTGCGTTGTTGGACAGCTGCCGTGAAGTCAGGGAACAGCGCAACTTCCATGCCTTGATAATTTGTATTGCCTTTTTCCCTGGCCAGTCGGAGCGCAGTGTCACGATCACGGTAATTTAGTAGCCTGGCGATGATAGGGCGCAGCGGAGCACCGGGTACAGGCTTGGGCGCCAGGGATCTGTGTGCACGCTCCACAACCAACATGGACGAAAAATGTTCTGCCCCCAGCATGTCCTTTAGCATGGTCTCGATATACAGCTCCATTGTGCCCGTGTTGGTTGATTCAGGCACACCCGTGATCTGCAAATTAGTACGCCGTGACCTGGCTTCAAGGTCCTCATTCTTCGCCCGTATCACCGCCAAGAGTTTTTCCATTTGTGAGCAAGATGCACTTACAACCTCCACCTGGTCCTTGGTGGTAGAGATGCGCTGCTCCGCTTCAATTAGCCGCGAGCCATGTTTGTCAAGCTTCGCTGCCATGTTATCTATACGTAGATTAAGGCTGTCTATTTTGCTGTCAATCGATTGCAAACTATGTTGCATAGCGAGCATCATACGTTCTAGTTTGCTACTGGCACCTGTTTCCAGTTTCAGATCGGTATCTGAAGCAGCTTGCGTTTGGGATTTTGTGAGCCGCCGGGATTCAAAGGGAAGCTTAGATTGTTACTTATCCGTCTTGCCCATGGTTCCTTTATTGTCACGCGGTCAGGTCCGCACGTGTGAACGCCAGGTTTTATTCGGTCAGGTTTGTAGAACGCTCCTTTTAGCTCACCTCACAGCTATTAAAATCCACAGAAGGAACACGTTGGTGCAGCAACATACGTCGTTGTCTCTTTACGTAGGACGATTGAGGGTGACCCTTATTTCATATCACTGGTCGGTGCTAATATAGTACTTATGCTTATTGTGTGCTGCCCCTTGCTTCCGTCCTGCCCAATCACAAGATAGACAATTTCTATGGTTATCCTTCTCTTGGGCTAC
This sequence comes from Calotriton arnoldi, assembly GCA_963921515.1. Taxonomy (NCBI): domain Eukaryota; kingdom Metazoa; phylum Chordata; class Amphibia; order Caudata; family Salamandridae; genus Calotriton; species Calotriton arnoldi. The sequence continues at coordinate 931,212 of CAWUFW010000699.1, forward strand.
GTAATATATCTCACCACCGGATACTTTCTGAACTTCAGTGCGCTAGTATTTTACATCGTCTGTGGTATAGTCCTGTTACATCACACAGCCTTGCACGGCGGTAGATAGGGTCTCACTCACTGTGAATCAGCAGTTTTGCGTTCGCACCTTGTTGGCACCGCAAAATGTCCCATTCAGGATGCACCACGCGTTCTCCGCCACGCCACCACTCCTCACTACAATATCTGCACACAAGTGTTGATCACGCCGCTCTGCAGCCCAGCCTACAACAACCTGCAATGCAATTACTCGCTGGGCGCTTTATTCAGATTCCGAGCGCGTTGATGGAAATGCTCTGTAACCTGTATCCTGCAGCTCCTGACTTGTGTGTTCTATTTACATTAAATAGAGCCGCCAGTTAAACTTCTATTAGTTCGCAGCTGTCTCTCCAGCCGGTTGCTATTGTAGTCACTGCCAATGCGAATTGCCCAGCACAGTGCATATGGCCGATTTGTAATGTTGATCTCCAGAGTCCGCAGCTTGGGCCTCCATCGCTTTATCTAAGCTGTGTCAGAGGACAGCGACCGGGTCCGCAGAGCTCAGTGCCACCCCAGCCTGCACAAATTAACACAGAAAAAGCAATCCGCTTACCCTCGCTCACAATACGAGGCCCGCAGCTCAACGCGGTGAAGTGCTACCGTTGCAGCCAGGCAGCTCCGCCGCAGAATACGCCAGGCCGCTGCCGCGCTTTTGTAAGGACTCTAGGCCGCAAGCGTGTCGTTCCAGTGCCCGCAGCAGCAATCCACCCGCTCCACTGTCACAGCAAGTTCCGCATTGTCAGCAATTAGAGCAGCTGGGCAACACAGCAAGAGCCTACGCACTCTGCTATATCGCACTTTTGTCTAGTTCGTGGTCGGCCGCGCACCTCACATCGGCCTCCGCCGCTAGCCGCTTGGCCTCCCTCCGGCGTGCTCGCAGTATGTTGATGGCTCCTTACCGCGTTTCGCTGGGCTGATGGGCAGCGCTTGTCCTTTCCGCTGCCTGTCGCCGTCAGAACGCCAGACAGTCGCTATTTCAAGCACTCGCCAGCACCTTTAGATCCGTGATAGCGTTGGTGCGAGAACAACTCGTGGGAGCCACCATTTTGCGCAGTTCTTGCCTCTGCCAAAAACAGCTTACAGAGCTCTCAGACGGCGGCGTTCTGCTCGGCAACTCTCTCCTCTCATGCAGAGTAACTGATATATGGTCGTTTTTCCGCTGGATGGCGGCGAAAGTGAAGGATATTTGCCGGATTGTTACCCCGACCAGCAGAGCAGCACTAATGTGCGGCCATCTTGCTTTGGGCTCTCTAGCGCCCCCCCGGGAATTTTAAACTTTGAATGTAAAAAAGTTAAAGAAAACAATGACAAAGGCCTTGAGCACTTTACCTGTGAAACATGCCAGATATATGTAAACCAAGGAAGCCTTTTGTGTAAGCAGCAGCTAGGGGATCAGGGGATTCAATTTAAAACCTTAAAATGGTCAATAAAATAGTTACAATTAATAATATTTTATTAACATATCAATGAAACATGCCAAATTAAAATAATCATATACAGTTGATATACTCTGCAGTGCCTGTTGTATCTTGCACCTTTAACTCATATAAATAAGGAATAATATATTTATCACCACTTGTTCTCACGATTGCATAAAAATAAGGAAATGTTTAGCCTGCTTCACACCAAAGCCATAAGGCCTGCACCGTCAAGAATCTTAGTATGCCTAACCAAACTCCTCTGCGCTCTAATAATGCTAATTAGTTCCATCAGAATAGCGTGGATAGGCATCTAAAGTTCGCAGTAAAACTCATAAATGCAATATGATTGCAACCCACTTACTTTAGTTATTTCTACAAACTAATAAATCGTGTGATAAGTGAGTTAGTGATCGTATAACGAGAAAGGATAGTAACTTCGCTTTATGTTTTCCTAGGAGTTCTTTATAAATGGACGTCTACCCTTAAACCACTGACCAAAATACACACATAGATTAGCTGCTCTGTTTACAATATCTGTTGTCAGTGCTACTGGAATTAAGCGAAAGGGAGGGTCGAAGTATGCAACAGGATCGACTAAATTAAGTAGCAGAAAAAGCTAAATTATGCTGTGTAATGCGGCACATCTTGTAGTATTACTTCCTTATTTTAACTTTGTTACACTTTAACACTGGCCGGCAAGGGTTTCACCCCATTAGTACCAATCTAGCACCTAAATACAACAGTAAGCAATGGAAGGGGATTTCCAGTCAACCTTTCCGAAGGGTCTTATACTGCGCGGCAACATGCGTGGTCGCGTTTTTAGAACATTCGAACTGTTGGAGCTAGAAACAATTTTTTTCCATTGTTAAAATCTTCAAAATATGCAGCAAATGGTGGATTATGTGGCAAATCCATAATTAAGCCGAAAACGATGCAGCTGCAGAATCCTGTTGATGGAGCAAGGACTCAAAAATGAGACTTGCTCGAAAACAATCACCTCGTAGTATTAAATTATTAATTTTGTATTGTTATATTAACTTTGCATACACTACATGAATTAGCAAGGAAGCTTGCCTATGTGTTCTAACTAACAAGTAACGCTTGTCTTTTTCTAAAATGGCCGCTAAAGCGCGGGAACCTTACTGCGCATGTCTCAACCATATCACGTGGTGTGACGTCTTTTTTTGCTTGGTGGGAAATTTCTGCTTCTGCGCAGTGTGTATTAAAATGGCTGCTTGATGTTTTCACATGCTTCAGCTTGCTCTTGTGTTATTATTAATTTGTCGTTTTCTTAACGCTACTAATGCGGGATAGATTTATAAGTTAATGGGGATAGAGTAGAAAGAGTGGGTATACAGTGAAACATATTATTTGTGATTTTAATATTCTCTTCTTTGACTTTTATTAGTTCGTAAACTTGGGCCTGGGGTTGGTGAACTGAAAACTCGAATGACATGGGTTCCACGCATGCTCTATGAAAGACTGCCCAGAAGGAAAAAGGATGAAGTCAACCTGGACGTCGTCCAAGGCCACGACCTAATGGCCGATATTGATGTATTCATGTGTTCCTGCCAAACTTGCAACTATGTATATGAAAATTGAATAAACTTTGTCGTGAGACGGGTGGGAAATAAAGCCAATGTATTACATTTAATGGGCGGTAGTTTAAAAACAAAGGTCTTCAGAAATACGTACCAAATTAATATGGTGTGAGGATCAACCCCCTGTCCCTGTCCAATCAGAAGTAGTGGTCCAATATTTTAGCAACATTAAGGGGAGGTACATGGGCGTAGAAGGGTATAATAGATATAGTATTAGCAAATTAGAAAGGCATTGCATTAGCATTAGGACGCTGATCGAGTGCATGCTGAACCGCTGTCCAGAGAGGTCCTGAGGAGGGGGCGGTGGAGTCCATTAGAAGAAAGGCACGGGAGAATCGAGGAGAAGTCGAGTATCAGAGAGGGGAAACGACGCAGGCGTCGTTGTAGAGAGGTCACCGGTCCTGTCCTGATCCTGGAGGAGATCTTTGCTCTTCATCCTTCCGGGGTCCTAATCTTTCCAACTCCTTGGCCAAGGGTTTGGTTCTCGCATTTAGGTAAATAATAAATGCAACCTTTAGTTGCGCTGCTGTCTCTATCTTCTCCTTTCTGAGGGACCGTCATTAATCAATAATTATTTTTCTCTACTTCATCTGTGATGTGCGATTAAGTACCATGTGTTTCTGTAATTTACTCTGCTAAATCTTTAGATAAACATTTTAAAACTTCCTGACTCAGTGGTTATTTCAGGATTATGTACTATAATGAATGTCACTCATTTTAAACTTCCCAATTAGCAAAGGATTCATTGGTAAGTCATTACTCTTCAATCGGAAGGTAATTGGTAGCAGGGATTTTGATAAAGAGTAACAACTGATAAAACCCAGCGTAAGTATTAGCGTAGAATGAATGTATGGGCCCAAGTGAGTATCTGGTGTATGAATGCTGTTTGCTAATATCGCGCTGGATCAGTTTTCTGGTAATCAGAGGATGGTTACTCTTTGTTAATTGGGTAATGAGAATTTTATTTTTATGAACCAACATCTGTGTATTCAAAGTTTGTTTTATGTTGTCTAGAATCCCCGGGGAAAATTGAACAGCGGTTGGTAAGTGGAAGCCATACAGCAGTGAGGTTATCTGTCAGGCAGAAATAGTACTGAAAAGTTAAGCAGGACTATCAGTACTGGTTAGGGAATCTGTGCGTGTGAGTAATAGCAAAAGAGTACGCTGGTGAAAAATTGATGTTATATCACCTAGAAAGGGTAACATTGAAGAAGTAACAGGTACTTCTGGAGCTTGTGTGAAGAGTAAACGGAAGGGTTTTACTCGTAGTGTATGTTTAATAAACGGAAAGGGTTTACTAAGTGAGAGAAAACTATCTTTTCTAATTTAGAGAAACTGGCACGATAGCGAATGTTTTATGTTGTTACTGAAATTTAATTAAAGATTTATAGAGAAAATAAACTTTGCGTACGTTTTTGTAAAGGGAGGGTCAGCTACCGGAGAGGGAGCTGACGTCATAAACGCCGCGCTGGGATTGGTTGAAACAGCGGGTGTGGAACGACTCTTGTAAAGGAGGGGTCAGTAGTCAGGAGCAGTACTGACGTCACAGGTGCCGCGCTGGGATTGGTTGAAACAGCGAGGGTCAGAGAAGCGCAGATTGTAAAGAGGGGTTGACAGACAAACGTCACCGAAAGGCCGCGTTAGGATTGGTTCAGAAATAAAAGTTAGCAGACACTTGATTGGTTGATATTTTAGAAGCTAAAATCTTAGTGGATAGAGATTGCATGTTAGAACGCGATCCGACTTTAACAGGAACTCGTCCGGATAGGAGATTCCTGGGTTTTGCAGAATATAATTATATACATCGAGATTTGCCCAAGATGTACGGAGAAAAGAGAAAAATGTCCTTTCTGCAAAAGATTAAGAACTATTTTAAAAAGGATAAACCAATCAAAACTAGGAAGGAATTATCATTCCACCAGCTAAAACGCCCGCTTCATTCATGATGATGGAGAGAGGTTATCATACTTGTGTATGGATAGAGAATTGGATAGAATATACCAAAAATGATGGGATATTAGCATTTCCCGAGAATGGTACCTTTAATGGAAGAATTCTTCAAAATTTGAGATTGAGGATGAATGACTTAGAACCCAGACCTAGATTAACTCAATACGAAGCCTTAGAGGAATGGGAAACCGAGGCATTTGAGCGTGACCGATCGAGGAGTAATAGGGGTTATCGAGGATTTTTCCCCAGATACCAACATGAGAATAGGGACGGTCAGATGAAACAGTGGAGGAGAGCAATGCTTACAGAAGGATGATATCCAATATTTACGGAAGAAGATCAGATAGGTGAAGAAGAAGCAGCTCAGGGAAAAGAAGAACATACAATAAAAGAACCTGAGCAGGACCAGATAGGGAAAGGAAACTGGACTCAAAATAATGAAGAACCAACAAGTTTTGAGCAGGGAAAGACAGGTTTAGAAGAATCCGGTCAGGCTGCAGAAGTACAAAGTGCAATAAGCCCTGATCAGAACCAGTTAGATCTAGAAAATCACACAGAAGAAAAAGATCTCGAGAAACATGAGCATGAAGAATTAAACAAAGAACAAGGTCAATGATTGGAAACTCACGGAGGAGCTGCAGAAGAAAAACAAATAAGGCCTGGAAAAGAGCAAGAAAGAAAAACAGTAATTGCAGAAAACGAAAAGGGGTTGAACAGTGAAAATAAAGAGATTGCTGAAGACAAAAATAAGGAAACCTTGCAAACAAAGAAAACAAGAAAAGGTGATCATTGGCCTAGTGTCATTAAAAGAGTAAAATACCACATAACAACCAGAAGTGAAGATCCAGATCAAGTAAATGAAGTAACAAGTCAAACCGAACAAGAAAACAGAACTAAGAAAAGAAGAAGCAAGAGACTGAAACTTGTGAATAACAAATTCAAGGGTCCTGATTGGACTTACATTATACTTGAAGATTACGAGAGCTCAGAGTCAAGTGAAAGTGGTGACGAAGGAACAAGTGCAGAATTGACATACGAGAAAGAAACAAGACCACCTTGACTACGCAAAAGAGTGATATAAAGAAAAACGAAAAATAGATAAGAAGAGCAATCTTCCTTGTCGAAATGTCTGATGATAGAGTTGCTGGGAGACCAAAACAGAGATGTTGTAGAAGATGCTGTGCAATATGCATATGTAGTCTAGTAATGGTGCTTATAGTATGGTTAGTTCTGATTGTAGCAGTCCCTTATCTTATGATAATGGATAAAAAGATTAACAACGAAACTAAAGGAAAGACAGCACACATGAAGGGAAATAGAGTAGAACTAATGGCAGAAAATGAACCAGAATTTCATCATGAAATAACTGATAACGACACTAGTTTAAATGTTTTCACAAAGTTATTATTTCAATATGTAGATACCATGGAAGTTAGTAACTGTTATGTTTGTATGAAGTTACCCGAATCAGTAGCAGAAGGATTAACACATCATCACTTACCATTGACATATGGCATATCATGTAGTGTATTAGCTAGTTTATTTGATAGAACAGGGAGACTTCAATATTATTATTCAAACATAGATGTGATATTTTCTGAGGTTCCGATTCGAAAGACTATGAACCCAGTGCTTAGTAGTCAAGACGCACAGTTTATGGGAGAATTTTTCTTAACAATGAAATCGATAGACATAACACATGCACATAGACACAATCTAACATGTTCTTTACACGAAGAAGAAAATATATTTTTGAATTTAGTAGAAGATAGAAGACAAGATTTTCAAAAGAAAGCTTCTGAGCATAAGGCTCATTTGCCACCTTGGGCTGAGAAAGAAGGGAGTTACACACCTGGCAAGGCTCAAGCTGCTATGGCTCTGGATTTTGTAAAGACGGGGAAAATTTGTCTACATAGACTAAGGACTGATTATAACAATGTTTTCATTGGTACCAGTGAATGTGAACACAATTTCTTAATTCTTGGAGGTTGGGGAATCAAAGGAGGAACAGATTCAGTCTTTCCTGGAATCTATTATGTATGCGGGAATAAGGCTTACTTTAGGCTTCCTGCACGGTGGTATGGAAGTTGTTATTTTGGAATAGTATTTCCAAAGATATACCACGTAAAAAGAAACACTGGGAGCAATGAAAACAATGGCGAATTAACACGTAGTAAAAGAGCTAGTTTTTCTGAAATTGTAGGTGATATATTTGGTGCATTGATACCTTCGGTGGGAATAATTCTGAACTCAAGGAAAATATGTAAATTGTCTACAGTAGTTGATCGTTTATCAACTGACACTGCTGGAGGATTTCTAATGATTAATGCAGAAATGGTTGCGATTAGATCTATGGTAATGCAAAATCGACTTGCTCTTGATATTTTATTGGCAAAAGAGGGCGGAGTCTGTAAATTACTGAAGTCGAAACATTGTTGCACTTACATTCCTGATAAAAGTGCAGAAATTGGAACGTATATACAGAATATAACTAAACTTGAGAAGGAACTTAAACCACTGGAAGTTGATAGTGTATGGGAAAGATTGACAAGTAGTATTGCGTCAATTGGTACCTGGTTTTCTAATGTAGGAAAAGGGCTTATAGGTCAAATACTAGTACCTTTAGCAGGAATAGCAATGATAGTACTGACGATAATAATATGGTGCAAATGTTGTAGAAAGAATTAATCATATAGTGTGACAGGAAGAGGAAAGAAGAGAAAAATTGATGAAATTGAACTTGAGGATGTGAGAAGTGAATTATACAAGAAATTGAAAGGGAATGTTAAAAATAGAAAATGTAAAAATGAGAATGAGACAATTTGCTAGAAGTTGGCACCTGATTGAGGGTAGTATTTTGATGGCTCTTAACGCCATCAGAGAGGGGATTGATGGAGCAAGGACTCAAAAATGAGACTTGCTCGAATACAATCACCTCATAGTATTAAATTATTAATTTTGTATTGTTATATTAACTTTGCATACACTACATGAATTAGCAAGGAAGCTTGCCTATGTGTTCTAACTAACAAGTAACGCTTGTCTTTTTCTAAAATGGCCGCTAAAGCGCGGGAACCTTACTGCGCATGTCTCAACCATATCACGTGGTGTGACGTCTTTTTTTGCTTGGTGGGAAATTTCTGCTTCTGCGCAGTGTGTATTAAAATGGCTGCTTGATGTTTTCACATGCTTCAGCTTGCTCTTGTGTTATTATTAATTTGTCGTTTTCTTAACGCTACTAATGCGGGATAGATATATAAGTAAATGGGGATAGAGTAGAAAGAGTGGGTATACAGTGAAACATATTATTTGTGATTTTAATATTCTCTTCTTTGACTTTTATTAGTTCGTAAACTTGGGCCTGGGGTTGGTGAACTGAAAACTCGAATGACGTGGGTTCCACGCATGCTCTATGAAAGACTGCCCAGAAGGAAAAAGGATGAAGTCAACCGGGACGTCGTCCAAGGCCACGACCTAATGGCCGATATTGATGTATTCATGTGTTCCTGCCAAACTTGCAACTATGTATATGAAAATTGAATAAACTTTGTCGTGAGACGGGTGGGAAATAAAGCCAATGTATTACATTTAATGGGCGGTAGTTAAAAACAAAGGTCTTCAGAAATACGTACCAAATTAATATGGTGGGAGGATCAACCCCCTGTCCCTGTCCAATCAGAAGTAGTGGTCCCATATTTTAGCAACATTAAGGGGAGGTACATGGGCGTAGAAGGGTATAATAGTTATAGTATTAGCAAATTAGAAAGGCATTGCATTAGCATTAGGACGCTGATCGAGTGCATGCTGAACCGCTGTCCAGAGAGGTCCTGAGGAGGGGGCGGTGGAGTCCATTAGAAGAAAGGCACGGGAGAATCGAGGAGAAGTCGAGTATCAGAGAGGGGAACAACGCAGGCGTCGTTGTAGAGAGGTCACCAGTCCTGTCCTGATCCTGGAGGAGATCTTTGCTCTTCATCCTTCCGGGGTCCTAATCTTTCCAACTCCTTGGCCAAGGGTTTGGTTCTCGCATTTAGGTAAATAATAAATGCAACCTTTAGTTGCGCTGCTGTCTCTATCTTCTCCTTTCTGAGGGACCGTCATTAATCAATAATTATTTTTCTCTACTTCATCTGTGATGTGCGATTAAGTACCATGTGTTTCTGTAATTTACTCTGCTAAACCTTTAGATAAACATTTTAAAACTTCCTGACTCAGTGGTTATTTCAGGATTATGTACTATAATGAATGTCACTCATTTTAAACTTCCCAATTAGCAAAGGATTCATTGGTAAGTCATTACTCTTCAATCGGAAGGTAATTGGTAGCAGGGATTTTGATAAAGAGTAACAACTGATAAAACCCAGCGTAAGTATTAGGGTAGTATGAGTGTATGGGCCCAAGTGAGTATCTGGTGTATGAATGCTGTTTGCTAATATCGCGCTGGATCACTGTAATTCTGGTGGTCCTCGATTTAGCCTTACCTCAAAGCAGGAGTTGCAGAAGTTTTATGTTTTTGTTTCGTTTGGTTTCTTAATTAGCATTTTGGTCAGGGTAAAAAATTTGGTTTTGAAGGTACGGATCTATGCAGGTAACTTTGAGAATCCTTGCCAGAAGAGAGCAGTCTTTTGTTCGACTGCCCAGATGTTTGTTTCGAATTCATGGAACCACTGAGCTGTGTTGCTGTTTCCAACCAGCCTCGTTTGGTTTCGAAATGAGCATTTTGGTCAGGGTAAAAAATTTGGTTTTGAAGGTACGGATCTATGCAGGTAACTTTGAGAATCCTTGCCAGAAGAGAGCAGTCTTTTGTTCGACTGCCCAGATGTTTGTTTCGAATTCATGGAACCACTGAGCTGTGTTGCTGTTTCCAACCAGCCTCTTCCCTAAATTCAGCATGCATGATTCGAAAGGTTTCCGCTGTGAGATCACCCCAACTTTTCTTCTCTTAGATTATGAGTTTAATGATTGTACCCATGCATACAGTCACCGGTCTCTGGGCGGCGCAGAATAGCAGTGCTGCAGCTGCTATGTTGACCTGTGTACACAGTGTGGAAGTTATTCCACATCTGAATTGTATATGTGCATTTTATATTATGTGCTACACATTGGAATTCGCACGTGTATTAACATGGAGCTATTGTAATCGAAACAAAATCATTATGTGTTTTAATGTGTTTTTCTGGCTTAGGCTAAATACAGCCTTGACTTCATCTTTGTTAAAATGGCTATATCATGATGTTCATTGCATGTTTAGATTTTCTCATTTGACACCACACACAGCAGGATGTGTACAGTTTATTTTGCTGGAGGAAGTCCTTTTGCTACTTTTCAAGCTCTTCCTGCTTGCATTCATTCACAATTGTTTTCTGTTGCTTATGTAACTAGTTTGTTCTAACACCTCTGGATGGTGTTAGGTCAGAAGGGGCGAGTCAATATTCATTAAGTGGGTTAGTGCTAAGATGGTAGGGTTATATGAGGTTTTAGAATATTGCAGTGTGATTTGTTGAAATTATTGATAATTTTGCTCACACCATGGTGACTTGGCAGTTTCCATTATTTTCAATGCTGAAAATGGCTATATAAACCTCTTTTTTTGTGCTGAGACGGAGACTTTATAGGCGGCTAGTATGTATGTTGTCTGTTTTCATATTGATTTTCTGCTCAATTAAGATTGTGTATTTTTCCTCATTTTTGATTATTACTGTATAATATCTCTAACTAATAACTTTGACGACAATTGATTCCTGTGTCTTTGATTGACTCAATGAGATTTACTGCTGCGTTGGCATTTTCTATTTTTCCGTATTGCCCTTTAAAGTGCAATAAAACTTTATGGCTTTTCTAAATTTCTGATCTCTAACTCCCTTTTTGAGTCAATCCTTTCTTATTGACTGCATTTGAAATGCTCCTTAAATCTTGTCTTTATGGCACGTTTCCTCTTAGTCCTCGTACCCTCAATTAGGCACCATTATCATGCAGATTATCTAAGGGATAGCGCACTCACAGCAGCATGTGTATTGCTAGGATATCGAAAGTGGGTAAGCCACCAGTTTAACAGGGAGAGCTGAGCTAGAGCCATGACAAGGGTTTGGCTTGGCTCTAAGAGCCAGTGCGTGAGCTAAGCAATTAAAATGCTTGACATATAAATCATGCAAAATCCATCTTGTAAAAATATGATAGTTTGTTAAAAATTTTAAAAAGTGTATTTTTTCAACACGGGAAGAGTTTCACTATAGTACATCAAATTACATCACTCTAGAGAGGTATTTATTAAAATGTATAGTTTATAAATATGAACTTAGAAAAAATTGTGTTATACCTTTAAGCTTGGCTAGGTTTTACCAAGCTTAAGAATGTTACTGCATCAGTGTTCTTTATTCTTTGTTATGCCTCAAGTGTGGGGATGCCAGGCTAGTCAGTTACCACTGGCAGGTGACGGAGTACCACGCTGGGGTCGTTTCTTGGATAAAACATATCATATATTTAATCCTGTGGGTCCTGTACTTTACAAAATTGGCGATGAGAATGGGACGTTTTCCCTGATTAGGGGAAGAAAAGATAGTGCCAAGATGATTCCTGCTTGAATAAAAGAATTCATTTGTGATGAGATTAATGACAATTTCAGTAAGAGGGAAAATGAGGATAACATGAATTAGGTCAAAGTGAAATCTGACTGTGTAGGGAAACTCCTGATGATGTTTTCTGGACAGTACAAAGTCAAAGAGGTGCATGATTTGTTTATAGTGTTGAAAAATGGTGAACGGTGAAATTTGAAGTACAGTTGCATTGTATGGGAGAGCAGTTGAGGTGAGTGATTGTGAATGAAAAGGCTATAGTAGTTTTATGATGATGGATTACTGTGAGGTTCTAGAGTGGTCAAATGAGAGCCAAGGTATTTTCAATATGGGATACCAAAATAGAAGAGTGGCTTGGGAAGATGGTATTGGGAGCAAGATGGTGGGTTTGTGAGGTATTGTGACTTTACGAGAGGCATTGGGACTGTACGAGAGGGATGTGAGCAGGTGAGAGAACCGAGACTACATAGACCTCCAGCTTATTTACGAGATTTTGTAAGATGAATTTCTCCAGGTTTGTTATACCTTTAAGCTTGGCTAGATTTACCAAGCTTAAGAATGTGATTGCATAAATGTTCTTTATTCTTTGTTGTGCCTTAAGTGTGGAGATTCAAGGATAGTCAGTTGTCCACTTGCTGGTAAGGAAGCACTATACTGGGCTCTGTTGTTAAAACTCATCATATATAATCTTCTGGCTCCTGTACTTTACAAAATATTCATGCTCTCTTCTTCCCTGTCGACAAAGCCATTAGTGAACTAAGAGGCAGCTCAATTGTCATGCACACCCTAGATGTTGGTTAGATTCTTATACATGGAGCAACATTTACTCCTAAGACGTTAAGGACTGCTGAAAGGAGCACTTGAGCCGGAACTGAAGGTACTTGAAGTAGTATTTATTAGGTGCACGCAGTGCGACTGGTCTGGACAACACGAAACAGTAACTGTGTTCAAGCCTCATTAATATTCTATGAGCTCCCCAAAAAACAGTCTCCCCAGAAACCATGCACCCGCACTGGATTCCAATCTTAGAACCCAACACAGCTCCTCCCTTTTAATACCGAACACAAAATACCCAACCAACCCTCAACACTGATAACCTCCAGAGCGCATAAAACGCTGCCTGCAAATTCAGGAAAGAAACATAAAAGAAATATAAAGGAATAACAGATGTATACAACACCTATACCCAAAACTATGTACATAAATAGTGAAATTGCCTCATATGAAACCCTAGAAGACAGGACATAAATTTTACATCTTCACATAGTCCTTCAGCCACACTTGTGGCCCTCTTTGTCTTTCTGACTTCAAGGATCTTTCCACCCCATCATACCTTATTGCTTTTTCTGGCGCATCGGAAGAATTTGTAACATAGTCCTTCAGCCCCACAGGCAGTCTACTCTCTCTTCCCAACATCACAGATCTTTCCACCCCATCAGAGCTCATCTGTTCACTTGGCACTTCAGACGCACTTGACACACCATGCTGTTAGGATAGTTTTTCTTTATTCCACTACATGCCATCACTCAATTGAACCATACTGTTCTTAGCTGAAATAACTTGCATGGGCACAGAAAACCTAGAGTGACCCTTAGGAACTGTACCGGGAAGTCTCACTCTGACCCAATCACCCACTTTAAAAACTGCTTGACGTCTTCCTGCAAGATTCCTCTCACTCACATATTTACTTTGTGCTTTGGCTAGACTTTCCTTAACCCGTCGTAACTTGTTGCATCACACATCCAAGGCCTAACTAGTTTGGTGGCCGCCAATCTACCCCGTAACAAATTAAATGGTGATATATTGGTGGAAGCATTAGGAGTAGTACGTAAAGCCCATAATAAATCCTTGAGTTCCCTCTTCCATTTCAAGCCGCTGGCAACAGACAATTGAATGTTTTCCTTAATAATTCTTTTGCATCTCTTCACCAGTCCATTGCTGCGGGGATGATATAAAGAAGTTGTGATATGTTTGGTGACCCAGTGAGACAAAGGTTTGGGAATTCACCAGACACAAATTGCACCCCATTATCAATGATGAGTTCCAATGGGGCACCCTCCCTCATAAACACCCCCTGTAAGAACTCAACCACCCTCTCATTATCAGCCCCTTCGACAAACTTCACTTCCAACCATCCGGTAGTATAGTCTACCAAAACAACACCATATCTGTTTCGCTCATCCAGAACATACAAAGGTCTAATTATGTCTAACCCTAGTTTCACCCAAGGCTTCTCAGGTACCGGTATGGCTTCCACAGGGTTGGGAAAATTAGCCTGGGTCTTAGCACTAGTCACACAAGCTATACACTCCCTCACAAAATGCCCCACATCCCGGTCCATCCCAGGCCACCAAACCCCTCCCTGGTTCTTCTTTTCATTGCCCCTTTGAAGGAACGTAACATTTCTGTGATGTTCGGCAAAGGGTGTCTGTCCACTCAAATATTCTCATTGAGATCCCTCAAGTGTATGCACATCCTCAAACTTCCATTTGGCTTCCTGTCCAAAACTATGGGTGACAACCATTCTGAACTCTCTATAGGTTCAATTATGCCTTGTTCACGTAAATATTCTAACTCCCGTTCCATCTCCTTCCTCATGGCAAATGGCACATGTCTAGGCTTGTGAACAATTGACTTCACACCCTCTTTCAACACAATGCGATGTGAAAAACCTTTGATTTATCCCAATTTCTGACTGAAAACCCCCGGAAAAGCCTTCTCCCACACCTGCTCTTCCACTGACCACATGTATTTGCATTCACCCTTTAATAGTATTTGTTCCTGACTATTAGGATTTAGAATGATCCCTAAATTCCTTTGTTCCAGCCATCCCAAAAGACATGACCCATCCTTAGCTACATACACAGTGGCGGGCGTAGATCTGCCCTTGAAACCTAAGTTGCAATCAAATTCACCCAAGACTTCCACTGGTTTACCCCCATATGCTATAGGTTTAATCTGAGAGTTCTTCAATGGGTAATTCTGCAACTTAATCCGCTCTTCTGGACCAATCAGGGTGAAAAATGAACCTGAGTCCGCCATCATGCGAACAGGAACACCCTCAATGTCTTCCAGACAAACCAGTCTTTTGACAGTATTGTAATCTACTTTCAAAACATCGTTCACTTCTAAACTGGCGCCATCCGCATTCAAAATCATCATAATTTGACTCTCCTGCTCACTATCTGAGCTCGAACGTGTTTCCGACGCATTATTGATGGATTGCATTTTTTGTGGTTTACCCGTTGCCAATAAAGGTTTAGACCTGCACATTTTCGCAAAGTGACCCCTCTTTTTGCACTTAGCGCACCCTTTATCCGTAGCTGGACACGAAATGGCATTAACTAAATGGTTTCTACTGCCACACCTATAACACTCTAACACCCTCTGTTTTGTGTCTATTTCCCACTCTTTCTTTTTAACTGCCACATCCGAATATACAGCTTGGACTTTAGTTTCTAAAGCCATTTGATCCATGTACATCACAGCGGTCTCTACCCCTTTAGCTATCTCTAATGCCTTATCTAAAGTTATTTTTCTGTACTCAACAACTTCTCTTGAATCTTTTTACTAGTAGTTTTCTCAACCATCTGATCACGTAGCATCTCCTCTTTAAATGCTTTATAGTCACATGTTGCAGCAAATACCCTCAGGTCACTCCGAAGATTCCCCACCTACTCCCCCGGCAGTTGATTCCTCATATAAAACATGTCATTCCATTATAACATTACGCTTTTTCTTAGCCCTAGTGTCCAACATCCTAATTGCAGAGGCATATTCATCAATTTCATCATCTTTGTCATATACAATGACTGAGGGTATATGTTTAAGATTTTTTCGATATTCAGTCCCAATAGAATGCCGACATTAAAGCCAGTTTCTTCTTTTGGGTAACATTTTCTCCATCAATGGCTTCCATATAGGCCTCAAACCCTTCTAACCATAATTCTCATTCCACAGAAGGATTCCCTGGAGTGACCAAAAATGGAGATGGAGGCACTACAGCCTGTTGCATTATGTTGAAAATTAAAATAGAGGGAAATGCAACCAACTAGAAATCCCCCCACTACAATGAATTAATATGAGGGTGGAGAGACACTAATATTAAAACTGTTGATGCAAAGGTGTGCAAATCACCTCAACTTGCACAACATTGTGAGTGCCAAAACAAAAGATTAGGTGTGCGTATAACCGAAGTGAATGCACCATAATACTTAGTTGCTGTTTGAGTCTGTAGGTGTGTGCATCACCGGTAAGATAACTAACAGCACAGTAACAAAGCAGCCGAAATCTCCACTTGGTGTGCGAATCACCAATGCGTTTTTAAATGTGAGCACACAAGAGCAGCTTCAACAAATTCCACACTTTAATACCACAGCCGGAGTGAATTCCAAGAACGAGACTGGTAGCATAAGGTTGCCAGGCAATGGCCGAAATGACGTGGCCCTCTGCCGCACGTTGCCACGAAGACGGAGGGATGCAAACACATGGTTGCAAAGCAACGTGACGATCCGTGCTAAAAGAAATTGCTAGGATACACCCTGGATGGCGTGCGCTTCGCCAGAGGCCACTGCTTAACAAGCAGGCCCGAACTGGTTGCTAGGCGACAAGCAGACGGCAATGTGCCTGAACAAACCGCCGCCGTAAACAAACAACAGTTGTAAACAAAACGAAGAAAGGAGCACTTATCTGGAAAGCTCCTATACAAACGCTTCTGCCATCATGAAGTCGAATTCTTCATGGAACGGGGAATGTAAACAAACTGCCACAGTTTGTAAACGCCGACACAGCACAGCAGGAAGCCTGTCAAGCCAGCCGCAAGGTTCAGACCGATCGTCGCCACTGAAAGGATTACTGGAGCTGGAACTGAAGTACTTGAAGTATTTATTAGTTGCACGCTGTGCGACTAGTCTGGAGAACACGAAACAGCAACTGCCTTTCAAGATCCTTTAACATTCTATGACCTCTCCAACAACAGTCTCCCCGGAAACCAGGCACCCGCACTGGATTCCAATCTTAGAATCCAACAACTGCCCATATCCTGAACACACACATTTGAAGGTGCTCTCATGTAATAATTAAGAAAAAGGAGGCTCAGAGAAATAAAATATTTGCCTAGAATCACGCAGTTTGGTCAAGTGAGGAAGCCGGATTCTCCCCCAGCAGATGGCGGCCCTCAACATTTTGAACACATGCAGAATGATGTCTGTCAGAATTCACATATTCTCTCACTCATCCACCAATAAATTCCTCTTTGTAAGTTAAGCACCCGCTCAAGATATCTCTATGTAACTTACATGTCACTCATGCCATAAATGCACATGTTCTTTGACTAATGAAAGTTGGTATTAGTCTGCTCTTCTGAATCTTTTCTGTAGGGAATGGACACCCTACACAAATGAAAGTTAAATAAGCTCCTTTATAATGCGACCAAGCGCTCCGTGTCTTCCAAGCAACTGATTTCTCCAGCTGTAATTTCTCACATTCTAACTTCAACATTTCATGTTCTAATAGTGTCATTACTTCCATTACCTCACCTCTGAACATCTCCCCCTTTTAAACACAAATAAAAACCCTTATATACATCACATTGAAAAAGCGCAATCATTGCATTGATACATTAAAAATAGTGAAGTTCACTGTATAGCCTATGGGTAAAAAGAAGCAGGTATATAATTTTGCTTAATTGTTGGTTCACAAAGATAATCCCCTAACTTCATGGGGCGCTTAATCTCTTTGGTTTTCTAGTCAGTTCATCAGTGGAAGGCACAGAAATGGAATTTAAATCAATTCCACCATCTTCTTGACCCAGTTTTTTTCATCACACCTTGACTGATCGTCCGCTTGTCTACCCCGCTATTATTTTGTTGTTCACAACACACTCTTGGTGCTCTGTAATTACAATATCTTCTTCCAGATTGTGTGTGCTACCATTTCGTTTCTCCGTCATTTCTACTCTGCATTGTTCAGAACGCAAAATTACTCTCTTTAAACTCCACACCCTACCATCTTCTAATCTGACTGCATTATTTAACACTTGTTTAATGCGTTTAGGTTCAAAGTAAGTACTAACTCCCTTGGGAATTATGCCTGGTTTCTTAATTCTAACTCACCGTCCAACCTTTCAGTTGCTGTGTTTAACCCCATGTTTCCTGTCGTAGTATTTTTGTATTCTTGTTTGTTTATTCATTTTTCTCTGACCTTTCTCAAAGACCAGGTCACACTCTTAGGAGTGGGTAACCAACCAGGATTAAACTTTGATCTAGGTTTCCTTCCTTTCATGAATTAAAATGGAGAAAACCCTGTGCATTCCACTTCCGTTGATCTATAGGACAAAAGAATTTTATACACTTTCGTTAGCCAACAAGAATTGTTTTCTAATGCTAACTGAATGGCCCCTTTGAGAAATCTATTAAAGTGTTCTACCATTCCATTACCACTTGGATTGTAAAGGAATGTTGTCCCATGGCAAACCCCACATTTTTAAAACTATTCCTTAGCTTTGTCTGAGACAAATTGTACACCATTGTCACCCAGTAAAATTCTGGGTATCCCTTCATTCTGGAAAACCTTGTCCATGAACCCTAGTATTGTATCCGCAATTATTATTTTTTAAACAATTTGGATTCAAGGCCACTGGGAAAATACATCCATCAATACTACAATATATTTTTGAGTATTCCCAATTGGCCCCATAATGTCAACTGCCACTTTTTCCGAAGGAGCTTTCGAGCACTCAAATGTATTGCTCATAGGAGGTCTCAATGTCTTCAAGGATTAATCAGCTGACATGTGAACATGGCATTTTCTGGCTTGCCTTTCTACCTCATTATCAATACCTGGCCACCAATATAAACCTTTAATTGTTGATTTCGTGTTTATTGTTCCTAGGGGCCCCTCATGGAGGAATTATCTTTTCCCCTCTAACTAAGAATACTGCCACAATTGCCAATTCACTGCGTACCTCCCAGAATGCTCTGAGTTCTACCATATCACTTTTATTGGCCCATCCCTCCTTCACAAAGTCAATACTTTAAAAAAAAATCTTGATCTTTCTCATTCTCTGCTTGCTATTCCTCCAGATTTAAGGAGTGTTCCCCTGTTTAAAGCATCCACACAATTTTTTCACTTTCCAACAAATCCTCCTGATTTTCTAGTAATGTAGTGGGCATCCTAGATAAAATTCTGCTAATGCATTTTTCTTTCCAGGTAAATACTCAACTTTGTACACAAAGTCTAACATGCGCTTGGATAGCCGGGCTAACCTAGATGATACTCTTGACATTCCCACCGTAGTCAAAAGTTTAATAACAGTTTATGGTCACATCTAACAATCACCTCCTCACCCCATACAAACAAAAAAAAATGTTCCAACGCCCATACGCCGGCTAGTGCTTCTCTATCACTGCATAGTTCTCTTCTGAAGGTGATAATGCTTGTGAAGCAAACACACTGCACTATATCTTTCAGACAAAACTGCTCCCAGACCTTTGCTACTGACATCTGTAGTCACTATGCTAGTACACGGGATGAAACCCTTCTAGAGCAGGTTCAGAACAAATTTCCTCCTTGATATTATCAAATCCTTGCTTACATTTATCTTAGCACATAAACTTCATATTTGTTTTTAGCATCCTCCTCACTTGGAAAGTTTTCATGGAAAAATTCCACACAAATTTCGAAAAGAATTCCACTAACCCTAAAGATGTCCTGAAGTCCTCTTTATTCTGTGGATACGGAGCCTCTTTAATAGCTAGTAACAAACCTTTCTTAGGTTTGACTCCACATCCGCTAATCTCATGACCTAAGTCTCTCCCTAAGGGGAGAGGATGTGGTCTCACGGCTAGACTGCCGACTTTGGAGCTGGGAAACCAAGGTTCGAGCCTTGGGGTCGACTCCACATCCTGTGACTCTGGGCAAATCACTTCATCTCCCTGTGCCTACCAAAAAAATGAATGTGTCCTTGTGTAATGTAACTGGTGCTCATGTAAAGCACTCCAATACCTTCAAGTCGAGTTCGCGCTATATAAATCTGCAAAAAAAAAATAAGTAAGTTAAATGTTTATTAGCAAATTTATATTTGGCATATTCAACTGTAAGACCTTGAATTTCTAGAACTTCTAGTATTTGTTCTAGTTCTTTGTCTCTTCCCATAACTAATATGTCGTCTTGGAAAAATAAAATCCCTTTCATTTTTCTAAACAGATTAAACATAAGGCGTTGGAACACTGCCTCCGCTGACGCTAAGCCCAAAGGCATTCTTTTAAACTGAAAGTACCCTACTTGAGTAATGAACGCTGTGTATTTCTTGCTCTCTTTATGATGAGGTATTTGTTGGTAGGCAGCAGATAGATCCAGGGTGGAAAATACTTCCATAGCCCTTGTCATAGTTTGCATTTCACGTATCCTGGGTAAAGGTAACTGATCTACTACAATTTTATCATTTAGATTATGTAGATCAATGCACAGCCTCACTTTACCATTGGCTTTGCACCCAACCACTAATGGGGCTAACCACTCCCCTGCTTCTACTTCCTCTATGATTCCAGCATCAACTAATCATGTTTACTCCTTCAACGTCTTCATCCCTGACTGTCATTGGTACATTCCTTGCTTTGTGGGCTTTAGGAATAGCTTTGTCTTTGAGAATGATTTTGTGTTCAAAATGTTTCAACCTTCCAATGTTTCCATTGAACACATTGGGAAATGTCTTCATCATTGCCTTTTCCATTACTTCTCCTTCATCCACAATCAAAACCCGTTCTTTATTTCTCGGGTCTAAAATTATATGTAAATTCTTTTGATCCTACCACCCAAGGACTGATGGGCCCTTCCTTGCAACAAATAATTTTCCACAAGCCTTCCTATTCTTGAATCCGAAAATCAATCTCCTGTATCCAATCATGTCCATAGTCTCACCCGTATAACTTTCTGGTGCAATATCAGAATTCCTTAGGAGAGAACCTAATTTATTTTCAAAGTTATTTTTCCATATCTTTTTGTTCACAATAGGGTGTAGGGTGAGGGTGAACCAGAGTCTGCTGCAGTATGTATACCTACACCCCCCTACTTAATGAAACATATCTGATAGAGACATCTAGCTGCAGATTCCTTACTTTAGAATCCTCCCCAGGGGCAAGACTGGATCCAGAATTTGTTCCCCACAGCACGTCTGAGCGCAGGCAGAGGGTGTCACGCGACTTCGTATCAACACCATCCACTGGAGTCCATATAACTCCCTTGCGGACGCGCTGACGTCCATTCCTTCTCTTCCGCGCTTGCAACGTGGATCCAGAGCGGTTAAGGGGCCTTTTTCAGGCCCATCTCGACATCTTCTTGAGAGAACAGTGTGCTTTTTCAAACAACATAAACCAGGTTTAAACCCTGTGGATCTTGTTTTAGACAAATGTCGATCACGGATCCGCATACTGTCTGTGATGCCTCGGAGTACACCACAACTCCGAGGACTGCGGTTCCTGTCAGCTTCTTCAACCAAAGGCATTGAAAGAGCACCGTATGAAACTCCTGGTGATGCGCTTATCTGAGAAACTGTGGCATCGTCACTCCTCACCGAAGACCAGGGACCGTTTGAGGGTTTGCCTCCGATGTCAATGAGGCCTCCGAGAACCCAACGGTCAAAATGTAAGTCTGACACCGTCTCCCAACTGTCGGTTGAGGAGCATTTACAAGAGTTTATCCCACGTCTCCCTTAATATCCTGGAGCTGGGGCGACTGTAGCCCAAATGCAGGAATATTATTTTTCACTGCAAAAGGTTTCTGGGCATATTCTCCCTCTGGTGCGCCCTCTGGCCCCAAGGAGGTAGGAGGTGCCCTGACTGGATCTTCACAGGCGGGTTCGCCTTTGGCGACAGTTGGGCCCTCTGAATCCGTTATCGGATTCAAGACGGCGCCGGTGCACAACCCTTCGGGGTTTGCACCTTGGTGTCCGTTCGGTCGGTGAAGTCGGCGAAGCCAGTTGGCGCCAAATCTGTGGTTTCAGAGTCCAGTCAACCAGTGACGTCGGCGGCACTGATGGACGCTGATCTCATTCCTATTTCCGACATCGAGACGATGCCACAATGGCGTCGGACGGCGCAGGATGCAGTGCCGACAGTACCGTCTTCTTTGGATAACTCTCCTTCTGGTGTTATTAAGCCCTTGTCTGTTATTCCTACGGTAATACAGTTTGGCAACTGAAGGAGAGAATATTGAGGGTCCAAACCCTTTGTATAATGTTGTTCAGCCTCATGTGGAGGAAAATTGGCTGACTGTACTGGGGGAGGTAAGTGGATAAGAGTCCTCTCCAGTTTCAAATTTACTTTCTCCACCTGGTATGGCAACGGAGGAAAGTTCTTCTTTGGCTGAAATATTGAAAAAGGCAGCTGTGGTGTTGGATTGACAGTTTCCCTCAGTGGAGTTGTCCACGGATCATTTGGTGAATATTCTTCATCAAGGCGAGACTGGAGTGGAGCCTGTGCTCCCTTGTAATGAGTCTCTGTTTGACCTGTGAAGAGCTTGGGCAAAACCTGTGACGGCAGCTCCAGTTGACCGGGCCATGGGCCATAGGCATCAACCTCCCCGGGGAACCCTCATTGTCTCCTGCGACATCCCACTACAAACGGGCTGGTGGTTCAATCTGCTACAGCTTCTTCGGACCCTAATGTCCTTCCCTGGGTTCCATCAGGCAAGGAATCCAGATGGTTGGAAAGTTGTGGGAGGAATATATTTTCTACTGTAAGCTCGGCTTTGAGGTCTTTAAACACTAGATGTGTTCTGGGCAGAGCTGATTTTCTCATGCTTCATGGGACCCTGTGGCACAGAGGCTCCCTTCTCTGCCAGAGGAAGCCAGAAATGAGCTATTACAGGTGGTTCAAGATGTCCGGGAGGTGGCGAGATTCACCATCAAATTTGGTATGGACATAACTGATTCTGTTGGTAGAGCTATGGCTCGGTCACTTGCTCTGCGCAGGCATGCTTGGCCAGTTTGGGTTTCCTGAACCTGTACAAGAGGGCCTAAAAGATATGCCGTTTGATGGTGTCCATTTATTTGGTGAAAAAGCTGATTCGTTTTAAGGCGCATCAGAGATGGCAGATCTGATAAGTCCACTTGAGTTACTTTTGTAAGCTTAAGTCTAGTTTTTGGTCTTGTGTAGAGGGGTATCTACACAACTGAGTTATGATATGTTTCATCTGGTACGTCCTGGATGGTACTTTGCTTGGTGCAGAGGTTTATTTGATATCTGATGTTTTGAATCCCAGGCAGTTGGGATTACAGAAGTTGTGTTCCACAATAACTGGTTTTCTTGGTCATTCTGCTAGCTGCAGAGGTGCTGGACTCAGTTGATGACAGTTTTCAGTGTTTAATTTGTGTTATGTTTTTTATTTGAGCCATGTTGCAGGTCTTACAGTTTGATTTACTCAAGAGAAGAGTTCAGGCTCAAGAGTAATATCCTTATGGTATATGCTATACTCTATGTGGAGTATTGTTTGTATGCTGTTGTGAGCATCTTTAAATGTGCATTTATATATATATACATAATGGGTTGCGTGGATCACCCAACGTTTTCCTACCCAGAATCCCCTGCAAACCTCAATTTAGCTGAAAAAATCAAATTTTTCTCAAATTTCTGTGTGGGAAAGTTGTGGGATCAATGGGCTGACACAAATTTCTTACCACCCAGCGTTCCCCTCCCGATAAAAATGGTACCTCACTTGTGTGGGTGGGCCATGTACTCTGACAGGCAAGGGCCCAAAATGTATTGTGGAGACATCAAAATTACCTATCACAAAACAACCTGGTTTTGCAAGGGGGGGCACCTGGGTTTTTGGCCCTGGACTCGGCGGCCATCTAGGGAAACCTACCAAACCCACACATTTCTGAAAACTAGACACCCTGGGGAGTCCAGGGAGGTATGGCGTGCGTGGATCCCCCAACGTTTTCCTACCCAGAATCCCCTGCAAACCTCAAATTTAGCTGAAAAAAATCACCTTTTCCACACATTTTTGTGTGGCTTCACTGTGCCAGCACAAATGACCTACCACACAGCGTTCCCCTCAGTCTCCCGATTAAAATGGTACCTCACTTGTGTGGGTGGGCCAAGGGCCTGTGACTGGGAAGGGCCAAAATCATAGGAATTAAGGGTATAGCACCGCTGAATTCTAAGCGCTACATTTAAAAAAAAATGTTTTTTGCCGATTCTGCGAAATACTTTGTAGGAGGCTGTCACTGAGGCCTCATCTTCAGCACAGCCAGTACACATCAGCTGAAGAATTCTGTGTCATGGAAACTGCAGCAGCCAGGGCTAAGACGCACGAGATGGGTTGGGTGGAGGGTATAGGGTGGAGGAGGGTGCCCAAAGCCCTTTTAACCCAATGGGTGTTGTGCGCCTGACTCTAGCAATATCACAGTGATACGTACGCCCTGTCTTGGTGCACCACATGCTGCAGATACTTTCTCGTGAGTATCCGCCAGTGGGTCCAATGTTTGATGGTTTCACATTGTGCAGTCCAGGGCTTAATTTGTAATAACATAAATATCAGAGCTCTATTCAGCAGGCCACTTCCGCTTGCACTGCCCACTGCTGCTGTCAATTACAGTACACAGCATTGCTAATAAGTCACACTCCTACAAGTGTGACATTTCTGACATTTTCAGGACCCCAAAGTTAAAAGAATGGCTTTGGCAGCAGGTATTGGTCATTTTTAATGTATATTGAATTAAGAAACAACAGTTGTGCTTGTCTCTGAATTTAAAAAACAGCGCCACCATGTGGCAGACTGTGATAGGTACCGGTGCTGACAATTAACTGCCGTTGCCGAGCACAGTAAACCACCAGCTCAAATTAAGCACTGGTGCAGTTAATCAATAGAAGGGTATTCCTTTCCATCTCTCCTATTTTAATATCAAAGATTAATGCTTTCGCTTTTATTCTTGGTACATAAGGTCGAAGCGTGGGTGGCAGGCCGAAGTCCCATGAAAGTCTGACTCGTATTGGGCTCGAGGACCTCGAGCGAAGCCAGAGCTAGGCATCGGCTCGAGCTTTCCGTGGCTCACCTCTCTCTATAGGATTCTGCAAGTCTCCAAGGTTGTTGTGCCCTCTTAGCACAGTAGATCGTAGGTAATAGCAGGGCAAACAGTGTCATAGGCAATAGGGCTATTGGAGTATTAGACTGAAATCTCCTTAACCTATGAATTATAACATCACAAAGCGCTAATCTTGGCAGCAGCCAAAAAGAAAAAAAGCGCTAGCAATTATGTCAACGTGCTGCTCTAGGCGATCGCCACCTCAGCTGCTTAATTTGTGGCTGGCATTATCACAGTATGGTAGGCTTGGTCTAAGTCAGTGTGGGGACGTGTTTGCATACGGTGAGTTAATTGAGAGCTGAGGCCATCAGTCAGTGTTAGGGACGTGCACTGGCCAATGAGAGAGTTACAGCGACAAGGATGTGCATTGGCCAATAGTGGAGCTGCTTAAGCCGTGGCCTATGAGATCACAAAGTGTTGCGTTGACGCAGAGTTCTAATAAAGTGTAAGAATCCTTTCTTAGCCCACAGAGTGAGCCAGGACTGGGTGCCATACGGCTGGGCAGAATAGGTTCAGAGTCCTTCCATTTCTAGTGAAACAATCTTCATTTGTTGGGGAGATGTATGTTTTATCAAGGAACGTTTCCATCTCCTTGTCTGAACGTTTTACCAACAGTAAGTAATCTGAATAGATCGTCAAAGGTAAACCTAAATTGTTATCACCATTAAGTGATTCAATATGTGGTTCGTAGTTTAATATGTATGTAGCTGAATATATACTCGCCTCTGTACTGCGAAGTACAGCATCCCATAAAGCATAGACATGGGAAATTGCATAGGCAGGTGCCTTGAGTTCTTCGCTTACAAATGCCACTGGTCCTCTTAATTATTACCGCATGATTAATTTCGAAAATGATTTTGCAGACTGTGACTTCAGGACAATGGATGACCGAGGTGAAAACGAATAATCATTGGCAAAGCCAGGAAGTTGGGCATTAATGTGGTAAAGAATGAAAACTGCGTTAGTGCATGATTTTTTTGTCATACGCTGCCCCTTTTAACAAACGCAAAGCTATTGGTTTTGCCAGTGCCTGTTTCAAGAAGCAATTTGGCGAGGAGGAGCATATGCGCCACAGAGAGGTGTACAACGTATTTCACTTGTTCTTTTTCACAAGTGCAAAACTCGGAATTAACAGCCAGTGAAGATGGTTCCAGTCCCACACTGTTAATATATATGAGAGTTTATGGACTAAAAGTAACAGAGTAAGGACATACGTGACTTCACAGCTTTTCAACATCATGGCATTAAACTCTATCACTCTCCAGGGATGCCGGGTCTATCGAGAAAATAATTAAAACCTCAGCAAATTAATTTAAGCGCCCATCTACTTCACCAAACATAGGCAAATCAAGGGATTAACAGACACGGCTAATCTTTATTTGAATTGACCACTTCATGCTGTTAGGCCAGTAGATGCATGTCCTACTTGCTGTTTCTCATATGCCTTTTAATTACAGACTCCTTTTCATTTTCTCCCTGAAAAATATGATTCAGGTTGCGTACTGTGGTGTGTTCACTATACATTGTTTTAATAAAGTTTTCTGTAGGCATTGCATTTTAGAATGGTGTTATGTCATGTAGAATGTTGTTAGGTCATGGGTTGGAATGGGAGGGAAGTTAGAGAAGCGGTTGGAGTTGGATGTAACAGGACGTTATTTCCTATGCACCAGTGTGTCTTTTTATGGTTTACTGAATAAACCTTTTCTTACAAGTTTTGCCGACTCCTTCGCCTCTTTACAATGGCGACGAGTTACTAAGGTGATCCACTGTGCATTATTTTTCAACATTTTCGTTGAATCCTGTTTTTCTTTGTCCGATTCATTTATTAAGAAAATTCGGACCTTGATACTTTTCTGGATCTACGGAGTACACTTCAACACTTTCAGCATTTCTCAGTTTCTACAATTTACTGGATTTAAGGTACTGTTATATTTTAATCCTTACTTCGTGGCAGTTGAGAATCCTCCTGCGTGCATCGTTCTGCAAGCGATAAGTCTCGAGCGTTTTCTTCCCTCGAGCGATGCTGTGCTGTGACGGCTTCTTGTGAAGTCTGCTGTTCTTACGTAGCAACGCATTTCTTCTTCTGCACGTCTACCACGTTACGCACGTCACGCAGCGGCCATATTGGATTTTCTTTTAACTTCTTGCCTGAAGTTCCGGGAACTGTTTAACCTATCGGTTACTCACTGTAATCATCAAGGGGTGCCGGTCCAGCTTTATTCACACTCCTGCGCACTTCAATTATCAGCGCATTACCTGCAGTGTACTTTACAGTCAAATTGCGCATATTTCAGTGACGCGCACACTTTTTCCTCTTCAGTTACAATTGTGCATCTGTTTATTCAGTGATGCACATACTTCCCAGCTGGTTGAAGCTTGATGTTAGACATCCATTTTCAGTGTTTGTGTGCATTTCAGTGATGCGCACACTTTAAAATATATTTTATTTCCTCATTTTTTTTAAATCTTTCCATTCAAATTTTTACCTGCGTCATTGTTATCTTCTGTATTATACAAGAAGTTAACTTACAATGGCTAATTCCCAGTATTGTAACCTACCATCTATTTTTCTACAACTCCCAGGTAAACCTAAGCTCATTTGGAAAAAATGGTTTGATACTTTTGAAAATTATTTATTAGGTATTGATGCAGTCAAGTTTTCTCCTGAGAGGAAAAAAGCAATTTTATTTAGTTTTTTGGGTACAGCTGCCATTGACATTTTTAAGAATTTACCTCCCATAGTTGGTCAAGGTGAAGGATGGGACGTCTACAAAGAGGCGATAGCAAGACTGCAAAAACAATTCACAGATGATCCCAATGTTTTGATTGAGCGACATGCATTCCATAAAAGGAAACAAAATGTAGACAAGTCTATTGAGGACTATGTTGCAGCTCTTAGAGTGCTGGCAGCAAACTGAGAATTCGGGGCTAATGTTGATTATTGTATAAGGGACCAATTTGTTTTTAACTGTGAATCTAAGAAAGTCCAAGAAAGGTTACTTGCTTGTCGCAACCCTACTTTAGCTGAAGTTTTAGATCTAGCTAAGGGTATCGAGAGGTCTATTCAATCTGCTAAAGTTATTTCAAATGAGGAAAATAAAGTCTCTTCTCAAGTGTGTGCTATTCAAACCGGTCAAAGATCCGTTAGGTCAGGTATTAGTAAAAATAGTAAACTTAGTTGCTATAGGTGTGGATCTAAGTCGCATCTTGCCAATTTTCCTGAGTGTCCTTCTTTAAAAAAAAAAGTGTTTAAAGTGTAATAGGTTTGGACACTTTCAAACTTTTTGCAAATCTGTGAGAAATTTTCAAAATGTTTCTGTGAATTCACTTTCAGATGTTCAAGAGGACTTGGATAATTTGGTATTAACACTGTATGATCCTAAGTCAGAATGTTCCATTAATAATGTACTTTTACCTTTTAAAGCACCTTTAGGGGTTGTGCATATTGGGAAAGTAAGTCTCAGTGTCATGGCAGATTCTGGCTCTCCCATAACTATTTTATCTGATATTTGTTTTAAGGAAAACTGGACTGATATAAAACTACAGCATACTGATATTAATCCAAAAGCTTTCGGTAATTTTGATATTAAAATGTTAGGATATTTTGAAGACACTTTAGAATTTGAAGAACGTAAGATTTATACAAAGATTTATGTGGCTATTGATGGTAAGAACATTGTTGGATGGTATGACCTGGGCAAGTTAGGTATTATTCTATGTCCTGGCACAGATTGTCCTATTAGATTAAGGGACATTTCTGTTAGTTTAATGTAGAAGACTCCAAAGTAGAATCTATTTTAGCTAGACATAAGTCTGTGTTTTTAAACAAAGTGGGCCAAGTTAAAGGTTTCACTCACAAGATCAAGCTTAAGGAAGGAGCAATTCCTGTACAACACAAAGTACGTATGGTTCCTTTGAGTGTACGTCAGAATTTGAAAATTCATTTAGATACTTTGTGTAAAGAGGGCATCATTGAATCTATTGATAGTTCACAATGGATTTCTGCAATTGTGATCTCGCTTAAGAAAAATAACGAGTTGAGGTTATGTGTGGACCTTAGGTCTTTAAATAAGAACATTGTTATTGATACTTATCCTTTGCCCAGGATTCAAGAGT
This sequence comes from Calotriton arnoldi, assembly GCA_963921515.1. Classification (NCBI taxonomy): domain Eukaryota; kingdom Metazoa; phylum Chordata; class Amphibia; order Caudata; family Salamandridae; genus Calotriton; species Calotriton arnoldi. Next base: position 960,030 of record CAWUFW010000699.1, read on the forward strand.
TACTGGCTGCTGTCAATGGAGCCAAGTATTTTTCTGTCATTGACTTGAAGTCTGCGTACCATCAGGTTGCCCTTGAAGATTCCTCCAAAGACCTCACAGCTTTTGTTACGCCGTTTGGGGTTTATAGATTTTTGAGGATGCCGTTTGGTCTCGCTTCGGCTGCTAGTGTCTTTCAAAAACTTATCGAAGCACTATTCCAAGGCATCAAGGGTGTACAGTCATTTCAAGATGATATTTTGATTTTTGCTAAAACTTGTGATGAACATAAACATTTTGGAGTCTGTTTTGAATATTTTGGAATCTAAGGGTATGACAGTGAGTAAGAACAAATGTAAATTTTTGGTGGAAGAAATTGATTATTTGGGACATAAAATATCTAGTCAAGGCATTTTTCCGAAAGCAGATTTAGTCAGTGCTTTGGATAAAGCAAGTAAACCCTATGATAAAGATTCCCTACGTTCTTTTTTAGGGTTAGGGGAATATTACGCCAGATTTGTCAAGGGATATGCTCTGGTGGTAGAACCATTAAGGCAGCTGCTCAAAAAAGGGTCAAGTTTTGTTTGGACCGGTATGCATGATGAAGCTTTTGATCAAGTTAAACTAATTGCACAGGCACCCGGTCTCAATGCTTTTGATCCCAAAGGCAAGTCATTTGTCACCGTTGATGCCAGTGCAATTGGATTGGGTGCTGTTTTTACGCAGTTAGCGAATGGCAAAGAAAAAGTTATCTCCTTCATTCCTAGAGGTATTAGAGGTGCTGAAAAACACTACAGCACCATTGAGAAAGAGGCTTTAGCATGTGTGTGGGCTGTTGAAAAATTTAAAAACTTTTTGTGGGGACGTCCTTTTGTGCTTGTGACTGATCATAAACCTCTGGTTTTTATGATGTATGGAGTGAGATCTGGAAATGCTTCCTCTAGATTAGTTAGACTTATAGCACGTCTACAAGAATTCAATTTTGAGATAAGGCATATTCCGGGTGGAAAAAATATAACAGCGGATTGCTTGTCAAGGCTTCCTCCTTCCGAGGTTTCTGAAGAAGATATTATTGATCACCACGAATGTGTGGTAGCTGTTGTGGATGCTCTTGTATCTTGTGACATGGAGATCTCAGAGAAAGAATGGTTTGAACTTCTTGATCAAGATCAAGTGTTAACTAAGGTTAAACAATTCGTGGCCAATGGTTGGCCTCCTATCAAAAGTTTAGATTCTTGTTTTCACAGCTTTGCTCAAGTGGCCAATGAACTCTCTATTGAGAATAACATGTTGTTAAGACATGATTTATTTGTTCCTCCTGCTGGTATTAGGAATAAACTGGTCAATTTGGCTCATTTTGGACATCCGGGAGTTTCAGCCACTAAAAGATTACTCAAAACCCATTATTGGTGGCCCGGTATGGATGCTATTGTTCAAAGTCTTGTGGATAATTGCAAAGTGTGTATCCTTTCAGACAAGCATTGGAAAGTATCCACCGAGCCTTTAAGCACTCAAGAGTTTACCCTACAACCCTGGGAGAAAGTTTCTATTGATTTTTCTGGTCCTTATGATTGTTTAGGTAGGGAGAATAGGTTTTTAATTGTTGTAATTGATAATTTTTCCAAATGGCTTTACTATACATTTGTTGAGCATCCTAATACTGACGAAGTTGTATGTTTTTTGGAGACTATTTTTAGGCAGGAAGGAGCACCAAAGATTATCATGTCTGATAATGGGGTGCAATTTGTTTCTGCTAAAATGCAGAGTTTTAAAAAAAAGTTTGGGGTCCGTTCTGAGAGGGCACCTTTGTATTGGCCGAAGGCCAATGGTCAGGTAGAACGGGTCAATAGGTTTTTCAAAGAAGGCATTCAAACTGCTCTTGAAAATAATATGGATGTTTTTGAATTTCTTAAGGAAAAAATTTGGAGTTATCATATCACTCCTCATTCAAGCACAGGTGTATCTCCTTATTTGTTGATGAGGGGTAGACATTGCAGAACTCTTATTACACCAGAGTTTGTAAAAGAAGGGACCAGTATGTCTTTTGAGGATTGTATTATTAAAGCAAGGGATAATTTGTGTGTGTCTCGTGCATCTGGTAAGGCATATCATGATGATCAGATGAATGTCAAGTGTAAGGTGGTTGATGTTGGTGATTGGGTACGTGTTGTTAAACCTCCATCTCAACTTGTTAAAGGTTCTTCTAAATTTTCATTACCCTTTTTAGTGGAAAGGGTTACTGATTCTGCAGTGTTATTGGAAAACAAAGGTTGGTGGAACAAGAGCGCTATTGTTGTTCTTAAGCCTGGACAGGAGCGGTGTTTTGAAAAAGAAAAAGAGGAGAATGATGGTACCTTATTTTGTGAGAGTGCTGGAAAGTGTGATTCTGTGATGAGTCCCGATATAAGGTGTGATACCCAGGGTATTGCCGGGAGTGAACAGCTTGAGGAACATTTGGTTGTGGGTACTAAAGAAGTTAACACCGCTGAAGAGAATCAGAAGAGGATTGTCAGAGTTCCTAAGAGATTTGAAGATTATGTTTTGGAATAGTTTTTCATCTTTTCTTTATTTTTTTTTTTTTTTTAAAAAAGGAAAAAAGGGGGAACATGTGGTGTGTTCACTATACATTGTTTTAATAAAGTTTTCTGTAGGCATTGCATTTTAGAATGGTGTTATGTCATGTAGAATGTTGTTAGGTCATGGGTTGGAATGGGAGGGGAAGTTAGAGAAGCGGTTGGATGTAACAGGACGTTATTTCCTATGCACCAGTGGGTCTTTTTATGGTTTACTGAATAAACCTTTTCTTACAAGTTTTGCCGACTCCTTCGCCTCTTTACACGTACGATATTTTCTTTGAACCGGGTCATAAAAGGTAGCTGACATGGGCATTTGAGATGTGTGAGATCACTACAGAGCACACGCTCGACTTCTACGGAGCAAGATCAGCTGTTACAGCTTTGCTTGGCGTTCATGATTCTCTTTCAGATGCTTGTTTTAACAGTTTTAAAGTTTTTTATCAGTTTCCTGAAAAGTAGATGCATTGGGTGCCTCCTAATGGCTGGCGATGGTTGGGTACCGTTTTCCAAATGCTCCTGCATTTTAGACTATCGAACTATAGCTGACACGTCTTTTAGTGACTGATGGGAGGCTCCTAGTTGGAATAACGGTTGACCTGATCCATTAGGTACTCTCCTAAGAGTTTGTAGATAGTGCATCGAACTTTGCATTTGTCATTAGTTTCTGTCCAGAGCCAGCAAAGCACCTTTGCGGCAGCTTTCATGTAGTCTTGATTCAGGTGAGAGCTAAACCTGCTGTCTGATTTTGTAGGTGTTAAAGTCTGTCGATAGGGACAGCCTGGGGGGCGACATTGCTGTGGTCCAGTTGTGCAATGACTAATGACTGGTTTACTTCACACAGTGGTTCATTTGAAGTAGTCTCGGAACTTTGCAAACCAATGACAGTTGATAATTGTTTCATTTTTGCAATAGCATTTATTTCAGGGATGAATGTGGGGAGTGAGTAAAAAAAATATTCCAAAAGTTGTTGCTTTTTAATTGAGGTGGGAGAAGCTTGCAAACACTAGAGGTAATGAGAATGGAATCATTGTGACTTATGCTCAGCATAGTAATACTTAGATATTTTTGTGCCAATGAGAAGGGGCATTTTTGTTATGTGTATTTGTATAGCACATAACTTACCCGGGAGCGTATCCTGGTGCTGAAGCAGAAACTGTATGGGTCAAGCCAGGGTCAGGACTAGGTAAAGAGCCAGGTCTCCAGTTTCTTGCAGAATTCAGGAACTGAGGCGGAGGCTTTGACGTGCCTTAGCAGATCGTTCCAGGCATTACGAGCACGGTAGAACGCACTGTTTTGTGTATGTGTGGGGTATGTGCGAGTAGAAGTCCGGCTGAGCACAGGTGTCTGATAGGTTTGTGGAAGTTTATGCGGTTGTTGAGGTATGTGGGGCCAATGTTGTGTTAGTGTTGTATACGGTAGTAATGAGCACGCTAAGCCTGGCTCTTCAAGGTTTTATTTAGTCACAGAATTAACAGCCACGAAGAGCAAACAGGAGCCATCGATCTTGCTGCCATCCAGTGAGCCAGTCCAAAGTGGAATGCCTCACAGAACTCAACAAGCACGATAGCAACAGAACACCATGGTGCTTAATCAAAAGAATACATTCAACAGGTAAGCAACAGTAAGAACATAATTTACATACTAGTAACACCTCCATGTTACAATAAATACACATACATGCTAAATAGTGTAAAAGCACACAATACAACAGTTAGGCGTTGTATGTATATGGGAAGTTTGAAGAGTGCTTGTTTGTGGATTGGAAGCAGTGGAGCTCTTTGAGGTGCAGAGTGATGAGTGCAGTGTGGGTGGTTGAGGGTGAACCTGGCTGCTGAATTTTGTATGGTCTGGAGTCTTTTGGTCAGTTGAGAGTTGATTAAGCAAAAAATGCTTTGCTGTAGTCCAACTTGCTGGTGATGAGGGCTTGGCTGACTGTTCTGCAAGTGTTGGTAGTGAGCTATTTGAAGATCTTCTTGAGTGTGTGGAAGCAGGAGACAGAGACTGCGTTCACTTGGTTGTTCATGGTGAGTTGGCTGTTGATTTTTCCTCATCTCTTCATCAACACAAGTCACACATGATATTAGATTGGTTGCTGTCTTTGTCAAGTCAAGAAAACTTTATTCGGTTTGAAAGAAATCATAAAAGCAGACATATAAATACAGGCAGTAAAAAGGCATGAAAAAATCAGTCATTTACAATAATGAAATTAGCAGCAAACGTACAATATAAAACTAACACTTTGCGTAGTCAAATATTAACGTGACACAGTTTATTAAAAAAGTTTGTTTAAAATACATGACATATAAAATACAGTGTTATTGAGTATTAATGACGAAAAAAAGACAACCAAGTGTAATTCGTTAAAAGAATAATCAGAAAAAATGCGGTTAATTCCCAGCAATTCTCCTGCATTTAACTACAGCAACCATAAATCTATAAAAAGTGTGACATGCGTCATCTGTCTGGAGTAGCTCCAAATACTCCAGTGCCTCTTTGCACTTTCGGATATTTAAAATTCTCAGTAATGGTCTCAATATACTATTGCTCTCTTCTTTATACAGCTTGCAAAAGAAAAACAAATGTAGCTGTGATTGGTACGCTGTAGTGTTACAGGGACATGGCAGCAAATCATTATTTGTAAACACATTGGAGGGATAGGACACCAGAAAATGCACTAGTCTAGACCTAAATCTAACCATGTAACACCTTTGTTTGCGTAGTATCCTGAGCAGATAGGGTGCAATGTCTAGGGTGGTGCTCAGGTGAAGATCTAGTTCGACTGACTTCTTCTTCAGGTCAGCCGCCAATCTTCTCTCTACTAGAAGCTTTAATACTTCACCGTTTACTATGGCTTTGGCCGAAATAACGCACAGTGGATTATCAATTAAGTCCATCCTATTAATCGCTTAGAGGTCCTCTCTAATATGCATGAGCCATTTAATTTTTTGGGCCGCTGCCAGCTTAAAGCAATCAAAGATCACTTTCTGGGTTAAGGCTGCTTCTGGTCTTGCCCAGACTGACAGCCAGAGCATGGTGGGCACCAATTCCTATATATCCCCCAGATGTTGGAGGCCTAGTTTTTCATGTACAATTGCGGATGGAACACTATTGGGGAGTGACAATAACCTGCGCAAAAACCTGTTCTCACTGGTTTGTAGATCAGGATAATATATGCATCCCCACACCCCGGCTCCGTAAGAAGCAACCGGGACTGGTCTGGTTTTATATATTGTGATCGCAGCATCCAAGGGCATGGCCCCTAGCTTGGCAGCAAACTGAAACAAGGAAGCACTGGCTTGTTCAAAACGGTTAATTCTAATATTCCTCAAATGCTTCTAGGTGTTTTTATTGTCAAACTGGAGCCCGTAGGCACACAAGTAAGAACATAACCATTTATGTGAAAAGGAGTTAGCCTACTCTGAGGACGCCCACAGACCAAAGCAAAATATTTTATTTTATTTGTTGCCAGGCCTAGATCGGACATTAAAGTCACAAAGGTATCCAAGAGTTTCTGTAAGCCCTGTCCCGTTCTGGCCACCAGGAAACAATCGTCTGCATACATTTATACAGGCAGCAAATGATTCTCTACCTTGGGCGGATCAGCTGAGGCATTTAGCAGGTGTTCATCGAGGTCATTAATAAATAAACTAAAAAGGAACGATACTATCACACACCCCTGCCTCCCCTCTTTTTAAGTTTCGCCTGCACAGTACTTGTGATGTGCTTGTGAAATCTATTGCTTTTAATATAAATCTTAAAAGGGACTTACATCCCATCCCGCCCACTCGCTTTCCTGGCTTTTCATTGGTTCCTGTGCATGCCGCTTACTTTTCCTCCAATTCTATTGGCTGTAGCATATTTTCCTACATTTACCAATGCTTCTTCCTCGTCTGCTTCTTTTATCAGTTTCCCATAGCCAGAATACTGTTAACATCCGCTTTGGTGGAACTATTTTTTCACAAAGTTTTGCCTCTTTCTGCTTTTTTGTCTTCAGCAGATTTATATAGCTCGCCGGGAGAGATTAAGTGATTTGCCCAGAATCACAGAATGTTGCGCCGCCGAGACTCGAACCGGGATCCCCATCTCCTGAGTCAGCAGCTGTGGCTGCACATCCTCTCCACTCCCGTGATATGTGTCAGGGATCTCTTTCCTTTGTCCCAGACGGTGATTGATAAAAACAGCTCATTATTCATCACATAGGCGAAACCGATGCATTAGCAGTGCTTGTTTGATCTTTATGTAGGGGGTGCGTTCTCCACCTGGCCCAAATCTAATACTACCCTCGGCAGCCACGCGCAGCTGTGCAAGTAAGTGGACAACTTTTGGGTTAACACCCTTGTTTATTAACATATTTCACAACTTTGGCCTTATTACATTGTCAAATGCTGCACTGAGGTCCATAAATGCCAGGTAAAGACATCCATTTTTCACATCGACATATTTACTCATAATTAAGTGAAGGTTTAGGCACTGGTCAACTGTCCCTAGACCCTGTCTAAAACCATACTGTGACGATGGTAGGATGCCCTTCTCGGTAGCCCATATTTCTAGGTGGTCCAACAACACCCTGCCTAATACCTTGGCCGTCAAGTTGATTAGAGATATTGGCCGGTAACAATGGGGGTTACTTCTATCTCCCTTTTTAAAACATGGGACAATAATTGCCCTGGACCAAGATTTAGGGGGGCCTAAAAGACGTGCACAGCACGTTTACCAGGACAGGAGCCCAAAATGCCAGATTGTTCTTAAAGAGGTCTACAGGCCCTGATGCATTGTTGCTCAGGCTTCTGTTCACAGCCGAAATAACATCTTTAACAGTAATTGACAGTTCGGTACCTTTCTGACTGATCAAGTCCTCTATGGAGCTACTCTCATTGAAGGTGGATTTCTGCTAATCATACAGAATAGTAAAGTGCCAACCCAAATATGCTCAGGGATGTTCATGTCTGTACTAATATTAGAACTGTTAGAAAAAAAGAGAGCATTAACTACCCCCCAGAATTGTGATGGGTCTTTGCTAGTGCAAGCAGTTGTAAGCTGTTCCCAGGCCTCTCTTCTATTCTCCTTTTTTCTCTTCGTGATAGCCTCTTTATAGAGCTTTCTGCTGATCCTAATTCCTGCCAAGTCCCTCGGGGTAGTTTTAAGTAATTTAATAAAAAAGTTGCTGTGAGCACGCAAGCAGGATTTGTCGAACCATTTATTGGGCTTGGGAGGATGTTGGCACTTGGGCGCCATTAGGTGTTCGGACACCTTATTACAAATTTCGGTAAATGTGCCCAAAACTTCCTCAGGATCTGATTCCATATTAAGACAAGTCTCAAACTGGTCCTACTGCATTGCCACAAACTGTCTTTGTTTTTTAGGTGGATGTGAATCCAGGTATTGTCTATATGACTATTTAATTGTAGATAGTATTGAATTAACTGACTCAGGGTGCTTGCATATGTTGAAGAGTAGGGATAAGAATGCACTGCAGTGGGGCATGGCCTGAAGGCTAACATGGCTTACTCGGGGTGACCATATAACCCGTGTTTCTGTCCTCCGTAGAGTCAATGCTTGGGAGGGGAGTTTCTTGCCAGATGGTGAGACAAGGCAAGATAGGACCGGCCTGGCAGTTCTACTACTCACGGACCCTGGCACAAAATGGTGAACTGAGTAGACATCCGGGAAGTTGCTTAGGATACAAGCTGCAGGACCACTCCCAAGAGATGCTCTCTTGGTGCCTTCGGGGAAATCAGAGATCCTGCACCCAACCAGAGTGCTGAGCTCCAGAACCTCTGAAGACTGTACCGGACAGACACCTCCTGTTGGTTGGAATATGTGGAGAAGCCACCTTGCTGATGCCTGATGAATGTAGGAGGTAATGCCTTGTATAAGTGCAGCGGTGAGGCACAGCTGAGCAGAAGTGCCCAGCAGCAGTGGACCGGTGAGGACTGCTGTGACGGCCGGCCTGGTGGGTGCAGCCTCCTCCCCCTTGTGGAGTTGTGTATAAATTAGGGAAGAGGTGCTAGGCCTGGGATCCGAGCCACAACACCGCATAGGCCTGAGCCTGCCCATGCGGGACAACGGGGTGACCGGGTTCAGCTAACCTTGCTGTCGGTGGGGAGACCAGACTGCCCTCTCCCCTTCTGGACCAGAGGGATCCCAGAGGCCCTAGAACTCAATATCCAGCCTATGATGCAGAGCCCCAGAGGAATCAGACAAAATGCCTGGTGAGCAGGCGCTGGGGTGAATATGGCTGTCGAGCCCATCTGCCCCAAGAGGCTTGCACCCCCCCCCTCCCTTATTGGACTGTGAGCAGAAGAAGAGAAATGGTTGGATAGGGGCACCAGGCACTGGGTCTGCAATGTGTGATTTCCTAGGTCCTGCTTGTTGCTACAGAACACAGAGTCTGACCTGCTCAGGAGGTCTTTCCCTGTCCTTTAATAAACTGCTCCACACACGGGTGTGGAGCTGGGAGATTAAGAGCTATCAGGGTGGCGGAGAGTTGTAGACCCGACTTACAGTCCCACCTCACATTGCTATGGGGAAAGACAAAGTTGTAAAATCCCATGCAACTCACTGGAGTGAAAGTGCAGAGCCCAGAAGATTTTCTGTGACTTTCGATGCCAAAGACCAGTCCCTGCTAAGTGGCCCAATGCTACTGCCATTAAAGATTCCAGTTCAGCGCTAGCGAGCAAGATGGATGGGATTAAAATCAATGTCCGCCTGATTCGACAAATAAATCAGATGTAGAAGATAATCCAACATTATGAAAAGAAGAAATTTACACCTCACAGCTTTCTTTAAACACCTGGAAGAATAGAAGACACCGAGGGCAGGACAGGCAGAAACAATGTGCACATAGTCGGGGTGTTCGAAGGGACAGAGGGCTTCTCGATGATACAGTTCCTTCTGACCTGGCTCAAAATGTGGATTCCGGCCGACAGATTTTCCCGCTGTTCAATTATAGAGAGTGCACACAGGGCCTGGCAGCCCAAACCCCTTCCAGGGACATGATCCTGAGGGAAGCGAGGGCCAGAGACTCCTGGTGGATGATAAAATAGTAATGTTGGTCTCAGATTACACATTCTGGTACAGCAACACCGTCGCTCCTTCTTAGCAGTTAGACAAAAATTATGTGCCATGTAACAAGATGATGTGCTCTTATTGCCCGGCCAAACTCTCTTTCCAAAATAAATCTTTATTAGAAACACCAGAGGAAGAAGGGGATTGGGTGGAGGAGAGATGTTCCCTCAGGGGCCAACTGACTTGTACAGGAAGTCCAATGGGGAAGAAATTGGAGCCACCCAGACGTCGAGGCCGTGAAACTGGGTGGCAAGAGAGAGGTCAGTGGAAACGGTCACCTTCCAGGAGTGGAGATGAAGACGTGGGCAGCACTGATGGGGATGAGGAGGAAGAAATTGCAGGTGTATTGACCGTTACTATGTTTAGTGACTCACTATTAATAATGGTCTGGCTGCACTTAACAGTAGAAATCCTGGCAAGATGGAATGGGATGGTTGTTTGCTAGACGCTTTGCAAAGATCTTTGCCAATATTTTAATTTTGGTATTTACTAGAGAGTTGGGTCTTTTAGAAGTACATTCATTACAGAATTTTCCCTCTGTGGGGAGTAAAGAAATACTTTCATGCTGAAGATCAGGTGCCAATTCCCCAGAATTATCACTGTCCTCATTAAACATATTAAGAATATGGGGATCTAATTCAGATGAGAGCCTCGTATAGAATTAATCCGGAATTCCATTGTGTCCCAGGGTCTTGCCACTTTACATTAGGCTTATCGCATCAGAGATTTTCGTCACGGTTATTTCTTGCTCCCGCATTTCTCTGATGTCTGAATCAAGGCTGGGCTTCTTCAGTTCTCTTAAGAATGCTGAGAAGTGTTCTGCACTACCAGTCTGCCTTTTACTATATAGAGAGTGGTAATATTGCTCGAATGCGAGTGCTATGTCCTGGTTCTTGTTAACTGTCAGCCCATCATCCATAGTTGGTTCTCTAACCCATCTTCTGCTCTCTTACTCAGCCAGGCTAAAAGGTTGCCCACCTTCCTCCCACTTTGTACAATTCTTTTGTGCATCGCATAACAGAACTGTTTAGCTGCTTTGTGCATCAGTGTGTGGCCTTTAGGAGCTGAAGTCTTGCCTGCAACCCTGTATCAACGTATAGTCTTTCCTGTGCCAGTGTCTCCTTCTCCAGGTGTGTGATATGTATCTTCCATATCTCTCTTTAAGAGATACTGTGCTGCGATCTGCCTCTAAGGATGTCTTGTATGCTTCCCACAGAACTCTTGGTGAGTCCACCGAGTATTCATTCTCTGTTCATATAAGGTTTGGTTTCTGTATGTAGTGCATTCACTATCTTTTTGTCCTGGAGCTCCCAAATCTCCGATTTCCAATTACCTTTTTACTGAACCATCTTTCATTCCCAGTGTAACCCAGATGGGGCATGATCTGGGAGCCCTCTTGCGAGATAGCTCGCCCTCAGGAGGTCAGAGTTTTCACTGAACGGGACAAATAAGTAATCGATTCGGGGAAAAGTCTTGTGGACCCCAACAAAAAGGAGTATTGCCTCGATGTCTAATGCTTTGCTACCCACCTGTCTACCTGGACCATAGCATGATTAAATTGTGCTAACCAGCTGAGACCACCGGGAGGACTTGGCTTGAGTATCGTCCTAACCAGGGTCCTATCCTATACGTCGTTAAAGTCGCCCGCAGTTATGTGCAGTGAAGCATCTGCTGTCAGTAGGATTGGTCCCAGTTTATCGAGAACTGTCTGTTTTAAATATATACACACTCCTTGTACTGCAACAGTGATGGATCTTCTGGAACACCTTCCCCGTGTCCCCACGTATCTACCCCCCAGGCCAAGCCATGCCTCTTTGTTTAGGAACTGCAGATTATTTTGCGCTAGTGTAGCCACTCCTCTGGACCCTTTAGTGAAACCAGAGTGTGCCAGCGTTACATATTATCCCCTGTTCAGTCATTTGCAGTGATTTCCTAAATGATGATTCTCCTCTGGAAGGCCCTCCGTAAATACTGGGATACCACACCCCTTTTTAATTAGTTGACTAGCCAATTCACATTCCAGCTTAGGATTTTAGGTTAACGCATATGGGCAATATATCTCAGCACTACAGAAATGCAATCAACCCCAGGTGTGCCATCAGCTCAGTCATTTTCCATTAGTAATAATGTGCACTGTCAGTTTGCGGCAAATCCTTAAATCATAAATATTGCTGTTGTCCTTTCTTCTCCCCTCCCCTACCAGCCATCTATTGTTTGAGTCTAAAACTGCCCAGGTCCTCCCCAAATGTATGGACTGGTGCACACCCCACCCCCAACTTCCCCTATGTTATCTCCAACTCCCACTAACCCATACTTCTTCCCAGGAAGGATCTTAAACATCTGTTGCCCTACCCGCAAAACGTATGCAACTTCAACCAAAACTGGACGTGTGGTGAATAGCAGTTACAGTCCGCGTCCCATATATGAACAGAGTTATCCTCAGTTTGTGCTCAGGAATGACTATTCCCCCGATGAGCCCCTGTTTGGTCCCCTAACTTCCCTATGAATGCCGTACTGTTCAGTGAGAAACTGGGTCTAAGCCTCAGAAATAATTGCATGTTGAAGGTCGAGTGCCTATTCCCCAGAATTATACCTACCTTACCAAGCATATTAAGAATATGGGGACCCAGTTCAGACAAGAGCCTCTTATAGAATTCACCCGGAATTCAGTTGGGTCCCAGGGTCTTACCACTTTACATTAGGCCTATTGCTTCCAAGATATTCCATCACTGTATTTCTTGCTCCAACTTTTCTCTGATGTCTGATCCAAGGATGGGCTTATTCAGTTCTCCAAAGAATGCTGAGATGTGTTCTGCACTACTAGTCGGCCTTTTACTATAGAGAGAGTGGTCCATAGAGACCAGACATGATTCACACCCAGGAGGCCCACTCGACTCAATCTTCGACGACTGTGCAACTGGATGGATGAGAAAAAAAATTACGTTGGAGCCATTCGCCATTATAACATTAGACACAGAAAAAGTGTTCAGTTCAATCAACTGGACCTACCTTTTCCAAATCCTAACGGCCCTTGGATTTGGCCCAACATTTCGTCACTGGGTTTGTTCTATTGGAATCCCATGGCGATGCTAAGAGTAAACTGGGTAATCTCAGACACATCACGCCTAGCACATGGCACACAACAGGGATGCTCTCTGTCTTAGCTGATCTTCGCCATCTGTATGGAACCGCTGGCATGCTGGGTTAGGGTGCAGCAGATATAGTAGGATTGCCTGAGGTCGCAGGGGAACCGGAGAACATTTCAGTGTGTGCTGACAATGTTATACTGTATCTTTCTAAGCCCATGCTGTCTTCGCTTGCAATTTTGTCAGTGTTCTGAAACATTGAACAATACTTGGGCTAAAGAATAAATTGGACAAGTCGATTTTATACGAACTGGGAGACTGGACAGGTGTGGGGATGGTGCCCCATAGTCTCACAGTGTCAAGGGTGGGTTTTAGAGATCACACCACACTAATCTGACTGCTTGGAAAAAAAACCTGGGTGGGAGCTGCCTCAGAGAGTTTTAATCAGATGTTGAACAGTGACAGAAGCTCCCTCGCTCGTTCCTGGGAGTACAGCCATATTTAAAATGATTACATTACCTAAATTCCTCTAAACCCTCCAGAACACTCCTGGGAAGCTACTGGACCCTTATTTTGATAAGATAGACAGAATCCTGCAAACGTTACTCATGAGTGGAGGTACACCTAGAGTAGCCCTTCAGAAACTACAGCGCTCAGTATATAATGGTGCCCTTTCTCTACCAGATATAAGACCCTATTATTATGCATCGCAGCTTCAGTTTACTAATGATTAGGGTTCATCCTTGAGGAGAGACCCAGTGACGAAATTGGAACAGATCTCGAAGGAACCACTCTCCTATCTTGAGCCACTCTCCTATCTTCACTATCTGTATTGGAAACCATTTACAATGGATTTGTTCGGCTCCACCAAGGCCACTCTTGCGACCTGCAACAGAGCATTGAAATATGAGGGGTGGCACACCAAACCTACAAGGGAAGAATCCTTCTTGCAGGGCAACACGCTGTAGGCAGTGGGGAAACTCAAGTTGTTTAAAAATAGAACCTCATTGGCAGTTCTAAATTCTGAAACATAATCCAAGGCGATTATATGAAATCTTTTTAAACCTGCAGGAAGAATAGGACTTGCCACCCACACAGTGATATGTATAGCTACAGCTCAGACATGCCCTGCGGGCGGGGGCAGACTGGACAGACTTTCCCTATAGCAACCCATTGGAAACTAAGGTGTTGAAGGAAGAGTGTATGGATAAAGCCATTTCCTTTATCTTTGGAACTCTTATTACCAACAGGCCTGACAACTTACTAAAACTCAAAGTAGCCTGGGAAGGAGATAGACTGGAATGCAGCACTGATTCACCCACAGGGAGTTCCTGTTAAAGCTCAGAAGTACTCTACAGGGTGTACTATAATAGGAGAAAACTCTACAAAATGGGAAGGGCGCAGTCCCCAATATGAGTGCTCTGTGGGAAATCAGAGGGGACATTTTTCATACCATATGGGAATGCCTCCTGATCTGAAGATACTGGTCCATTATAACAGTCAAACTGTCGGTGGTCCCGGAGTTCCCCATGCCTTGTGGCCCTCAGTTCCTGATCTTAGGGCTCCCAAGTGATGTTGACCTTCATAGAAAGCAACTGCTGTTCTGTAACCTGGGTGTTATATTAGCAAAAAGAGACACCTAGAATGTGGAGCAGTTCATCTACTCCATCCAAGAAAATATGGTCAGCTGGTATGTTGACTTGCATGGAAGGAGAAAGGGCAGTTTATAAAGGGAGAAGGTGCCCACATAAGTTTGCTAAGGTGTGGAGTTGTATGGTGGGGGCTGGAGGACCTATAACGGTTTGGACTGGGAGAACCGGATACTGTAGAAAAATGACTCTTCACTACAAATCCTGGGTGGTGTCACATGAACTGTCACAGAAATGTACAGCAGTGACTATGTTGCTACTGTGTGCGACAGGTTGTGTATGTGTGATAAATAAAATAGTTTTTAAAAAAAAGAATGCATTGCTAGCTACTGACAGACTTGATGAATCGTATCCAGATGTGTTGACTCCTTTATTGCAGAGTACAAAGGCTGTAGCTTATTGTGGGAACTTGATAGTGGCTTTTTAGCTTGTGAGCGATTTGTGGTGGAATGTTGTGGGTGTCCAAATGGAATGTGAGGGAGTGAGATGTACGGTGACAGTTGCTGGATGTGGAGCAAAGAGCGGTGGTCTGCGGATGCTGCAGTGGGGTTGTATTAGAGAGGCTTATTCTTCCTGATGAAATTCTGCATTCAACTTCTCGGGGAATAAATCACTTACCGACGTGAATGTCTCTTGAGCTTTCTTCACCTGTGATTACAATAATTGTAGGATTCTGTAGTCATAGGTGTCGTGTTGCAGATAGGTGAGGGAGACGCATACTGCCTGATGGCCATTGTTTCTTCTCAAGTTACACTGCAATTTCCAACCCTATTATGGGTCTGCATTCCTATTGATGGTTGTGGCCTAGCTTCTAATGTTCCACATATTTGTATTGCAACTTCCCTTTCATGTTTTTTCTTGGATAGGGAAGTTTCAATATTGGAACTTAATTGTTAAGACTTAAGTCAGCTCTTAGCTTCTTAAGGAGTATAGTGACTACTTCCTTTAATTGGCATGTTCTCCGTTGATTAGGGCGTATTTATGAAGTCCTTCTTTCTGTCCGGATCAAACACCTATGTAATCCGGGACAGTTGGCGTGGTTCCCTGGAAATTCATGCATAATATCTACTAAGTGAGATTTGTTAAGAAAACAAGTGGAAGTCAGTTCACGCTTTCTGGCCTTCAAGCTAAGTCTTCTTCAGTACGGCCAGCCTACTGCACTGCCTGCTGTAAATTTAGAAGGTTTGAAATCTAATGATTACCTATGTTGCAAAAGGTTACACACTTTCATTTGTCCAATATGGATATTTTTTTAATTGTCATTTGACCCAGTCTCCATCGTATGTTCAGAATGAGATGAGGTTTTCGTTTTAAGCTTCAAAACGGGAGTAAAACACTATAGAGGGCCAGAGTGAAATGTATCTCTTCTAACTAGACCTTAATGGAGCTTATATCTAATTTGGTTGTGTCAAAATATTACTAAAGATTACAGAATTTAAATTTTAAGAAATCCTCATTTTGGGTGAGCGATATCTTAATCATGGCAGTCTAAAGAAAATACCACCATGAAAAACATTGGTTTCTGGTAAATGCCATATTTAGGTCTGGTGCACGCCAAGACATTTTGATTTTTGTAAAAAAATAATTATTTATTTACTTATAGTGACTTTTCAGTTAGCCCGCTTTGTTGTTGTCATTCACATTTTTCTTCCGCCTACTTCAGCAATGAGACAGTTGTCAGCCCACTTCAGCCGTTGGCTAACTTCACACTGACTGATGGCATTTGTTTTTTCACTAGGAGCACATCCATTACTCACACAAAGTAATTCCCTTCCGTGTCAGGGACTGCTATGACAATGTGTGCTTTTTGAGACCAGAAAATATGTTTGCATTTTTTTGTTACGCTTGGCAAGTTCCTGGCAGCTCCAGCAACAATGTATTATACTAACCATACCAAGACAGAATAAGCATTGACAAAACCAAAAGGCTGCAAGTGAACGCCACACCAACTGGCTTTGCAGTACTTGTTCTACTTTGTGAATCTTTCACTTGTTGGTGTAAGTTATAGCCTAACTCTCTAGTTTGTAATTTTTGTAAAAGACCACATATTTTTATATCTGTTTATTGAACATTACATATATTATGCACTCTAATAAACATGTTCAATCTGTCTATTTTACAGTTGTCGAGACATTATTCTCATCCCGTTCAACGCACTCTATTAAGGACATGGAAAACATTTATCAATTGGCAAAGAATGTTATTCCCCCACTTAATACGAAAAAGCATAAAGGTCAAGATGGAAAAATAGGGGTCGTTGGAGGATGTCAAGAGTAAGTAAAACATAGTCATGGTCTATTATTGTGTAGCTTGTTGTGTAGATTGTTTGATGGAAAGGGTATTTATTTTTATTTTTAAAAAGGACTGGGAAAAAGAGGGTGACTATGTAGCGAAGTGGCAGATATTGAGGACAGAGTAAAAAGACTGCTGATAAACGGCAGACCATTTAAAAAATATATTCCTAAACACCTTCCAGTTTTGAGCCTTACCCACCACAGTATTAATTGTTGTTGAGTACTTAAATTTAGGTTATCCACTGTATATCTGCAATGCAATAGGTCTCGAATGTACGATTGTTTGAGCTATTGGCATTGTAAATGACAATGCCTTTTATTTATGTTTTGTTTTTAAAACAGATAAATAAAAGGCATTGTCATTTACAATGCCAATAGCTTAAACTCTCGCAAATGTGAGACCTATTGCATTGCAAATGCCAGCGCCTGTGCTATACATTTTTTAAAAAGTGTTAGGAGAGAGCGTTTTGCAGGCAGGACAAAGCTATTTGAGAAAATAGTGCTCGGAGGCTGTAATTAAAGCCTACCGAGTAAGAACACACGTATCAGGGGGTGTTGCCATGGAAGGTTACAAAATGAGACAAGGCGGTACTAAGGAGGGACTACTAAGCCTATTGACCAATGAACAGCCTCAGTTTACAGTGGACAATGACACAAGCCAATGAAAAATATGCCGGAGAGTCGGCGGAACTTCAATTCCATACCTGAGTACAGCAATCCTCGCAGAGCAGCGCATGCACTGCCCAGGCTCGACCTAAAAAGTATTTCACTACTGTGATGTCAGTGTGGGAAGGTGGCCGATTTTATAAGGCATAAGGAAATGGAAGGGGAAGCACCGAACTACTGCCTCCCCAAATTTGCTGAGACATGAAGAAGGTGGTGGAATAGTGAATGATGAGCTGTTGAATCCCACCCCACCCAAGAGCATAATTCTTTTCCATCACCTGCAGCCTTCTCTGCCTGCCACAGAACAGTATTAACAGCAAAACTATGCCATGTTCCGAGACAGCTTTGTCAGAGCCAGTTCCAGCACTGTCTCTCCTATCTGCTCCTTGATAGCTAAGGGCATAGCCATAGACCATAGCATAGTCAAGACCAGTAGGAGATGAGTGAGGGTGACCGCATGTCATGTGTTTTCAAAATCTTTGTGACAGCAAGTTTTACTAAAGGATGTCCGGAGGAAGGAAGGAGTCATACTAAGTATCCTTTCAGTGTTCCATTTGACATAATTGACAACTCAACTTCCAGTTATTGATACCTACCCATCTATAGTTCTGTGTGTTTTGTATGGCAACATCAACACAGGACTGGAAATCCACTTACTGATTTTGCTTCAAAGCAGTGGAAAAAAACTGCTCTGTCATTATTTCCCCAAACACTAGAGTTGCCCTAAGGAACCAGTGAAATGGCTGATGACAAGCCTCATTCTAAAGTCTTTTCCAAATATCTAGCAGCAGCGGGCATTGCACAGCATCCACTGTACCATCTTTCTAAAACTGACGACATATCAAATATAGCATTCTAAATGAAAAATAAAGAAATTAGATGCCAAAAAAAGCAAAAGAAAAACACTACTACACTACTCATTCTCTCCTGTAGAAAATAAAAAAGAAAGAATTTCAGGATTTAAGACCATTAACGCGAACAAAAAATATGATATTTACAACCCTATAATGAAATTGTATCAACACAGTTCATGCACGTTAATTCCTATCAAAAACTTTACATTTCCTCGGTGTAAAAATAATTATTCCAAATCTTCCCTCTTAGTTTCCAACTTTGACTGACCATTAGTGCTCATGATTCAAATAAATTCCCATGATTCTACAAAGTCATGCTCAACAGAATCACACTCATCCACATTCTCTTCCTCACCATTTCCTAAGACATTTTCCTCTGTAGAATTCTCACGTAGCACATTACCCTTGTCTTCATCTTCACCACTTCCACCTTCACCACATTTTCTGCTCACACCATCCAACTGCCCCAAATGTTTGTTTTTTTCTTCCAACATTAGCATCCTTATTGTCTCCACTATGACCAGTGATGCATAAAGCCAAGTGCTTATGTACCAAAACTTGCCATCACTCAACATTGCTGCATTATTACAAAATTGAGTAATACTTAAGGGATCTGAGAAAGCTTTTTCCCCTTCATCTTCTTTAGATACTCACTTTACTCGAACTCAGTGATCCCCTTCTTAATTAGTAAATATTCTTCCCCGTGTGTTTTTTTTAATCTACTATTATCAACTGTAAACAGATTGTGCTGTTTTAATTCTCTCGTAAATCACCTCCGGAGACCCATTTACAATCTTTGAAGTAGACATACTATCCAAATTGTCTTTGGTGGGATTTGTTCTTTCATGATTCCAAAAGGGCTGTGACATATAGTTTCTCATGGCGCGATATGACATGCCTATAACACTTTATTCACCTCCTCTTCTCAATTCTGTTCCCATGTAAAATTTATTTGAATCAGCCCTTTATCATTGTATTAAACCATTCAACTGTAGTGTTGCTATTAGTATGATAAAGGGAAGTGGTGTTGTTTGAAATTCTGATGCAAGAAATTCTCCATACTCCTTAACTTACATTGTACTCTGTAATGCTCAAAAGTCTACTGGTTAAATCTTCTCTTTTAATCAAAAAATTTTTTAAAAGAAAGTTGTTTAAAATCTTAAACTTTATTTGTATATGCTGTCTTAATTAGGTCTACCTTTGGCCATGTTTAAAACAAATATAATAGGATAACTATGTATGTTGAGAGCCCATCATCCCATTATTGCATCCCATTTTGTCACTTGGTAATCTCTTCTACCAATGCATATTGGCGCTCCCTATCTGGCATAAAGGAGGTGTAATGTTGTTTGAGATTATCTTATTTCTAATTTTCCATGCATTCTATTACACAATGTTCAATATCCATAGTCCTACAAAGCCACCATTAAACTCCTTGGGTCTCATTTTAGTTTTCATTGTCTCTAAGTGTTCTTCATGGCACATCCATAAAAAAAAACCCTTTCTTTTAACTCAAGTGGGTGTATAACTTTGCCCTTCCTCATCTCAAAACCATTCTCCTGGGTTAATTCATGTTTTCGTTTTCAAAAAACCTTTTTCTTCCATTGCTTTATTTTCTGTTGACCAGTCATCTCTCAACCATCTCAAATGTTCCCTAACTTCACACAGGACTCACCTTGCTCTTTTTATTTTTCTTCATTGATTGTGTGTGCTCCTTTTTTGCCTAGCCTTGCAACTTTGTATTCATCACATGAATACTTTTTCATAGGTACCGGCAACCTGCTTAAAAATCAGAAGCAACTTAGGTTTCCTGGCAAGGACACTACTGTCTAAGGCTAATCTTGTAGTCTCACATGCGTAGCTATCAGCGGTAAAAACATTTATCAAACCACTAGTAGTGAGACCTTTTGCCAGAGATTTGTGGTTCTACCTTAACACAGTCTGCCCTACAAATGAACTGACATAGTGTTCCATTCATCAATTATAGAGTAACATACTTTGAGATAGGGAATTTGAGGCAAAGACAGTTAATACTTCTCTTCCTTCAGGTTCTTCTTGCATAAATAACTCTCCCCAGACCTTTTCCACTCACTTCTTTGGGTGCCATACTTATGGCTTTTGAATCTGTAACTGTATAATGTGGATCCCTGCAAATGTCATTCTTAATGTTGTACACACACAATAGAGGGGAGAGAGGTACTTCTCCTTTTCTGCGCTCCCGAATCAATATTCATTCCCACAAAAAGGGAATAAGGAGGAAATGTAATATTCTCGCAAGTCAGGAATACTACTTAGGGAGAACGCAAACCAGAAATACTACTTAGGAAAAACGCAAGGTTCTTTAAAAGTGCCCTCACCCATTGTTACTGGCATGCTTCATCATTGGGCATGCTACAACATTCCAGTGCAGACCAGTGCCGGGGATGGAGCATAGGGAAAAGGGGGGAGACAGTACACATATTTATATGGGGATCTTCACTGCAGAACAAAAAAGTGACTAAAACTACCTTAGGGATGTCCTAAACTATTAACGGGTGAACCTGAAATGACAGACACAGTAAAATAAAATAAAACCAATGCGTTTTTCCAAAAGAAGATGTGTTAAAGCCCCACATCAAGTAACATACCATGAGGTCCCTGATTCGATGCTTCATGTATGGGGTAGTGTCCACTGCGACTATTCCTAGTGCAAAGTATCTTACAACCTGGCTTTGTAGTGTTTCCAGCGAGTATACCGTCATCACAAACGCACAACACCCAAAAACATGAGGGTCAGGGAAAACAATTCATAGAACACAACAAGTATTGCTTACCAAGTTTCATTGTGAATTTCTGTGAAATGGAGTGTCAGCGGGAGCATCTCCCTGTAGTCACACACGATTATGTTGAGTAAAGACAAGTGAAACAGAAACTCATCACATTAGACTTCATCATCTCATATCAACATCATGGTCATGCCCATTGCTCATTTATCCCATTGGTCCTTTATTTTATTTTTTACGGCATTTGCTTAATACATAGAGCCGAACATATACGTGGTTCCACCTATGCCGTTACCCTTGCTCAATGGTTAACTAATCCTCTCTTTAGAGTCGGAGTATTGCGCTGCTCCTAGAGAATCCAATAGCCCTCTAACCTGGTTGATCCTGCCTATGCCTGCCAAACATATCCTTGTGACCCTGTCTGTTTGAGGTGCGCCTTGTCAAATTCGGCATCACCTCATACCAACACCTCGGTCATGCCCCTTGCTAATTTTGCCCTCTGGTTTGGAGTATTTTTTATGGTATTCAGTTAATCGATAGAACATAAAATATATGTGGTTCCACCTAAGCCGTTACCCTTGCTTAAGGCAAATGCGGTAGAGGCGGGCGTATTTGTGGAAGAACTCCGGGTTGTAAGATATTTTGCACTAGTATTATTCTCAATGGACACTGTCCCATACATGAAGCGTTGAATCAGGGACCTCATGATATTTTACTTGATGTGGGGCTTTAACACATCTTCTTTTGGAAAAACGCATTGGTCTTATTTTCTTTTACTGTGTTTGTCATTCCAGGTACACCCGTTGTGTGTTTAATAAAGAGTGGCAAGTAAGGTCATCATATTTTGGATAATTGTGTCCCCATCCCCCAAACTGAAACTAGAAGTAAGGGGAGGCAAAATAAGTGGGATCTCAGAGTCCTGAGGAAGGCCTAACTACTCAGTAGGGAGAGCGTGAGTGGCAGAAACATGCTGACACGAGCTGATAAGAGGAATGAAGGGGCACTAATATCCCCGCTTCATCACCACTATAGATTTTTTTAAGCCTATCCAGGGGGTTCAAGAATAAAGATAGTTTAGGATATCCCTGAGGTAGTTTTAATCACTTTTTTGTTCTGCAGTGTAGATCCACATATACATGTGTGTACTGTCTCCCCCCTTTTCCCTTTGCTCCATCCCAGGCGTTGGTCTGCCCAGGGATGTTGTAGCATGCCCAATGATGAAGCATGCCACTAATAGTGGGTGAGGGCACTTTTAAAGAACCTTGCATCGTCCCTAAGTAGTATTTCTGGTTTGTGTTTTACCTAAGTAATATTCCTGGCTTATACTCTTCCCAAATCCCTGCAGACAGCGATGCCCTGGAGGAGTACCTGTCGTATATTAAAATGCAGTGGCTAGCGACTGAACATAGAGAGCACTTGATGGCACCTCTGAAGTCTGATGAGATACGTGACGCACTGCGTGGGATGGCAGCTGGGAAAGCACCGGGGGCGGATGGGCTCTCGGTGGCCTTCTATAAAGAATTCCAGGACTTATTGATCCCTTATCTTAAAATGCTTTATGAAGAGATGGCGGAGTCTGGAATTATGCCGCCATCTATGCGTGAAACTGTCATTGTCATGCTGTTAAAGTCGGGAAAGTCACCTAGTAATTGCTCCTCATATAGACCCTTGTCTTTGCTTAATGTTGATGCCAAGGTCTACGCTAAAATCTTGGCCAACAGGCTGGCTCCATTGTTGCCCGGTATTATCCGCCCAGAACAGGCTGGGTTTGTTCCTAGTCGTAACTTGTCTCAAAATCTGAGAACCTTGTTTGGAGTGGTGCAGAGGTTGAACCCAGAAGTCAAAGCTGCGGCAGTATTTCTCGACGCCGAGAAAGCTTTTGACTCTGTCGAGTGGGGCTTCATGTTTGCGGTACTGCGCAGAATAGGGGTTGGGGACATATTCCTTCGCTTAGTGTCAGTGTTATACACATCGCCCACTGCCAGAGTGAGGATTGGGGATGATGTCTCCCAGTCATTCAATATTACACGGGGTACAAGACAAGGATGCCCTCTGTCCCCGCTGTTGTATGCGATAGTTGCTGAACCATTGGCCTGTGCCATCCGCAAAAATCACACACATAGAGGGCGAGGGTTTCCCGAGTACACACTGAATATTTCCGCCTACGCAGATGACACTTGGCTATACATTCATAACCCGGAAGTAAACCTGTCCCCCATACTATGAGAGGTGGTCCAATTTGGTGGCCACTTGGGATTATGGATAAATTGGGACAAGTCCATCATATTTCCCCTCACCCCTGCCACTGCGGTGCCGACCATGGAGTTTCCGCTGCGCTGGACTACTGAGGCAGTGCGGTACTTAGGCATCCAATTTCACACCGACCCAGCGCTCGCGATTCGGGAAAATTATGGTAGGGCCACACAAAAGCTAACGGAAGATGTAGATAAGTGGATTAGGCTCCCACTCTCGTTAATGGGGAGAATCGCTGTTATGAAAATGGTGATTCTTCCGCGATTCCTTTTTCTGTTCCAAAATATACCTATTCTCCTGCCAAGAACCCTATTCAAATACTGGCGCACACAGTTGATACGGCCTGCCTGTGCAGGTAAACAGCCTCGAATACGGTGGGATTCCCTCACTTTGCCCTATGAGTTGGGAGGGCTGGGGGCCCTAGATTTAGAGAAATACAACAGAGCTGCAAACAGTACATTCGCCCATTACTGGATACATGGCCCACAGGATACACCCTTTTTATATTTGGAAAGGAATGCGGCGGAACCGCTCACGCTACCCCAGACACTCAACCACCCGGCCTCCAGGCAACTGCGCGTCTTTGATTCCCTAGCTGTCACTGCACAAGCTTGGCAGACGCTATTACACATGCAAGCTGGGGCCTTCCTGTACTCCCCAGAGATGCCACTTCATTGGTGTTTGTGGTTCCCGCTGGGTCAAGATGCGGGGGCAAGGCAGGCACTGCAAACTATAGGTATCAACATAATGGGGGATTTTTTTAAGAATGGTGCACTAGTTACTTGGGAGGCTTTGCAGCAGCCAGGTATGCAGCCGGCAGGTACAGCATTGTTTCACTTCTTCAGGGTGCGGCATACGTGGCGCGCCCTCCTGGGCAAAGATTTGCTGGAACCACAAGCTATGGGGGCATTCACCACCCTTCTCAAAGTCAAAGAACCCCTTAAACTGATCACTAAATTTTACACTAGCTTGCAGGAAACCCGTCGGTCTGAAGTACTAAAAGTTAGACTGGATTGGCAGCGTGACTTGGGCACTCCACTAAGTGATAAAGAGTGGCAGTATTGCTGTTCCCGCACCCGGTCGGTCTCTCTTAATGGGAGACACAGACTTATTTGTTTTAAATTCTTACATAGAGCTTACTGCACCCCTGAGCGCCAGTTTCGGTGTGGGTTAGTAGAGAACTCCCGCTGTCAAAGATTGGGTGTGGAAGGGGCGGGATTCTGGCATGTAGCTTGGCAATGTCCCGGGATTCAGCTATTCTGGGGCAAAGTGTTTCAGGAGCTGGGAACCATTATTAGTGCAGATCTAGAGCCGGACCCAAAGATGGCACTGCTAGGGTGGGATCTTTCCGTGGATAAGACAGTGCGCCCTTTGCTAGCCATCGGACTTCTCCTGGCCAAACGCCGTGTGGCAATTCGCTGGATTGGCGGCCCGCTACCGCTGATAAAAGAATGGCATGCTGATATGTTGTATTGTAATACACAGGCCGATGTATATAACGAGCTGCTCCCACCCAGAAGCCGTCCCAAGAGCTGTTGGGGACCATACCAAACATATCTCTTAAGTAAAACCGCTAGTGTAAACTCAGACCCACAGCTTACAGCTAACGAGGCAATGTCGCAGGAGGTGGGAGCATAGAAGAGTATGGAGTTCACAGTATGTGGGAGGGTTCCATCAGCCAGGCCACTGGGTAAGAGTCGGACCTCACATAAGACTCTGGTCAGCAAAACTGAATGGAAAAACTGTGTGGGTCGCGATTTGTTCCAAGAGATGTAATTGTTCAAGCGGAGTCCCTTCAATGCCTGATTCATGTCTTTGAGTATTAATAGCCATGTGTACTTGTGTGCCTCGATATGATGTAACTGTGTCCTACTTTGTATGTATATTGTAATTCAATAAAACCAATAACAATAAAAAAAAGTAATATTCCTGGCTTACGAGAATATTACATTTCCTCCTTTTTCTGTGTATGATTCTTAATGTTGTTACAAGTTTCTGTACGTTATTTTGACCAAAGAAATGGACACATATTTTTCATTAATTGTCTGCTTGGTTAAGTCTTCTCTGCAAAATTTCCTACAAACTTAAATAAAACTAAACTGCCAGGAGAATGTAAAATTATTTTTTTTCACGCTTGGGAGCCTCACTGATTGATTTATCAAAGTCTTTTTTCAGTTTGACACCTTACAAACTAACTTCTTGTCCCAAGTAGGTTTCGCTGCTATATTCGTCGAAGCCTTTTCAGGGCTTTTTCCAAATTAGTGTCATGTTCTTCCTCGTTTTTCCCATTAACAAAATGTTGTCCTGGGAAGAAACAGCGCCCTGCACATCTTTAAAATAGTTCATACACTAGCCTTTAAAAAAATCGAGATCGAAATGCTAACCCAAAAGGCATGGGCTTTTATTGGACGCAACCTATTGGGGTATTTTTTCGATTTCATGCAAGGACAATGATGGTAAGCTCCAGAAACGTTGATAGTTGAAAAACATCTCACTGCCTTTGCCATGGACAACATTTATTTAGTTGTTAGAAGCAAGAACCTACCAATTAAAATATTACTGTTTACGTCTGTGTGGTCAACAAAGAGCCTCATCTTACCATTTGTCAAGCTTACCTTGACCATTGCAGGCAACCACTTTAGTGACTCCACCAGTTCAATTTTACCATCATGCTGTATTTTTATTTTAACACTTGTGTGACCTCTCGTGAAGTGAATGTATTTGCGCTCAACCTTGTGAGCGTCATTGTGCTGCAAAATTATTTTATGGGAAAATTCCTTCAATTTTACAAGGTTTCCTAAAAATACTTTTTCAAAAATTCCAAAACATTCTACTTCCTGTATCAACACTCTCTCCTCCCTCAAATACTGGTTCTACTGGGGTCAAGATTTATGTCCGTAGATAACTGATCCATCCACCCTGAGACGGCCCTTTTCCTGCTACATATAGTTTTCCTTAGGCCTTTCTGTTTTTTTAAAATTCTAAAATCAAAATTCTGTAACCTAATATTGATGTGAATTCTCCACTAAGGCTATCTGAATTTATGTCAGATAGTACCAATTTTCCTCCCAAAAGCTATACAAATTTACTTTTCAATACATCTTTTGCAACAATAGTATATGGTGAACCAGAATCTACAACGATGTGCAGGTTTACACCTCATATTTTCAGTTTACACAAAGTTTGGTTTCTACATGCCTTGATCAATTCAAACTTGTTACCTTCAACATGTGGTACTCAACTAGTATTATCAGTTCTTGGAGACTCAGAATCACTGTTGTCATTTTCTATTACTCTTCTTGCTTTTGTTTTCCGACTTTTCTTCCTATAAACTCTTACAAAGTGACCAACTGCAGCACAATCTGAACACTTTTGATTAGTTGCTGGGCAGTTTTTACTCTATGCCATATGTTTTGAACTCTTATACCTCTAACATTTAGTGTTTGATTATTTTTTGATTATTTTTCCTTACGTTGTTCTCTCTTTGGATTTTTATAAGACTCTCCTATTGAATTTTATATGATTGTAAGACTTTGCATTTCTTTCACACCACCCTTTTTGTGACTCACTTTACTATCACTCGATTGTCATCACAAGGCTTACTTAAAACCGAGTTGGCAATTCTTTCCTATACCTCTCCCTTCCTAACAATTGAAATAACATCCTGTAGTGATACATCTCCATTTTCCTACAACCTCTCTTGGACATAGGACTCAACGAATACATAACAATCTGATCATGTATCAGCTCTTTGTGCAAGTTTCCAAACCGACAATTTATAGCTTGTTTTAAGACGGAAACATCATTGTCTATTACTTAAACATTTCCCCATTCCTTTTGAGAAAAAACCCCCCTAAACCTATCAATAGCAGCACAAACTATAGGTGTATATTGAGGATTCTAGCTATGCCTGTGCATTAATAAAAAAAATCTCCAGCTGCTGTTCCTTTTTTGTACTTGCACAATCACCCTAAGACCTGAACCTGTGGAATGAAGCAAAAGCCGTTTTTTTCTGGGGATAAGTCTTCTTCCTCTGTGACGGATATATAATTGAGAAAATATCCTGTCTATTCCTCCCATTGCATAACTGGCTATCCTGGTGTAGGAAGGAAAACTTGTGGAAGATGGGATTATCTGTGAAATGCACAATGAGGAGTGGATTCTTAATTTGTCCAGTCTTTATCAACAGTGTTGGATTAGTTCAAAGTTCTTTGTTCCCCACTCCCACGTACATTGTTCCCTTATGGAACAGTGTAGCACTTCAATAATGTGGACGATAAAAATAATGTACTTGTGCATTATGTCTTGGAAAGAATATGCTCACAGTTGCTGGGAGTTGTATCATTTCAATCCTTTGCCCAAGAATGAGAAACGTGCACAACTCAAAATATACAGTGCTAATTATTAAAAGGTTAAACAATATACATTAGCTGTGTTAATGTAGCGTATGAATCTGAAAGAGACAATTAGTTATAGATTCCTTACCTTGTGAATTACCCCCAGGCGTCGGACTGGATCAGGAGAATTTTTCGTCAGCAGTGCCCCTGCGCGTCGTAAGGTGGCGTCGGTCGGCTCTGCGTTCGTCCTCGGCGTCGTGGTCGCCGGGATGACGTCGCGACAGCTACTTAGACGCCGCCCTCGCGCGCTGACGTCAGTTCTTTCTTTTTCCGCGCCAGCCAGCGCAGATCCGGAGAGAGCGGTACCTCCAGTCATTTTTTGATCGACTTTTGTCGACAACGTTTTGAGTCCTCGACTCCTGGTGCGCCTAGGGATGCCCGGTTTCAAGGCTTGCGGTTCTTGCCGACGGCTGATGTCGGTGACGGATCCGCACCGCGTGTGCCTGTTTTGCCTGGAATGCGACCACGACTCCAAGTCGTGTTCCGACTGCCGGACCATGAATCCGAAGTCTTTGCGGGAGCGGTCCCGAAAGCTTCTCGAGGCCCGGCAGTCCGCTCCACGCCGTTCGAGGCCCCGGTTCCGTGGGAGGTCAAGGAACCGGTCGCGGAGCCACCACCAGTCCTCTTCCAAGTCTTTGCACTCCTCAGGTAAGTCGAAGCACCAGAAGAAGTCGAAGAAGCATTGTCGCTCTTCGACTTCTCCCCATCCGTCGGCCGACGCGACGCGGGAATGCGGGCGGTGCCCCTCCCGCGGCTCTGCGTGCGGAGCCCGCTGGGTCGACTCCGAGTTTCCCTCCCTTCCCGGGATCCGGAGCGACCCCTGCCCAGCTTCGGAGTTTCTACGAAGCGATGCATGCCATCTTTGGGCAGCCCCACTCCGCTGGCGCGCCTTCGGGCTGCGCGGACTCGGCTGGGGGCCCTGGGCCTTTGACGCCGGCGGCTTCAGCCCCGGCACAGCAGGGTCCCCTTGGATCCAGGCCGGATACGGATCGGCGCCGGTCGACCTTGTAGCACCTCCCCCGGTGCCGATTCCACCGGCACCGCGTCCGCAGCCGACGCCGGTTGTGTCCCCAGCCGGCGTCGACCCCGGCCTCCACCCTGACGTAGACACGGAGCCGACGGGCACTTTTGTTCCCCTGTTCAGCCCTGGTGTGTTTAGGCCAGATTGGCAACCAGAGG
Organism: Calotriton arnoldi; assembly: GCA_963921515.1. Taxonomy (NCBI): domain Eukaryota; kingdom Metazoa; phylum Chordata; class Amphibia; order Caudata; family Salamandridae; genus Calotriton; species Calotriton arnoldi. The sequence continues at coordinate 988,790 of CAWUFW010000699.1, forward strand.
AGGGTGAAGAGGACTGGGAGGGGTCTGGTGACCCTTTAACTGACCAGTTGGAGTACGACCCGGACTGGAGAGAGGAGTTTGGGGAAGCCAGTGGTCTGGATACCTCCCCAGACCTTGGCATGTTGTCTCCTCCTACCGTGGCTACGGAGGAGGGAGCGTCTTACGCAGTGGTGTTGCGTAGGGCGGCCGAGGCTCTCAACCTTGAGCTACCTACGGTGGCAGTCAGGACTAACCTCCTGACAGAGGTGCTTCAACCGGCAGCGAGCTCTTCGGAGCCCCTGCTGCCGTTTAATGAAGCCCTCACGGACATCCTTTTGGGCACCTGGTCCAGGCCCAACACAGGGGCTCCTGTGGATAGGATGATTGCCCGATGCCACTGCCCGGCTCCGGGCGACCCCACTTTCCTCTCCCAACACCCCACCCCTGAGAGCTTGGTGGTCAAAGCCTCCACGTCCAAAGGAGCATTCCCTAACGCACCACCTGATAGGGAATCCAAAAAGCTGGACCACCTTGGGAAGAAGATGTTTTCTTCCTCCAGCTTGGGACTGCGGTCGGTAAACACTGCATGTCTGTTGGGCCGTTACACCCACTCTGTGTGGGATACGGTAGCGCAGGTGCTGCCCCAATGTCCGGAGGAGGCCCTGGCCGTGCTCTCCCGTGCAGTCGCCGAGGGGAGAGACGCAGCCAAGTTTACCATCCGATGTGGGCTGGATACCGCTGACTCGTTAGGCAGGGCGATTTTAACGTCGGTAGCCCTTCGACGCTACGCCTGGCTGAGGTCCACTGGCTTTTCCGGGGATGTCCAAACTACCCTTATGGACATGTCCTTTGATGGCCGTCGCCTGTTTGGCGACAAAGCAGACAATGCGCTGGAGCGCTTCAAGGACTCTCGGGCTACGGCCAAGTCCCTACACCTCTCCTCGACCCGCCCTACGCAGTCTGCTTTTCGCCCCTTTTGTAGCTACGGAAGGGGTGCCTCGCTACGTTCCACCCAGAGCCACAGGCTTGCGTGAGCTGTTCATTACCTGCGTGGCCGGGGACGTGGGACTCACCGTCGTGGGTCTGGGGGCCAGCTAGCGAGCCAGTCCACCACCGCCCCCTCTGCAGCAGCCTCCAAACCCTCCTAGTCTGACCTTTCAGGGCCACCAATCGCCAGTGGGCGGCAGGATTCACCATCACCTCTCCCTCTGGCGTACCATCACGTCGGACAGGTGGGTTTTGCAAATAGTCCAAAGGGGCTACTCCCTTCCCTTCGAGACTACCCCCCCAGCCATGCCACCTCAGTACCATCGTATGTCGGAGGATCATCTGGCCCTTCTCCAACAGGAAGTTACAGCTCTCTTGGCCAAGGGAGCCATCGAGCGAGTTCCTACCCCAGAAGTAGGTCGTGGTTGCTATTCCCACTACTTTCTGGTGCCCAAGAAGGACAAAGGCCTGCGTCCTATCTTGGATCTCAGGAACGTCAACCGCTTCCTCTGGAAGGAGAAGTTCAAAATGTTGACACTAGCTCAGGTCCTGTCTGCTCTCGAGACTGGATGGTAGCGTTGGATTTGCAGGGCGCTTACTTTCCCATCCCCGTCCTGCCGGCCCATCGACGTTACCTACGGTTCACGGTAGGCCACGAGCACTTTCAGTTTACCGTGCTCCCCTTCGGCCTTACTAGCACCCCTCGGGTGTTCACGAAGGTGATGGCGTTGGTCGCAGCTCATCTGCGCAGATCAGGGGTTCCAGTCTTCCCCTATCTCGACGACTGGCTGTTGAAGGCGGGCTCGCCCCAGGCAGTCGTCTCCCACCTCCAGACTACGGCGGACCTCCTGCATTCGCTGGGGTTCACTGTCAACGTGCCGAAATCACACCTGACTCCGTCTCAGAAGCTCCTTTTCATCTGAGTGGTTCTGGACACGACGCAGTTTCGGGCTTATCCTCCCGAGCAGCGAGTCCGGGATATTCAGCCTCTATCCCGGGTTTCGGTCAGGATGACCCTGAGGCTGCTGGGCCTCATGGCCTCCTGCTGGTGGATCATGTGAGGTGGCATATGCGGGCTGTGCAGTGGGACCTGAAGTTCTAGTGGGCACAGCATCAGGGGAATCTGTCCGATTGCGTTCAGATCTCGGAGGGCACTGCACAACAATTGCAGTGGTGGCTAACAAACCAGGATTGGGTCAACGGCAGATCCCTCTCCCTTCCCCAACCGGAGTACACGGTGGTGACGGATGCATCACTTCTGGGGTGGGGCGGCCACATGGGAGAGGCGGAGATCAGAGGCCTCTGGTCTCCGGCGGAGTCCGGGCTCCACATCAACCTTCTGGAGCTTAGGGCGATCCGTCTTGCGCTAAAAGCATTCCTTCCCTCTGTCCGGGGAAGAGTGGTGCAGGTGTTCACGGACAACACCACCGCCATGTGGTACTGCAACAAACAGGGCGGGGTGGGATCGTGGACCCTCTGTCAAGAGGTTGTCCGTCTCTGGACATGGCTGGAACATCAGGGCATATCCCTGGCGGTTCAACACCTGGCAGGTTCACTGAACGCCAGGGTGGACGAACTCAGCCGCAGGTGCATGATGGATCACGAATGGCATCTTCACTCGGAGGTGGCGCAAGGTCTCTTTCAGCAGTGGGGAGAGCCTTGGTTGGATCTATTTGCCACCGAAGAGAACGCACAATGTCAGCAATTCTGCGCGTTTGAATTTCCAAGGCGGCACTCGCTAGGCGACGCTTTTCGTCACGAGTGGAGTTGCGCTCTTCTTTACGCCTTTCCTCCTATACCACTTCTGCCCAGAGTGCTGAAGAAGATCAGACTCGACCGGGCCCAAGTTATCCTGGTGGCTCCGGATTGGGCACGAAGAGTTTGGTCTCCCGAGCTATTACACATGGCTATCGATCCTCCGATCCGACTGCCTCTTCGGGAGGATCTTCTGTCGCAGCAGCAGGGGACGGTCCTCTACCCGAACCTGTCCAGTCTCCACCTCCTTGCGTGGAGATTGAGTGGCGACAGTTGACGGCCTTTGACCTTCCTCCCGAAGTCTGCGATGTCATCTTGGCAGCCAGGCGTCCCTCCACTAAGACGGTATACGCCTGCAGATGGAACAAATTTGTGGCATGGTGCACAGCAAAGGCTGTGGATCCCCTTTCTGCCCCTCTTTCTGAGGTTCTTTTGTTCCTCCTTTCTTTGGCCCAGCAGGGCTTTGCTCTGGGCGCTCTAAAGGGCTACCTCTCGGCCATTTCAGCCTTCCTTAGGCTTCCTGATCAGCCTTCTCTTTTTAAGTCCCCTGTTGTAAATCGCTTCCTTAAGGGCATTACTCATCTTTTTCCTCCTGTTCCCTTCGTAATGCCCCAGTGGGACTTGAACCTAGTTCTAACTTATCTCATGTGCGCTCCCTTTGGCCACTACATAACTGTCCTCTTAGGCTTCTGACCTTAAAGACTGCTTTTCTGGTTGCCATCACCTCTGCGCACAGGGTGAGTGAGCTCCAAGCTCTTTCTTCCAAACCTCCTTTTCTGGCTGTTCATCCGGACAAGGTTGTCCTTCAGACTCGTCCATCCTTTCTTCCCAAAGTGGTTACTTCCTTCCACATTGGTCAAACCATCACCTTTCCCACCTTCTTTCCGCCTCCGCATCCTTCTAAAGAGGAAGAGAGGCTCCACCATCTGGATCCAAAACGTGCACTTACCTTTTACTTGGATCTCACAAAACGATTCCGGGTGGATGACCAGCTCTTTGTTGGCTACATGGGCGCTAAAAAAGGTCGGGCCGTACACAAACGAATCATCTCTAGATGGGTCGTTTTGTGTATCAAAGCTTGCTATTCTTTGGCAAATAAGGAGCCTCCTGTGGGGCTATTTGCCCATTCCACCAGGGCGACGGCAGCTACCACTGCTTTGGGACGGGGAGTTCCCCTCAAGGATATCTGTCAGGCAGCGACGTGGGGATCTCTGCACACGTTCACAAAACACTACTGTCTGGACAGCCAAGTCCGGAGAGACGGCTTTTTTGGCCGTTCTGTTCTCCAGGGCTTTCTGGTGTGAACTTGGTTCGCAGACCCTCCTCCGGGGTTGGTATTGCTGGGGTATCTATTCACAAGGTAAGGAATCTATAACTAATTGTCTCTTTCAACTGAACAAGTTACTTACCTTCGGTAACGATATATCTGTAAGAGACATAGATTAGTTATAGATTCCTTACCGCCCCACCCATCCTACCCGTTCTGCGAACTGACTTCTAGGGTTAAGGATTTCATTTCAGGGCCCTAGTTTTGCGCACCAGTGGTCAGTGTCTTGCATGGCTCTGCGCTTCTGGCGTGGAAAGTCGTGTACAGAACTGACGTCAGCGCGCGAGGGCGGCGTCTAAGTAGCTGCCGCGACGTCATCCCGGCGACCACGACGCCGACGACGAACGCGGAGCCGACCGACACCACCTTACAACGCGCAGGGGTACTGCTGACGAAAAATTCTCCGGATCTAGTCTGACGCCAGGGGGTAATTCACATGGTAAGGAATCTATAACTAATCTATGTCTCTCACAGATATATTGTTACCGAAGGTAAGTAACTTGTTCAACACTTCCTCACTTGGTAACATAAATACCTGGTATTACTGGCTTGTGTGAAAGGACACATGGAAAAAATAAAGTAGGCATCACGTACAGCCACGCCTGATCATGTCCTCGCGATGCCAGATGATAAGTTCCTGAGGTGGTCACTAGTAAAGGCACATGGGCCTGCTAAGTGGTTGGCGAGACTCCCTTTCAAAAAAATTTGTGAGCAGTAGCATGACAGATACGCGACTGTTGTGCAGTGTAGGGCTTCGTCTGATGCCGAGGGGGGAGTTTGTTCTCGGTTTTGGGCACGATGTAGGTGAAGGATCTGCCCCCCGTTCTGGCTTTGTGGATGCGGGGGACCTCAGCAAGGGCTAGGTCGGTGGAGCGGAGGTTTCTCTTGGGGGCGTGGAAGTAGATACTTTAGTTGTGGTATTGGGGTCTGGTGTTATGGAGGGCTTTGTAGGCGTGTGTGAGCAGTTTGAAGGTTACTCTCTTATCGACGGGGAGCCAGTGGAGGTCGCGGAAGTGCTGGGTGATGTGGTCATGTCGTGGGATGCTGAGGACGAGTCTGGCTGCGGCGTTCTGGACAGCCTGGAGTTTGCGGAGCAGTGTTTTGTTGATTCCGGCGTAGAGAGCATTTCCGTAGTCCAGCCTGCTGGCGATGAGTGCGTGGGTGATGGTCTTCCTGGGGTCGGGGGGATCCATTTGAAGGTCTTGAGGAGTATGCGGAGGGTGTTAAAGCATGTAGAGGACACAGCGTTGATCTGGCGGTTCATGGTGAGTGAGGAGTCTAGTATGATGCCGAGGTTGCAGGCGTGGTCTGTAGGGGTGGGTGGGTTTCGGAGGGCGGGGGGGCCACCAGGTGTCGTCCCATGCGGAGGGGGTGGATCAGAGGATGAGGACTTCCGTTTTCTCCAGGTTGAGCTTCAGGCAGCTGCTACTCATCCTGGATGCAACGTCCTTAATACCTTCCTGGAAACTGAACATGGTGATGTCTGGTTCCTTGGTGAGGGAGAGGATGAGCTGGGTGTCGTCTGCGTAGGATACTACTATATACTATAATACTGTAAATGTAATATAGAAAATAAACTTACATGCTAGCAGGGTTAAAGAAAATCTACACGCTTTCTCCCTGTATATTCCCCACCTCCGCTCGATCTCCACATTCTCAAGGAAGGCGAGAGTATGGTGGGTAATGCCCAAGTAGAGTATTTTGTGCAGTGTGTTATGCCCCTGCCACATGCAAGGAGAAACGATTTGCCATGAAGAGTATGTCTCGCCTTTTATATTCGCCCAGTTCGTGTCCCCATCCTTTCAGAAATTAAAGTTTGCGCTGGGCTGTAGGCGTTGTTAAAAATGTTTATATGTGTGATGTGGCATGTGGCGAGTCCCCCTGCGCCAAAAGAAATTCTTTAAACGGCATCCACGGTTTAGTAGCCCCCACCATCACCTGTGGGTGCTGGACCCAGCGCCTAACTTGGAGACTGGGTTAAGTGCCTAACTTGGAGACATTGAAAAGGCTCTGCCTCAGAAACACCATAATTCTCCTTGATCTGTTCAAATGACTTGATTGGCCCTTTTGACTCCAACTTAAGGTCAACATGCCCATTTCCAAGTATACGCCCTGGATTTCCCATAATGCTGTGAAGGTGGATTGAAATTTTGTTAATTCCAGGGTGATGCCATCCTATCTCGCGTCTTAAATGTAGACTTGGCTCGTGGTTGCATGTAGAGCCTTGCAGACCTCTGACACTTTGGTAGTCAGGGAACTTCCCAAAAAAGATGAGCAAGTGCGCGGCGGTCTATGATACACCCAACTTTGTACACTCTGCTTCACTCTTTCTGGAAGTTCAGCTGTACTGCTTGGGAGTACCTCAGAAAGTTAGGCACTCCTAAACCCCACTCTCTCACCCTGAACATGCATTAAAACCACCCCTTCCAATTCCTTTTCCCTTCCCAAATATATTCTGTGCATAAATCTTAGCGACAATAGACGTCATTCCTTTGATACTCAGGTGTCGACTATAATACCGAATTCTAGGCAATATGGACATATACAAAATGACCACTCTGTCCACCCATGAGAATGGGCGGTGCTTCTAGTTAAGCATATCTGTTTTGATTGCTCCGAAGTTTACCACCAGCATGTCTTGCAGTGTAGGGCCAGTATGATACCCGCATAATACCGAGATATTGTAGTGCTTTCTAGACCATCAGATTACATAACCTGATTCGAGATCTTTACGGTGTATATTTTCTATCCTGGCTGCATAGAATCACTTTGTGGTTCTCAACCAGTGCCTTGAACAAAAATCTTGAGTTTATTAAGAACCCAATAGTCACTGACTTACTAACCCTTTATAATGCGATTTTTCTGAAATAACATTTCACTTGCTAATCATTTGCTAACTAATATAAAATGTTATGTTTACAGGTATACAGGGGCACCTTACTTTGCAGGGATTACAGCACTCAAAGTGGTAAGTCTCTTAGAAAAATGTTGTCTTTAATTTTGTCAAACGGTGAACAGTCCTATTTTTTATTATTTGTTTGATTATAATGGTTTGGTATTCCTACTCTCCAGCGAAACGTTATGATTGAATCGTTGATACAGCAAAGGATGTGGTATCAATCTCGGCTCTTGAAATTCACGTTTGTTTAACATTACTCAGATTTTGGGGCTCTTTCTTAGCAGACAGTCAGATTGCAGACAACTCTGCCAATTTTAATGCTGTGGAGTTCTAGAGAGTGTTGTAGCTTCATGGTTAAATCCTATTGTAATGGGATGTATAAAATAAAGTTATTTGCCTACGGAGTCGCATGTGGTCATGTGCAATCGTGTTACAAGTCTTGAAGTAGTTGAAGTAGATATACCTAAAAGTGCAAGTTCATAACCATACTTGTAGTCAGTCTGTGTCTTTGGGACACCCTGTTTTCAGTCCTGGATTTTTAATCAACAAATCATTGTATTCATGTATTCAGGGGAACTTTATTCTTGGCTCAGTTCTGTTGAGCTATGTAGATAAACAAACCTACAAACAGTAATTTATAAAAGGAAAACCATGACTGAAAAAGTTGTCGCTGTGACATGGAGTAATCTGGTAACCCTAAACATAGTGGCTCTTGTACTGAGAGTCCATGGTCCTCCGTCTGCAGATGCCTGGCCAGCCAGCTCCTCTCTTGGCTTGGTGTCCTCTGGGCCTATTCTGGACAGATTGAGGACTGCTGGCTCACCTGACAGCTGGGAACTGGGTGTGCTGTGACTTCAGTGTCCCTATGCAGCTTCTTTCTGAGCTGATTCGGTGCTTCGTATAAATGTTTGACTTACTGTGTGCCAGCTTAAACAGCTGAGGGGTTTGGTGAAAGTGCTACCAATAGAAAAGTCACTTTGGTAAAGGACTTTAACTATTCGGTTCCACTGTTATGAGGAAAAGACAACACCAAACAGTTTCCTTTTTCATTTTCGCCCACCTCTGAATTTACTTCCCATTGTTATTGTCCATTGGTCAAGGATTGTCACGGTTATAGGTAAAGTCCCAAAATGTGTGTCATTTTTTTGCTGCAAACAGAAATCCTTGCATCACTCTTTCCTCTTCACTACATCAAGAACTGCATGACAAATTCTCCTCAAACATGATAAGAACATAGAGCTTACATAATAGGGCTTGTTTTGTAATTTGGTTTAGTATGTTTTTGAATATAATAACATTGATTGTATGTGGGCAGCTTAAAATTTTCCAATTTGTACTGCAAGTCAGAGAGTTTACGATGTGAGCACACACCAGACTTGGGCATGGAAAATGTTCTAATTTCTCCCAAAATATTTCCACAAAAACAGCCACCCAAAAATAACATTGAAAAGCTTTTGAAAAGTGTATCACAACACTACCCCAGAAGTTCACTGAGAAACTTTTAGTTCTGGTTAATTTAGTTGTAAATGATAAATGAAATTGGATAGATATGCATATAGGCCTATTTCGCTCCTTAATGTGGAAGTTATAATCCTGGCCAAGCTCTTGGCATCCTGACTCATCCATATCATCTCTAGGGTAGTACACTCTGATCAGTCCGGCTTTATGCCAGGGCGCAGTACAGCTCTCAATTTAGTACGTCTCCACGGGGTGTTGGGGCCGGTTGGTGGAATTCATGAGGATGCTCTTGTCCCTTCGCTGGACGCTCGTATGGCTTTTGATAGTCGATTGGCTGTACCTTTTTGAAGTATTGGCCCGCATGGGCTTAGGCCCCAAATTTTTGTCCTGGCTGCGACTTCTCTACACTGAGCCTCAAGCCCAGGTCGTTGTCAATATGAGGACTTCCTGAGTCTTCCGTCTCTGGTATGGAACTAGACAAGATTGTCCGCTCTCACTGCTCCTCTTTGCCCTCATACTGGAGCATTTGGCTGCCTGGATCCAAACAGATCTGTTGATTCGAGGGCTGCGCTGGACCGAGCAATGGGAGGACAGAATATCTCTTAACGCAGATGACGTTCTGCTTTACGTTGCTGACCAACCTTTCTCCCTTGACAGGATTATGAAGATATTCGCCCTATTTGGCGGCTATTCGGGGTACACGATTAACTGGTCCAAATCTATCATTTACGTTCTGCATGACCAAGCACCGGACCTGTCCAGAGAATGCGAGGCATGGGTGGCGGTAGATGGGTTCTGGTTTCTTGGAACTTATGTTACCACGATCCCCGTCCTTCTATGCCAACAATTTACAGGCACCGCTGACGCGCTTCAAGCACAATGTCTAACACTAGCAGTCATTACAATTATCGCTACTGGGCAGAGCGGCACTGTTCAAAATGATGGCCTTGCTGCGCTTCCTTTATATTTTACAGAACACACCCTTCCCAGTGCCTCCAGACTACTTCAAGGCCATAGAATGTGAAATCAGGACTTTGCTGTGGGATGGGGGGGGGGGGGGTTAAGAACGCATCGCCCTTTCAAAATTGATGAGAGGTTGATATGATGGGGGATAGCCCTGCCTGACATCCAAAAATACTATTTGTAGGAGGCTGGCTTAGTATATGGTGCAAACTTATTTAAGTGAAGCACCTTGCTCTAATCCAGGCAACCCTTATGGTGATTTTAGTGGTCTTTAATAACCATAGAAAGCTCTCAAAGTGGTAGCCTTCAGTCTTATCTTGAAGGAGTGTTAAGCAGCTTGTTTCACTAGTTTAATCTGTAGGGTAAGTTAGATGAAAAGAAACCACATAGTGTTTGGCTAAAATAAGTCTATTTATTACAACACCATATCACTATCACATTGGTATATCTCCTACCCGGAGATCTCAACACAATACACAAAAATACTACAAAAGCAATCAGGTAAGTAGTACAAAATACAGTGGTCTCCAGGGGGAGACCAAACGATTTACTAAGAATGTGGAATGCGAAGTGCAACAGAGGACAGGACTTGGACCAGAAGACCCAGAGGAGCTGGAGACACAAGGAACCACCCAAGGTAAGTACCCAGGAACCCCACGGAGGCTGTGTGCAGAGTGTAGACACAGCCGTGTGTCCAATAAAAGTCTACGCGGAAGTTGCGGTTTCAGTTTTGAAGAAGGACCCTTCCCAGTGGACCCTGAAGAAACCTTGTGGAAGACAGAAGGTTGGAGAGTCACCCCACCCGTGGATACCCCAGCAACCAGGATGCCTACACCAGGGAAGCCGGGTACATATGTGTGGAGTGACGCCAGAAACCGCCGTAGACCACAATGGAGGACTTTAGGAAAGATGCCGCTGGAGAAGACTGTTCAAAAGTCTGATGGGATCTAAGGGTGGATTCTTGAAGTGAAGAACCTGTAAGCAGAGAGGACAGTGTCTATGCCATTCGTAGGTGACCAGGAGACACGGAAGAGCAATGCCCACCAATGACGGATGGTTCAGGAGAGTTGACGGTGACCTTGTCGCTGCAGCTGTGAGCACCAGGCAAAGCTGAGGAAGACCAGGAGCTGTGCATGAGCTGTCCTACGCCAGAAGTTGAGAACCAGGGGGTCGGTGTCCGGTGGGAGCACCAATAAGCCTTGGCAGCTGCAACAGCCGTGGAAAGTGATGAAGAAGCAACGTTGGGACCAGCAAGGTCCAAGGGACTCACCACAAGCAGGGGAGTCAGAGCAGGCCCCGAGCAAGCAGGAGAGCCCACTGGAGCAGAAGACGACCCTCAACAGGACCCACAGGCCGAAGGCACAGGAATCGCAAGAGGACCTCGAGCAGATCATCAAGAAGGAAGGCCCACGGTACAGAGGATGCAGTGAGGACGCTGTACTTGGCAAGAAGAGATGCTGGAGGCTGGAGCCTCTTGTAGCCTGAAGATCTCTGGAGTGCACAGCCACCAAGCCTTGGCAACGGCAAGTCAACGCGATGCACACAGGTTTGGTCCCTGCAGTTCTGACTAGGGATGCTGGCCTCAAAGTTGCAGTGAGGTCAGGCCTTGAGCGAGTTGCAGTACCACCACCTGTGTTGCTGAGCCTTTCGAAGTCCATGGGACATCAGGAGCAGCAGATCGGTCAGCTTTGTGGCGGTGCCTGCAGATGCAGGGTAGTGACTCCTTCACTCCAAGGAAGATTACTTTGGGTGTCCTTGATGCCCAAAGGTCTGGTGAAGATCCTTGAAGAAGCACAGATGACAAAGAAAACTTGCTTAACAGCAAGACCAGGAGCAGCATGAGTCTTCCTTGATACAGTCTCTGTTCCAGGCGAAGTCCAAGTGTCCAGAGGGTCGAAGAGTGACCTTGTTTCAGGTTTGAGTCTTGTCCCACAATGAATCTGACACCCACAGGTAAGCCGTTAAGTACCCTAGGAAAAGGGTTGGAACGACTCAGGGGTCCCCCTCCCAGAGGAGGGGCCGGACAGAGGGTAGAATACTCCCATGTCCTTTGTCCAGTTTTGCTCCAGAGCGGGAGCAAAGGGCTCCCAGAACTGGTTCCAACTGGAGTATGCAAGGAGGGCACCAAAGGTGCTCTTCAAAGCAGTCTGGTGGCGCTGGCAAGCGCCGCCACACTAGCCCAATACACTAAGTCCTGTCTGGGAGGTAGTCACACCTCCCTGTGACAGGAAACCTATTGTTCTACCTCCCCCTGCTCGAGCTTGGCTCAGCAGCAGGAGGGCAGAATCGTGTCTGTGGTCGGCAGCAGCACTAGTTTGCTGTCAGACCCTGAAAGGCTGTAACCTGGAGTACAGGGGGGTACCCCAAGAAAGCCCCCCCAGTACATGGGATTATCCTTCCAACACTGGAATTGGTGTTGGGGTATGATTCCAACATGTTTGATACCAAACATGACCGGGTTCAGTGCAGCCACTATATAGTTAGACATCTCGTAATGGCTGATGTGCACTATATATATTAAAACGGCTGACCACACTTACAAAGCCTGGAGAATTGACTCCGGGGTTTGTAGGGGCATGCAGGGACACCCTCACACTTATAACCAAGCGCCCTGCCTTCAGGACTGAAAGGTCTGCCATAGGAGTGACTTATAGGTTTTAAGTGCAGTGACCTCAGATATAAGTAAACTTATATCTTTTGTGAGGGGTGCTAGCACCAACTCGCACAGGCTGTAAATGGCAGGCTTGTAGTCCCAGTTTGAGTGGTCTCTCATGGGTGGCACAATACATGCTGCAGTCCATGGGAGACCCCTGGTGTACCTATGCCCTGGGTACCTTAGTACCATATACTAGGGACGTACCAGGGTACACCAGTAGCCAATTGTGGATGTACAGAAGTACTTACCATAGCCAAATTTAGTGAGAAAGCACAGTGACTGGGGTCCTGATTAGCACGATCCCAGTCAGACTAGTCAAAAACACACTGACACCAGTAAAAAAGTGGGGGTTACCATGTTAGAAGCATCCTACCTTATTACAGAGACATATTCTAGTTGTAGATTCCTTACCTCCCCACCCATCCTCCCCACTCTGCAAACTGATTTCTAGGGATAGGGACTCCCCTAAAAGGCCCCTAGTTTTGACACACCAGTGGTCAGTGTCTTTCATGGCTCTGCACTTCTGGCGTGGAAAGTCGTGTTAAGAACTGACGTTGGCACGCCCGGGCGGCGTCTATGTAGGTCCAGCGATGTCATTTCCAGCATGCATGATGACGGACACGGAGCTGGCCGACGCCACCTACCGACGTGCAGGGGTACTGCTAATGAAAAATCTACTGATACAGACTGACGCCAGGGGGAAATTATAAGGTAAGGTGTTAGAAATGGGATTTTTGGTAGGCTAGGGCATGTGCCAAAGCCAGGCAGAAACCACCACTCTAGTCAGGATAAGGGAGTTACACTCCTAAAATAACCCCTGCCTACCCCCTTGGTAGCTTGGCACGAGCAGTCAGGCTTATCTTAGAGGCAGTGTGTAAAGCATTTGCACATAACCAACAGTAATACAGTGTAAGCACTACAAAAGGACACCACACCAGTTTAGAAAAATATCCAATATTTTTATATACTTAAGACAAGACCAACAAGCATTGACATAGCCAATAGGTCTCGCCTTTGGGACCTTATAAGTGTTTCGCCATGCAATAGTTAATGTTGTTGCACCAAGGATATTGTGCTGCATAACTAAATACTTATAAGGTCCCAACGAGGCAACGAGTTCGGCAGCGTTGGCGGAAAATGTGAGTTGAAATATATATATATCATCATGTGATCAAGGCCGTGGGGCGGCCGAAACGCGTCATGGCGGACTAGCTTGGTGGCAATAAAGAATACTATGCACTGACTTGGGTCTACGCTCGTTTAATTCTTGGAAGGAAACTACAAGCGAGAACATACAATATATATATATATATATATATATATATATATATATATTTATATTTATATTTTCCAGGAGAGAGAGAGATGATGTTTAAATGCAGCAGGTGTATCAATTCAATAGAGGAGGGAATGATGATATTTAAATGTCTGAGGAATATAAGTACAGCACGTTAGGGGTGGCTTCAGTGATATTTAAATACCTTAGATGTATAAATACAGGAAGTAGAGGAGACATGAGTGAGATTTAAATGTCCCATATGTAATAATACACCAAATGATGGAGATTTGAATGATATTTACATTCCGCAAGAGGATTGATGGAACAGAGGAGGGAGAGACGAGTAATATTTTAATGAATAAGATATATAATAAACACAAGAGATGAGAGTGATACGAATGAGCAATTAATTTTTCTGGGCGATAAATACAGCAGACGATGGAGGCCTTATTGATATTTAAAAACCTCAGGTAAAGGGAATACCTCGTGAGGAGAAAGATATGGATGGTATTGAAATACCTAGGGCGTAGAAATACAGCCCAAGAGGTGATAATAGAATATGAGAAGCTAAAGATATCAAGGAATTCGCCCACACAGGTGTGGTGGTAAATCCTCCTTCCTGCGGAAGGGGGCTGGAGATGTGGTAAAACCAGGCCAGCAGCAACCAAACCCGGAGTAATCCAAGAGTGAGAGCGAAGGCAGATCAGGAGTCTGAGCTGAGAGTGAGACTATGGCAAGGGACAGTCTGGATGGGGCAATGGCCCTCGTATGCCCCCGTATCTGCGTCACGAGAACTTTCCCTGATGACATCTCGCCACACAGTCCTGGCATAAACCTTCCAACGACGACAACACTGAGCACGCTTCTGCATCTCCTAAAACAACTCTTCTTTTAAACGGGAGACCTAAAAAGAGAAATGTGGCTAAAATGTTAACATTTTGGATTCCAGTCCGAAAACATGGCAAGAAATCCCAGAAACAAAGATAAAGTCAGAAGCCAGAACATTCTATGGGAGACTCTGCTCTATTTAAGGAGATTTTGGCAGCGCGTGCAGCTTCCAAACACGAACGAGAGACGTCCAAATTTGGACTGGTGGAATTTTTCATTAAAAAAACGAAACGTGAAGGGCAGGGAAGTCTGCGCGTTAAGGCAAGGGGAGTTACAAAGGAGGGAGGGCAGCGAAAGAACGAGAAAAGGAGAGAGATGAAAACATGAATTAGAAAAGCAGAATAGCGAATAGGAACGATGGGGATGTGAAAGGGGGAGATTCTTATAAAGAACAAAAGGGAGAGAGTGAAAAAAGAGATGTGGCAGCACGAAGAGTACATGAGGAGGCAGAAAAACAGAACAAGCGCTGAAAGACAAGCGCGGCCCCGATCGCGATCGGCGGTCTTCACTTTTCAAGCACTGCACTCGTGCTTGTGGCGGCATCCACCTTGCGGGAGCGAGCAGCGGCCATATGTTTGTAATTAACGTGGCCGCGCCGCTGCTCGCTCCCGCAAGGTGGATGCCGCCACAAGCACGAGTGCATTGCTTCAAAAGTGAAGACCGATGGCTAAAGGCCCTCCTAGAACAGCGCATGCGCGCTGCCTAGGCAAGACCTAAAAATGATAAAAATCCACAATACAGTACTTAAAAATCTTCAGTTATCAAAATATGCTTTAAAAACAGTTCCTTGACGTCGATAGCTCCGTCCGGGGCTATCATGGCGTCGTGAGCAAACAAATCCAAACAGTTCTGGCTGACCGCGGCGTCGCGGGCCAGCTACGGTGTCGGGAAGACCCGCAAACAGTACCTTTTAGAAATGTAGGGCGTCGGCGATCTCTCGTTGAGCTTCCGAAAGCACGGCGTCCGCAGGCGTCGGTTCCGGAGGTCGGTGCAGGAGTCGTCGGGGCCCTCGAAGTCACACGTGTTGCAGATCGATCTCCTTTCTGTTAAAGTCAGGAGCGCTGGCGTCGGCAGGCGTCGTGTGCTGCGGTGCGCAGTGCAGCGGTGCGGCATGCGGTGCCCTCAGGTCGCGGTGCGAGCAGCGGCTCGGTGGTGGCGTCGGATGGTGTCGTCGGTGAGACCAGGGTCGCGGTGCGAGATGAAGGCGGTGCTCGTCACGGTGCTGGCAGGTCACGGTGGAAGCAGCGGCGTCGTCGTTGCTGAAGCGCTGTAGTCGGCTGACGAACTGGAGTCGATGGCGTCGGTAGTGTCAGGGACTGTCCGGGACTATGTCGGGAACACAGTCAGGGACTTGGGCAAGGACTGGGAACTGGGTAGAAAAGGTACATAGAAAGAGGAGTACAGCGCTGCCCAGGATCATACAGGGAGTCAGAGGAGAAAAAGGGATCCAAAGGGGAAGCCTGTACAAGTGAACAAGATGGGTAAGACTCAGAAAGGAAGGGCACTCACGAGGCAATTTAGCATTCAGACTAACTACACCCAGGACGGACGTGCAAGACATATATATAATACAACATTAACAATAAAGGGAATGTGGGGTAAAGCACTCGGGAGCTCCACACGGTAAGACTGAAGCTCAGTAAGTTCCTCACCCACAATTGCTGTTACAGATACTGACTGAAAATACCCACATATAGGATATGTATGCAAAGGCAGGGTCTGTGGAGCTTATACCTATGGTGATGTTATAACAGTAACTCAAAGACAATACTCACAGTGAACAAGAAACACCACCTAGGTAGTCAGCTGTGCCCACGGATCCTGGCGTTCAAACAGGAACACGCAAGGCAGTAACAGCAAAGGGGTAGAACTAAACACAAGCACAATAGACAAGGAGCTAACAAGGAGGAGTGCTTAACAGGAAAGGATGGAAATCACAGGGCACACTTGGCAGAAAGCAGGTAACAAACATACAAGGTAACAGAAGCAAGACAGCAGAATAGAAAGACAGCAAACTAGAACTGGAACCAAGGAAATGGGAAGAAAGGCAGGGACTGGAAAAGGATATACAGAAGGGGAGGCTACAAGGGTATATTAGAATAGTGCAGGTTCAGGAATCAAGAAAGCAAAGCATAGAAGGCAGTGCTGGGGCAGGAACAAGAATTGAGCAAAAGCTCAGGAGTCAAAGTAGCACTGCAGATAGTGCTAGTACAGGAGAAGGAAACTGCTGCAGGTCAGGAACAAGGAATGCCAAGGCTCAGGAGTCAGGATAGCACTGTAGGCAGTGCTAGGTCAGGGAGAAGGGAAACTGCTGCAGGTCAGGAACAAGGAATGCTAAGGCTCAGGAGTCAGGGTAGCACTGCAGGCAGTGCTAGGTCAGGAGAAGGGAAACTGCTGCAGGTCAGGAACAAGGAATGCTAAGGCTCAGGAGTCAGGGTAGCACTGCAGGCAGTTCTAGTTCAAGGGAACAGGAAATAGCTACAGCTCAGGAAACAAGGAGTCAAAAGAGCACTGCAAGCAGTGCAAATCAGGCACAAGAAATAGCTGAAGCCCAGGAACAGGAATAGCTATAACTCAGGAAACAAGGTAGCACTGCAGGCAGTGCTAATTCAGGTACAAGGAATAGCTATAGCTCAGGAACTCAGGAAACAAGGTAGCACTGCAGATAGTGCAAATTCAGGTACAAGGAATAGCTATAGCTCAGGAACTCAGGAAACAAGGTAGCACTGAGGCAGTGCTAATTCAGGTACAAGGAATAGCTACAGCTCAGGAATCAAGGAACAAGGATTAACTATAGCTCAGGAATCAAGGAATATCAAATGCTCAGGGAACACTGGAAACAAGGGTTTCAAAAGCTCAGGAACAAGGACTGGTCTCACCGGATAACAGCTACAATGACCAACACTGGGCTGAAGGGAGCTGGGGCTTAAAAGAGCTCACAGTAATCATATGCAGCAGGTGTGAGCAGGATAGCATCAGCCAGCCACAGGTGAGCTGAATTCCTCCACCCATCCTTGGCCTGCAGGGGTGGAGACAAAGCAGTGAGCAGGGAATTCTAGGTAGTGGAGTTCCAAACATGAGCAGGCTGGCTTCAAGTAAGAGCAGGCTGGCTTTCACAAAACCCGGCATGCATTGGGAATGGATGTCAATTCCCAAATAGTGTCCAAATGGCTGGAAGTCAGTATATACATGAAGGGGAGGGTCTGGAAGCTTATTAGAACACTGGAGAGTCCCACAGTTCAGCCCCCTGGTGGTGGACACGGGAATGCAGGGAGCAAATCGTGACAGGTAGGCCATGGCTGTGATGCAGGATAAGGGCGGTGTGTCGTGTAACTTTACGAGCGGTGCCCTCGAACCACGGTGCAAGCAGCGGCGTAGATTTCGGCACGGAGCGGCGGCGTCGGGGATACCAAGGCGTCGTCGTGAAGCGAGGCGGTGCGGAGTGCGGTGCCCACAGGTCGCGGTGCGAGCAGCGGCTCGGTGGCGGCGTTAGCAGGCGTCGTCGGTGAGACCAGGGTCGCGTTGCGGCGGTGCCAAGGCATCGTCGTGCAGCGATGCGGAGTGCGATGCCCACAGGTCGCGGTGCGAGCAGCGGCTCGGTGGCGGCGTCAGCAGGCATCGTCAGTGAGACCAGGGTCGCGGTGCGGCGTTGCGGCGGTGCCCTCTGCGGTGCCTTCAGGACACGGAGTCGGCAGCGGCGTCGTAGACGTCGTCGAGTTGCTTTTCTTCTGTTGCAGCACAAAACACACAGTCTCCAGTGCTGAGGGCAGAAGAGCTTGAAGTCTTTGCTGTTCCTGAGACTTCTTGAACAGGGGGCAGGCTCTACCTCCAGCCTTTGGAGAGACTCACAAAGTAGATTGCAGAAAGTTCAGTCCAGTCCTTTCACTGCCCAAGACAGAAGCAGCCACTGCA
The DNA here is from genome assembly GCA_963921515.1 of Calotriton arnoldi. Classification (NCBI taxonomy): domain Eukaryota; kingdom Metazoa; phylum Chordata; class Amphibia; order Caudata; family Salamandridae; genus Calotriton; species Calotriton arnoldi. The sequence continues at coordinate 1,006,893 of CAWUFW010000699.1, forward strand.
GGCCAACACAGCAAAGCACACAGCAAAGTAGTAGTTCCTCCTCACAGCTTCTCCGGCACTTCTTCTTGGCAGTCTTCTTGATCCAAAAGGGTTCTAAAGTTCAGGGGTCTGGGCCCCAATATTTATATCCCAAAATCCTTTGATCCTTTAGGCAGAGAGTGTCTGTGCCCAGCCAGAACCAGTTCTGCCTTCTCTGGTGTGACTTCCTGGCAGGAGGTGGAGACGGCATTGTCCGAGGCAGACCAGCCCCTTTGAGGTGCAAGGAAATCTCCTCCCCCTTCCCCAATTGCAGCCCAGGTCTATTCAGCCCTTTCCTGACCCACCTAGACTATCTGGAGCCACTCCTGCTCCCCAGCCTTCTGTCATCCAAAACCAAGACAGGCAATCCACATTCCAGCAGAGTCACACGGGATGACTGAGCAAGAAAATACCTACTTTCTAAAAGTGGTATTTTCAAACAAAGAATGTAAAAATCACCTTCACTAATCTTTAGATTCTGAGTTCAGGCATACTAAACTTTATTTTCCTACCTAGTTCCCAGGGCCAGTTATGTTTATAAGATGTTATAAACAAACTTCCCATTCTGTCCTATGGGGAACAGATAGCCTTGCAATAGTGAAAAACGAAATTGGCAGTAATTCACTATCAGGACATGCCACACACACCAGGGCATGTCCTACCTTTCACATACACTGCACCCTGCCCACAGGGGTACCTTGGGCCTACCTTAGGGGTGGCTGACATGTAAGAAAAGGGAAGGTTAGGGACTGGCAAGTGTGTGCACTGGCCAAGTCGACATGGCAGTTACAAACTGCGCGCAGACTCTGCAATGGCAGGTCTGAGTTACATTTTCAGGGCTACTCGCATGGGTGGCACAATCAGTCCTGCAGGCCCACTAGTAACATTTGATTTACAGGCCCTGGCACACTCAGTGCACTTTACTAGGGACTAACAAATAAATCAACTATCCAATCATGGAAACACCAATCCATAACACAATTTACAGAGAGCATATGCACTTTAGCGCTGATTAGCAGTGGTAAAGTGCCCAGAGTCCTAAAACCAACACAAACAGGTCAGGAAAACGTAGGCGGAAGAAGCAAAAAGTTTGGGGATAACCCTGCAAAAAAGGGCCATTTCCTACATAAGGAATCTACAACTAGAATATGTCTCTACCAGATACATCATTACTGAAAGTAAGTAACTTACTCTTTATGTTTGTAGGGCATTCTAAGTAAGACAAAGTGCATGGATCCAGGCAAGCCACACCACCCTGTATTCCTCTGAGGTTCTAGTTTCAGAAATATCCAGAGTGGTAGGATTCCCTTGTTGCCGGCTAACTCAAAGGTCAAATAATGGAGCCATTGTCCTTGTCACATGAGAAGAAATTGGGATTTCTTTGGGTGTAGTTTTAACACATGAGCTAGCAGAGAGGGGGTAAGCCCCCATTTTCCTTTCCACTGGGGGCAGAAATACTGTCTGGTGCCGGGAATAGGACCAGCACCACACGCCATTCCTTTTCTCACTTTTTTCATGATAGTCTGATTGGCTTTCAGCTCTCCTTAATGGACAGATTGGGATGTTTACTCCAAATTGGCCATCCCAAAAGTGTGAGGGAAGAGTCGGAGAGCCCACCAGGCCATCAGAGGAAAGAAGTGAGAAACAGGATGTGTTGAGGGGCTTGCCCATTCTGGTACTAGCTTGCAGCCCCCAGGCTTTGCACCAACCAGTCCTTCTAGCCCATTTTCTCGCCTCCTGTCCTACTGTCACGGCGGCAGAACACCCACTAGACAACAAGGATTAATGTCAGTTCTGTTATAACCAGTGACCCGCAGGCCTCCTCCTCTTCAAAGGCCCTATCTTTCACTTATGTGATCTCTTTAGCACAGGGGCAAATTGTCTCAAGCATTTCTCTTTCTAAAGAATTGCATTTGCCTTTCTGACCCAACTATCCTTGAGATAAGGAGCACTCGGACCACAGTGTTGTATGCTTCCTACTGTCTACGAACTGTAATTTGTCATCAAAATAGTGTATGTTAAACCATATCTACAGTCTTTTTGTCCGTGAGGTATCACAGGTCCAGCTTCTAGTCACCTGCACTTTTCTGCGTAGGTAACATCAGCTCTATTGTTATTGGTGAGAGTGGTCTGATACTGCTCTCGCTATCAATGTGCTTGAGAGGTGGTAGTGAATAAGTGATCTATTCTTGAGCACGTTGCCAGGGCACCAGAATGGAATGAGAACACCGTGATTGTTTCATTGAGCCCACCCAAGACATAATGTTTTCCAATAGATTGTGCAGATTCGTTGAGGCTATCTGTTGCTTGAATTGTGGCCCTGATCTGCCCTTCTCACTGTCCATTACAATATTAAAATCCTCCCTATGATCAACAAGGCTTCCGAGAGACCCAACTTGAATTTACCCAACAGCTCCAAAATGATGGATTACATACCAACCATCTGTATCCACCCATGTTTTTTCAATATGCATCGTCATAGATTTCATGATCAGTATGCCTTTTGCTTTGAGTTGGCAAGTGCAGCGATGGGCACACCAGTCTGAATTTTCTTTGGCCTGTAAAGTGGCAGTTGTTGCCTATGAGGTGTGTCTCCTGTAAAAATGTTATTTCTGCCTATGATTTAGCCATCATTTGTAGCTCCATCCTTTGATCCTATTGTCTAACCCATTCACGTTCCAAATTAAACTTGTGAAGGTATTTGACTTTTTTTCCCAGTGAGAACGTATTACTTGTGATTCCTCCCTTGATAGTCTTTACGTCTTTTGTCTTCTGCTGTGTACCTGTACCGAACCTCCCTCATGTAACCTTGTGTGAAAACATTCTAATACCCCAAAATCCACCTCCACACACTATGTACTTTGAGCCTAAAACTGCCAATTTCCCCAAAGCATGATGTGCCCTTCATTGTAATATAATTTAGTTTGGTGTGTTTAAATGGGACTCTACTGTAGTTCTCTTCAGTCCCCATTGGTCCCATGCTCTTTGTCTGTCTGGTGCCTTATGGAGTGCCTTTTCCACTCAGGCTACACCCCCTTAAATCTGCTTCTGACAGGAGGGGAAGGGAGGGCAGGGACAGAGGACGGCCTTCCCTAGGCACCCGTTGCCCCATTTCTCCTTACCTGCTTTGCCGGTGGGGCAATGTCCCCACCACCCGTCGTCCCTGCTGCTGCTACCAGATAGCAGTGGCAGCATCCTTCAGCCAGGGCACCAGGGTACAGAGGCAGGTACCTCACCCTGGGGAACAAGCACAGACCTCTGGCACCACTAACCCCTGATCTTGCGCTCCTCAGGTTTCAAAGAGTGGTTTAGCCTGCCCCTACTGGTTTCTGCAGCTATTAGTACCAGTCTGGATTTAAAATGACAGTTTATTTCAGTGCTTTGGCCACGGAGCAGAGAGCTCCTCCTAAGTGTGGCCATCTTGTCTGGCTTTTGGCCACGAGCTCCCCCACCACTGCTTTTTTTCCCCCAAATGGTTTTATTGCATTTTGTCAGAAATATGAACAGTGGCTGAAACAAGTCTAACTATACCCAAACATGCCATGTCCCTTTGTTTGCCATACCAACACAGCATACGCCATCAATGAGCTGGGTTATCATTGTGAAGAAGTGGATGCAGTCTGGTGTGAGGTCACCTGTGAGAGGTGTAGGTCTCAACGGGGATGGAAACCGGCCTGAGCAAGGGTAGGAGTTTTGGAGGGTAACTGAGGTAACCAGCAACCCATACGTTGGAGGGGTCATAGTCTAGGGGGTAGTCAGGGAAAAGGTCAGGCATTGGGGAAGAGGGAAAAGGAGCTCCAGCCCCAAGGTGGTGGGAGAATAAATTGAGTGCTCACTGGGGTGGTAGGTAGGAGGGCCCTCGAAAGAGGCCCTCTGTTGGGGCAAGGAAGTCCGAATAAAGGCCCCGCCAGGTCCCCTTTAGTTTCCCTCTCTTGTAGCTGCTGTATGAATCAGGGCTGTCAGCTGGCAAAGACAGTTTGGCAGGGTCTGGGAGATCTGTCTGTTGGGACAGTAGAATCTCTCAGGTGGGGACAATCGGTCGGTGGCGGAAGTTCCTCACCCCCTGAGGGCCGTCATCTCTGCTCTCGCCCATCTAATGAAGGTATGTTCCCAGGTCTCTCTGGATATGAAAAATGGGAAAAAATGGGAGCTTCCACCTAAGTCACAGTCTTGCGGTTCTTGGGGTGCTTAAGGATCTCCAGAGCATAAACCTCCCATGAGTTTTTCTCCTCTATTCCCATGACTGCTTTGAGGAGATGGATCACACCATCCCAGAACTAGTTTGGGGGCGACCCATAGGATATGCCTGAGGTCTGCAGCTGTGGTTGAGCACCCAGCGTACGCTTCTGGAGCTCCCAGAAATATCCAGTAGGGTAATTGCGGGGAGAGAGAAGCCCTGTGGAATACGTAGAATTTAATTAGTTGGCAAGTGTTCTTGGAGCCCTTCTTTGGGTATGCTCGTGCCCGGGCCCACTTCTTCTCATGAAGGGCCCTACTAAAGTCCTCTTTCCATATCTCCCTGAGGGCCTGTAGAGAGACCTGTGACTGTTCTGTAAGGGCTCCAGTGAGCCAACTGATCAAGTGGCGACCGCCCCTCATGGTATATAGGGTTTGGAGGAGCGGATGAGTCCTAGGTTCGTAGCCCTAAACCCCCAGAGGTTGTGGAATGTGCCAGCCACTGTGGCGTAGACTTGAAATTGGGCTTCATGAAGATCAAATTGGTCTCTTAGAGCTGCAGAAGACAGGAGCTGGCCATTTTGGAACCAAGTGTAGTCAGGCCAGCATGGGTACATTGGTCTAATCAACCATGAAGACAAGATTTACCTAGACAGACACAACAGAATATACAAGTCAACAAGTAAAAATGAAAATAAAAACTATACTTTTCAAACCGAATCCACAATGCAAAGTGTGCCAATAAAGAATTCTGCAAAATACTCACCAAATTCCGTAAACCAAAATGCACAAAAGCTACCAATCCCAGTTCTCTAGATTTTTGTTACAAACTGGCTGACTATTACAATTCTAAAGAAAATATGTTAGATACCTACTTAAACAACAAAAAACCCAACAGCCCCATCCCATTTCCAACTATACCCTCCAGCCAAAGGCAAACACAGCAACTACCTTCAAAGAACAATCAACAACTCCATTTCTGAACCTTGTCAAAGCAACCAAACCAGCCAGCTGCACCTCTGACCCTTGTCCACCACAAATCTTCAAAAACATACTATTATCAACCTAAAGGGCCATCCCAGTAAGAACACTCGTCAACAACTCATTAACCGCAGGAGTTTTCCCAGTAGACCTAAAAAAGATATACATACTCCCCCTTTTTAAAAAAAAAAACCTAATCTGGGCAATCAAGACCCGACAACTACAGACCTATAGGAAACGGACCATTCCTGGGCAAACTCACAGAAAGAGCAGCATTTCGCCCAGATATCACAATTCAATGAAGACAAATCAATACCTTCTGACTAACAAACTGGTTTTCGTCCAGGAAGAGAGACTGAATTGGCCCTAATCTCTCCCTTAATGACCTTAGAAACACTGGACCAGAACGGGGTTGCTGCCCTTCTTCTCTTGGACCTTTAAGCAGCCTTTGACACAGTGGACTTTTGGAAGTCTGAATAGAAGGCACAGCTCTCATTTGGATCACATCCTACCTACGCAACAAAACAAATATTATACCTACCACTCTCTCCTAAGCCATACAACATTAAAGCAGGAGTCCAGCAAGGCTCAATCTTCTCACCCATCCTTTTCAACATCTACATGAAATCACCACCAGTTCTGATCACAGGATTTGACATCAACTGCTATAACTACGCAGATCACACACAGATACTTCTGAAATTAGAAAGCCCAAAGGACATTAACCCATCAAAAATGTTCAATTGACTAGGGCCGTAAACCAATGCATGACATGGAGCCACCTCAGATTAAATGCTTCCAAAACCGAGATACTCACCTGTGGCGAACGGAAAACTTACAGTCCTCTCTGCGCCTGGTCTGACGATATAGGACCACCGTCAAAAATATCTGAGGAGGTAAAAAACCTTGGAATTACCATGTTCGCAAAACTGTCACTGAATCCACAAGTGGATAAGGTAGCCAAATCAAGCTTTCTCACAATGAAAACACTGCAACGCATCTTCCCGCACCTAGGATTCCCACACAAGGTTCAAGCTACCGTCTCTCTTGTTGTATCAAAATTGGACTACACTAAAGGGGTCTTTATAATGGCTCAACTTTGTCAACTATGAGGAGACTACAAAGAATTCAGAACGCTGCCGCTAGACTCCTTCTACATGTAAAGCCACAAGCACATGTCTGTCCTGCATTAAAGGCTCTACACTGGTTACCAGTTGCCAGAAGATCCTCCTTCAAGCTGCTCAAACACAAAGCAATACATGGCAAAGGACCACTCTTCATCAGGAAGAAAATCAATAAATAAATACAACAAAGGAACCTACACGCTAGAATGACTTTCCACCTCAATTCCTACACACAAGAAAAAAACCATGGGTGTAACATCTTTCTCTGTTCAAGCAGCCAAGCTAAGGACTTCCCTACCCGCTAACTTAAAATCCACAAACAACCGTCTCCACTTTGGAAGATTAGTCAAAAGCTGGTTCTTCCCCACATTACCCCTATGTTCACAACTGAAGAATGTACTACAACAGTATACTCAGATATGACAAACTATACTTTCTCATGGTATGGAAAAGAGCTCTTGTTATACACCTATTCGTCATTGTACTTTGAATTTTGCTTCCAGTTATAAGCTGATACATTTATATAAGGGAAAATTGAATATTACACCAGAGGACCCGTTTATATCAGACCATGTCAAAATTGCTGCTTCTTAGTACCTATAGGTGCATATATAGAGGGTTACACCTGCTACTAATAACTACAATAAGTGCTGTGTGTGTGTATGTATATATATATATATATGTTTTTGTGTGTTTATGTATATATATTACAGTTATTTGAAAGCTTTCAAAGTTTACCACATGATAAATGTGGATAGGATACCATTTAGGTACTGTCGTTCAATGTACATATGGGTATTTAATTAGAGAGGTTTAATCAAGCAAATAAAACTTTACCAAGCATTGTGTGTGTGTACATATATATTATTTTATTTATAAGTTTTATATAGCGCTAGCTAGACCCGAAGGTATCAGAGCGCTTTACATGATCGTGAAAGAATACAGTAAATCAGGAACGCAATAACATATGAAGCGAGACTCAATAGATAATAGTACACATCAAAGAAAAAAAAAAATAAGAGAACAATTCAAGTGGATCTAATGGACAGCATAAGCAAACAAACAGCCGATTATGACAGAGGGGCTAGTCCTGTACAAGAGATAATTAACCAAGTTCAGTAATCTAAGAGTTAAAGTATTTGTTGAGGAGGAGGAGTTTCAGGTCTCTTTTGAAGCAAGGGAAGGAGGGGTTGCATCAAAGATCGCTAGGTAGAGAGTTCCATATGCTCGGAGCATTTCCAGAAAAAGAGAGAGACTTGGTTGATGTTTTTTTTTAGATTGGGAGGTAGGAGCAAAAGTGCGTTGGAGCTTCTCAAAGATCTAGTAATCCCTGCTTTCGTAAGTTTTTGGGTGTATGTGAGTGAAGGGCTTTGTGGATGATACAGGCAGTCTTGTAAGTACATCTTTCTTTGATGAAAAGCCTGTTAAGGCTCTTGAGGGCAGGAGTGATGTGTTTAAACCGTTTAACATCTGTAATGAGCCGGGCTGCCATGTTTAGAACTGATCTAAGGGGGTCAAGGTGAGATTTTTGCGTCCCAGTGGGAATGGCATTACCATAATCCAGTTTGGAGAGGACCAGAGATTGCACCACAATTTTCTTGAGGTGTTTTAGTGTGTAAAGCGCTCCTTTAGCCACATTTTTGATGTGCCCTTTCATATTTCCTTCGAAAAATTTGTGGTGCTGCCAGCGTACACTAGATCGTTGGTGGTGTATGTACGGGTGCCACCGCTTGTGCCTTTTAAACATCCTTACTTTCTCCCTTAAGAAGAGAGCACGCACTCGGAGACAGGAGAAATTTTAAACCTGTTTAATGAGTCGGGCCACTACTGACTCAGTGACACAGAGAGACACTTTTTCAATCTTAAAGGCGCCCTTTTTTTGACATGTTTTATACTCTAAATACCATGAAAATGGAAGACATGGGTGGTATGGCCAGCAACTTGGCTGAATAGACGTGTCTGTCGGAAGCTCCGATGGCCCGACAACAATCCTGTTCTTAATCCTGCCTTCCCAGCGCCATCAGCTCATGAATTAAGGGCGCAAGAGTACAGGGACTCACAAGATACACAGCTGGCTGAAACAGGGGCACGCCGGATTGATTCTGAACCTTACCGTGCCTGAAACAGTGGCCGTAAGCCAAAATGGCGGCGACCCGCACCAGATCCCGCCCGTGCTAGAGAGGTAAGCCGGGTATCCAAGGTCGTCGTTGCCTCAGCAGAGACATCGGGGGAGGACTGAGAAATAAATATCCCCTCCTGAACGGGCGGCCTGATTATCCTTCGGAACCACCCTTTTGTAGCAGTGGCGAGACGGTGGGCACGGCCACGGGCTAGCGCAGGCGATAGGGGCTGCACGTCCCGGACTGGAGCGCCGTAGAGGGGGGAGCACTTAGACGTTGCCCTGGTGTGCCTCTACCAGTGGCGGCTCACATGTCTGAAAGGACCGAGAGGGAACCCACTACCGAAGACCCACGAACCGCCTTCAGGGTCGGGGCCGGCGGAGAGCGGTACTGAGCGGTGACGGAGCAAGCTCTCTCAGATGCTGACGCCGACGCCCGTACCCCAGCCAGCAGAGGAAGGTGGAGACACACAAGACCCCCGGGCAGTGAGTAGAGAGATGGCGGCAGTAGGGGCGGACAATCGGAAGAGGCTGCCTGGGCCTCCACAGCTTCTTAAGGGAAGGCCCCAAATCCTAGAAACCAGCAACTCGGGGAGGCCTGAATACTGCCAGCCGACAACTTGAGACCTCCAGGTACACCCAGGGACAGGGAAGCTGAGATACAGAAGAGGCCAGAGATAATGCCCGTGTGCAAGGTCCTGAAGGGCTAAGAATACCAATATACCCTGGGACGCAGGTCCAAACCCCAATCTGGACACGCACTACAACCAGCGCCCAAAGTGCCCTGAATGGAGTGCCGCCTCATCAGGACAGGCAGCGGGCTCAAGACTGGGCCTGGACACGTGCGGAATGAGGTGCCAGAAGATACCGCCTTGAGGCTAAGGTAGTCCGGGCGTAGGTAGAGTGCTGCAGAGACAACAGGGGGGGCTCTAAGGAGCGAAGGATCCAAAAACAGGAACATGAGATAAGCACTGGGAGAGACCCAGAGATCTCAGAACCAAACGCACACAAAAGAAGAAAGGATAGGGGAAGCTCCGACGGAGGTCCAAGATAAGCTGAGAGACACAGACCAAGGTGCCCAACTGTGAAAACCTGATATAAGAGAAGCCCTGATACACAGCACCATACACGCCCATACTAAGCGTCGGGCTCCTCCTAGCTATCAACCGAAACAGTAACTGGACAATCGGACGTCGATCAGAGACAGGGTCCCGGACCTGACGTGTTCCAGAGGTACAATTATTAGGCCGCAAAAGCTGAACATACCAACCCTCAATGGCCAGGGACAAGGAGCCTAAGCCACAGAAACAGGGGAAATGGACAAATACGCAAAAGTTGTGGCCCCCATCGTGGGTGCGGCGAGTGAAACAATACCCATGCCAGACAAAGCGGCCCTCTTGCAGGCAATACAGCCCTCCAGAGAAGTATTGGAAGGTAAAATAGGTGAAGTCCGCTCGGATGTCACCCTACTGCGACAGGACCTACGCAACATATCTGACTGGCAAGATCCCTGGTATGGATGATTTTCCATCATCATTTTGTAAAGCGGATGGGCCACAACTGGTGCCTCGGCTACATGCCATGCACCTTGAAGTCATCGAATAGGGCAAACTACCTTCTACCATCAGGGAGGCTCTCCTAGTGTCCTTGTTGAAAAATAACTCCGATGTATTGGACGTAGCCTCTTACCATGCCCTATGAATACTTAATACAGACTATAAAATAATGAATAAAATCTTTGCAAACCACCTGCTTCCATGGGTGCAATTGTTGGTCCACCCAGATTAATCTGAGTTTATTCTGCACTGGAGCTCAGCATCGAACACTAGGAGACTGTTCATGTCCTGGCAGATCTTGGACGGAGGTGTGGAATTTAATAAAATATCTATTTGTCCATGGGACAGGTTGCTTCATAAATCTACTTGTCCTGTAACAAAATACACTTGTCCCTTTGGCGCCATGTAGTGTGGCTACAAATTATGGCAGCAATATCATTATATAAGACTCACCATTACTTTTTTGAGACCACTTGTTCATTCAAAGGATGCCCTCATATCTGAAAGACACCAGGGACATCCTGAACCTGATCAAGGATATAACCTTTGATCCCCAGAGAAGAGATACTGGTGAGGCTGGATATTGAATCCTTCTACACCAACATCCCTCAGATGGGTATAAGAGGTGAGGTCTCATCACAAGGGCATAATAAAATGCCAGCAGATGCAAATTGACTATTGGGGAAGCGCAGAAGCCATCTTATAGAACAGGTTAAAAATCCCGTTAGTAACACCCATTCCCAGGAATTCTGTACAATAACCAGGTAGGAAGCTACAGCATCCACTGTTTGCACAAGCAGAAATCTCTGACTGATAGTTCAATTAATTCCTCCCTCTCTTGGCGGGCCTTTCTGTAGGAGAGAAAGCAGTCCTTTATCCTTCTTGGTAATGCTTCTGGGGTTGTCAAATATACGAGGGCAGCCTAAGACGAGAGTGATCTCTCTAATGAGGGGTTCTGAGTCAGGGGATACTGGCACCGTGGTGACAACAAGATGGTTTATCTCAGCCTCTTCATTTAGCAAAATAGAGCACCATAGTAATAAAGGAGCAAGGCTTATTTGGACCTCCACGTATTCTAGGCCAAGCTCCTGGTGAACTATTAAGTGAGAGGTAGAAGGAGAAACACCGAAGAGCCTTCGACAGAATCTGTTCTCTTCCGCTTGTGCCCTTGTGATTTCCCTGTATCCTCATATCCTTAAACCATATACCAGGGAAGGGAGACACTTCCTCCTGTAAATCTAGAATAGGGATATTAGGCTTGCCCCCCAAAGAAGTCAAGTGCATGAGAGTGCTGGCTTACCCTTCTCGCAAAACACAGCTTCATCAAACATCACCCCAAATAAGGGAACTGGCTCACTACTACAATAGATTTCCCACTTAAGCAAATGGGGCGCGTTTTGGCGTTTTTCAGTCCACATATTATGTGTGTCTTTGAGCGATTAGTCCGCAGGTCTAGCTTATCCATGATGCTAACAAAGGACATAATCGCCTGCTTCAAACCATTTCCCTTCCTGGCCATCAGCGCGGCATCGTCCGTGTAAAGGAGAGCCGGCATGGGCTTATTACTCACTACGGGCAGGCCAGCCCCCACATTTACTAGGACAGATTCAAGCTCATTAAAGTAAAGCAGGATGTTAAAATGGCTCACAATTTTGCCTGGTTAAACCAGTCAAAAGCTCTGGATAAATCCATGAATGCCAGCTGAAGAGAAGAGCCCTTGGATGAAGGTTAAGACACTGCTCAGTAATTCCAAGGCCATAACTGAACCCATATTGACCTGAGGAAATGATGTTATTATATGATATTCACTCCAACAAATGATCCAGTACAATGCGGCCAATTTTTTTGTGTGACTGAATCAAGGAGGGAGATGGGTCAGTAGCATGCAGGGTCAAGCAAGCTGCCCTTCTTGAAGACTGGAACGATGACTGATTCGTTCCAGGATGCAGGAATACCTGCCTTAAAAGTGGAATTAAAAACACAAGTAATGGTTACCAGAATTCCGGGTTTGTCTTAAATAGGTCAATGAGGACCGCAGCCGACCCAGGGGCCTTTTTGGAAGGGCTGTTTTGAATAACTTTAAGAACCTCTTTATCATTGAAGGTAATGCCCAATGGCAAAGGGACGTCATTCACCTCACAGCTAGTATTGGATAAAAAGATGTTACTAAAATGTTCATTCCATATATCAGGGCTGATCAGGGTGGTTACTATGTAAGGGGAGCCCGCCGGGGCAAAAGCGGCCCTAACTGTCTTCCAAAAGACTTGGGTGTCCCTAGCTCTGCAGGCAGTCTCTAAGGTATCTTTCTTTTTGACCGGCAATTCAGCCTTTCTTGATTTTAGGGCAAATTTGTACTCCTTTCGGCAAGACTAATAAGTGCTTGGCCCCTCGGGTTGAACTTCAGCGCAAGGTGCAACTTATCCCTTGCAGCTCTGCTTGACTTATCAAACCATGAATTCTCCTTTTCAAGGGTAGTACTATGTGGCTTGCACAGAGCACTTCTTATATGAGTAGTAAGGGCAATAAAGCTGGTAAGGATAATAGAAGGACCAAGGACCTCTGGCAGACAGCCCGACATTAAACCAGTGCACTCACTATCCAGTTGGCCCTCACTTTGTTTATGTCAGCGGAGCGCCAGACTAATCTTTGACCCGCTTCTTTGGTGACCAAAAGCTGATTATTTCCTCTTGTACTAATTATCTTGTTTCCAATGGCAGTAGAGAGGGCTAGGGGGTTATGGTCACTGTAAAGTGTGGGATCACCCTCCCATTGGCTAACAGGGGGTGCAGGCTCCGAGTGGTGAATTGTAGTCTATTACTGACCCTCCCCCAATATAGGTAGGGATAATGGCAGAGACATGAGCTGGAACTGCACTGTTCAGGTCATGGGATCACAAAAGGGTATGCAATAAACGCCCCTTGTGATCCATGGCATTACCGTTGACATGATCTACTTCAACCAGATATGTTACAGAGGTTGCTGATGTCAAAGGCTGCAGGGTACCTATCTTTGTATTAAAATCACTTGCGACAATTAGGTTAAATGGACCATGTGAATCAGCATGTTTAACTGCTAATTCGAGAAAACAGTGTGCGCAATATTCTATTATCCCTGACAGAAAAATTAATATTGTAAAAATGAATCATAAAAATGATGTGTCTGGGGCCCCACATTAACTCAAAGGCTTGCATGAACCGTTCACCTAGCGCTTATGGGGTTATTTTGTAAACAATGTCCATTTTGAATCATGCAACCAGGCCACCCTTTGCTCGGCCCACATCAGATGGAGAGGCGGCAAGATTATAGGAGACATACCAATCGAGGGCAATATCCTCTTGTGCCCATGTTTCCTGAAGAAAAATAATATTGTACACCTTAATAAAGGTAACCCACTCATCATTATTTAGGTTGGAGTTCACCCCCGCAATATTCCAACTAAGGAATTGAAGTGTAATACCGACATTCCTAGCAGGACACAAGAATGTGATGCATGACCACTCAGGCCAGGTCCCGGAGCAGTTTGACAAGAAACCGGGACAAAGTTAGCCCGACACATGAAACCAAGGGCAGGGTGGGGCACCCAGGGGTAACAAAGAAAACAGCGGGCAGTCCGGAGACACTTAGAGACGAGTTAATTGGTTTTATGGGAGATGATAGAGGTAAAGCTATAACTGCATCCAAGATCCACCCCCCCCCCCCATTGTTTGTTGCCTTGCAAGGAGCACATACAGTCTTTTTGACTCAGTCAATGTCCTCTAGATTTGCAAGGGCTGCATACTTATTCCCTCGTAGGGGATGGTATGGATGGTAAGGTTGTCGTGCAGATTGCCAAACACCAACAGCAAGTGGAAAAGGCGCCATATGTCTATAAAAATAAAACCAGAGGGAGAACCTTTATTAGGCCAGTATATGACAAACCTAACCTTGCCTGGAACAAAATTTCCTCTGCCACTGATGGTCTGCGAAAGTTTATAATAATGCTGTCCCCCCTGAAATCGACGGGGCAGTGGCCCAATTCCCCCCCCCCCCATCCACCCTACGCACAAGAAGGATTTCCTCATGGAGATTACGGGGAGAATCAACATGTTTGTCTTATTTTTCAGATCCAGTATATCCTCAGGAACACCTGTAGTGACCCTAGGGACATTAGCAAGGATGATCACATAGGGGCAAGAGGCAGATTGATCACTGGAAGAGAGTTCAGACAAGATTGCGGCCCGACATCAGTCAATGAGTCCCCAGCCCTCATTGGTCTTTTTGTCGTCGGAGTCCGTGCAGGAGGAAGGGTGGTAGGCTTTACAGGGAGGGCAGGAACAGCCCTGATAGCGGCATCATCCTTGTCCCCTTGTCCACAAACACTGAACTTATTCGTAGAGCCCATTGAGTGGGGTAGACTTGTTTATCCCTGGCAGCACAAGGTTGCTCCTTTGGTGGACCAAGAGGACACCCTTCCAACTTATTACTAGAAGAGGTTAAGAGGTCCTCGATGGCGGAAAGGCGCTCAAATAATGGACGTAATGTAGTGCCTAATTAGTCACTCAATCGTCTGTAAATACAATTCCAAGGGTCCCAGGCAGTTACACCAGAGTCAGGGACACTAGGAACCTCTAGAGGCTGCCTTAAATTTTTACTTGTGGCAGCAGTTTTCAAGTGAGTTCTTGTGTTTTCTGGGCCTTTTCGCCTATTAGCCGCACGATCTAAAGAGGGCGAAAGCACATCCGGTTCAGGTCCTATTAAAGTATCATCCATTTGCACCTCCACAGGGACATCCTGGCAGAGGGAGGAGCAGAACAAATACAAGCCCCAGGGATCCCATTTGGTTGGTCAACATAAGGGCCTTCAGCTGGGAAAGAGGACAGAGCTGAGAGAGGTCTACACAAATCCTCCGCAGTCAGGGAGTCTATGTTGCGCCAATTGTTTCTCCTTGGATATCACGTCCACAGCCCTAACTAAAAAACTGTCTAAGGTGGTGTGGGCAGACGTGGTTACCCCGGGAGCTGCTTTCCGTTTCCCCATCGCACAGGTTGGTGGCTGGTAGTACAGGCGGGATTAGCAGTAAATGAGGAGTAAACTGTGAAAGTGATGAAGAAGCAACCATGACAGCACCTTAAGACAGCAGTAGATCCCCAATAATGCTGCTGAAAAATGAGGAACATTAGGACCACAGGAGTGGCCCAAACCAGTCTCTTACAGGCCATGACGGGCAAAGACGGGCCCATGTCTTGGCCTGGGCACGTCTCACGTTGTGGGACATGCTGTGCGCTTAAGCGCATCAATCCTCTACACCCTGGTCCCTGTCTCGAAAAAGGAGGATCTGGGGGACGTAGTCCCACCACAGAACCGGCAACAAAAGTCAGAGCAGGAGGGCAGGGAACCGCTCCATGTAACCTGCGCTGCAGGACTTGCTGTGTGCTTCTTAAGCACATCACTCCTCTGCACCCTGGTTCCTGCCTCGATGAAGGAGGTATCTGGGGGCCGTAGTCCCACCCCAGAACCGGCAACGAAAGTCAGAGCAGGCAGGCAGGAAACCGCAACATGTAACAGTCTAATTCGCATACCCATCATCCAAGAGACAGATCACAAGAGAGGGGCCAGTCTCTCCCCACATTGTCTGTACTTATCATGCAATACAGATGTGTCAGCAAACCAGGCAGTTCTGTCCCACATCCTAATATGTAAACCTGTCAGCATGGGAAGAGTTATGAGCAGAGAGATACATTTTTCCAAAAGCCTATTACAGACACCTCCCAAACTGGTAAGATGCATTAGCGGACAGGTCACTCCCTTCCCAGACTCCTCTGCGAATCCCTGTTGCTCTAGGGAGACGTGTCAGCAGAGAGGCATACACACAGAAAAGCAAGTGTACCCTTATTATTTAAGCCCTAATTCCACTCAATCACCCTGCTATATAGGAAGTTCTTCTAGTATGGGTGGACCTTAACTAACTGGTGTAACTCTTTTCTGGTTCTATGGGCATTTTTTAAAATTCCACGCTCGCCAAAGCTTACTCTAATGGCGAGCGAGCCCCTTGTTCAGGGCTGAGGGGCAATCGTACGGGAACCAAGAGACGAGGGTGTCCAATAAAAATCCCTACCACCTACCATCCATATCCTTCTAGAATTTATTATTTGGTGGAGGAGGGATGATTAAAAAGCAAAGAGGGACAACTGAGATTCTATTATGGTGTTCATGTCCACATCATGTCGACATGTTACAGCCCTTAACTGGCCCCCAGCGGGGTCCGAGGCTTTCTTCAGGACCGAATTGGATCCTATGTGACCCTTTTTCGTTTCCCAATTTCTACACATGCGCACATTTTTTCACATTACCAGATCACTAATTTCTGGTCTGTTCAATCATGATTCTTCCATCTCAACAAAAATTCCCTAATTATGGGATGTTCCAATTTTAAGGAGGAGCGGAGAGGGAGCCTTATAGTCACACTTTCGTCAAAGGTCAACCTAGCTGAATGTCAACCTAGACCCGATGTTCTGAGAATACACAATAGGTGATTCAGCGAGGGAGGTGGGTGGGGAGACCAGAAAGATGGTAGACTTGGTCCTATTGACAGAGATATTCAGTCTCACACAAGATTCGGAGGATTTAAAGCACACGGGCCAAAGGTCTCTGGCTCAGTCAAGAAAATTAAAGCTTCGTTAGCGTAGATTGCGACTCTATCCTCAGGACCTCCCTCCAACTCTAAACCCCAAACATGTGCTTCTATACAAAGCCACTGGGCCAGGGGTTCTATGGCAAGTGCAAAGAGTAGCGGGTACAATGGATACCCCTGGTGTGTGCCCCGTCCAATGGAGAAGGGGCTTGAAAGGGCAGTAATCACTCATACATGCGCAGTAAGACTGGTATACAGGCGTTTTACATATTTCTGAAACTTGTGTCTAAAGCAAATACTCCGGTGAAGGAGTGCGAAGAAGTATTTCCAATCTACCAAGTGAAGCACCTTTTCAAATTCAGACAGCAATATTGCAGTTGGACCATCTAGACAGTTGGCCAGGGCAAGCGCATCATATACCCTACGGATGTTAAGTCTGGGGGCACGCCTGGGCATTAAGCCCACCTGATCACGGTGGACCAGGGAGGGGATAACCCTAAGCAAGCGGTTGGCTAGAGCCTTGGCCAGGATCTTGGCCGCTATGTTTATTAAAGAGATTGGACGAAAAGGGGAGCACTGGTCTGGGGGCCTCCCCGGTTTTGGAATCACTACAATCTCCACCCTGCGGAAGTTAGGAAGAAGTATTCCTGAGTCAGCCGCTTCTTTGAGGGCTGCCATCAGGGGTTCCCCAAGCTTGCTCGCAAACAATTTAAAGAACTTACACAGAAACCCATTGCCATACCAAACTGCAGCTCACCCAGGGCAATAGTTAGCTCCTCAGTAGTCAGGTCTTCGTCAAGTGTTAATCTATCAGTCAACGAGAGGGTCTTGAGAGACAGGTCTGACACAAGCTGAATGATTTGCATGGCAGGCAGCTGGTCACGTGGAACATATAGGTCTGCGTAGAAATGAACAAATTGGTTTACCACAGTGTCATCCCCCAAAGACCGTGGAGCCCGCAGCATCCAACAAATAAAGGATCAGGGAATTATGTCTAATATTGGAGCTGAGACGGTGGAGTAGTTAAATAGCTTTGTCCCCTCACTGATAGATCCAGAACTGGGAGGCCAGGCACACTATCTTGGCCTCTTCAAGCAGGAGGTGATGCAGTTGGGATTCAACATGAAGTTTATACCTGAAATCGGGGTCATGGGTGTAGCATATTTCTAACTCCTGGATTTGTGTCTCCTGTTCCTGGGCCATCTGCTGTTGTTTTTCTTTGCAGTCAGATAACTAATTTCCCCCTGCAATGTCGGCTTTAGAAACTTCCACAGAATACCTGAGGACTGTACCAAGTGGTGGTTGTGGGTTAAGTATGTATTAACCGTCTTTCCCATCGGGGAGGTGAGGGCCGCATCCCGAAGGCACCATGGGGACAAGTGCCAGCGGGATGTCAGCATTGATTGGGCCGTACGCAGAGTTACTGGGGAATGATCCGACAGCCCTCGATGCAGAATTTGTGCGTCCAGAGTTCTAGGAAGGTCAGTTTTCGGAAGAATAAAATAATCCAAGCGCAAGAAGGTATTGTGTGCCCCCGAGTAGAATGTATAGCCCCTGTCCTCTCGGTGGAACCCCCGCCACACATTAGCTAGGCCCAGCGCCTCTAAGAACAGTTGCATCAGGGAGCGACAAAACATGGGGCCATCTCTCCCCCCCCAGAACCTATCCAGGTCTTCATGGATCATGCATTCCAGTCTCCTCCCAGCAACAAGGGTCCTACCGGAAGAGTGCCAATGAGATTTGTGAGTGTCTTGAGAAAGGAGCTGGTGAGTGGGGGTGGGGCATATCCATTCACAAGTGTCACAGGTTCCCAAAATTATTGCCCAGTGATGGCCACATATCTACCCCATGGATCAGTCTAGGTCTGTCGCACTACTTGTAGAAGGTGACCTCGGACTAGAATCGCAACCCCCTTGGAGCCCCTTTTGAAGCCTGAATGAAAACATTGAGTACAGCCATTGCTGGCCAGGTAAGGAACTCGGTTGCCCAGGAAGTGTTTCTTGCAAAAATAGGGGGTCAGTATGTAGCCTCTTTGCAGCCCGAAAGACGGCTGCCCTTTTAATTTTGTCCAACAGGCCACTGACTTTCCAGGATAGCAGCTGAACCTGGCCAAGCCGAGTTAGGCCATCAACAGATATCGTGTGTTGAAAATGTGTGAGTCCTAACAAAATGTGGGACAGTGATCGTCTGATGACGTGGGTGTGCCTTCCACTGAAAGAAAAACAGGAAACAATAACAGCAACCAAAACAATATTCAAAAACTCCCCCCCACTACACTCCTAGAACCCGAAGTATTTTTCACAGGTGCAGGACAGCCACCGGCGCCATCAGAGCGACAGTGCCACCATACCCCAATGGATCCTGCGCCAACTTAACCTGATTTCAACCGTCCGGCGCCTAGGCTGTAACCCCTACGGGCGCTAGTGGTTCACACCAGGGGGGCCCTTCCGCTAGTCTGCCTGAGTCAATCATGCTGACAGGTCCCAACACAGTCAGAGGTCGAGAAGTTTGGGCCCATAAGTACTCTTCCCCCAGGCGTGGTTAGAACAGGATGCATAGTTCAAAAGCTGCATCCCGCCAAGTCTACGGTGAGAGGCCCCTCCATGACACATCAGGGGGCCATCGGAGGAGGCAAGTAGAATAATGCCATGGTAACGTCAGTGGGTGCTAGCACTGATCCGACCAGGTCTCCACGGTGGCCCCCGGTCTCCACTGAGACACTTGGATTCCTGGGCCATGAGGAAAGTGATCGGTTCCTGCTCCTCTCTCTGTTTCTCGTGCGTTGTGGGGAGTGTCCGTCCGTCAACCCTCAGGGGGAGGTTGTCTTTCAAGGAGGGGTTGTGTGCGGTCAAAGCAGACACCGCTTATTGGTCCACCTGAAAACTGCCTCCGGAGTCTCAAAGAAGAAGGTTTGAGATTGAAGGATCACTTTCAGCTTAGCAGGGAATAACAACATATAGCGAATGTTGAGGCTGCGGAGCTTTGTCTTGGCTTTGAGGAATGAGCAATGTTGGTCTTGGACCAGCTTGTTGTAATCTGGGAATATCATGATGTGGTAAGATTGAAACCGGAGTGAGTCCTGCAAATTAACATGACAGAGGGTGGTATCTCTATCTAGGTAGTTGAGGATGTGTACAGTCATAGGTAGGGCGGGGGCTCCTGGTGGTGGTCTCTGAGCCAGAGCTCTGTGTGCTCTCAATGACAAAACAGGGGCATAAGGAAACAGCAGACATGATAGAACAGATTCATTGCTCTAGGAACTGATCTGTTGAGGGTCCCTCACAGCCCTCCGGGAAACCCATGAAGCAAAGGTTATTCCAGTGTCCGCATCTTCCACCCTCGCGACCAGGCTCCTGGAAAAGGAGGACAATTGTGAGAGTTTATGTTGCATTTCGGACTTTGCGTTCTCCATAGTGGAGATCCTAGTCTCCGGGTCTACCAGGAGCCAGCCAAGGCCAAACCGCCACACGAAGGAAAAAGGTAAAATCCTGTGGTTCGAATCACAGATAATGGACCATGAGATATGTGGCCACCACCCGGTGACCAACTGAGTAGGAATAAATTGGCCAAGTCAGAAGCCGGGGTCTCCCCCACAAGGACCCGCCTGCCCTCCACGGGAATCCGTTGGGTGGCACGAGCAGTCCAAGGGCTGAGCAGTACAAGGGATGGGGGCCTAGGTGCGTGCTGCAGGAGTTGTCAAAAGTCACACAGAGGGTCCACAAGATAGGCCACATCCCAGACTTGGGTCCTGATTTAGATCTTGGCAGACAGGTTACTCCGTCAAAACGGTGATGGATATCTCGTCTGCCGAAACATAAATCCCATAGGATATAATGGAATTTATATGTAATCCCTGGCTGCCAGGCCCCACCTGAGCATTCCAAAGGGCACAATTGGGGGGCCCACATGACAGGCTGGTGCACTGCCTCGTGCAGTGTTCTCTCTGTGTGCGCCAGATCACTGTGGCCGCTGCCTCCAGGAACCAGCCACACTTTTCCACGGCCCGCCTGGGGGCCTAGAACTACCAATTGCACCAGCACCCAGTTGCGACCCAAGCACTCTCAGAGCATGGGTCGGCACTGCCAGTCGCTCAAGCCAGGTGCCGATCTTCACCGAGGCTGCGGGAGCTCGGGGCCTGCTCCATAGTAGCTCGCCTCTGCCATCTTCTAATGCTCATGAGCCCGGCCTCCGACAACTCTGAGCTCAGGGGGGCATCTAGGGGGTCTGCTGTGTTGCCCCGCACGTCAAGGGGAGAAGGGGGTTAGAGAAGACAGGATAATGATAGATTGGGCCACGCATCACGGAGCAGATCTAAATCGCGGCCGCCATCTTCGGTGTCTTGCCCACGCTCCCCCTCCTCATCAGGTCTGCCAGCTGACAATTGTTTTGTGGTACTGGATCTGGAATGACAACAACCATGACCTGTGGTTGTTGTCATTTAGCAGGTGTGGCCCTTCAACAACCGGTCAGCTTTATATAATAGGCTGATGCATAGATGACAGGTCAGCAATACTGTGGTATTCCTACCTTTTCATTGATTGGGGCTCATCGGAGTGCATATTTTTGTTCCTAGGCAAAATTGTAATAGTGAGTCCTATTCATGGGGCAATAGCCTCAGTGGAGAGATCTTTTCATATATGCCTGCCAGGAGCCAGCCGAGGCTGAACCACCACACAAAAAAGGTAAAATCCTGTGGTCCGATTCACAGATAGTGGACCATGAGATATGTGGCCACCACCTGGTGACCAACTGAGGAGGATTAGATCAGCCAAGTCAGGAGCTGTGGTCTCCCCCACAAGGACCCGCCAGCCCTCTACGGGAATTTAGTTTCCAATTTGAGACCCTACTTAGGATGCTCCATGATCTTGATGGCCTCTGATAATAGAACCAGTGCTGGTTCTCTGATGTATTTCATCAAGCAGTTGATGTCTTTCTTCTACTTCCAGACGAAGTAGTTGTTCTATTTCGTCAATGGATTTCTATTGTTACATCTTTGTAATCAATCTCTCCGCTAGCCAGATTGTTTACAAGAGTTTAGTTTATGGCCACTTGTGGCTTTCTGATACCAGCTTGGATGTCACAAGACCTTCTTTAACAAGGGTGCCCAATTTTTATAAGGGAAGCCAGGGTCCATTCTAAATGTTCTCTACAACAAATTCCATTTAGATTAACTGTAGGCCACTTTATTTTAAAAGGACATTCTGAAAGTCTGGCATTGACCAGGCTTGCCTAGACAACTCCTTTCTACAAACATCTGATGCAAGAAAAAGTGGTTAAGGTTTGGATTACAAGTTGAACCCTTGAGTATTGATTTAGCAGAAATAGGGCACTCATTGTTGAGTGTTTTGTACTCTAGAACTCTACCATAAGGCATTACTTTCAGGATCTGTGTTATGGTTTGCAGCTTATGTTTTGTGGGGAGCGCCCTGGAATGCGCCAGATGTCATGAGTGACATTGTGACGTTCCACCGTCCAGCATTCTGCTTGTGGACAGTTGCTGTGGATCAGAGTGGACCTGTTTCCTGTTATGCTGACCTTTTTGTAATAAAGAAGCTTCTACACTTTCATCCTGCATGTTTCTTCTCATGTGTGTTGGTGAGAATACACACAACAGTCTGTTAAACCAGTTCCCTTAGATTTTAATGTTGTGTCCAGTTATGGACCTCACATTGGTGCTTACATTTTTAGCTCAGAAGCTGTTTGAGCCTTTAAACACCAGTGATATTAAACTAGATTTTGCCCTTACCTTTGCTTATTGGAGTGAGTGGGTGAGTTATGGGCACTATCCTCTTCTGACTCTTAAAGAAATTTCAGGTCCTTGGTGCCATCCTTGTTCCTTCACAGAGTTTTGTCAACCAATAGATTGTACTCCCTTCTTCTGCTTTTACTGTGTATCAAGTACATCCATTACATAAGTGGTAATTTCATTACCTCTGGTGGCTCCTCAAATGAGAACCAGGTCTCCAGTGCTTTGATTGTCTGCTTGGTGGTCTCTTTTATTTTATCATTTCTGGTCTCCCTCCTTTATTTCGTATGCATGTGCATGTGTCGAGGGCTAAGATTGTGTTTGTGACTCTTCCGTATCTTGCCTCTTAAAGTAAAGTAGAAGTTAGGCATACATCCTGTGAGGGCCCCCATAGCGGTGCAAGATTACTAGGATGATGCTCAATTCAGTCAGGCTCTTCTTAAAATGGGGTTTGTTGAAGTGCTGCTAAAAAAGATTTCCCCTGATAAGCACTTGCTTTTCAGTCTTCATTAAGTTTGCAGTACCATTAAGTAATGGTTATTCACTGTAGTAACATTTGTACTGGTAGCCATCTTGAGGCACTATCCACTGGTATTAAGGCGGTATGCTAGAGGAGCTGAATGTGAAATTACTGCTGCAATACATTTAGTGCCAGGACTCATTTGGGGACTAAAGTTGAAGGTTTTAACCCAGAATAAAGAGCAATTATTTATAAGTCTGAGCTCCGATCTGTAGTGAATAAACCGAGCAAAAGAGGCAAACTACTAAGTTCCATTAAAAAAGTTCTGGGAATAAGCACCACATTCAGTCTGACAAAATAATCTACCATCCTGCCAGACCTGGGGATTTTGTAACTCAACAACTACTTGTACTGCGTGCTGCTGCTCCGTGTATCCAGCCTTATGAAGCTCTTTCCATAAACCATATAGAGGCAACTGCCACTGGAACAGAAGCGACTTGGCGCAATGGTATCTCACCAAACTGCACTATACCTTTTGTTTACGGCCACAGACTGCTATATGCCGTTGAGCTGTTGGCCTGAAATTACAGGGATAATGTCAGCTATGTCTGCCCTACCCTTCCGTCCTCTAGACCCAATGTTCATTATTTTGACTGCATTATCCCATTAAATGCTCTGCTAGGCTTCCTCATTTATCACCGATAAACACTTCTTATTAAAGGTGATTGTTGCTCTGCTTCTTCTTCTTTGCTCATTCTCTAGGTCTGGCTGCCTTGTTCTACTCAAGCTTAACTATAATATCCTTCCTGGTTCTTCTCTTGTCAAGTGTTTTTCTTCATGTCGCATAAGACACTCAGTTGGGTGGAAGGAGCCTAAATGCTCAAAGCTTCAAGCGTGCCATGTCAAAATGCCATATAAATAAATCAACATGTCATGTTTTAAAGTTTTTACCTCCCAGCTAGCCTATAGTTTAAAACATTCTGCAGATTTCTCTAATAAGTGATTGATCTTGTACGCTTTATGAAAGACATACTTATTTTTCTCTTTTTTTTTTGTTTTTTCATCCTTACCGTAGTTTTCAGTAACAGTCCTATTTTAGAAATTCTCCCGCCTGACCTTTATCTTAATTGTCTTATTTTGTAGTGATTATTCGTGTTAACTGCTTCCTTCTCCAGCACTTCTGGAAAAGTAAACCCATTTGAGTTTGGCTAGTGCTCCCATAAGTGAGCCAAAGGGTCAATCTAGGAGACACAACTTCCATCTATTTGTAAAATTCTGCATTTGAGCATTGTGGGAATTCAGCTATAGTTGTCCTACTCCTGCACTAGATGTGGCTTCATACAAAGATGTCTTGGAACACTGGGGTTTGCAGCCAGGGCACTACATGCATGTGTGATGAAGGAGGTGTAGTTAACTATCAGCATGATTAGCGTTTATACAGACAACTTGCATTCCCGCGTCCTTTAATGAACAAGCATTGACAAAGCCATTAGGTCTTGCCTATGTGAGAACTATTGGATTTGTCAATGTTCATTTAGCCATGTCGTACAGCATGGCTGAAAGAAAAAAAACAAAAAGCGCTATCATACGATTAACCCTGGCGGTGCTGCTGTGCAGCATGGATTGGAGAGAACATTGACAATTTAAAAAAAATAATTATTAAAAAAATTATAATTAAAAAAACACCTACCATCCTGCGCCAGGTCCCGCGTTCCTGCTCTCCTTGTTGGACTGAGGCACGGGACGCACAGCCAGGCTCCCCTGACCAATCGCAACGCTGCAATGCAGCGTTGTGATTGGCAAGCACCCAGGCTCCCCTGACCATTCACAACGCTGCAATACAGCGTTGTGATTGGTTTTGAGCGTCCTTGTTCGACACTCAACCAGGGAATGGGGGCCTGGTCTTGTTATCCACGCAGGCTGAAATGCAGCCTGCAAGGAGAACGGGGAAGTGTGCATGACTGGTTTGGGCAGCCCGAGAGGACCGACCAAACAGTCATTGTGAACTTAGGCATGGGCAAACCACTCCTCCCCTGCCCTGCTCCGAGAGCAGAGCAGCCCCACCAACCCGCCCGCCTGCAAAGCAGCAGGAAACATAAAATAATAACTCAGAGTTATTATCATTTTATGTTTCCTTTACTTTGCAGTGCACTGCTTAAAAGCAGTGGGGCGACGCTCACCCGCCATAGCGGAGGAGCCGCCCCTGAAGGATACACACTGGGCACGGAAGCATCACTTGGGCCGTGCTAGAGGGAAGGGACAAACACATGAAGATGAAGTGAAGTCGTCACACACATACCAATTAGAAGTAAGGAAACGAGAGTGACAGTGAAAGTCTTTTGTAGTCTGTTAAAGCATTGTTTAAAAAATAACTTAAAATCTGGTTATTTCAGGCCCCTGATTCCTTCTGTATTTTACTAATCTAACTCTTTCTGTTACTCTCAAGACCTTTTAGTTCTCTAAGCATAGCGGCAGGATGCTCTCTTTTGAGTGACAGCTGCGCTTTATAAATAACTCATTCATTCATTCAATGACGACAACCAGTGTTACGTAATGGACGTTCTCTACATCCCCGTAAGCTAACTAAATGTCTCGCAGGCGACAGCGCATGCGCTGCCTCAGTTGAGACCTACAAAAGAGACTTTACTGCCCAAGATAATGCTGCTTTTGGTGTAGAGATAGGTGAGCCAGCGAAGGCTCGTACTTTTGCAAAAGTCTGATGCGACCGGAGGTTTTTTTAGGACTCACAAGCCAAAAACCAGCTCTGATGTGGCTCCTGCCCCTTTGCTCTGATACTCCAAGCACCCACATGCAGAAGAGAGAGGAGTGGCTGGCCATTGCAACGCAGAGCTGAAAGCTGTAGATGTTTATTGTCTAGATTACTTACCAGTAATCTTCATTACTCTGATTCCGTATTATTTGTCCCATTCCCTGCTAGGTGCAGCGCCGAGGCACTGCCACTCAATGACTACCCTTCTAAAAGCGTCCTCATTTTATTTTAAATAACTCTTTGTTGGACCAACCCCTCCTTTACTATGTAAAGGGAAACATTATCCTCAGAACTTCCTGATACTTTAAAGCTCGCAAGACCCGTGAATAAAACTTGTTAACATAGGTATTGGGATTAGGAGTGCAGAATCATGGTATTGAAATTTATGAATAAGTAAACTAGACATTACCTCTTCATCCTGCATTTCTGGTCCCAATCCTTACAAGATGCAGACATGGCCAGTCATGAATGTATTTTTCTCACATGATCATAAAGACTCAAAACCTAGAGAGGACCTAAGCCAGTAAAATAAAATGTCCTTTTAATCATGTTCCTAATCGAACAAAATAAACATTTGAGGTGCCTTATTTAATTTAAAAATAAACTTATACACGACATCCAGCTTTTGAGCAGGGTCCAGCATAAATTGAAGACAATTTTGCACCAGTTAAAGCAACACTGATGTCCAAAAATATAGTCTCCACTCCCAGCACAAGGAAAGCACAGACGAGACCTAAAAAGAGATCCATTTATGATTATGTATTCTCTCAGAGAATTCATTTACAGCAACTTGAATTCACACTGCTACTGAAAGGAAAATATTTACTCCTTTATGGATCTTCCTTTACAAAGAGATGTTGGAGTGGAAAAAAGTGTTAGGATACAGAGGGCAAGTGGAAGGAACCACATGCTAATTTCACTATTCTCTTCAGAAGTGGAACTAATATATTCTCAGCCAATAAA
Organism: Calotriton arnoldi; assembly: GCA_963921515.1. Classification (NCBI taxonomy): domain Eukaryota; kingdom Metazoa; phylum Chordata; class Amphibia; order Caudata; family Salamandridae; genus Calotriton; species Calotriton arnoldi. The sequence goes on from CAWUFW010000699.1 coordinate 1,033,416, forward strand.
GGCAGTTTCTATTATCCTTGCCTCCTACTTCTGAAATCTGGAGAATTAGTGAGTCATCAATGGAAATAGAGAAAAGGTATACACACATATATTGATCCATTGACTCATAAGACCCTCTATCTCTTTTTTAAATAGATCTTGTAAAAGGGAGAAAAAGCTGCTGAAGTTATGTATTTTGCTGATTTGAAAAAATAGTATATTTTCTGTTAGCCAAATCTTTTATATATATGTTGAAAAAACAACTGTTTTGTCCAGTAAGTCTCTGTGATGTGATAAAATCTTCAGAAGAATCTGCTGCTACTTTGTCTTTTCTCTGAGTATGAATTATTCAGAGACTTAAACTCCTTCTCTGTCCATAACAATAGTTCTCAGCCAAACTGTTTTGGGACTATGTCCTGGAAAGATACAGTTGAATCTGGTGAAACATTGCAATGAGCTGTGTGTTCCTACAACCCCAGTTGATCCCAGGCTGTCTTATGCAAGGTTATAGAGCTTGTGATACTGTCAACCTCTAATTTGGAAGACTGACTATGCTCTTGAGAAAATCATTGACCCTGAACAATCATAAAATTCTGAACTGCTACCAATACTATTTTCTTGCAGCAGTTTATAGAATAATGAGAGAAGGCGAGCAAAGACAATTTTCCATTTCCAGATCTTCCCAGGTTCAAAACAGCACTAAATTTACAATCTCAGAACTTGAAATATCAGAAACAAGACTACCAGACCTGAGACTGATCTTGCAACCTATATTGATCCAGTAGAAGCATATGCATTCTCAGTCACGGTACCATAAAATGCTGGGAAGAAGATTGTATCAAAAATAATAAAGAAACTTACCGCATTCTTGGAGCCAGTCCATGGCGGGCGCTAGAATCCTGCACAACAAAGATATAGTCTCCTCGCAAACTTTAGGCTCCTTTTTATTGACAGATGTACCATAGCCTTATCCGTCTAGACCAAAGTGACAAAATACTTGAGACTCTGAGAATGCAGTAGAACAGATATCTAAACCTTTATCTGAGCTCCCAGCTTTTACAACATCAGAACAGTCGTCATTCTCAAAAGCTGATCTTGTAATTGACCCCACAAAATATAGTCCAAACCTAGGCATTACTGACAATTCTCATCGAGATGACATTATCACTAGGGCCCATACTTTTGTGAATACTCAAAGGCTGCCCCAAGTCTGGACAGTAATTTTAGCTGGCAGTGTATTTCTTGTACTGCCAACCTCCGGTACCACTGACACCCTCCTAGGACAGGGATTTGTAGAAAGGTACCTTGACAGTCCAGGTGAGCTAGATAAGCCTCCCCTGGTGTAACACGAGTGAAAGAAGGAGAAGAGGGCATTTCAGAAGAAGACTGCACATCTAATGTCATTTCTGTGTTTTTCTCAATTCACATGACAATGACGTTTGCTGACTCCGCTCTTGTGCTAGCTTTTAGAGCCAAACCATAGCACCTATTTGGCTGTGGCTCGGCTCTTCCCATAAATTCTTAACCCGCCCACGTCTATTCTGTTGTATCCGAAGACCAGTTAAAATCCATCCTAGGCTAGTGTAATCGAACCAACGACGTTGAGTTAAAACGTGTCCTTTTCAGCACTGGCTTAGGAAGTAAAATATTTGAAACCTTCTCCCTTCATCAAAATTCTGGCCGTTCCAGATTTGTCCGACCAGGTGTGTTTAATGTTGGATCAATAGCCCTTGAAAACCCAAGCGTAGGAACAGTCCCTTTCCAAACGGCGGGTGCTAGGGATTATTTTTAGGATTCGGAATTAAGTGAATTTCGTAATAAAAATCTACATGGGGAGTGCTCTGATCTTTTGTGATTTGAAAAGCTCATGTGACACTCATCCCCACAACTGGTGCAGTCTGCTTGAAGGGGGTTCTGTGGAGGAGAAAGATTCCCCGAGTACATGCCCCTAGCACGGAGCATACCTGTCACTTCTTCAACCTTCAGCTCCTTTCAAACTTTTCAGGTTTACAGGTGGGTTCTGAACTAGTGACAAGAAGTATCATTTCCGTTTGGTGCAGCACTGCTGTTTTTTAAAGTTCTGTCCTAGATGCCCTCAAGCTCATAGACAATGGCAAATTTATTTTATAACAGAACACTCTCAAACTACAAGAAGTAACAGCACATGTATTCATTGCTTGTTTTCATATTTAATATAGGCTAGGTTTAAAGGCTTGGGCTTTAATTTTCGTAAGTTCATAGCTATTTCAAAGTCTGTTCTTTTACGGTGTGAGTTGATTTTTAACTATTGGACATTTTCATAATGAAAAAAAGTTTATACAGTAAAATGTCCCTTTCCATTGGAGAAGTAATTATTGAACTAAATAGTAGAATGATTAATGACTATACACTCTGATCCCTGTTAACCGTTCTAAAGCATATTCGAAATTTACTTTGTTACCTTTTGATGAATCTTGTTTGTTTTCTTTCGTAGGGAGCAGATTTGTCCCATATATTTTGTACCAAAGATGCTGCCACAGTGATAAAGTCGTACAGTCCAGAACTTATTGTTCATCCAGTTCTGTAAGTTTTTTCCCCTTCTTCTAAAATGCTAAATCTTTGTCCTTGCTTCAACAAACACATTTTCACCACAGAACAAACTAGGAGCACATCCTGCTTGAAAGGGAATATTTGGTAGCCCGAATCATACTGGAAGTGGATGCACTTCGTCTGTGCCCCGCTTGTAAGTTGGACTCGCATGTGGGTTACATTTGTGACTGAAAGGAGTGAGGATGCATAATGGAAGCCCATTAATCTTTAGCTATGAATTTCTGTTACCTTCCTTTTGTTGATGTTCACTGATTACCTAGAAGATTTCCTTTTTTTAAATGTGTTGGATTACTAGATTTTTTTTTACATGGGCTAGTGTTCTTACACCAGAAACGGGTGACCTGTAAAAAGTTAGTAGTTGTGTTTAAAAAAAGCCCTTGACCTAGCTGTAATTTAGGTACTTAAAACCCTGACTTATGGAGTGCCATTTCCAAAGAAGAAGGTCTCTTCTCTGTTTGCAGTGGTTTCAGCTATAAATGTGACATGCTGCCGTTTGCAGGGCATTGAGAGTTTCAAAACTTTGCCTAATCAAATTAAGTCACACTTTGCTGCTTTCCCTAGATGCTCGGTTGCTCCTGACAAACAACTGTAAAATGGTAACCTCTAAAATAAGCATGTCCCACAAATGCACTTAAGGTGGCTGCTGCTTTTTTTTTTCTTTCCATGTGAGGTATGTGAACCCACTCACCTGAGTTATCTTCTTTATTTGAAGCAGTGTGGAAATATAGGATGTTAAGACATTCGCTGCTACTGCTGGATTTTCATGATATTTCATATGTAAATGTGGCAGAGTACATTTTTGCAATATTTTGCAAGGCATGAATGTTAGGAAAATATTTTGCATTTGAAGCAGGTGGCAGTGTGTTTGAGACACTAGAATATCTACATTTCAAAATTGATCTTGCTAGATTTGCCAAAGTGCTGGGTCGTCCTGGACCAGAAACTGTAGATGCTCAGTGTGGCTGTAGAATTTTCCTACATTGATTTGCAGGTGTGAATTGTTGAGTTGCTGTAAATTATAACTCATAAATGACTGAATGCTTCCCAAAATGTTGAAACAATTTATTATATACAGCAAAGAAAGGCGAGAAGGAATAAGGAAATGGCAGATGGGCTGACATGAAGAGGAAAAGAGGGAGTATTACGTCATTGAGAGCCTTTACAAATGCCTGACCGCGTCTGCCCTACCTCAGAAGAAACAGTATGGCTGTGTGCCCATATCTGACTGTCTCCCTCCAGGGTGTGAGGCACGACGAGACAGTAGACACCTGCAGTTTTGCTCAAGCTCTTGTCTAAATTTGACAAGTTGATTAATTATTCCAAGTGCTTCATTTTGCTGGTCAGACAGTTGGACGTTGTCTCTGCCCACATGGATACTGGGCAGGGACTTGTGAAAGCCATCAGAAGTAGGCTCAATCTTGCAGATGTCATAAATGTTCTTGGGTGTGCATGACTGCGAAGTAAGCGAGTGGAATGTTCTGATGATGCGCTTGTTACCCTGCGTTCAGTTGACATTGTGCCGCAGATCAAGAATGCGTCTCATATACCTTCAGCCTGGGTGAGTCTGCACTGTGTCAGAAAACATAGTTCTGCAGTCCTACCCCCGTGGGGTGTCAGCGCTCCAGGCCGGCCGGGACAAAGGCATTAATTCGCGAATGCGGGTGGAGACGCTCAGCTGAGGCCGTAACTGACCCGTTCTCCGCCGCTGAAGAAACACACAAGTGAAGGAGGCATGCCCTCTAGCAGTCGGCAGACTGCGTCGCACTCCAGTCCCGGCTGAAACTAATTAGTTGTTTGCCACGAAGGACGACAACGCATTGAGTGAAGCTGACTCTTCGCCGACCTTTACTGCACAGAATGGAAACAACCATCAGGCGTGAAAATCAAGTTAATCAGCATAAATAATAAGAAAAAGAGAGGCTGGTCTCCACTTATCTTATACTGGCTGCAGCAGCAAAGAAAGAGGGAGTACGACGGGGGACAAGACAAGTTTATTGGACTTATGACTTCTGATTGGTGGATCATGTTTATTGTTGAACTTCATGGTTTCCCTTTGGTTCTTGGGAAATGTAGTCCTGTTTGAGTGTTTACAAGTTAAAAATGGCTGCTATTGAAAATAAAGAAGAAAGAAATGCCTAATCCTCGCCTCTGAGTCCTTAATAGAATTGAAACTTTCCATTACGAAGGCTAGGAGATTTTTCATTCTTGTCAGTCAGTGGATTTAGACTGCTGGCGATTGGCATGATGTAATAATATGTCGGACACCTTCATCATTCGTTATTGTTTGGGCATAACTAACCAGTTTTTGTTACTCTGATCAACATGTTGTTGCCCATGGCTCCACAAGGACTTTCCTTGTCCAGACAGTGTATTATCATATGGGGTGTGGTGTGTATCAAACTGGTACTTGAAGGTGGAAATATATGTGCCTGGTAGAATAACTATTAATTCCACTAGAACCCAGGTAATGATTGTGACGATGAATGCCAATACTCCTCTGCAAGAGGTTTGCAAAACAGAAATGTGGAGAGTGAGACATACTTGCTGCAGCACTGCTGGGCAAACACAGATTCCAGAGCGGGAAAACAAGTGGGCCTGAGAAATTTTTATCATTGAATGCAAAGCCCAACTGTCCCGGGTAGCAGTGCTCGATATTCTAAGTCAAAATTATGTGAACTATTTAAGTTCTAATGCTGGTGAAGAAAAGATGACTTAACTGTACCTAGTTTTCCAGCTTTGATATCTTTCAAAGATTTGCATACAGCCCGCCCTCCTCCTCCGTGTCCTCAGTGGGTATGTTCAGCAGCGGCTCCTCAGCTAAGGCGGAGGAGCGTCGCCCCACTGCTTCAATGCAAGCTCAATACAAACAAGCATTGGAAATGCAATAGGTCTCGCATTTGCTTGAGTTAGAACTATTGGCATTGTAAATGGCAATGTCTTTTACCTATGTGTTATGGCATGTATGTATGTATGTGGTGTGTAGTGGAATTATGTGTATTGAATTGAATTAGTTGTGTAATTGTGTGGTGTGGAGTGGATTTGTGTAGTGGAATTATGTGGCATGGTGTGCTGTGGAATTTTATGGATAGTAAATATGTGGTATTGAGTGTACTGGAAATATGTGATGTGGGATTTAGTGTAATTAAGTGGAATGGTATTTTGTTTTACGGAGTGGTATGTAGTGGAGTTTAATCATTATGTGTTGTGTGGTGTGCATTGGATGTATGTGGTGTGTTGTGTAATTGTGTTGTTGGGTTGAATTGTGTGGTTTGGTGTTGAATTAAGTGGTGTGGACTGAAAATGTGTGGAGTTGAATTGTGTGGTGTGAAATTATTATTTTATTTTTTGTATTGAACTTGCAGTTGAAGCCAGGTTAGGTTAGGGCGGGCCGGGCCGGGCTCCCGTGACATTGAGGGAGGAGGAGTGGTGGCTGCACCTTAAGTGCGCATGACAGTTTGGCCAGCCGTCTGGGGCTGTCCAAATTGTCATGCGCACTTTGCATTTTCTCCAGAGGCTGTTTTGTACAGCCTAGGTGGAGAACATGCATAGCCTCCCAGTCCCTCTGTATAAGGCAGCGTCGCGATTGGCTAGGGGATTCTGGGAGGCTGTGTGCTTCCTGCTGAGAAGAGGACGAAGGAGAGGCAGCGGCCAGCGGTATTCAGGTAAGTGCTTTTATTTGTTTAGTTGCGGCTACAGCATTTGATATTTGCTGAAATCTGACCTTAGTTGCTGCGGGGATTTGGCGATCGAACTGGTACAGGTCGCATGTCGAGCAACGCGCCAAACATTTTGTTGTCGGATGACGTGCTCTTGCTGAAACTAGAAAGTAAGGTGGTGACGCACTCCCCAGATGCGGAGCACCTGAGGGGGAGGCGCTGAAGTTCCACATTGTCTCCAGGGGAGAAGCTGGCAGCGCTCCAAAGAAATCTTCTGGCATGCTTCTGGTCTTCGTCGGCTTGGCCTGGGTAGAATTGGAGGCAATACACACGGCTGTCTAGAGGCAGCTGAGTACCACTGAAGGACGTGCTGTTTGTTTTACATTGATTTCCGCCAGGGATGAAAGGTAAGAGCAGGCATCTCCTGAGCTATTTAGCCCTGGGAGACCCCTGCTAATTATTTTTAACATGTTAAGGGTTGCAGGAGATTGTAAATTTTATCTGGGACAGCTAGGTCTCATAGGGCTGGGCTGAAGTAACACCTAATGTAATGGAAAACAGATGTGTGTGCAGACTTTGGCACTTTTATGGTGATGCTGTGATTTCTAGAGGGCATGGTTCTAATTATTGAACTATTGTGTGTGGAGTAGGGGTATTTAAGGAACCGTAGTTTCTGTCACTTATGTTTTATCTTCCACAGAGAATGGTGTGTGTTTACTACTATGGTGAACAAGAAGTGTGTGTAAAAGAGGTGGATGATTTCCTCTTCCTCTGATTCTGAGGGGAGTCTGCCTGCGGCTCAGACCTAAAAAGCTCAAGGAACAGTCACCCGCCAGTTCTGCTTATTTGATTGAAGCACCGGTCCAGTCCATGACTGAGGTGGCGGTCGCTAAGGCATTGGCTGCCAAATCTAAGAAGAAGGAAAAGAGGGCTGGGTTTTCCAGGGTAAAGGGAGATATGCAGGATTCTTCTTTGGATTTGGCTTCAGAGGGTTCTAATACTTTTGTTTATGGGATGTATGTTTCCAGGGAGGATCTGGTCCAGATTTTGGATCATATCAGAAGTAACCTGTACTTTGAAGAGTCGTCCACTCAGCCAGAGGAAGAGGGCCCTTCCCTCACTATGCCAAGCCTTCGCTTTTGTCTTTACCTCTTCATAAGAGAATTAAGAAACTAATCTTCAGGCACTGGAAGGAGGTGGCTCAATCCAGTATTCCCAGGTTCCTCCAAAAGATGTACGTGCTCACGGAAAGGGGAGGAAGTATTTTTGCCCAACATTAGGGTGGACTCAATCCTGGCACCTTTGACTGGCAGAACAGTGATTAACCCTGCCGATGCTGTGGATCATAAGATTGACAGTGCTACCAAGAAATCTTTCGCTGCCAGTTTTGTGTCCATGAAGGCCGCTACGTATACGGCGTACACGGAACAGTCTTCTTTAAAGGTCTTTGAATCTCTTTCTACTGCCATCCAGGAGAATGTGGACAGATCTGACCTTCCGTTGCAAATAGAGCAGGAGGCAAAACTGTTGACTGATGTTTCTTCAGATATTATTAGATCCTCAGCAGTGGCTTAGGATGCGTCCATCTTGGCATACTGGCATTTATGGATGCGGGACTGCAAAACTGATTATGCGGAGAAAGCTTCCCTCTTCAAGAATCCCTTCGAAGGGAAAAAGCTGTTTGGAGATCAGTTGGATGTGACCATTACAAAGTCTTTGAAAGACAGGAAGCACACTTTTCCCTATAAGGGTGCAGCCTCCAAATCCTATAGGTCCTGGAACAGGGACTCAAAGGATTTTTCTAGAAAGGATTCGAAGGGTTATTCTTCCAGAAGACTGCGGTTTCAGCCTAGGAAATCCTCCAAAACTCAGGAATCTGGTAAACAGGCAGGAGCAAGCAAGAATCATTCCTGACTAGTCTCCCTTTCTGGAAGAGGGTTGTCCAGTAAGAGGAAGGTTACAGTGTAGAATGTGTAGTTAGTTTTTTAATGGAGGTACAGACTAATATTTTATTTTTTAATTAATAGTTTATTTTTGGTTTGCATAAACCATAAAAACAATTTGTTGCAACTAGTGTGCACATTCATAAAATAATGTACAAAATCAACTTTGTAAATAATTAAATGCATTCCAAAAATTAAACATTTTAAATGTGATCTTGCCGTCCTTGTTGAGTAATGCTTGGGTAAGGTATTCATTATGTGTGCTATTTTAAAAAATGTGTTTAAAAGTGATTTCAGATAATAAAACAAGTATGAGCATTCCAAGAATGCTGCACAGTTTCAGTTACGCCTGGACAGACGTCCCTATTCTGCCTTCAATACCAACCCATTCCCTTGGATAGTAACAGATTTACATGGCCGAACCTAATCGAATCCTGAGATACCATAGTCTTACTTCAAAGCAAAGAGACATATTTATATATGATGGGAGTCAAATGCAGAATAAGGAGGCGTTCAAATTAATGCATCAGCGGTATGTGCAAAAACATTTTACACAAGATTTGTTCCCCATCACTGTAACCGTGAGGTCAGTGTATAAATTATAGCAATTTAGCGCTTTAGTCCAGTCTATGTAAAAAGTTACCTACTGTTTTTTTTTTTCTTTAAATCTGTTTTTATTTTATTTTAACAGGGTTAAACAGTTCCAGTTGCATTATTCTTGGTACATTGAACATATGCATATAATGAACATCAGCAGCTTTGTGTACCTGTTTCTATTACATTGACATCCGTGTACATATCAGTCGCACTCTGTGTGTTGGGCGTATCATGCAGTCCTGACCTGCAGCGTGCTTTGATCTGCGATGGATGTCTTGTCTAGGGTCTCCCCTACGTGTCTCCAACATTGCAATGGTTGTAGGTTAGTGCTTGAACTGTGGGATGCGGGAAGTAAGGAGTAGGACAAAGTAAAAATACCGGAAGCAGTGAGTTAAACTGGTTTGACCCCCCCCACATCCCGAGCTTTAATAGGCATGCATGCCATTTGTTAGTCCGATCCTGCTACTTTCTAACGCTAAGTCTGTGGTGAAAGGTGTGCGCTCCGCTCCAAACCCCATAGTGTATTTTTTTCAGCTGCGCGTGAGGGTCAGTGCACTTCTTCTGGTCTCTATCTAGCAGCACTTTCATGATCCAATGCGTCTGTGCCTGTTTGCTGCTTGTTCTGCAAATCTTGCAGGATGGCATCCCAACTAGCTGCTATGGAGACTTTGCGGAGGCCTAGCAAGGCTTCCCTATGCAGTACAACACTCTCTGCTTTGGCCCATGTTTGCAGGGGCGCTTCCAGGCCAGTGTCTGAGGGGGCTCAGTAGATTTCCACCTTTTGGTAATCAGCCGTTTAGCTACCACCATTCCCAGGTCAATGAAGCAAGATGTCACCCTCTGTTTTTTATGTCTGCGAAAGAGATGTAGTCTACATGTCTCCCATGTGGGAGAGCACTGACCATTCTGTGCAACGGTATAGTGTGTCTATGACTGACCTCCAGTAAGTACTAAGGAGTGGGCAGTGCCACAGCATCTGTGCGACTAAAATACGTGTTAATTTTAGCTGAAGTGAGGTACGCTCGCTGCATAATGTAATATTGTATTAGGCGGAAGCGCACATTCCTGGGGACATGGATTGGGTCTTCTAGCACAGCAATCCATTATTTGTCTGTGAGGGGACGACATAGGGCTATCTCAGAGGTGATAGTGTCACTGCAGTGTGGTGTCGGAGAGAGTTGGAGAACCATTTAGTAAGATGTCTGCCCGTCCTAAGACATGTAAATATTGAACGGTCAGGTGTGTTTGGGGTTCATTTGTCATGTCTTCCCATTTGTTGCTCAGGGCCGCAAGGAGTGAGCGGTGTAGCAAGAACTGGCCTGGGTGTAATCCGTCATCCTCAAACAGCATTTCATATGAAATCAATGTGCGTCACAGTACAGGTCGCCCGCGGTGTGAATCCCTGCCCTCCTCCATTGGCGCAGCTCTGCTTATGTGGTGGTCAAGTGGTCCCTGGGTATGCCTTGCAGGGGTACCTCAGGCGCATATGGTGTCACTGTGTGTGTTACATATAAACTCCTACAGTAACATCGGTATGCAACTCTAAGCAACAGGGATTCGGACGATTTGATCTTAGCGCAGGGGTGAAATAGTGATAGCAGTGAGGAGAATGACTAGGGTGGTGAGATAGCGGCTGTGTCGTTAAGTGAAGATCTGCCATCCTACTGGCTACCCACTGGAGTTGTGCGGCGAGATCGTTTTGTTCCATTGTAGGATGGTAGGACCCTTCTGCATGGTTACCCCCACTTCTTGCCTGGTGCTATGCTGGTTTTTGACTAGTCTGACTGGGATCCTGCTAATTAGGACCCCAGTCTATCTGCTTTCTCCCTAAATTGGTACGTTCAGTACTTGGGTACATCCCAGATTGGATACCGGGGTACCCTTGTCAGTCCTGTACCAAGGGCATAGGTACCCCAGAGGTCCCCCATGGGCTGAAGCATGTATTTAGCCACCCATGGGAGACCATTCAAATTGGAACTTCAGGCCTGCCATTGCAGCCTGTGTACTTTGGTGCATGCACCACTTACTAAAGATATAGGTTTACTATATCTAAGGGTCACTGCACTTAAAACCTATAAGTGACCCCTATAGCAGGCCTTTGCAATCCTGAAGGCAGGGTTCTTGGTTCTAAGTGAGAGGGTGCCAGGACACCCCTGAAGCCTACGGAGTCCATTCTCCCGGGTTGTCAGTGAAGCAGCCATATGCTATGTAGAGGGGCACTGCGTAATCGCGCGATGACCATCTCGAAAACTGCTGCAACAAATCCTATCATGCTTGGTATCAAACATGTTGGAATCATACCCCCACACCATAAACGGTGTGGGAGGTATGATTCCAAGCACTGGAGGAGCCCTCTGTTAGGCTCTCAGTGTTCCCGGTACCAGCCTTCTTGACACGGACAGCACAAAATGGTTACTACCGACCAGAGACACATTTCTGCCCTCCTGCTACTGAGCCAAGCTCGAGCAGAGGAGGGTGGAACAATAGGCATCCTGTCACAGGGAGGTGTGACCACCTCCCAGACAGGATTTAGTGTATTAGGGCTGGGTGGGTGTGCTTGCCAGCGCCAGAAAGTCTGCATGAGGGGCACATTTGGTGTCCCTGTGCATAGTCCAGTTCAAGCCAGTCCTTGGAGCCATTGGCTCCCGCTCTGGCGTGAAACTGGTCAAAGGACATGGGAGTAACCTCCCCCCTGTCCAAACCCTCCCCTGGGAGGGTCCCCTGAATCTTCCCAATCCTTTCCCTAGGGTACTCAAGGGCTTACCTGGGTGTAGGTCTTAAGATTTGCCGTGGGATTAGATTCAGATCAGACACCATTGCACTTCTACCGTCTGGGCACGCTGGACTTCGTTTGGGCCTGACTTTGTCTCCCTTCCAGTCTACTGCATCGTCTGTGCCTGTGCATCATACAGGAACCTTCCAAGACCTGTGAAGCACCAAGGACAACTGAAGTAATCTCCCTTGGAGTGAAGGAGTCACTCCCCTGCATTCGCAGGCACCGCAACTAAGTCGACCGGTCTGCAGATCCTGAGCTCCTCCGGACTCTGTGGGCTCTGCAATCCAGGTGGTGGTTTTCCACAGCTCCCGAGGCCTGCTCTACCCTCTTACCAAGTTTGAGGCCAGTATTCCTCGTGGGGGTTGCAATAACCGAACCCCTGAGTACCGCATCCACTTTGCAAAGGCTTGTTGTCATCTTTGCAAGAAGATCTTTGGGCTCCAAGTAGCCCCAACCTTGAGCACCTCCAGTGACAAGAATCTTCAGCCACACCGCATCGTGTGCATCGTGGCCTGCATCTTTTGGTGAGCTGCTTGAGGTCCTCCCGCGACTCCAGAGCCTCCGGCCTGTGGGTCCACTTGAAGGTCACATTTGTTTCCCTTGGGCTCCCCTGATTGCTCAGGGCCTGCCCTGACTCCCCTACTCTTGCTGAGACTCCGGGACCTTGCTGGTCCCAACTTTGTACCTTTTTGACTTTCTGGGTGGGTTGCATTTGCCAAGGCATGTTGGTGCTCCCGCCAGACACCGAACCCCTCAGCACTCGACATCCTTCAAGGGACAGCTCGTATCGGGCTCCTGGTCATCCTCAGCATCGCCTGGTCCCCACAGCTGCAGAGCCAAGGTCATCGACATCATCCCTGAAGCACCCGACATCGGAGGGCATTCGTCTTCCAAGTCTCCTGGTCACCCCTGAGTGACATAGACTCTGTCCCCTCTGCTTTCAGGTACTCCTCTTCAAGAATCTACGTTTGGATTCCTCAAACATTTTCTCCTCTTCCAGTAGCGGCACTTCCCTGAAGTCCTCCATTGGGTTCGACTGCGGTTTCCGACACAACTTCAGACCTATGCACCCGGCTTCCCTGGGATAGGCAACTTGGGTACTACAGTATCCATGGGTGGGGTGGCTCTCCAACCTCTGTCTTCCATGGGGTTTCCTCCAGGTCCACTGGGAAGGGATATTCCACCCCTAACCAGGCATCTATCATCGCCTGCATAGCTGGCAACAATTTCTTCACCCCTTTCCCACCATATAGGTAATGTATATATGAAGGTGATTGGAACTGAGCCTGTTCTAGGGCATATGTGGGGTGATCGCCTGGCATGTGTCCCCAGTCATTTATTATGATCAGATGGGCTGCCCAGTAGTAGGCTTTGATATCCGGCAATACCCCCATTGTACTGATTTCATTGTAAAGTGTGTAGTGCCACTCTGGGATTGCCACAATTCCAAAGGAACGTCCAGATTTCCCCTTTAATTTTGACAAAATTTTATGATAAGTGTTCTGTAACACATAAAGGAGTTACGGTACGGTTATCATCTTATACATTGCAGTTCTACCCAGGGGCGTCAGTGGTAGTGTTTTCCATCTTTCCACGTCTTTGTGGAATTCTGGCAGGACCCTTCGGATATTATGTCTCATGCCAACTTCCTTGTCTACTGTCTCATATATGCCCAAATATTGAAATCGCTCTCTGGCTGCTCTCAATTGACCCGGGACATCACAGGATTGAGAAATCTACCTGCTGGATGTAAGCTGGATTTGTCCCAGTTAATCCTGTATCCCGCATGTATCCCATATTTCTCAAATGTGTGAACGAGTTCTGGGAGTGTTGTTTGTGGATTTGTGACGTATAATAAAATATCATCGGTGTAGAGGGAAATCCTTTCCTCATCAATGGCATCTGCTCGGATATAAGGAAACTTATATCTGTTGTGAGAGGTGCAAGCACCAACTCACACAGTTTGCAATGGCAGGCCTGTAGTCACAGTTTAAGTGGACTCCCATGGGTCGCATAATACATGCAGCAGCCCATGGGAGCCCCATGGTGTACCTATGCCCTGGGTACCTTAGTGCCATATACTAGGGACGTACAGGGGTACACCAGTAGCCAATTGTGGAGGTACCAAAGTACTTACAGGGGAGAAAGCACAGTTGCTGGGGTCCTGATTAGCAGGTTCCCAGCAGACTAGGTCAAAAACACACTGATACCAGGCAAAAAGTGTGTGTAACCATGCTAGAAGGATCCTACCTTCCTTCATATGCCATTTGGCCCTGGGACCTTTCCAGGTTTTTGTTTCTCTGTGGCTGACAGGACTTCTGCTACCATTATCTCTTCGTCTAGCGCCGGTATGGCATCTAGTGTCAGTTTCGGGACGTCACCTCTATGAGATATGATTCTATCTGTGAAGTAGTTGCCAAATGGCGTTCTTAATAAAAATCGGCATAGTATTTGGCAAATTCTTGGGCAATCTCCCCAGCTGACTCATACATGATGTCACCATCCCTTCATGGCTGTCCCCCATCTTCCCTATGTTTCTTTCTTACTTAGCCATGCCAATAATTTTCCTACCATGTCACCTGCATTGTATAAATGCTGGAGGGTTGCCTGAATTGTGGCATTAGCCTTCTGGAGTGCCGTCACCTGATATTCTTTACGGAGAATTGATATGGTGGGCAATATGGAGGGGTCATCTGTTTCTAGCTGTAGTAAACGTGTCTCCATCTGTTCAATGTCTCTGGTTTCTTTCTGCTTTTTATATGCTATTATGTTTTGCGCTCTGTCCCCAAGCACCGTTTTGTATGCTTCCCATAGTGTGACTGCAGAGGACACTGAGTCAATGTTCTCTTTAAAGTATAGCTCAGTGTCCACTCTGATTTCAGTGCTACTCGTAATTCTCAGACATTTAATTTACACCCTTCCCCATGGTTGCGAGTAAGCTTCCCAATTGTGAGCCACAGGGGTAAGTGGTCCGAAAGACCCCGGGCGAGGTAGTCTGCTTGCTCTATTTCCCTATCTCTTCTGCTGGAGCGAGGATGTAGTCCTGCCTGGAGACTGCCTTATGTGTTCAGGAATAATAAGAGTATGCTTGGGTAATGGGTGGCAGTGACGCCATAGGTCTGTTAGGCAGAGAGTCTTCACGAACCCCTTCAATGTTGTTTCCTCTCTAGGAGTGGGACCTGGGTTTGTGCGGTCCAGTGTCGGGTCTATCACGTCATTTAAATCTCCTCCAATTATATGACAGAGGTAGACCGTCTCTACTAGCAGCTTCGCTAGCTGATCTAACATTTGTTTCTGCAGTCGTAGGGGAGCATATACACTGACCAGGGTTACATCCTGTTGTCCCCAAAGCCCTTTAACCGCTGCTTATGTCCCATTGGCGTGTCTCCATGTCTTCTCTATCTGGAATGTTGGTGTTTTTTTTAATGAGGATAGCTACGCCTCTGGAGACCGTTGTAAACTCCTCATGGGCCAGGGTCCTATATGTTTGTCTGCCTAGGAATCTGCAGTGTATGCCCCATAAGTGTGTTTCTTGTAGTAGGAGTATTTTCGTTTTTAATCTCTCAATATATTTAGTGACCCGGCCACATTTAACCTTATTCCCCAGCCCATTAATATTTCATGACAGCAGGGAATACCCCTCTTGGTCAGTCCTGCCTGTCTCGTTTATCTAAGTGATGGTGTATTCTCCACCTTCTATGTTTGGTTATCCTGGCCTCTGCATTGATTTGTCTGTCTACTGTGCTCCCTGTGTGCCTATATGCTGCCCCTCTTGTCCAACTGAGAAATTCAACCACTTTCCCCACTCTCCCCCACGCACTTACTTTGATTCGGCAACATGACAACTGTATTGCGGGCAGATCAGAGAGGGCTGTTGTTGTCCCGTTCCCCTTAACAACAACCTCTTCCCTTTTAAACTCTAGAAACTTCCCACCTTAAGTAAAACCTGTGGGGATAAAAAAAGAAGAAAAAAAAACAAAGAGTAAGAAACAATAGTCACTGTGTTGTGACTCTGTTGCTCCAAACAGTTCATGTGGTGAGGCAGGTGCCAACATCTCCACCAAGGCCTCGTCGGGCCCATCTGTGCCATCACTCAATTCTCTCCTCTCTGTGTGTAGTTGTTTCTGTTTTTCTGGGTGCATGGGCCGATGTTCCTGTTTCCACGTTGACAATAGACACCAGCAATGGATGGTCTATTTCAGAATCTGTGGAATGGACCTGGTCAGAAAAGTCTGCATGGGTGTCTCCTTTGCGTGCTTCTCTGGATTTTCTTCTCATGCTCGGAGTCAGGCCGGCTCTGTATCTGAGTATGGGCCAAGTTTTGAAGGGCCTTGCCGAGGTGTTTTCTTTCGTTTATTGTTGAATTTGGTCTCCCTACGATGTCTGTCTATTCTTTGCAGTTTGGGCCGTGTGTTTTGTGAGTCTGCAAGACGTTGGATCCAGCCCGAACGCCCCGGTCTTGTGGGAGGGCATTCCTCTATCCATGTCCTGGCCTCCTCCTGAGTGTTTAAAAAATGTGTTCTCCCCTCATATATTACTTTAAGTTTGGCTGGGAACAGTAACATATATTGTATGTTTATCACCCTGAGTTTTGTTTTGACAGAGTCATTATGTTTGTCTGTTCAAATCTAATTTCTCCCATTCGTCTCACCTCTCTCAAGATCAAGTCCCTATCTTGGTAGTTAACGAAACAGGCAATAAGTGGTCTTGGAAGTACTCCCATGGGTGGTTTAGCGCTGAGAGCTCTATGCGCCCTTTGGATCACAAAACAGGTTAAAAATTGCTCCGCAGTGAGTGAGCCGTTCAGCCATTTCTCCGGAAAAGCCCCTGCTTCCGAGCCTTCAGCCCCTTCCGGAAAACCCACAAATTGCAGATTCTTTCTTCCTGCACGATTCTCTGCGTCATCCACTCTCAAGGCCACATCTTTCAGGGTGGTTCGTAAGTCTGTGACTTCCTTGCACATATTATGGGTCACATCTTCCACCTCCGATATTCTGCTTTCCGCCTGTGTTTCTCTCTCAGAAATATTACAGAGGTCCTGACAAAGTAGGTTGACGTCTACGCGGACTTCACCTATCTCACTGTCTAGGATTTCCCTTGAAGCATGGCCTGTAGGATCGCCGCATTATCGGGCAAACAAGATGTCCCCTCCTCTGGGCCCTTCTGAGGGGCCACGGTTTCGGTGTTCCTGTCCATCTTGCCTTGCTTCTGTTGCATGGAATCCTTATCATTGGCCATTTTGAGCCTGTGGTTTCCAGGAACTTCCCGTTGATGTAGGAGGGGGCGTGTGCTCAGTAGTGGATCTTCACCCTGGTTATGGTGTCTCTTCAGCAGGGCCCCCCTCCTCTTCACGTCTCCTGCCACCGAGATCTCAAGGCTCAAATAGCTCTCTTTCGTGTGGCTGGATGTGGGAGTTCGCTTCTAGAGGTGCCCCTGTATGTCTAATCTGGCTTCAGGTTTTCCCACCAGGGAGGGGTTAGCTTGAAGGGTGTCGCAGTAAGAGTCGTCTAGCCAGGTGAGGCGGACAACGGCCCTGAGATGGAAGGACTCTCTGTAATCTAAGGTCTCTTTGACCTCCTGGATTCTAAGGTCTCTACTACCTCCTGGATTCAACATCTAGGTATCAGGTTGCTTACCAGTCGGCGCGCTCTCCACCCCCAATATCTTCTGTTCCTCAGGGTGTGCACTGTGCCCTCTGTGGCGATTATAGGTGGATCTGCCACTAAGTCTCGTGGCTCTGCCAAGGAGTCTTGTGGCTGTGTTGTAATTTTGGGTCTTCCGGATCAAGGACACCCCGCAAAGGCCTCTCTGCTGTTCCCAGGGAGGGTTGTCGCATAAATCAAATGGAGTACCACCGGGCTGGGTCTTAATCCTAGGCGCAACCCTGATCTCTTCACTGGGAGTGAATGTTTGATTTGTTCCGCATTCCGTCCATCATTTGTGTGTATTTCTGCTTTCTTGCCCTAAGTGGGCTGGGTATGCCCAGACATGGGTCCCGGGCTCACTGAGCCACTGGATTCTAGCCAGCCTGGCTGATGAGGGGTGATATCCAAAAACTGGTCCCAGGATGCTTGTTTCTGGTCCAGGGAGGACCTGGCTTGACAATTCGGGCTGGACTGTTCCAGGGAGGACCAGGGTCAAGACTAATTTGCATATGGCTGGGTCTAAACTGGGGTGGCATGGTGAGAAAAAGAACGATGGATTTAATCAAGATCTCTTGACAGGGGGTGAATGTTTGATTTGTTCCGCATCCCGTCCAATTGTGTGTCTTTTGCTTTTTAGCCTTAAGTGCGCCGGTTATGTCCAGACGTGGGTCCTGGGCTCCCTGTACCACTGGATTCAAGCTAGCTTGGCTGGTGAGGGGTGATACCCCGAAACCAGTCCCAGGATGCTTGTTTCTAGTCCAGGGAAGACCTGGCTTGACAGTTGGGGCTGGTGTGTTCCCAGGAGGACCAGGGTCAAGACTAATTTGCATATGGCTGGCTCTAAACTGGGGTGGCATGGTGAGAAAAAGAACAATGGATTTAACCAAGATCTCTTGACTGGGGGTGAATGTTTGATTTGTTCCGCATTCCGTCCAATTGTGTGTCTTTTGCTTTCTAGCCTTAAGTGCGCTGGGTATGTCCAGACGTGGGTCCTGGGCTCCTGGACCACTGGATTCAAGCTAGCCTGGCTGGTGAGGGGTGATAACCCGAAACCACATCCAGGATGCTTGTTTCTGGTCCAGGGATGACCTGAATTGACAGTTCGTGCTGAACTGTTCCCAGGAGGAACAGGGTTAAGACTGATTTGCGTATGGCTGGGTCTAAACTGGGGTGGCATGGTGAGCAAAAGAACAATGGATTTAACCCAAGTCTCTTGACTGGGGGTGAATGTTTGATTTGTTCCGCATTCCGTCCAATTGTGTGTCTTTTGCTTTCTAGCCTTAAGTGCGCTGGGTATGTCCAGACGTGGGTCCTGGGCTCCTGGACCACTGGATTCAAGCTAGCCTGGCTGGTGAGGGGTGATAACCCGAAACCACATCCACAATGCTTGTTTCTGGTCCAGGGATGACCTGGATTGACAGTTTGTGCTGAACTGTTCCCAGGAGGAACAGGGTTAATACTGATTTGCGTATGACTGGGTCTAAACTGGGGTGGCATGGTGAGCAAAAGAACAATGGATTTAACCCAAGTCTCTTGACTGGGGGTGAATGTTTGATTTGTTCCGCATTCCGTCCATCAATTGTGTGTCTTTTGCTTTCTAGCCTTAAGTGCACCGGGTATGACCTGGTACAGGTCCTGGGCTCACTGTACCACTGGATTCAAGCTAGCCTGGCTTGTGATTGGTATCGACCATGGGACCTATTCCGTGCACCTCCCGCTTCTCTGGGCTCTGTGAGCAGGCCTCACTCTCTCTCCGGGCCAGCCAGCCCCGGGTGCCGCACCAGCTCCGGGTGCGGTGGTCTTTCTGGGGTACCCAGTACCCCACCTTTGGTTTTGCTGTGCTTCATCATCCTCAACAGTGAGCAGGTAGGCTGCGGTTGAGTTACTGAGTGTGAGTCGGACTGCCAGTTCGTTTGAAGCCTCTCTGCTTCTTACTGCCACGATGTGGGTCTCGCCCAAGCCACAGTCGATGTTCCCTTGTTTCGATTGGTTTCAGTCTTTGTGTGGCCGTAATTTCGCTCTCTGCTGCATTTCCCTCGTCTCTGAGACTTCAGCAGCTCTTGTTGTAGTTGGATGAGGAGATATGAGCAGGATAAGTATGCGGATTAAAGATGGGCCGGCGGACAACAGTCTCCATTCTTAAGTATCAGGGGAGTGAAGTCCATAATGTTCCGGAAGAGAGACATACAACACAACATTGAACACAAAATTTAGATTAAAACATAGTGAATTGATTAAATCATCCCTAACAGTCACCAAATCAGAACTGCATCAATAAATAAATAAAAACGTTACTACAAGCATGACATGCAGGAGAAATCATGATATTGCGCCGCGCCGCGGCGAGGCGATTTTTTTAATTTATCCAATATCCTGAACTCAGGCCAGCAAGAATCCAGGCATAATTTTTGACTCGAAAAAGAAGGATTCAAGTGCTGCATCTTCCAATTTTTCTTTCTTTTATTTGATAAAGCCATTCTTGTCCACCTGTTACCATGTGGATCTAATTAGTGCCGTTTTCATACCACACCTGAACTAGTGTGATGTCTATTATGGCCTTCCAAAAAAGTGAGCAAATAATTAAACATAATGTATCAAGACTATGCCTGAGCTTGAAGCAACACACAAAACTAGTCTTAAAACATCTTTGCTCGCCGTCTATGCAATGCGGGTCTAAAGTTCATAATCAGAAGCGTTCATGTCGAAGAGGGGCGGACAGTTGAAAGATTTTCGAGATAACCTCTTATTCTCTAAATGATTTCCATTTAGACTCATTGTTTCTAAAATTATATTATGTGAAACTTGAATATCTGGAATTGCTCCAGTCCACTTGAATGTACATGAGGATACCCCTGCCTCACATCAGTTATAAAGCATCTCATGTCTGCAGATTTCATCTGCCCCGCCCCCACTAAGAGCTTATACAAATCCTGCAATCAGCCAACACACACACTAAACACATGCTGTGCAGAAGAAAACAGAACAAGTAGGCCTTCCACTAATGATAGTTTTCAAACGTAATAGACCCGACACACCAGCAAAGGTCTTTTTCCATACCCATGACATTTCACCAAAGTACCGAGAGGGAAAAATGCAATTTTTACCTACTACCACTGCAGTATCCTCCTAAACGCTCATCCCTTACCAGTCTCGGAGGTTGAACATCCAGATTCTTACCATTCAAACTGGTCTAGTGACAAATGCAGTTCACTTGAAGCAAACAGCACTAAAAACAAAAGCTAAATAGAGGTAGGGGCCAGCGAAGTACCTTCTTATTATAATATAAAATCAACTCCCACTCTGCTATAACCGGGAGATCGTTCTGAGAAAGATCATAACTCTATGCGCCCTTATCGAGCTTACCCCACTGTAGGGACCCATTTTAAACAGTCGGACGGCATCCCAGCCTAATTTTGTTTCTCTCTTCAGAGCTATTTCAAATCTCGTGGTGCAGTAGTACAGTGTCATTTCTTCTATGTGTACCTTCAAGGGAAATCGTTTTTTAAACATAATGTAAAGTCAGTGACAAATGTGATGGCAGCCAGCTGCTTCCTGGCCAGTGCAAGAGGTAAATGTTTTTCATTGTGCCCAAACAAAGGCTACTAGTCCCTTGATCTACTCTGCCTGCACAATCCCTTTAAACTTCGCAACGAACAAACCCTTGAGATTCAATCGAGCGTTCATCATTGTGTAAAATTGGTCTATTGGCAGGTGCTTGGACGTGTATTTGAGTTGCTGTGGAACATAACTGCAGGAATAAGTGGTAAACTCAACTTTAATAAGGTGTAAAACCACTATTATTATTTCTTTTGGAGTCTTAAAGCAGAATCTGTAGTTCATTTGAATGTTTGGGATAGGAAAAATGAGCTCCTTTTTGGTTGACAGTAGTAAGTACTGTATAGTGTGGTAAATAAAATGCGCGTTTTCTCATTTTCAGTGACAGTCCCAATGCCATTCAAGAGGTAGAAAAGTGGTTACCAAGCCTTCATACTATTGTGATCGGACCTGGCCTGGGTAGAGATGATAGAATTCTCCAAAATGCAAAGGTAATGTGATTTTTATTTTATTGTCATGTTTTAGTGTAGAAACAAAATGTAGTTTTTTTTTTTTTTTACAGCTACATACATATTTACTAAAACAATACGTGACAGTGTCAGAATAAGAGTAATAGCAAGCCATGTCACCGTTATAGAACGTAGACATTACATAGATTTTTTTTATATGAGAGAGGCAGAAATGCTTATCTGTGGTTAGAGTTGAATCCTCATTCCCTAGGAAATCTCGTTTTTGAACCTGTAATAACTTTGACCCCCTTTGAAAGATTTGCAGCAAACTTGTATTAAATGGCATCAAACCTGTGTGCCAAATTTGATGCAGGTTGGTAACGTTTCAAAAGATGTAAGGTTGTAAGACCTCCCAAAACTTGAATTTAACGTGAGTTTTCCTCATGGTATAGTTTTGTTTTCTAAAACTTGAAAACCACTGTACAAAAGTTCACTACATTTTAATGGCACTATGGGCATACTTCTGTGCCTTTTCTTGCTCTCGTAAACTTTTGTACAGCTGTTTTGGATTTAAAAAGCCAAATGTTACTGTTTAGGGTCCATTCACGCGTCCTACGTATTTTGTTTTTTTGCTCTTGATCTTTGGATAAGAAACAGAGTGCATCGTGTTGAAACAAAATAATGTGCATGCACTGTCACTGTTCCTCAAAAACAGGAGGTAGGAGGGGAAAAAAATAAAATTAGAATCGTGGGGATGCTGATACTACATTATGGAAAAGTGTGTCGACCTTATGCCTACCCACTTATGCAGGCTGGTGAGGGTACAGAAAAACGGAAAACATAGTGAAAAGTGCAGGGTGTGTGGGAATTTGATAGACCACGACCACCACTGGCTTGTCCAAGAGTAAAGGGACAATATATGCCTCCATCTTTTCCTCCTGTCTCTTCAACATCCTTAACAGGGGGAGGGAGAGTGAATTTGTGTCAGATCCCACCTCCGCTGTGGACAACTAAGTGACAGTGTAATTAATTACGCCTCCATCAACGCCTTAGCCATTTTCAGGGGAAACATATGCCCTCCCCCCCCTCACCACATTGTGCAGCCAAAGAAGAGCGGAGCAGTTTGCAGATTCCTCCGAGTCCTCTTAATTACGATCAAGGTATAGAAGGTGTAGGTGTCCCCTTTCTCTGTGGCCAGTGTGGCCTGCAGCATTTTGAAGGCCATGGAGGAGTGGAGCAGCTCACGGCTACCCCTACGCTGTTTTGGCTATTGCAGAATGAGTGCTAAAACAGCCACTGCCTCACTCGAGGCCCACGGTACATTGTGGACCACAGGTGAGATGGACTGCTGGCTGCTGCCCCTTCCTCCTTTTGTTTTGTTACACTCCCCACACCCTTGGGCAAGGTGGGGAGGAATTCCCCACAGTTCCCCTGCCCTTGAACAAGATGATCATAAATGGAATCCTCCCCACCGCCCCGGAAAATGGAGGGGTAATTAATATATCCCTCTCATGTTCGAGGACGAGAAAGCGAGAGGTAGACGGAAAGCGGTGGGGGGTGACTAGAATACCACACCCTCTCTCATGCTAGGGGGTAATCTTTATCATAATCACTTGTTCATTTCAGTCGTGGAACTTGGACAAGGGTATTTCTTTCTAGGTGGAGGAAAGCGTAAAAGAATACAATACGCATTATAGACTGTCTGGAGACCCAATTATGGGGGGCAACCTGTTTGTAATCCTCAGGAGCTCGCCCTTTTGGGAAACTCTAAAAATATGCCTGATCTGATTAATCTAGCCCAGCAGAACCACTCCCAATGAGAGTATACCCAAAACAAATTGTTCCATTCCCAAAGCATTTGTTATTGGGATACAAGCCCCGACAGAGG
Organism: Calotriton arnoldi; assembly: GCA_963921515.1. Lineage (NCBI taxonomy): Eukaryota > Metazoa > Chordata > Amphibia > Caudata > Salamandridae > Calotriton > Calotriton arnoldi. The sequence goes on from CAWUFW010000699.1 coordinate 1,056,493, forward strand.
ATTTAGTCAGTTTGGTAGTTTTCCTCTCAGACTCAAAAAAGAATGCAAGATCAGCCACTAAACGTTTTCATACAGTTAATGAAAGATTGGCTAAAGATTCCATTTCCCCATGTAGCTTATAGTCTTCAGTCTGTTATCGATATAAGCAAACCTTTGGATAAGCTTAACATTTAAGCCAAGAACCTCATTAAGAATACATCTAGACAACGTTGCTTATGGATTTGACCGCTCAGAGAGCCACTCTGGTAATGATGCACCCTTGAGCTGGTCAGCCAGAAAGGCCTGTCCTAACCTCTGAGGGATTACATATTTTGGGCTGAAGGTGGGAGCTCTAAAATTCTCTACAGATATTTATTTTCACAGACATGTAATGGTTCAAATTCCAAATCAAATAAACCTTCATCAGAGGTAATCACGGTATGAGTTACATTTTCATAGAATTTGTGTTTCTTCTGAGTCCTTAGTGCAATTTAGCAAAAGACAGGGTTGAATGCTTATTATCTTAATAAATTTGCCAGTGTGGTATGATGCCTCCAGTTCAGCCTTCGTTCCAACACCCAAATAAGTAAAACCACTAACTCTCTCCAATTTAGAATAGTTAATCCAGATCTCTCACTTCTTTGTGCACAGATGTCCAAATTTGAATCTATGGGTTTTTCTACGTTTCTTTTGAGTCCCAGGTTATTAATGAAATCTCTATACCCTTTGTTAATGCTGTGCTTGGAACCTGCTTGCACGATTAAATAGTGCATCATCTGGAATAAATATGCCCCGACTACCTTGGAAAAAGCAGGGAGTAGTTGGGCACACACGACCTCATGATTGGAAAGGTACAGTTAGTTTGAAAACCCACCCACCCCCGCTTATCCCCATCCTTGGCTAATGCAAGGTGAAGGCATACATTTCTCCTCCACCGGTCTTGGCCAAGATTAGTGATAGAGGGCACACACTACAACTGCTTTACAACCCCCCCTTCACTCTTACTCAAGACGAGAGAATACGTGTCCCAGCTTTTCCACAATAGTTAGAGGGTAGTTAGAAAACAACTCTCCCTCCAATGATACCTGATTTATCTGCAAACTTGGGCACCGCTGCATGGAGGTACCGCTACGGGACATATGCTGAACAGCGACATGGAGTTAGGAGGCCTATCTTTACCAAGCATTTCTCCCTAGAATTGAGTACAAATGCCTCAGTGAGTCAAGCAGTCCTACACAGTCTGTTTCATTGAAGGTAAGCCTGCTTCACACTCCCTGGCTGTTCTTTGTTACTGCTTACTACTATGATTTAAACATGTGAATATAGGAATAATGCTGAAGAAGCTTTCAGTTACTTACTGTAACTCCAGTTCTCCAGTGCTGTTATCTTGCATGGATTCACATTGTCAGAGGCGCACCACCTACCTATTCTATATATCCTTCACACTTGTACTATGAAATGCGAGCTACGGGGTCTGTAGAGGAGTAGCATGCTCAGCACATCTACTTCATTGGTTGAAATTTGGATTGTGTCAACTAAGGTTGAAATGCTACTAAGCAAACATTGTTGGCCTAGGGCCAATTTAACACTGTTTATTTCCATCTTAAAATTACTGGGAGTTCCCAGCCTGATGATGGGGAATAATCCAAGCCTGTGAACCTTTGAAAGATAACAACGCTAGAGAACTTGAGTTACATTTAATAACTAAATTATTTTTCGAGTGGGTTTAGGGCAGCAATTCAGAGCATGCTACAAAACAGTTTCAAATCTGTCATTTAAAGTTTTTTTTTAATATTCCTGTTTTCATGAACATGTACAAAAAACACAGTTGAAATGCAGTTGTGTTAAAGCAAAAAAACCTGAACCTAAAAACTACGGAAACTTGCCAGTTATGGTTAGGTAAACTAATCATAACTCACCCCCCCCATCATGAACTGGCTATGGCCTTACTTACGTCATCACTCATAACATGTTAAATGACATTAATGACATCACTGATGACATTACAAATTGCATAATTGATGACCACACTAATGACAGCATCCAGAGGGACTAATACTCTGCTTTTGGCTGTGCACAGCAGGGTTCAGTCTCAGGAGCAGACCAGGTGTCAACCTCTTATGAGCGGCCAACCCACAATTTGCACGGCCGTCAGATCTTTGCCACTGTGTTTGTGCAGTGGAGGTTGGCTGTAGGGCCTGACATACAGCTAGGCCCTTAGCCTGTCCCACCACAGGTGGCCAACTTCTACTGCACGCAGCCTTTCACCAAAACCAGCAAGGGTTGGCAACAGAGCCAAGCCAGTGACGGCCCTGCGCCCAACTCTCCATGGGTGAGCAACCACCGCTATACAGAGTCTTTGAACATGCAAGCAGAAGTTGGCCACAGAACCTAACCTATGGCCAGGCCATGCAGTCAACCCTCCGCTGGTGGCCATTCCTCACTGCGCACAAGCTTCATCAGTGTGCATCGTTGACAGCAGAGCAAGGCCTTCCACCAGCACCTGCATCAAATATTTATGAGAGTCCAGCCTATGGCCAGGCCCTGCAACCAAACCTCATATACAGCGTCCACCAGAGGTATTACTTTAAGAGAGTACAGTGAATCACATGATAATCAATACATCACAAAGCAATTAATTACCAAATAGGCAAGAAATATCAGATAAGAATATTTGTAAGAATTAGGTCAAAGGACATAGAGAAATGTGAAACAATCATCATATTTTTCAAAAATGTTCAGTTGTAAAGGTGAACATATAGTCCAGTGATAAAGAAATACATAAATGTGATAGAAAAGAGAAATGGTGACAGATTATGTGAACACACACCTTGGAAAATATTCAATTGCTTATTAGTCCATATAGTTCTAATTCCGCTTTCTGCATTTATATATATTCAATACATCTTTGTTGCCGTATATGTCATTGGTGTTTCGACCTGGACATTAGTTAAAGGCTCATCATCAGGCTAAGGAAAGGTTTACTGATCAGCGAAGCTGTCTGTCACTTAGATAACAGATGTGTAGATATCAGATAGTTTAATGTATATGTCCTTAAACTCCACTGTAGAGAGGGCAGTCATTTGGAAAATAAAAGAAACTGTCTGTTAGTTACAGTTTAAGGTGCTTGCTATGGAATCAATCACTCAGACGTCCAGATAGCAGGTACCATCACTTGAGGGGGAGGGGAGTACACACCAACATAGACACCATCCAGCAAACACAGTTCAGTTGTCTGGAAACTGAGATGGATTGCTAGGAGGCCGTAAAGTGAAGAATATGCACTGTGTCAGAAGGGACCGGCCACAGGATCAAGGGAAACAATTCCAAAACAAGGGTAATTAAATCAACCAGAGGGTGCGTTGGTGTGTGTACGGTGCCACATGCAGTTGGATTCACAAACCTTGACGGGCAGCCAACCCCCACAGTGTATGGCCAACTGGTCGGCGCAAATTCTTCCACAGACAATCCACCCTAACTTCATGTGGCCTGAGGCCCCATTTTTCCTGTTTTATTTAATTTTTTATGGTCCAGTCACAACCGCACAATCATAGATGATGTCATTAGTGATGTCATTTAACACGTTGTGAGTGATTTCAATGTAAAGTCATAAGCAATATATGACTAGGACTTGAGTTATAGTTGGTTTACGTAGCTGTAACTGACGAATTTCAGTAGTTTTGTTTTGTAACCATAACTGCACTTTAACTTTGCTTTTTTTCAGTGAATTACTAAGGTATGTTTTAAACATACATTGTGGTTTTATAACCAAAGCTAACCTGACCTTCACTTTAAACTTAGTTTTTTTAGTGAATATTTTTTTTTTTATCAGATACCACATCCAACTGTTGTTTGTACCGCCCAACCCTCTCAACGCAAGGTCTATGGCCATTTGCAGCAGTGGCTGACCTTCAGCCTGGCCCTATGCCAAATCTACTGCAAACAGCCACCCCTCACAGCACACTGTCTTTGGTTGAGCGCAGCAGTGGTTGGCCACACAACCCAGCCATGGGATAGGCCTTTTACAAATCCCTCCACAGGTGGTCATTCCCCCATGCACACCGCCGAAGTGTTTGGCACAGGGCATGGTCTATAGCCAGGCCTTGCGCGCAACCCCACACGGGGTCATCCCCTATTGTGCATGGCCATGGTTTTAAAAAAAAATGTGTTTATTGGCATTTCGTAAAACGGAACAGAACACGTAACAAAGCCAGACACAGTGACTTATATTGCATATACAATACATCAAGAGCATGTCAGTACATTTTGATTAGATCTAAAATGAAAAAAGGCACCCGATTCCCTCCTCCCACCCATATACACCCATCCGTAAGTATGAATCTCCACAGTTGTGTCAGATTGGGATGACGGCAGTACTTATCTCCGCACAGGGCGTCATTTAACCAAGGGATCAGATCTCACCTCCATTTACAAAACACCCACCCATTCCATAGCACTCCCGCCCATCCTGGTACAAATATTGGGGTGGTGTTCGCAGTACCCAAACTCGTCTACTGCGATGTAGTAATCTCAGGGCCCTGATCCTCCCGCAGCCACCCCACAAACTGCTCCCAAATATCCCGGGGCCGCGAAGCCGACGGCATCAATTCCCAATATGTGGTCAGCTGTGAATGACCGAAGACCACGTCCTTAATCCAGTCATCTTTAGATGGGATCCTCTTGCTTCCCCAATGTATAGCTACTCGTCGTTTTGCAAATAAGAGGAGCATTGCATGGAGCTTCCTGTATTTTACCGGAGTATCCTTGACATACCCTAACAGGCCCTGCAAAGGGTCGGGGTCTTCACCCACCCCCGTAATGCACTTTATTATATCCCACACACTAGTCCAATAGGTTCTGAGCCGTGGGCAATTCCACGAGATATGTAGAAACCCCGCAAGCGCTGCTCTGCATCTCCAACAACGGTCATCCTCCTTCAGACCCATACGGTGTAAACTAACGGGCGTTCTATAGAACCGGTGCAAAAAATTTGAAGTGGATGAGGCGCAGTTTATAATTAAGCGAGAGTGCCAGCAATTGGCCGCAGCAATATAGCCAATGTTCTTCCGACAGCGGAGCTGAAAGCTCGTCATTCCAAGCCGACCATGCACGGGGCTGCAATACGGGGACGGATGTCTGCATGTGGTTATAGATGCGTGTAATAAGCTGACGTGGTTAGGACATTTTCCAAAGCTGCCAGTGTAGGGGGAGCATTCGGAAACGTGCCGTGCAACAACCTACATGCCATTTTGAGTTTATGGAACGCAAACTGTACTGCAAAATTCGCCCGGCCTGTTTCCCCAGTCTCTGGGGGGGAGCGGAATACTCCATCCGGGTATAGATCTCCGAATGTGGCTAGTCCCATATCATGCGCCAGGTTCTCCCCTATCCCATTACCACTAGGAAACAACATGGGGTTATCAACCAGAGGGATGGCCGGGGCATAAAGGATAGACGCAGAAGCTCGTCTACGAAGACCACGCCATGCCCAGCGCAGTGTTTCGACCGTGTCTATATCCTCTTTCGGGCGCCGATAATCCCCATATAATGCAACTGTCAAGGGCAGTGGTTTAGCCACAGCTTCCTCTACAGCCACATGGGGTTGAAATGGGGTGGGGTGCACCCCGTAGTGTAAAAATTGAGCATGGGCGCTCCAGGCGTACAGCTGTATATCAGGTGCTCCCAGGCCCCATTGCCGCAGGGGGAGCGTGAGCAGGTCCCATGATATTCGGGCCTGACCTCCAGCCCATATGAGAGAAGTCAACAAGGACCGCATAAGCTGAAAAAAGGCCTGGGTGAGAACCAGGGGAACATTCACAAAGAGATACAAAAATGTTGGCAGTACCACCATTTTTACCAACGCGATCCTCCCCGCCAAGGAAAGTGGGAGCCTCACCCAGGCCGCGATCTTCCCCTCAAGCCAGGCAATAGCGCGCCCGTGATTTAGCCTCCATAGTTCTTGCACATCCCTACTGATCCAGATGCCTAAATATTTTACAGGCTCGTCTGTCCACTTCAAGGGGAATTCAGACGTCACAGGGGCCGTGTTAGCAGTTAGCGAGAAAACAACAGACTTTGCCCAGTTGATGGCTATGCCAGAAAGTCCGCCAAACTTTATAAATTCCCTCAGTATCGGGTCAAGATTTCGATGGAAGGCTGCCAGGGCTCCATCTAAACAGGATTGGCATGCGGAAATGATGAAATGGGGCAAGGCGCGGAGGGAGTGGAACTACAACGGGAGGAGAGCAGAGGTCTTAGAAAAATACCGATTTCAATGGAGTGGCATGCAATGTTGGGAGCATATGCTGCAATAGATATTTTAGATTACTGAACAGAGAGAGGAAACCGCACATGAGACTGATAGAGCAAGCTGGTGTGGTTCGCCGTTGCAGGATACATACTGACGTTATATGGTGTGCTATGGGAATGGTTTAGTTACTATAAGATTGACTTGAAGAACCGTACTTGTGCAATGGAACCTGTAGATACTACACTGCTGATGTAATTGTCGGCTGGGACCGACCATGCCGGAGGGGAGGGACAAATTGGGATGTTATAGTTGATAAAGAGTAGATTTTTTTTTTTTCTGTATTAGAATAGATTTGTAGATTGTTAATTGCTATTATGTGGATTGTCGTAGACAGAGATGATGAGAATGATCCTAGCCATTGCACCGGGGACAAACTGGATACTCACCGCTAGATGTAGGAATCATGTAGCTCACTACAGAATGTAAGCACCAGCGGTGGAACGTGATTGTTATTATTGGTGCGGTCACATTATTTGTCCTTTTCTTATTACTTTATATGACTATGTACAATATCCTTCATATGACTGATTTATTGTTGATAAAAGCAATAAACAAATTTTAAAAAAATCGGGTCAAGATTTTGCGCCGGATTCGAAACGTAAAGTGTGACGTCGTCAGCGTATAAGGAAATCAAGAGGCTTCCGCGCTGGGAAGCCAATTCCCTTCGCAGTATGGTGTTGCCTGATGCGAGCCGCCAGCGGCTCCATCGCGATTGCAAACAACATTGGGGAGAGAGGGCAGCCCTGCCTCGTGCCCCGAGAAATACTGAATGGTTCAGACAGGAGGCCATTCACCCGCACGCGCGCCGTGGGGCGCGTGTATAGAAGCCTCACCAAATCAAGAAATCTTGGGCTGAACCCCATACGGCCAAGAATCGTAAATAAATAATGCCACTCCAATGTATCAAATGCTTTTGTGGCATCTAAAAAAACCGCAGCTGCCTGCACATCCGGGTGTAAATAGTGAAGTACGGAAAACAAGGTTCTCAGATTGTGGGATGTAGATCGGCCCGGGATAAACCCAGATTGGTCTGGCCGAGCGACCAGTGGGAGCAGAGGCTGCAGCCTATTCGCTATCAATTTCGCTAAAATTTTCACATCCACATTAATCAGGGATAGCGGCCTATATGAATCCAGCTCATTTTCCGGTTTGCCTGGCTTCAACAGGGTGACGATAATTGCCTCGCGCGGGGACGATGGCAGCACTCCAGACTCCAGGGTCTCCACATATAAGTCAAATAGCCTGGGGGCAAGTTCTTCCATGTACGTTTTATAGAACATCGTGGACAGACCATCCGACCCGGGGGCTTTGTTGAGAGGCAGGCTTCTGATAACCTTGGCTACATCTTCTACTGTAAAAGGGGAATCGAGATAATCCCTGTGTCCCTTACTCAGCCACAACAGCTCCAGGGAGTCAAGAAATGGTAACAATCCCTCGGGCGGGGAAGGCTGAGTAGAAGTGTAAAGCCCCTGGTAAAAGCCGGAGAACGCCTCTAGAATGTCTCCCTGCCTTCTAATGTATGATCCATTAGCAGTAGTAAGTGTCGTAACAAACACCGTGTTATGTGGGGGTCGGAGTAGAGCAGCCAGAGTCCTCCCTGGACGGTCCCCCTCCCCATATCGACGAGCCTGTGTGTGCTTCCCAAGGAACTTAACCTCTCTGTGGGCCTCCTCCTCAAACTCAAGCAGTGTGTCTTTTAGGGACGCAATGGTGACCGGGTCGCTGTTGGAATAAAACTGGGCCTCCAGCTCTTTTATTCTCTTTTCAAGCCGTTCCAGAGAACCTCTAATCGCTTTCAGCACCCCTGCCTGTCTGGCAATACATTTCCCTCTAACCACAGTTTTAAAAGCCTCCCAAAGGGTGGCCACGGATTTCACCGAGCCTGTGTTTAGAGTGAAGTACTCTTCTATATCTCCTCTGATTTCCTCTTTGAAGGCCTCATCAAGTAAGGCATCCTGTGGCAGCCGCCATGTGTACATCTGCTGTATGGAATTGGGCAGTTCTAGCCGCAACATGCAGGGTGCGTGATCTGAGAGAGTCCTGAGATAATGCAATGCCTCCCTCACCCATGTGGCCACATCCTTGGAGACTATCCAAAAATCGAGACGGGACCATGCCTTATGGTGTTCCGTTATGCACGTACCTTCCCTGACTCCCGGATGTAAGTGCCTCCAAATGTCTACCAAATTGCCATCCTCTAAGATAGCCCTTAATGTCCCACTGGCCAAAGGATGCAATGACCTAGATGTCCCCTTCCTGTCTAACTCATCACACAGGACAGCATTGAAGTCCCCCCCCCCCAGATTATTGTGTCGCAGTTAGTGGCTTTTATCTTGGCCCACATATTTTGGAAAAAATCTGGAGAATCAGAGTTCGGACCATAAACCGCCACCAACACCACCTCAGTACCATGAATATGCCCTTGAATTATAGCATATCTGCCCTCAGGATCCAGGTGAGCCGACCCTTCCCTCCAGTCCACCCTTCTACGGATCAAAATTGCCACCCCCTGCGCATAGTTAGAATACACAGATACATATATCGACCCCCATCTGCCATGTTTCAATCTAGAGGAAGATTTCTCACTGAGGTGCGTTTCCTGCAGCATGCAAATGTCAATGTGATGTTGAGTTAGGTAAGAGTGAATTAACCGGGCTTTTCTGCCATCATTAATCCCTCGGATGTTCCATGTTACACAGTTTAGAGTGACCATAAAAAGACTGTCCTACCCAGCTGTAAACGGCAGGTCTGAAGAGACACGGGAGCCCAAACATTTATACAAATAGGACTGCATGCATAATGAACGAGATATGTCTGGCGAACCTTAATAAACATTCCCTTCCCCCCTCCCACAACCCACTCCAACCCCCCAAACAGGTTGTAGAGAACCCACCCCATTTCAGAAACCAAAATGACAATAAGACATGGGAGCTCTCCCCCGGGGGGCAGTGATGCCAGCACCCTCCCCTGATTACTCAGGGTGGCCGGAAACCTATATAGTCGGTGTAACAATCACAGCAAGCGTCTAATCTGTAGAAGTCGAGCATCAAGCTGTATTAGTGACATAGCGATAGACCTGTTTCCCACTAATAATGGACACAGTAGAACCCACGGAGCGTGGCCAGCACATGTTGACCCACCCTGCCCTCTCTCACCTCTGCACTATGCATGTCCCCCTCTGCTGCCTCCATATATTCCGATCATTGCCTCCAACAGAACTACATCCCAATAACAAAAATAGGGGAAAAATACCATACAACCATATGTCCAAAGCAGAAAAGAAAGTCCAGATGGCCTCCTAGTCATTATCACTCAGGTTGGCATGGTCCGAGGCAGTCTCATCGGGTCGTCGTTTCGCCATCTTCCCGCCGATGTGCTTTGCAAATTTAAGAGCGGAATTCGCGTCTGTAAAGAAGTGCTGAGTGCCCTCATAGCTAACTTTAAGCTTTGCCGGGTATAGAAGCGCATATGGGACTTGTGCTTGAAGCAGCAACCATTTCGCTGGGAGAAACTCCCGCCGGGCACTTTGCACCGCAGGAGTAAAATCTGGGTAGAAGGCTATCGCATTTCCTCCATATGTAATGGTGCCTTTGCTACGGGCCAAACGTAAGACTGTATCTCTGTCCTGGTAGTTGAGGATTTTGGCCAATATAGACCGGGGGGTCCCACCCACTGGGGGCCTGGGACCCAGTGCTCTATGCGCCCTCTCCACCGCAAACACCGCCGACAGATGCTGATCGAAGACCTCATGAAGCATATCTGACACATACGTCTCCATTTTCGCAATCGCCGTTGTCTCCGGGACCCCAGTGATACGGAGATTATTGCGGCGGGACCGGGCCTCCAAATCGTCATTCTTCGCCCTGATGATCCCGAGGACTTTGTCCATCTGGAGGAGGTGTTCCTTGGTCTCCACTTGGAACTCATGAAGCTCCGAGGCCCGGTTTTCTAGCGCATCTAGCCTTGTTTCGTGTGTATCCACCTGCGCCTTCACCGCGTTCAGCTGGGTATTCATCACATCCAGCTTTGCATCGATGTTGCGAAGGCTAGAGCGCATCTCTAGCATGAGAGTACGTAGGTCTTCCCCTTGATCTTCCGCTGGGAGATCCATCTGCCGCTCTGCGCCAGACTCCGAGTCCTGTTCTGTTTGCCTTGTGGCCCGGCGTTGGTCAAAGGAGATTTTGGGTTGCTTCGAGTCCTGTTTGCCCATGGTGCAGCTGAGCGTAGGGGAATTAACAATCCCTGAGCTATCGATAGCAAAACGTTTGCAGGTATGTATTGTAGCACACCACTTAACAGTTTACTCGAACAGCAGCACAGCAGCCAGCGACCTCGGGATCCTGTGCCTCAAATCTTCCAGGCCGTTCCAACGCCAACCCCGTATATCCAGTGACTCCGGGGTTTGCAGACGTGGTGGCGTCGTCACCCCAGACGTAGCAGCTCTGTGTAGTAGCGCTGCGCGTGCTGATAGTGTAGTTAGGCAGCCAGGGGGTGCGAACCAACAGCCAATCAATTTGGCCCACCCCGCTTCTGTCCCCTGCACTGGATTCCCTGTCCTCGATCTCCGCCTTGTAAATTGCCTTTTTTCATTATGTGGAGGCCTCACCGTCGTCTCGTGGCTACCGTGGGTCTTCCCCCTTGTCTGCCGCACCCCAACTGCTCTGTGTTCCTAGTTAGCCACAACTGCGTCCTTCACCGACCGGGGCAACTTGCAAAATCGGTACCCTTCACCTGCCGTTGCCGCAGTCTAGTTGGCGCCGCCTGCCGGAGGGGTATGCCTCTCAAGGTTGGTTGGCGCAGCAGCACATTGCCCTCATCATCACCTTGCAGCTTGCGGTACTTGTCTCCAGCAGTAACTTGCACCCTGCCGTTGTCGCAAGGGGGGACAGCTTAGGGGTATTATCCAGCCTCACCGGTTGTAGAGCTGACCAGTATGTGAAACCGGCGATCAGCAGTCCCTAGTAGGGCCACACACCATGAGCCCAGCGTCTCGTGTCATCCGCCGTGTACGACCTGTGGTGCTCGACAGCGGGACCCTCTTGCATACTTCAGCACCTCCTCCAGCTTATAGCGGCCTACCCAGGCCTCCAAGCCACAGCCTCGATTTTCGCGGCTTACCGCCCTGCACGCTCCTGCCGTCCGGCCGCACACGTCAGCGTCAAACGGGCTTCCCAGCAGCGGGGCACGGAGCACACCGGCAGGGGTATCGCTGGACTCCTTACAGCATCTGCTACTCAGCCCTCCGGGTGTCCACCATGTTTGTACACCTCAAGCGGATATTTCTGCAGGATAAGTTGTCCGGCCGGCGGAGCTCGCTTAGGAAGCGGCCATTTCGCGGCTCGGCAGACCACGCCCCCCCGCATGGCCATGGTTAGCCAAGCATAGCTGCAGTGCAGCAAATGGTTTTTTACATTATTTTTTGTTTTTTAATGATTTGTAAATCCTGTGCTGGATTTGTGAATCCTAAGAGTCCAGGAAGATGCTCAGGACCTATAGCAGGTTTAGGATTTGTGAATTCCACAATAAAATAATTGTATTTATTTTAAATGTAAATGTGAGGACTGGTACTTTTTAGGGATTGCCTACATGGGCCTGGGAGCCAGGGGTAGGTTCACCCTTCCCCTCTATGCCTTTTTAGTATTTTTCCCAACACAATGCTTAGTACACTATGTTGAGTAAAGGCGGCTGGAATAGAAAATATTCTGTAGTGGCCAGCCCATGTGAGCGCAGTAGACTCACAAACTCATAACAGATGACTGCAGAAAAAGTTCCCTAGTCCAACGGTGTGCCTTTATGTTTTTTATTTTAATTCACGATTCCTGTGTGGATGTTTTTCCTAAAACAATGAATGAAAATAATACTGCCAAAAAATAATTCGAATAATTTGCATTTTTGCCTCATAATTTAAATAATATTGCTGCATAATTTGGCCCTCCACTCCTCATAATTCCAGTAACCCTGACAGTAGTAAAACTCAGCATAGTGGTTTAGGGGCTGTCATTTTTGTGATGAAATCAAAATTACCCGCGGAACTGTGAAATATTTTCTGTATTTCATTGTTCTCTGTGAAACATGGTTTTTTTATACCACTGCATTTCGTGCATTTAAATCATCCAAACAAGTGACATATGTTAAATGTGCAAAGTGTAATATGCTATTTATTATCATAGTTCAATGTGGGTAGGGGCCATCACTCACGAGATGTGAAGCTTCGAGTGGGTCATGATGCCCTCCTCTTCCTCAACTGTGGTAAGAAATAAATACCATATTGCAATTGAATATTTAGGCCAAAAAGCATAGTTTTCTCAAGTCAGTTACACTGTACTATGGTTATCATGAGGAATTTGACCTTTGCACTGTAATAATAAATAAATGAAAATATGTTTATTAATACACCTGTTTCAAATAATGTGTTATTTGGCACAAACAGTATAAAGGCTGATATAATATACTATTTATTACTATTCGTGAGTGTGGGAAGTGGACCATGACTCATGAGAGCTGAAGACTCGAGTGGGTCATGATTCCCCTCCCTCAGCAGTGTTAATAAATAGAATAGGACCAGGCTTTCCTGTTTTTGTTTTCTATTTGTTGTGAACTCTTATTGGGTGTGTTCTGCGTTTTCCAATCTTTTTAAAACTTGTCAAACCAGTGGTTATCACTGTTTACTCATTTTTGCTCCGTAAACAAAATAATGGAGATGGTGTTTTCTTGAGTGCCTATAAAGAATGTAGCTTTTATTGCCTTCCCTTTTCATCCCTGATGTGAATCAATCCTTCCCTTCCTTTCCTGCTCCTATTTTACTTCTCTGTACCTCCTTGTATTTGCTCTCATAAGTAACTTTTCATTTTTTCTCTGACCTACCTGTCTGTCTTAATTTAAAGCACTTAAACTCCTATTTCCAACATTCCAGTCCTACCCCATGTTCAGGATGCACATGTATGGGGATAATTTTGTTCCCATTAAGATTTGATTGCAGCAAATAGAAGGTAATGGTGAGCATTGAACATGCCTTCATGCTGCTCTATTCTTCAGAAAAATGACAAAGATCGACTGAATAAAGATTTTCTACTTTTTGGGCATGAGAATATTGTGGGGTGCTCTGTTATTGCTAACTAGTGTCACACTGTTCTGTTCTTTGTCAGAACATACCAAGAAAGGACTTGTTTACTAAATAAAGGTGGTACTTCTGTCTGATCAGGGCATATTCCCTACTCTACATCGTAATATGGGAGACACCCGCTAAGCGATTAATATGTTATGTTATGTTAACACGACTTGTAGAGCGCACAGATACCAGAAGGTGTCTCGGCGCTGACTGCTCCTGGGACGAACGATAGCCTACTTGTTAAAAAGCCAGGTTTTTAATTGTTCCCTGAAAGCCAATAGGGTAGGAAGGGCTCTAATCTGAGGAGGAAGAGAATTCCATAACTTAGCAGTGGCAACCACAAAACTTCTGTCACCCCAGTGGTTCTATATGTTCTGGGGACGGCGAGCAGGTTTGCACCAAATAGCGCAGGGATCTGCTGGGTGTATAGATCTGCAATGGGTTCTTCAGAAACTCTGGCCCTGTGCCATGGATCGCCTTATAGGCAATGCATAACGCCTTGAATTTCATTCTGCTTCTAATTGGCGGCCAGTGTAGGTGTCTGATAACCTTAGAAACAGAAATTTAGGTGTAGCAAAAAGCATCCTAGTGGCTGCGTTCTGTACCAACTGGAGCTTATTTAAAACCGATTCCTGGGCATTGATCAATAAGCTGTTACAATAATCCACTTTGGACATGACCAGAGTGGAGATTATAGTCTTCCTAGCTTCAACATGAATGAAAGGGAACAGTTTCTTCCCCATTCAGAGAGTATAAAAGCAAGAAGAGACCACATAGTTAACATGGCATTTGTAGGACAGCTTTTCATCTAGGACGACACCCAGATTTTTGGCCTTGGTAACTGGGTCAGGGGGCGGTCCCAGTTTATCTGGCCACCAGCGGGAGGACCAGACGAGATGGATTTCCAAAGACAATTACCTCGGTCTTGGAAGAATTCAGTTTGAGGCAATGTCTGGACATCCAAACGCTGATCGCTAGCATGCCATCGTGAAAGTTAACTGAGACATTTTCCCCGTTCTTATGAACGGCGAGAACTATTTGGGTGTCGTCTGCGTAAGACATCAGCACTAGGCCAAAAGATTTGATCAACCGTGCCAGCTCAGTAACATAAATGTTAAATAGCGTGGGACCGATGGATGAGACTGTTAGCCATACAGTTTTTGGTGACTGAAAACTCTTAGCTACTTTGGTATAGACACTGTGCCCAACCATAGAAGAGGTGGAAATAGAACTCTCAAACTCAAGAAACTGGGATCAGAGTATATCATCACACTAGAGACCACATACCCAGGAGGCATGAACTTAGATGAGGAACTAAATGGACATTTGAATGAATGAGGCCTAATGATATATAGATGTAGATATATAAAGTGTGTAGTAATAAATAGCATTTTAGCTCTCTGCTGACCTGTTTATATGGTTTATGCCCGCTGGTATGCCTTGTGTAGCAGTTATAAACAATAATTTAATCAGACCCAGCTGGATGCAAAGGATTAAATCCATGCTTTGAGGTGAGGACGCATTGAATAGGGTGTGTGGACCTGCCCAGTATGGTAATCTGCCCAAGTACCTCATGGGGGTAAGCTCTCATCTCATGTAAACTCCAGATCCCCATCTCCTCTACATGCCAATTCCACCTGCCAGCCTAGTCGATCTCCAGCCCTCGTAACAGAAGAGACACCAGAGGAAGGATCACATCCACATTGTGGTCCGAGAAAGAGCTTCCTCAGTGCTGCAGGATACAGCAGAGAAGACTACCTGCTTCTCTTATCCCCAAAGCATGGTGTAGGATGTTCAGTGGTGATGTGGTGCTCCAACAAAGAGTGTCTGCCATCTTGCCTACCACACTAATGCCCCAATGGATCATCTTTTTTTAACTCACTGCCTCTACAGTTCAGTCAAGAATCTGATTTTGTGACATTCTGGAGGTCTACAAATACCACTTCAAGCAGGTATACGGTTATCCTATTCCTTTCATAAACTCCTATGACTTGATCTTCTGCCAAGTGGAAGAGATGCCTAGAACTGGCCATTGACTTGTGTATCAAGTTATACTTTTGTTAGCTTATCCAAGGCTTCAACACCATGACATCAGCTTCAAGATTGTATGTGTTTGCCTTCCACAATAGGCTGATCAATTAGTCATTTAATCTCCAGGACCGCTTGGTATTCCCTCAGTCTTGAGCTCATTCTGCAAGATGCTCGCACACTACTTCGAGGTGGTATGCAGTGATTTGCAAAATAATGTAACAGAAATATGAAGAATAAATTACAGCAGTTTTATTGTCACAAATGGCCACTGCTTGCAAGGTGCAGAATAGTAGAAGCATTCTTCAATTCAAGGTCTTCTGATCATGGAGCACTATAGAATTTCAATATGGTTGACTGTGTGGGCTTAGAACGACCATAGAGGAGCAAGCTCACCTGATTTCTTTACCCTCTGTTTGCCAGAACACTGAGAGATCAGTTCTACAGTCCCCTCCCCACCCTCAATTTGTCTACAAGATGGCATCCACAGTATCTGCACAAGCAGCCGAGGAGCCTTATTTGTGCCTTGGGGTGCCTGGAAGGAGAACTGATTTTGCGTAATCACATTCAGCACTGATTTGTAAGGTTTACTGTTCCCCTTTGTCACCATCCTACTTAAGCCCCTTTCAACTTGGTGTGGGATTGTATGCTTCTTCTGAATGATACTTGCTGTATTGTTCCTGTTGTTACTTTTTTGCAGTGAAGCTCATAAAGATAGATTTTAAACTAAAATGCGCAGAGGTTGACACTGGAAGAGACGGAGACCACTGTCTTTACCAATATTTGTGATGTTATGGTGATGTTATGTACTATATAATTAACACTAGGCTCATATCTAATACAGATGGGTACACTTTATTCTAATTAAAGGTTGTTGACAAAAATGTCAGTACACAACCTAAAGGAAAAATGGTAGTGTACCTTTTCTTTAACCGTGAATCGCACATATATAGATTTGTACTTGTACATCTTTTCCTGTTTGGGGATTTGTAAAAAGAAGCCAGAAACTAAAAAAGAAAACTTATCACCTCTACAAATGAACTTAATTTCTCACACTCAGATATAGTGATCCTTAATCTTGGAAGAAGGGATTTTATGTAAGGACAGTAGGCACATCTTTCGAACAGACGAAACAGTCTCTTTGTATATCTATTCAGGAAAATTACTTAGTGGATAACCAGGTCCAGGTGAAAATTGGAACATCTGTAAATAGGCTGAAGGTACCATTGTATTTCATATAAAATCCTTTGATGACCCACTGACTTTGACTGAGATGTTATTGTGAGGCTCTGTTACTGATAACTGTAAGCGTATAATTTTAATTTGGTAGTATTCTTAATGCTGCACATTTTTATTTTTCAGGTCATTATAGAAAAATCCAAGACAAAGGGAATCCCTATTGTAATTGATGCTGTAAGTAAAACCTTTGTGCTTTTGAAACATTCCATTGTTACCTATAGTAATGCCTACTTTTAAAATGTAAAATACCCCCATGTGTTTCTCTTCTGCAGGATGGCCTGTGGCTGATTGCCCAAGAACCTTCCATTATTCAAGGTTATCAGCAAGCAATTCTCACTCCTAACTTTATGGAGTTCAGCAGACTGTATGAAGCTGTGGTGAGTGAATGTTAATATCACCTTTTGTTACAAAAGAAAACATCTTTCTACTCCAGTTTATTATTGTACATCTTAAGGATTGCTTCTAGTGTAAATGGAATGTGGAACAGCATGGAATGACGAACATATACCTTAGGATGGGATAATTCTCATTTAGGTTGTTCAGTAATCAATGTAATGATTGATGGCAAAGGGAAGCTCTAAGTAGCCTCTCAAAAGAGAGAAGGCTCTGGATGCTATTGCAATCATGAGCTCTGGCAACACAACAGAAGTATCTGGTCTTCCACTGGAATTTCTCACCTCACTTCAGCTTTCTCACCTTGTGAATACCTCCAGGCACCAGACTGGATCTGGAGATTTTTCTCAACATTGCTCCTGCACGCTGGTAGGTGGCATCATGTGGCTCAGTGTCCGCTTCGCCCTGCCCCAGAAGTCACACCTGAGCCACATATACATGCCACCTCTGCACACCTGCATCAGTTTCTTTCTGAACTCAGTCCACGCCGTCAGACGCGGCGCTTACTGACTGATCAGATGTGACAATGTACAGATCTTCAATTTGGAATCTTTTCAGGGATGGTGAAAAGTGTCCATTCTACAGAACGGGTAGGAGGAAGGGCGATGAGGAATCTGCAGTTAAATAGTTTATAACAGAAAGAGCATTACCAAAGGTAAGTAACTTGTTCTTCTAATGGGTGCTTATAACTGCAGATTCCTCACCTTGTGAATAGATACCAAACCAGTATCCCCCAAGGTGGGTCTGTGGGATGGCTCAAACCAGAAAATCCTGCAGGACTGAACAGGCAAAGTGCCCTTCCCACCAGACTTGACTATTAAAGTTGTATGGCTTTGTGAACATATGGAATGATGGCCACATTGCAGCCTGACGGATGTCCAGAGCAGGCACTCTGCGTGCCACGGCCATGGTAGCAGCCTTGGCTCTGGTTGAATGAACCCTTAAGCCTTCTGGTGGCTACTTCTTGAACAATGTGTAGCAGATCTTAATACAAAGGCTGCAGAGCTTCAGAGGGTCGTTTTCTGCACTGCCTTACCTTTTTCACCTCAACAAACTCCACGAATATCTAATCATCCACTCCATGGTCTCTGGTACGATCACTGTCAAATTTGAAATCTTTTTTGCAGTCCAAGTGATGTAGTCTCTCCTCCTCTTTCAAGGTATGGTGGAGCAAAAAATGCCAGAAGGGTGATGGGTTGTTCAGCATGAAAGGACGTCCCAACTTTTAGCAAAAATGCCAGTTTAGTCTGCAACACCAGTTTATCCGGACAAAAAGTTGTGTACATTGGGTGAACAGACAGATCTTGTAACTCATTCACATGGTGAGCTGAGATCTCAATGAGGAAGATTGTTTTGACAGTAGACGCATTTTAACAGTAGATGCAAAGGGCAGCTGTTTATCAGCTCAAATGAAGTACACATCAGGAAAGTGTGCATCAAATTAAGGTCCTACTGTGGCATTACAAAAGGTTTAGGTGGAAACATATAGCACAGACCTTTAAAGAAACACAACACAACAGGTGATATAAACAAGGATGGTTGGTCTGGTAAACATGAAAAGGCCGAAAGGGCTGACCAGTAACCTTCAACTGTGCTATTGTAAGTCCATGCAAGGTCAAAACGTCACAAAAAGCAGAACATTGGACAGCTTTGCTTGTAATGGGTCTATGTGGCAGTTACTGCACCAGGCCACAAAACTTGTCCTAAAGTCCAGCGTAAACAGATTTTGTACATGGACGGCAGGATGCTAACATGATATCCACTCCTTTGGAGGTGAAATAGAAAGCAGTTGGCGTTCAATTTCTGCGCATAGATGTGCAGCTTGCACAGGCCTGGGTGAGGGACCCTGCTCTGCTGCTGTAACAGATGATCCTTCCGAAGTAGCAGCCTCAATGGAGGACCGATGTACATAGCCAGAAGATCCAGTTACCCCACGCTCCTGGCTCAATTCAGAGCTGCAAGGATGACTTTGGCTCGCTCGTTCCTGATCTTCATCAGAACTTGGGGCAGGAGAGACAGCTGCGGGAAGGCATACAAGAGTTCCGCTTACCACCCTAAGCGGAATGAGTCTCAGATTGAGAGCCTCCTTGGGAATCAACAGTGGTGAAAGATCTAATGGAGCTCTCCCCATCCTCGGAAGACGCCCTGTGGCACCTCTGGATGTAGCTGCTATTCTTGATCCGCAAGGCATCGCCATCTGAGTTTATCTGCCCTGGCGTTTAAAGATTCCAGCAGGTGGTTCACGACCAGTGAGATGCCCTTCCGTCTCAGCCAGCTCCAGTGGTGCAGGGCCTCTGGCGCAGGACCCCTCGCCACCCTGCTTGTTGCAGTACCAAATGGTGGTGATTTTTTCCGTTAGCACCTGGCTTAGGCTTCCTTTGATAGATGATAGGAATGCCTTCCACACCAAGCGAATGCCCAGCAACTCCTACAGATTGATGTGGAGGCAGGCCTTCGCTGGAGACCAGAGTCCTTGATGACCTCCCAATGCAACAGCGACGCGTCGTCACCACCCTCGGCTCTGGGTCGAGCAAGGAGAGAGGTATGTTGCCAGTCCAATTGCAGTCGAGCAGCCACCATTGCAGGTCTTTTGTAGTGTCCTCAGAAATCTGGATGGAATCTGACAGGTTCCTGAGGCGTTGAGTGCACTGAGACTTCAGATCCCACTGCAAAGCTGCATGTGCCATCTGGGGTTGTCAACCAGCAGGATGCAGGAGGTTAAGAAGTCTCAGAGCCACTTTCATTGAGACCCAGTAGGCTGAAACATCGGGATCATAGAGCAAATATACTGGACTCGTTGATCTGGAGGGAAGGCTCGAAATTGCACAGTAACCAGAACGGGTCAGATGAACGGAAGCCTCTGAAGGTGTCAGACATGACTTTGGCACATTGATCGAGAACCCCAAATATTTTGGGAGGTGTGCAGTCGTCTAGAGATGGGTATGAAAGACTGGTGAGCCTGCCAGTCATCAAGGTAGGGGAAGACTGGTATGCTCAACTTCCTAACATGTGCTGCAACCACCACCATTACTTTCGTGAACACCCGAGGAACACAGGTAAGGACGAAGGGGAGGACAAATAACTGAAAATGCTCTTGGCCCACCCTGAACCACATGTAATGCCTGTGGAACTGCTGGACATGAATGTGAAAATAATGGGGCCCTGCAGGTCCAGCACCACCAATCAGTTTTTGGGATCCAGTTTAGATAGAACTTCGGCGAATGTGAGCATCTTGAATTTGTCTTTTTTCAGTAAATAATTGAGAGGGCGACGGTGTAAAACAGGATGGAGGGTTCCTCCTTTCTTCGGCAGCAGAAAATAACGGGAAAAGAATCAAGTCTCTATTTCTGATGCCGGGATCCTCTGAGGCTTCTGTATCCAAAGGAGCCTGACCTCCTGCTGCAAAATAGACAAATGGTCATCCAACAGCCACTCTGATGTAGGTAGAATATGCGTCAGATCTGTAAGAAATGGTAGGGCATTACCTTGCTGCACTGTATGAAGCCACCCACCTGTCGGATGTGATGCTCTGCCACCCGTGGAAGTAATAACTTATCCTGCCTCCAGCAGGAAGGCCATGTGCCGAGGGCAAGCTAAAGTGGGTGGTAGGGGACTAAAAAGTGCATTGTCCCTGAGAGCCTGGACTTTGTTGGCCAGAACCCTGCCCTCGAAATCAAAAGGACTGGGTGTGGTCTTTTTCAGTGGAGGTGGACCTTGGCATTGTCTTTGCACCCAGCCCCTTCCAAAGCCTTGAAAGAAGCAAAACTGATAGAAATACTTATGCACTGGCGCAGAAAGGCCAAAGGAGCGGGCTGTGCCCCTGATTTTCTTGAAGTTCTCCAAAGCTGAGTCTGCCTTCTCTCTGAAGAGACTGGAACTATCAAATTGCATGTCTATTAGTGACGCCTAAATGTCACTCAAGAAGCCCATGAATCTTATCCATGGTGGCACCGAAACACCACACTGGTACGGACTGCCCTGCCCAAGCAGCCAGTGGTGGCTGTCCCACAGCGGATGACTTACTTTGCTGCTTCTTGACTGTCTTGGACAATCAGCATAGGGTTGATGTGGGATTCTTCAGGCACTGTCTGCAAGACCTCGCATACCATGTCACACTTCAGATGCGAGTATCGCCTTAGGAGGCAACTGGCATTTACTGAATGGAGGGCGAGGCTGGCTGAGGCGGACATACTCTTCCCAAACAACTCCATACATTTTGATTCCCTATTGGAAGGCATAGTAGGGAATGAGTTAGGGTTTAGTCTACTTGTCGGTACCTTGACCACAAAGCTTTCAGGCATAGAGTGTTGCATCAGGAAGGGAGGATCATCAGGGATATGTCTGTGTCTTCTGACAACTTGTCTCTTGGCTGGTGGGCAAGAGCCAGGTTTAGCCTAAGTACCCATTGGTGTCTGTCTGCGCTTTATTAAAAGGAGGAAGTGGTTCTGTGGAAATCTGCCCAGGTTGCAGGACTTCAGTCAGGAAATTAGTTTGTACTTAGAGATGGGAGTTGTAGGTCTAAAATGTCAGCTAAAACTTCACCTATCTGTCTGATTTAGGTGGGGGGAGTTTGGGGGTGAGTTCTGTCAAAATCCAGGGAAGTATCTAACACACTGGTGTCCTGAAGGCCCAAGAAAAGATTATCCTCATCATAATAATGGATTGCTGCATTCCTGTCATCTCCATCACCAGGGAGACAGACTGGTGCCAAGGAAGCACAACAAGATTTCCTTGAAGGCTTCAACTTGTTGCAGCGCTGCCGATGGACCCCTAAATCCGGGTTGCTTCGGGATAAGCTATGGAATCTGCTCCTCGGTAGGGGACTGGGACTGATATCAGGAGGCACCTTGACATCCACGCAACTTCTCCTGACTAGAGTGGCAGGAAGAGGGGGTTTCACGCTTTGACTTCCAATGTTTCTTTTTTGATTTAGACTTATTTGACGACTTGAAGTGTGAAGAGGACCATTTACGGTAAGAGCCTCAAGAAAGGGTCTACATCCTTGACGTCAATCAGGACTGGCATTTACGCACCTTCTGAGAGTGTTCAGCGATGTAGAGCTTGAGTTCGTGGGCGGAATCTCCGTGAGATTCATCTGGGCACAGTCCTCGTAAGACTTGGATTTGTGCAAAGACCCTATGCACCACAGACATGCGTGGTGGGGATCTGTCACAGATATCTTTTTGTGACAAGTTTAAAACCTGTAGTCTTCAGAGAGGACATATTTTCTTGCACACTGAGAGAAAGTTTGACAAAACCTCGTCAACACGAGAAAACATTCAGGGAGTGCGCTCCGGATGTGTGTCTGACAGTGCTAAAAGAATGGAACTGCAGTTAGCATGCAGGATTGGCGCATATATATGGCTCCCATGTCATTTCCAGGACTGGGCGAAGCCAACACTGAGCTGCACGACGCCACCTACTAGCGCACAGGACCAGTGCTGACAAAAATATCTGTCTCCAATGCAGTGCCTAGGGGTATTCACAAGGTGAGGAATCTGTGATTAGAAGTATACAGTTATGAACTGAGGTGGAAGATATGCATATAAGTTCAGTTAGAAAATTGTGTTAAAAATGCAATATGACTGTATAATGAAAAGGTTAAACTGGAATGT
Source organism: Calotriton arnoldi (assembly GCA_963921515.1). Taxonomy (NCBI): domain Eukaryota; kingdom Metazoa; phylum Chordata; class Amphibia; order Caudata; family Salamandridae; genus Calotriton; species Calotriton arnoldi. The sequence continues at coordinate 1,079,165 of CAWUFW010000699.1, forward strand.
TTGTGTAAACACACATTGAATTTGGAAACTGAGGTCTGTCACTGGTTTCAATAGTAACTGCATATATTGGTTTGCTTTTTGAATATTCTAAAATACTTATACGCGCATGATTGACACTTACCTGAATTTTTGACAATCTCTTCAAATTAAGTAAAATTGATAAAAATCTAAAAGCAGTTATTTTACAAAAATTGTGGTAAAGAGTCGGCTGAACGGTTGACGTAGTGTCACTGCCAGATGTTTTTCAGTTTGGCGTTTCTCTTTACCCATTCATTGTTTTCAGGCATATTGGCTCTGCTGAACTAGGTGCAAGGATGGAGTTAGCTGTGGAGTTAGCGAATGACCTTAGAATAGGGTAATGCATTCTAATTTTATTAGTAATGTGCATGATATACAATATAATTTATGTATTTTTTTTTGTTGTGTTTATTTCTGGTGATGTGTATTCCTTTATTGAATTCTTGTACTGTAGATAAGAGACCCTGTTGATACTAATGATCATAACGGATGCGTTTTAAGACTCAGCCAATCCATGGGAAATTTGACGATTGTTCAGAAAGGAGAACGAGACTTTATTTCTGATGGAGAAAAGGGTAAGAGCCTCCACTGCTAATACAACTGTGAATGTTTTGCTTTCTACATGGGTTTCAGGGCAGGTGTGTTGCATCCAGCTGGGAATCTGTATATGTGTGAGCTGTGTATTTCCTTCCCCAGGTCCATTGAAATCTATTTTTGAACCATATTTTCTTTTTACAGCATGTGATCTTCTAAGCATTAAATGCTTACTAAACCATAATGGATGGCAGCACAATCAATAACTCGAACACCAACTATGCCAACTTGCACACCAAATACAATAAACAACACCTAGGAGCGAAATGTAATTAAACAACAACACATATTCAAAACAACAATGAATGAATGAATGAATATGAAATTTGTAAAGCGCGAACTAAGCCCAAGGGCGCCAAGGCGCTATAAGCGGACCTAAGGATGCAGACAAAAAGACATGCTCATACCGAGGTCTGAGAGAAAAGCCAGGTCTTTATGGCCCTGCGGAAAAGAGAATGGGACACCTGACTTGAGAGCTGTTCCGGGAGGGAGTTCCACAGTCTAGCAGCAGCAGTGGAGAAAGCTCGACCTCCCCATGTAACCTTCTTAAATCTCTGTACTGTAAGCAGATTCTTATCTGCAGACCAGAGCCGCCTGTTGGGAACATAACGATGGATAATGGACTTAATCGCTTCAGGGCCTGACCCGTAATAGGCATTGTGAGTCATGCACAGGGTCTTGAAAAGGATCCTACGGTCCACAGGCAGCCAATGCAGCAACCTAATAGCATCTGTGACTGAATCATATTTAGGTAGATTCATCACCAGCCTGGCAGCGGCATTCTGCACCATCTGCAGACGTCGCATCAAACCCTTGTTAATGCCCAAATAGAGGGCATTACAATAATCCAATCTGGATGTAACCAGTGCGATGACAGCCTGCTTACGTGCATCAAAAGAGAGATAGTGGGAAATTTTCCGTAGGATCCTAATGATCCCAAAACACGTGGAAACTGTCCTACTAACCTGAAGGTTCAGGGACAGTGAGTTATCCACGATAACCCCCAGGTTTTTGCCATGGGAGACCGGAGAGGGACAGACGCCAAGGGCATCCGGCCACCAGTCACTGGACCACACCTCCTGCTTACTCCCAAAAACCAAGACCTCCGTCTTCTCTCCATTCAATTTCAAAAAATTCTCCACCATCCAAGAGGATACTGCCTGCATACAGTTCCTGAAATTAAGGGCCGAATCCTTTATGCTATGCGAAATAGACACCATAATTTGGGTGTCGTCCGCATAGGACAGCACTTCCAACCCAAAGGATCTCACAACCTTCGCAAGAGGAGCGACATAGATATTAAAAGAGTAGGGCTCAGGGAGGAGCCCTGAGGAACGCCACACAGCAAGGGTTTGGGGGCTGAGTAAAATCGACCAAGCTTAACCATCTGTGCCCGCTCACTAAGAAAGGAAGCAAGGAGCCCCAAAGCCGAGCCCCCAATACCTATCTCTCTGAGACGATCAATCAATCTACAGGGAGACAGGGTATCAAAGGCTGCGGTAAGATCCAGTAGAACAAGGAGGGTGGTATGACCTGCATCCACTTGAACCCGGATATTATCAAATACAGCCGTCAATGCTGTCTCTGTACTGTGATGGCTTCTAAATCCATGTTGCGAACCATCTAGTAAATGGAAATCCTTTAGGTAAATACTGAGATGGGAGTTAAGGTACGTTTCCAGAATCTTAGCTGGAACAGGAAGTAGGGAGATCGGGCGATAATTCTTCAGTTCACTAGGATCCAGAGAAGGTTTCTTCAAAAGAGGCTTCACTACAGCCGTCTTCCACAGAGTGGGAAATTGCCCCTCTGAGATGGCAATATTAAAAACATCCGTCAAATGAGGGACAATAACTTCACGACCATGTTTTAGCACCTTGAGGGGACAAGGATCCAGAGGGGAACCCGATTTAACCCCTTCAAGGATCCGATCGGTCACCTTGTAAGACATAATAGGGAAGGTAAGAAGACTGGGCGACCCCTCAATGGGTGCGGCCCCATTGGGATGGAAGGTGGATCGGACAGATGACCCCGAAATGGGGTTGGAGGCTTCAAGCAGGGAGTAGATATCTGCAATCTTAGTATGGAAAAAATCAGATATTTTATCACAGCGCTCCTGAGAGAAGTTTGAGGGGTCGAAGGCAGGGGGAGAGGTAAGAGAATTTATTACCTTAAAGAGATCTCTAGAGGATCTCATAGAATCAGTAGTCTTAGAGAAGTATAATTCAAACCAATAATGATACTACATTCACTTGTGTCTCTATCAAAGTGGTAAGAGTGATGTGATATGTAATTTTATTTGTAGGATGATTTGTAATTTCATCTGTTTTGTTAAGGGTGAGGTCAGAAGCATTGCTATGGTGCGAAAGTTATGATTTGCATAGATAGTTATAGATTGTGCTCATAACTGTGACTTACTTATTTCAATGGTTTTTCAACTGTAATTCGTAACCATAACTGCACTTTAAACTATGTGTTTGAGGCATGTGTGCTGTAGATAAACATGCTTTCCATTCTCCTGCCATCTAGTGTTGGGTCCGGATGTTTGCAAGTTGTTTTTCTTTGAAGAAGTCTTTCTCAGTCACGAGGTAAAGTGACTCCTCCTTTCGATGATAGTGCGCATGAGCATCGACTCCATTGTTAGATTGTTTCTTTCTGCAATCAGGTTCGGACGTGTTTTGCTGCGCTCCAGTTCGACTCTGTTCTTCGGGATCCCCTCGGTGCACAAACACACTGTACCCTCGTCTATATTGTTTTGTACGCGTTCCATATTCTCCTGTCTCGAAGAATAAAAAAACGCATTATCTTCTATATAGAAGACATCGTTGGCGGCCTTCGGGCCTAGCCCCGTCAGTCGACTTACACTCCGTTTCGTAGTATCCAATCTTCTGCCAATTGACGGACTCCGTTTCAATTTTGTCCTCGGTGTCACTCCAAGTATCCGCGCACTGACCTACATAAAGTCTGCAACTTGTGCCTCTCACCGGAGCACAAGGAAGAGGACTGCAATGCTTGTCGATTTGTTCTGGTCGAAAAAGACTTTGAGGAACGGTCGGGCTCGACGAAGGCACATGCAGCGGCAGAACATCGTACACACTCCAGATATCTTCGGAGAAGATACCGAACACGAAGAAATGGAGGCGTCGACAGCGGAAGAGAAGGAGGCCTTCTATATCCAAGAGTCTGATTCAGAACTGGAAATTGAGCTCGAGTCCGAAGACGTTCCAGTGGGACAGAGTGCCATGAGTACCAAAGCCCCTTTTCCCCTCAAGATTCCTTCTACCAAACATAAGGCTTCTGGGCCACCACTGCCTTCTGGCCATGGTCGGCACCGAGACACTGCTTTCAACGCCCCGTCCTCGGGCTCAGCACCGAAACAGACAGTCAAGCCTTCCGACTCTGGACCAAGCCGAGAAAGACTTCCTTCGACACTGAAATCTTCGGGCCCAAAGGAAACAAGCATTTGCAATGCAATAGGTCTCGCATTAGTAAAAGTTTGAGTTTTTGGCGTAGGAAATAATAATGCAACACTAATAGCTCGATTTCTTTAGTAATGGAGACCTATAGAGTGTAGTGTGGTACAGTGAAGTGGTGTAGTATAGAATAGAGTAAAGTATTATAGAGTGGAGTGGAGTAGTTTAGCGTGGAGTGGCGTAGAGTTGAGTAAAGTGGAGTAAAGTTTATAGAGTGGAGTGAAGTAGTGTGGAGTGGCGTAGAGTTAAGTAAAGTGGCGTGTATTGCAGTAGAGTGGCAGAGCGTGGTATAGAGTGTCGTAGAGTATACTGTTATAGAGTAGGGTGTTGAAGCGTTGAGTGGCATAGAGTAGAGTGTGTTAGAGTGGCATTAAGTGGAGTGCAATTGAGTGTGATACAGTGGAGTGTTAGAGTGGTATTGGGTGTTGTGGAGTGTGATAGAGTGGTGTAAAGTGTAGTGATGTTAAATGTGGTGGCGTTGATTAACGTGGAGAGGAGTTAAGTGGTATGTTGGAGTGGTTTAGAGTGTTGTAGAGTGGAGTGGCGTAGAGTGTAGTAGAGTGTTGTAAAGTGAAGTGGTGCAGAGTGTTATAGAGTGTAATATAGTAGTGTGTTATAACGTGGAGTGGCATAGAGTGGAGTAGAGTGGCTTGTAGCGAACAAGAGTGAAATATAGTGGTGTAGAGTGGATTAAAGATGTGTAAAGTGGAGAAAAGTGTAGCATTAGAGAGTGTTTTAGAGGGGAGGTTGTAGTGTGGAGTGGGATTTAGTGGAGTAGAGTGTAGTGGCATAGTTTATTATAGAGTGGAGTGGTATAGAGTTAAATAAAGTAGTGCGTTATAAAGTGGAGTGGAGTAGAGTGGCGTGTAGTGATATACAGTGGTGTAGAGTGTAGTAAAGATGTGTAAAGTGAAGAATAGTGTGTGTAGTAGTGAAATAAGTATTAAGGCAAAAAATAAATAGTAGCGGCATGGATTGAAAGTAGAATGGGCCTTAGAGAGAGGGAGGGAGCAAGGAAGCAGAAGTTGTGTTATGGTAAAGCGGTATTTTGTGGTAATGCTGGTAAAATGATACGGGCAACAATAAAAAAAGTGTGAAAAGGCATGTGTATGGACATATAAGAATGCAGAAGGGGCGGCAATATTATGAAAACAGTAGGCGATGTGTGAATATGGGCCAAATTAGCATGCGAAACAGTAAAAAAAAGTATCAGAGGGCAAGTGTATAGCTATATAATAATGTATAAGGGGCGGCAGGGAGCCAGTGAGTGTGAATACGGGCGAAATTAGCATGCGAAACAGTAAAATAAGTATTACAGGACAAGTGTATAGCTGAACAATAATACAGAAGGGGCGGCAGGGAGCCAGCGAGCGAGCAGGACCTGTGATTAAGCTGTGCGCCGGACATGTGCATATGTATTAAAAAAAGTATCACAGGACGCGTGCACATCTCCTGTCCTTTGATAGCTATATAATAGTGCTCAAGGGGCGGCAGGCAGCCAGCGAGTGCGAGCCAAATTAGCATGCGAAACAGTAAAATAAGTATTACAGGACAAGTGTATAGCTGAACAATAATACACAAGGGGCGGCAGGGAGCCAGCGAGCGAGCAGAGTTGTGTTCACGCCGTGCGCCGGACACGTGCATATGTATTTAAAAAAGTATCAGAGGACGGGTGCATATCTCCTGTTGTCTGAGTTATGTTAACACCGCTGTACGCGTGCGAGCAAGCAAGGAGGAGGCGTGTTAACATGCCGCGAGCCGTATGCGTGCACATCTCCTGTGCTTCGAGTTCTGCTAACGCAGCTATACGCGTGCACAACTGCTGTTCTTTGTACGCGTGCACATATCCTGCGCGCATGGCGGGAACCTGAGCAGCATCGGAGTAGCAGTTAAAATGGTAAGTCCCTGTTAAATAATAATGAGTAAGTGTGTGGCCTGTGGCGTGCAGAGGTTTGGGGCTTGCGTTAATGCGCAGTGGAGTTTTTCTTTCCCGGCGGTTGCAAAAGCGGTGTTGCTGAGTGTTTGATAGGCAAGTGGCGTCGGTTAGGGCGGTGGCTTGGACTGTATAAGTGAGGTAACAGTTTGTACTTGGCAACGTTGCTACTTTCTCTACCGCCGCTAGCTTTGGTAGCGGATTGCAAATTAGAGCTAAAAATGAGAAGAAACGGTGTGCCTGCTTTATTGTTTTAACCGTTGCGGCATGGGATTGCTTGATAATGGCTGTGCCAGGGACTGAGAGCGGGGAGAAGGGCGGCTAATGCCAGGCAGCGCAGTTCCGAGAGCTGGCTAGGAGCATGGAGGGGGTGAGGGTTGAGAGGGCATCCGGGGTTTGGGGGACACCTAGGGATGTACTCGGGGGATGGCGAAGGATCTAACCGTTTATGAGTGGTGAGTGGTATAGGTGAGGTACAAAGCAGGAAGAGCTCGCTGGCAGATTGGAGGGCCGTCCAAAAGGTTTGCTGGGTTACCGTTGTTCGGGAACGGGGGGCCTACTTGGACCGGGAGGTTAATCGCGGCTGGTGAGTGTTAGGCTACTTTAATACAATATAGAGCTTTGTGCAGCGTGTGAGCTGGAGCTGCGGCGGACCGTGGGAGTATGCAGCCAAAATGTTTGTTAGTATGGAGCGCTAAAAGGTAACATGCGAGAAACTTCAGAAGCCTGATGGACACAGGGAGGTAGGAGCGCGCAAGGCAAAAAGTAAATAGCAACGGCATGAAATGAAAAGTAGAAGGGCTAGTTTACAGCTATATAATAGTGCACAAGGGGCGGCAGGCAGCCAGCGAGTGTGAGTAAGGGCCAAATTAGCATGCGTACAGTAAAAAAGTATCCCAGGACAAGTGTATAGCTGTACAATAATACACAAGGAGCGGCAGGGAGCCAGCGAGCGAGCCGGACACATGCATATGTATTTTAAAAAGTATCACAGGACGCTTGCACATCTCCTGTCCTTTGAGTTGGGCTAACGCCGCTGTATGCATGTGAGCAAGCAAGGAGGAGGCGTGTTAACGTGCCGCGAGCCGTACGCGTGCACATCTCCTGTCCGAGTTCTGCTGACGACGCCATACGCGTGCATAACTGCGCACAATGTCTGCCCTAGTAAGAAAAGCATTACATCACAAACAACCAGCAGCAAAGAACACATTCATTATGCTGGAAAAGAATATTTAAAGGCTCAAACCCCAAAAGAAAAACATGTTAATGCATGCACCACAACTGGCACGCACGCACAAGTGCTATTATTTAGAATGTTACATGCATATCTGCTGTGTTTGTTAATTGAAAAAGCACACGCGAAACTAAACCTGTACATAAGCTACCGTATGTATAGATGAATGTTTGCTGTTTAAGCATAATGCAAAAGGCGTGTTAAACAAATAAAGTAGCGCGTGCATATATTAATGTTCTATGCTGCACTGAGCAAGGAAGCGAAAAGCGTATTCACACGACGCCACTAATACGCGTGCACATCGTCTAACATCGTTTTAATGCATGCGCCACAGCCGGTACTCACGCACAAGTGCTATTACGTATACTGTCACAAAGAGCCAGCAGCAAAGAATACATTAATTAAGCCGGAAAACAATATTTGAAAGCGCAGACAAAAAAACATACTGTCACAAAGAGCCAGCAGCAAAGAATACATTAATTAAGCCGGAAAACAATATTTGAAAGCGCAGACAAAAAAAACAAAACATCGTTGTAATGCATGCGCCACAACCGGTACGCACGCACAAGCGCTATTATGTATACTGTAACAAACAGCTAGCAGCAAAGAATAAATTAATTAAGCTAGAAACTAATATTTCAAAGCGCAAACAAAAAAACCCCCAAAACATCGTTTTAATGCATGCACCACAACCGGTACGCACGCACAAGTGTTATTATTTATACTGTTGCATGCATATCTCCTGTGTTTGTTTATGGAAAAAGCACATGCGGTAATAAAACAAAAAAGCTAGCGTATGCATACATTAATGTTTAATGTTTGCTATTTAAGCACAATGCAAAACGCGTGTTAACCAAATGCAAAAGGCATGCAAAACAAATAAGCTAGCGCGTGCACATATGAATGTTCTCTGAGGCACTGAGCAAGGAAACGGAAAGCGTATTCACACGGCGCCACTAATACGCGTGCACATCTCCTGTCCTGCCTGTCTTTTAAACACGTGCACAAATTACAGCAAGAAAGCAAGAGGCGTGTTAACGCGGCAAGCAGGAGGCGTGTTAACGAGGCATCAATAATACGCGTGCACATGTCCTGTCCTGCAACTTCAGCTAACGCCGCCGTACGCGTTCACAGCTGATGTCTTTTAAGCGCGTGCACCTATCCTGTCCCGCATCGCTAAGCAAGTTGACCACAATAGATCTCGCCTACGTGAGCAGCGCATGGCGCTGCATCGCTAGGCGAGACCTAAAAAAGGACAAATCCAGCTCAGCGCCGAAACTTTCGGCACCGAAAGCAAAAGATGCTCATCATAAGCCTCTGGAGCCGATCCTAGAGGTTATGCAAGAAAAGCTGGATCCTAAGCAGAAAAAGATCTACATTTATCCAGACACTGTACATATATCAGCTAAGCATATCACTCCTTCTAAAAGGAACATTCCTTCCGAGGATTTAAGCAACATACCTCTGAAAAAGAAGGATATAGCTACAAGCCCTATCCAAACCCCTCCGCCATCTTCCCCACCACCAGGCTCAAACCCCATAGATATTACACCTCAGGGTTCACCACACACACACACAGCCTGATAGTGATTACACAGGTGAGGATAGTCCCCCACCTACAAATCCTTGGAATGATTATAACATCGATCCTCCAATGGATAATGATCCTGACCTATACCCTACAAAACCATCACCTCCTGATGACAACACAGCATACCAGAAATGAATTTCCAGAGCAGCATCATACCATGGGGTCACACTTCATAAGGAATCCTTAGAGGAAGATTTTCTATTTGAGCCCTTAGGAACATCACATAGAACAGCACAATCTTTACCTACGATGATATTTTTAAAGACCCTGTACAGGCTCGTATTTTAACGCCTAGGGTTGACAAAAAATACAAACCTCCTCCAACTGATCCAATTTTTATTAGAGGACAGTTACCCTTAAATTCTTTAGTTGTGTCAAAAGCTAGGAAAAGAGCTATTTCCCAAACTACAGCAGATGCACCACCTCCAGACAAGGAGTCTAAATTAATAGATGCATCAGGTAAACAGGTAGCTGCACAATCCGCCAACCATTCAATAAATCAATCAATCATGTCACTTATAAAGCGCACTACATACCCGCGAGGGTCTCAAGGCACCTGGGGGAAGAGGGGGGTGGTGCTGCTACTGATCGAAGAGCCAGGTCTTCAGGAGTCTTCTGAAGGCCACACAAGGCCTACTAGCAAGATATAACAGGGCCCATTGGGACGAAATGGAGCAGTTGCTCCAATATCTCCCAGAAGAACACAAGAAAAAAGGGAAAGAATTTGTGCAGGAGGAAAAACTCATATCTAAATCATCTATCAGATGTGCACTAGATGCTGCAGATACAGCCGCAAGGGGTATTAACAGCAGCATTCTTCTTAGAAGGCATGCATGGTTAAGAATCTCTGGGTTTAAACCAGAGGTTCAACAAACTATTCTTAATACCCCCTTTGATAAACAAAATCTTTTTGGACCTCCAGTAGATGAGTCACTTGAGAAAATGAAAAAGGACACAGAGGTGGCGAAATCAATGGGAGCCCTCCAGCCACCATCTAATAGAGGCTCCTTTCGCTGCTCATTCTATAGAGGAGGATCCAAAGGTAATTCCTCCGCTCCAAATGCGTCCTCATACAAATCAAATACACAACACTCACCATCAAGAGGATTTTATAAAGGTGGTTACAGAAGAAACAATTTCAAGGGCAGAAGTAAAGGTACACCAATGTGTACCTCTCCATCTCCCAACAGACAGTTACTTGCTCACTATTCCATCTAGACCATCTTACACCTGTCGGGGGAAGATTACAACAATTCTTTCCCATTTGGCAATCAGTAACATCAGACAAATGGGTATTTGACATTATCCAACATGTTTACTGCCTGGAACTTGCCAACAACCCTCCCAATATTCCACCTCATACTCACAGAATCTCGCTACAACACCAACAGCTCCTCAAACATGAAGTACAAGCTCTTCTAACAACAGGAGCTATAGAACCAGTTCCTTTGCAACACCAAAGAACAGAGATTTACTCCCTTTACTTCTTGATTCCCAAAAAGGACGGGTCCCTAAGACCAATCTTAGATCTCAGACCTTTAAACCTATACATACTGTCAGAACACTTCCATATGGTTACCCTTCAACAAGTGCTTCCACTTCTACAACAAGGCGACTTTATGTCCACACTAGACTTAAAGGATGCATACTTCCACATTCCTGTCTACCCAGCGCATCGCAAATATCTCAGATTTGTGATAGCAGGAAATCACTACCAATTCAAAGTACTCCCATTTGGAGTCACTACTGCACCCAGAGTATTCACAAAATGTCTAGCAGTGGTAGCAACTCATCTCAGAAGACAACAAATTCATGTCTTACCATATCTGGACGATTGGCACATCAAAGCCAACACATAGCAAAAGTGCTTACAGCGCACACAAGACACCATAAACCTTCTCCATCAACTGGGATTTACAGTCAATGCACAAAAGTCCCATCTTCAACCCTCACAACTGCAAACATATCTAGGGACAACACTAAATCCTCATACATCTCTAGCCTCTCCCAATACAGTCAGAATTCAAAATTTTCAAAACTTGCTACTACAGTTTCAAAACAACCAATAACTTACAGTCAAAACTTTCATGCAACTATTGGGAATGATGGCATCATGCAAGGCAATAGTGCCTCATGCAAGATTACACATGCGTCCTCTACAAGAATGCTTAGCACGCCAGTGGAATCAATCACAGGGTCAATTAACAGATCTAGTATTGTTAAACAGCTGCACTTATCGCTCTCTGCAGTGGTGGAACACACAAAACCTATCAAGAGGGCGGCCCTTCATCGACCCTATTCCACAAGTTGTGCTAACAGCAGATGCATCTCTCACAGTTTGGGGTGCCCATCTCCACCACTTAACAATTCAAGGTGACAGGAGTATGCAAAGCATGTGAATCTACAGCTCTAAATGCCAAGAACAGATGCTTACAGGGTAAGCAACATAATCTACATGTTAGACATGACACCTAAATACTCACTTAAGCCCTTACCTTGAGCAACATTATCTGTTCGATCCTTCCCAATACGGATTTAGGACAGGCCACGGATCTGAGACTACAATAACAGCTGCAGTAAACAACAATCGTACCCAAGTTGATGCCGGGTACACTACATTGCTGATACTGTTAGACCTATCTGCGGCCTTTGACACCATCTCCTCTGCAAGGCTGACTGACCATCTTCAGGAAATCGGGGTCTCAGACTCTGCCCTAGAGCTTTTGGTTTTATTTTTTACAGACGGGTCACAGAAAGTTAAGATGGACAAATTCTATTCTGAGCCTATATCTACCTTCTGTGGAGTCCTGCAGGGCTCCTCCTTAAGTCCCACCATGTTTAATATATATGTTGCTCCCCTGGTCAAGGTGATTCCAATCCTTTGGATTGGAGGCCCTATTTTATGCTGACGACACACAAATAATTGTGTCTATTACAAAAAATGTAGAGGCCTCAGCAGCTAATTTCAACATCTGCATGAAGGCTGTTGCCTTCTGGATGGCAAATAACTTTCTCCAACTTAATGGTGACAAAACCGAGGTTCTGGTCTTAGGCCATCAACAAAATACATGGGCCCATTCTTGGTGGCCAGAATTGCTTGGAGCATGCCCTCGCCCTGTTGTTTTGACAAAGAATCTTGGGGTCATAAAGGACAACAAGCTTTCTTTCGACCCTCAGGTGAACAGAACGGTATCATCCTGTTTCTGGGTTATTAAGATTCTGAGGAAGATCTTTCCTTTTTATATCCCTTCCATCGCGGAACACACAGCAGTTGCCCTGATTCTGTCCAGGTTAGATTATTGTAATGCCCTTAATCTGGACATTAACAAGGGATCCATTCATAAGTTACAGCTTGACCAGAATGCTGCAGCAAGACTGATTTTAGATCTTCCAAAATTTCATTCGATCTCCCCTGCCATTCGAAAACTGCACTGGCTTTCTGCCGAAAAGCGAATTTTGTTTAAGGCCCTATGTATTGTTTATAAGGCACTTTTTAACCTTGGCCCAGAAGGCATTAAACACATGTTCCAGCGCCATGTCCCTGCCAGACAGCTGCGTTCTACCAACAAGAACTGGCTGGTAATACCTAGGTTCAGAAAGGCAAAGTGGGGAGGAAGAGCCTTTGCTGTGGCCACATCCAAACTTTGGTACACCCTACCTATATCTATTTCTTGTCACATCCCCTATTTTGTAAATCTTTAAAGACCTGGCTTTTTGCCTTTAAATCTTCAAAGTACTGATTTCTACCTTCCCCTGACCTCCTTGACGCCTTTGGGCAATGTTCGCGCTTTACAAATTATGTTATGTTATAATATTTGTACAGCGCATGGCTGCCCGAAAACAGCGGGGCGTCCCAGCGCAAATTTCGAACACAGAGTGAGGAGGCAAAGAGAAATTAACAGTAGGAAAAAAGCCAGGTCTTCACCAGCCTTCTACAGGTCAGGTGGTCAGGGGTGCTGCGGATGGGAAGGGGTAGGGAGTTCCATAGGGCGGGAGCCAACAACTTAAAAGAGCGACCGCCAACTCTGGCCCTCCGTATCCGAGGGACTCTGGCCAGGTGCATAATGGGAGCATAAATCACTCAAGATTCCTGGGCCGATGCCTGAGAGGATCTTGTGAGTGATACACAGCGTTTTGAAATGTACTCTCTGTTCCAGGGGTAGCCAGTGTAGGCGACAAAGGAGGTTAGAGACATGACAGTGTTTAGGAAGAGCGAACAGAGCACGGGCAGCAGCGTTCTGAACGTGTTGAAACCTTTTGATCACGGATTTGTTACATCCCAGAAGTAGCACGTTTACTAATCCAATCTAGCCATATTAGACGACTGGATGATCAGCTGCCGGGTTTGAGAATCAAAGAGACCTAGTATTGGCTTTAGGCCACGTAGCAGTCCGAAACATTTCCCTGCCACTGATTTGGCGTGAGCCTCAAAGGTGAGATCTTTGTCCACCAGTATTCCCAAGTTCTTCACCACAGGTTTGGGCATGGGGGACACTCCAAGAGCAGGAGGCCACCACTGGTTGCCCCAGAGATGGGAATCTCTGCCTACCAGGAGGATCTCGGATTTGGCTGAATTTAGCTGCAAATAATTAGCAGCCATCCACTCTGAGATGGCCGTTAGATCCTCGTTAAATTTTGCAGAGTCCTGGCTGGGATTGTTGGAAAAGGTGATCACCAGCTGGGTGTCATCTGCGTATGACACCAGAGAGATGGCCTGGGCTTTGGCCAGGAGAGCCAATGGTCTGACGTAGACGTTAAATAAAGTAGATCATTCATTCATTCACATCCATGGTGTGGTCTACCCCCAAATATTTTTCGTTACCCTACTGTTTTCTGAATTTGTTTTTGTTGGCATTAGAACTCTGTGCACTTGCCACTGCTAAAATGCTTGAGCTCACTCTCTTAAACATGGTAAAAGTGGCCTACACCTGATTGGCACGTTTAATTTACATGCACGTCCCTAGTAAAGTGGTATTGCATGTACCCAGGGCCTGTAAACTAAATGTTACTAGTGGGCCAGCAACACTCATTGTGCCACCCACTAAAGTAGCACTTAAAAACACCTTCCGAAATAAACATTATTACTACTACCTCTTAAAAACATGTCTGAGGCCTGCCATTGCAGCCTGTAGTGCAGTTTTAACCCATCAATTCAACCTGGCAAAATAAACCTTTTGCAAGGCTTAAACCTTCTTTTTTAATACACGTCACCCTAAGGTAGGCCCTAAAGGCCCATAGGGCAGGGTGCATTGTATTTAAAAAGTAGGACAAGTGGATTAAGGTTTCACATGTCCTGGTAGTGAAAAACACCTACATTCTTTTTCATTACTATAAGGCCTATCTCTCCGATTGAATGACATTGGGTTACCTTATTACATTTAATAAGTGCTAGCTTTTGATTGGGAACAGGTAGAAATGTCATGTTTGGGCTCAAATGAATTAGAATTTAAAATCCTCTTAAATAGAAAATTCGGATTTTAAGTCACAAATGTGAAAATGCCACTTCTAGAAAGAAGGCATTTTCTTGACCTAACCATTTGGGAACTGCTACCACATGACTTTGGATGGCTCTGCTGTTGAGGGTTATTTAATCCTGTCAGACAGTGAGACAAAGGGCACTGGGTGTAGGCATTATGGTCCATCCTGCCAGGGTGACTAGAGGCGAAGTTGTTCCCTGACCCACTTATACTTCAAAGCGCTTGCTTTCAGCACACACAAAGAAACCTAACACCAGCATTTTGCCACCCCCGACTTCTTGGAGCCTTGGCAGGGAAAGGGAGAAACGTTCTTGAACCAGATGTGGGGGTAGCCCAGGATGTCCCCCCGACTTTAAATGCTGACACCAGGTATGAATATTGGACCCTCAGAACACCACTTCAGTACACTCCTGCACCTGTGGAACACTCAGCAGGATTGCTGTGTTCCCCATAGGAACGTCCTTGCTGCTAACAGAGGACCGCCTTGCTGCTACCAGAGGACCGCCTTGGTGCTTGAAGGACTGCCTTGCTGCTTGAAGGAGAACTGGACCATCTCCTTCAAAACCAGGACCACCAGAAGGGACTTCAAGGGCTAGTTGGCTGGTCTCCTGTGTGAGCTACAGGGACATAACAAGCTCCAGAGACCTTGAACCCTGCACTTGGCCTCTGCTATAGTGAGTCCTAACCCCCCCAAGTGGTTCCCCCATGTCCTGGACCCTTGAAAGTGGTGTTAGAGGTGCTGCATCTGCCTAACACTAAAACGTGGGACTTAGAGCATTTTCACAAAAAGTGCCCTGAGAACCAACAGAAGACAGGGACAAATCTGTGAGCCGATCTGCCCAAGGTGCATCCCCGATCAGCCTAACTTTGCGGTAGCTCCCTTTACGTTCTCAACAGCAGCAAATCCTGTTCAGTGGAACCTCTTGGTGAAGGTATCTGGCCTCGTGGAGCCCTTGTCGGCTACAGCCTCCAGCTTCTTTCCGCTGGAGATTTTTGACTTCCAAAAAGTGACAAAGTCCGAAGGTAAAAATATTCACTGTAACTCTGTTCAGTGGCTACCTGACGACGATGCCTCCTCATCGGACACCATCTACTGCTGTGCCCGCTGAACTCTACCTTCTTAAGGAACTTTAGTACGAAGGTAAACCTAGACCGGCTCCAATCCACCTCATGTATCCTACCAGGGCTCAATTACAGTTGGACATAACTTTTGACTTTGCCCAGGTCTTGTTCGGCCAGATTTGCTCTGTTGATGCTTTGACCTTTTAGGCGCTATTCTGCACTGAAAACTTAAAAAAATCATAAATCTGGCTTTATTGATTGGATTTAATATGTTTTGGTGTCATTTTATTCATTAAAATTTACTATGGGGGGGCCAAGATGGCGGCGGAGTAGGTTGTGCTTCTCACACCTTCGCCGCCCCAACCCTCAACAGCAGTGCTAGACGGCATACGAAGCCCACATACAGCAGCAAATACTTCTGCCCAGAATACAGGAATAGCCCAGGCACGGTGGGAGGATCGCAGTCTAACAGAGACGTCTCCCGGCCGCCGCAAGGCTTGGAGCGGCACAACACGTGAGTCTGGAGGGCGCCTAAGCATCGCAGCCCCGGGCACGCCACAAGACTCCCAACCTCAGCACACCAGAGGAACAGATGTGCGGGGTGGTGACCACACCCCCAGACAGCTTCTTCCCTGATACATCGACCAACCCCTCCCCTACCCCAGCAGCGAGTCCCCCAGCGGCGGGCGCAACATCAAACACTCTGTCCGACAGCGCAGGGCTTGGGCCACTGAAGACCTCTGGCGTTATGAAGAAGGCCTCTGGAACACATTGATTGCGGATAGTTGCGGTGAGGGCTCCGGAGAGCACCACTGACCCCTGTTTTGACATCTCAACAGCTAAAGATAGCTTATCCATTCCTAATATGAACCACAGTTTGTGGAGCCGCTTTGTAGTCGGGATCCTATCAGTGCCCCACAAAGGAGAGGATCACTTGGCGGGCAGCGACTAGTGAAAGGTTAATTTGTTTCCCTTTTAGGGAGCAAACTTGGTAGTCTAGAGGGTTAGGAAGCCCCAAGATAGTATAGGCCGGGAATCTCCGAATTGTAGTGTTAAAGGCAGTGTCTCAGTCTTTTGGTATATGTTCCTAATAGCGGCCTAGTTTCGGGCAGTGACAGAGACGATGGAGCAAGGTGCCCATACCCCCACAAACTCTCCAGCAGTCTTTCACACAGCCCAGGTTCCATGCCTGGAGCCATGCTGGGGTCAGGTACCAGTAGGATACTATCTTGTACGCCGTTTCGGTGCTTGCCATGTTGTGGGCCGAGTGCTGGGCTCTGTAGTATATGTCCTCCAAGTCTTTTGCAGTGAAAGTCCTGCCTAGTTCAGCCTCCCATCTATTTTGCCCTGTAGATTTGAATAGTGGTATCCCTTTACCAAGCAGGGTGTAGAGCTTTGTGATAAGGCGCTTGTTGTCCTTTTTGAGGAATACCCATATTTCGAAAGGAGTGAGGGGCCTCTCGACGTTTTAGTATTTTTTTTACAGATCAGTGCCTGTACTGGTTTAGGAGCAGATTATGAAGCCGACCCAACCAGGAGGTCTCCAACCTGCCCCACCTATAGAGTTCTTTGAAGAGGGTTGTGAGCAATGGAGGGATGTTGCTGTCTAGAGGGCGCTCGTGTACGAGTCGGAAGTTAGACCCCCAGATATGTTATGGCTGAGGTGGCCCATAGAAAACTGCCTCTCGGGAAGGGATCCCGGAGATTGCCTTGTGGGTCTGCTACTCCCAGTTTCTGCAATTTGGAGTAGTATATTTTGAAACCTGATGCTTGTGCACAGTGGTAGAGCTCCCTCAAAAGTGCTGGGATGGTTGTTTCCAGGTCGGCGACTAAGCATAATATTTCATCAGCAAAAAGGGTCAGTTTGTGTTCCTTGCTGTCTACCACCATACAATGGATTGCAGGATTGTTCTGGATCTTAGCCACTAAGAGTTTCATGTATAAGGCAAAGATGAGGGGTAATAAAGGCCACCCCGTCTCATGCCTCTAGTCAGGGGGATATTGGACAAAAAGGCTGTGTTGCTGTTGAGCGTGGCAGATGGCTTTTTGAAGTTTGCCTGGATGAGTTTTTATCTTTGGGCCCAGGCAGTCCCTTCATCAATCAACGAGAGCGAGAGCAGCCGGGTTATAGAAGACTGCACCACCTGGGTCTGTCACGAAATGCAAGAATATTGCCCACCTCAAATGGTCAGCTGCCACTTGACCACAAAAATATACATATACAGGAGGGAGCTGAGAGACAATAGTAGTTAATAGCAGGTAAAGAAATACAATGCATATGAATAAGAAAACAAGCAAAAAGACATATTATTGTAGTCTTTGTTGGTCTTTATTGCAGATGCGCTTGGTTTTTGCCTTTGGGAACAACCAACGCGTTTCGCCCAGACATGGGCATCTTCAGGGCAAGGAAAATTGTAGATAGGGTCTGGCCAAAGTAGCGACCATCATAAAAGCCAGATTGTGGTGAATCGTCCGTGTAAGGCCGTATGGTGAAGATGTAGAGGCCTCTGGTCAAGGGACCGCCGGTATATCTGTGTATTGGAAGAACCCAGGCCAAAGAACAGAGTAGAGTGAAAGGTATCTTCAATATGCTATTGGTTAGTGTATTCTCACAGTGTAGCGGCAAGCGACCCGTGTCTGGCTGGCATCCACGTCTCTAGTACAAGTATGCCCAAACTACTGGTGAGCGCATTCTCGGCATCTAGGGAGAGAAGGGCCATCGGCTGACGTTGACGCACCGCCACCCCCACCTCCATGAGCGCCATTGCCAGTCTCGTATTGTCATTGGCCTGCCTATTGCGGAGGAAACCCAATTGCTGGGGACGATAAGAGTAGACCAGATAGGTTGGAACCGGGCCATAAGTATCGATGCAAAAAGTTTTCCATCACTATTCAGCAATGCGATAGGCCTATATGGACATTACTGATTAATATAGGCGTAGATCAGAACATTGTACATTTTTTGTATGACCTGCATAGGGACCTTAGTGCCATGGTGATATACGATCAGAGAACAAGCTTCTGAGAAACCTGCTTTCAGTTCCTCAATCTGTACCTCATATATTGTCCATCAGGATTTGTGGGTTGGTTATGTTTCTGACCTTCTAGCATTGGCCCCACTTTTGCGTTGGATTAGGCTCTGGATTAACCCAGAAATAGAGCTGAATCACAAAATAGTTAAGGATTGTATGACTTTAGATAGGGGCAAACAACATCCCTTGGATTCGCTATATTAAGATCTTAGTAGAGAAATTGGGGCTCCCTGATATATTTAAATCACCCAATGGGCTTGTTAGAGGAAACTTGTCCTGGGTCAAAAAAGAATATTTGTCTATTGTGCATGCGGAGAGAGAAGCAAGGGAGCTTCTTAAACCCACTGTACGGACCTATATATTATTAAAAACGACCCCGTTAACAGAACCTTATTTAACAGGAATAACAATTCCTTATCATTGTTTTTGTCTCACAAGGTTTTAAATCTGTTACAATTTGTGCTTGTGGAACCTCAGGGGTGGTGTAAGATTGAAGAATTGGGCCCTTGCTTGTGTGACAATTTTTCTACTCTGGACACACTGCATTTTATGATGTTTTGTGATTACTATTGCTCTCTTCGTAAACGTTTTATATTACCATTATTAAAAGACAAAGGATTTTTGCAAGTAAGACCTTCATTAATATACCTCCAGATGTTAAATAGTCCTCTGGAATGTTTTAGTATTGCAAGCTTCTTAGTTGTGGCTGTTAGTAAGAGGAAACAATGGGCTGTTTAAACACTTGCGTATATGGGCTCTATGTTGCACTATTTGGTAATGATTTTATTAGATGCATTGTGATACTTTTATGATTGAGATTTTAGGGGATGTTTATTTATATATTCATGATAATTTTTTATGCCTGGTTTTATTGTCTTTACTTTTATGGTTTTAATTAACTGAATAAAGTATTTTGACTGACTGACTGGTGATGCAGCGCGTACAATAAAAACTATTCTCCTCCTAGGTCACTTATAGGTCATCCAGGGGCAAACTATATTTTCTCACATCCACATGACGATGGGGCCCATAAACATCGCCTAACACACACGCACACACCTGGATTTCCTTTACACCTTTATGAAATTCTGTACTCCTAGGAGAAGCATGAGAACTAAATGGAAAACACCATTTATGTACCGCTGGAAGGAGCCGGGATATCTTATTACCTTAACTTATCGCTTTCTTTTAGTTATTTCTTAAGATATTCCTGCTCATTGTTTTGTCGATGAATCATTCATGTAAGAAATTAGTTCATAGTGATTAAGACCAGCTGAATCACAATAACCAATTACTGATGTCACAATCATTTAGGAAAATAACCACTGAGTCATTTGATTTAAAGAAACTTAAATTTTATATAATTTTAGAAGCATGAGAAAGAATTTAAAATTTTTATTCAATTATTCATTCATTTATTAATTCAAATATTTATTAAGCATAATCAATTTATTGCAGAAAGGAAATTTTCGTCATGAAGCAAACCCTAATTACCTGCCTACCTTACTAATTTAGCCTAATGATTTCTAACCTAAGTTTGGAAATTAGAAATAACCTGATTTTCATACTCAACTGGAAAATTTAAGACAGCAACAGAAACTTCAGCTCGTCAGCATCAGCTACCTGCAACCCGTCTCATCTAACAGTCTTTCAGCATCTCCCGCTCAGTAAGGGATCGATCAGGACCACCCAGCACTGGAAGCCACCAACACGACTCTCCAACTCCGCTCCTGACTGTGACTGCGACTGCCCCCTCCCACTAAGAGTAGGCACTCTTATACCCTAATTCTAACTTTGCTAACTAATTGTTGCAACATTAATAACACGCTTTTCTTTCATTGGTCCATGCATGTCATCTTATTCATTCTTTTAATCAAGTTCTCTTGGATCCAATGGTCCTTGGATCATTTCCTTTCTCACAGTTCAAGACATGTTTCCATCCGCTTCGATCAGTACATTTGTAACTTCTTTCGATACATTCGAGACCTCTGCAGTCATTGTCCTTTCTCTTAAACTGGTTTCCCACGGGTCTCTGCTGATCACCACGGCACACTATCAGTTCAATTAGGTCACATCAGCCTTGACCATTTCTCGCATCCTAGCCTCTCAGCAACATCACGAGGTTAGTTTTTCTCCGACTTCTCTCCCGTGTCACATGTCTCCCTTGCGCCTGCGCACATCACCCACTGGCAGCCATCTTATATCGCCACTCGGTTATATTTTAGAAGCACTAATTTGAAATAAACAAAACATAATTAAAATAGAGAAAAATAGCCTTTTCGTTTCCCTCCCGTCATCTACGTACCCCAATTAGTTATTACCTAGCAGAAAGCAACATTTAAGCTGTTTCTTACTTACCATCACTATTGTTTTTGCAACGACACGTTTTATTTTTATGACGCACACAAACATGCATTTATTTTAAATTAGTACGCATTTACTTTTACGTTATAATTAGACACACGGACATCCATTAATAGATTATTTAGCACACACATTTGCATATTACCCTTCCCACACGTACAGTGTTGATTAATACATTTAAACGAACATTTTATTAATTATTTATAAAATTTGTCAGGGGTTAAACATTTTTATTTTCTCTGCTCCATCACTGGCTATAGGCCTACAAGAAGAACATAGCGTTGGGGTTTGTCAGGCTTCAGGAGAAGGGTAAGGTGGTACTCCAGCATAGTGTCCGTAACTACCCCTAAAAATAAATAATAATAATTGAACACCTATCTTAGGGGTTCAATCAGTAGGGAGGCGTATGTTTTGTAAAAGGTGGCTGGAAACCATTCTGGCCTGGGGCTTTACGAGATGGGCAGTTACTAATTGCCGACCGAACCTCGTCCGGTGTGATGTCGTCCTCTAGCAGGCGCATCTCAGCCTCCTTGTTCGGGGGCATATAGTTGCAGAGATAATCGCCTGCGCCCTAGTAACGTTCTGCCGGAGTGATGTGATGTCCTTGTGTAATTCAGCGAGTAATAGCTAGATATATTCTTTAGTCACTGGACCCTGAGGGGTGCATCCCCCCCCCCCCCCGGAGTGGGAGGCATCGTTTGAGTGCACTCCCCCTGTGGGTGCAGGGGTCAGGCTTCTGGGGCATGTCTTTGATGGAGGAGGAGGAATGGGGGGTCTTCATTCTATTAGACGCCATCCTTGCAAGAAAAGTGGCCAGCCCAGTGGCCTTACAGGATCCGCCCCTTAAAGAAGTAGCCCACAGGTGAAGGCCTTGAAGTGCTTCCTCCTAGGGCCCCAGGGCCCGCCGCCTCCCCTCGGATTCTAAGCTATAGTATACCAGAAGAGTACTCCCATGAAGTCATCAGGCTGAGTCGCACTCACTGCTTCTTTAGAGTCTCAGGTTGGGGCCCACCAGGGCAAGGCTCCCCTGCGGCTCACCTCATCAGATAGGGGGAAACCCGGCAGGGTCACAGCCCAATGCAACATTGTGGCTGTCTCCGCGAGGCATCTGCGGCCTATTGTCCACATTCTTCTATGAGCTTCCTGGTCTAGGGCCGTCACAGGGTCCGGAGCTGATCCACCACTGGCCTAGGCTCACCTGTATCTTAGAGGTCCCAGTATCCTTGTGCGGGCTCTTCCAAAGTCCCAGGCGGGTTTACTGCCAGGTCGGGGCCTGCCTGCTTCACCGCTAATCCGGGTGCCTCTCCAGGCTACAATCGATTTTCAGAGTGGGCCCACTGCCATATCAGGGCCCGCCTGTGTCACCACAGTTCCCGTCTCCTCCTCCAGACCTCTTTGATTCTGAGGGCAGGCACGCTATTAAGTCCAGCCCCACCCCGATTAGCGCCATTTTGGGAACCTCAGCTGGCATGCCTCTCCAAGTGCAATCGTACGACGCAATAGGCCCAGGCCTGATCATGCGCCCCTGGCATTACATCCGACCCCCAGCAGGGGCCCACTGTTACCATTGTCCCCGCACCTACACTTCGATGCTGGCCTCACTGATGTTGTTGCCGTCAGACTGCCTAAACAATGTTTCTGGAGGTCAGGGCTCAAGTAAGTGTGGCAAGAAAAAGTCCGCTCACCTCCAGCAGCCGCTGGTCACTGCCAAGTTCTCCGCCGCCTGGGACCGAAATCCGATCTACGGCTTCCACGGCTCACACCCTCTCACCAAGCATGGGGGGGCATGTTGGGGGTCCTCTCTCGCCAGGATTCACTACATGGGTGGGGGAAATAGGGGCTCTCACGCGGAGCTCAGTGGAGACATGTCTTGGTCTGCTCCCTGGCCATACCCAGGTTATTACTTTTTTGAGGATCAGCCAAAAGTGTACAAACTTACAACTGAAAACGTTGTCACCTATTTAATTTTTTCCCTTCTCACTTGCACTATTTTTTAAATTTGACGTTTAGATCCTTTATGAAACTAATTAGTAATCTACAAAAACGAGCCCTTGCCGAAATCCGAATTTTATCTACTCATGGGAAATGTATGGAGTTTTGGATTATCTTGTGGCTTTCTCATCTTTCCCCCACAACTCTAAGTAGGCAGACACTGCTAAAATAGGAGAGATTCATTGCCACTCAGAAAATCGAAGGGGAAAAAATATATTTTTTTTGTTTCAATGATGCTTGTTTATAAAAACTGGGAAAAGGACAATCTTGGCACAGCAAACCTTCTGTTGACTCCATTTTGTTTAGGAAAAAAACACTTTGTTGTACTACATTTTTAGAAACGAAACAACATTTTGCCGAGTTTTGTCTCTTTGTTTTCTCTTTCCAGAGGAAACAACAAGCCCTGCTTTTCTTTACAAGTGCCAGCATGTAAGGAGGGAGTGGAAATATATCTTTTGTAGAACAAATTGTTGCTACTTTCAAATGTAAAACAAAAAAAGGCTTGTTACCTAGAAGAGGGTGGGAACACCAGTATTTAAGTAATTAACTGTAGAGCATCTAGCTGCTGGAAGTAAGTGTAAAGAATGAAGCACCTCCCTTGGAGGAAGGTGTAGTAGCAGTCTTGTAATGTTGCTTTGGATCCTTTGCAATTTGTATAGTCAAAAGCAGAGTGCTCCTAGGTATAGTCAGTTTGCGTAATCTACCATGACATCACAATTGTGAGAATAGCTTGAAGTTTCAGTGAGAATCCCAGGTTATGGAATATGTGTTACAGTATCCATATACTATCAAATGTACTCGTTTTCACTTACTTCACATGTAAGATCATTGGTAGGTTGTAGTCTATGATCACTTTGACGTGTTTTGCCTTCCGTGATGTCGCTGGTAAAGCATCTTGTTCATTGGCCAGATTGCTGTAAATTGTGTGTTGTAGGTTTGTAATAATTCATTGACCCCATGTCATGATCTTGGCTTAACGGTTTTGACATAATCTGTGTATTGTTTGCCTAGGTTAGGTTAAATGACCTGATCATTTCTGGTAATTGGGTGAGGTGGAGGTTGAACCGGAGGGAGAGATGACTGAGCTTGTGGGACATCAAAGTATGTAGTTAGGGTGGGGCGAGGTGAACAAAGGCAATTTTACATGACATTGTCTATATTTTAGATACGAAGACATCCAGTTTGGTATATTCCCTCTCATCCCAATTTCGTCCAGTATCTGTAGCAGTGTGGCAGTGGACGGTTTCAAAAGCTGCAGACATGTTCAAAAGTAGTACTGCTGCCATTCCTTAGTTGTGCACTGGTAATTTCAAGTCATCTCAATTAGATATCAAGCCAGATTCCATTCCTGGGTGGACAGTTTACATTAGTGGGATGGTCTTTTGCAATGGTGGACATCTGGGCACTCACAAATGAAATTGTGGGATTGCATCTTTCACTGCATTGTTTACAGAAATGATTCTAGGCTGGATCATGTTTTTTCAGGTTTTACCTCATTGGTAGATCAGTTTATTACATCAACTAATGGAGTTAAATGGGGTTCAGATTATTTTTTATTTTTTTTATTTTTTTATTTATTGAACTTTTCATCAATGTCATACATTCAATATATCAGCAATTGCAGTGAGTATACAGCCTCATCATGAATAGTAATGAAGTATCATGAAACAGATGATATCCGTTGCAATAAAAGCCATGGACAGCATTAAGGAGGACAAATATACATTACAGAGAACAATGAGGAGATGAGTAGTAAGGCGAAGGCACCATTCACATATTCACCATGACGAACGCCAGTGTGGGTGGGTTGCTAGAGGGGTCTACCATAGGACACCAGGGCAAGCAGGATAGAGGGCGTAGAAAAGGAAGCAATGCAAGAGAGGGCTGTATTGAGTATAAATTTGAGTACGGCCAGGGATAGTCTGTGTAGGTCTCACGGTCCATCGGTAGTGTCAATGGGATGCTCCAGTAGGTATGTCTGCAGTGGGCCCCAAATGTCACGTGGACGTGAGGAGTGGGAGAGTAATTCAGCGTAAGTGCAGAGTTGGCCTTGCCAGAGGATCATTTCTCCCAGCCACTCCCTAAACTTGGGTGCCCGGCCCCGGCCCCACCTACAGGCCACCCGCCGCTTAGCCAGCACAAGGCAGAAGGACACAAATTTCCGATGTTTGACGGGGATGTGTTCAGTGTATCCCAGTAGGGTAATGAGCGGTGATCGGGAGATGGGCGCGGAAGTCATAAAGTCCAGGGCTGTAAGGACTTGTCGCCAGTAGGTAAGCACCTCTGGACAGCCCCACGAAAGGTGTAGGAAGTCAGCTTGTTCCGCCCTACACCTGTCACATCTACTTGTGTCCCGCAACCCAAACCTATGAAGTCTAACCGGAGTGTAATAGCTGCGGTGTAAAAATCTATAGTGGATTATACGGAGCCTTCTATTGGAAGAGACCTGTTCTGTCTGTTTGCAGCAGAATGCCCATTGCTCGTCAGTGAGTTCATGACCAAGTTCCGCTTCCCATTTAGCTCGAGCTGTGCATGGAGGATAGGCAGTATCGGTATATAAAGTATGATAGAGTATGGACACTAAGTGTGAGGCAGAGGATGCGCGCAAGAGCTTGTGCAATGAGGCTGTTGTCGCAGGTTCAGAGGGAAATGTGGGATGACACGCTTGAATGCCATGCCGAAGGCGGGCATATAAAAATGTTTCCATAGTGGACGGTGGGGGGTCGTGACACAGTTGTTGGAGGGTACGAAATTTGCCATTTATATACAAGTCTCCCCAGCATCGGAGATTGCGTTCACGAGCGGCTTTCTTAAATATTCCTTCTTGTAGTAACGACACCTCTGGATGGTAGGTGAGAGGTAGGAGGGGGGTGTATAAGTGGGGCTCAGGAGTGCGGTCCGAAATGCGGGACCATGCTTTGATCGTACATTCTACAGAAGTGAGGTGCCGTCCACGGGGCTCGATTTTGGAGAGGAGGACCCCGTCTAGTGGGATTGGATCCGCCAGCCATTGTTCGGTAGCGACATGTGGAGTATAACGGGGCTCATTAAACCAGAAATGAGCAAAGTGTGCCTGAGCACTTATGTAATATAGTTCAAAGTTAGGCACATCATAGCCTCCATGGGCATATGGCCGCGTGAGTGTGTCCCACGGACTACGTGGCTGTTTACCACCCCACACTAGTCGAATCAGTTCAGATCGGAGGGAGGTGAAAAAATGTCGGCCAGGGTCGTACGGAATATTTAGGAATAAATACAAGAATTTGGGAAGAATGACCATTTTTATGAGGGATATGCGACCAGCCATAGTTAAAGGGAGTGTTATCCACCGATTGATGCAATTTTTGACATGTTCCACCGCACACCCATAATTGAGTCTCATTAGCTCCTCTCGGTCCGTCGTGATGCGAATCCCTGGTATCTAACATCGTCATCACACCAGACAATGGGATAATCCGATTCGAAAGGAGTGGCAGCACTGGTTAACGGAAATATTTGTGATTTGGACCAGTTTATGTGAATGCCGGACTGACCGCCAAATTTAACAAATTCGCGCAGCAGTGGGTTTAGATTGTGACGAGGGTTCTTAATATAGAGGGTAACATCGTCCGCATAAAGGGAGATGAGTACTGGGCGGAGGAGGCAGCATAGGACTACGTGATTGTAGTGTTGTCTAATCTTGGCCGCCAGTGGTTCCATCACTAAGGCAAATAGGATGGGGGAGAGTGGACATCCCTGACGGGTACCTCTAGATAGAGAGATGGAGGGTGAGATGAGCCCGTTTATCATCACTTTCGTGGTGGGCGAGGCGTACAAAAGTCGGACCCACGATAAAAAGCCTATAGGGAGACCCATGAATTGCAAGACTGTGAAGAGATAGTCCCATTCCACCGAATCAAAGGCCTTAGAGGCGTCTAGAAACACTGCCACCAGCGCCAATTTGGGATCCACCGCCTGTAAGATGGAGAACAGTGTCCGAAGGTTGTGTGACGTTGCCCGCCCGGGAATGAAACCGGCCTGATCGGGGAGGACCAACTTGTCCATCAGAAGGCTAAGTCGATTCGCCAGCAATTTAGCGAGTATTTTTGCATCTGTGTTTATGAGAGAGAGAGGGGCCTGTAGGACTCGCATCGGTCTGCGGACTTACCAGGCTTTAATAATGATGTGATTAGTGCCTCTCTCATCGAGGCGGGCAGGATCTGCGTCTCCTGAGCTTCAAGAAAGACCTCCTTTAAGACTGGGAGTAGTTGGTCAATGTAAGTCTTGTAAAAATCGATGGGGAGTCCATCGGACCCTGGCGCCTTTCCAGATTTCATCTGCATGATTGCTTCCCTTAATTCGTCGTCTTCGAATGGCGCTGCTAAAAATTCACGCTGTGAGTCTCCCAGCCACCCAAGAGCTATGTCCTCGAAGTATGGAGCGAAGTTGGGGGGAGAGGTGCGTTGGGAGCTATACAATTCTGTATAATATTCAGTAAATGTGTTTAGTATGTCCAGGCTATCTCTATGTCGAGCCCCTGCATTATCAATCACATCTAGCACATAATTGGAGAAACGAGGTTGTTTAATAGTGTTCGCCAAAGCGCGTCCGGGTCTCTCACCCTCCCCATAACGACGGGCAACAAAATATTTGCCTCTGAACCTCGCCTCTCGGTCTGCAGCGGAAGCATAGTCTGTGAGTTTTCCGCGCAGCAGGGCACGGCGGGCGCCAGAATCGGTAGTCCGCATGTCAGCTTCTAGCTTTTTTATCTCAGTCTCTAAGCGTTGTAGAGTTCGTCGTATATCTCGGAGCACCCCAAAGCTTTTGGACATACCTATGCCTCGGACAGTGACCTTGAAGGCCTCCCACAATGTACTCATCTGGTCAACAGAGCCTTTGTTCCTAGCAAAAAAGTCTGTAATCTCTTCCCCCAGTTCGGCTTGGAATACAGTATCTAACAGTGTTTCAGGCACTAGTCTCCAGCAGCGTGGGGTGGTGCTGGAATTGGGGAGTATTTTTTCTAGAGAGACCGGCGCATGATCAGAGTATGTGCGGGCCAAATGTTTGACGGAATGAATCCACGGGATCACTCCACAGGAACATATCCAATAGTCTAGTCGAGACCATGCGGCATGTCCTGCGGTATAAAAAGTGCCTTCCTTGTTAGTTGGATGGGCATACCGCCATGCATCCACCAGGCCATGCTCCGCGATTATCCCCGATATGGCCTCGCGAGTGTTAGTATAGTGATGAGGAAGGGGATTAGAACGGTCAAGTGTAGGGTTTAGAGCCGTGTTGAAATCACCTCCCCAGGGGTTCAGATTATTTTTCAGTGAGAATTTAATAAATGTTTCCATATACCCTTCCAGATCACTACAAATGTGGCAAATAAATGAATCACTCAAGGGATGCTCTTATGAAAGAAACATTTAACCATCAAATTAGATAAGAGCCAGAAGACTGTTTAGGAGGCTGCCAAGACAATATGGGAAGATGTGTTAGCTCTTACTAAAGCTAAATTTAAAGCAGAGGAATCCCCATGACTCTAGCTAGAACAATAATTGGTAAAGCCAATAGGTCTGGCGTGCATTATGAGTCCGGACTAAAACATTTAAAAAAGCCTAATGCAAGCATTCTATAAGAAGGGAATGATAAAACAACATTCAGTATCCTGAGTGAGAAATACTCCTCTGGGTAGAGAACCACTCTGTATATTTAAAAGAATTGGTAACAGAAGGTCTTGTAGACAGCTGCCTTATCAGCACTAGACCTAAAACTAATTGTTAGGGCTTAAGAAAAGTATCTTTAAATATAGGAAAAAAAGGAATACTGTCACCTCAATTTGTCTTCCTGGTGGCAAAGAGGTGGTTAGAAACCACAAGATGCAGTTAGTTGTCCAACAATATTATCAAATATTGTACCAGTGTGACACACTTGACCTGAAGCATAAGCACTTTTTTGGGTGGGGCCATAGTATTGGTGAATCCAGAAACTATGCAACTTCTGTAAGTACCCTCATCAGTATGGTAAGGTTGCTATAGCCCTAAAACAGTTAACTGATAATAAAGCACTGAGCGATGGTGGCTTTACAGCTTTCTTACAAGAAATTAGTAAATGCTGTATCTGAGTGTTTATTGGGCCTCATCAATTCTTTTCAGGAGTCCATATATACTATTAGGGCCATTGGTGACTCACTCTTGATATTTCCAGATACGGGAAGGAGGAATTTTGTGCCTCTTGTAGACCAATATCTCTGCTTAACCCGGATGCCAAAATTGATGCCAAATTCTGTGTGTTGTAACTTGAAGAGATTCCAAATTCAGTAAATCCCAACTAATCCGGAATTATTCGACACAAACAATTACAATATTATAAGTGTCATATAAATTAGTGATCCAGGGGCATGCTTGAGTCTTGCGTTGTCTCTAGACATAGAGAAAGTATTTGATCACAATAACTGGGAATACTCATTCATTTGTCTTTGATGATAAATCCATAACCTTTACAAAGGTGAACTATGTTAGATCTCAGGTCAGATTGAGGGTAAAAAGGCAACTCGTTTCCATACTAAATCTTCAGTGGAGAATTCAACAAGAATTTCGGTAGTCCATTTTTTATATTCTTTGGTCCTTCTGCTGCTTTGGCAGGAAATGAGATCAGATGTAGAGGAAACTATGTTTCAAAATGGTATGGCTGAGCCTCAGAATGCCCTTTACTCTGACCAAATGTTATGCAAGGTGCAAGCCCCTTACATACAGTGGTCAATTTGAAGGAGAAGAAACATTTCGAGCACATCTTGGGATTTAGAATCAGGGTTTCAAAATCATCTTGTGTTAGAGTTACATAAGAAGATGACAATGTCTGAAACCTTGAGAATATGTTTGACTTTGAATTTTAAACAGTGGTCTTAAAATAATTAGGGATACAGCTTATGAAAAGTTATTCTTCGAGAGCCAACACAAATCCCATCTGTACTGGGCCAACTGCAGCATGATATGCAGATAGTGTTGTTCTTGTCCAATTTCAAGCCTGAAAACTGAATTTTAATGGCTCACCTAATGTATGCTTTAAGAGCTCTTCCAGTTATGGCTCCTAATAGGACTATCACATAGATTCAGAAAAAGATCTTGATCTGGGCTGGTTTGTCCCCAAAGGTTAGGAAGAAAGTCACCATCAACAATAGAGGGTGTAGTTGGAGTCCGAAGTGTAGCAAGGTATACCTTATAAATAACTGTCATCCTTGATTGTATTGTAGTATATAAGACACTTGGTGGCATATCTTTGTGTCATTGTTTGTCTCCCTCTGAACGCCGGTCAAAAGTAACGTCCATGTACCGAAAATACACTGTGGCACTGTTGTTTGGCTAAATACAAGTAAAAAGCCTCAAGCTTTTCTTCATCTATCTCTTGTTTCAGTTACATAGAGTGCCAGAGGTGGTGCATTGGTAAGGGGAATGTAAATATGTGCAGAAATGGAAGAAACACACTCTTATGAAAGCTGGAAACCGTTTTGGAAATTAGCGGCTACGTCTCCAATTTTATGCACAATGAAGAAACTGAATATGAAGCTAAGCATTAGATGTTAGTTGATGCTTATTAAACCACTTCAATTTAACTTTTGTGGAACCTACTTTGTTTTGGCTTCCATTTTGTGACGCTCAATAGGAGCCTGCAGAATGTACAAAGACTTGCTGGCCTCGAGCTGAACTCGCTGTAACAGTCACAAGTGTAGGAGACGATCCGGGTATACTGCGTGAGCGGCTTTTCATCCTTCTCAAATTGTGATGGGCTAACACCCAATGCCGTACTTTGGCAGATGACTCAGAAATAAACTGGAGACCAGTCACGGAAATTATAGGATTTCCCTTTGAGGAGATTCTGACTAGACAAGGCCATATTTGTATCTATCCAAGGAGGAAGGACCATACACGATAGATAAATCTATGAAAAAAGGTTTACGTATTACTGATAACATTCACAAAAGGCCACCATATTACCTTTTGCCCTGAAGAAGTCCGATGGGACGAAACGCATTGGCTACGGTCGCATTTTATTATGAAGAAGAGTTTTTTGAATAAAGAAAATTGGAATAAGACCTGCTGAATGAATCGAATTTTTGTATACAGTACATTGAATAATCTGTTTAACTACAATTTGGAGTGCTGGATCATATTGTTGTTGTGCTATTTGTGGGATATTTTATCCTAGGAGGTTTAAGGGTATTGAGCCTCAGCACCACAGAAGTAAAAACTATACATGACCTAACATAGTGATAGGTGCAGTCAAAATTGCCTCATACCCTTTGCACTGTATTTCTTACAAGTGTATGTGACAAACTGTTGCTATGCTTCATTAGCTGATTTCTTAAGCCAATGCCCATACATGGTTAAATGTTTGATGCTGATCAGTGATTGGATAAATGCTTGGAAACCCCCAATTATTTCACGGGGCAAATGGCTCTCATTGGCTGCATAAGTGCAACAAGTATTGTAACCTGTAAAAGCCTCATGCAACTTCTGTACGGAAAGCTAATCTTGAATAATACTATGCTCCACGCAGCTGCATTACATAAATTTCTTCTTTGAAATCTTTATGCCTGTTTATTTAATCAAATATTAGGCTTCCCCGCAATCATTTTGCAGCTGAAAGCTTAAAACGTTAAAATAGACTGCAAAACACATGGTGAAGTTCCCTCCCTGGAGACTGCTTAATGCTGCTCCAGTACAATCTGTATTGCAAAGTCCAGTATTCATGTGAGTGAGTTTAAGGCTTTTTATGTACAGGAACAGAATCTCTTGACTGAGGAAAGTTCAAACTCTGAGTCTTGATTGGCTTTAATTAGAAAGACTAGAAAGAGGATAGAAAATGTTCATATTTCTAGCTTTAGTTGCATTGGATGTATTGCACTGTGAGGTAAATCGTACTATCACGAGAATTGCTAACCAGCTGAAGTGATTTTCATGTCCATGTCATTTAGGAATTAAAAGTTTTCTGTTTTTTTTTTTACTTTTCAGTGCTTGTTTGCAGTCATGAAGGAAGCAGTCGAAGATGCGGTGGACAAGGGGATCTCCTTTCAGGCTCTCTGGGAGTTCTAGCACATTGGGCATTTAATGCTGGACCGGAAAAAACAAATGGGTATGTTAATTCATGATATTGTGTTAGCTCCTTTATTCCAGAAATGGTTTTTCATGTGTCCTCACAAGTCCAATTTTTTGCCCCTTTGGCACAACCTGTGTACTCCTGCTTCACCATATGGGCCTGCTTTGGAACAGGAGAGCAAGCTACTTAACATTTTGTAATACTCCATCTAACTGTAGGCTCCTTGACTATAGAATATTCCCTAGGCGCCAAACTGGATCCAGAATGTTTTCATAACCACGTTCCAGAGTGACACTAGGTGGCCAGTGAATAAGCACCACCCATGCGCCCTGATGCCAGTTTCTTGCTTGACTCTTTCTTTCGGAGCACTAAATAATTAGAGGCACCAGTATGCAGATCACTAATGTGGGACAGTTTTAAGATGGTAAGAAGACACCATTCCACAGAATGGGGAGGGCAGTGAGGAATGTCTGGTTAGATAGAGTATTCACCAGAAAGAGCATTAATGAAGGTAAGTAAGTTGTACCTCTGATGAATACTTATAACCGCAGATTCCTCACCTTCAGAATAGATACCAAAACAGTACCATCTATAGGTGGAGGGCCTATGGAGTGAGCCCAGACCTAACTGTGTAGACAATAGTGCTTTGTGAATATGTGCACTGACGCCCACATTGTGGCCTGACAGATGTCAAGGACAGGCACTCAGCGTACTAATGCAGTGGTTGCACCCTTTGCCCTGGTAAAATGGGTCTTCACTCCGTCCGGAAGCTGCATTTTACCCAATGAGTAGCAGACCTTAATGCAAAGGACAACCCTCTTGACAGAGTCCTTTTCTGCATTGCCTTACCTTTCTTTGCACCAGAGAACCCCACAAAAAGCTGATCGTCAACTTGATGGGCATTGGTACGCTTAATGTAAAAACTGAGTCCGGCCGATGGAGTCATCTTCGCTTTTAAGGGGTGAGGTGGGACAAACAACATTGGGAGGCTGATGGATTGCCCAACATGAAAAGAAGTCGCAACTTTTGGCAAGAAGGCCGCCCTGGTTCTTAGCACGTTTGTACACAAGGTGGTATGTGGCAGTTGCTTAGAGAGAGCCTTGAGCTCACGCACGCACAAGCGAAAGTGATCCCGACAAGGAAGATAGTCTTTAGAGTCACAAGACACCCCTTGCAGCTGTGCATCTGACCAAATGGCGTACACATGAGTGATGTCAGGGCCAAATTAAGGCCCCACTGTGGCATCACAAACAGTCTGGAGGAATCGTGTATCAAACCTGTAAGAAAACGCATCACGACAGGTGGTTTAAACAAGAATGGCCGGTCTGGTAAATGCAGGAAGGCCAAAAAAAACCTTTAATTGTGTCCACAGCAAGGCCTTCCTGGGTCAACGACAAAGCATATAAAAAAATATCGGACAGTTTGGCTTGCAAAGGGTCTGCACTGCAGACTCAACTTCAAGCCACAAATTAGTCCTAGCGCCCAGTGTAACTAGACTGTGGAAGGGTGCCTGGAAGGCAGGATGACATCCACAACTTTGTTTGGCTAATCAAACACAGTCAACTGTTGCCACTCAATCTCCATGCAGGCAGCTGTAGATTGCACAGGTTCAGGTGGAGAACCCTGCCTTAATCGGACGGTAGCCGCACATGCTCAGAAGGTCTGGGATATCACACTCTCCTTGCCCAATCGGGGGCTACTAGGATGACGTGCGTCCATTCTTTCCTGATTTTCTTCAGAACTCTGGGCAGGAGAGGCAGAGGCAGGAACGCATACAGGAGTCCTGTGTTGCACTACAGCCGAAATGCATCTCCGCAGGAACCCCAACACACAAAAGTTGGGCAGGGCCCACTGTGTATTCTCAACAGTGATGAAGATCTAGCCAGGCTTCTCCCCATTGTCGGAAAATGTCCTGTGCCACCTCAGGGTGCAGCCACCATTTATGATCCACCAAGTACTGGTGTACAAGGTCATCTGCCATGGCTATTAATAATCCCTTCAAGTAGTTCACAATCAGGGAGATACCCTAACGTTACAACTAACTCCAAAGACGCAAAACGTCCTGGCAGAGAAACCAGGACCCCATTCCACCCTGCATGTTACAGTACCACACGGTGGTGGTGTTGTCCATGAGAACCAGTACCATCCTCCCCTTGATGGATAGTAAGAACACCTTAAAAACTAGACAAATGGCCAACAACTAAAACAGATTGATAAGGAGCCAGGTTTCCGCCGAAACGCACAGTCCTCTGTTCTCCACCTATGCCTGATGACCTCCCCAACCCAGCAGTGACTCATCCATTAACCATCAGCTATGGGTGTGGAAGGAGGGGTCTGCTGTTTGGTCAGGTTACAGTTGACCAGCCACCACTGCACATCTTGTGTAGTCTCCTTCAACAGCTTAATGGCATCCGACAGGTGTACTTGGTGCTGGGCCCACAGAGACTTCAGATCCTACTGCAGAGCTCGCATATGCCACCTGGCGAAGTGGGCTTGCAGGATGCATGACGGTAACAGGTCAGAAAGTCTCAGATTTTCTCTCACCGAGATCCAGGACTGATGCTGAAGCATCGGATTCATAGCCTGAATGTATTTTTGGTATTTGTTAAGCGCATATATCACCCGCAGGTCTCATAGCGCTAGCTAACTCAGAGAACAGAGAGAACAGGAAGGGGGAGACCGTCTGAGGGGGAAAGAGCTCAAAATAGCCAGGTTTTGCGCGATCTGCGAAATTTCTTATGATCGATTTCCAAGCGAAGATGTAGAGGCAATGTGTTCCATATCACAGGAGCAGTTCTGGAAAAGGATCTGCCACCATTCTTAACTGTGCGGATCTTAGGTACAGTTAGAAGTTGTTTACTGGTGGAGCGGAGGGTTCTTACTGGTTGATGTTTTATTAGTTTCTTGGCTAGATATTGCGGTCCTTTACTGTTGAGGGTTTTGTGTACCAGACAGCATAGTTTAAAGTTGATCCGCTTTCTGATGGGAAGCCAGTGGAGGGTCTTCAGACTGGGAGCCGAGGGCGAGCGGGGGGGGTGGGGAGGTTGAGGACCAGCCTAGCTGCAGTGTTCTGCAGGACCTGAAGCTTAGTTAGATGTTCTCCATTTATGGATGCTAGTAGTGCGTTGCCGTAGTCCAAGCGGCTTATAATTAGTCCCTGCACTAGGGGCATGCGAGAGGATAGAGGGACCCATTTAAAGATTTTTCTGAGGGTGCGCATTAGACCATAGCAGGTGCGAACCACATTGTTAACGTGATCTCACATGGAGAGTTTGTTGTCTATTATCACTCCTAGATTGCGGGCTGCCGTCTTGGGTGACAGGCAGGGTCCTAGGGAGGGCGGCCACCAATCATTGGTCCATAGCTTTTGGGCATCACCAAAGAGCATTATTTCTGTTTTACTTGCGTTAAGTAGGAGATGATTGTTTGTCATCCAGTCATTAACGGCCGTCATGCATTGCTTGAATCTGTATTTAGTATCGGTGGGATCAGGTCCAAGGGTAATTAGCAGTTGGGTGTCATCTGCGTATGATACTGTTCGAAAGCCATAGGCTTTGATTATC
Source organism: Calotriton arnoldi (assembly GCA_963921515.1). Lineage (NCBI taxonomy): Eukaryota > Metazoa > Chordata > Amphibia > Caudata > Salamandridae > Calotriton > Calotriton arnoldi. The sequence goes on from CAWUFW010000699.1 coordinate 1,114,573, forward strand.
TTGGCTAAGGGAGACGCATACAGATTAAAGAGTGTAGGGCTTAGGATAGATCCTTGTGGAACACCCTTGTCAATGGGCAGGCTGCTGGAGGTGAAAGCTCCTATTTGGACTTTGGATGTTCGGTCTGTCAGGTAACTCTTGAGCCAGCTCAGTGCGGGGCCCTCGACACCAAGCTCCCACAGGCGCTTCAGAAGGATGCAATGGGAGATGGTGTCGAAAGCCGCCGACAGGTCAAGTAAGATCAGGATGGCAGATTGTCTGGCGTCAAGAGAGAGCCTGATGTTATCAACTATCTCCAGTAAGGCCGTTTCGGTGCTATGGAAAGCCCGAAACCCCGATTGAGAGGGTGTTTGGATAGTTGGCTATTGACCAGTGATTCCATGACTTTTCCAAACAGGGGTAAGAGAGAGATTGGCCGGTAGTTGGAAAGCTGTTCAGGGTCGGCGGTAGGCTTTTTTAGGATGGGTCTGACTATGGCCTCTTTCCAGGGTAGAAGAAAGGCCCTGAACTACACCGTGTCCAAGACCGCTCATGTAAAAGGAAGTCTCTGTGAAGGAGTCAAGTGTGATTTTGGCTCATTGATTAAGGACCCCAACGATGTCGGGAAGTTTACTGCCGTCTGGAGGTGGTCCACGACAGACTGTGGCAATCCTGTCTTCAAAAGCCAGTCATCGCAGTAGGGGAAAAATGCAATCTTACAACCTCCAAAAATAGGCAGCAACCATTGTCATCACTTTCGTGAACACCCGAGGGGCACTGGTGAAGCCGAACGGGAGCATGACAAACTGAAAATGCTATTGGTCAACCTTTAGCAACAACCACCCCTATTTCCGACTCCGAAACCCTGTTGATGGCTCCTTTTGGACGGTAGAGCTCGCACCACTTGCAGTAAGATGGATAGATGCTCCTCTGAGAGCCACTCTGATGTGGGAGTAATCTGCAGCGGGTCGGAAAGAAACAGAAGGGCATAGCCCTGTCACCTATCTGGAGCACCCTTCTGTCGCATGTGATGGATTGCCATCTTGGGAGAAAGTGTTGCATCCTTCCTCCCACAGGCAGTTGTGTGCCGCTAGGGATGAACTAAAGCATCTTGGATGCTGATGCTGTAGGAAGGGGGACTGGGCCCATCAATGTCCCTGGTGACCTGTGCGTTGCCTGCCTGATCTTCGTCCTCATCCACAAAAATCTGGGGTGACTGAAGTGGGGGTAGAGACACTGGTATTGCCTGTACACCAACCCACTGGAGTAGCTGCAAAGAAACAGAAACTGATGGGGGAAACTGTCTCACAGGGGTCGAAAGGCCCAAACAATATGCCATGGCCTGACTTTCCTTAAAGGTTTCTAAGGTGGAGACAGCATTTTTCCCTAAAAGGCGGGATCCATCAAAAGGTATATCCATAAGGGATGCAACACACTAACCTTAGGAAATCCCAGGGGAGGGAACTAGAGGCGTGGGGCACCCGGAGCAAGCTAGCCTCCAGCCTAGCATGAACACACAACAGAAGCTGCTCCAAGTACAGTGACCGAAACTTAGGAAATGTTAAGTTGAGAGAGAGCTGGCATCTCACAAAAAGTGAAGGACTGTCCTCACACACCACCTGGTGTCATGCTTCATCATCGGCAGTCCTCGCTCTCTAGAAACTTGGTTTGGTAGAGAGCGGGCCTACACCTGGAGACAGGGAGGCACTTCTAAAACTAAGTGGGGGCCCGTGAACGTGAGTGAGTTTTAAAAATCAGTATAATCGCCAGAATGCATTTATTCAGATAGGAAATTATATGATATTAAAAAATACAAGAACGGTGAGAAGGGGAGTAACTGCCCCATCACCGTAGTGGTTAATTTTGTCGACATGTTTCTGCCTATGTGGCCCTTAGGGTCTGCGGCATTCATCAGGACGGAAAAATGAAAGAGGGCTCCTATCTTACCAAACTATTAGTATGAAGTTACCACTGGGTAGGTTGACCTATGTCATACTCTACCCAAGTTGATTTCTTGAAACCTGTAAGGGTGATAGAGAAGAGAGATTGCCATCAAAAGTATTCGGTTACAAGAAAAAGAATGCTCCACATGCATCATTAATACATATAGTGGCTATTTGTGTGTAACACGTGTCACTGCAAATGTGGAACACACACAATATCATAAAGCCCTGGATGTGAGACCAGCTCACCATCTTACCCTGGTCAAGCTTCCTACGCTCCCCATGGGAGGAGAGTGAAGGAGAGACCCCTTTTTTAGGTGGAAAAAATGTAAAGGTATTCCACCCGTTTGCATTCATACTGTCATTCACGCTCTTACTACATCAAGGTGCGTCTCTCGCCGTGATCCTAGATGTGTCTGCTCTTCATCCCCGAAGTAGAATGAGCAGTGTAAAATTCAGGCTTTAAATAGTGCACTTAATGAGTAACCGCCGTAAATTGGATGCACGTGTGCCCGTGATTTGTTATTGGAAAGGTTTCCGTAGTCTGAAACGGGCCCCTTTTACCTATTCTCTGAGTGCCAGATCATTGCGTCAGCCGGAAGGGAAAATTGAAAAGAATCTGTGCTGCAGCCGAACACCTGGAGATTCCCGTGTCACGGTGAGTGCAGCCTGACCTCGCCTGGATCGCGCGTCAGCAGTGAGAGCGGGGCGGTGCTGCATCTGTGTACGCGTGCGTGCTCCGGCTCTCCCCGTAGGATATCTATGCTGAGTGCCTCGCATGTGAACCCTGGTTTATTCAAGGGGCGCGCTGGTGTTAAAAAATGTCACATGCGATTATTTTTAATGAGAAGTGACGATACGGTTTCAGATGCAAGAATAATATTGTTTCAAAATAAAAACACGGACCCAAAGTTAGGGATTCAGTGTTCTATAGGTGCTGTATCTATATTTCTAGAGAGGGTAGATATTGGTGTCATTATTAGAAACGCAGGCCAGAGAGGGATTCCGTTTTTTTGTTTTTTAATTCCCTGTAAACATATCACCAAGCTTATTCCTGTACATCGTTCACGTGGTTGAGAGGACGAGATCCACTGTTCCTATCCAGGACAGAGTAATCAGAATGGGGGTTGGATAATCAGAATGGTTGCCATAATGAGATAGTGGCTAAATGCTGATTCTGAGAGTCACCATTAGGGCCTGAGTAGATTTTTAATCTAGACAAGAAAAAATATATACAAGAAATATACATATGATTCCAGGATGGATTTAAAGAATGTTGGGCATAAGGACAAATGAGTTAAGTTTTTGTTGTCTACTCAGGTCGGTCCTAATGGTCATCATAATGTGTGAATAAATCATCTCCAGGTGGTGGTAAACTGTGGTCCGAATGGGAACCAAAAGATGATGGATCCTCTGAGGACGGCTTTGTAGTAGTGGGAGTATATTGTTTGAATCAGGCTGTACAGGAACCAGGTGCGCTATAGGGGGAGTAAGAGCATGACCTCAGTCTGGGTCAAGACTGATTCGGCTTGGGCTCAGACATCGGAGTCAGCATGGGATCCCTCTCTGGCGACATCTGGACCAGTGTCAATCAAAGAGGGACCAACGCAGGTCTTGGAGCCAGAATGGAAGTCAGGACCGGAGTGGTTGCAGCACCCAAAATGAGTTCTAGGGGCTCAGACTACACTGAGGATGGATCTGCTGGCTGCAATCCAAGTGAAGGCCCCTGCAGATCCTTTGGAGCTCAAAAGTATGCCAGAGGGAGCTGGGAGAGTGAGAAATCGGGTTGTTGCTTGAGTAGGGTTTCGCCCACTCAACCAACAGCCTCAATCCCTGTCAGGGTGAACCACAAAAAGTCACTAAATTAATCAGTTCCTAACCCTGTGGTAGCTCGGCACAGAAGCAGTCAGGCTTGACTTCGAGGCAATGTGTAAAGTTTTTATGCAGCTCACAAACAGTAATAAAGTGGAAACACAATGCAAGAAAAATCCCACACCAATTTAGAAATATACAGTAAATGTTATTAAATCATTTGACACCAAAATTATAAAAATCCAATTAGTAGAACCGGATATTTGCAATTTTGAAGGTTTAGGTGAAAATAATGCTTAAAAGTACAAAGTGCCAGCTGTGGTTATCTGGTCATGCCGGATCAGGACAAAGTCACAAGTTCAGGCCGAACCGCAATGGAGCGCGGGCTGCAAACAGAGACCAGTAGTGGGTTGTTGTTGATGTGGGGTTCTGAGATGTGGTTGGAGGGCCTGCTTTGAGATGTGTCAAGCAGCGTCGGTTCCAAAGAGCGATGTGGTGTCCTGTGTTGAGCTGCATCGCTCTGTATCAGCTGTGAAGAAGAGCTGCAAGGTGAGGTCTGATGAAAAGCTGCGAGTGCCATGATGCAAGGTCCTGCATTGGTTTGCGTCACACTGCATCTGTTCTGATGGGGACCACAGCTAGGCTGGCAGAGCACCTTTAATCCCACTTCCAATGGTCCAGGACTGGGGATGCACCGCTTAGGGGGTGGGGGTGTCAGGACACTAAGTGGGCAGAGTCCAGGGGCTGGGTTGGAGCCTTTTCTGTCCTTGGAGGCCAGTCAACTAGCACTTGGAGTCACTGTGGTGGTCCTGGGTCCAAGGTACAGGTCCAGTCCTTCCTATACAGGTAGAAGGGCAGCAGGGCAGTCCTTCTTGCAGCATAGCAGTCCTTCTCCTGAGTATGCCACAGGTCCAGAATTGATCTGAAGAGTGGGTCTTAGGGTCGAATATGTATACCTGGTGCTCACATTGAAGTGGGAGAAGCTTCTGGAGTTTCCCCCTTCTGAGGTTTTTGGACTTTCCTACCTCCCTGCCCTAGCCCCAGTCTGCCTTGGGGCAGCATAGGCTGGTGGGAAGTCCTTTGACTGTAAACTGAGCCAGTGCCTTTGAAGTACAGGTGTAGTAGGTGACAGCCCTGCTCCCCCATTAAGTCAGAAATGGCCAATCCCCTCAAAACCCAGACCCTCTACTGTGATGCTGTCTGGGAGGAATACACAAAGGCTAACTACGCCTAGTCATGTGACCCAGGAACAGGATTCAGGCACCACCAAATGGTTAGGGCATAAAATATAACAACTTTCTAAAAGTGCCATTTTGTGTATTGTGACTTAAAATTCCACTTTAGCATTAAAAAGCATTTTAAATTACAATTTCTCAGACACCAAACTTGACTTTCCTACCTGCTCCCAGTGGTTAGCACTTATTAAATGTAATAAGGTAACCCAATGTTATCCTATAGAAGAGGTAGGTCTCACAGTAGTGAAAAACATTTGTTTGACTTTTTCACTACCAGGACATGTAAAACTTAAAAGTACATGTCCAGCCTTTTAATTACTATGCAGCCTGACCTATAGGCTGTTTAGGGCCTACCTTAGGGGTGACATTTATGTAATAAAAAGGGAGTTTAGGGCTTGGCTAGGGGATTATATTGCCAAGCCAAATTGGCAGTTTAAAACTGCTAACAGGTTGCAATCGAGGGCCTGTATTAAGGGGCTACTCCAGGGTGGCACAAGCTGCACTAATAACATTTAATTTACCAGCCCTGGGTATAGGCTAAACTACTTTACTAGGGACTCACTTTTGTAAGCTAAATATGCCAATCAGGTGTGAGTCCTGCAGAAATCCGAATGACTCCATACCCAACTGAAAGCACCTGTACCCGACTATTTATCACAAAATACATTTATTAGGGGGGTGTAACACCCCAAACACCCCCCTGAAGCCATGCCGTTGAGCGCAAGCACTTTAACTCTGGTTAGCAGTGGCAAAGTGCACAGAGCTCTAAGGCCAACAAAAATGAATTCAGCAACTGTAGGAGTGGTGAAGGCTAACAGTTTAAGGGAAGACCACCCTAAGGCTGACAGGTCCAACAGAGTGCCAAAAATATGCTGTAGGGCCTCCTAAATGGCCTCGACCTGCTGAGGCGTCGTAGACAGCCCTGGGAACACTGGGTGCATTGAATAAATTGCAGAATCTGATCCTCGATCAGGAACTAAATCAATTGTCACCTTGACGCCTTTGCGTCTTCTCTGTAGATAGAGAGTGGCAGGGTGGCGGTTGAGTCCAGCTTTGTCGTCTTATGCTTCCTCTTCCAATTGGCCTTTGATTTACTGGATGACGTCCACTACAAAGAAGTCCTGTACCGGGATCCTCTGTGATAGCGGATCAGTGCCCTCAACTTGGAGTGGGACTGAAGTGAGGTCTGTGACTTCCTCCCAAGTTCGGTGACATACATATTTACTGCACGATCGTGCATCACATTTCGGGGCATGAGGGCACACATCTTCATTGCATGACTTGGAGTCGTGCCCCAAGCCCAGACACCGAAGGCAGGTCCGTTATCGACATCTGTTTTCTACAATATCGCCATATAGCTATAGGTGGGGATATCTAAAGAAAACAGTGTAGGTGTGAACTTCATAACTTAAATATAGGGGCATATTAGCAAGACCCACGTTAAAATTATCGCCGTTTTAGCGGCAGGAAACTGCCGCTAAAACGGCGATAATGGGCTTGCTAATATGCGTTATAGAATTCCAATAGAAGCCCAGGTTAGATGTGCAGGACATCTAACCTGGGCTTCTATTGGAATTCCATATCGCATATTAGCAAGCCCATTATCGCCGTTTTAGTGGCAGTTTCCTGCCGCTAAAACGGCGATAATTTTAACGTGGGTCTTGCTAATATGCCCCATAGTTTCTTGTGCTGCTCTTACTTACCTTTGGTAACGCTTTTTCTGGTAGAGACTGTATCAAACCACAGATTCCTCACCTTAGGATATTCCCCAGGAATCAGACCAGATCGGGAAAACGCTGAGCTGTACCTCTGCACACCGGTAGGTGGTGTGCTACTGCTCTGTGTCAACGTCAAAAGTGATGTGTGTGATGCTTATATTGGTGCCACCTTGGCACGCAGAGTTCAGTTAATTTCTTTCCACACCAACAGCGTGGATCCGGAGAGCTACCTTAGTCATTTTCTTTCCCACTTTTTGTCAACTTTTTTAGAGCCTTGCTCCCAGTGTGCTAGAGATATGTCTACCAACAAACCCATGGGGTTTAAACCATGTGAAGAATGTCACATACAGATGTCTGTCTCTGTTCCACAGTTGGTTTGCCTGCTGTGGGGGCCACTACCCCATGGCTTGCGTCGACTGCAAGTCCATGCATCAGATTGGGATTTTGAGCGAGCGTTTCAAGAGTCAGGTCACTGCCAGATCCCTGAGCCTTTCCCTTCTGCAGATAGAAGTTTATCAAAAATAACATATTTTTCGATTCCATGTTTCTCAAAGAAATGTGTGATTAAATCGGCACCTCTGCAAACATTTTATGAAGGTTTATAAATTACATGATTTGTAATCCCACAAAATATCAGTGCATCATCTGACCCTTCTTTTTAAGAACATTAAAGCTGAACCACAGATTTGTTTTTACCTTGAAATACATTACATTAAGAATTGTGTATCATATTGATCTTTTTGTGTGGTCGGTCTTCATCTGCTGTGGGACAGCAGCATGGCTTGGTCAGTCATAAATTATCCAGCCTTCTCTCTCCTGTCTCCTTCCTATCTCAGTTTTCTTCAATAATCTTGTTTGTGCTGCAGTCTAATCTCTGGCCTTTCAACTGTGGTGTACATCAGGGAGGTCTCAAACTTCAACTATCAATGTGGTTTCCAAATGGATTTCAGAGAATAAGTGAACAAAGACTACATTAATTATGCTCTAATTAACAAAAAGGAGATCATTATCTGTAACACAGTACCTTACCTTTTGGCTCAGAAACAGGCAGCTCTGGAGGTAATGGGTGCTGTATGTGACTGAGCTATGAGGGACTTGTGCAGGACTCATCGAAAATAGAAGCACTTCTCCAGCCCTGAGGGAAGCCTGCACTGCTGGTCATATTGTTTGAGATGTCAGATATGTTTAACCAAACTCCCAATATTAGGCTACATCCCAGCTTTGTGTGGAAGGAAATCACAAGAACAAAACCATACCCTGCTCTTTCATGCAGCTTGATCCCAATACCATCATGTATATTCAATCCTGTAATCTGTTCTCCTACAAATCTGTAGGTGTAACATAATTACTTAATCCTACAGATTCATATATAACATTTGGTTAGATCCTCCTTCCTGATCAAATTGACAGCATTTTCAAGTGAACGGTCTCGTCTAACTGTTAATATTGCCTTAAATATATAGCTAACAAGATCTTTGGTTCGCAATACTTTTTATTGGGTTTTTATAATCCTACAGATAATATAAAGAACAACACAAACCTTACTGCACATACATCTTCCGGCAAGCAGTTGGTGCCTTGAAACATGAAAAGGGTTTTATCCATCAAGGTGTCTGCCCGTGTGAGCCATACATTTCCCCCAGATTTTCTCATATTTCTCTGGGCAACCGCGTGATTTGTATATGGGTGTTTCTGCCAGGGCACAGTAGTCCATCTCACGTGTCCATTCATCATTATGCGGGGTCTGCGCAGAGCACCATTGTCATGCAATATCCTATTTGCCTATGAGGAATCCCATGGCAACTAATGATCTCACATACCGGCTCCCTCCCCATTCATCCATCAGCCCTAGTAAAATCAACTTCAGTTCGGGTGTTATTGTCCTTGTAGTTGTGAGAGTGTGGTTCAAATGTTCTGCCAGTAGTTTTGTATATCGGGGCACTTGCATGTTGTGTGGTAGAAGGTGCCCAGGACTTGTTGACATCTCAGGCACCGTGGATCTGAGTTGCCCTTCATCCTATGTAGCCGTGTGGGGCTATAATAAACACGATGTAGATATTTAAGTTGAATGAACTGCAGTTTAGCAGGTATTGCCAGTACTCTAGGATCTAGGAACCATCCGGGCCTCCACCCAGTCCTCCTCCCCCAGGGGACCCACATTGCATTGCCATCTGTCCTGCAATGCCGTGGTTTGGGGGCATTATTTACAAGGATACAATGTAGAGATGCGTTTCCTGCCCATTTGTGACTCCATGACGTGCTTCCAGGGGATTGCATTGTGGGAGTGTGTGCTCGGAATCCAGGGAAGCCTCAAGTGCATGGCACAGTTGCAGATATCAATAAAATTGTGACTTGTGCATGGAATAGGTGTTGGCTAGGTGCTAGAATGTGCACATAGAGTTGCCCTCCCAGACATTCCCCCAGTTTGGATATACCAATGGTGTCTCACATGCGAAAACCCCCAAGTGCCACTGTGTGCTTAACCCAGCTCCCGACCCACAGAGATGTTACAGCTGTCGAGACACTATGCCACCTGATCCATTTCAGTGCCTGATGCCAACCTGTAAAAGTTGTTTGCATTGCAGGTCGGAAGGATGAGGGACAAAGCGTCCCAAAGCATTGCAGAGAGTTGTGGAAACTTGCAGCGGGAGACACTTATGTTGGAGGATGGCCGTCCCACAGGACGTTAAGGTGTGGCTGGCGCGATATGCTCTAGTTTAACGACTGCGCTGTAAGAAAAGACAGTTCTTGCCTAGCAGGTGTGTTTCTTGCAGTAACACTACAAGTAGCACTTTAGCTACTGAAATACTGCCCCCTTTTAGTCTCGTTATTAAGGTCATATACATTCCATGTGAGTGCAGTGACTCGTTCAGGGGTGCTCATCTTGAGGGTTGAAAGAAGGTGTGGGCAAGGTATGTGTGGTGGAGTTGTGCAGTGTGTGGATTATACAAGAACCAATCCTAACTAAACAAAAACAACTATAACAATTCAAATGTAACAATGTCCCAACCCCCCTGTAAAAGAAACACCCCCTCCTTACACTTCCACCCCGAAGCATCTGTCACCCTCCCTTAACCATAGAACAAGTGGGGGTTCAGTAACGTGGGTCCAACCCTGGCCAGTCCAGACTGATAATACATAAAGAATATAATGGTGCTGACGAAGAGTTCAGATAGAGTTGCTGGTTCAGTCATTCTGCAGTGTGGCAGACCTGCTGTAGCGTGGATCCGGATGGCGATAGGGTGACTCTGCACGCATTGAGTCCAAGGGAAGCGCCTGGACGACATCGTCCCGCTCAGAGTCGGATGTAATCTAGAGCAGGAGCCCCAGCGCCTCCATCTTGTTGATCTCCTGCGGCCCCTCGGGTAGCTGGTTTTAGCTTTATATCACAGAGCAGCATTTTCCCCCCATGGTGGTTGCGGGTTACTCGACATGGAAGGCTACTCTGTTGTTCATGTCTAGGCTGTCTCCGGGGTCTCAAAGAAGAAATACTTGGAGTTGTGGATCACTTTAAGCCTTGCCGGGAAGAGGAGCATGTATTGAAGGCCATGGGCTCTGAGGTGTTGTTTAACCTTCTTGTACGATTTCCATAGCTGTTGGGCCAGGAAGGTGTAATACCGGAAGACCATAATACAGCCTGATTACAATCCGAGGTCCCCCAACCTGCACCCCTCCTGACTATTGCGTTTCTGTACTTCAAGAACTTGGCAATCACTGGGCAAGGAGGTGCCCCCGGAGGAGATTTTTGCAACAAGGAGCGGTGGGCCCTCTCCACTACAAAGCAATTGGAAAGTGTTGATGCAGGCATCCAAGAAACAATCAGGCCTCCAGAAAGCACTCTGGGATAGTCCCTCCACTTCTTCTGGAATCCTGATAAAGTGAAGATTACACCTGCAGGCTCTGTCCTTGACATCCTCCACTCGGGCTACCAGAAGTTTGGATGCTCGCGAGACCATTGTTTGAAGTTCCTTCAGTGTATACTCCAGTTCTTATACGTGACCCTTGGTCTCGGTTACTCTGTCTGCCACCCCACATAACTCCTGTCTAGGAAAGTGATCTCAACGCCTACTTCGCCAATTTTCGACTGCATCGCCGTATTGGAGTCTTGAATAGCCTGCAGTACAACATCTGCGCTGGAGGAGCACTCAGGTGTTTTTAGAGTGGCGTGGTAGTTCATGAGCCCTTTGGAACCCTGTTGCTGGCACCGTGTATTTGTCTGTCTTGGCCTGATTCTGGGAGGGCTGAGACCTGTCTCGGCCCATGCTGTTAGCAGACTCCCTTTCCTTCCGTGCGGGGTTGGGGTCCTAAGTAGTGGAATGCCCCTCTGTAATGACAGTAGGGAGCAGCGATGTGATGAGTGCCAAAGGCCGTGCATGGGAGCACCCAGCTCCTGGTCTGTTTGCCTTAGGGCAGCACAAGCAGCCAGTACCTCCAGGGTTAGCTGTAACAGTAAAGAGATGAAGGTCCAAGTGGGGGGAGCCCCTCCATGATCTCTCCCCCCACCTTCAGTGAGGCCTGGTCCCCTTGTCTAAATTAGCACAGCGGTGTGGGGTCCATCTGCGATGAGGTCATACCTCGCAGGCCAACTTACCCATGGGGAAGCACAAGCAGCCAGCGCCCCAGGAGGTGAGTGGGGGGGCCTGACTCTGAGGAGGGCATCCCTGTGAAGGGAGGACTACTTGGCGGCCAGGAAGAGTGCCGCCAACGGCCCACGGCCATACCCCGAGCCCTGGGTGCCTGAGCTGCTCGGCCAGGCCCGTCTGTGACGGGAGCATCCACCGATCCCCTCAGGGCATGATTGCCTGCAGAGACCCCCTTACTGCTGGCATCAGTCACAGGTTGGGGGGAAGGACCCCAGCACAGACCACCAGCAACTTCAGCGTTGCAGCAGCCAGGATCGGCACGAAGGCGGGAGCAGGCCGCACTGTCGCAGGCAAGCGCGGTGGTCCCTTTCAGCAGCAAGCAGCACCCTGCCGCAGTCACAAGCTAGGAAGGCACCTCATGTGCATTGGCTGGGGGCAGCAGGACTTGTCAGCACCAGGATGCGGCATGATCCAGATTGGCAGACGGAGTGCTCTTAGAAGAACAACCGCCATCTTGGGTGGCCCGGCCACGCCCCTATAGCTAACTATATCAATCTTGAGTAAAGAGAAACATTTTTAGACTGCAAGGCAGAATAAACCTGATTTAGTCAATATTTAAGTTTAATTTGCGGTTCTAAAGGGTGTCCGATATTGTTTTTGAAAATAAATGTTTTTAAACACAAGCCGCCATCATATATGGAATTATAGATAGGTAAGTTCCAAGTGACAACATAATTTATGATGTTACTCGGAACCCCCTTGTAGAAAACGTGTTATTGCTAGCTAGCAATGTACAGACCTTCAACAGTCCAAGAAGGCACCACTTGGTGGCGCATGAGTGCCATCTGCATTCCAACAACTCCCTCGTGTCCCTGAATACCCATGGAAATTGGTAGCTTTCCACTCTGACGTCAGATAACTGGGTTTCAAAACAAGCTTTCTTGCGAATGACTCTCAATGAAAGCCATATAACAGCATGTCTTGCATACTTTTGAGTTGAATATTTTTAGAGCATTTGATTGAAATTTTGTTCTATTGAACTATTGTGATATTCCAATATTTTATTTTGAATTTTAAGTACCTGTGCTTGAGAAAATCTCTGTGAGAAGATGTGTGTAGTGCTGTACTATCACAAGTGGCCATATTGGAAAAAAACAGAGGACCTACACTGTGTTATGTTTATTCACATCTTGTTTATCTTTTTCTAGGTTAAATCCTTTTCTAGTTGCTGCCTTTGGTGCTTGCTCTCTTACCAGGCAATGTAACAACCAAGCTTTCCAAAAATATGGACGTTCGATGACCACAACAGATATGATTGCAGAAATTGGAAGCGCTTTCAATAAGCTTTTTGAAACTTGACTCCCAGAAATGACATTTTGAAAAGAAGACGCAGCAATGATACATCATTGAAGTGCTGTGGCAGCACATGTGAAATATAATTATTTTTTTTCATTGTAGAGAGCATAATATGAAATGTAGATATTTTTTTAAAGTTTGATATATAAAATGTTTTGGTTGGAAGCGAAAGATGAGATTAAAAGCCTGTATTATAATAAAATTATTCACAAAATATGCTTTGCTGTCCTTATTTAAGTAGTGGTAAGTAAAGCTTGTATACTCTTAGATTCTTTTCTTTGGTGCACACCAGACACTGTTTTCATCTATACATTCTTTCTGATAGAGCCTTCCAACTGCAAATACCTCACCTTTTGACTATTCCTCAGTCGTCGGACTAGATCTAGAAACTTTTCAGCAGTACCTCTCTGCCTGGTTCAACACAACTGTTCTCCTCTGGAAATTATGTGTAAGGCCTATATAGGTGCCACTCCTGCACGCTGACGTCCGTTCCTTTCTGTCCACGCCACCAGATGCGTTCTGGAGTGACTTCTCGTCTCTTTGAGACAGTGTCTATACCAAAATCTTTCAGTGAGCAAGGGAAATGTCATGTACCAAAAAGGCAGAATTCAAACCCCATAAGGACTGTTACAAGCAGATGTCTGTGACAGCTCCTCACCAAGTTTGCCTGGGGTCAAGCAACAACTTATGAGGTTTGCAGTGACCGCGCATCGATAAACCCAAAGGCCATACACGACCATGAGGTGAAGCTCTACGTCACCAAACAGAAGACTCCATGTCATGACCGGTCATGCCCTCGTCGGTCTTGGTCCCATTCCTGGCCTAGGAGCCACAGGAGTCAATACTGCAGTAGATCATCTCTGAACTTCAAATCTTCGGCTAAGTCAAAGAAGTCGGGTATCAGAGCGCTTTACATAGCACCAGTTGCGTTACATGAGGACACATTCATTTTTTGTTAGGCACGGGGAGATTAAGTGATTTGCCCAGAATCACAGGATGTTCAGCGTCATTGCCGAGACTCGAACCCAGTTCCCCAGATTCGCGGTCGACTGCCCTAGCCGTTAGGCCAACTCCTCTCCCCTGTTCTGGAATCTATTCAAAAGGTGAGGAATCTGCCGTTAGAAGTCTCTATCAGAAGAACAAGTTACTTACCTTTGGTAATGCTCTTTCTAGTAGAGAGACTATCTAACTGTGGATTCCTCACTGACCTTTCCATCCTCACTGTTCTGTGAAATGGGCACTATCCAATGATAAGATACAAGGGCAGGAATCTGCATAGTGGTCGAAGAAAATTTGATGTTTGGGCTGCTTCTGGGTTTGCTGATAGCAGTGGCGGTTGGTGACCTTTAAAAGTGGGGGGGGGGGGGAATTTTGGTTCCAATTCCAATGAGTTTCTTGAATGGTTCTCTCACATTTTCTTGCACTAAGGGCCTCATTTGCAAAGATTTGACGTAGGGCAGTGCCGCAAGTCTTTTGGCTGTGCTGCCCTACACCAAATCGAAAGGGCAGGAATGCACTGCATCTACGAGATATGGTGCATTCCTGTCCTTTCAGCCAGCCCCCGGCACACAGTTTGGTGTCTAGCGCCAACACAGGCACCCTGGTTCTGCGTTGTAGGCAGGATAATTTTTGTGCAGGGAGGGACACCTTCCTGCACAAAAAACAATCAATGGAGGCTTTGCCTGTGTTCCATGTGTGGTGCAGAATGCAGCACACATGAAAAGAGGAAAAAACTAGGAGAAATGAAAACATTTCTCCTTGTTACGCCTGCTCTGGAGAGGTGTAAGGTTTTGGCACTGCCCCAGGTTCAGCATCAAAATCCATGGGTGTTGCGTGGGAAGACCCACCGCAATGCCCATGGTACGCCTCCTTGACACATAGTAAGACGCAGCGCTTTGTGCTGCCTTGTCTTACTCCATACCCATGAGGCAATGCAAATCCACGAAGGGTGGTTTTGCGTCACCTAATAGATATGATTGAGAGGCCTGCGCCACCGGAGTGTCTAAAAGTGACGCTCCAGTGGCACAGACCTATTGTAAATAACCTCCTGAGTTTACTGTCTCACTGTCTCACTAATTCACGCAGTGTCTCTCATTCTACTCTGACCGACTGTCTCACTCAGTTAGATTACTGTCTTACTGTGCCTCCCACGTAGTAACACTCAGTTACTCTCTGTCATTCTCCCTTACTCACATTCTCAAAAATACTCGTCCTTACTGTCACATATTCTCACTCTTACTCCTTCACTGACTCTCTCACACACAGTCACAGTCATTTTCACAGTGCTGGAATGGCACAGACATGCATCTACCCTGCCTTTCACTCATCCATCCATTGTTTTACTCATCCTTCTTTACATACATACTTTCACTCATCCATCCTTTTGTTCATCAATCCATATTTTCACTCCATCCACTCATCCATCCTTTTACACTTCCACTCCTCCATCCTTTCACACATTCTTCCATCCATCCTTTCTCATCATCCATCCATCCATCCTCCCTTCCATTCTTACATCCATCCTTTCACTCATTCATCCATGCACTTATCCATCAACCATTTCATCCATCCTTCCTTTCACGCATGCACTCACCCTCCCAAGTTCATTATGAGCCTTTGTCTTCCAAGCAACAGACAGAAGAGGCCCATCAAGAACCCGACTCCCTCTGTAGCTGCTAAAGCAGGGAGGGGTGACGATGCCCCTGATACAGAGGCTTAACTGCACACTTACCTCTTAGTCCACTAGTGCATAGTGCAATTGTTGTCCGCAGCTGGTTCCTTTCATCTCTTGGGTCTCTATGGAGTCAAGATAAGGAGCACTCTGTGTGTTCAGCTCCATAATGTTTTTTCCAAAGTGAAACCAAATGCAGTACTTTACACGTGTTACTGCCAGGAGAGAAGCCCCCTGCACACCTCCTACAGCCTGCCCCTCTGTGATAATCAACAAATTGTTGCCACCCATTTCCTCCTTGTCCTCATCGGCCTGCCACACCTGTTGAAGGGCATGGAGTTTTGTAACTCCTCACAGGGCCACTGTTCATGCACCCCAAAAGCAACCAGATCCATGGCATTCTAATTCAGCAGTCCCTCTCATGTGATGTCACTGCTGTACCTTGTGCCTGCAGGTCTAAGAAAACCTTACCCGGCTGGCGCTTGCGCAGTAGGACATCTGCAAAGTTCACTAGAGTTCACCTGGGAGATTAAGCACACGGAGCAGTAATTTCTTTTCAGCTGCTCTGTTAATTTTCTCTGTTCTTGCCTCTTTCCAACGGGTGGCAGGACAATGCCCTTTTTGCCCATGAACACCAGTCACCCCTGGCTGATATCCTCGAAAGCAACTTACATCAGTACATGGGAGTGTTGCCTACATGGGCCCCGAATGTCATGTCTGTAGGGGAACGGGTACCACTCAAACTTTTCCAGATCCAGACGGGCATTTCCATTACGGAGCAGCTTCTACAAGCGGATCCTCGTCCCTGCCTTTCATAAACAAAGCTGCTGGTCGAGTGCTACTCACCTGGTGGACAACCTTTGGAGCAGAATATATATATATATATATTTATATATACAGAAATTTACACTGTATAATAAAATGTGCCTAAGAAGGGTACATATAAACAGCCACAACATCGGTCATGGGCCGAAGATGGAACAACGGCGAGCTGGCAACCAGCCACATAGCCCCATATAAAAGGAATAGAGGGGGTGGAATACACACACCCCAGAAAACAAAGTAAGCAGACAGAAAATAACACTACCGACTAAACGGTTACGATTAGGCAGCCGAGAGACAGTTGAGAAGAAAACAGCAGGGGAGAAACAATCCCGCTAGAATAGAAAAATAAAGACTACTATAGAGGACTGCAAAAAGGGTCGAGTTGAACAAGACCAACACAGGGGAGGCTTATTAAGATAACTGGTCCCCATCTTAAAAGAAAGAATAATAGAGGGAGAAGAGACCCTGCTGAAGCAGCGGACAAGACGGAGGAAACAGTATGGAAAGAACAACACCACAAGTGAAGGTCAAAACCAAAGAACCAGTGTAAAGAACTGAAGTACCAGATGGAGAGGCAGTGCCTACAGCCCAACAAGCGTGGAGGCCAGAAGCAAAAAGAAAGTGCCCGTTTCCACGGGATGACCTGTGCCTGGAAACCAAGCCATGTAACATCTTGAGTAAGGATCCTGACGTCACCCAAAATCGTATTTGGTATGCTCATTAGTTCAAGGGAGAACAAACCAACCCCCCCAAGAGTTTGGACTTATATCCGCGCTCGCGAGAAGTGAAGGAAACTTCCTGGAAAACAATCCCAAGGGATCACCAACCTCCGTACGAACCAACCCAGAGTGGGTGGTCAAGGAACCCATGTTTGAAAAGAAACAAAAGTTGAAAAATGACCATAAACCCCAAAACGGGGTAGAAGGCACATCTGAAGAACAGCGAGGTCAGTAACCAAAAGCTGGGGTTGGTATCGGAGGTGTCATGGAAACATCTTCAACAAGCACAAAAACATAGTCCAAAAGCAACAGCAGCTTCACACAGAGCAGAAGCAGATTAAAACAGGCCATGCAGTGGCATTGAAGAGAAAGGGTCAGCAGAGTAGGCCATCCATGCCAAGATATGGACAAGGTACATCCGCAAGGAACCTAAAGAGAGAAATAGAAAGGGCAGGAGTCTGTCTTGCCCATATGTAGCGAGAACTAGCACAAGAAGTGCTAACGCTTGAAGAGAGTAAAGCAGGAACACCACCTAGGTCAGGACCAGATGGTGCACCTTAGGCCAAGAACCATGCAGCTTCCCTTGCGTCTGCTAGGAAAGAAGGGCACCAGATAGAGTGGAAGGAAAGAACCCCCTGGCTAGTGTAGAGAAACACTCCAAAAAACAGGGGGTGTGGGGGACGCGCAGGAGCAAGAAGAACCCCCATCATGCACCATCTTCTGCTTGCACCGTCGCACCAAAGCACGGCATGTGGAGTATCCTATAAGGAGTACTATTGTGTCAGAAACATTTGGAGGATTGCCTGTAAGGCATACAGATGAAGTACCCTGTAGGACAGGGAACAAGGCAACAGTGCAGCTGCACAATACCATGAAAATACCCCAATCAGAACTTGGGTAGAAAGCAAAAGAACACCGTGCAGCCACATGTGTAGAAACCCAACAGGGCCAAAAAATAAGATGCGTCCCCCAAAAAATCAGGGACCACAACCTGTCATTGACAGGGTAAGAATGCAAGAAAAGAAAACCCTGCTCGGGCAGGAGCACAACACCGCATGCCACTCTGAGAAGATGATTGAAAAGAAGAAGCCAACGGGCACCATGCTAGAATGGCTCACATAGAAAAGAAATCAAGGAGACCATCCCTGGACAGACTGAGTACAGGGGAGGGGGAAGAGTTGGGGCAGAACATGATGGTATAGCAAACAGGGCTTCAGATCCATCTGCACCACGACTGTCCCGAAAACAGTGTAAAGCGGAATCAGAGTGAGCGGCAAACAGATGGTGACCATCGAAAAGCATGTCCACCAAGCTGGATTGAACAGCTTCAGAAAAAACACGTGCTTAGCCAGGCATGCCGGCAAAGTGCCACTAACAGAGTCATGGTATGTCTGACAGAATCTGTGGTATCCATACCACATTGAATCAGCAATTTAGCTGTTTGTTGGCCATCCTGGAGTAACTGGGTAAGGGCGGCCCGGGCCTCGTCCGGGAGCGAGGGACAAAGGCACGAGACCGAATCACACAACACGTGAGAAAAATGGCCCAGAACACAAGCGGTATTAAGTGAGCTTAAAGTGGAACTGGTGGCAGAAAAGATATACCAACCAAGAGTATCAAGACTCTTCGACTCCCTGCCTGGAGGAACGTCCGGGGAGGCTGTAGCAGCCTGAACCACAAAGCTGCGCTGAGTAGGCTGCAAGGGGCAGGACGCTGCCTATGAGCTATAGACCAGTTAACCGGGGCCTCTGAAAAGGGCTTAGCCCAAGAGCCCAGCAAAATATCAAATAGATACCTCACTGAAGGGGAGCACAGGCTCGGCCCCCATCTGGCCCTGATGAAACACCCCAATTAAGGGATCAATGGCCAGCTCCACAGAAGGGAGCTACAGCTCCAGAACCACCGCAACTCTCCTCAGAAGCTCAGCGAAAGCAGAGCTAGTCTCAGTTGCTGGGTAGGAGTAGAAAACAAGCTCGAGAGGGGGGAAGACCTTGGCCACTAGCATCACCAAGTTCAGATACCCAATTAAACTCCAAAGGAATATGAGCAGCGTTGCTCATGTCATCACCTACTCCACCAAAACACTGGTCTCCCAAAGTGAAAACAGCTGGAGTTTCCTCCGAGGAGGAGGAAGGTAGCCCGGTGGGACCTGCTCTGCTGATGCCGCTCCCGACGTCGTCTGGCGTCGATGGGGCGACACCTTGACGTTGGAGATGAGAGATACAGTAGTGGCAATTGGCGCCATCGACTTCGGAGGTGGGTGAACATACACTGGCGTCGCAGGTGAGAACCCCAAGGGGCTGTGCACTGGAGCTGAGACTGATCCAACAATGGATCCACAGGGCTTCACGGGCGCCGGGGGAGACCCTGCCGCCGTGAATTCAGTCAAGGCTCCTCTGGCCTCCTTGGGGCAGAGACGAGCACCAGAGGGAGGCAGAGACCTAAAAATAGCATGAAAGGAGATATAATATTCTCTCAACTGATCCAGAGTTGCCCTGTTTCCGGGGAATACCGGAAGGCACGGGGTAGACTCTTGCTCTGACTCCTCAACCCGAGGACGTGGAGGGGCGTCAGAGACGCCACAGGTACGCAGGGAAAGCCGCGAATTCGACTGCTTGCAGCGTGACTTACCAGTCGACATCGAGGCCGCTCGCGGGAAGGATTCCTGGAGCAGGTCCTCGAGTGGTCCTCTGAACAAGAAGACCACAACCGAAGTGGGGCACATGACCACTGTGCTGTCAGGAGAGTCATGTGGCGCTCCTGCAGTGACGACAGCCAAAGCTGAAGACAGGAGCCACATTCTCTGGAGTCATGGTGAAAACCCAGACACCGCATACAAATACTACAAGGGTTTGGGTCTGAAATTTGTCATCCACAGGACCCTGAGGACACCAGAAAAAAGCACACTGTGTCATCGACAAAACGTTGAGAGGCCAAAAATGGCAGAGGAACTGCTTTCTGGATCCAGGTAGGAGTACGGAAAGGAAGAAAAAGACATCAGCCCATCAGGGAAGGGCTTATATGGACTCTGTCAACGTCACATCCAGTGCACAATGTCATTATAGAGTCGCTAGACCCCCTCTATGACGCACAGAGGTACTGCTGAAGGAAATTTTCCAGATCCAGTCTGGCGCCTGGGGATAATTCAAAGGTAAGGAATCTGCGGCTAGACTCGTCTCTATCAGATAAGAAATTGTAGCAAACATTAAAGCAACCTGAGTTCGTCATATGCCAGAGCCCTCTTACAGAGGCTTTTACACTTAAAACATAGCCGCACAACCATGTATTCCCTATAATGCACCCATATCGTTGCCAACTCAGTTTGGGTGGGTCAACTAAAAAACAGTCTTTTGTATGACAAAAGCAAGGGGTGGCTGCAGTCTTCAATATCATTGTATATTGCTTATACAGTTAGCCATTATGTGAGTGAGAATCACTCATCCATATATTTGGCCCACCTGTCCAGCAAGTCTCACTGGGAGTCACACTGATTGGGAGAAACACCATCTTTGAGCCAGTCCAACTTCAGACTGTTTAGTGGTGTAATAATAACATACCGGAATTCTGCTATAATTCAGCAAATCCAAGTAGACGGTTACAGTCCACATCTGGATGATAGCAGCTACAACACTGTGCACAGTATGTTGGATTTATAAAATGCAATTGATATGTGGTGATTCTGCATCCCCTGAGTAATGGCAAACGGATTAAATGAAATCAGGCATCTTATGTACACCTGTTTAGAGGTATGCATGCCGGCCTTGGTTTATATTTCATCAACCTCACAACCCAAACCTTTCACCCAACTTGATTCACATTATTGCCAGCATGCTTTTTTATATTCTTTAATAAAGGCATGTTTACGGTTCAAACAGCCTGCTGCTATCTGACAGAAACTTCTAAACGCAGATTCCTAACCTTATAACACTCCCCAGGTGACCGACGGGATCCAGAAACTTTTGGTGAGCAGTACCTCTGACGTACGCCTATATAGGCGCCACCCCAGCACGCTGACATCAGTTCTTTTCGTTCCACGCCAGTCCGTGCGGATCCGTAGAGAGCTACCCCAGTCACTTTTTGACTAATCCTTTTTAGACCTTTTGTTGAAGACTTTTTCTAGACTGTCCACAAGAAAGGCAGGTCTTGCCAGCTCCTCACTGTTGCAACTGACTGCCGTACTGCTTCTGCCGTAAGGAGCCAGCCCCACCAGCCAGCAGACTTCCACCCAGGTTCCAGTGCCCCAGGTCGCCTCGCTGTTCTCACTGCACCCTTTTTTCCCCGCTCTGCCCTTTAAAGCGATTCCCGCACTGCCCGCAACTTAGCACCCCTCCCTAACGCCTATCTAAAGAAGGCCGCAGTGCGGCTGCGCCAAAGGCAAGCCTGTCCCCACCTGGACCGTGCCCAGCTCCAGGACCCCTGGTCCCCCAAACATCTGCCGCTACTCCACCTAGGAGCTCCTTAGCTCCAGATGCCAAGATGCCTGCTGCTTCACGTCCTCCATGCGCTCCACTGAAGGCACTTTCCCTACCACCACAGCCTCTTCTCCTGCCACAGAGTTGCCTACTCACACGGGACCCAGCACCACTACCTTCCAGAATACCACTAACAACCCGGAACCACTCCACTGCATCCTGCTCAACGCCCGATCCCTCAGCAAACACACCACAGAAATCTGGAACACCATCACCACCTTCACCTCAGAAATAGCCTTCATCACTGAGACGTGACTCAACCCCACCTCGAACCACGACATCGCCACCGCCACTCCTGACGGCTACAAGATGATACACCGAGGCCGCCGCAACAAGCACGGCGGAGGCATCGCCATAATATTCAAGGAATCCATCCAATGCACCACCACAAACGGCAACCCAAAGCCTCTCAGGGAGCACCTCAATTTCTGACTACAAGCAGACGCCAAGACAATCATGAGAGGCTCCCTTGTATACAGACCACCGGGTCCCCGACCAGCCTTCTGTGACGCCATCGCCAACATCATCGCCTCCCTCCACTACGTCCTGCTACAAACCCGCAACACCATCTTCTCCTCCAGGGACAGAATCAGATTTATCCACACCATGGAGCGACCACACAATCTTCCACTTTACCATGTCTGATGCCCAGCACACCAACACCATCACCCCAGTGCCACCCACCATAGCTGGGACAAAGTAACCGAAAGCCAATGGACGCAGACTCTCAGCGCCACACCTTGATCAACAAATGTGCCTACAGTCACCCCACTGAAACCGGAAAAAAACAACAGAACCTCAAGACAAGACAGCTGGTACACCAAAGAGCACAGAACCACCAAGCTCAACTGTCTCCTACTCGAGAAGCAATGGCACATCACCAAGGACCCCTCCGACAGAGCTGTGCACAAATCAGCACTCAGCGACTACCACCGGCACATCAAGAAGGCCAAAGGAGCAGCCATCATTGACCACATAGACGCCACGGCTAACCACTTAAAGGAACTCTTTAAAATCATCAAGGAGTTCTCCAACCAGGCAGCCACAGAAAACACGGTCCACCCCTCCCAACAACTCTACGACACCCCATCTGACTACTTCCACAGCAAGACTGCCGACATCTACAACTTTGACCCCCAACCCGCCACGCACAGCTGCAACACCCTCACCCAACCAACAAACACCTGCCCAACCATAACAACCTGGTCTTCACTCGACACTCACCACCACGACCTTCATTTCTTTCATCCGCTCCGGGGCACCCTCTGACCCCTGCCCCCACCATCGCTTCAACCTCGGATCCAACATAATCAGCACTGAACTGACCACTGTACTCAATGCCTCCATCTCCACAGCAACCTTCCCAGATGCATGGAACATGCAGAGGTCAGACCCCTCCTAAAGAAAACCTCTGCCAACCCCAGCGACCTCAAAAACTACAGGCGATCTCCCTGCTCCGGTACCCAGCCAAAGTTCTTGAGAAAGCCATCAACCTGCAGCTCACCAACTACCTTGAATGAAACGACCTACTCAACGCCGAACAATAAGAACTCCGGGCCAACCGCAGCACTGAGACCGCACTGATCGCTACAACAGAACAACATCAAAATTCTCCTCAAGCAAGGAGAAACAGTGGCCCTGATCCTCCTCGCCCTCTCCTCAGCGTTTAACACCGTCTTCCACCACATCCTCATCGACAGGCTCCTCAACACCAGCATTCAGCAAAATGCCCTCAAGTGGATCATCTAATTTCTCTCAGGATGCACACAGAGCATCAGTCTACCTCCCTTCACTTCCGCTCCCAAGGACATCATATGCAGTGTGCCCCAAGGATCATCCCTCAGCCCCACCCTGTTCTACATCTACATGTCCCCCCTCGCAGACATCCTCAGAGCCCACAGACTCAACATTATCTCCAACCCAGCTTGTCCTCTCACTCACTGATGACCCTCCAACGCCAGAACCAAGTTCCGCAATGCCATGACCGGCGTAGCTGACTGGATGAGAGACAGCTGCCTCAAACTCATCTCCGACAAAAGCGGTACTGATCTTCGGGAAGATCACCTCCGCATGGGACTACAGCTGGTGGCTGGAGGAACTCGTTCCCTCACCCACACCCACCGACCACGCATGCAACCTCTGCAAAATCCTCGACAGATAACTGAGCATGAAACGAAAAGTCAACACAGTCTCCTCCTGCTTCCACACCCTTCACATGCTCTGCCGACTCTTCAGATGGATCGCAGTAAACACCAGAAAGACTGTCATGCATGCCCTCGTCATCAGCCACCTTGACTGCGGCAATGCTCTCTACACCGGAATCCCCACCCAGCTCCTCAGAAGACTCCAGCCCATAAAGAATGCTGCAGCCAGACTCATCCTGGACCTTCCCAAATGAACCTGCATCTCTCCTCACTTCAGAAACCTCCACTGGCTTCCTATTCAGAAAAGATGTCAGTTCAAGATGCTCACACACCTACAAAGCTCTCCACGACCTAGCACTATCCTACCACTAGCTGAACTTCCATCTACCCTCGAGACACCTGCTTTCCACCTCATTTGCCCTCGCTCACGTCCCCCGCGTTCATTGCAGCCGCAGCGTGGGTTGCTCCTTCTACATTGCCACCAAGACCTGGAACGACCTCCCCCTCCACCTTTGAACGGCACCCTCCCTGGCGGTCTTCAGAAAGCGACTCAGGGGCAGATTTACAAGCCCCTTGCGCCACTTTTGCGTCATTTTTAACATGGGAAAAGTGACGCCAAAGTGGCGCACGGGTCTTGTAAATCTGCCCCTTAAGATCTGGCTATTACAAGCAGACACAGCAACCTTAGTGCCCAGATATCCCTAGGGGTGAGAATGTTGCGCTATATAAATACTGATTGATTCATTGAAGGCAGGTTTTAAACCAGACTGTCAGATGTCGGTGACACACCCACACTTGGTCTGCCTTTGGTACCTAGAGCACGACCACAATGCCAAGACGTGAGAGGATTGCCGCGCCATGCATTATAAGGCGCAAAGGGAGAGGTCCCTCAAGATCCTTGCCGCCCGACCGCCACTACATTCCAGATCGCGATCACTAGGAAGGTCCCGAGGTTGTACGAGGAATCGTACCTGTAAGTCATCAGGTAGGTCCCACAAAAAGAAGTAGTTGTCAAAGAGGTCTTCGACTTTGTCTAACAAGTCTTCGGACGAGCAGCAGGGTCATTGCCACTTGAGGCCTAGCTCTGTGGTGGAGTGTGGCCTGAGGACACCTGGAATGAGGATCTGGCATATGCCAGTGGACTGGACACCTCCCCAGACACTGGCCTGGTCTGTCCCCCTACCATGGCTACGGAGGAGGGTGCCTCATTTGCAATGGTGGTGCGGAGGGCGGCTGAGGTCCTGGACCTTATGCTACCCTCAGTGGCAGTCAAGACAAACGTCTTGACGGAGGTGATTTAGCCGGGATTTGCCCCCACTGAACCATTACTCCCATTTAACCTTACCGATGTCCTACTCAGGGCTTGGTCCGATCCCTGCACAGGGGCTCCTGTGCATAGGACAATTGCCCGCCGCCATTGCTGCACCTGAGGGTACCCCAGTTTCCTCACCCAGCATCCCACCCCGGAGAGCTTGGTGGGCCAGGCCTCCACCTCCAAAATCAACCCCGGTGCATTCCTTAACACTCCACCAGATAGGAGATCCAAAAGGCTGGATACCTTCAGGAAGAGGATGTTCTCTTCTGCCAGCCTGGCAATGCGGTCCTTCAATACTGCGTGCCTCTTGACCCTACCATCCTCCCTACTCTGCAAAAGGAATATAGTGTAAGTGATTACCCTTTAAACGGCCATAGCTTCACACACCAGAGGTCAGTGTTCCTCGTGGCTCCGCGCTTGTGGCGTGGAATGTCACAAAAAGAAACTGACGTCAGCGTGCCAGGAAGGCACCTATATAGGCTCCGCGCACATCACTTCCAGCATGACGAAGGTAAAGCAGAGCAGAACGATGCTACCTACCGGCACGCAGGGGTACTGCTCACCAAAGGTTTCCGGCATCCAGTCTGATGCCTGGGGAATATTCCAAGGTAAGGAATCTGCAGCTAGGAGTCCCTACCAGACAAGGCATTACCGAAGGTAAGTAACTTGTTCATTAATACATAGGACAGTGGCGTTGTTTCTCATAGTGCTCCTGGAAAATCCTTCCCATTTGGATTTAACCAATACTTTACAAAGACTAGCTTTAACCAATGCTTTAGAAAGGCTAGCTTAAAACTCTTCAGCAGGGCCATTTATTTTGTTCATCTTGATTAATACTGATAAGTTGAAAGTCCGATTTTGTTTTTCAGTGCCTACCTGGCTCCACCCCACATCTTTTGCTATATTAAAGTCTTGCAGCTTCAGACACGGAGCTGTCACAAGTGAGAGGATATACCTTAACTAAACAGCAAGTAGAAAAGTAAGAAAGTGATTATTTTTAGATCTTAGCTTTGGCAAGACCTTCTGTCTCCAATACAGTACATATACTTAGAGAGGGCGGGGGGCATATGGGGCAAGCAGGAGCTACTGGACCACAGTGTGGCGGTTAGAGTCATTAGCCTCTGATGTCATAGGGTCCATCCAATTATGGCTCTGGGCCAAGTACGGCCCCTTCACCACTTGACTCTCAAGGAAGCGCTGGGGAGCAGGTACAGTCTTCTCAGCGCGCTTAGTGTAGGGGTACCACTGGCTCTGCACTACACAGACACGATGTGATTGTCCACTGCTTGTATTTGTAAAAAGGGAAGTACTTTAATACTCAGTACCACGCATTACACTACTTCCTCTCTGAAAGTTATTTAATCCACTTTTGTTCACGAAGGGTGATTGAGGGCAGGTTGGGGCTCACATTCTCTTCTCTAGATTCACTATGACTGTCTCTAAAGTATCTTGATTAGTATCTAATAAGGATGATGTAAATTACCCATGAAGCCTGTGGAGTGAACTGACCCCTTTCCATTACAGGCCGCTTACACTTTCCCAAATAAGTTCTATTTTCTTTCATTTCACATAAACAACTGTTCTAAACCATCAACTCCTCTCCCTAATCCAATATAAATCATGAAGTATAAAAAAAAATGCATTCTATCGGAATGACATTTCCCTAGCCCAATAGAAGTATGCAGACACAGGTTCACTCAGAACATAAATAAAAAATGCCTGTTTGCAAAGGCGGAAGCAAGAAGCAAACTAGCACTCCTTCGAGCTGGCCAGAGCCCATGAGTTTTTGCAAAGGAAAGAGAAAATTCCGTTCATTCCTCCATATTCTCAAAATATTTCTATCACAATAATATACTGTACAATACTTTAAAACAAAACTATAAAGAACAAAGTCACAAATGGCAATCACAAAATAAGAAACGTTACAAATACACACAAGAATACAGTTAACAAATTTGTTCATTTTTTTTCTTCTAAATCTGTCCCTAACTTCTACCAGTGTTACAATTCTCAGTAATTGGCTCATCTTAGTCTAGTCAGGTGGCAGCCCTTCCAGCATCAGTACTTGGATACTGTGTGCGACAGAAAGGGCTACGCATTGACTTGGGATTCCCTTCCTTTCTCTTGCTGATGAGAAAGTGCTGCTTATTTCATCACTTGCCTAAAATTGCACAGGTTTCGATAATGCTATGCGCCTGTCCATTTCGAGCACTGGTCTCAGCGTGGAGAGCTACCGACCATCCTCCAACAGACCACTGCAAGGCAATGATTAGGTCCTCTCCCCCGCTTCTCCCAGCTACCCTACACGCGGCTCCTCCCGTTACTTACTTTCCCATTAAATTCAGGCCTGTCCTGTGTACACCCTTCCCATTACTATAGGTACCTGGAAGGCTCTGCACCCTGTGGTTATGCTTGGAATGAGTGGGGTCTTCTTAGGAGAGAGAGAGACACAGGGCAATATTTATGAGCCCGGTAGCATCGCGTTTGCCCCACACAAAGTGGTACATGCGCGACGCAACTCAAAAATTAGATTAATGAAGCCAAGCAAGGCCACTTTTCGTGGCCCTGAGTGGCTTCATAAATCTCAATTGAAGCAACGCAGCACAAATCGCTGCGTTGCCTTACTCTGCACTAGTGAGGCATTTCATGGGCGTTGTGTGGTTGTTCCCACTAAACTCCTATGGTTTTTGACACATTCCCAGAACTGGTAAACCTGGGAATGTGCCAAAAAAATATGCCTTCCCAGGAGAGGCGTAATAAGGAAAACTATCTTTATTTCTCCTTGTTACTTCTTCTTTCTATGTGCGACATTCTGCAGTACACGTAGAGGAATATGCCTCTCAGGATTGTTTTTGTGCAGGAAGGTGCCTCTTGCACCGTGGTGCAAGGATGCCTGCATTGGCGCTAGGCAGCCAAAATGGCACCGGCTCTGGGGAAAAGGCAGGAATGCGCCGTATTCTTCTAAATATGGCGCATTTCTGCCCTTTCCCTGTCACACAGTGCAGCAAGGTGATTTTATGCGCTGCGTTACAATTCCAATAAATATGCCCCACAATCTTTTAGTGCCCTACTCTTGTTCTTACAACTCTCACACCAGACTCTTTAAACTGAAAGGATATCCCTCTGCCACTTGTATTCGGTCTCCTTTAGTGGTTCATTCCATAAAGGATAGACGGCGCTCTGTCTCCCCAATCCTCACCCTTACATGAGTGGCTCATTCTGTGAACAGGGGTAGGGAAAAGGCACCTTGGTCCTGTCAAAGGCATTAAGCGTCTGTACAACGGACAATGTTGAGGAAATTTTGCCTTAGCGCTACCTATAGCAGAGGTACCGTGCACCATGGACTAAGTACGGACAACTGCTTAACTTCCTGCCTACTGCACGGCCAATTCAAAGCACGGAGGGAGGTAAGGAAACATATAAGACATCACACACTCTCGGTTGGAGACTTCCACTCATTTGTGTTCTAGCAATTCGCGTCGCTATCCTGAGGCACTCACAGAGTGCCGAGTGAGACGGAGATCCATTTCACATCTCTGTGTCATACCTTAAGATGTCTGCCTGGGGTCAATGGCTCATGCCCATGGAAGACAATCACTCCTCTCCTAAGCCCTTGGGAACCCCTCTTAACCTTCCTGTTTCAATCCCTTTTCTTTAATTTCCAACCCTGCCATAGCATACAAAAACATTAACCAGTAAATACATACAATATACTTAGTTCAAATCACGTAAAAATTGACTAACCTGGCAACAACCTGACACTGGGCTCTTCCTTCCTTCCAGTTCTCACATATAGAAACCTTTCTTACCTTGTTTTGCATGCCTGGATCGTAGGAGGGAAGGGGATCAGCTCCAGCAGCCACAGCAATCGAGAATAACCCGAAGGTCACAGCACCATTACTGTCAAAGGAGACTGTTACTGTAAGTGATGACGTTCAAAAGTTTATCTGTCGTTTTCTCACAGCCATCTGTTCACCAGCTCAACACTTTCTCTGTGTGCCCACTTACATGTGCCAAGTTCAGTCCTTTAACTCTTTTGCCTAGACACCTTTGGCAGCAGCCATGGTGGACCTGGTTATTTTCTTGGAGAAGAGCATTAATGTAACATTACATTCTGAAGCTCCTACATGAAAAGTTACATACATGTAATTTATGGAACAAAGTACACCACAGCTTTTGTTCTGGGAAATTTCAAATAACCAATTAGTTCCGTGACTATTTACGTGAATGAGACCAAAGGCTGAGTTTGTAAGGCCATGGAAAACTCGGGTGGCTTGCATATCCTGTTAATCAAAATGGATTTATGTGGATAAAAACCTAAAATCTGGACGTTTTTCAATAAATTCATTATTGTGAAATTACTTATTTGCACTATGTACAGTTTTTATGTATTTTATAAGAACTATTTCTATTTGAATTGTATTTTATTCCTGAAAACTTGGTTGCACCACCACTTCACCCCCAAATAGTCTTCTAAATCATTGGTTTAAGAAATTGGATTATTATTTTGTGAGGGTAACTACCCACCTCAACGAATAATCACAACCCCTGTCAGGGTGAACCCTCAGAGTCAGTAAATCAACCTGAGCTCAATCCCCTGGTAGCTATGGCACAGAGTAGACAAGCTTAACTTAGGGCAATGTGTTAAGTATTTATACAGTACCAAAACTGTAATAAAATGAAAAATGCAACACAATAAAAATCCCAAACCGAAAAATATTCAAAAATGTAATAAACAGAATGACACCATAATGACAAAAATTGAATAAGGGGAACCGGAGCTATGAATTTTTAAAGTTTTAAGTAGGACTAGTACCAAAACGCATTCATTGTCAATGACAGTCAACGGTCGCAATAGACTGTGACCTAGATGCTGTTTGATGCCAACCGCGATGGAGGGCAGGTCGGATACTCTAAACAGGTTCATCTTGGTCACAGATTGTACCTTTTGACTTTAGTCATTTAAGTCCCAAACTATCAGTAGAAATATTGCAGAGAAGCACAACATGCCAATGACAGTCAATGGTTGTGATAGAACAGGACCTAGGGACAACTGATGTTGACTGCAATGGAGTGCGAGTCGGGTCCACCATCCAGGTTTGTCCTGAGGAAAAGATTTTACCTTCTGCCTTTAGTCCTTTAACTCCCAAGCCACCAACGGAGTACACTTCCAACCCCTCAGGGGAGGCACTTACAGACTTCTACGGTGTTAGGCAGAGGCCAACAGCATGGTTCAGTTGCAACTAGTCAGCACGGCATTTGCAGAAAGGCTTGTTGTGTCCCTATAGCTTGAACAGAAGGTCAGCCTTATGACTCTTGGAGTCCACTACTTTGTCATAGGTACAAGAGTGAGCAGGTATAGTCCTTAGGGCTCCTCTTGGGTCACAGGCAGTAGGTCTAGTCCTCTTCTGTTCTTCCAAAGAGGGCACCTGGAGGTGCCACAATTATGCCTGGCACTAACTAGTGGGTTGGAATGACTCCTGGGTGCGCCCTAACCAATGGGGTAAAAGTTACCCGGGCCAACCATATCCACTTTGGGCATTTCCAA
Source organism: Calotriton arnoldi (assembly GCA_963921515.1). Taxonomy (NCBI): domain Eukaryota; kingdom Metazoa; phylum Chordata; class Amphibia; order Caudata; family Salamandridae; genus Calotriton; species Calotriton arnoldi. Next base: position 1,144,893 of record CAWUFW010000699.1, read on the forward strand.
GATGGAGAAAGTCTTTGGTCACACTAAAATTGGGCTCCAAGGGCAGGAGGTGTGTGGGGAGTAAACTATGGCAATCCTAGAGTCCTCCAACATCTAACTCTAAAAACCAGTTTGGGGCAGCTTCTGTAACTCCAATAAACCCAGGGACAGAAGTCTGGTAGAACAAAGTGGGGTTTACCAGCACCCAAACAGTGGATACACAAAAATTGTTTTGGTATCCTGTTTCCTTCTCTTTTGTGTACAGCTCTAGTACTCTATATAAAACCCCAAAGAGAGATGTCTGGTGGGACAAAGCATATCCTTCAGCAACCAGACACTGGATACATAAGAGTTGTTTTGGCACCCTGTTTCCCCTTCCTTTCAAATGTGCTACTAGTGTTATATGTAAATACCCAGCAGACAAGTCAAGGAGGATTTGGCACAGTAACGTCAAACTGTATGCTCAAAACCCCCTGCCCTCACAGATTTTGGGAAGTTTAGAGGAGTAATTTCTGCACATTCAGGTCTGCTATTGTTTGTTCCTGGGAAGCATCTCACACCTGTTGAAATGCTAATTACTAGCAGGCAGAAGTGGGAGAGCAAATGCAAATGTAGAGTCCAGGAACTTCGGGCAGAGGAGAGGTACATTTTTAAAAGTTACTTTTCCCTAACATTTATTATAATTCTGACCTCACCATTGAATTGGATTTTTAATGACTATTAAAATATTTGTTTAATTATTTTTCTGGCTAGTCCTATTCCTGAAATACAGTATTACGATTTTAAACTGGACTATAGTTTTTCTACATAGGAGAGCTAGGCCTACTTTGAAAAAAAGCTTTTGGGTGGTGGTCACTGTAAGGACATGTTAAAATACATTTCTATATGTCCTAATTTTAAATACTATGCACCCTGCCTTGTGGACTACCAGGTCTACATAGAGGTGATTTATTAATATTTAAAAGGGAACTGTGGGGAAATGGGGAGTATTATATGGTTTGGTTGTGAGACCTCACTGTGTAATACACTACTAACCCTTGTAGAACTAATCAGGTTTCGTTTGTAAAACCTTAACTCAACCCTAGGTAGCTGTGGCTTCGAGCAGTTAGGGTTCAGCAAAGGAACAAGTTTAAAATATTTAAACCGGCACCAAAACAGCTGAAGAAGAAAGAAACTCGACACTCAAGAAACCAGACACCAATTTATAAAAATAGATTATATTTGTATGAATATATGGACACCAAATGCATAAGATACACCAGAGAGTTCCGGAGGTATAACTTTTCAAGGAAACAATAAATTGAGACTTTACACTCAACCTTGAACAAGCATAGGCAAATTGAACATATTTGACACATAGAAACTTTTTCACCAAAAAGTTACAACAAGGACGAATGCGGTTAATTGGAAGTACTGTGGGTGACCAACTCTAGTGGGAAGCCAGTCAAGGGGCCCAACAAGGTCTGAAGAAACAGTTACCTTGGTAGAAAAAGCAGTCTCCAGTCCAGTTGCAGTGTCAGTCGTACCTTAGCATAGACTTCTATAGAGTAGTCCTGATGCAAGGGATAATGGACGCTAAAGATGTTGTGGGGTCGACTGGGATGTTTCTGGGGCCACTCCTCGGTTCTATGTCTTGGTGGGGAGACTTTGGCCACAGGGGTTGACTTCCCTTGAAGTCCTCTTTCGTCCAGCAAAAGTTCAGTTGCCACTGCAGAACGGGTCAGCGGGCACAACAAAATCAGCGGTTTCCTTCTGGGTGACTAAACTACACTCCGACAACTCTCCTGAGTTTGGCAGATTCAGATGCAACTTTTGTGCATTGGGTCTCGGTCTCCCGTGCTGAGCTGCAACGAGGAGCAACAATCTGGTGATCTGGGCTACCAACTCGCCCAAGTAGGCTTCCACAGAATTTTAGGCTCTGTGCTATGAACAGGAAGTCAGCCGACTGGCTCTTGGAGTCTCTGCTTCTGGCTGGGCTCGCGGGACGACTTTTCCATGAGCAGGACACTACAGGCAAAGTCCTATCTTCGCTAACCCAAGAAGCAGCAGGTTCAGTCCAACTTCAGTGCAGTATCTTCTTTGCCGGTTCCAGGGTCAGCAGGGTCCTCTTCTCCAGTCCAAGTGAGATATGAGTTCTGGGTGCCCCTTGTATGCTCAGAAAGTGCCCTTCGGGGAGGTTGCAGTCACTAGCCAATGGGCTACTTGGATCCCTTCCACTGGATGACAACTTCCTGTAGAGCATGGCATCTAGCTATTCCAGAGTGCTCTATTCTGCTCACTCCCAAGATGGCTTAACCCTTCTCTTGGTGTGTGGTGCTCAGAAGCCCGCTCTAGAGGTGTGGCTACGGGAGGGCTACACACCTATAGAAAAAAACAGTTTGGCCAGTGTTTCCTTCTCTCTGTCCCCGACATCAACCTGTCTACCCAGACAAAAGAGTAGCCATCTCAAGTGTGTTTACCATTTGCCCTTCAAAGGCGGCTTTCCCTTTGTGGCTCGCCTTTTGGTCTAACACCCTGTGTGGCTTCCTTCCAGGAGGAGGTAACAGCTCCTCCAGCAGCAGACCTCTATTGCTACCTGTCCTGGAAGACGTTGACACGTCTCCCCAGGCAGCCAGAAGGCTGTCTTGTGGCCAGCATCTGTAAATGGCCCCTGGAAAACTCAGCAACCGAGTGGCAACTTTCTAAAGTTGCATGTGGCAACAATATACATTAATTTCGACTATGGCATCGAGTCGGGCTTAATTTAACAAGTTGTTTGATACCTTGAAGTACCAACTTTTGTAGTCCCATTCATAAGATAGCACCACTGAGGGATCAGCATGTAACTCTGTACTTGCCAATGGGGCTACCAGTCTCTCCAGTAAAAACAACAATTTCAGGTTTGTACTGCCAGAACATGTAAACCACATGTTCTACTTTTTAATATGCTGTACCCTGCTTTAGGACTCAATAGGCCTGCTGTAGGGATTGTTTACATATATTAAAAAGGGAGTTTGGGCTTTGCCATTGCTTAAAATGGTAGAGCAGTTTAAAACTGCTAATTTGACTTTACTAGTCTGCATTGCCAGGCTGGGAGCCACGTTTTACCTTGACGCACTCAGGGTGGCACAACAAGAGCTGCAGTCCCTGAGGGGACACTAACTTCAAGGCCCTGGGTACCCCTGGTACTCTATATTAGGGATTTAGAAGTAAATTAACTTATACCCATTGGGTCCCCTGCAATCAAACATATACGTTTAAGGGTTGGGGCACTGGCACTGAGGTCTCGTTAGCATGCCTCAGTGCACTCTCAAAGTCGAAAAACCAACAGCATCAGTCCAAAACTTTGGGGGTGACTGTGGGAAAGTAGTATCTGCTTCTTATGGTTACCCCCACTTTTTGCTGATGTCACACTGTTTTTGGACTAGTCTGACTGGGATCCTGCTATCCAGGACCCCAGTCTATCTGCTCTCTCCCTTAAATTGCTATGTATGTACTTTAGGTACACTCCAGATTGGAAACTGGGGTACCCTTATCAGTCCCTAGTATATGGTACACCATGTACCCAGGGCATAGGTACCCCAGAGGCCTACCATGGGCTGAAGCATGTATTATGCCACCCCTGAGAGGCCATACAAATTGACACGACAAGCCTGCTACAGCAGACTGTGTAAGCTGGTGCTTGCACCACTTACTTAAGATATAGGTTCACTATATCTATCTAAATCACTACACTTAAAAACCTATCAGTCACCCCTATGGCAGGCCTTATCAATCCTGAAGGCAGGGTGCTGGGTTTTACGTGAGAGGGTGCCCCTGCATGAGCAGAGCCCCTCTGCAGCCTTCGGAGACCATTCTCCGGGGTTGTCTGTGATGCAGCCAGACATATAGGTCTAAGTACATTATAACCTCGTGGTAAATGCTAACTTTAAAACGGCTGCTTAGAAACATGTCGTGTTTGGTGTCAAACACCTTGGAATCATACCTCCCACACCAGTAACTGGTGTGGGAGGTATGATTCCACCCCTCTAAAGGGACATATGTGGGTCACCGGTCTACCTGGTACCAGCTTTCTCGACCTGGGCAGCACAAAATGGACGCTGCCAGCCACAGACACGATTCTGCTCTCCTGTTGCTGAGCCAAGCTCGAGCAGAGGAAGGCATGACAAAAGGCATCCTGTCACAGGGAGGTGTGACCACCTCCCAGACAGGGTTTAGTGTATTGGGGCTGGGTGGGTGCACTCTGAGAGTGCCAGAAAGTCTGCACTGGGGCGCATTTGGTGTCCCTGTGCATAGTCCAGCTCAAACCAGTTCTGGGAGCTATTGGCTCCTGCTCTGGCGCGAAACTGGACAAAGGGACATGGGTGTAGCCACCCCTCTGTCCTGCCCCTCCCCTAGGATGGTCCACAGAATCTTTCCAACCCCTTCCCATGGGTATAAAGTGGGTTACCGGACTACAGGACTTTAGATTTTACCTGGACAAGATTCTGCTAAGAAGAAACCAAGTACTTCGACTGCCTGCACGACGCTGGACGACTAAAGAATCTCCCTTGGAGTAAAGGAGATAGTCCCCTGCAAAAGCAGGCACCAAAGACGCATCTAACCGGTTTGCTTCTCCCGAGCTCCTGAGGACTCCGAAGATTTCAGCAACACAGGAGGTGGGTTCCCGAAGGTCCCTGAGGTCGATCTGCCCTCTCAGCGATTCTGAGACCAGTATCCCTCGTGGGGACAATGCAACCCGAACCCCTTTGCACCGCGTACATTTGCAGTTGCATATGCTTAGTGACGATTCCCGAGCTTGTGCATTGGATTCCGTGTAGTCCTGACCCGAGCAGTCTTTGCACCGAAGATTTACGGCCTCCACTCCACGAGTGTCCTGTGGGCTGGTACTTTGCAAACTTGCTTGAGGTCTCCTCGCGATCCCTGGTCCGTTGGCCTGTGGGTCCTGGCGAGGGTCACCTTGTTTGTTCTTGGGCTTTCCTGGTTGCTCCAGACGTGCCCTGACTCTCCATTGCTTGGACAGTCCCCTGGACCTTGCTGGTCCACACCGTAACCTGTTTCCTCTGACCGCGTGGGTTGCATTTGCCAAGGCTTGTTGGTGCTCCAGCCGGACACCGACCCCTCAGCACTCGACATCCTTCGTGGGACAGCTCACCTCCGGAACTTGGTCGTCCTCGATGTCTCCTGGTCCCCGTGGCTGCAGAGTCAAGCAACCCCTCTTCACACCCGAAGCACGCGACATCGGTGGGCATTCGACTACTGAGCCCCTGGTCACCTGAAGTGACCCAGACTCTGTCCCCTCTGCTTTCAGGTTCCTCTCATCCGGAATCCAGGCTTGGATTCCAGCGGACACTCTTCGCCCTCCTGGCAGCAGGACTTCTTTGCACTCCTCCATTGAAAACGACGAAGGTTTCCGACACCACTTGACCCCTATGCACCCGGCTCCTCTGGGTTAGGTAACACGGGTACCTCGGTACTCACTGGTGGGTTGGCCTTAGAACCTCCTATGTTCCAAAGGGTTTGCTCGAAGTCCTCGTAGAAATGTCCTTAACTTGTAATTTTGCAACCGCGACTTTCCCATAGAGTTGCACGGAACACGCGGTCGTGTTCCCACACTGCACCCGTCATCCGTGGGCTCCATGTGTCACTCCTCTGGGTGGTTCCTTGGGGTCCCAGCGATTCTACGTGCTCTAGGCACTGTGTCTAGTTAAGTCGGTATTGTTATACCATTTTTTTAGTATATGGTTCGGTCTCCCCCGGAGCCCGCTGTGTATTTTGCTACTTACGAATGTTCTATTGATTCAGTATTGTGTGCTTTGTGCCCTAGTCTTGTGTAGAGACTAGTAGAGAGTGTTGTATTAATAAATACATATTTTTATATAACTACTGTGTGGTTCTCCTTTCATTTAGTCATTCAGTAGGTGATGTTCTGGTAAAACAAGCTGCTGTACATTCCTTCAAGATTAAGCCTGAAGGCTGCTCTCCACAGCTACCACTAGGATAGCTTTCTAAAGGTTATCTTTGACCTCATACATCATAAGGGTCATGTGGACTGGTACAAGATGCCCACTTTAATTAGTGGACAGCATATACCAGGCCACCTTCTCACAGTGACCATACACAAAGAGGCATTTTCATACAAGAGGTTTTGACCTGTCAAAAGGGTTTATTTTGACAGGTTGAATTGCAGTGTTTAAACTGCCATGGTCATGCTGAAATGGTAGGCCTGAAGACGGTAAGCCTGAAGCCATGGTTTAGACTGCGACTGTAGTGGATGGCATAATAGGTGCGGCAGTCCACTAATGACATTTAACTTACAGACCCTTGGTACTTTTTGTACCGTATACTAGTGACTCGTAGGTAAGTTAAATACACCAATTAGAATTATTCACTATGACCATGTTTAAAGGGGGGTAAACACGGGTACTTTACCTCTGGTTAGCAGGGGTAAAGTGCACAAAGCTCAAAGGCCAACAAAAATATAGAGTCCAGCAAAAGCTGAAAAATATGGAGTGACCACGCAAAAAAAGGTGGATTTCCCGCAATTGGCCACTCGATCTGTCTTTTAAAATTTGAAACGTTCCAAAATGCAAGTTGTAATATGTCGCAGGGACATACTGTAAGCAGTTTAAAGTAATTAAGTCACATTCAAAACTAGGTGTGGGTAACAATATGTGGTAATAGACACATATGCCCCTGCTTTTTTCTAGTGAAGCCCAGCTGTGCAATAAATGAACACTGTAGCATAAATGTCTACTTGTCCAATGTCGATGATTTTTTAGGGCAACAATTTGAAGAAGGGAGTTGAAAATCAGCTTATCCCTTAAATTAATAAAGTCAGTTGTAATTCTGTTTACACGCGGTAGTGCTGACACTGGCATGGGACAGTGTGATGTCACTGTGCTTGTTTGTGGTTAATGCAAGGTTCAGGGTATAGTTATAGTCATGTTACACTCGATCAGACATTTGCAGTAAAGCAGATGCCCCGCGTGACTGAAACGTCTCTGTTGTCGATTTCTTAAATTCCACACATTCTTGAACAAGACATATTTTGAAATGAAATCAGTGTTTTACTCTTTATAGAAACATTTTTCTAATGATCCTGCACACAGCCATGTCCTTTAATCACTAAAGGAACCAGAGGACATTGTTGTATACATTTCCACACTTTAAAAAAGACTTGAATCAATCAAGTGGGTGTCTCTTCAAAATTTGGTAGGTAATGTGTTTTTCTAACAACATTTTTCACCATATACTATGCACCTTACTGACTAGTTGTGTTTTCTGGTACAGATTTAGTGTAATTTCTTTAATATATCAGAATAACACAGCAGGGAGGACGTGCTTATCCTGCCTTCCGATGCACGAGTACCAAAATTCCACTTTGCCCCTTAATGTAAATACTGGTCTAAAAAAGGTTAGGACTCAGTGTAATGGTGGTTACCAATAAGTAATCATGGTGTTATTTGTACCAATATACCCTGCTTCTAACTTCAATTGGTGCATACACTTGGTGTGTTAAGGCTTTATTTACAGAGGTAAATTCAACTGCAAACTTATTTTTACAAACAACTTTACCTGTTTTATAGTAGCTGTTTACGACTGAATTTATATGTTCTACACCTGACTGGAATTCCCAAAGAGATTCCTGGCAAGTTTAAACCTTTTACTAGGTGCACAGAATTCGTAACCCATAAACCTCACTTGTGGGAAAATGGGTGTTCCAAGGCATGGTTAGCCCTGGACGTTGGTTAACAGCCACAAACCAGTATGTTTACAGGTCTTCTATTCACAAACAACTCTCATTCCCCTTTCCACCCTAGAAAGAGGCAGATTTGACTCCAGCCATGGGGTGGCTTTCATCCCTTTCAAGGGTGAGAAGGGGAATGGTTTACCAGCAGAACTGCAGGAGGTGTAGGGAAAGTAGTATTTTCATGGGATCAAATATTTTCCCAGTGGAGAAAAAAAAGTGCATTTGTACGGGGAATCCTATTTCTCCTGTGTGGAGTTCTCCGCACAGCTGGACTACAATCTGAGTGGTAATGTCACATGCCCTACCCAAGAATCCACATTGAAACCTACACCTGGAGCAGCTTTTAATTCAGATTCATTGGAATGTTTGTGAATCCTAGAAATTAATAAATATGTAGTTGTAAATCCTTGTGTGCAGATTTTAACATTTCTTTATGAATAGGGCCCATAGTGAGGAACACACAATTTGCTCCACTGTATAATCGGTACCCATCTTTGCAGTTCCGTTTTATGTCTGCGCCCCACCCTATCTTCCAGAATATGGGAACAATAGAAGACTACGTTGAAAGGAGGTATGCTTTGGGCGTACCTTCTACTCGAATAAAGTCTAGAAATTGAGAAACTTAACGACATTACATTGGAGCACCTTTCAAGGGACTTATGAGTATGGTTAGGTGATGTTTAAAGTTTGATTTGAAAGGCTCAAAATGTTGGTTTTCATAAAAGGCAGCCAAAATTTATACTCTTTGCCAAAACTGAGGTTTGACCTGACTAGCCCTACCAATGCAGAGGACTTCCGGCCGCAGGATGTCCTATCAATGAAGTGCAGCATACTTTGGTAACTGCAATCAGGCATTACAGGGACTGTTTAAATGTGTATAGGAGGAGCTCCAGCTCCAGGTGAGTGATCTGCCTGGGTGGGGGGAGTGAGGCTCTGATAAATTGCCTGTGCTTGGCTGAGAGAGGGCAACTGAAGAACAAGTTACTTACTTTCGGTAACAATATATCTGTATGAAACATAGGTTAGTTATAGATTCCTTACCTTAGAATCTCCCCCCAGGCGTCAGACTAGATCCGGAAAGTTTTTTCGTCAGCAGTACCCCTGCGCGTCTGAAGGTGGCGTCGGTCGACATCGCGTCCGTCAGCGTCGTGGTCGCCGGGATGATGTCGCAGAAGTTACTTAGACGCCGCCCTCACACGCTGACGTCAGTTCTGTACACGACTTTCCACGCCAGAAGCACAGAGCCATGCAAGACACTGACCACTGGTGCACAAAACTAGGGCCCTGAAAGGATGTCCTTAACCCTAGAAGTCAGTTCGCAGAACGGGGAGGATGGGTGGGGCGGTAAGGAATCTATAACTAACCTATGCTTCTTACAGATATATCGTTACCGAAGGTAAGTAACTTGTTCATCTGAAAGAAACAGTTAGTTACAGATTCCTTACCTTAGAATAGATACCCCAGCAATACCAATCCCGGTGGTGGGTCTGCGAACCAAGTTCTCACCAGAAAGTCCTGTAGAACAGAACGTCCAAAGAAGCCGTCTCTCCGGACTTGATTGTCCAGGCAGTAGTGTCTCGTAAACGTGTGCAACGACGCCCACGTAGCTGCCTGACATTAGTAGCTGCCGTCGCCCTGGTGGAATGGGCGCGCATCCCCACTGGAGGCTCCTTATTAGCCAAAGAATAGCAGGCTTTGATGCACAGAACAACCCACCCGGAGATGGTCCGTTTGTGCACGGCCCGACCTTTCTTAGCGCCCACGTACCACGTACAGCTGGTCATCCACCCGGAATTGTTTTGTGCAATCCAAGTAGAAAGAAAGCAAACATTTTGAATCCAGACGGTGGCGCCTCTCTTCCTCTTTTGAAGGAAGCGGAGGCGGAAAGAAGGTGGGCAATGTGATGGTTTGGCCAATGTGGAAAGAAGTAACCACTTTGGGAAGGAAGGAAGGTCTAGTTCTCAGGACGACCTTGTCCGGATGGATAGCCAGAAAGGGAGGCTTAGAAGAAAGAGATGTAGCTCACTCACCCTGCGAGCAGAGGTGATGGCCACCAGAAAGGCAGTTTTCAGAGTTAAAAGCCTAAGAGTGCAATTATGAAGCGCTCAAAGGGAGCGCACATAAGAAAAGTAAGAACCAAGTTCAAGTCCCACTGGGGCATTACGAAGGGAACAGGAGGAAAGAGATGAGTAATGCCCTTAAGAAATCTATTTACAACAGGGGACTTGAAAAGAGAAGGCTGATCAGGAAGCCTAAGGAAGGCTAAAATGGCCGAGAGGTAGCCCTTAATAGTGCCCAGAGCAGAGATCTGCTGGGCTAAAGAGAGGAGGAACAAGAGAACCTCAGAAAGAGGGGCAGAAAGGGGATCCACAGCCTTTGCTGTGCACCATGCCACACATTTATTCCATCTGCAGGCGTATACCGTCTTAGTGGAGGGATGCCTGGCTGCCAAGATTACATCACAGACTTCAGGAGGCAGGTCAAACAACGTCAACTGCCGCCGCTCAATCTCCACGCAAGGAGGTGGAGGCTGGACAGGTTCGGGTGGAGGACCGTCCCCTGCTGCTGCGACAGAAGATCCTCCCGAAGAGGCAGTCTGATCGGAGGATCGATGCCCATGTTGAGCAGCTCGGTATACCAGGCTCTTCGTGCCCAATCCGGAGCCACAAGAATGACTTGGGCCCAGTCGCGCTTGATCTTCTTCAGCACTCTGGGCAGAAGTGGTATAGGCGTATAGAAGACCGCAACTCCACTCGCGACGAAAAGCGTTGCCTAGCGAGTGCCGCCTTGGAAATTCCAACACGCAGAACTGCTGACATTGCGCATTCTCTTTGTTGGCGAATAGATCTAACCAAGGCTCTCCCCACTGCTGAAAGAGACCTTGCACCACCTCCGAGTGAAGACGCCATTCGTGATCCATCATGCACCTGCGGCTGAGTTTGTCGGCCCTGGCGTTCAGGAAATCGGACAGATTCCCCTGATGCTGCGCCCATTGGAACTTCAGGTCCCACTGCAGAGCCCGCATATGCCACCTGGCATGATCGACCAGCAGGATGCAGGAGGCCATGAGGACCAGAAGCCTCAGGGTCATCCGGACCGAAACCCGGGATAAGGGCTGAAAGATCGGAATCATAGCCCGAATATCCCGGACTCGCTGTTCGGGAGAATAAACCCGAAACCGCGTCTTGTCCAGAACCGCTCTGATGAAGAGGAGCTTCTGAGAGGGAATCAGGTGTGACTTCGGCACATTGATGGAGAACCCCAGCGAGTGCAGGAGGTCGGCCGTAGTCTGGAGGTGGGAGATGACAGCCTGGGGCGAGCCCGCCTTCAACAGCCAGTCGTCGAGATAGGGAAAGACTGGAACCCCTGATCTGTGCAGATGAGCTGCGACCACCGCCATCACTTTTGTGAACACCCGAGGGGCGCTGATAAGGCCAAAGGGGAGCACGGTAAACTGAAAGTGCTCGTGGCCTACCGTGAACCGCAGGCAACGCCGGTGGGCCGGCAGGATGGGGATGTGAAAATAAGCGTCCTGCAAGTCCAACGCTACCATCCAGTCTCCAGGGTCGAGGGCAGACAAGACCTGAGCAAGCGTCAACATTTTGAACTTCTCCTTCCGGAGGAAGCGGTTGACGTTCCTGAGATCCAAGATAGGACGCAGGCCTTTGTCCTTCTTGGGCACCAGAAAGTAGTGGGAATAGCAACCACGACCTACTTCTGGGACAGGAACGCGCTCGATGGCACCCTTGGCCAAGAGTGCCGAAACTTCCTGTTGGAGAAGGGCCAGGTGATCCTCCGACATGCGATGGTACTAAGGTGGCATGGAGGGAGGGGTAGTCTCGAAGGGGAGGGAGTAGCCCCTTCGGACTATTTGCAAAACCCACCTGTCCGACGTGATGGTGCGCCAGTGGGGGAGGTGATGGCGGATCCTGCCGCCCACTGGCGTTTGGTGGCCCTGAAATGTCGGACTAGGAAGGTTTGGAGGCTGCTGCAGAGGGGGCGGTGGTGGACTGGCCCGCTCGCTGTCCCCCAGAACCACGCCGGTGGTTCCCAAGTCCCCGGCCGCGCTGAGACTGTACAGCTTGCGCCAGCCTGTGGCCCTGGGCGGGACGTAGCGGGGCACCCCTTCCGTAGCCACGAAAGGGGCAAAAAGCAGACTGCGCAGGGCGGGTAGTGGAGAGGCCCAAGGACCTGGCCCTAGCCCGTGAGTCCTTAAAGCGCTCCAGCGCGTTGTCTGCCTTGTCGCCGAAAAGGCGATGGCCATCAAAGGGCATGTCCATAAGGGTGGATTGGACATCCCCTGAAAAAACAGTCAAACGCAACCAGGCGTAGCGTCAAAGGGCTACTGACGTTGAAATCGTCCTGCCAAGTGCGTCGGCGGTATCCAGCCCACAGCGGATGGTAAACTTCGCTGCGTCTCTCCCCTCGGCAACGGCACGGGAGAGCACGGCCCAGGCCTCCTCCGGGCACTGAGGCAGCACCTGCGCCACAGTATCCCACACAGAGTGGGTATAACGGCCCAACAGACATGCAGTGTTTACCGACCGCAGTCCCAAGCTGGCGGAAGAAAACATTTTCTTTCCAAGGTGGTCCAGCTTTTTGGATTCCCTTACCGGAGGTCGGTAGGGAAGACGCACTTGGACGTGGAGGCTTGGACTACCAAGCTCTCAGGGGTGGGGTGTTGGGAGAGGAAAGTGGAGTCGCCCGGAGCCGGGCGGTGGCGTCGGGCAATCATCCTGTCCACAGGAGCCCCTGTGTTGGGCCTGGACCAAGTGCCCAAAAGGATGTCCGTAAGGGCTTCATTAAACGGGAGCAGGGGCTCCGAAGAGCTCGCTGCTGGCTGAAGCACCTCTGTCAGGAGGTTAGTCCTGACTGCCACCGTAGGAAGCTCGAGGTTGAGAGCCTCGGCCACCCTACGCAACACCACTGCGTATGACGCTCCCTCCTCCGTAGCCACAGTAGGAGGAGACAACATGCCTAGGTCTGGGGAGGTATCCAGACCACTGGCCTCCCCCAGTTCCTCTCTCCAGTCCGGATTGTAGTCCAACTGGTCAGTCAAAGGGTCACCAGACCCCTCCCAGTCATCCTCTTCTGGCTGCCAATCTGGTTGGAAATAGCCAGGGTGCTACACAGGGACAAAAGTACCCGTCAGCGTCTGGTCCGGCGTCAGCCAACACCGGTCCGGTTCCGTGTCCACGTCGAGGTCGGAGCTGGGGTCAATGCCGGCTGGGGTTCCAGTCGGCGTTGGATGTGGTGTCGGTGGAGTCGGCACCGGTGGAGGTGTAACTAGGTCGACCGGCGCCGATCCGGATCCAGGCCTGGATCCAAGGGGGCCCTGCGGTGCTGAGGCCGAAGCCGCCGGCATCGAAGGCCTAGGGCCCCCAACCGAGTCCGCGGGGCCCGAAGGCGCGCCGGCGGAGTCGGGCTGCCCAAAGATGGCGTGCATCGCTTCGTAAAATTGACGAAGCTGGGCAAGGGTCGCTCCCGGTCCCGGGAAGGGAGGGAAGGCCGGAGTCGACCCTGAAGGCTCCACACGCGGAGCCGCGGGAGTGGCACCACCCGCACCCTGCGTTGCGTCGGCCGACGGACGAGGGGAAGTCGAAGAGCGATGGTGCTTCTTCGACTTCTTCTTCTTGTGCTTCGACTTACCTGACCCCGAGTGCGAAGACTTAGAAGAGGAGTGAAGATGACTCCACGATCGGTCCCTCGACCTCCCCCGCGACCGGGACCTTGTGCGACGCGGAGCCGACTGCCGGGCCTCGAGGTGCTTTCGGGACTGCTCCCGCAAAGACTTCGGGGCCATGGTACGACAGTCGGAGCACGAGTTGGGGTCATGGTCGCGCTCCAGGCAGAAGAGGCACACGCGGTGCGGATCCGTCACGACATCATTCGGGAACAGGAACCGCAGGCCTTGAAACCGGGCATCCCTCGTGCACCAGGAGTCAGATAATGACTCGAAACGAAGTCGCAAAAGCTCAGTCAAAAAATGACTGGAGGTACCGCTCTTACCGGATCTGCGCTTGCTGGCGCGGAAAAAGAAAGAACTGACGTCAGCGCGCGAGGGCGGCGTCCAAGTAACTTCTGCGACGTCATCCCGGCGACCACGACGCCAACGATGGAAGCGGAGTCAACCGACGCCACCTTCAGACGCGCAGGGGGACTGCTGACAAAAAAACTTTTCGGATCCAGTCTGACGCCTGGGGGGAGATTCTAAGGTAAGGAATCTATAATTAACTGTTTCTTTCAGATCAGGGCAATTTCCAAGACCAGGGCTCAGGATCTGGGGAGGAGACGTGCTGAAATGCGGGTTCCAACGGGAGACATCTCCCAAGGAACAGCAATCCTCCTGCGGCAGTAGAATTGGTTTCCTACTACAGTGAAGGTCCGCTAATACGGTCTTAAAAAAAAATTGCGGTGTGGCCAAGATGGCGGCGAGTTAGGACGGTCCTTTTCCTGCTCCCGTCCGCCGTCACCTGTTAACAACACTTCCCGGGGTCGGAACTTGGCCCCGAGGACATTAACGGTTGGGGTCTGACCCGGAGAAGCACTGGGCTTGCCACCGGAGCCCGAGACCCAGGATTGCACGAGAGGAGGCTGCGGCCCGCGGCCGAGAGCTGACGGCGGCGCGGGCTGCGATCGCAGGTAGCGCGAGGAGGACTGCGCGCAGACGGCCCGGGGAGGCGTGGAGGCCCTGCGGCCGGCGCCCGTCCGTTACCTGGGGCACTGTTGTGGCCGCTACCAGCGAGGAGAGGGCACCAGCGTGGCTGATCTGGCCCCGTGCAGACTGAGAGGGGAGCGGAGTGTGCGGGCACGCTCCTGAATCGCGCCCGCGCGGAGCCCACCGCGGTGAGTGACTCGCTGGGCCCCGATCGCGCTCTGTGCTGCCGGCGCTCGGGAGACCTTCAGCGGAGCTGCGGGGAAGCCCCGGGGTGCCGGCCGGGGGTAGCGGACCGCGCTGCTTGGATCCCCGGGTGCACGGAGGCTACGCGAGGGAGCATGGAGGCCTGCGCAGAACAAGAGAGCTGACGCCGGGCCTGGTGGAGTTGGGAGACCAGGCCTGGCCCGTGGGAGCGTCACATCGGGGCAATCCACGAACGATAGACGGGCCCCCCTCCAGAGAAGTGGATATGCCAACCCTCATTCCGGGAGTGTGGGCGTAGAGGCCTATTGCTGCAGGAGGTGAGGCTGGGCAGTACGGAGGACACTGCTTGTGACACTGATCCTGGCCCCTTCGGTCACAGTCGGGTGGCCCAGAACACGCGATACTGCTGGGAGTGCCTGGGTGCAGACGAGTGGGGTAGTGAGCGCGGCCACCGGTAGAGGTGGTCGTTGAGAGTGGAGACCTGCAGCCCGCGGAGGCGGCCCGACTAGGCTCGGGTGCGGCTTGTGGGCGCGCTGTGTGTCTCACCGCTCCTCTCCTGACTTGGGCCTACCACCCACCCAGCAATTTCATCCCCTCCTGCTTCCAAGACACAGGCCCCACTGCGAGCATCGGGAACCCACGGACTATATGGGGACCTCGGGATGGTGAGCCCAACCTGCAAATGCTGGATCCGTAGCGCGGAGCGGGCTCCGAGTGGTCCTACGCCCTGACCGCGCGACGCACTAACGGGAACGAGAGGGTCTTCTTGGCGGATCGATAGGGCGCCCCCGACTGGAACACGGACCCAGCAACCCACCGGTGGCCACACTATGTCCTCTACTCGAGGGAAGAAGGACAAGACGTTGAAAGAACTCTTTGCTCGGCCCCAGGGCAGCACCACGATGGATCCCTCGTCCCAGAAGGAATCTGCCTCAACGCAGGGGGATAGCACCATGGGGGGGCCGGTGACACGTGCCTTCCTCGAATCCCTTTTCACGACTCTTCGCGAAGACCTGCAAACGGTTAAACGAGATCTCACATCCGAAATTAAGGACATTCGGCGGGATGTGGATGGAATAGGAGAGCGGGTAGCTGCACTGGAAGATAAGGGAGATAATAGAGACGCTGAAATGACGGCACTGCAACAAGAAGTTATTCGCATCCACGATCAGCAGGTGGACCTGCAAACTCATCTCGAAGACCTCAAAAACCGCTCCCGCAGACACAACATTCGGATCCGAGGAGTGAAAACTGGGGAAGAGGCCGGGGACATCTTTGCCTACACAAGAGACCTTTTCAATCATATTCTCGGCAGCCCTTCGGGCGCGGACATTAAGATTGACAGAGCGCACAGAGTTGGCCTCCCCTGCTCAGACAAAGCCCCTCCTGCGGACATATTGGTCTGCGTACAGGATTTCCGCACGAAGGAAGAGATTCTCCGCAGGGCCCGGTCCATGCACCCGATCGACTTCAGGGGTCAGGCTCCCACCATGTACCAGGACCTTGCTGCCCTCACTTTGCAGAAGCGCAAAACCTTCCGGCCCATTACAACGTATCTACGCCAACGCGGCATCTCCTACTCTTGGGGCCACCCTTTCCGGCTCATCTTCCGCCTGGATAGCAAGCTCTACCAGCTGCGCTCCCTCTCCGAGGCCTGTCAGCTGTTGGGCATCGACGTTCCTCAAGAAAACGATGGGAACAGCAGTTCTACGCATGGGGCCGGAGACTCGCAGCCACGATGGCGGCAGCAGGGTCGCAGACGACGTCCACGACGACCAGATCCAGCAGAGATCACGAAGGAGCAGCAGGCAGTCCTGGAGGCTCTTCCGGTGGCACTGGCAAAAACTCAAGTCCCGTGAGCATTTACAATGATGTTGGTATATGGCCCTCTTCTACAGTATTTGGGCAGACGGCGGGCGGGACGGGGGGGACAATCTTGGCCACATTATGGACCTCTTATGGACTGCTCACCAGTTGTCCATCAACAACGGACTATATCCTGAATACTTCTTTGTTATTTGTAGTGTTGGTCTGTTATCTTCTATGGGGTTTCTTTTTGTTTCCTTCTCCCTTTTTAGGTCTCGGCTGGCGTTGGAGCGCGCATGCGCTCCTCGCCTCGAGACTTATAGTAATCAGCTAAGTTTGGAGAAGGGGACTCGAGGCGCGCCCCTCATTTTCATTGGGTAGCGTCAGCGTTTATGTTAAACGCCGGCTTCCCATTGAAAAGGAGGGTTTTAGGTTGCCTCCCTTTGGCTTTTTGTTCCGGCCCACTTGGACTGGCTCGCCTGCATTACGGCTGTCGTGACGAAGTTTCTTATCAGAAGCTTCGTCACGCTGCCTTGCACGCGCCAGTCCGGCTCTCTGATTGGGCCGGACAAAAAAGGAGACATGGCGCAGCGCGATGCAAAAATAAACAGCGGATGCCTGCGTGTTTATTTTTGCATCTCGCTTTCACTTTAAAGTGAAAGCGCGATGCAAAAATAAAAAGCGGATGCCTGGCGAACGCTTGATTTCATGTGTGACAAAGCAAAAATCCTTTACAAACATCGCAACGAATGAAGTTTTCCACAGACCGTCACCAATATTTAAAAAAAATTGCATTTTAGCACACCTCGTTCTTCGGAGTTTGTAGAATACTGCTGATGTGTTGCATTTCCCAGAATCTTTTATATGTGTTTTCTTTTAGCAGCTTTTTTCATCTTGTTTGTTTCCGTGTGTTGTTTTGTAATAACAAAAAAAATGTGTGTTGTGCTTTGAGAGATAGAGAGAGCGCGCGTGTGAGAGAGAAAGAGATAGTTTGTGTGAAAGAGAAAAAGACAGAGATGTGTGAGAGCGCATAATGCAGAGTATCTGAAGTGGTGGACTGTCGGCACATCTTTTAAATTATATTTTGGAGTATTTTAGATGAGGAATCCCGCCCAGATTTAGATTTACATATGCCATCTTTCCATTAGCAAGTGGGTCATAGGCAAGTTTGCGCCTGTGTGCATTATTGCATATTGCATGCCGGCGACCTAAGCAGCTTGCCTTTCGCGTGTTGGCGCAACATAGGATACACTGACAAATAAACAAATTCTTCCCATATGCGACGAAGCAGTGATCCTAGGTGGCAATGTGCTTGAATGTAGATTTTCCTAGTACATTATGACGGAAAGTCTTAATTTTATTAAAGACACGGAGGCTCCTATTATGCTTATTTTCTTGCATTTATTATAATAGCAGCCAAGATAAGTAAAACTACAGTTCCCAGAGGGCCAAGCAACCGCTGGCCAATGGGAACAGAGAAAAAACGTAACACATAACCAATGAGCAGTCAATCACCACTATTACGTCACAAGCTGACTGTGAACAGTCCTCTTTTTGCTGACGAGCAGCTCAGATAGAGTCCAAAAACAGAGGATCAATAGATAAAATAATAGAAACAGCCAAAGTCCAGGAAAAGATGTCTCGACCAAAATCCAACCAGGATACTCGAAGATCAGGAATCGCTGTGGCAGAAACCGAAATAGCAGAAGGATCATCACCAGGAATGGAAGAATACCGTTGAAAAACTTGAATCCCCTCAGGAAGAAGCGGGAGGCAACGCTGGAGTCGCTGTAGGGAGGGAGAAACACAGATATTAGCAGTGTTGAGGCGGGATAATACTCGCCTCTGTGTCTTTAATAAAATTAAGACTTTCCGTCATAATGTACTAGGAAAATCTACATTTTATGGCAAGACCGGAGGCTCCTATTATGCTTGTTCAAAGCATATCAACCACCATAGAAACAGGAGTAACAATCGGTTTGCAATAAAACATTCGAAAAACATCATTTGACCAATCCGCAGATCTCAGAATGTCCTCTAAGCAGGAGCCTGCCCAAAAAGCTTTGGAGGCCATGGCTCCCCTGGTGGAATGGGCTCCGAATGCGGAGACATCTATGCCCGCGAGGGACATGATCCAACGAACCCAACGGGCCAGGGTAGCAGAGGTAACAGGGAGATAGGGTTTACGAAAGGAAATGAGAAGTTGAGAAAGAGAGGACTTTCTGAGATCAGAGGTTCTTTGTTGATATACTTTGAGACATTGGCCTACACACAACTTAGGATGGGAAGGAAAATAAGGGTAGAAAACAGTGTTCAAATTCGTTTTAGTACGTTTGTTAACCTGAAACAATACACCTGTAGGAGAAAATTGACGAGAAGAAATATCCAAAGCTTTGACATCAGAGACACGTTTGATAGAAATAAGACACAGTAACATGGTAAGTTTAGCGGAGAGCATTTTTAGAGAAAGAGCAGAATTATCTGGCCAATCAGAAAACAGCTTAAGAACCAAATTAACATCCCATAAATTGGAATACTTATCCAACGGAGGTTTGGAAAATCTTACTCCTCGAAGAAGACGGCAAATGAGGGGGTGGGCGCCGACCGGCTTGCCATCAATAGGACAGTGATTGAGGGAAATGGCAGATCTATACAGGTTTACCGTTCTATAGGACTTACCTGCACTGGCTTCGGAAGCCAGAAAATTAACCACAAAATTTAGAGGGGCTGAATAGGGATCGATACGTTTCTCCAGACACCAGCTTGACCATAGAGACCAGGCGGACTTGTAGGCCTTGGAGGTACCTGGGGACAGGCTTTGCTGATAAAGAGAGAAGCTTCCTGCGAAATGAGGAGGTCAGGAGGGACAGACTGGAGACCTTCCAAGCTGAGAGAACCAGAGACTTGTCTAGAATGAGATTGTGTGGAAGGCCCAGTGGACTGAGGAGTAGGTTGTCGCAAAGCGGGAGAAGGACAGGAAAGTCCACTGTCATCTCTAGAAGGGACGGAAACCAAATCTGAGATTGCCAGAATGGGACCACAATGACTAGAGAAGTCAATTGACGGTGTACTTGAGAGAGTACCCTGTTGACCATGAGGAAAGGCATAATAGAGATGAAGGGACCAATCCTGAAGGAAAGCATCTGTGGCCAGGGCCAAAGGATCCAGGCGCCAACTGAAGAAACAAGGCAATTGGGTGTTGAGGCGAGAAGCAAAGAGATCGATATGAAAAGGGCCCCAGAGATGATGGAGGAAAGAAAGACGGACGGAAGCAGCTTCCAATCGCTGGAATCTTGTAGATAGCGAGAATGCCAGTCTGCTATGGAGTTGAGATCTCCGGGAAGATACTCCGCTTTGAGAGACAGCTTGTGTGCTAGGCAGAATTCCCATAGGCTCTTTGCAAGTTCTGCAAGAGGTTTGGACTTGGTGCCACCTAGATGGTTGATGTAGCGGACCGCAGAAACATTGTCCATGCGGAGAAGAATTGAACATCGCACCTTGTTCTTTGTAAGGCTTTGGATTGCAAAGGAGCCTGCCAGCATCTCTAAACAGTTGATGTGCAATTTGGACTCCTCTCGAGACCATGTACCGCCAGTCGAGATTTGTCCACAACGGGCGCCCCAACCCGACAGGCTTGCATCGGATTCTAACACAAGATCTGGGGCCGAAGCGAAAATAGTTCGCCCGTTCCACGCATCTAAATGGTCGATCCACCATTGGAGCTCTAGACGTGATTCCTGGTCTAGGGGAATAAGGTTGGAATAAGCCAAGCCTTGGCGAAGATGTCGGATCTTTAGACGCTGAAGGGCCCGGTAATGAAGAGGCCCTGGAAATATGGCTTGGATGGAAGCCGAAAGGAGACCGACAATCCTTGCGAGGGATCGGAGGGAAACCAGAGAGGACCGAAGAACCTGAGAGATCTCTGACTTGATGTTTGCGACCTTTGTTGGTGGAAGAAGAAGAGCAGCCTTGGGGGAATCTACGAGAAAACCCAAGAATTCGATGTGCTGGGAAGGAATGAGCATAGACTTTTCGGGATTGAGAAGGAAACCCAGATCTGTGAGAAGGGACCGAGTGGTGTTGAGATCGGAAAGAAGATTTTGATTGTCCGAGTTCATTATTAGGATGTCGTCCAGATAAATGATAAGTCTGATCCCGAGGGACCGAAGGAAAGACACCACCGGTTTCATGATTTTTGTAAAGCACCATGGTGCTGACGACAGGCCGAAAGGAAGAGAGCAAAAGCGATAGGTTACTCCTAACCATTGGAACTGAAGAAACTTTGTATGAGAAGCGTGAATAGGGATGTTAAGATATGCGTCCTGAAGGTCTATTCTGACCATCCAATCGTTTAGACGAAGGGTGTCTCGTAAGTGAATGATGGTCTCCATTTTGAAGTGGCGATACACCACGAACTGATTGAACCATTTTAGATTTATAACTGGACGCATCTTCTTGTTCTTCTTCCGAACCAGAAAAATGGAACTGAGGAACCCGGAGGGATCTAAAGGAGCAATCTGAATAGCCTGTTTTAGGAGCAGGTTCTGAACCTCTGAAGAGATTAGGAGAGACATGTCTTCGGAAAACACGAGTGGAGAAGGGAAAACTGTTTGGGAAGGTGGCTCGTAAAACTCTATAAGATAACCTTGGACGGAGCTTAATACCCAGGGGTCTGCAGTGAGGGAACGCCATCTGTGAATGAACAGTTTTAGCCGACCCCCGACCGGGGGAATAACACCTACCTTGTTGAGTGGTACCTCGGTAGTTCTTCTGTCCTCGACCCCGGAAGCCACGTCCTCTTTGGGGTAGAAGTGAGGCTTGAACTCCTGGTAGCCTGTATTGAAGGATCCTCTGGAGCCTTGATTTTGATAGGAGCGGCCGGAAGAGCGACCCCTGCCTCTGCCGGCCCTCCCAAAAACCTGAGGGGAAAAGACTTTTTTGATGGATTGTTGCGCTTTATCTAGCGAGGCAAAAGTGGAAACAAATCTGCTGAGATCCTTGACAAGAGTGTCACCAAAAAGAAGGCCGTCCGCCTTGATACCGGGGTCAAGAGGAGCCAAGTTAGCCAGTTTGGGATCAAGCTTGATCAGAAGGCCCTTGCGGCGCTCATGGGTAATGGCAGCGTTAGCATTTCCTAACAGACAAAAGGCTCTTTGAACCCAGGAGGAAACATCCTCAGCATTAAGATCGGAGCCATCCAAGCGAGCCGCTTCTGTCAAATCAAAAATGCGAGCCAACGGGCCGACCACATCCAAAAGCTTGTCCTGGCAGGTGGACCAAGCTTTATCCACACCCTTGCGTGGATCTTTGCCAAACTTGGAAAAGAATGTAAGTAAAGGCTGGTCAATAGAAGGAGCCACAGTAATGTTGGAGGACAAAGAAGGTTTGGGACATTCGGATTTTAATTTAGATCTAGCTGATATATCTAAAGGAAGACGAAGTCTAGCAGAAATGTAATCACCCACATGAGGAATTGGGAACTATTCAGTGGAATTGGGGTGGCGAATGGTGGAGGGGTCAAACATGGGAGCACCCTCAGAGTCCAGAATGGGAGAAAAAGAAAAGGAATCGGGCTTGGATTTTTTATCAGGAGGGGAAGGAGGGTCAGAAACATCAAAAAGATCCAATAAATCATCAGAGTCAGCCATATCATCGTCTGTGTCCAATATGGTGGAAATCACCAATTTTTTAGGTACCCCTGTGTGTTTAGATTTTAATTTCTTTTTTCCCTCTGGATTAGATAACCCCTCCTTGGAAGGAGGCCTGGGAGGAACAGAGTCCTCAGTCAAGAGCGAAGGAATATCGCTGCTCAGGCGTGACGCATTTTTGGAAACATTAACAGAAACAGAGGAAACCAACTTTCTTTTTCTGCTATCCCCCGCAGAATGGGCCAATGCTTTGGACAACAGACTAAGCATAGAATTCTCCATATCCTTGGAGAAACGCTTCATGGAAGATTCCACAGCAGTTTCCACAGAGGAATTAATAAAAGTATTTAAGTCATTCTTGAAGGTTTCACCTTCCTCATTCTGAAACTCCAAATCAGAGCTATCAACCTCCATAATGTGGAATTCAGTGAAGCAGGAGGTAGGAAAGGGTTAAGGGATCAAGTGTGGGCGTGTGAAGCTAAGAGAGGGGTGGGTAAATAAGAAAAAACCACTCCCACCGAGCGCGGGTAACGGCCGTGAGAGAGAGGAGGCTCCGCAGTGAGTGCCCAGCAGCGCCGACGATAGACACGTGCACTGAGAGGGGAGAGTAAAGAGGAAACAGCCGCCGCGCGACGCGTTGAGAGCAACCGTCAATGCGCGCGAGTGGGAGGCCAGAGCGTGTGAAACGAGCGGAGTGCTGCTGAGGCGCCAGCAAAGCGGTAGGCTAATGGCAGCTGTGTCGCTAGACAGAAATACAATAAAACATATGCCAAAACAACTGTAATGCCAGAAACACGTTATTTAACAAAATTCGTAAGAGCAATGAAGAGAAGGCACTTATCGGACTGCGAGCAGCAAGAAAAGAGGGCTGTTCGCAGTCAGATTGTGACGTAATAGTGGTGATTGACTGCTCATTGGTTATGTGTTACGTTTTTCCTCTGTTCCCATTGGCCAGCGGTTGCTTGGCCCTCTGGGAACTGTAGTTTTACTTATCATGGCTGCTATTATAATAAATGCAAGAAAATAAGCATAATAGGAGCCTCCGGTCTTGCCATAAAATTGAGTTCTTCCCATCTCTGCGACGTGACGTACTGCGGCAGGCCGCAGGGGGAAACACTGGCGCGAGCTGACAATAGCTGATAAGGCCTGACAGGCTCCTGACTGCCAGGTGACAATGCACACAGGGCACGCCTGCGCCATCCGTCACGTCCCCGTGAGCCGCGTGGCAGGTGAGAACGCTCTGTCAAAGTCCCTGGCCACACTGAAAGGCCGCATGTCGGCGGGGTACAGAATACCCAAATAAATAAATAACTGCCATGGACTGATTATCGCGTTCACGGAATTTCATTTACAAAGATGTTTTTTTTTATCTGGACGTGCACAGTCCAAGCATCTCTCCTTTAATCTCTTATTCTTATCTATTCTCACCTACAATCGTTTATCTTCCTCAGTATGCGCCCTCCATTCCCCTCTACCCCTTCTTTCCTTTCTTCCTTCTTCACTTACCTCTTTCTTTCCAGTCGTGTTCTTTCCTTTTCCTCATCCCCTTTATCTATATTTTATGTATTACTTTCTTTTTTCTTCCCTCCCTCTGTTCCTGATAAAAATGTGTTTTATATAGCTCGTAATGCAGTAGGTTTTGCCTTTTCTAAGAATTTTAAATAACATGTGCTGCTATAAACTGATTTAAAGGGAGTCAATGTATCGACCTCAGAAGGCTGAATGGCTGAATTGGCCTTGCCAAGATTCGTATCTCAGATATCAGCCTTGTGGGCTTTCCTAGCCGAGACACATTGTGGCTTCTCCTTCCTCAATCATTCCTTCTCGTACCGCCTTCTTTCCCTTTTTCTTCTCTTCTGTCATTGTTCCCTCCCTTTCTCACTGGTTTACTTCACTTGTCGTTTTCATTCCCTTTCACACTCCCTTCCTTCCTTCTGTCCTAAGTAATTTTCTAGCTCTTCTCTCTCCCCGCCCATTCTTCATTTCTTCTCTCCCATCCCCTCCTCCTATCATCCCTCCTGACAACCCGTTGCCCTTCACTCTCATTCTTCATTTCTCTTCCTCTTCTGGAAGTCTTTCCTCGCTTTCTCTCTCCCTCCTTCTTTCCTTATCCCTTCCTCCCATCTTCATCTCTTCACCCCTTCCATCTTTCTCTCCCTCCCTGCCATTATTGCTGGTGTCTCCACTGCCCCTTTGCCTTTGCATGTCTGCGGAGGTGAGCACCCGCCCTAATATCAAACGGTTTACGGCTTTGAAAGTGAATCAGAGTCGGACCCGGGGGCAGATTGGTGGCGGTGGGGTGATCTCTTGTGGCTGATGCGCCTCATACCTGAATTCAGCTGGAGGCCACGGGGTGACACGTTCAATCTTTCACATGCTCGGCTGTTCCACTCAGACCTCACAGCGCGCCTTCCATGCCTCGAGGCGCACTGCAGGGGTGGAGCCGGCGAGAACATGACAGAGGGTAAGCGCGTCATCCATCTCCATCTTTCAAACACTGGCCCATGTGTGAACTCGGGCCTGCCCGGGCATCCTTGGCATGTGGGAGTAGGTGCGGCATGCATTGCGAGATCTGTGGGAGCCCTGACTTCAAGTTACTGAACCCCATTTACAGACAATCTGATTTCAGGCCCGCCATTTTATCTCCACAGAGAATTGTACAGTGGGGCGTCAATCTTTTAAAGGAGCCCTCAGTGGATGAAGTCAAACTAAAGCCAGGTTCAGAGTTCGGTGGAAACAGCAAATACTCAAGTTTTGCGGGGAAATGTTCATTAAAGAGTAGACTCCATCAGCTATCACCCCAATGATGGAGGCAATTCAGCCAGTGGATTAGACTATTTAGTTGCCAGTATGGACGGCCACTATAAACTGGTGAATGTTGCGCTCTGCTAAATCGGCGGTCCCTCCCTAGTCAGTTTCTGGCAGCAGAGCCTCAACTGCTGAAGACTTTATTTGGTGGGCCATCCATCACAGGGATGCCTGGGCCGCCATCTACATTGTTTCTTTGTATTTAACACAGGCCTTCCAGTGCATATTTTCAATCTCCCTGAGTCATTTGTATTCATGAGGCAGGTCGCAATTTGCAACCCCATGTGATTGCATTCCAAAATGGAAAACATTTTTTTGAGCAGCCTGAGTTCCTCAAAGGGACTGGCCTGCTTAACAAACAAAACCAGCATTGAAAATGCAATAGGTCTCGCCTTTGATTAAGTTAAAGCCATTTGCTTTGCTAATGGTATTGTATAGCAAAGCAAATGGCATTAACTTAATCAAAGGCGAGACCTATTGCATTTTCAATGCTTGTTGTTATTGGGGTCCCCCGTTCACTGCTCTCGAGTCCGCATGGGCCTGGCGATGGGATACATAGCTCACTCCACACCCACACACTGGCCAGGTTTGCACGGATCCGGTATTGGGTCCCTGTATTCACTTCTCGACACTAGACCACTAGATGCCCCCCCTAACCTTAGGATCCTCACGTTTAACGTGAGGGGCCTCAACAACCCAGTCAAGCGCAAGGCGATACTCTCCTACCTGGAGAGTACTAGGGCAGACATATGCTTGCTACAAGAGACGCACCTGCTTGCACGGGACTGCCACCGACTCAAATCTCGTCTGTTTCCCACGCAATTTTTCTCGTCGGGGGCTTCTAAGTCAGTGGGGGTGGCGATCTTAGTTTCCAGAGCTTTCCAGGGGAGGGTGGGGCAGAAGGTAGCGGAGATTAAGGGACGGCTACTGACTTACCAGTTCCATATCGGGGGGCACACTCTAGTTATTGGGTCTCTGTGTGCACCCAATGAGGGCCAGGAGCGATTTATCCACGAGGCTCTATCGGAGGCTACGGCGACAGTTGAGCGCAAGATTTTACTGGGGGGCGACTTTAACCTTGTCCTGGACAACTCCCTCGACAGGTCAGCACGGCATTTCGGACAGACAGGTGCACTTTCCTCTGCAGGGTTAGCCAGATTGAAGGACTTAGGCCTGAAAGACCTTTGGCGGTGTTTCCATCCTCAACTTAGGGAATACTCTTATTACTCTAATGCTCACAAAACGTACGCCAGGTTGGACTACCTGCTGGGCTCCGAGGCCCTCCGCGCTTACACTTCAGCCGTAGACATTATGGTAGCATCACTTTCGGACCACGCTCCAGAGGTAGCCGCCTTCACCTTCCCTCCCTCCCCGCGCCCCAAACGACAGTGGCGCCTCCGGGACGCCCTCCTGCACCGCCCGGCTGTGGTCGAGCAAGTACAGCGTGCCATTGAGGACTACCTTTCGCACAATGATAATCCTGACACCCTACTAGTTACGCAGTGGGAGGCACTTAAGGCGGTGATTAGGGGCAAGCTAATAGCCATTTCGGCGGCGGATAACGCAGAACGCCGACGAAAGAGGGAGGAGCTCACGCAGAAAACAAGGGAATTAGAACAAATGCATCAGCGGACAGGAGCTCCTAGGATCTGGCGCCAGCTGACTAATGCTCGGACGCAACTAGCGGCCCTAGATCAGGATAGGGCGGAATACGCGGCCCTACGGCTACGCCACTCATTCTATGTTGGGGAGACAGATGCGGGCGGTTGTTAGCGCATAAGTTACGCGAGACCAGACAGGCGCAGGGGGTGCAGGAGATCCGAGGCCGGACCGGGAGCCTGGTCACAGAGGACGCAGCTATAGCTGAAGCATTTCGAGCTATATGCGGGACAGAAGCTGGAGGAAGCAGACAGGGATGCGTATCTTGCGGAGGTGCAACTCCCTACCCTGGCCTCGACCCACTCGGAACAACTAGAGGGGGACATTCGAATAGACGAAATCATAGCGGCTATATCCAGACTCCAATTAGCCAAATCCCCCGGACCAGACAATTCTGCCCTACGCTGGCACCACTTCTGACCAGGCTTTTTAATTCCTTCGCATCCCCCGGGGCTATTCCTGAATATATGCTTGAGGCAGCCATAGTAGTAATTCCTAAGCCTGGAAAGGACAAAACCAGCTCGGGGCATACCGCCCCATTTCCCTCTTGAATATAGATTTAAAATTATACACGGGGATCTTGGCGCGTCGATTGGCCATTCACATGCCAGGAATGATTGACCCCGATCAGGCGGGATTCATCCCGCAAAGGCAGACGAGTGACAACACTAAGAGGGTCTTACACCTAATTGAGAAGGCGTCAAGGATCCCGAGAGATTTCATGCTCCTCACAATTGACGCAGAGAAGGCCTTCGACAGGGTCCACTGGCCTTATTTGGAGCAAGTGTTGACTCACACCGGACTCGGCGAGAAAATGAGGACCCGAATACTGAACTTCTACCATTCTCCCACGGCGTCCGTTAGGGTAAATGGGCACACCTCGACATCGTTCCCCATAGGCAGAGGCACACGGCAGGGGTACCCCCTGTCACCCCTGCTCTTTGCAATGTACATGGAGCCGCTGGCCCAAAGGGTTAAGGACCACCCACAAATCACTGGAATCCGACTTGGAGGGGACGTCCACGTCATAAGCTTGTATGCGGACGATGTGTTGGTCACCCTTTCGGACCCTGAGGTATCTCTGGGGGCTTTCCTGACAGAACTTGATTCATTAGTGCGGGCCTCGTGGTTCAAGGTCAACATCGGAAAGTCTGTGGCTCTCAACCTCTCGCTGCCACCACACATGCTGGCCCGCCTCCAACGGCGGCACCCAATACAGTGGACAGAGGACACTATCCCCTATTTGGGAATCCAGTTGGCACCTACCCTACAAACTATAGCATCGGTTAATTACGCCAGGTTGCTCACTCAAATCCGCTCCGATCTGAGCCGGTGGAAGCATTACCCTATCTCGTGGTTAGGGAGAATAGCAGTTGTTAAAATTACCATCTTACCCAAGATCCTCTACTTGTTTCAGACGCTCCCTCTGCAGCCCCTAGTGGAATGGCTAAACCGGGTACAGTCAGAACTCTCTTTTTTCATACGGCAGGGCCGTAAGCCACGGATGAAGAAGATCCTTAGCACTCTCCCACCCACCGCAGGCGGGCTGGGGGTCCCTGACATTCACCTTTACTACAAAGCCGCGCAGCTGCGCCACTTAGTTGAATGGAACCGCACTGAGTCTGAGAAACACTGGCTCTTTCAGGACCGGGCGGTGGCTGGCACGTTGCTCAGAAAGATCCCCTTTCTGAAGAAACCGCACAGACCCCCTAACCTATACGCTTCCCTCATCACACGATCTACATTAACGGTTTGGGACCAGGTCAACACGAGATACGGGCTGACTACCTTTCCCTCTCCCCTCACCCCGCTCTTCGACAACCCAGAATTCGGACCGGGAATGGGCGAGACCACCTTCCCACACTGGCGTGTTGCGGAGTGTCGCGCCTTGGGTCATCTATATGATGAACAAGGGGTGATCTCCTTTTCACAAGTTAGATCTGAATATGGAATCCCAGAATCAGAATGGTTGCGCTATCTGCAACTCCGACACTGGGCGTCACACCCAGACAACAAATCGCAGGCGCAGAGACACCTTACCCCTTATGAACGTTGGCTCCTCACACGAACATCAGACAAGAAAGTAATCTCCGACCTATACAAGATGCTCCTTACATGCTATACACACACGTACAACGCTAGTCGCACGCGCTGGGAGAAAGACCTAGGTCGATCACTCAGTAGCAAGGAGTGGGCGGGGGCGTACTATAGAGCACGGGACATGGCCAGCAATATGGGCCTAACCGAAACATTAACCAAAATAGTTACCTACTGGTACTACACCCCGGAGCGGATTCACAAGGTAGACCCCACACAAAGCCAGGACTGCTGGAGGGGTTGTGGGAAACCTGGTACGCTAGCCCACCTGCTTTGGGATTGTGAGCATTTACACCATTACTGGACCCAAATCCTGGCGGAAGTTGACCAACATCTGGATACTGAACTGCCAAGATTCGGGGACGGCCATTCAAAACATCCTGTTGCATTGGAAAACACCCCGCGTCCCCAAACACAGGCTGGCTTCAACGCTTATGGCATGTATTAGGGATGGAGAAGATTTCCCTTACACTAGTGGGGAGAGGTTCGACCTTTGGAGAATTGTGGCAACCATTCCTGAACATACTCGTCCAAGAGTTTCGGGAACTCACGTGCCCCAGATACCTGCGCCTATTACGGCTGACCGCACCTGACACCACTGACATTCAGCTGGTTACCCAACAACAATAAGACATATTTGCTCCACAAGGGATCTTTAAGTTACAGTGAACGGGGGTAGGGAGGGGGGGGGATGTTTTCATTCCCACTGTTTTACTTTACTTGTTGGTACCTTGTTATATCAGCGACCTGGGCTCTGCGCAGCCCCTGCTTGATTACTCTATGTAATGTACACCAGCAGCCAGCTGTTAAATCAATCAAAAGATATGAACCTAAAAAATAATTGCTACTTTTGCAAAGCTTCCAAAATTTAAAAAGAAAATACTCAAAATCACAAGTTGGTAGACTTTGCACCCTCCTTCTTAAGACAGGAGCCTCTTGGGCCGAAAAAGGTAACTCTAGGGCCTGCTGGCCTGCTACCAATGCAAGTCAGAGTGAGATCCAAGCATTTGGTCTGTTCATCTGACAGCTTGGGGAAAAGGTTGAGCCTGGCAGGGCCTTAACCACTCTACTGCCAATTCACCTCACCTCGGGGGGCCAAAAATATGTCAGTTCCCAGAAGCCCTTTCTGCTCTCTGAGTGAAATGGAATGAGATCCTCCTATGACCGATCCACTCTTACTCCCTACTGCTATCTGCCCTCTACCATAAACTGCAATAAGCTGATGGACAAAATGTTTGAATTTATGTCAGCCACTCGCTTGGGGGCACATTCCAGTCCATAATTTTTTGCCCACCATGCCACTATCAAACAGTCAAATCCGGTTCACCCCTCGTTGTTATGCCAGCCAATCTGTTTGCCTTATTAGCTACGCAACTAGCCCTCTCCATTTGTACCACATTAAATGCTTCTTTGAGTGAAGGGAAACTTCCTCATGAATGGAAGGCGGCACAAGTGCTTCCGATCCGTAAGAAGGCACATGTACCGGCAACAGAGCTGGCAAACTACCCCCTTATTTCACTCCTTCCGCTTATGAGTAAACTTTTGGAAGGATATATCAATACTAAGCTCATGGAGTACCTAGAATCCCAAGGCTAGCTCGACCCCTCACATTATGGTTTCAGATGTAGTTCACTCCACTGAAACCACCCTTATAGCGGTCACAGACTACATCAAGTTTGCCTTGGACAACAATAAGGCTGTGCTGTTAGTGCTGCTGGACTTGTCCGCAGCTTTTAATACTGTGTCTCACCACAAGTTACTCCAAAGATTGAATGAGAATGGAATCCATGGACCGGCGCTAAAATAGCTTGCAAGTTTTTTGGACCAGCGCACTGAAACTGTTAACCTGGGTCCTCTCCGCTCCAGCATCATGAAGCTCACGAAGGGGGTACCACAGGGCTCTTATCTTAGCCCTACCCTGTTTAATGTGTATGCGGCCCCTCTCGCAAAGATCGTCAGAGATCATGGGTTCACTCCCTTCTCTTATGCGGATGACACCCAACTTCTTTTATCATTTGATAACAATATGGCCTCGACCAAATCTCTCTTTGCTGATGGTATGTGGGCAATTTCTAGCTGGATGATGGAAAACTTCCTCCAGCTTAATGCTGATAAAACTGAAATCTTATTATTCGGCGGTGCTCAAACATTATGGTCCCCTGACTGGTGGCCCCTGGAATTGGGCCTAGCCCTTACCCCAAAAATAATGGCAAAAAACCTGTGACGGAGTCGGGTGTGACTTCAGCACATTGATTGAGAACCCAACAATGTCAAGAGGTTTGCCATTGTCTGAAAGTGGTCCCTGACTGATGGTGGCGAACCCACCTTAAACAGACTGTTACTAAGGTAGGGTAAAACGTTTACCCCCTAACCTCCGAAAATGGGCAGTGACCACTGTCATCAATTTAATGAACACCTGAGGGGTGCTGGTGAGGCCGAAGGGGTGCACAGCAAACTGAAAATGTTTCTGGCCCACCATGAGCGCAAGACACATTTGGGAAATACGTGTCCTACAGGTCTAAGCCCAGCATCCAGTCACTGGGATCCAAGGCAGATACAACCTGGGCTAGGCTGAGCATTTTGAATCTGTCCTTCCACTGAAAGGCCTTCAACTGGCACGAGGAAATAGTGGGAGAAACAATCCATCCCTATGTATGAGTCTGGAACCCTCTCAAAGGTCCCTTAAGACAGTACAGCCTGCACCTCTTGTAGTCTGATGGGTAGCTGGTCATCTGAGAGCGGAAGTGGGAAGAAGATGTGGTGGGTCAAAAAAGAATAGACGGGCATAACCCTGCTGGACTATCTGGAAAACCCATTGTTGGATGTGATGGATTGCCATACTGGGAGAAAATGTTGGCTCCTGTCTCCCACCGGATGGGTGAGCGCCGCTATGGCCAACCTAAAGCAGCTTCGAGGCTGCTGCGGCAGGGATGCGGAGGGGTCTGGCACTGCTGTACACCAACCCCTAGAGTAGCTTTGGAAAGGCCGAAACTGATGGGGAAACGGTCTTGTAGGGGTAGAAAGGCCTAGAGAATTTTCCGTAGCTTAGCTTTCATTAAAAAACGTTCTCAGACGGGATCAGCTTTTTCTCCAAAGACGCAGTGCTGGAGCTGGCCCTTGCTGCAGGGTCACCCCAGATTTTTACCTTCCCTTGCCAAACCAGTTTTTGCTGGCTTTTAGGGCTCTGTGCACTTTTCTCCTGCTAATCAGTGGTAAAGTGCTTGTGCTCTTCCCTTTAAAAATTGTCAAATTGGTCTACATCTCATTGGTACATTTAATGTACTTGTAAGTGCGTAGTGTATGGTACTATGTGTACTCAGGTCCTGTAAATGAAATGCGACTAGTGGGCTGCAGCACTCATTGAGCCACCCCCTAAAGTAGCCTTTTAAAACGTGTCTTAGGTCTGCCACTGCAGAATATAGGGCAGTTTTAAACTGCCATTTCAACTCGGCAAAATAAACCTTTTGCCAGGCCTAAATCTTACTTTTTAGTACATGTAAGTCACCACTAAGGTGGGCCCAAAAGACTCATAGGGCAGGGTGTATGGTATATAAAAAGTAGGACATGTGTGTTTACATTTTAGATGTCCTAGCAGTGAAAAGCTCCTAAAGTTCTTTTTCACTGTTCACAGTTCTATCTCTCCCATAGGCACTTGGTTACCTTATTTCAATTAATAAGTGGTAGCTTCAGACTGGGAGCAGATAGAGAAATTATGTTTACATTCAAATACATTTTAATTTAAAATCCTCTTAATTGTAAAATCAGATTTTAGATTATAATTTTGAAAATGACACTTCTAGAAAGATGCCATTTTCCTGTCCCGATTTACTGAGGCCTTCTTAGGAGTTTCCAGCTGCCTGGGCATGTTAACTATTCCTCAATCAAGAATGTGTTTTGGGCCCAGACAGTGAACAATGGGTACTGGGGTGTAGTTGGCATATTCTTGGCAGGATGGCTGGGGAGGAACTGTACCCTGTCCTGATTACATTTCAAAGGATCCTGCCCACTGCACACACAAAGGAACCTCACACCAGTCCAGCCCTCCTTTTTTTCATCCTAGACAGTTTGGAACCAGGGGAAGAGGAAGAACTAGAACCAGTTCTGGGGGTAGGTCTGAAAATTCCCCTCCACAAAGGCCGGCACCAGGTATAAAAATAGGATCTTCAGAACCAATATTCATAACAATCCTAGACATGTGTAAGAGTCAGAAGAAGGGCCAACCTGCTGTCAGAAGAAAAGGGACTGCCCTGCTGAGTGAAGAAATACTTTGATCTACTTCCCTTGAACCCAGGCTACCTAGTGTGACTTCAAGGGTTTGTTGGCTGACCTCTTGTTTAAGCTACAAGGACAGGACACAAAAAGCTCCCAGAGGCCTGACCTGCAACTGCGCAGCTGACCAGCACCAACTGAACCTTCATGAGCCCTAATGTTGGCCTCTGCAGAAGTGAGTCCTGAGCCCCAAGAGGTGCCCCATCGGGACATGGACCCTTGGCTGGCATCAGATAGCACTCCTTACCTAACTGAAGGTTCCACCTGATCTGGTGCAAAGCAAGGCAGGGCCCCACAAAACTGCCCAGTCCTGAATCGAAGGCTTCACCAAAACCGATGTCAAGTGACGCAAAGCCTCATAGGGCCGTGCTGAGCAGATCCCATCTGAAAGCTACACCAGTTCCAAAGCAGAGCGATTTTGAGCCACACAAAGTCACACAGCTCCTACATGAAGGCGTCATTGCATCCGTCGCCAAGTGACACAAAACCTCACCTAACAGCTGATAGCTTCATTGGAACCCACGCTGAGCGACTCATAGCCTCGTAAAGAATGCCATGCAGACCTCACAGCAAGGCCATAAGGTACAACTCCCAGCAGGCCAAACTCAGTCCTGTACGAAGCCTGCACTCCATCACAGTCGGCCTGAACTTGTCACTTTGTCCCTGTCCAGCGCAACCAGAAACCCACAGTTAGCGCTTTGTGCTTCTTGGCACTATTTTCACCAAAACATTTTTAAAAATCATATCTCCACTTCTACTGATCAGAATTTTGTTGTCCTGGTATCAATTTATTTATTAAATGTAATCTATTTTTCTAAATTGGCTTGGGACTTTTCTTGCGTTGTGTTTATACTTTATTACTGTTTGTGTACTGCAGAAATACTTTACAAATTTCCTGCAAGTTAAGCCCAAATGCTTTGTGCCAAGCTAGCCGAGGGTTACCAAAGGTTAATTTAGTGACTTTTATGGTTCACCCTGACAGAGATTATAATTATTATTTGAGAGGGCTTCCACCCCTCTCAACCAATAACCCAATTTCCTACAGGCAGGAATGATCACAAGCCATATCCATAAGGGATGCCTGCACACCTTTTGAAAAATAAGTGGAGTGCATTCATTCATGGTGACTGAGTACAGTAGTGGGGCCAACTGTTCGCCCAATGCAATCAGTCATATTCAGGCCAGCACGAATGACTTATTTGGCAATGATGCCGACTGCTCGAGCCGCGTAATCAGTCGTATCCAGGCTAGCACAAATAATGTATTTGGCTACCTCCTGGCCATCCTGAATGGTTTGAGCCAAATTGTTTTGGGATGACTGGCAAGATTTCACTGGCCATGTCGCAAAGGGTGTATGCATATTGACCCAGTAGGCAAACCGCATTTACTGAGGTGTCCAGGAGTAGAGTACCTGTGCTCCCTCATTAAACGTGGTTAAATTGACTTATTCCTAACTGGCCTATTTATCTTGCTTGCAAGTCCCTAGCATATGGTGTAGAAAATGCAGCAAGAGCCTGGAAGTTAAATGCCCCTTGTGGACTGCAGCATCTATTGTGCCACCCACTATAGTGGTAGTGCAAACATGGCTTCAAGCCTACTCTGAGTAGCCTGACTGCTGCTGTAGCCTAAAATCTGCAGTGAGACCTGTTAAATAACCCTATTTGACAAGGAACAACCTCTCTTTTAAATATGAGCATGGTTCTTAAAAGCGGGACATGTAGAAAATTATTTGTACCATGTCACAAAGCCCAAAAAGTGTTTTTCACTGTGGCAGGCCTAGCTGTTATATGTTAAAAACCAGAGTACAGATTAAAACACGAATACTCTATCTCGGAAATGGGGCCGGCTAGAAAAACAATGACACAACTACTTTTAAAGTTATAAAAAAGCCAGTTCAATGGTAAAGTTCAATGTTTCATAAATATTAAGGAAAGGTAACAGCCTCTGCAGGCTCTCCGCCTAGAATAAACAATATGCTGACCTGAATGGGCACAGATAACTCCTCTGAACTTCACAGACTATTCAGTGTGGGGGCTGAGTTCACCCTCTGACACCACACTGTCAATAATCCGGCTTGACAGGTCTCTTGGGTCATATATGACACTTGGGGCACACTTGAAATGGAGAG
Organism: Calotriton arnoldi; assembly: GCA_963921515.1. Taxonomy (NCBI): domain Eukaryota; kingdom Metazoa; phylum Chordata; class Amphibia; order Caudata; family Salamandridae; genus Calotriton; species Calotriton arnoldi. The sequence continues at coordinate 1,179,881 of CAWUFW010000699.1, forward strand.
AACAGGATGCCAAGATTATTCTTGTGGATCCCCGGTCTGGTTGGTGAAGGTCCTTGTATTTGTCCTATCAGACTTGTGTCTTTGGGTTTGTTGTGGGTACAGTGTCTGCCTCAAACTGGCCTTTAGAGTTAGAATTAGATGTGGGAGGACACTAGGATTACCATACCACCCTCGTTTAGTGTGGCCAAAGAATTTCTGTATTTTGAACATGGCCAGACACATGGCATTTTTGGCCTGTTTGCAGTAAGTCAAACAGAAACTGCTAAAAAAAAAAAGTGGGTATGTTTGGCCCAGGGAACTCTTACCCCATTGAAAGGGAGTGCCAAGGAGTCACTTCCAGCTACTAGGTAATGCCAGGCATAAATATGGACCCTCCAGGCACCCACTTCAGAAACCTTTCTGGACCTGCAGCAGAACACAAGAGGACTCGCTCCGGTGTGCGTTATCTGAGAGGAACCCAGAAGGGCTGGACTTGCTCCCCCTTGCACTGAGGACAAAGAAGTAGACTTCAGGGGTAAGTAACTAAAAGGCTGATAGAGTGTGCTAATGCCCGGAGGCATCTTAGCGCTAGCATCTGAGAGGGAGCCATCCAGCAATGAAAACCTATTTAGCACAAGAGCACGAAAAAAGCCAGATTTTTAGCTGTTTTCTAAAAGGTAGCAGATTGGACTGAGCTCTAACCTGAAAGTGAAGTGAGTTCTACAGCTTGCAAGCAGAGTAGGAAAAATCCTACCGCCCCATCGAGCTTTGTTGATTCTGGGAATGGCGACAATTTTGGCTGAACTGAACCGGAGGCTACGATTGGGAATGTGCTAGTGAAAGATCTTTTGAAATTAAACAGGGCCACCTTTGTGAATTGCTTTATGGACCAGGCTAAGAGCCTTAAACGTACCCCGCACACGGTCTGGAAGCCAATGATTGTTAGAAATGGTTTGTGAAACCGGGCTGAATTTCGGGATTTTCATGAGTAGGCGTTTGTTGCTTTTTGTTGGGTTTGAAGTTTCTTCAAGAGACAGTCCTGAATACCAACATAAAGAGCGTTGCAGTAGTCTAACCTTTTAATGACCAGTGCAGCAATGACAGTTTTCTGGAGCTCTAAGGGGATGAAGGGGAAAATCTTTTTCATAATTCTTAGCAAGCAGATGAAACCTGATTAATATGGTCAGAGAAACAAAGCTTGCCATCGAAAAGGGCTCCTAAAGTTTTAACTTTCTGCACTGGAGAGGGAAAAGGGCCAAGATTCTGAGGCCACCAGGAGGTAATCCAAAAGGAGGTGTCATTACCAAAAAGAAGTACCTCAGTCTTATCAGAATTTAACTTGGAAGACAGTTATCCTTCATCCAACAAACTATTTTCACAATACAGTGATTAAACTGTTTGGCCACCTCCTCAACGTTACACGAAACAAATACTACTAGAAGTGCATCATCGGCTTATAAACTTATATAGAAGCCGTAGGACTGGATCAGATTGGCCAAGAGGGAAACATATATATTAAAAAGTGTGGGACTAAAACAGTATCCTTGAAGTACCCATACGGAAGGGAGAACGATTCTGAATTAAAATCTCCAAAAGCAACCTCTTCCTCTCTATCAGACAGAAAGGAGCTTAGAAGGGAGAGTGCTGAGTCTTTTATGCCAATACTCTCAAGCCTGTTGATAAGCAAGGAGTGGTTGACAGTTTCAAACGTGGCCAACAAGTCGAGAAAGATTAGCACCGCTTTCTCACCTTTGCCGACTATGGTTCTGATTTCCTCTGTTGCAGCCAATAGGGGACTCAGCACAATGGTTAGGTCTAAAACCATATTGCGAGCCATCTAAAAGATGGTGTTCATCAAGAAAAGTATTATATCAAAGACAATGTTAGAATGCACACCCATTCCTTTTCTGTTTTATTCGTGTTTCAGTTTAATCATCCATTTTTTTGAAAATGCTCAAGGGCAAAAATCTTGGCGTGCAGGCTCAACTTATGCTCCATCCCAAGCACGGATACAAAACATCCAAATACAAACTGCTGCGCCGTCGCGCTCAGCCTCAAGCCGCACAGCCACATGAATGTACATCATCACGTTGCATAACATAATTCAACTTAACCATAGTAATCCAGTGTGATCTGTAACTTTTTCCAATCCATCTTTATTCAACATTAATCTTGAAATTTTGCTCAGGAGGCCAAGTGGTTCCAAACTTAAAGTACAGTTACAATGCCAATCCAGGCCTTTTATAACGACTCGTTTCTGTCCACTTTGTCATCTTAGGTCACCATGCATGTATTCACCCTCACCCAATGCATTTCGGGCCTCTTGCCCTTCGTCAGGGGTAGCTGCAATGTAAAAACAAGGCCATCTGTAATTTTAAATACTTTCACATTTTTAACAATATATAAATCTATATTTGTAAAAACTCTCAAAACAATATAAATCATATACGTGTATGCAATAATCACCCCATAAAGACCTCCTGCAAACCGTGACTTATGTGCCCCATTACTCTAAACACAAAAACCTTTTCAAAACATATACAGAACGTGTTCAATATGCTTAAATAAACAGCGAAAAAAACAGTGAAAGCAATCAGGTCTACCGCGCCAAGCTCCCCTTCCAACCCCTGCTCGTAGAACCCACAAACAAATCCAAAATTCAACTCACGGTCAAACCAAATAATCCCATACCTTACAGCTCTAGACACCATGCCCAACAGCGTCACTCCTTTGACTTTAAAAACGAAAATGTGCTCCAAAAAACCCAATTCACATTTAACCTCTCCGTGTATCCCAGGTGCTCCCAATCCCTTCAAAAAACATCAGGTGACACTAAACATGTGACTTCCAACCCAATCCTGCAATGAACATGAAAGAAATCCTGTGACAAAACCCCGGTACACCTACCCTACGCGCAAAAAATACCATGTAAATATGCAGACAAAATTACAAGAAAACCTCCACTTATCCAATAACTTAATAATACGTGCTGTAGCATAAAAAAACAATATAAAAGAATTAACATTCAAATCATTTCTATAAAGAATCACTTCAAATATGCCAGAGTTCGAAATGAATTTAAAAAAACAGTAATGACTCCATTTGATGTTGTCCATGCCACTTATGATACCCAAGTGGCCTCCAATGATGTTTGAGGCCACTTGGGTATCATAAGTGGCATGGACAACATCAAATGGAGTCATTACTGTTTTTAAATTCATTTCAACTCTGGCATATTTGAAGTGATTCTTTATAGAAATGATTTGAATGTTAATTCTTTATATTGTTTTTTATGCTACAGCACGTATTATTAAGTTATTGGATAAGTGGAGGTTTTCTTGTAATTTTGTCTGCATATTTACATGGTATTTTTGCCGTAGGTAGGTGTACCGGGGTTTTGTCACAGGATTTCTTTCATGTTCATTGCAGGATTGGGTTGGAAGTCACATGTTTAGTGTCACCTGATGTTTTGAAGTGATTGGGAGCACCTGGGATACACGGAGAGGTTAAATGTGAATTGGGTTTTTTGGAGCACATTTTCGTTTTTAAAGTCAAAGGAGTGACGCTGTTAGGCATGGTGTCTAGAGCTGTAAGGTATGGGATTATTTGGTTTGACCGTGAGTTGAATTTTGGATTTGTTTGTGGGTTCTACGAGCAGGGAGTCGGAAGGGAGCTTGGCGCGGTAGACCTGGTTGCTTTCACTGTTTTTCCGCTGTTTATTTAAGCATATTGAACACGTTCTGTATATGTTTTGAAAAGGTTTTTGTGTTTAGAGTAATGGGGCACATAAGTCACGGTTTGCAGGAGGTCTTTTATGGGGTGATTATTGTATACACGTATATGATTTATATTGTTTTGAGAGAATTTACAAATATAGATTTATATATTGTTAAAAATGTGAAAGTATTTAAAATTACAGATGGCCTTTTTTACATCGCAGCTACCCCTGACGAAGGGCAAGAGGCCCGAAATGCATTGGGTGAGGGTGAATACATGCATGGTGACCTAAGATGACAAAGTGGACAGAAACGAGTCGTTATAAAAGGCCTGGATTGGCATTGTAACTGTACTTTAAGTTTGGAACCACTTGGCCTCCTGAGCAAAATTTCAAGATTAATGTTGAATAAAGATGGATTGGAAAAAGTTACAGATCACACTGGATTACTATGGTTAAGTTGAATTACGTTATGCAACGTGATGATGTACATTCATGTGGCTGTGCGGCTTGAGGCTGAGCGCGACGGCGCAGCAGTTTGTATTTGGATGTTCATCAAGAAAAGCCATGATAGCTGCATTCATAGCCTTCTCCAATATCTTGGCCGGCAGCGGAAGACGTTAGATAGGCCGATAATTCTTCACATCGTGAGGGTCAAGGGAGGGCTTTTTTTTTAGCAGAGGAAGCACTGAAGCTTTCTTCCATGCTGCAGGAAAATGTCCAGAAGTCATTATTTTATTCAAAAGTTCAGAGAGGTGGACTGATACCGTGTCTGAAACCCAATGCAGAACATGAGGCAGGTAGGGGTCAGAAGGTGCACCAGATTTGGTGGAGTCATTAAGTTTAGCAACCTTCTTGTCTGAGAGGGAGTAAAGGCAGAGAGGGCATTGGGTAAGGCACCTGTTCGGGCACTCAGGACTTCTGATGGAGTAACAATTAGTTCTGTGGCTGCCAAAGGTGTATCGTTTGAATTGGAAGTTAATTCATTAAAAATAAGATTCAGCTTTGATTGGAAAAAGTTTGCTAATTTGTTAAAGAGGGTTTGGTCAGGACTGATGGAGTTTTTATTATTATAATTGGTTAGAGTTTTTACTGTTTTGAATAACTCCCTGGTGGAGTCTTTAGCAGGAATATGCCTCTTTTCCCGCTGCCCGTCACCCCGCATGTTGTTACAACGACCGCGTTGTAACAACGCATACCATTACCACGCAAGTCGTAACCACGACTTGCGGAGGGGGCGCTGGATATTGGAATAGTATAATTTACTATTCCAACTCCAGTCTGTGCGGACAGTAGGGAAGGTGTTGGACTTTAAATCCAACACCTTTTCCCCCCTCCGCAAGTCGTGGTTACGACTTGCGTGGTAATGGTATGCGTTGTTACAACGTGGTCGTTGTAACGACCGCGTTGTAACAACATGAGGGGTGACGGTTTCGTGGTCAGGGTTGTTTACCCTTTAGCAGTATTAATTTTATCTGTGAAGTATCTGGATTTTTGGCTTGGTTTCCATGACTCACACATTTGTTTCCTTCATTTTAGTATGAGCGTTCCTGGGCACCCCGCCTCAAGTTAAGCTGCCCCTTTGCCCCTAAATCACTCCCTCGAACAGCTGGCAAAGGTGCCCCCTAGCCCCCTCCCAAGCCCCAAAACGCTCCCCCCCAACACTGACATCGATATTTAAAAAAATCTTTTTTTAGGTCTTGCGAGGGTCAATTGGCTGACTTTGTGTGTGGCTACCACGAGACAACAACGTGCAAGTACACAGCTTGCCAGTGTCAACCGGGCCTGGGCTGTCTGCCTGACACCCTGTGAATTACTAAGTGCCTCCCCTGAGGTCCTGGGGGCTTTGGAAGTGTTCTCCTTGGTTTATTGGGACTTGAAAGACTAAATTAGAAGGTACAATCTTTGACCAGGACCAACCTGGTTTGAGTATCTTATCTGCATTCCACCGCTTTCAGCCTGAAATTGCATCTAGGTCCCGTTCTACTACGACCAGAGACTATCATTGGCTCCTAGCACTTTTTGGCGCTATGTCTACTTAAAATTAAAAAAATTCTTATCTCTGGTTCTCCTTATTGGATTTTTGTCATTTTGATGTAATTTTGTTTATTCAATGTTACTCTATTTTTCTAATTTGGTTTGGGGTATTTAAGCCTGTCTGTTCTGTGCAATAGCTACTAGGGGGTTGAGCTCAGGTTAATCTAGTGACTTGAATGGTTCACTCTGACAAGGGTTGTATTATTCCTTAAAGTGGGCAGTCATCCACCCCAAATAATAATCCAGTTTCTTATACCCCAGTAGCCTCTTTCTTGTCTTCAGGGATGAGGTCAATTGGCAGTGAGATGTCATGCCACATTTAGCGGTCTTAAAGGCCTAAACTTGCAAAGGCATTTGCAGCTTTCATCAACGTTGCCGCCATCAAACTAACTCTCCAGCCTAATCTATCCATCCACTGACTGTCTCTGTCAGAAGGTACCAACGATGACACTGGGTTCTTAGATGTGCATTGAGCTGATGACATAAAAACATACTCTGGCTTCACATGGCCTGTAAAGCAGGCTGGGCCGAATCTGGGATCCTGTACATTTTTTTTCCATACAGGAACTGTATCCAGCATCATCATCAATTTTAGGCCTTCTAGTCATACAAAATCTAGTTTGGGTATGAAACTTGTGGCTTTGCATGACTTTTCCTTGAAGCAGTACAAAATAAATTGCTCTTCCACCAAAGCCATTGGGAGATTGAATCACTAAACCTCCCTTTTCCATCAGAGTATGAAAGCAGGCTATGTCATCCAGAGGGGATTCTGGCTGAACGGGTGATTTGTAACCCTTCTTGGGTAAGATATAGTTATCCCATTCTTCACTGCCTCTGTGGCCTCCTTGTGGGAGTTTACCACCTTCTTTCAAATCTGAATACTGGTCGGAGTCTGATGATGGTGAGACCAATGGGTGTATGACAGCTCCTAGAGATGTCTCCAGTAGCTAAGGACTCGAAGCAGGTGGTGGAGGTAGGCATGGATGGAGCCAAGGACAAGGCAGATCTAGGTTGCTCAGCAGGTTGTTGAGAAAGCAGCCTTTGAATGGTATCCATCATCGCAATGGGGCCAAAAATTCACTAGGCGCCTGCATGACTTCTGGTTCCTTATCATAGCAACTAGGTCCATAAGACTGAGAGGGTTGTCTGCTATGGAGGTGCGCACTAGTCCTGGTAAACTTCCTCTTCGTCTAAGACCTCGTCATCAAACTTGGGGACATAATGCACATCCAGTTGAGTAGGACTCTATGCTGCCTCCAAGGTGAAATCCAGGTCATTGGCATCTGCCTCTAGTTCAGAGTCAAGAATCTGGGTGGGTAAACTTGCTGTCACCTTCATAGGTGAAAAGGAGACTGGTACTGAAATATCTGTTGTTGACTACCATGACGGGGCTGTCATTGACGAGGGAGCAGGTGTCCTTCCTGGGCTTGATATCAACAGTTACAGAGAGACATCCATGTGCTGGTTGTCAACTATGATCTTGTTGCCGAAGAAGCGGTTGTCATCAATAAAGATGATCTCACAGTTATCAAGAAGGCCTGTTCCATAGTTCTCAGTAGGTATGTTGTTGATGAAGTGGTCGTTGATGAGGATTACAGAGACATCAGAGCACTGCTATTCAGTCTGGGCATCAAGTGAGCTGGATTTTTGCACAGTTTGGTGTTTGCCAATCCTGGAGCATTTTTGTCAGGAAACTCATTTTTTTCTTGTGAGGAGGTGGCTGCAGATGCTTTAGATTCTAAATCCAGCTCTGGAAACTCTAAGTTTCCTTTTTGGTGCTGCCTTTGCTTGGTGGAGTACTTCTGTCGGATTTGTCCCCAGATGAGGAGTTATTCCCCTTGGAAGGAGTGCATTTATTTTCCTCCAGAAAGGGCCAGATGTACGACCCTAAATTGCATGCGCAAACGGGTTTGCGACCCGTTTGCGAATGCAAAATGTTAAGGGCCATGTACAATTCCTAATTAGCGAGTCGCAATTTATTTGCGACTCGCTAATTAGGAATTGTGAGTCGCTATTAGGAAGGGGCGTCCCTTCCTATTAGTGAGTCTCTACCCTATGTAAGAATGTTTTGCAACCGCAATTGCGGTCGCAAAACACTCGCAAATTACCGCCCTCTTCAAGAGGGTGGTAAAGGAGTCGCAAATGGGAAGGGGTCCCCAGGGGACCCCTACCCCTTTGTGACTGGCTCCAAAATATTTTTTAAGGGCAGGCAGTTGTCCCAGGGACCACTACCTGCCCTTAAAAATACTAGCAACGTTTCATTTTTTCTTTTTTAAATGCATCCCGTTTTCCTTTAAGGAAAACGGGCTGCATTTAAAAAAAAAAACTGCTTTATTGAAAAGCAGTCCCAGACATGAAGGTCTGCTGAGCCCAGCAGGCCACCATCCCTGGGAGGGCCAGCCGTTCCCAATGGGGTTGCAAATTGCGAGTGGCTCATTAATATTCATGAGCCTCGCATTTTGCGACCCCATTGGGAATCGCTAACAGTGTCTCTGACACTGTTGTACATTTGCGACTCGCAATTTGCGAGTCGCAAAAGCAATTGGTCGTACATCTGGCCCAAAATGTAGTGGCAACCTGCTCTCGCTATCCTTCAGAGTCTTAGAAGGAAAGGTTTTTGCAAGTGTTGCAGCGTGAAGCCTTGTGCATTGGATAAAGGCAAACAATACTCTGCTCATGTGTTCATCACTCTAGATCTTTTTTTGTTTGTAGGTAGAGCAGGATTTGAAAAGATTATTTTTCTCTCTGTCAGCCATGATGACAGTTAGTGATGGAGAACATGAGAAAACAGAATTTTCCTACAAAATTACCCTAAAAACAACTTACGGTACTCTGAAAGTTGAAGATAGGTTTGGTTCAATTCCAAGATATTGTGAGAAAGTAAAAGGATAAGGTCACAGAGAGTTTAGAGAATTGCTTTTCTCAGGGACTCCCTCACATACAACATGTGGTACAAATCTGAGGTATGGCGACATTTAGAGGGAGTAGGAGAGTTTAGCACGTCTACCTCGTTGGCAGGAGCTTGGGCTTGTTCAAATGAAGCGGTTTTGCTACTAAACAAACTGCTCTTGAGGCCTATGGTCATTTTAACACTGTTTACTTCTATTTAAATCGACCGGGGATCCTCAGCCTGATGCCGGTGAAAGATTCAAGAACGTGAATATATGAAAGTTCCAGTGCTGGAAAACTACAAATGAACAGTTGAAAGAAGGGCTGTTAAAATAAGAGTGACTGCCTGCTGTTGGAAAGTGATGTTTCCATTAAAAACAACAAATTTAAAAAGAATCTTGCCTCCATAGGTAGCTCTCAGCTAGGGTGAAAGCATTTAAAGTGCAATCAACCAAAGCTATAGAAACTGACCAATACGAAGGAGAGAATGTATCACCTCTGGAGTGGTAAAGGTGCCAAGGACTCTTGTGTACAGGTGCCACCATGGTGCAAATAGCTTATCAGCTTGCCTTTCTGTAGCCAAGTGTTGATTGGCTTTGGTTAGTCCCTGGATGTGAAGCAAACGTGTCACTTTCCTATTTTTATATCAGCTGGTGAATATTTACTTATTGATAGTGTTATGCAGAGCAGTGCGCCAGCCAATCCTGACCTTCAGGAAACTCTTCAGCTGTGTACCTCTGCTGACCACCACGACACTTATTGGCTATCCTAAGAACTCATTGTTCGCCACCTCGTGATCAGGCCATATTCCTTGGTGGTTCCGGCATCTGTTAGCCGCAAGAGACAAGACATTAGCAGCAGGACTTAGCAATTTGCAGGCTACCCCGTTACTGGGTAATAGGTGGTACACAAACAGCAAATTGCATGTAAGGGCAATGTACAAATACACGAGGCTAAAGGAAATCTTTGCACACGATTCATAGTAAGGCATGTGTAAAAAACGTACCTTTGAACCCGGCGACAACGGAGTTGATTAGAGTCGTGGTCAAGTTGTAGCAACAAAGGACGGACCTGGACAGTGGGCTTCCATGCAGCCCTTCCGTGCACAGATCACATAAAATGCAAAGTAGTGCCATCGCTATGCCTGTGTAGGGTTTGCTACCTGTGCAAGCACGGGGGTTTCTGAGGCAGTTTGTCCTGTCTGACTGCCTCCCAGCGTGCTGAAGACAATCACCTCACGCTTCTGGGACAGAACATGGTCTGCTCCCAGAATACCACACTCCCCCCATCTGCGCTCAGTCGGGTTCCTTTTTAAACAGTACAGCAAGACAGACTCTGACCTGGATGAGGGCACAGTAGACATCTGAGTTCAAAGAAGGGGAGAGGATGTGGCCTAACGGCTAGAGCGGTCGACCTCGGAGCTGGTGAACCAGGTTTAAATCTCGGCAGGGACGCTCAACATTCTGTGATTCTGGGCAAATCACTTATTATCCCCGTGCCTAACAAAAATAAATGAATGTGTCTGTCTGTAACGCAACTGGTGCTCATGTAAAGTGCTCTGATACCTTCGGGTCGAGTTCACGCTGCCACTTTAAATATGGCATGTGCGCATCAAATGGAGCTTGAAATTAGTAGCTTAACTGGCTGTGGAAGGTTTAGGAATGGAAGCCTGCTTGTTGATACTGGGTCTTGTACTGATATAAAATAAAATGCCATTCTTACTTTCAAAGGCAGGTTTCTGCCTGGAAAGAGTGAAAAGTGAAGTTATAACATGCGGGCAGCCAGAAAACACAGACAAATAAAAGGAACCAAAGTCATTGGAGAAGCTGCTTCATCTGAAAAAGCTTAAGTCCCAATGTCTCTGGTTAACTGATGAAAGCTAAGCTGGTGCCTGGGTTGCACCTTCAGCAGATGTCTGTTGCTTTTTTTAGTACACTTTTCAGCACTGAATTCAAGGGTTAAGAGAATGAAGAGCAAAGACAGGATATGTGCACAGGACCATGGCAAACGTCTGCAATGTCCTCTTGACCTTCTACAAGCTAAGTATGTTTTGTTGTGATTCATAGATGGATGGGTGATCGAACTTGTTACTGCTACCTTCTTACTGTTATATCTGTTGCTTCATTGATGGTGCACTGTGGCTTCCCATGCTGTACCATACCTTGCTGTTATTCAGTTGGTGAGAAAAACACACTGTTTACAATAACTTGCATAGACAAATCAAGTACTTGGGAAATACCCTGCAGACAAATAAAGAGGCAGCTGTCGTAAAGTAGGTCTTAACACAGATTCCGATAAAATTTCAAAGTAATTTTTTATTTTTAGTTTTTTTTTTTTTAGAGTACAGGTTCAGTGCGGGTTATAGGTCTGTAAATTGGGACATGAACTGGTTTACCAATAGAGCAGAAAATAAACAGAGTTGCAGGGACAAGTTTGTAATAAAATTGATAGGAGTTTGGATCACATTACTTCTGCAATTACAGTTTTGGCTTAACAGCCATTTAATATTCCTGCTAAATCAATGCTCTTAATTGCTGTTCAGGGTGGAAGATATGACGCCTTAATATTATTGAGAAGTCTTATCAGTTCTGAGATGCCCCCAAGACTCCCCACACTAGACCACAGGGACCCTGACCAGCCAGCCTGGACTGTCCGTCTCAAGCATTAGCGTTCATCCGATCCAGTGGTTAGCATCTTTCCTGCAGAGCTCGAAGCACCAGAGTTAATGTAGCCATTATGGAATGCCTCAAGTCAATCTCCATGAGTTCCAAGCCCACTATTTCACCCGACGTACATAGATATCTCTGAGGCCGCAATGCGTAAAACGGTCAGTAAGGAAGCATCTATCACCATCCTGAAATTTCCTTCGAATTGGAATGAATCCTCATTGTTAAAAATCTAAACATGATCAGTGAAAAGTTACAGACAGTGAAATTGCCTTAGATACAATAGATTCATTTACCAACCTGTACTACTCATTCTAAGAAATGCTAACGTTGGGCTGCAGAATGAGGAGAGGTGTAGATGCTCCCTTACTAAGAGGTTTGAGGAAAGGTTGAAAAGTCATTATGGTTGATCTGAAGTGTTCCCTGTTCCTGAGGTATAAATGTTGAGAAACACATCTTCAGTCACTCGGAGGGCACATATAAAGTCAAAGTGCATCCTGTCACGTGATCAAACCAGCAGCATGGCAGATTACATCTTTTCATCTGTTTTCAGGAGTTCCCATGTTGTTTTATTGCCTCAGTCCTGCAAATAAATATATAAAAAAAGTTTTCAGTAACTTGTAGGAGACTTTATTTTCATAAAATCATACGAAACATTTTCTGTGTATTTGTTTAACCCTTTTGTGTGACGAGTGGAAAGAAAGAGGAGAGGGGAAAGGAGGGCATGAAAATTGAGGAAAGGCGAGGACAAATAACGGAAAGGAGGGCATGAAAAATTGAGGGAAGGTGAGGACAAATAACGGATAGGAGGGCATGAGAAATTGAGGGAAGGCGAGGACAAATAACGGAAAGGAGGGCATGAAAAATTGAGGGAAGGTGATGACAAAGAACTAGAACTGAGGGAAAGTATCGAATTGGAGGAAGGGACGTGAACGATATGAGGGTGGATGAAACGTAGGGAGTGGGAGATTAAGAGATGCTAGAATTTGCATTTATCAAAATACTGTTAGGTGAACATTAATTTTGAAGTTTTCGGCTAAACAGTACTGAATGGCAAACAGAAGTAAAACATACAACTTCAAGTAAAGATGAGAAGGTAACTCAATTTATTTCTCACATGAAGATCAGCATCGAGCACTAGACATTAACTGTCAACCATAGAACTTTGCCTCTTCAACATTCCAACATACCAAAGCCGTACCATTTGAGAGGGAGGGGAGGGAAGGAAAGAAGGATTAATTAGAATACAGAGAGGGGAACAGCAAGATGGTAAAGGAATAATGAAGGCCATAACTAATTTCATTATCTTGGAAAACATGTATATAACAGTGCGTCTTATTTAAAGGCCAATATTACACATCCATCTTCGTTATGGAAAGCACTGCAAAACAAACAAAGAAAATTAATACTTTTGAACAACCTTCCACACAGGTAGCCTTATCTTTGGTGAATATTTCACATGTTCAGCAACAGAACCTCTCTCATCACACATATTGTCTGACTCTGAGGCACTGGCAGAAGCATTGCCAGGATCAACAAAACTACCAGATCCCAGAATCTCTTACTTTTTTCTTCTGGGACTGGAATCATGTTGTGACTGGGATGTGGGAATGTTGAGATTCATATAGGCGTGCTATTCTTCAACAGCCCCTTTCAAAGGTGAAGTAAAATTGGTACTACATTTAGATAACCTCTTGAAACTCCACCATTTACCGTCCTGGGTGATGATACTACTCTTATTAAGTTTCACTCCTCTCATGGGTTTGTAGAACTTGGAATTCCCTTTTTCCACCATTCTTGGAATACAGACAACATCCCCTGCATTGAATTTAGACTCTTCAGCTTTGTGAATGTTTTCATACTGTCCCCTGGATCTTTTCTGGTAACACTGTACCTTCTCCGCCACCTTAGCAGAGATATCAATACAAGCATTACTGGAGCGAAAAGGGAACCTGGATTTGTGCCACCAGGTACATATAGATGAAGTGGGTTCCCTGCCTCTTCAAAGGAAGAACAGGGATTTCCCAGTGACTGAATTGGGCAATATTCTATATGCCCATAGTCTTCTCCTGATAGCAACAACAAAAGGGGCATGCTCAAGCAGTGCTAAATGTACACTATCTTTAAGCATTGTGTTGAAACGCTCTACTTGCCCATTGCATTGGGGATATTAAAGTGCTGTGTGTATTTGTTTGGTTCTATTTGAGACTAGAAACTCAGACATTTCTTAAGAGGTGAACTGAAACCCATCATCAGTGACAATTTGTTCAGGGTAACACATCGGACTAAAAAAATGTCCATAATAAATTAAAGGACAGAGGCAGTAGTGATGTTATTAGTGAGCATGACATCTGCCACTTAGAATGATAATGAATCAACATTACTGCAAATCTCATGTTATCTGGTAATTTATTCATAGGGTCCCGAGATATCCAGCCCCACTTTCTGCCAGGGGTAATTTGGGCCATGGCACATTATGAATTGACGGACATGTGGTTTTAAAAGACTGGTCTGCATAAAAACAAGTAATACACTCCCTGACAAGTCTTTCAGGTTCAAGGTCCATGTTGAGCCACCAAAAATAATTTCTCAATACGTTCTATAAATATGACATACTCATTTGTCCCTTGTGACACACCTTGACAAGAATTTCTCTCATCTCTTCTAGAGAAACACATTTGTTAGAACAAAAAAACAAACCCCTCTTCAACACTCAATTCATCAGCTACTTGTGCAAAAGAATGACTGGGACCTTTCGGGAATTTCATGGATGGCCATCCCTCACAAAAACATTTTAACTTTTGCAAGAACTATGGGCCTACTTGTCGGTCCGCTCACTCAATTTAGATGTTGCCGGGCCCATGGATGAAAAACCGTCAAAGTGCGACAGACTCCGACAGGATTTCCCTCCCGTGTTGACGACGCTATAAACAAAAGCGGCTGTCGGAGGGAGTACAGCCAGGATTACTGCCAGCCTAATCACGATGAGCCTTTTTGTTAGTACAATTGTGGTGAGGATACCTGCATACTTGAGTTGGCAGATTCGAAGGAAATTACGTAAAAACGTACCTTTTTTTCTGTTTCCCACTTCAGTTTCTGCCTTGAACCCCATTGTCCAGGTCCGTCCTTTGCTGCTACAACTTGACCACAAGGCTAATGAACTCTGTTATCGCCAGGAGCAAAGGTACATTTTTTTGCACGTCTTACTATGAATCGTGTGTTAACATTTCCTTTAGCCTCGTGTATTTTTACATTGCACCTACGTGCAATTTTGTTCTTATGTGCAATGCATTAGTGTTAATTTTACAACTTATCATTGGTAAATGAACACACCTGTATTGAAATGTTTTTTTTTTTGGGGGGTGGTTGTGGGTGTTGTGTTTGTGTTGCATGTGGGTGTACATTCAATAGTGTGTGTATGTTTTGTTTGCTCTTCTATATGTACAAAAAGGGGCATGATGCATTACCTACATGCATTTTTTAACCACACGCAACCTATATGTGTAGTGACACATTATAAAAGTAGTACTTACCAGTCTCCACTCGACAAGGGACTCAGTCAAATAAGAATCCGCCACTAGGCCAACTCCAGCACAACGGGGAAATCTAAATCGGCTCAGCGTGAACCCACCCGCTTGAGGCGACTGAGGACTGTTAGCCAGCAATGGAGTCCACTGCATCAACAGAGGTGTGTCGCTTACGCAACGGTGAACAGTGTCAATGCGGACGGCGGTTCAGACAGCACACATCTAAATATGCCGGGCGGGACTCCGTCAGCTCGACGGAGCACTTGGAACCGCTGCCACAGAGGGACGACGGGAGTCTTGCCAAGATCTAAATCAGGCCCAGGCCCTATATCTTTCTCTTGCTCAGCCAACCATTTCTCTTCACCCACATGTTCTCTTACAAAGGCACACACATCACAAATTTGTGCATCCACATAAATGTCTTCATCCACTCTTTCCTCAAAACAAGCTTTGTCATAAGGCAGTCTGGACAGACAGTCCGCTGGTTGGGTAATACAATCTGGAACATGAACAATATCAAAGTTGTATTCCTGAAGGTGTGAACAAAGTCTAGCTACTCGGGCTGTATTGCTTGCATGGCCTCCAGGTGATAGAATCTTCATCAGTGGTTTATGGTCAGTGTACAGGATGAATCTGCTTCTCCATATGAAATGCCAGAAATTATACACTGTCCAAACACAGGCAAGTAATTCACGTCCAATGACGGAATACCTCCTTTCTGTCTCTAGATCAAGGTTTTGGATGCATAAGCCACGGTTCGTTTGCTTTTAGCATCTTATTGATTATCTACTGCTCCCATACCATAGGCACTGGCATCAACTGAAATCGCACAGGGCTTACCACTAACAGAAGGTTGATGTGCTGGAGCATTGATTATCTAATTTTTCACACATTCAAAGGTCTTTTCTTTTTCCTTTCCCCAGTTAAATTCAGTGCCCTTCCTGAGAAGTTTTCTAAGTGGATCCATCAATGTGGCAAAATCTTTCAGGGAAATTCCCATAATACACTCAGAGGTCATTGAATGATTTTAATTTGTCTTTATCATCTGGAGCTGGTGCCTTCCTTATAGTGTCAACCAAAGATTCTTTTGGTGTAACTTCCATCTCCGAAATAGGGTGTCCCAGATAATCAACTTGATTCTTAAACAATTCACATTTGTTAGGATACAGTACAAGCCCCTCAAAATGACAAGATGCTCCTTGGTGTCTCTGGTGAAAACTAATACGTCATCCTGGAAACACCTGACATATGCTTCCATATCTTTGAAAAGGTGATCCATTATCCTTTTGGAACACAGATGCTGCTGAAGCAAGTCCAAATGGCATTCTTCTGTATTGGTAAACGCCGAGCAGTGCGATGAAAGCTGTAAGAAGTCTTGACTCCTTTGCTAATTCGATATGGCGGTACGCACTGCGTAGATTTAAATTTGAAAAATCGTAGCGCCATTGAACATAAATAACAGGTCATTGACTTTAGGCAGTGGGTGACTGAATACTGTAATAGAGAAGGTAGGCTATGCCCTTGTGTCTGAGCCCAAGACTGTAAATTGATCAGGAGCTTAAGCATCCAGAGTGGGGTCATGACAGGCTGCCTTACACATGGATGTGGTTGCAGAGATCACTTAATGCTTCCAAAGAGAGGAGGTGTTCAACACAATATCAACGCAGAAGGTATGTCGTTGACTCTATGCAAAGACACATTTGCCCATGCATGCCTCAATTCAAGCAGATTATTCTGTGAACCCAAAGACCTGTCTGTACAATCAAAATGGACTGGTGTTAAGATTTGAAAATCCAAATGCCTCCTTTTTAATTCCATTGCAATTGTTCATGATGGCGACTATTTTATTACAGCGTCCTTTTTCTTTTAGTCCTTCATGATTTGTTCACTTTAAAGATTTGTCCTTTCCTCTTTTACCTCTGTCTGTTATCTAATGGTATTCGCAGTACATGTGTGCACTTTTATTTCAATTTTAACAAATTGCAGGAAACTGAATGCAAATAAAAGAAACCAAAACAACTTCCTAAAGTATCTCCATGGATTCCAACAGCTCTCTCAACACTTTCAAAGTTTGGTCAAAGACTGCAGTTTAGCTGGGCAGATTTCTTCTGTGCCGCTGCAATCACCGGGTATAGCATCCTTCTTTACTAGTGCTGTAGGAGCCGCAGAGCCTGACCCAGGTACCCCAAAGAATTCACATAATTAGCATGGCAACAAACACAAGAGTAATTCTAACAAGCACTGGCAAAGCCAGTATGTCACGCTTTTCTTAAAAATGTAGCTGCAAAGCTGATACATAAGGCTTTTTGTTTGGGGAAGCGTTAAATAAAAGCAGCTCCAACGGTTCTAGAAAGGAAATACCATGATGAAGCAACCTCTTGGGCTACAACAATATGAAAGCTGGGAGTAGAGCCACTTTGATGAACAAATTTCATTAGGAGAGTTAAGTTGTACCCTCAAATAAGGCGGTTATAAAACGAAGTTAGAATATTAAGTTTGCGTTGCAAGTTTGAAATAAAAATGTTATACAGAAAAACATTGCATTTCAGTGCTGCTGTCAGAAATCTTATGAAAATGACGGCTTCCTTGCAGATTATCATCTCAAGTGCCATGGACCTCTTTAGGAATCAAATCAGTAAAAACACTAGAAGTTAAAAAAAACAACTTCACCAAAAAGTTGAAAATGAATATACCCTTATGGATTTTGTGTGACTGCAAGAAAAAAATAAACAAGAAGAAATAAGTTTCTGGTCAAAAATAGCCTTTGAACCAGGCTGTTTTCAACAGTAATTCGTAAATAAGTGGGAGGAAAATATGAAGTGTCTGACTGACCTTGCAATGTATGCATTCTGGGTGACTTCAAAATTTGGTTACACAAACCCAGTATGCCCCATCTGAAAACGATCATCACAGGCCTAGAAAAACTGAACCTACATCAGATCGTCCACACCAACACACATTGCTGGACACATCCTAGATGTCATTTTTGCAAATACAGAACTAGTTAGCTTTCAAATAATAACTCCACTCACATGGTCAGATCACCATTTGCTTGCTTTCCAACATAGAACAACACAAAGCAACATACCTAAAACCACCTTACATGCATCCACCTATTGACCGTGGAACAAACTCAATTTTGAACACTTAAAAACACAGCTAAAATCCAGTACAGATCTAGACATAATTAATTCTGTTAAAAAACTATATGAGTGGCTACAGGAAGTTTTTGATATCCTAATAGCACTAAAAACATCAAAACAGAACAAAAGAAAACAGGCACCTTTGAGAAATACAGAGCTAAAAGAGATAAAACAATAAGTTAGAAAGCTGCAACCTGCCTGGCTCAAAACAAACACCAATCAAGACAAACTTTACCTTAAGAAACTTAATAGATTATACAAGTCAGCTATCATAAAAGCTAAATAAAATACTATTCACACAGAATTCAAAATATTAAATGTGCAAATAAAGAATTCTATCAAATTCTCACTGAATTTCGTAAAACAAATTGCCTAGAAGGAGCTCATCCCATTACTCAAGATTTCCCAGCCAAACTGACAAATCATTATACATCTAAAGCAAACACATTGAACTCATATTTAAAACAAAGAAAAATCACCAGCACCGACCCTTTTCTAAAACAACAATCCAAGAGTACGCTAACCCAGCCTCTCCATTCCTTCCAACAAATTTCACACAATTAATTTATGGACCTGGTCAAAGCAAGCAGGCCTGTCGGCAGCCCTTCCGACCCGTTTCCACCACAAACCTTCAAGCCAATTCTTCTAACAAACTCTGCTGCCACACCAGTAAGAAGAATCATCAACAATTCCTTAACTACGGGAATATTTCCAGAAGAACTAAAAAAGTAATATATACGCCCATTACTGAAGAAAACAAAGCTGGCCCCGCTGAACCCCGACAACTGTAGACCAATTACAAATGGACCTTTACTGGGCAAACTGATAGAAAGAGCAGCATTCGCTCAGATGTCACAATTCATTGAAGATAATGCCATACTTTCAGACTTCCAAACAGGATTCCATCCAGGAAGAGGCATAGAATCTGCCCTCATTGCCATCTGGGATGATCTTAAGAACACAGTTGACAGGAACGGGATGGCTGCACTACTTCTCCTGGACCTCTCAGCTGCCTCTGACACAGTTGACCATAACACTCTGATACACAGACTCTACGAAGCCGGCATAGAGGGGACTGCTCTTGACTGGATCACATCCTACCTTCACAACAGAACTGTCATCCATACCCCCCTTTCTCTTCTAAACCGTACTTCACAAAAGCAAGGTTCCCTCAAGGCTCTATCATCTCACCCATACTTTTCAACATCTACATGAAGACATTACCGGCACTGATCAATCATTTTCACCTCATATGCTATAATTATGTAGATGCAAAAAGAACAATTGATGGACAGAATGCAGAACAATGTCATACATTCACCCCCGTACAGAGATCTGGGCCTAAATCCATCGTGTTTTTTGCTCCCCATGCCATTCCAGTTTGAACCAAGCCATATGCAAATCAGTCGTGACCCTGCGCCCCATAGGAACAGTCCAGCCCGAACTGCCAGGCCAGGTCCTCCCTGGACTGGAAACAAGCATCCTAGGACCGGTTTCGGGGTTTCACCCCTCATCAGCCAGGATAGCTTGACTCCAGTGGCATGAAGAGCACGGGACCCATGTCTGGGCATACCCGTCACACTCGGGGTGACAAATGCAAAAAGAACAATTGATGGACAGAATGCAGAACAATGTCATACATTCACCCCAGTACAGAGATCTGGGCCTAAGTCCATCGTTTTTTTGCTCCCCATGCCATTCCAGTTTGAACCCAGCCATATGCAAATCAGTCTTGACCATGCGCCCAATGGGAATAGATAATTATGTAGATGACACACAAATACTCCTTCAACTGGAATGTCCCAAAGACATTGGAAACTCAACAATTTTCAGTTGTCTCAGAACCGTGGATCAATGGATGACAATGAGCCATCTCAAATTGAATGCTTCCAAAACGGAAATACTTGCGTGTGGCGATTGGAAAAATTATGACCCGCTCGCGGCATGGCCTGATGATCTGGGAACAACGCCTAAAGTATCAAAGGAAGTAAGAAACCTTAGTATTACCATGAACTCCAAGCTATCAATGAATGCCCAAGTGGACAAACTAGCAAGAGCAAGCTTCATTACTATAAAAACTCTGCGACGCATCTTCGCCCACCTGGGATTTCCACACAAGGTCCAGGCTACCATCTCTTTTATTCTGTCCAAACTCTATTACGCCAATAGCCTCTACCACGGATCACCTTTAACAACTATGAAAAGACTACAATGGATTCAGAGCTCTGCTGCCAGACTACTCTTACATATAAAGCCACAAGACCACATCTCCCCTGCCTTGAAAGCCCTACATTGGTTCCTGGTTGCCAGAAGATCCACATTCAAGCTGCTTTGTAACACCCACAAAGCGATACATAGAACAGGACCGCTCTTCATCAGGAAGAAAATCACCAAATACATTCAACAAAGGAAACTCTGCACTAGAGTGGCACCTTGCCTCTAATTCCATCATACAAGAAAAAAACCGTGGGTGGCACATCCTTCTCTGTTCAAGCAGCCAAACTATGGAACTCTTTACCCCCAAACATAAGATCCACGGATAACCACCTTATCTTCAGAAAACTATTCAAGAATTGGCTCTTCCCCACATAACCACCATACTCAAACATAAATGTATAGCATATCCCCTTTGTATATAAGCATTTATTTGGACTATAGCTGTGTACCTACATATGTGTATTGCTTTGTATAAACGTGTATAATAATTATGTTTTAAAGATATAGATATTCGTTAGTTCTGCTTAACACATGTACATATTACATATAGTTACAGTATTCTATGTATTACAAAAAAATAATAAAAAATAAAAACAAATAAATTAATTTAAAGTACAGCAACACTTGAAAGTGTGAGTTTATTAAATGCAACTTTAATCTACATATATTAACTTCCTTATACATATATACCTTCCATGAACTTATGTATATTTATATTTATTAATTTTGCTTCTAATTTAGCATATCCAATGCACTACTCTAGATCTCACCCTATATCTCTCGCAATATATAATCTCTACCTCCACTCTGACTCATCTCAAACCTCATTCTGCTACTCTTTCCAATGCACTACCCTTTTTCTCACCCTTTAACTCTCTCAATATATCCTCTACCTCCACTCTCTCATTCATCCCAAAACCCAATCCACTACTATGAGCCGCAAAATAACCCTCTCTAGACTCTTCCCTCCTCTAAACCTCCTTCGATCATCTCATACCTCTTTTAATATTCAGATCTCCCAAACGAGCCTTTCTAAACCCTTCCCTCTGACTCTTCCCATCCACCTCCACTTTACTCATCCCAAACCCCCTCCTACTGCTATGAACTCCAAAAAATAAAAGTTTCTAGACCCTTACATCTTCTATCCTACTATTCCTTTGCAATCCAAATAACAGACTATGTCCACCGCTCAAATTAATTTCATATTTCCCTATACTAATTCCCCACTAATCCTGTTTGGGTTCCGGAGTAGCGTGCTACCCACTAAAAAGTGCTTCAACACCTCATCAGGGGTAGTAAGCGCTATGTAAATGCAAACCCTTCCCTCTTCTATCACTCCACTATCCTTTTACAATCCAAATAACAGACTAACATGTCCACCGCTCAAATCAAATTAATTTCATATTTCCCTACACTAATTCACCACTAATCCTTCTTGGGTTCCCGAGTGGTGTGCTACTCGCCGAAAAGCACTTCAACACCCCATCAGGGGTAGCAAGCGCTATATAAATGCAAACCCTTCCCTCTTCCTTCCCTTCACTATCCTCTTCAATCCAAATAACAGACTAACATGCCCACCACTCAAATTAATTTCATATTTCCCTAGACTAATTCACCACTAATCCTTTTCTGGTTCCGGAGTAGCGTGCTACTCGCCAAAAAATCGCTTCAATGCCTCATCAGGGGTAGTAAGCGCTATATAAATGCAATTACAAAACAATACAATACAATTTTACAAGGCATATTCTGGCATTCCTAAAGCGATGGGGGCAGTTTTCATTCTCCCTTAGTTCAGCGGCACCATTTCCCTAATTATTTTCAAATTTAGTATGATGTTTTATAGTGGGGTTATTAGTGAAATGCACTTTACCTGATTTGGTTCAATTTGGCTGCATAGAAATAAATTGAGCCTGAAAACGTTGCTCTTGTAGGACCGTTGTCTTTGTTTGTCATTTTCAATTTTGAAAAAACATTTTTTTTTTTTTTTTTTAAACTTTATTTTCAAATTTTCTTATATATCTCTTAAACACAAAGGATTCAGAGTGGTACATTTTCAAACATCAAATCACATAGCAATCGTCTCATACATAGATTCTCGTATAATGCGGCTCAAGCACAATGGCAATTGTAGCGTTCATAATGGTAAAGTTGGATCGTGCAGACCTACTAGCCCTCTCGTCCTCCCCCCTCCAAGCTGCAGGGACCATCCATACCCAGACCCCGTCGAAACAAAGGGAAAAGGTAAGTACAAAAGAAACAAGCATTTGCAATGCAATCGGTCTCGCCTTTGGGACCTTATATGTATTTAGCTATGCAGCACATTAGCCTGGGTGGTGAAACATCTACTGTTCTTTAACATGGAGGGAAAGTAAGCACCAAACTGCGCGACACGCCAGGCATGGGAACACATGGAGAGAAATATTGCCTTTCAGCAGGAAATGGTATAGTCCAAAGCTCTGTTTTTAATATAAAAGCAGTTCCTTCGGTGGTCATATCACTGAAAATACAAGATTTGTAAAAAATATTATCATCTACGGGTGTTTGTGGAAGACAATTTATATGGACTGGAAACTTGAGAATGCTAAAGTGATTCTGGTATTTTACTGACCTCTGCTAAAGTATATACAAGAGATCTCTAATGCTCGACCTATAAATGCTTTTCATTTGCTGGAGTTGCCTGAACTTTTTAGTAAGCCAGAAGAAGTTGTCAACAGATAGGGGAATTGTAAAGCGGCCGCATAGTGCGAATCTCAAGGATACCAGGCTAGCACAGCATCCAAGTAAATCCTCACTTCAGTACCAATTTGATTTACTGACAGCGAGGGACCCGAACTACCATCCTATGGTTTTAAAGCCTCTCAGACTTTAAAGCGTTTTAGATTAAATACTGTGCACTTGCTGTTTGCGTCCCTAACTGTGGTACTTGGTTTGAAAATCTCGTTGAATGCCCCAGTATAATTATAATGCACAGAGCACTTTGCCATTTTTAGTACATTGTATACTTTGCCCAGGAAAAGCCATCTTATTTTAACCTAGGTTATGGCTTGATTTGAAGATAACTAGGGCTTTACAACAATTAGCTTCAGAAAAGCTCGGCTGACCATAATTTATTTTATTCAAAGTACTTGGAAGATACGGAAATATTATGGTGTGGTAGCATTATGAATGATGTTTTTAAGGTAAAATAAAGTAACCAGCTAAGCATCCATCTTTGTTGGAAAAAACGGCTTGAAGATGTTCACCACTAAGAACTTTAATTTAATAATTTTGACATCCAGACAGGCCTCATGATTCGCATTGGCGTGTCTGGTTGTGGTTGGTCCAGGCGCACTGCCACAGCATTAGGCCTGGACCCACCGGCGCAGGGGGCTCGACGGTGCCTAGCTATGCTCAGATTACAATAATCACTGGGCTAGCACGCAGGGTACCTGCAGGAGACGCTCTGCCTGCTGTGTCTGACACTATGGCTTTAGCAGCAGATTGTGAAATTAGGCCAGACTGACCTCGAACTTTGTAAACAACATTATTATATATATATAAAAAACAAAGGAAAATACACTAACATTTTTTTGTTTTATTCGTGAATTTCAGATAATATAAAATGTATTAAAGGATATCTACAGCGCAGTTTTTAGCAGAAATATAGCTGTATCAAATATACATGAGAACAGCTAATCAAAATTCCATGATTCCTGGGGAAATATTTCGAATCCCTGTTCGCATTATGCAGTCAGGGAACGCGCCACGCATTCGCTTGTGAACAGCTGTTTCACCTTGCTTCTTTCGCTACCTGCGCCGGCCCTCCTCCCGCCCTTTCATGCTCTGCTGCCTGCCCTCCTGAGTCACTGAAAGAGAATGTTTTATTTCCCTGACTTAGCGCGCGTTTCATGCGTGTCACCTGGGGGCCAGAGTAGCAGGCAGGATCCCTCCGTACTGGCTCGGAGACACAGCATGTCCTCCTCAGGACTCGAGAGCAGGCTGCACTATCTGGCTTTAAAACAAGTTTACCTGGCGAGTCAGTGCGTGCGCCTGCTGCACCGCTCTTTGGCTCTGAGGTTTTATTTACCAGCATGCTGCATTCTGGGACTTGTCGTCTACGCTCACACTAATGGAATATGGTTTAAGATTGCTAGCCGATTGAGTCTTCGGGGATACCATTTCCCAACCCTGAACTTTCATTTAGCACTCAGTGCATTATGGGAGTTGTAGTCTATGTTCCGCTCAACTTAACCAAGTAAAATGATTTGTAAAATAGAAACCCAGAATGGTACCATGGTCCCTCCGATGTGGCACCGAGACAGCTGGTGACCTTAACTTAGTATCATTTCCAGGTGGTAAGGGTTTATAAAAGAAAGTCCCGCAATTTTTGTACTATTTAAAATGACCCCCTGATCTGATTATAGAGGGCATCTGTCCAGTTTAGTATTAATTTTTAACTCAACTTTGCACTTTATTTGCGTTCTGGGAATTGTAGTTCCAGAGAGCACAAAATACATGTACTGGATGCACGCCCGGGCAACTCAAGAGGTCTGTATTTTAGATGTCCCTCGACGCATTTTCATATCCCCAAATTACCTTAAAATAGCTTTTGAAAGTCAGCGAGATTACCCTGCTAGGCATGAAGGTATTTTCTAGCCATATATTAAAGTCGATTTGAAATCTGAAAGACGTGCTCGCTGGGGAAGGCAGCAGGTTCTCGGCAGCAGAGCTGGGAACTCATTAGAGGAGCCGGGTCCGTGCCCCGGGGCGGCAGAGACTGTAGGGAGCGCGAGAAAGACAGCTGGTTATTAATGCGGCAACTAGTCGAGGAGGCGAGACCTGGCGCTTGTGTGGTTTCCCTGTCCCACGCACATGAAACTGGGCAGCCTATGGCCGGTGTGTCTCACCAACCACACCCTGAAATCAAACTCACAGCTGGGTGAGAAAGGCACTGTGCAAACACGTCAGCTCTCCTCCCCGTGCCTATCAGGAGGCTCTGAATTCGGCAAAAGCTGCTTCAGGTTTTTGGTCTCGCGAGGTGCTTGAACTGAAGACTTCAAGGCAAGCTGCGCCTCGCGAACCCATATGTTTTGCAGCCCTGTTTTTAAACACGCCCGGAGCACTCCTGGTGGGGCAGTGCAGGCGCTGCAGCGTCTCCGGCCCCCAGCTTCTCGTGGGGAACAGCGCCTCCCTAACTACTAACCCCCAGCCGGGATTGAGCATCGGGAGCCCCAGCCAGCTCCCGATCCGGCCATTTGCTCTAGGCGGTGGTCACACAGCTCCCCCGCTCTGCATCTCAAGGTGGTAACACAGCTCCTGCGCCCGCCGCGCCCTCAGCTACTAGTGCGGCTCTATAAAGTGGCCCGGTGCTGGCTCCGGTCTCCCTCCCATCTCTCTGATTCCTGGCTGACGTAAGGGCTCCTGGCTCTGGTATTTCACCCCGGGGCAGAGGAGGCAGTGGAAAAGAAAAACAACCGGCGCGCGCACACACACATCCATTCGTCACACGCTTGCCTCAATGTAAAAAAAAAAAAAGAGATCCACGATAAACAACTGACCAGACGCTCGTGCGTCATGGCCTTTTGCCTGCTATTACACGCACGGCAGGCATGTGTTTCCAATTATCGCGCCCGAGGCTGGGCACGATAATGGGAAACAGACGTGGGCCCTGCGCGCGTAACCGCCCGAAAAAGGCCACGACGCACGAGCGTGTGGTCAGCTTTTGAAACCCCCTAACAATAAGTCTTGGGCACGATAATGGGAAACAGATGTGGGCCCTGCGCGCGTAACCGCCCGAAAAAGGCCACGACGCACGAGCGTGTGGTCAGCTTTTGAAACCCCCTAACAATAAGTCTTCGCCTAGCAGCGCTTGCGCGCTACTCGAGGCTCGACCTAAAAAGGGATTAAAAATATCCTACCATTTTATGGGAATCCCCAACAGTTCACAGAAAGGAAAGGTTTGAAATATTACAGACTGTGAGATAACAGCATACTCATCCCACCCCCTCCGGTACTATTCCACTTTCAACTTGGGAAGCAGATTTCTGGCATTTACGTTCAATGTATGCCTTGTATGGGCCCCATATGTCCTTTGGGAGTGACGAACTTGGCATTAGGGAAGAATATAGATCACAGTTAACATTACAATTGGACAAGCTACGTAGCCATCTCTGAAGGGTAGGTACAGTGCGTTGGCCCCATAGCAGTGCTATTTCCCGTTTAGCCAGTAATAGCCCTAGTGCTGCAAATCTCCTGACCTTTTTGGGGAAGTTAACTGTATAGCCCAGGAGTGCAATTTCCGGTGTGGGAATAAGTGTTAGCTCTATCATGTCTCCTAAGGTGTCATGTATTTGTTCCCAATATTTCTGTAGCTTGGGGCATGTCCATGTAAGGTGGGCGAAGTCCGCATTTGGAGCGGAACATTTCAAGCAGTGATGGGGTCTGGAGGGATCAATTTTGTGTGCCATGGCAGGCGTGTAATATAAGCGGCGGAGGAATTTAAAGTGAATACGTTTGTGCCTGCTGTTTAGGGAGACTTCTCTCGTCACCGTGCAGCATTTTTCCCATTGATCGTCTGTAATGGGACGGCCTAGGTCTTGTTCCCATGCAGTGCGTATTTTAACATCGGTCATTGGTCGCAGACTGGAACATGATCTATACATTTTGGAAATGAGATGAGTGCCCGTGTCGCTCTCAATAATCAATGTCAGTGGGACCATGGGAAGAGGTGCAATCGGATAAGTGGGCAGTGCTGCTCTCAATGCTGAACGAATGCGTTGCAATACAAAGGTATCCATGAAAGATCTATCTTGGAATCTGGCCTCTTCTGACACTGAAAAGATATGATCGTCAGGATATAGATCCCCTATCTTTGTGATGTTAAATTTGGTAAATGTGCGCTGTACCAGTGTTTCGTCTGTGATGGGGAGCCACTGGGGGTTCGGAAGTGGTAGAGCTGGAGAATATATTGTGTGAAGTCCTAGAAGTCTCCGTAACCTGTCCCACGCCCAGCTAGTAGTGGAGACGGTTTGTATGTCGCACGGGTCTCTGGAGATGCCCGTCTGTAACACCGAGGATAACTTCTGAGGAAGTACAAAATCAGCCTCCGGTCTCAAAAATGGAATACGAGCATCTGGGTGATACCACGCATATGCATAGCTACACTGAGCCACCAAGTAATATAAATAAGGGTCGGGTACTCCGTAGCCCCCACTGTCACTCGGAAGAGTAAGTACCTGCCAACGGTCACGAGGCCTCTTCCCTCCCCAGACCAGTCTTATCAGATGTGTGCGTAAGTGTAAAAAGAAAGTCTTAGTGAGTGGGATGGGGATGTTATTAAATAAATACAAAAATTTGGGGAGAACTATCATTTTAAATATAGCGACCCTGCCTGCCATAGATAACGGAAAGCGCAGCCAGTGTTCCACCTGTGCCTCCAACCTGTGTATCGCCTGTCTATAATTTAAGCTAATAATACTAGCAGCGTCCAGGTGTACGTGAATGCCCAGGTACTTGACAGAGTCGTGGCACCACTCCAGAGGAAATCCACAGTCCCAGGGAGTGGTACTCTCTGTTAATGGGAAAATTACAGATTTGTGCCAGTTGATGCCTAGACCTGAAAATCGGCCAAACCGAAGAATTTCCCTTATGATTGGTTCAAGGTTGTCCTGTGGATGGCGCACATATAGAATGGTATCATCTGCATAGAGTGAGACTAATAAAGGTCCTGTGTTGAATTGTAGACCCCGGTGGAGGTGTCGCTCTTGGAAATGTAATTAGTGGGTCCATCGCTAATATAAATAAAAGGGGGGAAAGAGGACATCCCTGTCGTGTGCCGCGTGTTAATGAAAAGGGAAGCGAAAGCGTGCCATTTATACGGAGTCTAGCCATTGGGTTGGTATACAACAGAGCAGTGGTGGCCACGAATCCCACAGGCATCCCCATACGGCGCATCACAGAAAGAAAAAAGGGCCATTCTAAAGAATCAAAGGCCTTCTCGGCGTCCAGCAGAACAGCCGCAGCAGGCACTTTTGGATCTATTCTGTGAATGACAGTGAAGAGGGTCCGAAGATTGAGAGAAGTGGAACGGTGGGGGACAAATCCAGACTGTGCAGGGGATATAATATATTCCATTAATTGAGAGAGTCTGCTGGCTATAACCTTAGCCAATATTTTATAATCTAAATTCAATAACGAGAGGGGTCTATAGGAGTTGCATAGTGAGGGGTCCTTGCCAGGCTTGGGAAGGAGAATAATAACTGCCTCCCGAAGCGTGGGGGGGGGAGTACTTGCCTCTCAAGCGCCTCTGCGTAGACCTCGATCAGCTGCAGTGCAAGGATATCTCTGTAGGCCTTATAGAAGTCTCCAGTAAATCCATCCAGCCCGGGGGCTGAGGACCCGCGGAGTGCCTCTATCGCTCCCACCACATCTGCCTCTGAGATGGGCTCAGCCAGGAAATCCTGCATGCATTTTTCAAGATACACCAGCGCAATTTCAGACAAGTAATTTTCCTGGTCGTCAAGATCTCGTCCAATCTTAGAGCTGTATAACGTCTTAAAATAAGCTATAAAAGTGTCGCGGATCCCCGATGTAGAGGTGACCGGTTGATCTGGGGGGGTGCATATCTCTGTTATGTATGCCTTACTGTAGGGGGGCGGAGCATTTGTGCCAGTATTCTTCCAGGTCTTTCGCCCTCGCCGTACCTCCTAGCAGATTGATATTTACCCAAATACAACAGTTCCCTGTCAGCGGCTTCACGAAAGTCCACCAAGAGTGCCAAGCGCCGAGTTTCAGCATCCGCCGTGGCATGTAGGAGTAATTCAGAATCTAATGCAGATATGTCTCGTTCAATTCGGGCCAGCGTGGTGCGCAAGTCCAGCGTGGTGCGCAAGTCTTTTAGCACTCCAGCACTCTTAGCGATGCAGACACCCCTTATATATGCTTTAAAGCCCTCCCACAGGACCGCCCAAGTATCCACAGAGCCAGCATTTATAGTAAAATAATCTTTAATGGCTTCTCGCACCTCCGTATTAAAGACTTCATCCTGCAGCGCCCTGCCTGGAAACCGCCACTGCCGCTCAAAGCCCTCCGGCCGGGGAACAGCTAAGTGGAGTACTACCGGGGAATGGTCGGAATACGTCCGCGGCAAGATCTCTAGGTCTCTAAACCAGCCAGCGATTCCCGGAGAAACCAGCCAATAATCTATCCTGGTCCAAGTATTATGGTAACCAGAATAATGGGTATATGACGTGTTGGTAGGATTGTGCTTCCGCCAAATGTCTATTAATGAAAGTTGTCTACAAATCTCTTGCAGCGCACGTCGGGAGCGTGGTTTGGAGTCAGGGGACGAGGAGGTACTGTCTAATCTGGGATCTATTAATAAAATGAAGTCTCCGCCCATAATAATCAGATTAGGTTCGAGATTCATCAAGTGTGTATGTAGGGAGTAGAAAAAGTCTGGAGTATCAACGTTTGGGCCATAGACGCCCACTAAGGCTGTGAAATGACCCATGAGCATGCCTGTGACAATAAGGAACCGGCCCTCGCCGTCCGCTACCACTTTTCCAGGGCTCAAGGGGAGCCTCTTATGGATAAGGAGAGCAATGCCCCTAGCGTAGCTGCTATACCTGGCAAAATATCTGTGTGCCCCCCAACTAGAAGCCATGTGTGTATCCTCGGTTTTGGGTAAATGTGTTTCCTGTAGACAGGCAATGTCGACCTTATGTCGCGCTAAATAATTGAGTACCTGACGTCGTTTGCGGGTGTTGTTGAGACCACGTACATTCCAGGACATAAGGGACAGACCAGAGGGACCAGCACTATTACCTAGCTGAGCCTAATGGGTGTGTACAAAAAACCATGTGACGTGTTCCATGCTTAGAAAATCGACATAAAAAAGTGTCCTCTTCGTACCATCAATGAAAATGTATAACCATCGCAAAGTTCCCCCCCGCCACCCACCACCCAGCCTCACCCGGTCCCAAGTAAGGCAATACCATGACCCAATGATTAACAGGAAGTGCCAACTTGCTTTACAAATGGGTAAACAACCATTGGAGAAACACTTCCGCATATACTGAAACAAAAAACAGAATAAAGTGTACACCTTAAGGGGTGGCAACGCCACGTCAGCTGAGCAACTAACTTATGACAGCAAATATGAATAATAAGCATTACCCACTATCACCACATAGTCCAATAAGAGATTAGGGAAGCCGCATCAGCCGGTCCCAGTGTTCGAAAAGAGTTCCATGCTAGCGTCCGATCCGCTAAGCGGAGGGGAAGGACCACCGCCTCCAGTCCCGGGCCCGCTGCTGTTCTTCTTGTAGGTGCGACAGAATTCTTGTGCCTCTGTCGGGTTGTTGAATACGCGAGAGCGACCTCCCACATCTACTTTAAGCCTGGCAGGATAGAGCATTCCATATTTCAGTCCCAAATTTCTGAGGGTTGCCTTCACCCCGTTGAACTTGCGGCGGGCATCTTGGACCATGACAGTGAAGTCCGGAAAAAAAGAGAGTTTGGAGCCCTGCCAAATGGTATCTCCACGTTCCCGGGCCAGGCGCAAGACTGAGTCTCGATCTCTGAAATTCATGATCCTCGCAATAATGGGCCTCGGTGGTAGGCCGTGATTAGGCCTAGGCCCAAGGGATCTGTGCGCACGTTCTATTACGAATCCTGGGGTGAAGGCCTCTCTACCAAATAAATCAGATAGCAATTGTTCCACAAATACATCCATCCTCCCAGCTGTAGCAGTCTCCGGTACGCCCAGAATGCGCACATTGTTGCGCCGATTTCGCGCCTCCAAGTCCTCGTTTTTAATGGCAACCTCCTTCAAAATTCGCTCCACCCTGTCCAGGCGTTTCAGCGACTGCGCCGAGCTATCCTCAATGTCCGAAACGCAGGCCTCCACCACGTCGAGGCGTCGGTCGTATGCCTGGACTTTGGCACCCATGTCTGCCAAGCTTTTGTCCAGCGCGTCAAATCTACCGTCAAGAACCCTGAATCCCGCTCTCATCTCCTGAAGTATTGATGAGGACAATGAGGAGGACTCGTCCACGTTGTCATCGCCCTGGGCGCTGTTCGCCATGGTGGGGGACTCTTCAGAGGTGTTGTCCGCTACCTTTTCAAAGGGTAGGGTCCTTTGCTTAGGGTCTTTGCGGCCCATGCCGCGGCGCAGGATTGCAATGTGGAGGCAGAGTGATAGCAAGTCTCTAAGCGTGTTAGGCAGGGCCAGAAATCAACCAGTCGCTGATCAAGAGGAGTGCAGCCGTGGATATGGGAGGAACCCGAGACCCTGCTATAGGTCACCCCAAGGCCATAAAGTAGGAGAGGATATTATGGGTCGTGCGCGCTTTATATCATGCAGGAGGCCTTTCAAAGCAGGCTGGCGCGGAAGAAAGGGAGCGAAGGCAGCACCACTAGTCACAGTACCGTTAACAGAGCTCCTCTAGTGTCATGGGCGAAGTACAGTATCAGCAGTGTTACAGGGAGCTCATGACTGGAGCAGGTGATATGCCTGTAGCCCCCATCGTTGTTGGTCTCCAATCGCCAGCAGTTACCAGGGGTGCAGCGCCATGAAGCCCGAGGGGCACGTCGCAGGCCCATATGTTGTGAACCATGGGGCCGTGTTTCAGGCAGGAAGGCCGTGCGTGCCCCGTCCGCGGAGGAACGTTGTTTCAAGCAGACCAGCGAGGCCGCAAGGCGCAGAGCACGCACTTCACCCGAGGTCTCCAGCGCCGCGAATGCCAGCGGTGAAGGCCCCGATGAGTCAGCAGGGGCCCGGAGCTCAATCCAGTCGCAGAGCAGTGCCGGCGGGTCGCGTCAACAAGTAGGCCTCAAAGGATGGGAGCGGGGAGGAGCCGGGCAGCCGCGCAGCCGGCCGCGGCAAACTCCAGGATGTGCGCAGTTGGGCCGCCCCCCCCCCCTGCTTCATGCGCACCCGCACCCGTTCACAGCAGCGCCGCGTGTAGTCTGATGGGCCCTGTTCCCAATACGGTCTCTCAGCAGCGCCGGTCGTTCACAGTGCAGGGCTGGCGCAGTTGTCTCGGGGCCGCTCAAGCGACACGATTTGGCGCTGCAGGGGGGGAAAGCAAGTCAGGCCACTCGTACCCGGCCCGGCCGCCACAACCACCGGCTCCCGCCTGCCTTCGACCCAGGTGGGTCCGCAGTTTTTCTGGCGCCGTCAGACAGGCCCCGGCCTCGCTCCACAGCTCGCCGCGGCTCCAGGACGCTGCAGGCGGAAACAAGGATCGGAGGCCCCGTCACTCCCCAGATGCGGATCGGCAGCTGCAGGATCCCCTCATGTAATCAAATATGTCACGAACAGGTCAGCGACATCGGGGCAACATGGGGATAATGCAGGAATCGTTGCATCGGCCGGCGGAGCTTCAGCAGCAAGCAGCCATGTTGGACGCTTGCGTGGCCACGCCTTTGAAAAAACAAGTTTAACAATGTTTGTGGGATCCCACAGATACTCTACTGTTTGAGAATTCATAGAGAACCCCTTCATGGATAAAGGTTATATTTGTAATGTAAAAGTTCACATAAAATATTACTAAAGTCGCATGGGAACTTGTGGGGAGGCAAAGAGGGCGGATGGTCTGGAAGGTTAGTGAAAGGATGTATGTAGTCTATTACAGCAGTTCAAAGTGGAAAAGGTATTACAGGGGCTTTTTACAAAACATAAAGTCAGTCAGGTGGTTATATGGGCTAAAGTGAAATGTGCACTGGTGACCATATATGCTGAAGTCAGCGTGCAGTCTGCTAAATTATAACAAACCAGAAGTGTTCCATCAGCATACCTTTATATTTATTCCAAAAGCAGAGAGGTCTTGACGCACCACATCGCAGGCTTGTATAAGTGGCTCCCTTTCCCGCAGAAGCTGCTGCCTTTTCTCTTTCTGCTGCTGCTTTTCTGCCATTGGCACTGCAGTTTGGTCACTGGCTGAGCCTTCATGTGCAGCGAGAGCATAATTTCGCACTTTGATGCGGAAGTCTACAAGTTCATCTATCACTTTGTGGAGCATAGCAGAGCTTCTGTCTTCTGCAACAACCTGTAAACAAACTTTATAAAATTAGCTGTAAAAGGAAATAAGAATAATTCTGACCAAGAGCCCTAGTTCTTAAAACAGCCTCTGCATGATAAATATTTGTATGCGATGAATGTCATGCATATTATCGTAGTGGTTGGGAAAGCTTCAAAATATATCAAGCGAGTACATGAACATCTCACTATGCAAACCAATAGATGACTTTAATTCCATCACAATAGTTCTGAATGTGGATGTTATTTCCATAAATCTACAATCATGCCCTTTTTTCCACCACCAAACAAGGATTGGTAAAGCCAAAACGTCTGGCATTGTCCACCAGCCTTTTGGCTTGTCAGTACTCATTTTGTTTTCAAGTAAAGTCCCTAAGATCTGACTCCATCTTATGTAGGCCTCGATTCCATCTTGACTAATGGAGGCCGCCATTTTCCCTCTCTCAAACAGAAGTCGTCACCTTCCCCGATTTATGCAGAATCATTGTCATATTTGCTATTAGATGCAGATGTCGCCTGACCTTATATTTCTAAGAACTGTGGAAGCGTCAAGCCCCTCGATCCATGACACAGATACAAACAACAAGGCAACGTTTGTCTGAGTCAAATGTCTATTTCCACCATGTCAAGGTTGATTAAGAACACATATCAACATTTAACCAAAATAGTGCAGTCTGAATTGACGTCATTTTACCTTATATGTTCATAAGGAAACATCTAGGATGCATAGCTTGATGCAAATAATCTATGCCAGACATTCTTAAACATATGTCAGAAATTCCAATCTCTGATAAGGTTTAGTATATATGGACAACCACTTGTCAGGAGAGGGCCTTTCGCAAAGATTATCACCCCAGAACCTGCCTACTGCCGGCACACTTCGCACTTCGTGGATGCTACATCTCGCCTGAAGCTGATAACGCTGAGTCCCGGAGGAAGACTGACTGCTACTGCAGTGTGTGTTTGCCCTTTGAGGGGAACACTGTCTCTGCTGATAAAGGCAGCCTTCGTTGTAAACAAAGTATGCAGTGCGTCTTCTCTCTCCAAGAAACTCTAGACCACAAGTTGCTCTGCCTTCCATGCTCTCACAGTATAGTGCAAAGAAGTAGACGTTAGGGTGTTAGTTTCTAGATGACATTCTAAATGACATTTTAAACAATACTAGAAATGTTCATTTTATTTGTGTTATTCATAACATGCCTTCTTGCTGTTTTTATAATAATCTGTGTAGTTATTTTAGATGTACTGAGAAACAGATTGTTCTATAGTAATAAATACTTTTTACTTAAAAGTGTTTATTCTTCTTAGTACAGTGTGTGTGATACTGTAAATAACGAAATAAGATTTGTTTCGGTTTTTCACTGTGCCCCTGATCCCATAATGGGATTGTTAGTAACCCAAAAGCAATACTTCTATGTCAATCACACATTGAATAGTGTTTTGCGGGGCTACAATAATCTGTCTTTCACATTCATCCAGTGGCTGCTCCTCTGCTAAGGTGGAGGAGTGTCAGCCCACTGATTTTCAGAAGTGGAAAAAAGAAAAAATAAGGATAATAACATGTTATTATTATCATTTTATTTTTCCTTACTGAGTCAGTTTTGGGGCGGGCCGGGCTTGGCTATCTCACAGCCAGCAGGGGGAGGAGTGGTCATGCACTTAAGTGCGCATAACAGTTTGGCAGGCCGTCTTGGGCCGGCCAAACAGTCATGCACACTTAGCAATTTTCTCCACCCGGCTGTAATGCACAGCCTGGGTGGAGAACATGCCCATGCTCCCACTGCCTGTCTGAGCGCTGAACCACGGTGCTCAGACGAATCACAAGGCTGCTGTCATGGTGACAGCAGCCTGGTGATTGACTTAGGGAAGCCTGGGTGCTTCCTTCGTCCCGAGGAGAGACAGAAAGTGGAATTTCTATATTTTTTTCTTTCATCGACCCCCAACTCCCCCCCACCCCGCCACCCCCGATCTGTACCAGCTGCTGCTGCATTCATCGCTGGTGCATTGAAATGAGTTCACCCATGTCAACCGTTGGTGGGAAAGCACACCTTGTAGAGTTATGTTAAAGTCATACCATATGCAACAGTTTTGCAAAACTTTATTGTTGCAGAAGCTGCTGGATCCACAACAATCCACAAAAATGTTTAAAAAGTGGGTAAAAGCAAAAACACAGTGAAGTTAGCTAAAGGATAAACAGGGCTCACCCACTGCCCCATGCTGTATGGTGTAATAGGCGGAAGAAAAATTTGAGTGACACAATAACAGACCAATGGATGAGGAGGGCTAGTTGAAAGCCCCAATAAGTAAATATATCATACATATGATTTTAGTAAAATGAAAAGGTCATTGCCAACGTCAGACCTAACAATGGAATGTATTAGATGCGCCCGCATTACACTCCATCTTTCACTACAAAGCAGAGTTGTTTGCTTAAAATGTTTAAACATGACTTTGTAAGTGTGTTTGTGCATCTGTATATATTTATTTATATACACACACATAAATACAAAGTCAGATTTAAACATTTTAAGCAAATATATCTCTCTCCCTCCATATATATGCTCACTGGAAAATGCAACGGTTACAGGGACGTTAAAGTTAGGCTAACTAATAAGATCTTATTGTATGTTAAAAAAAACTTGAAATTCACTGAAAAGCCCGGGCCTAAACCTTCATATTTTTTTTTAGAAATACAGGTCACCCCTCAGGCAGGCCCTAAATACTCCTAAGTCAGTGTGCATGGCATTTAAAACATAGGACATGTGTATTTAAGTTTTACATTTCTTTGAAAAACATCTAAAGTCGTTTTTCACTGGCTATCTCTCCCATAGATTAACACTGAGTTACCTTATTACACTTAATAAGTGATAACTTCAGTTTGGGAACAGACAGAGAAATGTGTCTCCTACTCATTTGAAGTGTAAATTAAAACCTCCTTTAATTGTAAAGTCTGATTTTAATTTACCATCCTGAAAATGCCACTTCTAGAAATTTGGCATTTTTCGGCATAAACCAATTGTGCCTTTCTGCCAGTGCCCAGGGTCACATAACTGAGAATGAGTTAAAAGTGCAGCTGGCCAAACTGAAGTTGGCTGTAGAGGAGAGAAAGGCTGAGGCAGAAACAGCCTTGGCAGAGAGAAGGGTAGAGATGGCCAGGGAGGGAGGCAGCCGCTGCCAGGGCCCTAGAGGAGAAAAGGTTGGCTTTGGAAGAGAAAAAGGCTGATTCATGAAGTGAGTCAGAAAGAAATGGACTTGAAGGCAAAAAAGCTTGCAAAGTCCAGTGAAAGTGGTGGCAGCGACAATCCAGTGTCCACATGAGGTAAAAGGGACCACATCCCAAGGACCTAGTGCCTAGCTTAGGGGGGCATGACATAGACAAGTGCTTTGAAGCTTGTGAGGTAGCTTTGGAGATGCTTTAGGTCCCTGAGGAGGATTGGGGGCGCCAATCTCGGAAGGCATATACCCACTGAGAGGGATTCTCTGTTAGCCCTAGGGAAGGGTGACAAGATGAAGTGCCCACTCACGAAGGAAGCCCTTGCCAGGAAATATGGTCTCATCCCTGACAAGTACAGGTTGACGTTCACTGACAGGCAGAAGCTGTCAAGCCAGTCCTGCATGGATTTTGTAGATTACTCCAGTAAGGCACTAAATGGTTGGATGATATGGCAGTAATGTGGGTAGTGTAAGGAGTTGTACAATCTATTTTTGAGACAATACATGCTCAGTAATTGCTTTACAGAGTTGTGCCAAAAACCTTATTGATTCCAAACTCAGTTACCTAGTTAGCTTTTGAAGGAAGTGGACCTCTGGATCAGCACCATGGAAAGTCACTCCAAGAAGGGTGGTTCAGGTCCCTCGAGGCAGAGTGAAGGAGAAGTCCAGGGTAAAACAGACAAGTCCCACAAAGGGCCCCAAGCAAGTATGAGGGAGAAGGATTCCCTTGTCCCTTCTGAAAATAGGGGTGGAGGCTCAGAACGGTGGAGGCCCAGGGGGCCCTTTTTCAAGCCTAGGTACTTTGACTGTTCCCAGTTAGGGCACAAGCAAGGGGACCATGTCTGTATCAAGATACCACCCACCGGTGGGAACTCTACAGGGGTGGCCAATGTAGCCTTGGCGGAAGTAGTCCCCATGAGCAGAGGGTATAACATGCCCTTGTATCCCTTATTTGGGAGATAGGCTCAGAAGGTAAGTTTGTGATCCCTGAGGGTGGGAGTCATCTCTTCTACCAGATCATAGTGAATGGGAAACATCACTATTCTGAGAGATTCCTGTGCAAAGCCAGACCATGGTGGTGGAAAGGCAAGTTTCCCCAGATCATTACCTCCCAGGATACGTGTGAAGGGAAACTCAGGCCCATGGGCAGGACGTCTTCCGCCCTGGTGTCCCTGAAATGGGGTGGGGAAGGGGCCCAGAGGGTCAGAGTCAGTCCCCAGATGACCACTTACTGCATCCTGTGAAATGTGCTGCTGCTACCAGTGATCGAAGAGCTGGGTGGGGTGGCTGCCCAGAGTGCCCCGAAAGCTCTGGTTCCTGGGGGACTACTCCCAAAGGAAGAGTACAGAGGCCCAGATGGAGAGCAATGGGTAGAAGGTAGAGACAATTTACAGTGGAGGACCAGTGGATCAGGGGTTGACCAGCTCTGACAGAACAGCACCCCAAGACTGACCCTGGGGATGCCACTTCTGACCTGGAGGTGCTGCCTGTGTTGTCCCAGAGACAGAAGACAGGAGGACTGCACCACGGAGACGTCTACATGACACAGACAGAGTGTATCACCCTTGAGGGGGTGGTGGTTCCCCTCTGGAAGTAATGGCTTGTCAGGCACTTGTTCAGCTACAGGGTACAGACCCTAGGCTGAGAGGCCAGTCTCAGGATACCACCCCTAAGATGGCAAGAGAGTGGAAGTAGGGTGCATAACACCGGGGGCTGTTGCTCCTACTCTGAGTAACCTAGGAAGTCTGGGAAACCTCAGGAGGAAGTAGGATACTCTTTTCCAGTGGCAAGGCTGGAAGTGAGGCCTGCTGAAGGCTCCCGCTTGGAGTTTCCACCTGGCAGTAAATGGCCTGTGGTCTGGCTCTTGACACTGGCAGCTGTCAGGGGCTACTGTTGGTTGTGGCCTTATAGGCAGAGTTTTCCTTGGGTTGGAGACAGACGTCTAACCCAGGGGACAGAATGGGCCACATCATGGTGGTACGGTATACCTACTGGGATGCATCTGTGAACAAACTAAGGTTAGGAGCCTCATAGGTGGGGTCCACAGATGAGGAGAAGGGTGCCCCATTGGTCAGCCCAGAGGCTGAGGAGGGTGTTGACAGAGGAACCATCTAGGTTCAGAGGGGTATACAACTGTGAGGTGCCACTGCAGAAGAGGCCCATTGTCCACGTTCTATCGCCACAGCAGATAAACCATCGAATTACTGATTAGTATTCCCTAGCTTTTGGCTGGAGGGTGGTCATGTTGGACTGGGCCATCTTGCAGGGTCACACCAGATTTTTGCCTTCCTTTGCTGAATCTGTTTTTTGGACTTTAGGTCTCTGTGCACTTTATCCTGCTAATCACTGGTAAAGTGTTTGTGTTCTCCATTGAAAGCATGGTAAAATTGGCCTACATCTGATTGGTACATTTAATTTACTTGCAAGTCCCTCGTATAGGGTACTACATGAAGCAAGGGCCTGTAAATTAAACGCTAGTAGTGGGCTACAGCACTCATTGTGCCACCCACTAAACAAGCTCTGAAAAGCATGCCTCAGGACCTCCACCGCAGCCTGTAGTGCAGTTTTAAAGTGCTATTTCGACCTGCCAAAATAAACCTTTTGCCAGGCCTAAACCTTCATTTCTTTTGCAAAATATCTTTATTGCGTTTTACAAGGTACCAATAGTGTGTAACCAGCACAGGGCAGAAGCCCAACATACAACTAGTAATTAAATCCTAGGCATAAGACAACAATGTAACCTACCCCGCTTCAGGAAAGAGCATTAGGATAACTACAAAGAGCAACAACATCTTATGAAAACTTAATAGACGTACAACTGTCCCCCAAAAGGCAGTAATATGCAGTAACACTTCCTCCCTCCCTCTTCTCCACTACGGTTAGTCATAGGACGTGCCCCCCTATTCTGGAAAAATTGAGAAGGAAACAATAAACCTTCATTTTTAATACTTATAAGACACCCCTAAGGTAGGTCTTAACCACTCCTAGGCCAGGGTGCATGGTATTTAAAAAGTAGGACGTGTGCATTTAAGTTTTACATGTCTGACAGTGAAAAACTCCTAAAGTCGTTATTCACTGTTGTAAGGTTATTTCTCCCATAGACTAACACTGGGTTACCTTATCACATTTAATACGTGATAACTTCAGTTTGGGAATAGATAGAGGAATGTTTCTTCCACTCATTTGAATTGTAATTTTAAAACCCTCTTCAATGGTAAAGTCGGATTTAAGTTACTATTCAGAAAATGCCACTTTTAGAAAGTTGGGTATCAAAAGGGGGGTTACGTCCATATAGGGGGCCGACTGTGGGACAATGTATTTAGTCATTGTACCATGCTTAAACATTTTGCCATGCTTAACACATTTTATATAACCATTTGAGTCTTCAGTGAGGCATTCAAAGATACACAACTCATTGAAAAATAGAATTGCAAAAACACAAATAAACAACACTTGTAATAGTGAAAAGCGTGAAAATGTGAAACATAAATTCAATACATTGGAAACAATTACACCAGTATATATTGAGTACATTAATGACACATTAAGCTCTCTCAAAACGCCCTATACTTGGCTTTTTTTTTAAAAGAGAAGCTATCCATAGGGGAGAAACTAGGTCTCTGTGGGGATATATATATGTACACTAAACCCTCTCCAGAGTCCGTTATTAGTTAGAACACCCTCGTGGATGAAACGGAAATGCCGATGCGTTTCCAATCCCCAGACTGCTTAAGGGATTATCATCAGGGCTGACACACGGTGTAATCTGTAAATAATAATAAAGGGAAAAATATTTCAATGACGTACTCCCTTTCCCTCCGCTCAACTGTTCCCTAGTTTACGAGTTTAAATATACCTGTTGGTTGTGAAGCGTTCTTTCCGCCTACGCGGTTGTTTCTTCAACAGAGCGTTCGTGATTTTAAACGAAGACCTAAAACAATGGACATTATTTTATTTTATTTGATTGTCCGCTGTCAGGCTTTCATGCTTTGGGGCATTTAGGCATATTGTGTTTACAGAGTTCGCTTACTTGTTTTGGAACTCCGGCTTTGTTTAATTTCATGACAGGTGGGCATTAGCGTGCGCAGTCAGTTATGGCTAAGTGAGGGCCGAGCCACCGGCGTGCAGTGTTGACAATTATTTTGGATGATTGATGTCTGGAAGAGACGGAGAAAGAACGCCACAATGTATCACTCAACTTGTAACCTGTACGGAAGGCGCGTATATTAACAAAGCCGCTTCATACACGAGTGCGACTTACTTGGTATCTTGCCGACTTGTGTTGAGAACTTTTCGAAATCAGAATGTTCTTACTTAGTTAATGAACTGTAACAAAGTAGACAAGCTGTTAGTCGTCTATCTCCTCGAGTTGCGACCGCGTTCAGAGAAAAGAGATGCGCTCACACTTACTTTGTTCCTCTTCCGTAATGAGCTTACGCTGGTGACACGGCCTTCGCTTACGGTTCCCCGGGCAATTGCGCTTTTTGAATTTCGAAGGAAGTCGCTCGTGTGTTTTGTTTGTGGGTTTGTGGGAAATGTAGTATTGGGCATGCTCAAATGAAGCATTTGATCGATAATGATGATTTCACATTGTACTGATAATACAGTCCTTGCCTGTTGGTGTTTTAGGACTGAATTCTGGACAAATTCAATGAAATGTATTAGTTGATTGCTTGATTTAATTCGGACATTTCATTAAGGCCTTTCTGGATACAATTAAATTTCAAGATTAGATAAGCCTCTTTTTTCAGCAGTAGATTCTCAACATTACCTCCGCGTGGAGGTTGTTTTAGACCTGCTAGCACCGTCCATACAAAATCTTTCTCTGAATGTTTATTTTCAACTAAATGGGACACTATCGGTGCAGTTAGTACTTGTTTTTTGATTCAAGACCGATGTTGCACTATTCTTTGGTTGATTTGTTGGTTTGTCTTCCCGATGTACAGTTTGGGACACGGGCACTGAATAGCGTAGACTGTATTCTTAGTTTTCCAATTGGTAAACTCTTTGTGGGTCCATTTGATGGAATCATAAGTGAACTCGTGACCTTCAATGGTAGTACTGCAAGTGGAGCAATTACCGCATTTATGGTGGCCTTCAACGGGCTGCATATTCCATTGTGCCCTTAGATCTGTCTTCTTTGTGGTGCAAGCAAGATCTGCTCGGATGATTCTTTGACCGATGCTTCTGTTCCTTTTCATTGCGAATACCGGTCGTTCCATGGGGCAATCTAACTGTGTAACGAGATGCCAATTTTTTAAGATTATCTGGCGAAATTTGTTGGTGTGTGGACCAAACGTAGACACACACACGAGTTTCTCTAGAGGTTTTTTTCTTTTTGGAGAGCAATACCTCTCGTGGTGTGTACCAGGCCCTCTTAGTTGCATGTTTTAACATCTTTCTTGGATATCCTCTATTCTTAAGTTGGTCGCAAAGCACTTCAGCATGTATCAAAAATCTTCCTTCCGTGCACAGTTCCTCCGGATCCTTAATAATTGGCCATAAGGAAGATTATCTTTCAAACTCCTTGGATGGAAACTTTGATAATGGAGGATTGTGTTCCTGTCCGTCAGTTTGCGATGTAAAGTTGTTGTAAGTTTATAGTCATACGTAATGACTTCCACATCTAAGAATGTTAAGCAAGTCCTACTCTTCCTGATAGTGAATTTGAGGTCTTGATGTCTCTGATTCAGCCATTCATGAAACTGCAGCAGATGTTCCTCTGTACCGCTCCAAAGGCACCAGACATCATCTATGTACCGGTACCATTGTGAAATATATTCACTATATGGGTTGTGGTTGATGATAAACTTGTCCTCGAATAAAGCCATGAACAATACGGGCATTTCCGGGGCGAAGGGACATCCCATCGCGGTCCCCTTGGTCTGCATGAAGAATGTATCCTCGAATTTAAAATAATTCTTCTTGAGGGCTATTCCAGCTAGATCCAATATAAAATCAGTAGGGACTCTGTGGGGCTTCGAGCGTGTTTCCAAGAAGTATTCCATGGTTTCAAGCGCTTCCTCCTGCGGGATCTGAGCATATAGTGAAACTACATCAAATGAAACTAACCACTGGTGGCATGGATCAAATGGTTGTCCTTCAATCTTATTGATGAAGTCGGTTGTGTCCCTTAAGTAAGATGGTACTTGGTCCATGAATGGTTTAAGGAAGACGTCTACATACTTCGCAATAGGCTCCAGCACTGACTCACAGCCAGAGACAATTGGTCTTCCGGGGGGTTGCATCAAGCTTTTGTGAATTTTAGGGAGAAAGTAGATGACTGGAATCCTTGGATGAGATTTATTAATGAACTCGAATTCCTTGGGACCTAAAATTCCTTGCTCCAATCCCCATTTAAGTTTGTTATGAATCTCTCCTTCTATTTGTCGTGTAGGGTCTTCCTTTGTATCTTTGAATGCCTCACTGAAGACTCAAATGGTTATATAAAAATGTGTTAAGCATGGCAAAATGTTTAAGCATGGTACAATGACTAAATGCATTGTCCCACAGTCTGCTGAAATAAATAGCAGCCTTTAAAATTGGCGGCCAGGTTCCTTTTTGCTTTAAAACTATTATACATCCCACCAGGCCCCCTATATGGACGTAACCCCCCTTTTGATACCCAAGTTAGAGCTGGTTATCCCGCGAGGGTTGTAGCACCAATTGAGCTAGTCTTAAAAAATTGATTCACACATATAGGCTGGACCAGAGTTCAGTCTATTAAACATTATGTCTGATAAAGATACGCTCTCATTTACAGAGACCTATATTCAAAACTTAATTTCTACCCCTTCTCCCTTTTCCTCTATATCATTAAGCACTACAGCTAAGCAACATAATGAATCCGAGAAACTTATTTGTCTAAACAAAAAACACATTAGGACTGAACTCCAGGGACATTTTTTGTTAGAGCACTTAAAGGCAGGCACCATCCCTTGGGGCCTTCAGATTAAAAACGTACCGGTTATCTTCACTGAAGATCCCGAATACAAGAAAGGATTTAGCTTTATAAGCACTAAATGCAGTCGAGACCTCATGGTTCACACCATCGAAACTGCCCAAAGAATCTGCCAAAAAGAAATTGAAGAACTTGACAATTTGATTCAAACGATCAAAAACAATCATAATGTGACAGAAGCACAGGCCTTGCTTGAGAAAATCGATAAAGAGATTCAGACATTTAAAGATAACACTATCAATTTCAAAACTACTAAGTTTGAAAAAGATACAAAAGCTTTCAATATTGAGACGGTCTATCCTTATCTCAAGGACGATTATTATACACAAGTAGACTCACGCAGAGCATTATCTCAGTACCAAGGCAGATCTAAGAACAGATTCACCACATTTTCAGAATCCTCATCCTCAGATTCATCAGGAGACCAGAATCCCAGAGAAGGCCCCTCAAAAAGACAAAATTCTTTTTTAGAGCAAGGCGATCAGAGAAATCGATTACGGTTCAAGCAACAACAGCAACCATGGGAAATGAGGACCCGCAGAAAGTTTTACAAAAATTAGGAACAACTACAATAGTGAACCTGTCATCCAAACAACTGTCTAAAGTGGAAGAGTCAGTTCTGGAATTAGGTGTCAAATTTGTCCCAACTGCAAGCACAGATTACGCCAACTTGAAAATTGAAGCTCTGGAATTTTTCCGCAAGATCTGCCTCAAAGTATTTTTCTATGGGAAAGAGAATCGTGGCAATACTGAACCTTCTGGATTAACCAAAAAGTC
Organism: Calotriton arnoldi; assembly: GCA_963921515.1. Lineage (NCBI taxonomy): Eukaryota > Metazoa > Chordata > Amphibia > Caudata > Salamandridae > Calotriton > Calotriton arnoldi. The sequence continues at coordinate 1,224,026 of CAWUFW010000699.1, forward strand.
AAATTTTAATCCACCGGCACACAGTATTCCAAAACAAACACTGGCCTTTGAACAGGCAGTCTTGTCCTCCATTACACAATTGGAAAAAAGTAAACCATTTACAAAAAAAAACATCACCAAGCAACAACAAGAAGCCATCAGGGATCTACAGAAAGATGACTCAATAATCTTAAAACCCGCCGACAAGGGCGGAGCCCTAGTCCTATGGTCTAAAGAAATGTATGTAGCTGAAGCACAAAGTCAAATATTGAATACAGAATGGTATCGACAGCTTAAGGAAGACCCTACACGACAAATAGAAGGAGAGATTCACAACAAACTTAAATGGGGATTGGAGCAAGGAATTTTAGGTCCCAAGGAATTCGAGTTCCTTAATAAATCTCATCCAAGGATTCCAGTCATCTACTTTCTCCCTAAAATTCACAAACGCTTGACGCAACCCCCCGGAAGACCAATTGTCTCTGGCTGTGACTCAGTGCTGGAGCCTATTGCGAAGTATGTAGACGTCTTCCTTAAACCAATCATGGACCAAGTACCATCTTACTTAAGGGACACAACCGACTTCATCAATAAGATTGAAGGACAACCATTTGATCCGTGCCACCAGTGGTTAGTTTCATTTGATGTAGTTTCACTATATACTCAGATCCCGCAGGAGGAAGCGCTTGAAACCATGGAATACTTCTTGGAAACACGCTCGAAGCCCCACAGAATCGCTACTGATTTTATATTGGATCTAACTGGAATAGCCCTCAAGAAGAATTATTTTAAATTCGAGGATACATTCTTCATGCAGACCAAGGGGACCGCGATGGGATGTCCCTTCACCCCGGAAATGGCCGTATTGTTCATGGCTTTATTCGAGGACAAGTTTATCATCAACCACAGCCCACATAGTGAATATATTTCACAATGGTACCGGTACATAGATGATGTCTGGTGCCTTTGGAGCGGTACAGAGGAACATCTGCTGCAGTTTCATGAATGGCTGAATCAGAGACATCAAGACCTCAAATTCACTATCAGGAAGAGTAGGACTTGCTTAACATTCTTAGATGTGGAAGTCATTACGTATGACTATAAACTTACAACAACTTTACATCGCAAACTGACGGACAGGAACACAATCCTCCATTATCAAAGTTTCCATCCAAGGAGTTTGAAAGATAATCTTCCTTATGGCCAATTATTAAGGATCCGGAGGAACTGTGTACGGAAGGAAGATTTTTTGATACATGCTGAAGTGCTTTGCGACCAACTTAAGAATAGAGGATATCCAAGAAAGATGTTAAAACATGCAACTTAGAGGGCCTGGTACACACCACGAGAGGTATTGCTCTCCAAAAAAGGAAAAAAACCTCTAGAGAAACTCGTGTGTGTGCCTACGTTTGGTCCACACACCAACAAATTTCGCCAGATAATCTTAAAAAATTGGCATCTCGTTACACAGTTAGTTTGCCCCACAGAACGACCGCTATTCGCAATGAAAAGGAACAGAAGCATCGGTCAAAGAATCATCCGAGCGGATCTTGCTGGCACCACAAAGAAGACAGATCTAAGGGCACAATGGAATATGCAGCCCGTTGAAGGCCACCATAAATGCGGTAATTGCTCCGCTTGCAGTACTACCATTGAAGGTCACGAGTTCACATATGATTCCATCAAATGGACCCACAAAGAGTTTACCAATTGTAAAACTAAGAATACAGTCTACGCTATTCAGTGCCCGTGTCCCAAACTGTACATCGTGAAGACAAACCAACAAATCAACCAAAGAATAGTGCAACATCGGTCTCGAATCAAAAAACAAGTACTAACTGCACCGATGGTGTCCCATTTTGTAGAAAATAAACATTCTGAGAAAGATTTTGTATGGACGGTGCTAGCAGGACTAAAACAACCTCCACGTGAAGGTAATGTTGAGAATCTACAGCTGAAAAAAGAGGCTTATCTAATCTTGAAATTTAATTGTATCCAGAAAGGCCTTAATGAAATGTCCGAATTAAATCAAGCAATCAACTAATACATTTCATCGAATTTGTCTAGAATTCAGTACTAAAAGACCAACAGGCAAGGACTGTCTTATCAGTACAATGTGAAATCATCATAATCGATCAAATGCTTCATTTGAGCATGCCCAATACTACATTTACCACAAACCCACAAACAAAACACAAGAGCGACTTCCTGCCTTCGAAATTCAAAAAGCGCAATTGCCCGGGGAACCGTAAGCGAAGGCCGTGTCACCAGCGTAAGCTCATTACGGAAGAGGAACAAAGTAAGTGTGAGCGCATCTCTTTTCTCTGAACGCGGTCGCAACTCGAGGAGATAGACGACTAACAGCTTGTCTATTTTGTTACAGTTCATTAACTAAGTAAGAACATTCTGATTTCGAAAAGTTCTCAACACAAGTCGGCAAGATACCAAGTAAGTTGCACTTGTGTATGAAGCGGCTTTGTTAATATACGCGCCTTCCGTACAGGTTACAAGTTGAGTGATACATTGTGGCGTACTTTCTCCGTCTCTTCCAGACATCAATCATCCAAAATAATTGTCAACACTGCACGCCGGTGCCTCGGCCCCCACTTAGCCATAACTGACGGCGCACGCTAATGCCCACCTGTCATGAAATTAAACAAAGCTGGAGTTCCAAAACAAGTAAGCGAACTCTGTAAACACAATATGCCTAAATGCCCCAAAGCATGAAAGCCTGACAGCGGACAATCAAATAAAATAAAATAATGTCCATTGTTTTAGGTCTTCGTTTAAAATCACGAACGCTCTGTTGACGAAACAACCGCGTAGGCGGAAAGAACGCTTCACAACCAACAGGTATATTTAAACTCGTAAACTAGGGAACAGTTGAGCGGAGGGAAAGGGAATACGTCATTGAAATATTTTTCCCTTTATTATTTACAGATTACACCTTGTGTCAGCCCTGATGACAATCCCTTAAGCAGTCTGGGGATTGGAAACGCGTCGGCATTTCCGTTTCATCCACGAGGGTGTTCTAACTAATAACGGACTCTGGAGAGGGTTTAGTGTACATATATATATCCCCACAGAGACCTAGTTTCTCCCCATGGATAGCTTCGCTTTTTAAAAAAAGTCAAGTATAGGGCGTTTTGAGAGAGCTTAATGTGTCATTAATGTACTCAATATATACTGGTGTAATTGTTTCCAATGTATTGAATTTATGTTTCACATTTTTCACGCTTTTCACTATTACAAGTGTTGTTTATTTGTGTTTTTGCAATTCTATTTTTCAATGAGTTGTGTATCTTTGAATGCCTCACTGAAGACTCAAATGGTTATATAAAATGTGTTAAGCATGGCAAAATGTTTAAGCATGGTACAATGACTAAATGCATTGTCCCACAGTCTGCTGAAATAAATAGCAGCCTTTAAAATTGGCAGTCAGGTTCCTTTTTGCTTTAAAACTTTTAGAAAGTTGGCATTTTTCTGCCTAAACTAAATGTGCCTTTTGGCCAGTGTCCAGGTTAACAGGACTGTGAATTGCTCCCCTGTGATATTGTATTGTTTAAATTTTCTTTCCAGACTTGGGCACAAAAGGGCATTGGGTGTGGGGAGGGTATTTCTCTCCTGAGTAGATTGTACTGGGGGGGGGGGGGATGTACTCGGCAATCCTGTACTTGAAAGGGTAGCCTCAGGGCTTCATTGAGTAGGAGACTTTGACCCTTCTCAACTAATAGCCCAATGTCTTCCAACCCAATATAAAAGTGATTTAATGGTCTATTTCCAGATTGAACAATCACCACAGTCATAATGAGGTAAAATTAACCTTTAATGATAATTAATACACATTTCCATTATGCACACCAGTGCTCCATAAGAATATAAGTAAACTGTTTCATACCTGTCTGCCTTCAAAAGAAATCCCAAGTGTATCAAAAAATTGTTCAATGTAGGAAACTAAAGTCCCATATACAACAGGACTTGAAGGTGAGCTCTCTGTTTCCTGAAAAAATACAAAATTACAGTCACTCTATCACTCAAAATTGGAAATGACTACAGCACAATACAAATGTGTTCCTATGTACCACTTGCTACCACAGTTTTGCCATTTGTTGCCATATAAATAACAACAGTATTCAATAGTACAACAATAACTGAAATTGGGGGATGGAAATCTGACACTGGTCGAAGTAACCTGCCAATATAATATCCAGCAAAGTAGACTGGTTTTCCAGTTTCTTTTTCTTGATCGATTCTCCAATAAGTGCAAATAACTTTTGTTTATTCATAACTCCCTTCTAAACTTTCACCACAATTACTTAAAATGGCTTATTAAAACCTTGGCAGGACTGTAACAGGAAGAACAGAAATAGGTGGAAAATCAGCTGTTGAAATCCCGAAACTCAAACAGGGCTCGTACCAACAACTACTAGCAAACTATGCAGATATGAGAGATGGCGCACTGCCATTGGGATTGTCATTGCCATGTGGTGTCTTTTTCAGGGTCCTTGAGCTCCTTAATGCCACTATGTAACACAAGCCTGTTGCAGGATCTTCTCCTGCTTCATTCCCAGGATTGCTGGTCACCTTGTATTCTCTCTGGCGTCGTGTGGGGAGTGGGAGAAATGTTTTTTAGTACATGTTTGAGCTATGGCAACTCTCTCTGTCCTATTGCCAGTTTTTTCCCAGTCCTAGTGTTGTTGTGTTCTGAGGACTTTACCTAGAAAGGCTAGATGTTTAGGCAGATACATTCCGTAACCTAGCCCTAAAAAATACGTTTCTTACCTTCTGTTACTCCATTTCTGGTAGGGACTCTAACTGCACATTCCTCACCTTGTGAATTCCTCAGGGTGCCAGACTGCATCGGGATAATTTTGATAGCAATTCCCTCGCGTGTCGGTACATTGTGTCATACAGCTCCATGTCAGATCTGTCCCGTCCAGGATGTGATTTCAGGGGCCACTATATCTGCGTCACCTCTGCATGCTCACAGCAGTTTCTATCTGGGCTCTGTCCGCTCAGTCAACCACAGAACCCATAGATATCAAAATATGCCAGTGTGCAGATCTCTAGATTGGGCTATTTTAATGGAATCTATGAGTCCATTCCACAGACTGGGCAGGAAGGTAGTTTGGTGAGGCATCCGTGGTTAGATAGAGTCCCCACCAGAAAAGGCATTAACAAAGAGAAGTAACTTGTTCTTCTGATAAGATATTTCTAACAAAAAATTCCTCACCTTGTGAATACATACCAAAGCAGTACCTCCCCAGATGGTGGGCCTGTGGAATGGCTGAGATGAGGAAATTCTGCAGGGTAGAGCGGGCAACTCGGCTGTCCTGCTGGACCTGGCCATCGAGGCAGTAGTGATTTGTGAATGTGTAGAGGGACAACCACGTAGCAGCCTGACAGATGTCCTAGAATGGCTCAATGTATGCCAGCGCAGTGGTAGCAGCCTTCGATCTGGTGGAATGAGCGCACAAGCTTCTCGGTTCTGCTTTTAAGCTAGCCAATAGCAGATCTTAACACGTAAAACAATTCATCGGGATATCGTTCTTTTTTGCAACACTTTAATTTTTTTAGCACTAGGGGAGCTCCGGAACAGTTGATCATCTATATGATGATCTCTGGTCGGATCAATGTAAAAACTGAGGGCCCTCTGGGGGTTAAAATGGTGGAGACCTTCCTCCTCCTTAGAGATGTGAGGTGGAGCGTTAAAAGCCAGCAAGGTGATGGATTGCCCGATGTGGAAGGGTATAACTGCCTTCGGCAGGGATGCCGTTTTCGTCTAGAGGACCAATTTGTCCAGGAATAATGATGTGTATGGCTGTTGGACGGACAGGGCATGGAGTTCACTCTCTTGCCTTGCAGATGTCATGGTGATGAGGAACATGGTCTTAATGGTCAACAGGCATAAAGGTCAGCTGTGCATCGGTTCAAAGGAAGTGCACATCCGGTAAGTGAGAACCCAAATTAAGGTCCCTCTGCGGCATCACAAAAGATGTTGGCAGGAACATGTGGTTCAGCACTTTCAAGAAAAGCATTACAACACTTGATTTGAAAAGTGATAAGTGCTGCAGCAACAAATGATGGACAGAATGCTGAATGAATCTAACATTCACCCCCAGTCAAGAGATCTGGGTTAAATCCATTGATCTTTTGCTCACTACGCCACATCAGTTTGGAACCAGCCATATGCAAATCAGTCTTGACCCTGTTCCTCATGGGAACAGTCCAGCCTGAACTGCCAAGCCGGGTCCTACCTGGACCGGAAACAAGCATCCTGGGACCGGTTTCGGGGTAACACCCCTCATCAGCCAGGCTAGCTTGAATCCAGTGGCACAGTGAGCAAGGAACCCACATCTGGACATACCCATCCCACTTAGAGCGAAAAGTGATGTGGCAACAAATGATGCACAGAATGCTGAATGAATCAAACATTCACCCACAGTCAAGAGATCTGGGTTAAATAAATTGTTCTTTTGCTCGCTGATTTGCATATGGTTGGGTTTAAACTGGAATGGCACGGGGAGCAAAAAAAAGATGGATCTAGGTACTGGGGTGAATGTTTGGCGTTGTTCAACATTCTGCCCATCAATTGTTCTTTTTGAAAAGTGATGGCAGATCTGGCAAACGTAAAATGGCCGAAAGACAGCCCTTAACTGTTGCCACAGAAAGACCTTCCTTGCTGGGCTAAAAACAGAAAAAACAACAAGATGTCAGACAACTTTGCATCTAAGGGTTGGATGTTACGAGAGGAACACCAGGCAAAAAGATTCTCCCAGCATTCTGTGCGTACCGCTTTGGTGGATGGATGTATGGCTGCTAAGATGATACCAACCACTTTGGAAGGAAGATCAAACGCCATCAGCTGTCACCGTTCAGTCTCCACACATGGAGTTGCAAGTTGTGAAGGCTTGGATAGAAGACACCAGCCCTGCTGCTGCGACAGATCTTCCCGAAGCGGCAGGCAGATAGAAGGACAAATGCTCATGGCCAGAAGTTCCAGGTACCACAATCTCCTCACCAAGTCCGGAGCCACTACGAAGACTTGGGCCCAATATTTCTTGATCTTTTTCTGCATTTTGGGCAGGAGAGGTAGGGGCGGAAAGGCATACAGTACTCCCGAGCCACAGCTGAAAGGGAAGGAGTCTCCGAGGGGGAAGTGCCTTGGGTACTCCAAAGCTGCGACACTGCATGTTCTCTGCGGTGGTGAATAGACGGAGCCATGGTTCTCCTCATTGCTGGAAAATGCCCTGTGCCACCGGAGAGTGGCACAGAGCATGATCCGCTAGGCAACGGCGACTGGGTTCATCTGCTCTGGTATTTAAAGATCCTGCCAGGTGCTGGACAATCAGGGGAATGCCCTGAGCGTTCAGCCACTTCCAGAGACGTAGCGCCTCCTGGCACAAGACCCACAAACTCAGTCTGCCCTGTTTGTTGCAATACCACATGGCAGTTGTGTTATGTTGTTGTATTCCTCTTAGGGTATCCATAAACGGGCTTTCCAGTATCATGTCCTTATATAGGCACAATTCGCCCTGCCCTTATATAGGCATAAAATCCCAGCCCTTATTTAGGCATTAAACCGTGCACTCCAAATACAGGCATGGTCTCTGACATCCGTCCACCCTAACGTCACAACGAGTTCATGAAGAACAGACCCTTAGGCTGCGGGAGTTTCCCTAGTCCAGGACTATTGATTTCTTCAAGGACTCATATATTATGCATGAACCATTATTCCTTAGGGGGTTCATTCATGACGTCTTTCGCTGTCCAACTCACGTCAATACTAACATTCTTAGGTGCTCTCAGGTATAAATATACCTTCCCTAGCCCCTGTAAACCAGAGGAGACCTCGACTTCAGAGGAGCCCGTTTCCCGGCCTGACGCACTGAGAAGACGCTATCATCCCTGCACACAGAGAGTCCAGCTTCCAGTGATCTGACTTCCCTTGCGGGGTGTTGGAGTTCGAGTCTGGCAAAGAGATTCCTACCTCTCTCATTCTTCAGGTATGGAGCTGACTAGAACCTACAGGGACTCTTGGCATACTAGGCATACTAGACTTAACATACTCTTAGTATACCATAGTAAGGAATACTTCACCTACTTCTTCCCTCTTCCTACACCTAGGTTAGGTACATTGGGGTAGAACTAGCTTAGCAACGCATCGTATGAGTACTCGCATTTTTAGTCTGTGTTATTTATGTAACAGCATATGTACTAAAAGATAATGCTCTTGCAGTATTATTTATTTCTACTGCTCACACTGTACATTATTTATCTCGCATACTGTCTTGTGATCGTAACAGCACATTTTACTTACACCAGAAACAAGACTGTTCAATAAATCCTTTATTGAAACGCCCGTCTATTTCTTTCTGTGTAACTTGGAGAAAACTAAGCATGCACGACTGAGCTGAGTGAAATAGTTATCTATTGTTTCCACGACTCTGGGACACGTTCTGATTCTAAAGGGAAACACAGTGGTCATGTTTTGCGGCTGCCAGAAACTACTCCCTTCTTGTTGTCAAGGAGTTTCTAGTGGCCTCTGAGCTAGCTGGCACAAGTAATTAAGTTTAATATACTCGATAGGGACATACTGACCTTAGTCCTATGTCAAACCTATAGGATATATTATTCCAATGCGCAGAGCCTATTAGGGAAATAGGAGCTACACTACATGGCGCCCAACGGTTTGGTAAGGCAGTAATTCAACGTTAGATACTGAGTAACTCAGCCGTGCTTTTTCTCTCAAGACCCCTACCCATATACTCCAAAAGACGTCTGGAGTGGGCAGGGTTAAGTATCCACCACGGCAACATAGGGCAGTACCCTATATATTAGCTGTTTGGTTTGCTCAACGTTGAAGGATACAGTGTTCCACAATATTGTGCACCTTATCTTTGTTTCCTTGAAACTTGTTCCACATTTTGCAAAAAAACAAAATGACTGAAGACGCCGGAGACGGTGTAGCTGTGGCTGATCCAGCCCTACCAGCAGTTTTTAACATTACAGGTTTAAATGAAACCGAGGAGGGTGTCATAGACATCGCTCCAAACTTAAGAAGAGCCATCACTCTAAAACTTATAAAACATGGCCTACCTCCGAGAGGCGGTAGAGCAGTTTTCGTGATAGAGGCACATGAATCCTTTCAGACAGAGATATTCTATTCATGGGTAATATTTCCTGAATCAAATTCAGTAACACACATGTTTCACTTCTACAAAGAAGATGATCCACCAGAGGAATACAGTCCTTTCGAGGATATAGAAATTCCATTAACATACCAAGAGCATCAGCTCTGGTTTAAAGGCGCCCTAAAACATCACAAAAACATTACTAGGCTCGGTCCACTAGGTAGACCAGGAGCAACATGGCCGATTCTAGCCGGCTACACACCTCATCCTGACATTGAAGAGATGTCAGACGAGGACTTACTTACTCAACTCACAGAGTTAATAAAAATCTACAGACAATTGGTCCAATATGTCATGCGGACTTTTACAGTCCGACCACCATTAACACTTCCAAATCAAACCCCTCACCAGGGGAACGCTCTAAAAATTACACCACAGTCTCTATACGCAGTCATGGGTAAAATGCCCACAAAACGTGAGCAAATTCCATTCTGGATAGCTCAAAAAATTACTCAAATCGAAGCAGTATTTCCAAATACTAGCCCGTATGAGAAACACAGAATCCTAACAATCAGTTTACCAATGGGGATCACACCACAACTGGAAGACTGCACCACTTGGGGCTCAGTCTTTGCTGCCATCTATACTAAAATACATGGCATTCCGTCAATTGCGGTAATACCTGACGTCCTAAAACAAATTCAAAACGAATACGGGGCAGAGCCTGCTCTAAATTTAGGTATGAAATTACTGAAAAATTTCGACCAGGTCTCAACAATAATATTATCTAATATTAAAGGGGAGGCAGCAGCAGTGGCGATCCGCCAAAAATTAAGGGAATTTGATGTTACAGAACATCAGACAGAGCTACCCAGAATTATAGAACAATCTTATGCAGAATTAGGCAGAGATAGTTTGGGTGGAAGACCAGTGAAACCTAAACTATCTGAAAGTCCTGAAAAGGACTCAATAAAACAAACTCCTACATCTTCTAAAAAGAAGTGGGAGTCTACTAAACAAAAATCAAACGAGAAACGTTCTCAATCCCGAGGTAGGTCTCCTCAAAAGGAGCCCTCTGAAAGGAGGTATAACCTCAGGAATAGGGATAATTTGAGAAAACCTGACAGGTATCAAGATACTGATACACGTTCCTCTCGTCCCTTTCAGATCTCATCACAGACTTCGGAAAGAAGAGGACGATCAGAACATAAAGAAGAACGCGTGAAATCGAAAGACGACAAACACGCTCCAAAAAACAAAGTAAAACCTCAATTCTCCAAAAAGAAAGTAGCAGGTCTAAAGATTAGACATGCCGAGAATACTGAGAACACAACTCAAGAACGGAGAATGGGCTCAGACAATGCTGGACAGTGCAGCAGAAGTCACAATAGTTCGCCAGACCGTGAAGGAACTTCTGGAGATAGTGGACTTGGATGAGTACATCACAGTAGAGACTGTAGCCACCAGGGTTAGTACTCCACAAAAGTTATATGACATAACACTCCGGATGGAGGGAGACAAACCTAGACAGGTGAAAGCACTTTTTTGGGAAAGACTATCAAGAGGCTATGACATACTTCTAGCAGAAAAGGACTGGCCACCACAATTTGTCAGGGAGTGCCCACATGGCGAGGACATTATTATGCCTGCCTTCTCCAACCATATTCCAATTCACCTAAAATATACATACGCCAGGAAATGGGCAGTGGCCCAGGCCCCAGCATTATATAAAAATCATGTAGGATGGGATGAGGACTCACCTCACCATAAAATACATCTGAAACATGAACCAACTGCACAAAGGCAGTACCCAATAAAGCAAGAAGCTAAAAAACAGGTCAGGGAGATCTTAGATCAACTTGAATACCAAGGGGTGATTGAAACATGCACCTCCTCAATGAACAAACCTTTGTTTCCTGTCTCCAAACCAGACAATACATATCGTCTAGTTTTGGATTACAGACACTTAAACACTTGTTCTAAAACTTTTGTAGTGCAAAATGCACATAGCACAGCATAATGAATAACATTGTGCGTAAAAAATATAAAACATTAGACATCTCAAATGGTTTCTTTTGTCAAAACATAGCACCTGAAAGCAGGTACTTAACTGCATTCTCCATAATGGGGACCCAGCGTCACTTTTGTCGACTCCCACAAGGGTTCAAAAACAGCCCAGGTTTATTCTCAGCGAGGGTAACGGAGTTACTACAAATTTATGACAATGAGGCATTGTCCTATGTCGATGACATCTATCTGACAGACGATGATCTGGAAAAACACTTGAACAGGGTGAGCACCATTATACTGGGTTTCGCCTCTGAGGGCTACAAGTTCAACTTTAAAAAGTCCCGAATTGCCCATCTCAATGTCCTATTTTTAGGATATGAGCTTTCAAGTGAAGGCAAGAGCTTGGCAGCTAACTTTTTAGAAAAGTGTGCGCTGCTCCAACCTCCAAAAACACTAAAAAACTTACAATCCATCCTGAGTTTCCTAAATTTTGGAAGAACATGCATTCTAAATTATGCAGAAAGGGTTAAACCTCTCTACGCATTAATCAAACCTGATTTTTCGATCAGAAACTGGACACAGGAACATACAGAAATCTTGCGTTCACTCCAGGCTAACATGTTAGCGACAAATCACTTACAAACACGCGTAAGTCAACGCAATTTGGTGATCCGAATAATTTCGGGTCAATGCGCATTCACCTACTTAACATTTAATGAGGGTGAGAAAATACCAATAGCATACAAATCTCATTTGTACACACAAGCGGAAATGCGCTTCAGTTCAACTGAAAAAATTCTGACAGCAGTTCAAACCGCTGTAGCAAAAGAAAGAGCCTTAGCCCAAGGGAAACGCATTATTGTCGTAACCCCATTACCGGCTTTAGAAGCGGTCACAAAAGCAAGCATTCCAAATGCTAAAGCATTACATCCAAGATGGATACAATGGGTTAATTCTCTTGCTGCAACAGATGTTGAATATGTTTTTGATCCAGATTTAAAAACACAAGCATTCCTGCAATACGAACATGAATGTCCTCTGCCTACTGAAATTCTGCCTCTCGATCAGTACGAATTCATAATTTACACTGATGGATCCGCACAACCCGCAACAGGGAGTAAGCAAGCTTACAGTGCAGCGTGTGCAATCGTTAAAGGTCGCATGCAAAATGGTATCTTCAGACCTATGGTCACTAAAACACAATCTCTAGGAGATTGTACAGCTCAGCGAGCTGAACTACAAGCATTCAAACTGGCACTTGAAAGTACAGATCGAGAATTCCCCACACTGATAGTGTGCGATTCCTTTTACTGTGTTCAGTCGTATAATGACTATATACAAAACTGGCTTGAAAATGGTTTCAAAGATGCGAAAGGTGGCACAATAAAGCAGAAAAATGCTTTGGGAACAAGTAGTTCAGTTGAAAAACGAACTACCAAAGGCTCACGTGATCCACACACTGAGTCATCAACGTGATGGCGTTCACGTTGCAGGGAATTCATTGGCTGACGAAGCCGCAAAGGGGGCTGTGCAAACGGCTTCCGTAGCTGCGATCACTCGTTCAATAACAAAAATAGACGGTGAGATAATGTTGGCTGTCAATGCTTCAAGCAAAGGCAGCAGTGCAGCGTTACCAAAAAAGTTTCCACTCAAGTACTCTTATGTAATTGATGCGAACAACGTTCCTTTTGCTCGAATCCCTGGAGTGGGGAATAGGGTAATTCCAAACATGGAACGTAGAGCAGCCTTGATTTATGAAACACATTTGGGGGAGGGTCTGTCACATCAAGGGATCTCTAAAACAATTTTGACGTTAAAAGAGATGAACTGGTGGCCTGGAATGAATACAGAAATTCACATATTCATCAACAACTGCTTAGACTGTAAATTACAGCGAGAGAGCCACCAGACACCATGCTGCGAATGCGGCAGCCCTGTACAGACACCATTGTTAGACAGCATTCGACTATCTACGCGCCTGCGTCCTACTGGACAAAGGCTTTCCCACAAATACTGAATCTAGGTTCCTATGGTTATGGCCTCAGCACTCAGCTGACGCTTGAACTGTTATAAAAGATTTGCGAGTCTTTATCGGCACATACGCAATAGACACGCTACATTCTGACCAGGGTCCTGCGTTTAGCTCTCGGGCTTACAAAGAAGCCATGGCCAGTCTGGGCGTTGCATTGCGGTACTCCTCTCCATTCCATCCTGAGGGAAATTCGGTTGTGGAAAGGAAAAACCGGGACATAAAGCAGTCTATAACAGCTAGGGTATTAGGTTCGGGTGATGGGTGGGTCAAACACATTAGTGGGGTTCAGCGCTCATTGAACAATCTGCCAAGAAGTTCTCTAGGGGGGGTCACTCCATATGAGATCCTATTTGGGACAAGAATGTGGGTACCAGACCTTGAACACGTAGGCACAGTGGTGGAAAATAAACCTTTTGATATCAAAGATCGTTTGGCTGTTTTACAGGACTTAAACAAGTTAAGAACGAAACAAAGCAACGTATTCCTACAGTCAACCACCACTGGGGATCAACCGGCTGTCCCAGCAAGGCCTGTCTAGATTCCAAAAGTTGGGGATCTAGTCAGAGAAAAAATTGCGGACAAGAAGGAATTTGGACCTTCTTACAGACAACCAGTACCTGTCCTAGCAGTTCAAGGAACAAGAACAGTACTTCTGCCGCCCCTTGCTGGAAGAAAGGAGAAAAGATGTGTGTCCATCAACCTCATCAAACCACAGTATGTGGCCAATACTAAACAGTAGGCCTCGTGGACTCCGACCTAGTAGCAGACGCACTCCTCTCGCTACTATCCAAGAGGTTCAGACTGAAAGACTAATAACAATCGAGAATTCAGCTGTAACAGATGGAGGAATAAGCAACAACGCTATGGACCTCATCCCTCTTGAACACCAAGTAACAGTTCGTCCAAATACACCTGTCTACACCAACGTAACAAGTGATGAACTGGTTCCACTGATTTCTACAAATCCTGATGCAATTACAACAATTGACAGAACTGCTTCTGGCTATTTCATTAACTTTGATACGTTCTCAGAAGATCCGAGTGAACCGGAAACGATGCCAGTGTCATTGAAATTCAAGCAGCAAGTACAAGACTTTCTTCACTTTCTGAAAAAGACTTATTTGGTTTCTCCATGGATTGAACTCTGGATTACATCTGGACTTTTTTTTTCCTGCTCTGGCTAGCTTTGGTAACAACTGTAAGCGTGCTTATAAGTGGCAGATATATCCATGTGAACACTGAAGGAAAAGACGTGAACGTACTTTTGAAACCTCATAAATCTTCCCATCGTGAAGCAAGAGACTTATCATCAGTGAACATCACAGCTGTTCCTATACAGGATGGTATAGTGTGGGACAAAACAGATTATGATATCTTCGGCCCGAATGAACAATTGAACATTCCACATTTGTTTAAAATTTCACTAAGTGATCTAATTACGTCCAGTACCTATTCAGATGATTGGGACTTTGAGACTGTCAATGATATAATGTTTGACTTAGAAAAATCTGCTGCATTTTCTAAAAATGAATATTTAGAGGGTTCATCAGACTATGAACAACTGTATTGTTATAATCACTATGGTCATCATTATTTGCATAAATCTGCATATCCAAGAAATGTGTTTATGTTTAACCAATGGGAACATTGTCCTACACCACCTAAAGGTAGTTCAAAAACATTTGCTAGTAAGTTTCCATATTTTTCAGGATACAATACATCTGAACCAGAAATGTTTTACTATAAAAATGTAAACAAGACAGGACTGAAAATTATGTTAACAAATACAAAACAGATTTATTCTGCATTATTAATGCCCAACTGTCTAGACAGGGTTTCGACTTTTGGAAAGACACAATAGACACCAAAACAGTCTGGGGTACTAAAGATTGGCAAGTGCAGGGGATAGAAGCTTTATTTAGAGCCTGCATCATCCCTGAACAAATAATGTTTTTGAATGAAACCATCCAACAAACATCTTGTCTTGGACTAGCCAAGATAAAAGAGATGAACACACCTTCTGTACCAACACCTGCCAGAGATAACGATACACAGGCAGTGGTGACAGTTGTCAATATACTACAACTCAACAGATCTAATCCTCCTTGGAAAAAATTGTTGATCTGGCCCACAGACACGAATAACTGTCAGGAAAGATTCCTGAATAAAACTCAGGGGTTTACTATTCATAGGCCAGACCCAAGATACGTCCAAAGACAACATCCGGGGGTAGTAACAACATACAGTGTAGGAAACTTATGCCTCGATTGGCTGCATAAGTCTACACTACAGGATGTGAAACAACACTTAACCTTACTTAAAAAGGACGCAGACCGTAGGGAATTCTTGCTTGGACCAAGAAAACCGCGTCAAAAACGTTTCATATATGCCGGCATTTATGCTGCCTATAATGAAGCATGGAAAGTATCACAGATGGAGGCTGCAGAACGAATACGTGAACTTGATCGTATTAATTTAGAGAAAACACTCTCTGTGGTAGACAATGGGTTAACAACTTTGTCCTCCAGAATATATTCATTGGATGGCATTGTATCCTCTGCTATCGACATTCTAGAACAAGATTTGGCGATGTTACATCAAGGCCAATCTCAATTACGTTCTATTATGTTATTAAGCTGGACGCTGCAATCTTTGCGAGCGGGCTATGTGCCTTGGCGTTTCATCAACACAACGGCTCTGTTTGCAGAATACAATCTCACTGATAAACAGATCGAACTGGCACAAAGAGGAGCAATGTATACAGTGCTGAGCATTGAAAAATTGGAAAAGTTACCATTCACTGTGGCAGAAAAACCAGCTACAGAATGGCTTATTCATGGCAAAATAACGTTACCTGTGAGTACTTTTCAGTTTCAGTATTGCCTCAAACAAATGCAAGCAGGCAAATATGAAAGGTTGGGTAAGGAATACATTAAGACATCTTGGGATTTACCGTATACATATAGATGTTGGAGTGGGGATCGTGAAGTGTTTTTGAGCGGTTCAAACTGTAAACTTGCACTGAGTGGTTCACTTATATGTCAAGACATTTCCTTGCACGGGGCTTGTAATGGTTCAGTGGAAAATTTGTCTTCCCATCAGCAGGGTACTCCAGCTGCTGTGATTAATCCAACGTTTGGACAACTTTCTAATGGGAGTTACCTCATGTTGAATGATCAGAGCTGCTGCGGAATGCTGCCAGGCATCCCATATCTAGTAACGGTCAACTCCAGGGTCACTTGCTGTATGCAAGTATTGTTTGCCCCAATAGACACAGTCAGGGAGTCGCCTCTATGGCCTTCGCTGAACATCTCTTTTATAAGATTTGATACTCTAAGCAGAATGAAAGCCATGCTTTTACAGCAAACAGTGCCTTTGACCTCGGCCAAAGAAACCTATGATCTACAAATAGCAAGGACTTCGGCTGAGATACAGACTTTAATACGTACAAACTGCCCTATACATTTCGAAGAAATGATATCACGTATCTTCAACATGTCTGATACAACTGGAATTGTACATGTATTTAAGAGCATCTGCTCAGGTCTGTTAGCACCATTCCAGGCAATACTCGGAATCATCCCGAACTTTGCACATTCGGTGGCATACCATTAATTCTAGCACTTGTTGCCGGAATTCTATTTCTCTTCCTGCTATTGCGCTATGGCCAGCCTATTCGCAGACATCACTCCGAGCGAAATGGAGAAAGCTCTCCTTGAACGAAAGTGCCGTGAGCAAATAGTAAAGCTTTTTGGCATGACTCGTCTACGGGACCTTAATACAACTTGGTTCCTGTCGTTCAGACCAATCTGGCAAGATTGCATCTTACCTGTTCTACGATGCCTGCTATGCGGTGAAGAATGCGTGTTGGACACCTGTCTAACATTTCCATCAGCTACGCCAACGGATGTCGATACTCTGCTGGACCAGATAACGGCCCATGCTCTGTGTTGTCCCCAGAGGCTTCCTATCCTGATGTCAGCATTCATTGAGATCTCACAGACGCTTCCGGCTGCTGCTGAGGTACGAGAAAGATCTACAGGCACACAGGTAACAACGGACGCGGACTTTGCTGAGGCAACCTATGATGAAAGCGGTGCGTCCCATCTCTGTGCAATTAATCTGCTACACGAGGTGTTCCAACTAACACCAACAACAGTGGATGATGTTTTGTCTATTGAAATAGATGATCTCATGTTTACACCAGACCCGTGAACTAACTCTGATTCGGCATACAGTGTTCCAGAGATGCAGTGACAATTTGGCCTTCATTTTTAAACAACTTGGAACTCTACCAAAATTGAACTTTTTCCCCATTTTTTGAACGAAAATGGCACATCAATCTGCTTAAAGTAGAACTAGCCTTATAATACAGACTTTACAGACATTCCACGAACACTTAGTCATCTTGTGTGTCTAAACCAGTTCATTAATTTTCTTGACATGAAATGACTTTGATTTTTGAGAAACTTAGCGATCATTTTTGGTCACATGTAAATATTACTGCTTATTTCATTCCAATTGCATTTATTTTCTAACTTTATGCCTGTAATGAAAAGCAATGCTTCAAATGTACAGTACCTTTTGCATTCTAATAGGTTTTTTAAAAGCCTTTTTAAATGGTTTTATGAAAAATTTTAGAAATATGCGGTACTCCATTTTAATGTTTAGCATTTTAAATGTTTAGCATTTTAGTATTATCGTACACACGAAAGAGGAGTGGGTGTTGTATTCCTCTTAGGGTATCCATAAACGGGCTTTCCAGTATCATGTCCTTATATAGGCACAATTCGCCCTGCCCTTATATAGGCATAAAATCCCAGCCCTTATTTAGGCATTAAACCGTGCACTCCAAATACAGGCATGGTCTCTGACATCCGTCCACCCTAACGTCACAACGAGTTCATGAAGAACAGACCCTTAGGCTGCGTGAGTTTCCCTAGTCCAGGACTATTGATTTCTTCAAGGACTCATATATTATGCATGAACCATTATTCCTTAGGGGGTTCATTCATGACGTCTTTCGCTGTCCAACTCACGTCAATACTAACATTCTTAGGTGCTCTCAGGTATAAATATACCTTCCCTAGCCCCTGTAAACCAGAGGAGACCTCGACTTCAGAGGAGCCCATTTCCCGGCCTGACGCACTGAGAAGACGCTATCATCCCTGCACGCAGAGAGTCCAGCTTCCAGTGATCTGACTTCCCTTGCGGGGTGTTGGAGTTCGAGTCTGGCAAAGAGATTCCTACCTCTCTCATTCTTCAGGTATGGAGCTGACTAGAACCTAGAGGGACTCTTGGCATACTAGGCATACTAGACTTAACATACTCTTAGTATACCATAGTAAGGAATACTTCACCTACTTCTTCCCTCTTCCTACACCTAGGTTAGGTTAGGTACATTGGGGTAGAACTAGCTTAGCAACGCATCGTATGAGTACTCGCATTTTTAGTCTGTGTTATTTATGTAACAGCATATGTACTAAAAGATAATGCTCTCGCAGTATTATTTATTTCTACTGCTCACACTGTACATTATTTATCTCGCATACTGTCTTGTGATCATAACAGCACATTTTACTTAGACCAGAAACAAGACTGTTCAATAAATCCTTTATTGAAACGCCCGTCTATTTCTTTCTGTGTAACTTGGAGAAAACTAAGCATGCACGACTGAGCTGAGTGAAATAGTTATCTATTGTTTCCACGACTCTGGGACACGTTCTGATTCTAAAGGGAAACACAGTGGTCATGTTTTGCGGCTGCCAGAAACTACTCCCTTCTTGTTGTCAAGGAGTTTCTAGTGGCCTCTGAGCTAGCTGGCACAAGTAATTAAGTTTAGTATACTCGATAGGGACATACTGACCTTAGTCCTATGTCAAACCTATAGGATATATTATTCCAATGCGCAGAGCCTATTAGGGAAATAGGAGCTACACTACAATGTGTAAGACTTTTACTCATTCCCCCTTGATGGTGGGAGGAATGTCTTAAGTGCCAAGTCAATCAATCAATCTAGATTTGTAGAGCACGCTTGTCACCCCGAGGAGTAGCTACTCGAACAGCCAGGTATTGAGTCCACTCCTGAAATTGGCGGAGGTTGTAGAGGTCGGAGATGGATGGGGAGGTCATTCCAGGCTTTGGCTGCGAGGTGAGAGAAGAAGCGACCTCCAGCTCGGTTACGACAGATACGAGGGACGGTGGTGAGGGCGAGGGAGGCAGACTGCAGGTGTCTGGTGGAAGGTCAGGCGGTAGTTCAGGTATTCCGGTCCCGTGTCGTGGAGGGCTTTGTAGGCGGGCGTAAGCAGCTTGAAAAGGCATCTCTTCTTGACAGGGAGCCAGTGCAGGCTACGGAGGTGGGGGGTGATGTGGGAACGTTTAGGTAGGGCCAGGATGATTCTAGCTGCTGTGTTCTGGCTTGTTTGGAAGCACTTGAGGAGGAGGAGCATGGTGATTTCAGCATAGAGGGCGCTCTCGTTGTCAAGTTGACTGCTGATGAGGACATGGGTGATGGTTTTTCTAGTGTCGGTTGGGATCCAACTGAAGATTTTACGGAGTATTCTGAGGGTGTTGAAGCAGGTGGAGGCAACTGAGTTAACCTGATGTCTCATGGAGAGCTCGCTGTTGAGGATGATTCTGAGGTTGCGGGCGTGTGTGGTGGGGTGACTGCTGATACGAGGGCGGAGGGCCTCCAGGAGTCGTCCCACAGTGAGGGAGGTCTTCTGAAGGGGAGCACTTCTGTTTTATTGGTGTTGAGTCTGAGGGAGCTGACTCTCATCCAGTCGGTGACATCAGTCATGGCGTTCTGGATGTTCACTGTGTTGGTGTCCGTGCCTTCAGTGAGGGAGAATATGAGCTGGGTCTCATCGATGTAAGAGATGATGTTGAGACCGTGGCTGCAAGCAATGGGTGCCAAAGGCGTCATGTAAACGTTGAACTGTGTGGGGCTGAGAGAGGAGCCTTAGGGTAGGCCGCAGATGATGCTCTTGGGGTGGAGGTGTATGGCAGGAGGTGGATTCTCTGAGTACGTCCGGTGAGGAATGAGGATAGCAGCTTGAGGGCGTTGCCGTAGATGCTGATGTGGTGAAGTCTTTGAATGAGGAGGTGGTGGGAGACGGTGTCGAAGGCCGCTGCCAGGTCAAGGAGGATCAGGGCTGCTGACTAGCCATGGTCAAGGATGGCTCAGACGTCATCCATGGCGGCTATAAGGGCGGTTTCTGTGCTGTGGTTCGAGCGGAAACTGAATTGAGAGGGGTCGAGCAGGTCGTTGAATTCCAGGTAGTCGGGAGTTGGCGGTTGACAGCTTTCTCAAGTACCTTCGCTGGGAAGGGGAGGATCGAGATGGGGCGGTAGTTTTTGAGGTTGGATGGGTCCGCTGTGGGTTTCTTCAGAAGGGGTTTGACTTCTGCGTGCTTCCAGATTTCAGGGAAGGTGGCGGAGCTGAACACCGAGTTAATGATGCTGGTGAGCCGGAGTCCGATTTCTTTGTGTCCGAGGTTGAAGGCGTGGTGGGGGCAGGGGTTGTATGGAGAGCCTGAGTGGATGGAGGACATGATGGATGTTGTGGTTTGGGTGCAGAGAGGTGTCCAGTCGGTCAGTAAGTTTGTCGGGAGGTTGGTGGGAGGAGCAGAGTGGTCTGGCTGCAGAGATTGGGGTTCAAAGTTTTTGTAGATGTTGACAATCTTTGTGTGGAAGAAGTTGGCGAGTGAGTTGCAGAGGGACTGGGAGGGATGGATGGAGTTTCAGATGGCGTCAGGGGAGGGGAATTCTTTGACGATGTGGAAAAGTTCCTTGGTGCGGTTGGTGGACTGGAGGTGGGTGGCAAATGAGGCTTTCTTCGCTTTTCTGATGGTGTGGTGGTAGGATTTAAGGGCCGGCTTGAAGGCTGTGTGGTCGACGGGGTCTCTGCTGGTGCGCCAGCGTCTCTTCAGAGGTTTGTATTTGTGTTTTTAAGCTTTGAGTTCAGGGGTGAACCAGTTGGCATGCTTGTTGGTTCTTCTGTTGCAGAGGGTTTTGATGGGAGCAATGGTGTTGGCACTGGTGGTGATCCAAATTAATCACTCGTAAATCCAGCAGCTTGATGTGGAGGCGGGCTTTGTTGGAGATCAGTGTTCTCTGATGCTCATCTCTCCCAGATGACCTCCCCAACCCAGCAGTGATGCATCCGTCACACCTGTCAGTTCTGGGTGGCGTAGGGAGAGCAGTCTGCTGCTGTTCAAACTGTGGTTGAGCAGTCACCACTGCAGGTCTTCCCTAGTGTCCTTCGACATCTGGATAGACTCTGAGCAGTTTCCTTGGTGCTGAGCCTACTGAGAATTCAGAGCCCACTACAGAGCCCAAATGTGCGCCTTGGGTGGTCGACAAGCAGGATGCAAGGGGACAAGAGGCCCAGAAGCCTCGGAACCTCTGTCACTGAAAACCCAGGTCAAAGGTTTAAACACCAGATAGCCATATTGTCCTGGACTTGTTGAAGCGGCGGAAGGTTCAGAAGAGCACCGTATCCACGATGGCTCCAATGAAGGGAAGCCATTGGGAAGGAGTCAGGTGTAACTTTGGCACATTGATGGAAAACCCCAACAATGTTAACAGATCAGCCGTTGTCCGTAGGTGGCTTAAGAATGCTTGATGCAAGCCCGCCTTCAGTTGCGAGTTTTCGAGATATGGGAAGACTGGTATTCCCAATCACCGCAAATGGACTGTGACTACCACCATCACCTTGCTGAACACCCAAGGGGCACTGGAAATACTAAAGGGGAGCACGGAGAACTGAATGTACTCCTGGCCTACCTGAAACTGCATGTAGAATCTGTGGCATTGCAGGATGGTAATGTGGGAATTGGTGTCCTGGATTCAGAGCAAACAGAACTTGGGCCGGGGCAAGCATTTCAAACTGGTCCTTCCAGAGGAAGAAGGTCAGAGGGAGAAGATCTAGGATGGGACAAAAGCCTTCATTTTTCTTAGGCACCAAGAAATATCGGAAGTAACATCAGTCCCAATCTCTGGTACTGCACCCTTTCTATGGCTCCCCTGGCCAGGAGAGCTTGAACTTTTCTTCGGAGTATGGACAAGTGATACTCCGGGAGATGTTGCGGTGTGGGTGACATATCCAGGCGGTTTGACAAAAAGGGGAGGGAGTAGGCGTGTTCCACATTCTAGAGCATCAATTGGTCAGATGTGATGCTTCTCCACCTGGGGAGGTAAAAGGTGATGTGGCCTCCCATCAAGCGATAGTGGGCAGCTGAGGGTGACTAAAACCGGTTTTGAAGCAGCTGCAGGAGGGAATACTAGGGTTTGGGCAGCGCATTGTCCCTGGGGACCTGCATGCTGTTGCCTTGCTCCTAAGCCTCTGCCTCAAAAGGACTGGTAGGCCTGTACTGACATTGCCTCTGCTGGTAACCCCTGCGAAAGCCTCAAAAAGGGGAGAGTTTAAATGGGAAACTGCTGAAGTGGATTTGCTCTCCTTAAATCTTTCTATGGCTGAGTCCGCCTTTGCTCCAAACAATCTAGAGCAGTCGAAAGGCATGTCCATCAAAGACTGTTGGATGTCGAGAGAGAAGCCTGTGCAGTGAATCCATACGTGGTGCTGCAGCACCATGCTGGACCCGACTGCCCTACCCAGACAGTTGGTTGTATCTAAGCGCAAACTAATGCTTTACTTCGCTGTGTACTGGCCATCAGTGATGAGGAGTTGTTGGGTTGGGTGTATGTCATCCGGGACAGCTGGTAAGATGTCCATCATTCTGTCCAACAAAGCATGCGAATAACTCCCTAAGGGCAAGGCCGGAGGAAGAAAACATACATACGCTGGGCGAATGTGTCCATGCATTTTGACTCTCTGGCAGGATGGGTTGTGGGAAACAAATTAGGGTTAAAGCGACTTGTGGACACATGTATTACCAAACTCTCCAGAATGGGGTGCTGAAGGAGAAAATCTGGATCCCGGGAGCATGTCTATGTGGCCTTACCATTATTAACTGGGGAGCAAGATCCTGGTTTCACTCATCCACCAGCAGCCCACCAGGCAATCAGTAAGGGCCTCGTTGAAAGGAAGCAGAGGTTCTTGGCTCATTTGGCCTGGGTTGAGTAACTCAGTTAAAACATTCATATTCACCTCTGCTGTGAGAAGGGTGAGATACAAAACTTCTGCTGCCCTCTTAATCACTGTTGTGAGGAGGCGGACTCCTCTGTTGCCATAGTTGGGTTAGGGGAGGAAAGACCAATTTCTGGGGAGCTGGCCAGCCCACTTTCATCCTGTAAATCCAGAAATAGGTTTTTGTCATCACAAGGGAGATCATCATCATCATTATAGTCATCGTCAGTATGAAGTTGGGAGGTTTCTGGGCCATAGGGGGAGTACAGGCAAGTCATTTGCAACCTCGGGGACAGTGGGAACTGAGTCTCAGGGTCTGATAAAACATTGAAGTTTGGGCTGGCGTTGAGACCCTGGGTTGTGGCCATTTCGACGCCAGAGACAGCGTTGGACATTGCACCAGAACAGTAGTCAGCAGAGTTGGGCTTAGAGACGAGCCCAGCCTCAAAGCGAGGTTGAGCAGCAATGTAGGTGTCAGGGACGGACCCGACTGGAGGCCAACTCAGATCCTTAGGTCCCAAAGACTCTCCAGAGGGATCAGGTGGGTACCAAAAATGTTGTCATAGGCCAGCTTATACTCCCGGAGCTGTTGAGTCATCGCTGATGGCTCATGGAAGTCGGGGTGTGTAGGAAACCCACCTCTCAATATAGTGCACCACAATGGGGTACACTGTGCAGAGTGGTTGGGGAGACCCTTATTGGTTTACAGAAGCAAAAGTAGGTAATACTAATGCTCGATTTTTGTGGTAGTGTGGGCGAGCAGTTAGGCTTATCAGAGGGTAGTGCTAAGCATTTGTTGTGCTCAAAGAGGCAATAAATGATACACACACTCAATGACTGAAGTCAAGACCAAATCAGAAAAATAGTACTTCTTTTTATATAAATATTTAGAACAAAAACTTCGGGTACAAGGTTAATTCTTTTTGCAATACGGGAAAATCACAATAAATGATATAGCCACAGTTGTGCGCAATTACGCACAATACATTTCCTATGGAGGGAAAGAGACAACTGGAAAATCAATGCAATGCAGTTACTGTCGTAGTTCACCTTTTACAATCGGATTGTTCGGGGGCCAAGGTCCAAAGTTTCAATGCCAAGTTCTCAGTAGCGTCCCGGGTTCCTCAGGAGGCAAGGAAAAATGGGACTTTGTAGCTGGCACTATGAAGATAGGGGACTACCTATAAAAGAAAAGCAAAGGGGGACTTGCAGCCAACTCCAAGCGCTCTCAAGGGACAGTAGAGGTAGTAAGGGCTCTGGAGCCACAGGAGCACAGCTGGTTTGAAGATGCCCCAGGCAGTGGGCTGGGTGCATTGAAGATGTACAGCTGAGCAATGGCGTGCAAAGAGAAACCTCTCGGTCAGCAGCTGGCACCTTGCAGCAACGATTCTGGAGCTGCTGGGCCACTGCTGAGGTGGATCTCCATAGTTCTGAAGTCCCTCATCAAGTGCGTGCTCACTGTAAAGTTTGATTCTGCCTGGACTCAGTTTTGTAGGTTTTTGAAGCAAGAGGTCCAGTACCCCGGGTATTGGTGCCTTTCTGCTCTGGTGGGTCCTGAGGCCTCAAGACTTGGTGGCGAGGCCGAGCTGACTGACCCTCCTGAGCAAGTGTACCTTCGGCTGGACTCAGAGACCTCGGTTGGGCTGGGGAGCTGAACTACACTAGACTGAACTTCGCTGTTTTGGAAGCCTGCGGCTGGAGGGAGATAGTACCTCTATCTCAAGGGAGTTTCACAGGGGATTTGCGAAGTGCTGAAGACTCTCCAGGGCTTGTGGAGGCCATACAGCGACGAAACGAGCTGGAGGATGGCGACTGTCGAGCTCTGTGGTGGCATGCAGGATTTTGCACTCAATGTCCACCGCAAGGTCTTCAGTTCTCGGTCCAACAGCGGTTCTTCGTTCGTCGTATTCTTTTGTCCATGGATACTACTGTTCAGTGTCTGGGGATGCCAACTAAATACTAAATTTAGGGGCGTTTACAAGGGAGTGACAGGTAGTGGCCAATGGGCCTCTTACCTGCCCACCTCCTGTGGGAGGGGGACATAGCCCTAACCCTGAGTGGAGAAGTCCCACCATCTTCAAGATGGTGGGCACTGAAAAATGTGCTTCACCTCGTCTCCAGCACCTGAGGGGTGGAGTTGGCAGAGGAGGGCTCACCTCCTATTCTTTTTTAGTTTTCCTGCCTGTCTTCCCGCCAAAAGGGGTGAGGACAGGAGGAGGGCCTGCTCCTTCTATCAGGAGAGCTGAGGTTGCGCTTCAAAGGCCGCAAGGCCTTTCATGCTTCCCGCCACAGATGGCTCTTCCTGACCGGGGGGAGGTATGAACACCTCCGCCCAGGACAGGCTTTGTTCTCGACCTCTGAGTGAGTAAGTGCTCACCCCATGAGGTCAGAACTCTGTCTGGTGGTCACAGGCTGGCTTAGACCAGTCAGTGACCACACTAAGTGTTGGTAGGTTTCAGAGGAGCCCTCCAAGGGGTCCTCTGTGTGCAATTATTAATAAATCTGATGCTGGAATTAGTGCAGATGTATGAGATGAGATATTTGGTACCAAACATCCCATAATACAGTGAATTCATAATGGAACTGGGAAACTCGTAATGACGAGTGTCCAGCCCATGTACTCCTTATGGTTTTCCTGTTCACTCACAATATCTAAGAACCAACATGGATATTGCGGGGTCATATCTGTTCATGCAGATATGTCCTCACAGGAGCTATAGTGCACCCTGCCTTAGGGCCATATGGCCTGCCAGATGGGTGTCTTACCTATATCCCATGCAGTGTCTGTGGGCATGGCACACAGGGATGTGTGCTATGTCGACTCTTACGTTTTGTATGCACCAAGGCACGCAGTCTGCAACGGAATTGTGCATGGCCTTGGTAAGGAGACCTTAGGGAGGCATAATTTGTGCTGATACCCTTGGGGTCCCTCTTCAGTGCCAATACCCTAAGTAACAGGGTTACCATTTACTAGGGACTTACAAGGGGTACTGATCTTCTGGTGCAGGGGACCTGGTTGGCAAGGACCCTGTGCACTTCCAGTCAAATGTACATCATTTTTCAGGCAAAAAGTGGGGGCTAACCATGTCCAAAAGAAGCACTTTCCTACAGGGTGTATCAGAATCAATTGTAGAACTGATTTCGAGTGGGGGAAAGAATCCATAGCCTGGAGGTCCCTGGGACATCGTGTGACTTCAAATGGTGGAAGTGGCAGGTCAAAGGGGACCAGTGCTTCAACTTCTTATGCTTTTTTGCCTTCTTGGAGTTACCTGAACTCCTGAACTTGGAAGATGAATGATTGCGAGATTCGCACCTGGGAGCAAGAGCGCATCCACCCGTTCAACCTCAACCTGGACTGGGCTTTCTTCAACTTCTCTGAAATTCTGCTATGGCAAGCTTGTCTTCGTGGTCACAGGTGGTTTTCTTATTCATCCTCGCACAGCATTCGTGCCTGGAGTAGAGGCAACAGAGACAGACATCATGGGTGTATGTTACCGACATCTGAAGGTTGCAGTCCTTGCAGGGTTTAAACCCTGTGATTTCTGGAGGGGACCTGTCCCTTGCACTCTGGATAAATTTGAGGGAAATAAAAAAAATGTCAAACTGACAGGATTCAATGGGGCTTCAGATCTGCCCTGGAAGGTGCGTAAAGAAAGGAACTGTTTTCAGCACATGGAGGTGGAGCAGATATATTGACCTCGACATCACACCTGGCGTTGGACAGATCCAACAGAGCTGTACGACGCCACATAAAAACACATCAGGAAATTGCTATCAAAATTCTCTGGATACAGTCTGATGCCTGGTGGAATTCCCAAGGTGAGGACTCTGAAGTTAGAAGTCTCTATCAAACAAAATATTACCTTGCAAAGCACTGCTTTGGTAAGAGAACTGGAAGGAAGGGGAGTCATGGAACCGGAGGTGTTTCGTCCTGTCTTATGGTAATATATAATTGATATTCCCCAATCACAGGGCCTAAGAGTTGTCTATGGCTGGCAACGGTTTTTACACCCCCACCGTGCTTGAATGGACATCTTCTCTGCTGATGAGATTCTTCTATACCGAGTCAAGTGGGTCACTATTCTGATCCATGCAGCACCTACACTGAGTCAAAGTTTTTGCAAGAAAAACTTTAAAGTGGTCAGGGTCTTGCATTTAAATGGGGTTCTGTGTCAATGTATGCATGTGCACTTATGAAAAGAAAACCTAATTACCAATTAATGATGTACTGTAAAGAGTACAAGGGAAGAATACAAAGCAGTGTGAAGCAAGTGCAGTTTATTTAGAGGTCGTGGGTTTTCTCTTAATTAATTGTTCAGGGGATGGAAAGAGGTTTTAAGTATTAATCATTTGTGAATAATGTGTTCTTTGAGGAGGAGACTGATCAATTCCTTTCAGAAGTAGAAGAATAAAAAAGTTTGTCAGATGGTTATTATGATGGAATTCAAACACACAAAAAGTGATGGAAGGCTGCTTGCAATAAGTCTCACCACTGGCAATCACTCAGGGTAGCTTTCCAACCAATCGTTCTTTTGCCCAACGTGCCACCTCAGTTTAGACACAGCCATCTGCAAATCAGTCTTGACCCTGCTCCAGTATGAACAGTCCAGCTGGAACTGCCAGGCCAGGTCCTCTCTCAAGCCGAACACAAGCAACCCAAGACTGGTCTCGCCCTGATTGGGGCTCTTCAGTCGGATGTAGCTTGGTTCCAGTGACACAGTGAGCAGTGGACCCATGTCTGGCCATGGCCTTGGCCACTTAGGGCGGTACATCAAACAGACAAATGGTGATGGGAGGATGTTTGCAATAAGTCTAACCACCGGTTAACTACCCAAGCGACTGACAGTGGTTAGACTTATTGCAACCACTCAAGAAATCCAGAACCAATTTATAAAAATAGATTATATTTTTATGAATATATGGACACCAAAATGAAAAAGATCTACTGGAGGGTTCTGGAGGTATAGCTTTTACATGAAACAATAAATCAAGACTTTTTACCTAACCTCGAACTAGCATTGGCAAATTCTACAAATTTGACCCTTAAAAACTTTTTCAAGAAACACTTGGTTAAGATGTAATGCAGTTACTTTGAGTAACTTTGGCGGACCAACTCCAGCAGGGAGCCAGTCAGGGGGACCACAGTTACCCTGCCAGAAATAGCAATCTTCCGTCCAGTTACAGCCTAAGTGGTTCCTTGCCAATCACATTCACAGGTATACAGGAAAGTGAAGAGGCTCAAATATGCTGAAAATGCTGACCAATTCACGGGAATCTTCCTGGGGCTACTCCTTAGTCCACCGTCCTAGTGAGGTGATTTTGGCCATAGGGCTCAACATCCGTCCTTCAAAGTCCTCTCGGGAATTCGCCACCGGGCTACTAGTCTCTCGACGCAGTGGAATCAGCAGTTTCCTTCTTTTGGTGAGAACTCTCCTTCTGGGTGACCAAACCGCACTCTGATGACTATCCAAGGTCCAGTAGACTTCGATGTAACTTTTGAGCATTGGGTCCTGGTCTTTTAGGCTTCACGCGGGCAAGGAACGACGATCCGGTGATCTTGGCTACCAGCTCTCCAGGCAGGCTACTTCAGCTTTTGTGGCCCTGCGCTACGAACAGGAAGTCAGCGACATGACTATTGGAGTCTCTGCTTCTAACTGGGATAAGATGACGACGTCTACACGAGCAGGACACAGCAGGCGCAGTCCTTTTTCTTCGCTAGCCCAAGAAGCAGCAGGTGCAGTCCAACTTCGGTGTAGTCTCTTTGCCGGTTCCAGGATCAGAAGGGCATTCTTCAAACCTCTTCTCCAGTCAAGCGAAAGCTGAGTTCTGGTAGCTGGAGGGGTCCCTTTTGTGCCCAGAAAGAGCCCTCAGCAGTGGTCGCAGTCACTAGCCAATGGGCTACTAGGTTCCCTCTCGCTTGATGACAACTTCTGGTGTAGTTCCCAAGATGTATGGACCCCTCTCTTGGTGTGTGGAGCTTGGAAGTCCACCCTAGGGCGGTAGCTACCTGTGGGCTACACGCTCCTGGTAAAACTGGTTCGGTCATTGATTACCCCTCTCTGTCCCCCACGCCAACCTGTCTACCTGAACAAAAGAGCAGCCCTGCTCTAGTGTGTTCACCATCTGACCTTCAAAGGTGGATTTCCCTTTGAAGCTCGCCTTTGAGGCCAACACCCTGTGTGGCTTCCAGACAGGAGGAGGTAACACCTCCTCCAGTGGTAGGCCTCTATTGTTACCTATCCTGGGAGCCGTTGACACATCGCCACAGGCGGGCAGAAGGCTGTCTCGTGGCCAACCTCAGCAAATGGCCACTGGAATACTGCACGAGAAGGGAAACTTTCTAAAAGTTGCATGTGGCAACCAGTTACATTAATTTCGACTTGGGGATCAAGTCAACCTTAATGTAACAAGTTGTTTGATACCTTGAAGTACCAACCTAGGTAGTCCCAATTAGAAGTTAGCACCACTGAGGGGCCAGCATGTAACTCTGTTCTTGCCAATGGGGCTACCAGTCTCTCTCCCAGTAAATATGCTGCACCCTGCCTTAGGACTCGATAGGCCTGCAGGAGGGCTGACTTCCACACATTAAAAGGGGAGTTTGGGCTTTCCCATTGATTAGAATGGCAAAGTCAAGTTAGCAGTCTTAAACTGCCCCTCCAGTCTGCAGTGGCAGACTGGGAGTCACATTTTACCTTGTATCACTCAGGGTGGAAGAATAAGTGCTGCAGTCACCTGAAAAAACACTCTAACTTACAGGCCCTGGGAACCCCTGGTAACATATATTAGGGACTTGGAAGTAAGTTAGCTTGTGCCAACTGGGAATAGGTCAATAAACATGCATGTTTAAGGGTCAGGGCGCTGACACTGAGGTCTGGTTAGCAGGCCTCAGTGCACTCTGAGTAAAAAAAACAGCAGTATCTGTCCAAAGCTTTGGAGGGGACCATACAAAAAGAGCATTTTATTACAGCAATCTATTTCAAGATTGTCTTGTTTGGAAAGAAAGACTTATGACTAACTACGAGTTAGGGAGATTGCGTCAAGGCTGGACTTGTTCAGCAGTGAAGGATCTGTTCAGTGTTGACAGACTCGGGAACAAAGCCTTGGGAAAGAGATTATTGATACTGTGGAGCAGTGTTTTACCTATAATGGACTTTATCAAGCATGATGGGTCGATCTTTTCTTTGTATGATAATGGAGCCCTTAAAGACAGCTGGTTAGACTGGAGAGGTATTCTAAAGTCAAGGTGGTGAAGTGTGTCCACTGGGATGCATTACACATGTATGAAAGGGATAGTGACTTGTGTTTCAGTGTCAATGTGCTTCCTGAGCTTACCAAGTTTCTTCTTCAACTGTGTGCATTCTTTATATTTTTTACTTTTCTTCAAAACAATTATCAAAGTATCCGCACAGATTCCAAGTCTTTTTCAGCTATTTCTAAGCACAGCAATTGTGTATTTCCAAAAACAGACCCTTCCGGTAACGCAGATATGTTTTTCACTCTAAGGTATAGCAGAAGAGCAAGCTTCCTCAAGATAAATCTTGCAAGACTTGCAATGATTTATCAAATACACCAGAATATCAGTTGGCAAATTATTTTGCTCATCATCTTAAGGCATTAAAAGTGAGGTCTGTTGTATAAAGTTAAGAAAGGCCAGTTTCAATCTGAACAATTTATTCCATTCGACGTGAAGTAAAAGACTATGGAGTTGATATCCTAGAAAAGGGTGATGCTTCTGCTTGAGGTGGAGTTAATGACTTGTAACAGGAAGCTTTACTTCTGGATTCGGCCAAGTATTTTAAGCACCTTTGAGACATTTCTGGATGTTAGATCATAACCATTACTTCTCTCGTCAGTGTTTGCTTTTCATGAGTTCTACAGAGCAAGGGGGCTAAAGGCTTGGGTTCTGACGTCTTGGTTTTCATGGGTGCATGGTTGTCCATGCTGCCTTGGAGCATGCAGTATGAGGGTGTTAAACTGACATCTGTGATAGCGTCTGAGGGGATTGTGAAGATGCTGACAGACAAGCCTTCGAATGAGAGGAATGGCTTCCTGGTGGACTTTGGGTGACCAATGTGAGAAGAGTTTGTTTGCATATTGTTAAAGGTGTGGTTTGTTCAATCGAGGGACACTGGTGGATTGCATTTTTGGGGTAGCATATATCACCATATGAGGTCCAGGATGATGCTCTGTAACCTTGATGAGCACTGCCAATGTAGACTGTTTGATGCCGAAGAAGTCTAGCAGGTTGACTAGTGCTTCTTTCACTGTCATGCTGGAAGACTGAAGTTGCCAAGAAAACGGCCGCTAAAGTAGCTTCTGGATGCTTGGCGATGACACAAGGCATGCAATTGGGGTCCTGGCCAGTCAGTGGTTACTGGGCAGTTCAATTGGCAGATACTGTCATTCACCATTGAAATACTGAACGTACAATACAATTACATTTCCTCTCCAAGATTAGTGAAGTTGAGCAGCCGAGGCTTATTCTAAGAGATTGTAGGGTTTAGCACCTCAGCATAGTAAATAAAAACGAAACAGCTAAATATTCATTCATTGATCTACCTTCAATAAAATAAAGTTTACTGAAAACTACAACACATGAAGGAAGCCAGACGTCAGAGTAATTTTGACGGCCAAGCTGCAATCCCAATCACTATACAACCATTTATAAGCTAATTGCTACATTTTCTGTAACATGACCTCAGAAATGTCTTGAAGTGCAATAAGGGTAACCAGGGATACGCATCACAGTATCAGCGAGCTCACTACAGTTGCAGACAGTGCATGCCATATTCTCTTTAAGTGCTGGCTACTGCTAGAATGATGAGTCTAGTCTCAAAGGCATCTCCTCTGCGAAGCAGCTGCAGCTGTGCTTCTTACTGGCATATTTCTCCTGGTTTTATACCTCCAGCACCCGTTTCTCAGCAGGTCAAGCAGATAACTGTACCAAGGCAGACCCACTACCTTCCAGGAGACTTCTTCAGGGGATGTCCCCTCAACTCTGGCAGGCTACCTGTCAAGCACTGCAGCCCTGGATCTCTGATGTATTCCCCAAACCACAGAGGGGTGTTGTCTACACTGATTAGTGGGAAGTCCTTAGACACTACCAGGAGTTTCAGTCCTTTCTCAGACATCGTATGTGAGTTCCACATGTGCTGTTCTGGCACTAGTTTGAGGTGGTTCCTTCCCTTTGTCTATCGCTCTTCTTTCAAAGCAGACACAATCTTTGTCTCCAGGGGATGCCAGACAGCAGACGGTGATAATGCGACATGAGCATATAGAAGAGACAAGTCTTAACACCTCACACTCATCAGCATTTTGGCTCCTGCACTTCTAGGAGAACAAAGGAGGCAAGCTCCAACAAAGACTAACCCTGTACTTCAGAGGAGACCAATGTCTACAGACACCTCACACCCTCCCATGTAATGTAATGAGAGTGCTCCTGGAAGGAACATAAAGTGGCAGTGTAGGAAGCTGGCTCTCTATATAGTGTACTAAAACGAAGTACACTGTGCATAGAGTCCAGTGGATCCCTTACTGGTACACAGAGGTTAAAGTAGATAATAGTAATGCTCTTTTGTGGTAGTGTGGGCGAGCAGTTAGGCTTATCAGAAGATAGTGCTAAGCATTTGTTGTGCTCACAGAGGCAATAAATGAGACACACACTCAATAATAAATCTGAGACCAATTTATAAAATTAATATTGATTTTTATGTATATTTTAAGACCAAGAACTTCAATCTACAGTAAACACTTTTGGAGTTACAATATTTAAGACTTCTGAAAATATATCACTTTTGTGCGCAATTACGCACCATTGAAGTCAATGGAGAAAAGCAGAAAAGAAATCAGGCATTGCTTTCACAAAGTTCACCGTCTCGTTTCAGGTCGACAGCAGGACCGGGTCCAAAGTGCCATTAGCAGAAGATCGGGAGCGTCCCGGACTCAGCCGGGAGCAGGGTGCTGAAGGTGTTGGTAGCTGTTGGCTACTACGAAGGGGGCCACCTGCAAAGACACTGCACGGGAGGGCTTGGAGGTAAGTCCTATGGGTCCCACTGGAGGGAGAAGGTCGCAGGAACATGGGAGCACAGCTGGTTCGTTGGTACCGGGTGAAGAGTAGATATGTCAGCCGGGTGTCGTGAAGTCCTCGCAGTCAGGAGCGGGCAACTAGAAGAGCTGATTTCGGGACAGCTGGGCCACTCAGGACCTGGGTCTCAGGGGTCTTGACATCCCTTGACGGGTGCTTGCTTCTGGTATTGTTGGAGTTCGTTATGGACTCTTTGTCTCACTGGATGATGTAGGGGGTCTAGTATTGGTACTGTGCGGCTCCGGTAGGTCCTGGTGTCTCCAATCTTGGTGGGGAGACAGATCTGACCCTCCAGAGCTGGGTGTACCTCTTTTAGTGCGGGTGCTGTGTCGAAGTTGCTGGGGAGCAGCATTTTGACAAGCAAGACTCGGCTGGATCGGTGCCTGCTGTGTGCAGGGGAGTGATACCTTCACTCCAAGGGAGGTGCTTGGCGATTTTAGGAAGGCTGGAGGAGTTCCGGGGTTCTTGGAGTCTTCACACATTCAGGAAGACACGGCACACAACCACTGTCGAATCCTAGAGGCAGCAGGCAAGGTTTGGTGCCAATTTTCTTCTGCAGCAGGGACAAGTTCTCGAACAGCGGGTCTTCTTTGTCCTTTTACTCCTCTTGTCTGTCGAATCTGGGTTCAAGGTCTAAGGATTCCACCTAAATACTGAATTTACAGGAGTTACTGGGGAAGACAGGTAGTAGCTAATGGGCTACCTACCTGTGGGAAAAGGCCCTGATAGGCTGTTTCTCTACCATCTCAAGATGGTGGATTTTCACAACGCCTGCCACACTTTAGGGGTGGTGCTGGCTGAATGGAGACACTCCTCCTCATCTAACTAATCTTCCCGCCTGTCATCCCGCGAAATGTGGAGCAGGACAGGGGAGTTGGCATCCCACACTATCTGGGGAAGCCTGGGCTGAACTTCAAAGGCGGCAACACCTTTGAAGCTTCCCGCTCTGGAAGGCCATTCCGGCCTGAAAGAGGTGTGAAGCACCTCTGCCCAGAGCAGGCTTTGTTTCTGGCCCGAGAGAACGCAGGCTCTCACCCCATGAGGTCAGAAACATGTCTGGTGGTGGCAGACTGGCTATGACGAGTCAGAGATCACACCAGTGCTTTGTAGGTTTTCAGGGGGCCCTCTAAAGGGACTTCTTTGTGCTTTTATTAATAAATCACACACTGGCATCAGTGAGGATTTGTTAAGACAAGATGTTTGCTACCAAACATTTTAGGGTACAGTGAAGCCATCATGGAGCTAGGAAACACGTAATGACAAGTGTCCAGCCAGGTACTCTTTATGGCTTCCCCGTGCGCTTACAATATCCAGGGATGGCTCAGATATTGCAGGGTCATATCTGCTCAGGCAGATATGCCCACACATGGGATATAGTGCACCCTGCCATAGGGCTGTGAGGCCTACAGTAGGGGTGA
This sequence comes from Calotriton arnoldi, assembly GCA_963921515.1. Taxonomy (NCBI): domain Eukaryota; kingdom Metazoa; phylum Chordata; class Amphibia; order Caudata; family Salamandridae; genus Calotriton; species Calotriton arnoldi. The sequence continues at coordinate 1,258,773 of CAWUFW010000699.1, forward strand.
CTTACCTATATCTCATGCAGTGTGTGAGGGCATGGCACACAGGGCTGTGTGCTATATCGACTCTTCAGTTTTCTCTGCACCAAGACACACATCCTGAAATGGCAGTGTGCCTGATCTTGGTGAGGGGTCCCTGGGGTGGCACAATTCATGCTGCATCCCCAGTGAACCCTCTTCAGTACTTATCCTCTATTTACCAGGGGTACCATTTACTAGGGTCTTACAAGGGTGGCTGAAGTTGAGCCAATTGTGGTACAGTTTTGGGAAAGAGATCTGGCACTGGGAACCTAGTTAGCAGGAACTCAGTGCACTTATACTTCGAAATAACATCAGGCATCAAGCAAAAAGTGGGGACTAACCATGTCAAAAGAGGCACTTTCCGACAGGCAGGAACAGCAAAAGGCCTCTTCTGGACATTTAAAGGGAACTCTCTCTTCCTCCTCCTACACTTTAGAGCTTGTTGCCACACAAAAGCCTCAGGAATGCTAGAAATGCACGCTAGTCTGGCAGGCTAACTCTAACCTCCACCTTATATAGCATGGTTGCAGTAGCACTCCAAGATAGATTCCACTTATAGTCATACGGTGAGTAGACTCCACTGGCACATACTGCCATCACCTATACCACATACAAGCGCTTATTCGGGTACAGCGTATGTAGCAAGGGACTCTGACACATAAGACTTAAGCAGAAATGAGAGGGGCGAGGCTAGAAGGCCATTTGCCCAGCGTACAGACCAGCGAAAAAGACCAGCTCTGTGATTACGATTAAAAACACACTATGCTACCACTTCCAAGCTCTAGACCACAGAGTGTTACTCTGGGTGTCTTAAGACAATTACGCTCAATGGTTCACAGTGTACACACGATGGTTGTGTTCACTGATGCCAAATGAAAGAAAAAAAGTAAAGATTTGAATTAGGGTAAATCAAGGCAGGGGTGCATGCTCGTAAAACTACGCTGGTCTCAACAGTTTCTCAAGCATGAAGGACAACAGTGATGCTGGAGGGATCCGATGTGCATTGATGGAGTTGTATGTGGGTTCTAAAAGTGAAATAGCAAGAGATGCTAATTTTTCATTATGATTTTTTTTTATAAACGTGGGGATTGTGAGTGTGCTTTATAATTAACACAGAATGTGAGAAGTGAGTCTTTCAAATAACATTTAAACATATAAATCAACAAGAGAGAATTCAAAATTTCAAATATATGATGCATGAAAAGGAGTTTAGGAAAAGATGGAAGAGGATAGATGAGAAAGTGAAGTAGTCTGAGGTAAGGGAGACAATATAGCCCTACATCTGTGGGTCCCTAGGGGAAAAGAGGAGCTAAAATGTTAAGGTAAAAGCGGAAAAAAATATTTTGCCGTTTTCTTCCAAAAGTGGGTGATGTTTTCCTGGCATCTCAACTCCTTGGGTAGAATTTCTATAATGATGGAAAAACTACTGAAAAATAGCCCAGTTGATAAAGATTTGAATCTTTTTAATTCCTGACGAAGGACTCCTTTGCTTTCAGTGGTTGTTGGCGTATCTGGAAATATTTATGGCAGAGCGTTGATTGCTGTTGTCTGAGGACACAAAAAGCGAAGAAAGACAGCTTTAATTGAATTCTTGCCTTCATTTGTCTCTGTAAGTTCTCTTAAAACGTGCATCATGTGGTGATGTTTTTTGGATTCAGAGATTAATCTGGCAGCTGAATGTAGCAGAGCTTTCACGGGTAAATGTGAGTTCTTGGGAGCTCTAATATGAAGGACATTTCCAAAGTCAGCACAAATCAAGTTCACTTTGGTCGAGGCACCACATACATATGAAACAATTTTTTTTTAACTATCAGTTTATATCATTTCAAAATTTACTCAAAACAGATGTAATCTTGTTTCTTAGTCCACACGTGTTTTACAGCATGCTTTGCTTCCGCAGAAATTATATATAATTAATTCTTATATACGTGAGTATCAGAAGTCGTCAAATAGTTATTCACTGACTTTGCAAGAGCTTTCAGTAGTGTAACACATGACAGGGGTTGATTTTCTGCAGGGTGATTGTTTAGTCAATTTATGTGACTACAATGACTTGAATTACAGCACACAAATCTTTTAATGAAAGTGTGGTACTTTTCAGGGTGAAAAGTGCTACTCTGGCTGAAGGTGCTAAGCGATCTGTGAAAAACTGGTGGATGATAACTCTTGGAGACATTCATGTAAGCGGAAGGATTTTAAAAGTCACAATCTTTCACAGGTGACAAAGAATAGCCTTTCTTAACTGTGAACCCTTGGTCTCTTTTACACCGTCCAAAGAGTAAACAAATGGCTGCATTTTAGATACGATGGAAGAGAAGCCAGTTGAGGACCCAAAACCATGACATGGGGTGTTGCCACAGACCACAGTTTTAATTTGGAACTGATCAGAACATTCAGTACTATATGAAAATTATAGCTCCGTTAATAGAGTACTCTGAAGAGTTTGCATATTTTAAACCAACGGTGCTCTGCCACACGATGTATGTGGGAACCAAGGCTTATATTAGCACCCATAAAACCAAGATTTTTTAGTGTGCCCTAAAATCTTAGGGGACACTTAAAAACGTTGGGGAGCGAGGAAAGAGTGAGGGAGAAGAAGATAAATTCTTGGGACATAACTGAATTATTTTGGTCTTGTCTGCATTCAGTTTAAAGGCGTTCAATTTAAAGGCGTTAACTCCAAGCCAGTGACGGATCTCGATGAGGCTTGCATTCGGGATCTCAAACACGTCAGGCGGCTCTACCACATGAAGGGAAATGTATCCGTTGAAAATGAGAAATATGCCTAATTCTGTTAACGCTTCTCTACGCTTGACGATACTGAAAGGAGCATTGAAGAGATGTCATCTGAAGACATCCAGGAATCATAGAAGGTAAGAAGTTTTTATTTAACATGAAAGGTGAACCCAATAAAACAGCAGCCACAGTCTCCCAGTTGTCTCGGCTGACAGGACTCCTGAACCGTCTCACTTGAACTCCCAGAGGTTCCTGGAGTTCCATGGAGCACGGAACTATGGGAATATGGTAGGAGAGGCTAGGAAGGTACCAACTATAATAAAATGCTATTTACAGTGAAAAGAAAAGATGAACTAAATCACAAAGAGAAGTTACAACAAGCATGTCTAACCTTCTGAATGTAAAGGCAACTGAAAAAGAAAGGAAGGGCAGGGTGACGTGTTAGGCAGTACAACGGCAGATCATTGCTACTTTTGAATTTACTGTTCATTTCGGTTTACCTTAGTGACAGCCTTAAGCTGCCTGTTGCCATGATGAATGAGGTCCATGACTGACTCAACGGCCCTTGGTGTGTCAAAGTCATCTGCCAATGCGGCCTTCACATTTGCTTTTGTATTGGCTAACCTTAAAAAATAAATGGAAACAAAAAGAATAATGAAGGCACCTACAGGAAATATGCCAAATATCATTAACACTGTGCAAAAAAAACCTATTTTTGAAATTCTCAGCATCACATCGGTGACAGTAATATGTACACTCTTGTTACAGACACAAATGCAACACTTTCCTAGAAGTAAACTTTTTTTTACATTTTACACATCATAATCCAGTAGTGAAGTATGCCTGGCTACCTCCACTTCAGGAAGTTTGCCTTTCTTGAGACCTTGCCCTAACACCATTGGAGGGAGGGGTCTCACTCGGCACTCCGGAGGCCTGCACTTGCTCTAAAGACAGCTGGGTTAGAGATGTTTAAAGTCCGCTTGTGTGGCTGCCTTCTCAAGGCGGCAGGCCAAAAAGACATGCGCACTTTAAACTGCATAGACAGCCCACCCTCCTCCCTGCTGCTGTCACTCAACAGCGGCTCCGCCCCAATCCTGACGCTCTGTTCGGGACGGGGTTGAAAAACAAAATGGTAATAAATAACCATTTTATTTTTCATCTCTAGGGCTTTGGGGGAAATTTAAGTGGGGGGACGCTCCTCCACTCCAACGGAGGAGCCACCCCTGAGGGCTTGTCTATGCTCGGCTAGAGCCCTGAGCGGAACAAAAATTGGCACCCTTGCTGCAGGTGGTGAGAAAAATAGGGCAACAGGGGGTGCCTTTTCTGTTCACTGATCAGTCCTTGAATGATCACATCCCCACAGGGAATGGCCTCTGAATACAAACATCCCCACATCTCTCCCAACTCACCAGAATCACCTACAGTTCATGTCACTGATGCTGGAGTACAGTTGTTGTCAACGACGGGCGCAGGGGTGGGGCAGGAGGCAGAAAGAAAATAGGAAGGGAGGAGGAAGGGGATTAAAGGGGTGTTAAACACCAGCATTACAGCATCTAGAATAAAATTATTAGAAGGTGTGTAAACACTGTTTGAATCACAGGAGGTCGGATGGGAGTTTACTGCATGCATGACTGTAATGCAAGCAGCTCTGAGTACCCCTTTGAAGGTTGGGGCTCTGGGCGTGGGTCCACTCACCCATGCCAATGGCAGTCCCTACCCATGAGTATTGGTCTTTCACCATCTGGTCAGTACCAGCATTAGCAGTAATTAATCACAAGAAACAGTAGGGCATGCTTTAAAGAAACTCACTTGTTAAGTGATATGATCCCTACTGTGAGGGTATTCTCTGGAAGAAGATATGAAATGGTGGTGGGGAACCGATGGAGGAGCCAAAAGGAAGAAAGGAAGAAGAGGGACACGGTGAGGTGAGGTCATGCAGAAGAGTGAGGAAGCGCAGAAGACTAAGAAGGAGATGCATTAATCTAAGAGGGAAAAACGAGAAAGGAAAGAAAGAAATGCAGTGAAAGCTAGATTTAATGGGTGGCCCTCTGATGAAGGATTTCCAAACCCATGGGAAAATAACAGTGTGCCTTTTGAGTCCTCCACCTCCCTTGCCACAAGGCTATTTTAGGCCATTTTTAGGTCTAGCCTGAGATAGCGTAGTCCTGTCGCTTGCGAGACATTTTGTTAGCTTACAGGGGGCTTAGAGCCTGCCCACTGCTCTGGAGAGATATGCACCAGCTGCAGGACCAGAGGTCGCCGGGTTACTATTCCAGTGCCCCGGGAAGCAAGTCTCTGCCAACAAGGTTTTCTAACACTGAGCTCTTTCCACTGCTCTGGGTCCCCACCACCACGATCTGTGGCAGCTGGATGACATCAGCCTCCACTGTGTTGAAGACATCCTACAGTTTGTTGATCCATGCTGGTCTTTTTCTAATGCTGTGCTGCACTTAGGTAAACAAGCCCTAATACCTTCAGATGTTCTTCATGGCATACACCTTTCAGTTTTCTGTTGTGGTTAACTAAAGCCCTGTTGACCATTGTTAGAAATGGGGGCTCTAGTTGGCAGAGGTTTGCACCCTGTCCAAGTATGGACCAACACTCTAGTCAGGGTAAGTCAGATACACACCCGAAATTAACCTGTGCTTACCCTCTGGTAGCTTGGCACAGAGCAGTCAGGCTTAACTTAAGAGGCAATGTGTAAAGTATTCGTGCAACACTTAAATTACAGTAACTCAATGGCAACACCACAAAAAGACTACACACAGGTTTGGAAAAACAGAGAATATTTATCTGAATAAAACACGACCAAACGACAACAATCCAATAAGTAGAAGTCTAGATATGAAATTTTGAAGATTAAATGTGAAAACAGTGCTTAGAAGTCACTAGCGGTCAAACGATTTCTTGAGGTCGCGAGAGTCCAGTGCAAATTCAAAGTTCAGGCAGACCGCGATGGAGGGCAGGCCGGCTACAGGAGCCAGACAGTTCCCGCTGAAGAAATACCTTGGAATGACCTTTTATCGACATCAGGGAGGGAAAATAAGATGGCGGGTTGACGCCGAAGCTGAGAGCACTCTCTCCCTGAGTGCTCCCTGACAGCCGCTACACTGCATAGCTGCACCATCAACACAGCGGTTCTCATCGGCCACGAGTAGTTTTACGAGTCACGGCACAGATGAAGACATCTATGTGCCAGCTTTGCGAATGGGGACTGCGCGGTCTCTCAGCGTTTCTCCAGTGGGCCCATCAGTCGGCAATTCCCTACAGTCCCGCCTGCAGCTCGGCAACTGGTGCAGGAAGCTTGGTGCTGCCGAGGACAAGTGCGCTCTGTGGAGGACGGGGAGCTTGCACCGCAGCAAAAACTAATGGGTCGGTTTCAGCCTCAGGAGAGGGTTTGGAAGACGGTGCCAGCTCTCAACTACTGCCTGAAAGTGGATTTACCTCCCGGGTTGGCCGCACAAATCTAAAACTGCTGAAATCCGGTACAGTGACCGGTCTGCTTCAGGCATGCAGTGAGGAGCAGCTTGCTCTAGGCAAAAAAATCTTCTGTTGCTGACATCCTCATGGCTGCAGCCCAAAACGGGGGGCTGATTCATCCACAGTGGCCATTCCTATATCGTGACAATGGAAGGCAACAATGTTACAGGGCCTATGGCAACTCTTTGTTTAATGCAACAAACTAACAATCCCTGGAGCCTGGAATACCTAATGTGTCTGTTGAGCCAGTTTCTGGAAGTATTACAGAAATGGAGCCAGTGCAGTCACACTCAAAACTCAAACTACCTCTCATTTCCAACAGTGTGTGACTACAGGCGCTCCTCCCCTCCCGTGAAAAAGCTTGTGGGGCTATAGCCTGGTATTAAAAGTGTACGTTAAATTCTGTTATTTATTATTTGTAGAGGCATCATGATACATCACGCCACAAATATATGACCATGACGACATCTCCCAATTTTCTAGGAGACGGATCAATACTACACTTGATCGCAATAGAGTGTGTGCTTTATGTTTTATGTTCTGTGTTGTGACGTCTGGTATTGTTTTGTTTGTTCTTCATGGGCAGCACGGCACCCACTTTAATATAATAATTACGGTGCATATAGAGAAAATATATCACTTCTCTTACAGATTTCCACCAAAGGGGTGATGTGATCAAGAGATTGTTCTCAAGTATTGTAATGTAATGATTTTTTTATCCTTCCAGACTTATTTAAGGAACCATACCTATCAGGGTATAGTATTAAGTGCATGTCATTTTTATATGCATTATTCCTGCTTGATTCAGTGCAGACCACATTGTTTTTTCTTAAGAGTGGTATAGGGATCTTCTATGGTCCTGATGAGAAGCCAAGGGGATGGCTTCGAAACATGTCGACTAAGGAGGTGGTAGCTCATTGTAGCACAGTACCTCTACTCCCCATTTTTAATAATACCAGCTAGAAGGAACATTAAAATTCATTTTTCCACATAGCCAAGTATTTTTTAACGTACTCCACTATCTACACGTTTGACCCTTCCACTCTCACTCCTGCATTACACATAGTATATTCACTACTAAGTGCTCCCGCGTCTTCGTTGGTCGTAGCACACCCCATCCCGCAGCGGGCGGGAAGAACCCGATGATGAAGCATGCCACCAAGGGTCCTTTTGGTGAGTGAGGGTTATTTTAACACAGCATTGTGCTCCCCTATACGTCAGTAGGGACACACTATTCACAAATAGTGATAAAATACTTTGGAAGGATATCTTCATTTCGCTTTATCCAAGGTGGATTCCTTTTGGTTTCTTTACACACATTTATTCCCATTGTTCGCGAATCTGGGGGACACCAGATGGAAGAAAATCGTTTCTCTTCCAACACGTCCTAAAATACCCGAATTTCAGATCATTGGAAACATATGCTGCGTCGTGTAACGTCATTGATAATTAAGTCAGTTTTCTGTACACTATAAATTACACACCTAAATAAAACAATAAGATAAGAAACTTTCACTTAATTTGTGAATAATGTGATTTCACAGAAGTTACAGCACATTCAGACTTTTGAGTTTTTCAGTATTTTAAATCCTTTAAATAAAAAGTCGTTGCAATTAGGCAATGCAGCGTGGATGTATGAACAGGCCTTGAGTGGAATATGTGTAGCCCAGCAGGAACGGTTATCTCGGTGTAAATAAACATGATGTGCCGCTCACCGGCTCCTGTTCAAAATGAACTGACTGAGGACAAGACTGCCATCTTGTGGCTGCACAGAAAAAAGCAACAAAAAACATTCTGGCTAACCATCTGGTTTATTTTATTTTATTTATGCATTTTTATATAGAGCGTACTTAACCCGAAGGTGTCAGAGCGCTTTACAAGAGAACCAGTTACATTACATAAGGACATCAGAGTACATGGATTACATACGAGATACAAAACAGATACATGCGTGTAAACACACAAAGAAACCGTTACAGTGGTGTGTACGAGAGATCTGCAAGTTAAACTAACGGCCTAGATACAGGGTTGGATTGGGATTAGAAATCGGCCCGGGCATGCCAAAAAAAAGTGGCCCACATTTGCATATTGCCTTTCCTCAAAACACTGCTTTGGCAAAGTTTTATAAACACCTGAAAACAAGTGAGGCCACTTCTGCTCAGGCCCCCTGCCCCACTCAGTATGCACACATTAATTGGCCGGCCCAGCGAGATAAAGAGAGTGACACATCTGCCCGTTGATAAAAAGGAGGTAATGGACGCCCATCTGCCTCCAGAAAGGCCACTCAGGGCCCCACTGGGCCACTGGCGACATCTGAACACACCAGACACAGCCCAAATCGGCCCCCCAGGCTGCCAAAAAAGCAGCCCACAGCTGGAACTTCGATACCGGCCCCTCGGCCATTGCCCGAGTGCCCGCCTTACCAATCCGACCCTGCCTAGATATAATCTGCCAATATTGGCGGGAAGTGAGCACAAAAAGTATTGAGAGGAAGTGAGCGCAAAGAATATAGAAATAACAATGATATTATCTAGCATAGCATTATGATATACAAAGGCAACAGTGTATACAGAGAGTAGATGATGGATAGTATATGAAATGATATACAATGGTGATCCATTTTCAGACAGATAGCGGACCTACACACATGGCATTCCCTTTGTCTACAGCCATCAGGGACTGTGCTTCGCACGCCTACATTATTTGGGTTGCATCAGACACACATTGCAATAGACCCTCGAGAAGGAGTAGACCTTCAGCAGTTTTTGTGCCCTTACTGGAAGGGAGAGCCTTCAAAATGGCTGTCTGTTGCTGGATAGATGGTGTGTAGTCCTACCCCAGTTTCTCCTAGTTGGGATATGTCCAGGCTGGAGTGGGCAGGGAGGGGTAAGACTGTGTGAACAAAGATGGCCGACGCCATACAGTGTTGCAGTCCATTTCCGCCCAGACTTCTGAATGTGGACGATCCATCAGTTAGGCGAATAATCCACTGTCACAAGTGTAGAGGCAGGAAAGTGGAGATTTCAAGGCGAATCAACCATGCAAAAAGATGGGACCACCCACAAGATGACAAGTGTGTTGACATTCACAAACAGTTTGTACGTAGTTTCCTACCTTGAAACTGTCTGCAAATGTACTTTTGAAATTATCTGGAGTGTCTTTTCAGGGAGCGAAAGACAAGAGTACACACTGATATTTCATAAGGACATAGTGAAAGGGGTTATTTTACCATCTGGAAGAATGTTTCCCTGGGGAGAAAAAAATGTAAAGAATGATATGTGCTTTGCTGGGTGGACAATTCACAGAAGCAAACTTGGAAAACAGGGCGTTCACCTGAAAATCTACAATGTGTGTTGACTTCCATGCGTGCTCCTCCTACAATTTCGTGCATCAGCAAAAATGTATGGAACTGTACAAATTTTACAGTCACTTGAAAGCGTTTTATTGTGTCTCGTATAAAGCATAAAATGTTTATTTGCAAAGTGCACATTCACCCATGGGCATTTTGACGCAGAGTTATTTTTACCCAATTCAAGTCACTTTGTGGATCTCAAGATGATGGAAGGCTGAGTGAATCCACCTGGATTCGTGTCTGTGTTCCTGGCGTCAAACCGAATCCTTGAGATGTGTGCATTAGTCCACTGAATAATTCATTCGTCCCAGACTGAGGAACCAAACCATCAGATGCAGCATTTTTTTAGGTTGAGCCTACCAGACAGCACAGTTGTCTGGCTGTGAGAAACATATTGTGGGCTTGTAAATAACATACCGAGGCTTGCATCCTGCCCTTTGCTTACAGTTAGTTGGCTTTACTGTCACTCTCATTTGCCTGCTTCTTATTTTATGGGTTTACGTGTCCCAGCTTATTAATCTTGTGTTTGTCCCTCCCATGGTACACAGCCTCTTTACCATCTTTTTGATTGGCGGCCTCTATGCTTCCACTGCTCGTTTTAGGGAACTACTTGTTTCTTTTGGTTCAAGCACTCCATGAGAGTGCATGTGTTTTTCAGCTGTCTCCCTTGTGTGCTTTTCCTTCCACCTCCAAGTTGCTCTTTCTCGCCCAAGTGCTTCTCTCCTCCCACCCACACTTGAGTTGCTCTCTCTTGCCTGTGTGCCATCTCGAATTGGTAAATAAAAAGGAATAAAAAAAGCCCTCGTCATTCTGTACATGTAAATGTGTGTTAAAGCATGCACTGAACTAAAGAATGAAGAGGCGGCTGCATCACTGTGCTTTTTTTTTTCAAATAGCCATGCTGCATTGCAAACACATTGGCAAAGTCAATGTCTAACAAGCGAGACCCATTAGCTTTGCCAATGCTTATTTACAACATGTTCTGAAAGCTGTGTTTTTTCCCCCCTAGGATGAGGTTAGAGAGTGTTTTAGTGGGAAGCTTCATGGCAATGCTCATGGGAACCAGCATGGTAGGGTATCTCAGACAGCATTTGCAAACTCTAACCCGAGCTGTGAGAACCACTTACCCATGTTGCGTCAATGCCAGAGTTCATCTCTCTGATTAATTTCTCTGTGAAACAGCCCACTGCAACAGCCTCATTTACTGAACCCCCCGTGTGTGCCTGTGCTCCTTCTTTATAAGCTCATAGTCCACTGTAACATTCACAATGTATTTTTTTAATTTTTTAATTTTTTTTTATTAGTTTTATCATGAGAAAACAAAAGAACGTACAAATACATACACAGGTACTTTGCTTCAAAGCAGCTTATTATGCATCAATAATTGTTGTACATGAACCGTAATTAGACACTTAGGGATACCGTCTGTATAATACTGTTACCGCCCAAGTCACAGCCAACGAGGATATAATACTCGATGTGGTCTGCCAGTGTCCCTCAGAAGCTCCTGTTCTAATCTGATGGCTCTACTTCAGTAGCCGTGTATGCACCCGTGGCCCCCCATTTCACAATGTATTTTAGCTTTATCTGTACCATCTGCCGATGCATGATAACCGCATGGGGACTTGAATTATGAACTGCAGTGTGCACCCTACAAACCCTTGTGGGTTGCAAGGACAGGTGCTCGCAGAGAGTTGTTCCTCTTCCTTAAAACTCACATTATATTGGAGAAATATTTTTGACTGCTTATGTCCCGCAAAGCACTGAATCATCAACGACTACCAAGGGCAGAAGATAACATGCTTTTGTTTTTTTATAGTCATGCTGCATGGCAGCCACAATGCTGTACAGCATGGCTAAAAACACTGCAAGAGGCCTAATAGGAGAGAGTTGGTACCTTTTCCAATGCTTAGGCAATTTGTCTCCCTGCCACTGCCAGCCCAGCCGAAGCACTAAGAAACAAACCCAGAAAGCTTTACATTAAATCAAGGGGAAGCAAAAAATACTGACAATGAACTTATGATATTTTAATGTAAGCTTGTTACTTCCTTAAAACTTAATTTTGCTCCTTGTAACTAAACTGGAGCAGGTCTTTATTTCATGCGTGTATCTCTGTCACTGATACTCATTACGAGATCCTCTGAGGTGTTCATTCTGTGCCCCTGAAGTTAAGGATAGCAAAGATCCCATTAATTCTAGAGGTGAAGAATTGAAATTCTGAGTTGAACCAGGAAAATGAGAAATTTCGGGGGAATCGGTAAATCAGGGTTTGAATCCCTCAGTAATTGCTCAATCTCCCCCGCAGTTTTCCCCAGAGAGTTCAGATGTTTTGAACAGCCGAGTTCTCAGGCAAAATCATGAGAGGTTTGCAATGTCTATACGGACCACATCAGTCACTATTAAGATTTTACACAGAAGCTCAACTGCTGTGCAACATGTAAAAAAACACTGACAAAGCCAGTAGATTTTGCACAGGCGAAATCTATTGGCTTTGCCAATGCATGTTGTCTGTTGTGCTTATAAAGAGGCCAATCTCTCCGTGTTTCATGCAGAGTAGTGAGGTGTTCTTTACAGCAGGGGAGCAATTGATCTATATATTTTTTTTAACTTTTTTTTTTTTAATGCAATTAACAATAAGGAGCGCAAACTCGCACCCACAACAATAATGCAACCACAGGAGGAGTTCAGTGGCAAGGCATCAGCAAATACATAGATTACATAAATCGGCAGTTCACAGGTTAGATGCATCATAAAGCAGCGTATAAAATACAAATGACACCTCGGCATAAACATGACGCTGTAGATTCGTGGTCTCTCAATCCTCCAGGTCCAGGGCGTAATATTTTATCCAGTTCCCCCAGATCTTAAAAAATTTGCGTGGGCACGCTCTGCTCTTGTAAGTGACCTTCTCCACCGCCATGTAAATTTCCATCCCCGTCCTCCACTCCAGTAGGGTCGGGATCTCCAGGGCACCCCAGTGTCTGGCCACGTCCCTCTTCGCCACCACCAGTCCCAAATTACAACAAGCATTGGCATAGCCAATAGGTCTCGCCTTTGGGACCTTATAAGTGTTTAACCATGCAACAGTTAATGTTGTTGCACCAAGGATATTAACTAAATACTTATAAGGTCCCAAAAGCGAGACCTATTAGCTATGCCAATGCTTGTTGGCTTTACAATTCTGGTCACCCTAGTCGGGCAGCCATTCCGTGCATTTTCATCCAGATGTGCATTTTCAGTGAGGGGAAGCCTTCTCAGTGCATTTACTTACCGGTTATCATTTAAAGGGGGAGGGGCTTTTGCAGGTGTGCAATTATGATTTTGCATTTTCATGGGGGTAAGCTGTCTTTCTACTAACCGACATTTTTATGGACTGTTTACCGTGGTTGTTGATTCGATGGTGGGCGCTTGCTTTGCACATTTGTTTGCACATGTTGAGCGCAGGGAGTTCCTGTTGCAGAAATGCACTTTTGCTACAGATCGACAATAATGCGGGCGCATCAGCTAAACTCCGGTCCCCCACACTATCCTGGGCGCCGAGCTATTAGTGCCTGCGTGTTTGGTTACAGTATGTAATCAGCTCTTAAACCGCACTATTGAAATAGACTGCCTTTTCAATTAGAGGCGTCTTGAGCACAGCAGTCAATTACCCTAATGAAGATGCGTTCTGTTTTCACTTTTTTATTAACGAAAGAGCTCGGTGTTCTCATTAGACGTGATTAGGGAGAAATGCACTAAAAGAGCGTGCACGAGTCGGCGCTGCACACAATGCACGTTTACACGAGGGAATTTAGGGCAAGGCTCTTAAATAAATTGATTGCGAGGCTCTTGCGCTTAAAGCAACCTCCTTGGGGTCATCAGTGCAAAGTCAGGTAAGAGCTGCACTGCGCAAACATATATGGATTGAAACTTTTCGTTGAAAGGGGATAAACCTGCAGCTGTCTTTTTCATGTGCATTTTGACTTGGATTAGTCGTTTTTGGCAGCCATGTTCCAGTCAGAGTGCTGCAACTTCAGTTTTTGGGCGATCAGTTTGCCTTTTATTTTCTTTAATCGTAAACATGAATCTTTCACTTATTGCCCAATAGTTATTTTAATCCAATTTTATACAGTGTAAATTAACTATTCTTTCAAAAAATGTTTTAAAAAACACCCAATGAAGTAGAACTTTTTTAAATATTCTTTTTTGAATTTTCATACATAAAACTGAAACTGACACATATGAAACACACAGTAACAAAGACAGCGAACAGAAGACACGGAGCAATACGCTGAGCGTCACACACACACAAGCATGCAAGCCAAGCACACGTACACACAAACATGCAAGCCAAATGACGCTCAAGCCCAAATCTTAATGCACAGACGCTGACAGATATAGAGGTGAAAATTCACAAGGACTCACACTGGCCAACACGCACACAGACCAAAAAAAGGCGTGCAGGCGTAAACACACAGAAAACATAGTCAAATCTGTAAAATATTCAAAAAACGGCAATCAAAACATACACAAAATGCATCAAACGAAGAAAAGTCACGTTACTAGGTACACGGCCCAACACGAATACGTACAAAAATGCGGAGGTACAAACAGACAGCGACCAACAAACACACATATAGTGCCACAGAACAAGCATCGGCCAACCAATAATTTGAATCGGTATGCGAACACAGCCAAACACAGCCCACTAAACACACACGTCAATACACAGACAACCTAATGCACCTACAAGGAACGCGTGCATCAGAACCCAGATGCACACCAACCCTTGGAACAGCGCGCAGTCACAGAACAGCACGGAAAGGCGCTCGCGCTCTGAGACCCGCACTCAAACGCGGGGGACTGGCTTTAAGAGAAGAAGCACTCTGAATTTCAAATGATGGCGCGGACCCCGTTCGAAGAGCACAGCTCTAGACACCTTCCTAAAGGAACGCTGCAGACAAAGCTTTTCAAAGAAGCCTTTCGCCCATACCAGACTCAATGGGGATCCCACACTCCTCCCCCAACACGCTATTAGGGCACAGCCCCTCAACCTCTTCTAATTCACCTAGTTTATTTCAAGCTCTCCAGGGCCACTGGAATTATGCGATTCCGCGGCCGCCGCTTTTTCCTTGTATAAATTCACTCTATTTGCCACTTCATCCGTCATCTTCTGTTTAATTTGCATATTTGACAAAAAAATTGTTTCTACTTCAACCAGATAAAAAGTTACTAAAAACGCTACCACACCTGTTGTCCCCAGTGGAAGGCCTTACCGAAGAGGCAGGTCACCCTTGAGTTGCCAAGTGCTATATTTAGGTGTCAAGCCGATATTAACGAAATGAAACCTTTGCATATTCAGTTTTAACATGTATAAAATAACAAAGTAGTGACGTAATGGTGCTTCGAAATGTGCTCCATTGTTATTACATAACTTGCCTTTTCTTGCCGCATAATTAGTCAACCCTGCCACACAATGTACTCCTCCCCTGTCACATATTTCCAGTGTTCTCGATTATAATCTTAGGATGCGTCCTTGCTACGTAGTTTGCTGAAGTAATCTTTTGTACCATCCCTCCTAAGAGCGCTGCGAAGCGGTTCTGATGACATGTTAGCGCAGCCACATGCACATACATACATAAATACATATCTTGAGCAGTAGATATGCCATTAAATGCATTCAAATTAATTGTTACAGATTTTTATTGGAATACGCATTTAAAAAAAAATGTTTTTATTAAAGTGCCCCCAGCGTCTCACGTGCAATGAAATGCGTTCGGCGCAATAAGGGACATGAAAACATCTTCACCATTGGAACTACTTTGAAATACCTTCAGCGCGTAAAGTCCGATGAAACGCCTAGAGTGGGAGAACTGCACTCATACAGCTTCAGCATAAGAAATGTTGTGAAATGCTGTGAACTGAAGAAGGGTTGAAAAATAAATTCATCAATAGTGTGACAACTATTTAGCAAAGGAAGTGCTTTGAAAAAACTTTAACAGCTGTGCCCGGCAATACTTTCACCACAAGCGCTCCGAAGTGTCTTCAGGGCGGGAAGTGCTCAGAAACACATGTAAGAGAAGTGTTCTGAAGCATCTGTAACAGAGAAAGTGCTCTGACATATCAGCAGGAGAAGTGATCTGAAATATCTTCATTACAAGAAGTGCTTTGAAACATATGTAACAGGAAAGGGTCCGTAAAACATCTTTGACCGGAGAAGTGCTGTGAAATATCCGTAAGAGAAGAGTTCTGAAACATTTGGAAAGATGCTCTGAAATATCTTCAAGACAAACGAGCGCGGCAGCCTGCAGAGCTGACCAGACGCTCGTGCGTCATGGCCTTTTGCCTGCGATTACCCACACGGCAGGCATGTGTTTCCAATTATCGTGCCCGCGTCTGGGCACGATAATGGGAAACAGATGTCGGCCGCGCGGGTAACCGCATGAAAAAGGCCATGACGCACGAGCGTCTGGTCAGCTTTTCGAATCCCCTACATAATGCTTCGCCAGAAGCAGCGCTTGCGCGCTACTCTAGGCTCAACCTAAAAAAGGAGTTTGTCCCGCTGGATATCTACAGCTGTCAGCACACCAAGTAGGACTTATTTACCTCTACTGGGAAGTCAGCCTCCAAAACATTGCGGAGTTCCCGCTCTACTGCCGCCCAATAAGACTGTATGACAGGGCAGCCCCAGAGTGTGTGCATGAACCCACACTCTGACCCCACGACATCGCAGACAATCTGGAGATTCTGCCCTTCCCATTTTGTGTAAGTGATCATGGTCATAATAGACCCAATGCAGGATTTTAAGTTGCATGAGCCGCAATCTGGATTTGATAGCCACTTCTCGCGGGTGCATCAGGGCTGCCTCGCAGTCTATATCATCCATCTCCCCACCTCTCTATCCCACCTTTCCCTCAATTTTATTAGTGTGTCGGGCATGTTGTTGTTGAGCGTTTTGTAGGTGAAGGAAACCGTTTTGTCCTCAAGCTCCCCCATAAGTATCCTACCTTCCAGTGGGGCATATTCAAGCAGTTCTAGGACCTCCAGCTGTGGAAATAAAATCTATAATTATGCCCCTTCGCTGCCCTCTGCGCGATCTAATTATGCCCCTTTGCGCGATCCCCTTTGCGCGATTAATAATTGCCCACATTAAAAGCCGACACCATTTTGTTTTTAATTCACCCTTTGGTGTCCCAAGACCCCGAGCACGAGCACGACACCCCTGCACCTGGTTTTCCTCATTTTCACCATCTGTCTCTGTGGTTTCTGCCAAGTCCGGGAAACCAGTACATGAGTTCCTGCTCCCCCGCAGAGATGGTTCATGTTTCTGACATGAAGCACGAGCACAAACCCCCAAATGAGGAAGCCTTCCCCTTCCAACTGTCAGACTATTTCACATCGCAAGTCCCCTCACGAAGCCTAAGACACGCCCCCATTTCTTCACACTCTGCTCCTCTTGCTGAATCTTTGTTCCTCTATCTGCCACGACCTGTTTGTTCCTCTATTTTGCCTCGTGACCAAGACTGTATAAATATTCTGCTGTTGAAAATAAAGACCCCCACTTAAAGAGAGGGACTTGAGAGATTGCTCCTGTGCCCGCTTGGTGCTGGAAGCGCTCCCTTTAACTCGAGTTATTGGTCTTCTCCTCCTTCATTTGAGCACCACGGACTCCTCGCTTTGCATTGACAAGAAATTATGATTTATTAAGCATAGAAATTCAGAAATGAGGTAATAAGTAAATTTAATTTACCACAGTAATTGGCGCCCGAATAGGGACGTTCCCTTTCCCCCACGCGCCGGCGATATTGGACCCGGTACTGTCCCCTCCTGACCGTTGACGGACTTCAAAAGTGCACAACGCGGGAATTCCCGCTAACTCCTCGAGGCGAAGAGGGGACCGACTGCGGCCCAGCATCCACACGAGGCGGTGAGGAAATAGCGGAACGTCCTGAACCAAAGCCCAACCTGCGAAGCAGACGAGTCCGAGGTTCTACAAATCCCACCTTGAAACTGCGCGCCGCGTTTTCCCAAAATCTTCAAGAGGCCTTCCAGTTACTTTTCGGTGAGTACTGCTGAAAAGTATAAAAACGAACCCACAGCTTTTGTGGGGGCGGTAAAGATCACGCGTTTTTGGTTTCTCACCTATCTTTGGTGAGGACTACTAAAACTAGTATAAAAGACGGACTCACTACCTTGTGGGCACGGTAAAGATACATGTTTTTTGTGGGTTTCTCACTTATTTGTGAGGACTACTAAACTAGTATAAAGACGGACTCACCTCTTTCGTGGGTACGGTAAAGATATTTGTTCTGTTTATGTTTTTCTCACTTCTAAAATCTTTGAAAGTCTTGCCATCATGCCTATTTTCTCGAAAATACGTAAGATGGCAACCAAAGAGTATTCTTGAGAAGGAAATTCCCCTTCCTCCTCGGGATACTCCAGGACACTTCATGTATGCAAAACATGGTGTCGGTGCACTTATTTATTGTGATCTATGGGTAGAATATACTAAAGACCTAGAACTCAGATATAGATGGCCTGAAAATGGTAGTTTTGATACAGAGTGTATTATGAAATTAGAGGAACAGTTATGGAAGAAAAAGAGAGTCCGCCAGTCACAGAGTGACTCAGTAGAATTATGGAGAAAAGAAGCCCATAGGAGGCAACAGAAGGAATTGCATAAAGTTGAAAAGGGTAAGAGAATGTCAGAGCAGGCCAAGAAAGAACAGTTACAAGAAATAGGGAAAGAAGTAGTTAGTGAAAGGAATAAAAGGGAACAATCAGCCATTTCTACTGGTTTTTATCCTGTATTGCCATCTGCACCTGAAAACCTTAACATTGCATCAGCACAGCCTACAGCCCCACCACCAGAGGATACTTTTACTAATTTTCTCTTAGATACTCCACCACCCTATGAAGTTCCAGTCATTCAACACCCTCTGCCTCCGCCACCCCTTTCACAACATAACGCACCACCTCTCACTCCAGAAGGGGGTGCCGTAGGTCCAGACCCAGGTAAAACAATTCCCGACTGCCCCTATGACCCGACTCCGAGCAACACAGGGGAGGCGGGCCGAATAAGTAAAATACTTCATGACTCCTGGGAAGAAATAAGACATCTACCAGCAATTGACACGTTTCTTCAAGCGGCCTCTGAGTTTCTTCGTACTGGAGAGAACTCACGAGCCATTAACGCTATGACTACAAGAAGATCACACCCTGTAAAAATGCACATGTATAGGTTCCTCCTTTGCTGTTTCATAAAACACATACAAGCAGAGGAAAGAAATGTACCAGTTTCACTTTTTGACTTATTAGATTCCGCATCCGACCACACTAGTCTAGAACTTATAAATGATGCACTAGACAGGTTCACCCGTAATGTGACCCGTATTCTGCAAAACTTGCAAACAAATGAAGAGAATAAGAAACTTGAGGAGGAAATTACTGAACCTACTGAAAAAGTCCTACCCGTTCGTTCTTCCGCCCCTAATTCACGAACACCCCGCCTACATTCCTCCAAGGTCACTCTGAACGGTCATCTCCAGATGAGTTATTTGAAAATACATCCAATGCATTAGACTACTGGTTAGACCAGGAACCTCCGCTTACACCGGAGGAGGAGGAAATAGCCAGAACTGCGACCCTATGGGTCTCTCAATATAAGATATATGACAATGATCTCATAGCCCAGCTTTTTCTAGCATTACCACGCTCACATCAAAGATTAGCAAGTCTCTACATGGTACAACATCTCATCACACTCAATGACACTCATTTTAAACATGATCCAAGACTCGAAGATTTTCTGTCTGACTGCGCTGATAACATGTTCCTCCACAATAGTTCAGTTTTTCTTAACACATTTATAGATTTTAGACAGAAATACCAGAAAGTGACTGGATATAGATCTCCCCATAATACGTGTGGATCAACTAATAGACTTCCTCAAACATGCCAGTTCCCCATGAGAGAGGTCCACCCCAGAGCTGACACGAATGGCGCGCTACAACGCGTCTTCATTTATGTACCCTTGACAAAACTTGAGTTACTAAGGATGAAAGAGATGGTTCCCTCCCACTCAAAGGATCCTGCTGGATTCTTTAAGGAATTAGGAGATGTATTAATGATGGGAACATATACTCTTTCTGATATCACAGCAATTCTGAAATTATTGTTGCCATCAGGTATATATGACAAACTAAGAGAAAAAGATTGGGAAGTAGCAGGTGAACACATTAAATGGACTGAACTTCAGAATGACGAAAATACTAGAGTAGCAGGTCAAGGTATAGGAGACAAACTAAAAGCACTTCCTGGCACTATTTTAAAGGTGCTACCACAGTTACTAACAGTGAAAAAGGAGGACTGGGATGCCATTTCCTCCTGCAAACAGAAACATGGTGAAGACATAGGAGATTATTACACTAGACTTGAAAAGTGTTTTGCGGTAAATAGCGGCCTTACGCCAACAAGTGAAGCTTACCCGCATCTGTTTGTTTCCAAATTAGTAGATAACGCCTTGCCAGCCATTAAGGACAGAGTACTAAAAGTAGAAAGTACCTGGCAAGCACATACACCTCCACAGGTGTTACAAATGCTACAATATCACCAGAATCGCATTAGGGATGAAGAAGAAAATGATAAGAAACGCATGAAAGACACAAAGATGAAAGCATTAGTAGCCCAAACTGCACCCCAGCGTCAACAGACACCAAGTAGCCAGACAAATATAAAAAGCACTTGTAATTATTGCAAAAGATGGGACACTTCGTTAAAGATTGCCCTGTCTTAAAGCACAATTTGGCTACTGGTAAGACCCAGCCACGCCCATATCAGCCAAAACAGAATGGTTCCCTAGACAGTTCAACACCTTCAGTTCCACTGACAACACAAATGGCCCAAATGAATATTATAGACAGCGCCTACACTGAATATTACCCAGATTTCTCATGATGTTGCCCAGAGAGAGAAGTTGACAAACTGCCCCTAATCCCCATTCCAGTAGATCAGACAGGTCCATTTATAGAGGTCCGACTTCTTGGGGAGGATAGGAAGTTTCTACTAGACACTGGGGCCAGTAAAACAACAATAAGCCATCAAGAGGTCCCAGAGGCTCCTCTCTCGGGTTCAAAAAGTATTTCTCTGGGTTTCTCGGGACAACCTGTGACAAACATCACGTCAAAGCCACTGCCCTTGCAGGTTGGTCCCCTCATGACAACTACAGATCTTATATTGACAAAATCATGTCCAGAAAACTTGCTTGGTATAAAAACATTGAAAGAATTAGGAGCTGTCATTGTTTGCTCACCTACAGATGTCAGACTATTTCTGCGAGATTTCAAGGGCCACTACACAAGTAGAGAATTAGATGAGCGTTTGAAAGATTTGCCACACACCCTGTGGGCCACTGATTCCACCACAGTAGGATGTATGGAAATAACACCTCACAAGGTTACACTGAAAGAGGGAGCCCAACTACCACGCATAAGGCAATACAAAATTCCACCTCAGGCTGAACAAGCATTAATGTTAATTATTCAGGACCTAATACAGTCAGGTGTGATTAAGGAAACAACTTCTAACATTTGCAATTCCCCTGTTTTACCAGTTCATAAAAAGTGGAAACAGGAACACCACCTGTCTACAGACTAGTGGTGGATTTGAGAGAGCTCAATAAATGTGTCGTTCCACAACACCCTGTGGTTCCAGACATCTCCACCCTACTCACAGCCATAGATGCGGAAGCAACGCATTTTCAGTCATTGACTTGAAAACGCATTCTTTAGCATACCTATTCACCCAGACAGTCAATACCTTTTTGGCTTCTCCTTACAAGGACGAAGTTTCCAATTCACAAGAGCTCCTCAAGGTTTCACAGAGAGTCCAAGCGTATATAGCCAAGCATTAAAAAGACAACTAGATACTGTTCAAATGCCCACGGATACAGCCATACTACAATATGTTGATGATATCCTCATTACGGCCAGATCTGACGCAGCATGTGCTGAAGCATCACTACTAGTACTAGAATTCCTAGCTGCAAATGGCCATAAAGTTTCCCTGGTAAGCTCCAATTTTGTTTACAGCAAGTGGCATACTTAGGGCACTTGCTGTCAAAGGAGGGTAGGCAGCTTACACAGGAACGCATCCAACTCATACAACAAATACCACAACCAACAACACAGAAACAAGTTCGAGCCTTTGTTGGTCTCACCTCCTATTGTAGACAGTGGATCCCACAATTTGCACTCATTTCCAAACCGTTAGTGCAGCTGACAACACTCGAAGCTGGCGCTACTCCACAATTACCCTGGACAGATGAACACACGCAAGCCTTTCAGTCTCTTAAAAAAGCTATGTGTCAAGCCCCAGTGCTGGCAACACCTAATTACACCAAAGATTTTACATTATTTGTAACAGAAAACTCAGGTACAGCACTATCAGTTCTGACCCAACTTCAAGCAGACAAACATAAACCATGTGGTTATTTTTCAAGCACATTAGATCCAGTAGCACAAGCATTGCCTGCATGTCTAAAATCAGTAGCAGCTACTGCACAAGCTATTAGACAAAGCGATTCTATTGTATTGGGACATCATCTGATAGTTCAGGTCCCACACGCTGTAGAACTTCTGTTAAACAGAACACAAACACAGCATCTGACAATAGCCAGACTCACCGGATATGAGATGACACTTTTTCAGCCACACATTGAGATTAGACGCTGCAACATTTTAAACCCAGCAACACTGTTGCCACTGACCTCTCCTACTGAAGAAATTCACGATTGTATTGACATAATTGATTTAGTGACCAAACCAAGACCAGATTTACAAGATACTCCCCTTGCTAAGGCAGAAATGATACTCTTTGTTGATGGTTCATGTATGAGACTCCCCACAGGAGAATTAGCAGCAGCCTATGCCGTCACAAATGGTACAGACACTTTAGAAGCACACAAGATAGAGATACTGTCGGCACAGGCAGCAGAACTCATAGCCCTAACACGAGCATGTCACTTAGCAAAAGGAAAGTCAGTTAACATCTACACTGATTCACAATATGCCTTTGGAGTTGTACACAACTTCGGTACATTATGGAAAGAGAGAGGATTTCTCACATCACATGGGTTCAGAATACAGCATGCTACACTCATCACTGCCCTCTTAGAGGCCAGTCAGTTACCAGAGAAAATCGCAGTGCTAAAATGTAAAGCGCACACAAAAGGAACAGATGAAATATCAAAAGGAAATGATTCTGCAGACAGTGCAGCCAAGTTAGCAGCAAACACAGAATTAAGTATACCACACCGCCAATATACAATACGAGACCCCTTTTCTGACATCCAGGATGTCCAAAGTCACGCCACACCACAGGAACTGCTAGAATGGAAGGAAAAAGGAGGGGTCCTTACAGATCAAGGCTGGATGACACCTGAAAGAGCAGTATGGTTTCTACCGGATGCCATGGTACAAGTTATGGTAAACACCATACATGGACCAGCACATCTGGGAGAAAAAGCAATGTTAGACAGCATACAGAATATATGGCACAACAAACATTTGAGAGCTGCAGCCAAACAAAAAGTTAAAACGTGCATGATTTGTAATCAGTTCAACCCAGGAAAAGGCACAAAGGTGGAACAGGGAGGATTCCAACCCCCTGACCATCCATTTGAAGTTCTCCAGATGGACTATATCCAGATGGAGAGATGTAGAAGGTCACAAGTATGTGCTAGTTGTAGTGTGTGCTCTGACCAGATGGACAGAAGCCTATCCCGTCCCAGATTACACTGCAACGACAACTGCTAAACAATTAGTTAGAGAGTTTTTCCAAGGTATGGGTTGCCCCGTGTCATCTACTCAGATAACGGCCAACCTTTTTCCTCTGAACTCATGAAGCAAGTGTCTCTTCTGTTAGGGTACACTTGGAAGTTTCACTGTGTAAGACATTATCATGCAGCAGGTCTAGTAGAAAGGCACAACCAAACTTTGAAGACAAAATTGGCCAAGATATGCACTGACAAAGGCGTGGACTGGATGGTAGCCTTACCGGTTGCCCTCTTCTACATGCGTATGGTAGCCCATTCCAGAACTGGCTTATCTCCATATGAAGTGGTCTTTGGCAGACCACCAAATATGTGGGGTACGCCAAGGCCTAAAAGAATAACTGATGTTGACAGTACTATGCTGACTGACTACCTGGCTTCCTTGATGTCTGCACTCCAATCTTGTCGTTCTCAGGTTGCTGCCACCTTCCCTGACAAAACCAACCCGGAAGAACACGCCATCCGACCCGGGGACTGGGTCCTCGTGAGGAACTTCGACCGGACCAGTCCCCTCCAGCCCAGGTGGAAGAAGCCAAGACTCGTACTACTAACAACACGGACAGCAGTGAAGGTCGAGGGCAGGAAGGGCTGGCTCCACGCAAGCCACTGCCGGAAACATTTTGGACAAAAAGACACTGTTGCTGATGGCCCTGCCAATCCCACTGACATTGTGACTGAACAATCTTTATTGCCTTTGGAACTAACCCCACAACAGGATTACAAATCAAAGTTAAGGTCTGCCATTCGGACTCTGGCTAATTAAGTCCATTGGGCGTCGGTCCAGTGGTGAAGCGGTTGGAGCATGGGAATGGATTTTAACACCTTGACTATGTGGGAGAAAAAAAAAAAATGAACTCTAGAAAAAGACATAATGGTCCTATTATATGTTTGACAGTATTATTTTTCCTCATGGCAGTTATGACGTGTCTTGGTTGGATTCTCCACACTGTTTTTCCCCCAACACAACACACCTCTCATACACCCAACAGCACTCAGCAACACACCTATCACGACCTACCCCCTCATGAACAAGCCCATAGACTAGCCTTGCGAAACAATACCTTCATACAGATGCTACACCACACTCAGCAAGCCAGTAATAGCACCAATTGTTGGATATGTGGCCGCATCCCACCTCATCAGAAAAAGGGAGGGATGCCTCTTTTTCTTTCCCATTCTCTTATAATGGAACTTGTGAAGCCTGGTTCGCCCTAATAACAGCTGACGCTACTACCCCCACCTCCTGCCCTGACGGAAATAATTCATGCAAGAATGGGTGGCCTTGGGGAGATTTAAACAAGGTACTCAATACTGCCTGTTCCCTAATAAGGAGGGAGATCCTCAGGCGACCGGTACAGTCCTAGAAAGTGAAGAATACAAGCAAGGGAACATGACCATGTCCTACAAGATGTTAAATACCAAACCTAAAAAGAATGCTGGTTCCCCTTCCATCTCGGTCTCACCAGTAAAAGGACACCTGTGCATCCAGAAAAATGGCTCTGTTCCATTAGGACACAGTGACTGTCATACCACTATAAGTTTTGAAGACAGAGGAAAGTCCTCATTTCTAGCATCTCGCCATACTTATTTCATCTGTGGCCAAACGGCCTATGTGCAGCTGCCCTTGAACTGGGGGAACTTGCTATATAGCATTCCTGTTACCCCCTGTCTTTGTGGCCCCATCCACTTACCACAGAGACCTCCTAGTGCCCCATGTCAGACATAAAAGAACGATCGATACCTCCTTGGTTGACCAAACGGAAACCTCATGGGAACAGTATACAGATATTAACAAAGGGTTCTTCTTCTTTGTTGGCCCTGTACAGAACAGCAAGCTTATACGCAGGTTGACAAGGACCTTAGAGGCTGTAGTAAACCAGACGGCGTCTGCCCTGGGGAGCTTAACCCAGGAGCAGTCTGCCATACGATTGGTTACTCTCCAAAATCGCCTTGTCCTTGACATCATCTTGGCTGACAGAGGCGGAGCCTGTAAAATTATAGGCTCTAGCTGCTGTATATTTATTCCTGATAATTCCCCATCTGTATACACGGCCATAACAAAATTACACAAGATAGCCGTAAGTTTACATCAAGAACCTGGCACTTGGACGTGGTCTGACTGGTTCTGGAAGATAATATCGTCCTGGGGATGGCAACTGCTGTCAGCAGCAGGTATAATATTCCTGATAATAACTGGATGCTGCCTTTGCATCCAATGTGAGTCCTGCCCTATGCGGTCTATGCGCTGCAAAATGCATTCCTAAACCACTTGTCCAGCAGAGAGAAAGGGAAAGAATCATGTTACAAGAATGTATAAATGATCTCATGCAAATTGAGATATAATGTAGGTACACTCTGGGGCAAGGAGGGACTGTGGAAATAAAATCTATAATTATGCCCCTTCGCTGCCCTCTGCGCGATCTAATTATGCCCCTTTGCGCGATCCCCTTTGCGCGATTAATAATTGCCCACATTAAAAGCCGACACCATTTTGTTTTTAATTCACCCTTTGGTGTCCCAAGACCCCGAGCACGAGCACGACACCCCTGCACCTGGTTTTCCTCATTTTCACCATCTGTCTCTGTGGTTTCTGCCAAGTCCGGGAAACCAGTACATGAGTTCCTGCTCCCCGCAGAGATGGTTCATGTTTCTGACATGAAGCACGAGCACAAACCCCCAAATGAGGAAGCCTTCCCCTTCCAACTGTCAGACTATTTCACATCGCAAGTCCCCTCACGAAGCCTAAGACACGCCCCATTTCTTCACACTCTGCTCCTCTTGCTGAATCTTTGTTCCTCTATCTGCCACGACCTGTTTGTTCCTCTATTTTGCCTCGTGACCAAGACTGTATAAATATTCTGCTGTTGAAAATAAAGACCCCCACTTAAAGAGAGGGACTTGAGAGATTGCTCCTGTGCCCGCTTGGTGCTGGAAGCGCTCCCTTTAACTCGAGTTATTGGTCTTCTCCTCCTTCATTTGAGCACCACGGACTCCTCGCTTTGCATTGACAAGAAATTATGATTTATTAAGCATAGAAATTCAGAAATGAGGTAATAAGTAAATTTAATTTACCACACAGCCCTCAGCCCGCCATGCGTGTCGGAGTTGTGCATATTTTAAACATTGATTGCCCTGTAGCTGGCAGTCCCTCTGAAGGGATTGAACGGGAATAAGGTCACCATCTTCTAGGAGGACACCAATCTTGGAAATTCCTATCATATCCCAGGCTCCAAAGTCCCTGAGTTTCCTCAGCTCTCTGAACATTGCTTACACTCAAAGTGGTGTTTCCCGGGTCACTTTATTCATCCACCCAATCCATCTAGTGGCTTTGGTCCAGGCCACCAATGCCACTGGAGTTGCCAGTAACAGTTGTCCAATACCTTCCCCCCCCTAGAGGTAGTGTAGATAGGGCCAGTCAAAAACGAAGACCTCTCTAAGCTATATGTGGGATGGCCACGAGATGCAAACACCCAGTCATTTATAACAACTAAATGGGAAGCCCAATAATATGCTCGCATATCAGGGAGAGCTATACCACCATTGTACGAGTTATGATGCGGAGTCCTGAGTGCTATCCTAGGGTGCCCGTTATTCCATATCAACTTTCCGATTTCCCAATCAATTCTAGTGAACAGTTCATCTGGGATTCCTCAATAAGTGATCTGGAGGACACATAGAAGTTTCGGCAAAGTGATCATCTTAAATATGGCTGCTTTGCCCAGAATTGTCAAAGGAACCGCATGCCAGCGCTTTGCTTCCCCACAAAAGTTTGCCACCACCTGCCCCAGATTACTGTCAAGGCACCTCTCCTGGCGGGGTGCCATATACATTCCGAGATATTGAAGCCCCTCTGCATCTGTTTGTATCCTCCCAGGCAGGGTAGACGGGTCAAGGGCATCACATGTATAACACAGCACAGATTTATCTCAGTTTATACACCTCGAAGACCTAAAAAACAACCGGGATTGTTGTAGCCAGTTGAGTTATGTATAAAAGGATATCATTTGCGTAAAGTGAAATCTTTTCTTCTTCTGTGGTGGGCTCAGAGACTCTGGACCCCCGGATTTCAGGGTGGCTGCGGACCAGACAGGATAAGGGCTCTATGGTGAAGGAGTGAGGACAACGGACAACCTTGTCTGGTCCCTCTCTCTACTGGAAACTCAGAACAGAGGATACCATTGACCAGCACTACTGCTGTAGGGGCCTGGTATAGCAGTGTTATCCGTTCTATAAATTTAGGGCCAAAGCCAAATTTCTTCAACGTTTGGTACAGGAAGGGCCAGTGTATGCCATCACAAGCTTTTTCAGCATTCAGGGAGAGAAACCCACGAGGGTCTCGCCTGGGGTGGACCTCAGCCATCCAATTGTGAAGCCTATGTAAATTAATTGTGGTGGATCTACCCGGCATGAAGCCTGACTGATCCCTATGTATTAAAGGAACTAACTTTAAGGAGTGGCCAATATTTTGGTCTCGACATTTAACAGCGAAATTAGATGATACGACTCACAGCTTGTCACTGGCTTGCCTTTCTTATGGATCACCACGATTGTGGCATGTTGCAGGTCGGATGGCAGTGCTCCCAGGTTCCGAGCCTCAAGGAACAACTTTAGGAGATAAGGCCAAAGGATCCTGGTGTATCTTTTAACTAATTCAGCCGGAATGCCATTAGGCCCGGGGCGGGGCGGGGGGGGGGGGAGGAGGGGGGGTTGTTCCCGTCCTTAACTTCACAATGGCCGCCTGTTTCTCTGGGAGTGTGATGTCCTCATCAAGGGCCGCTCAACCCTCTACTAAGAGCACAGGGGTGACAATTGCGTCAAGGTACGCTCCATTCTGCTGGGGCGTCCGACAGTGGACCCACCTTATAGAAGGACTCGAAATACCTTGCAAACTCCTCTGCTATACCCCTATTGGTTGTACACGACTCTCCATAACAATTTACAATACACCTCACCCAGCGGGCCTCTGCCTCTCTCTTACTCAACCATGCCAGTAGCTTGCCTGCCTTATCCCCAGTTTCATAGAGGCTGCGCTGTGTGGCCAGCATACGACTCCCAGCCACCTTTTGTGCCAGATTGCGATACTCTGTACGCAGCACCGCAATTCTCCTAAGAATCTGTGGGTCTGTCAGAGCCCCAGGAGTCCTCTCCAAGTGCGTAAGTGTGTCAGTTTATGCTCAATATCCTCTAGGTCCCTCGTTGCCCTCCTCCTCTTAAGCGCAATTACATTTTGTGCAGTGACTCGAAGGAACTCTTTGTATGCCTCCCAGAGAACTATGGCCGAGTCCACCGACCCCTTGTGTTCATTAAAGTATAACTTAGTATCTACCGACGGCTCTCTTGACACTTCCGCGTCTCTCAAGTCCCAGGCAATCAACTTCCAGCCCACACCCGATGATCTAGGCCTTCCTCCCAGGGCAATTCAGAGAGGTGAGTGACAGACCCCTCGCCAAGTAGTCAGCCTTTTCAATCCTACCAACCTCTCCATCCTTGGCAAAAGCATAATCTAACCTCGAGAAGACCATGTACGTCCCAGAAAAGTATAAGTAACCACTGACCTTTGGGTGGTGACGGCACTAAAGGTCTGAGAGACCCAGCGTGGCCGTGAAGCGAGCCAGTGGCGTTTCTCTAATGGTACCCATATTTAGACCTGTGCGGTCCAACTCAGAGGCCATGACATCGTTGAAGCCCCCCCTCCCCATATGATATGTAGGGATGAGTCAGTTCCCAGGAGTATGGCCACTACTTTTTCCAATGTTGGCTGTTGCAGCCGAGGGAGGGGTACATAAAAACTTATGAGGGTGACATCAGTCCTACCCCACAGTCCCTGAACACCAGCGTACGTTCCGTTTTGATCTATCTAGGTCCTCAGCACCTGGAAAGGTGGATTCTTCCTTATCAGTATGGCCACCCCCGAGAAACCGAGGTGAACCCCGCATGTGCCAAGGTAGTTTAAGCTCCTCAACCCAGGAAGTGTCACTGAGTCCACAGCAAGTGGGTCTCCTGGAGGAAAACTATTTGGGTTTCAGGCACCTACTAAACCTCGCGACCAAGCCTCTGAATTTGTTGCCGTGCCAATTGACATTCCAGGTCAATATAGACTGCCAAGAGGCCTCTGAAACGGTAACTTTTGTCATTACTACATTGCGTAACCGTAGCTGAGGCCTGTCTAGATGGCTGATCTGTACCCGCATCTGTATCCCCTCCTCAAGATCTGTTAAACAATCACATATTAAGAACACCCAACTAAAGCCTCCTCACTCTACCCCCTCCACACCCCACCACCCCGCAATCATAAAACCACATGCCAAAGAGACAACCACTACGCAGGCTAGGCCTGAGAGGTCGGTAGCCCACCCTACCCTTCCAAACCCAACAATCAACCCAAAATAGCAACTAAGGGTGTAAATCCCCTAAATCTCCCCCACACCTTAAAACATAGTGGGATGCACAGTGCAGGAATGAAAAACACCTGATAAAGAGTCATCTTCAGTCTCCAAACGCTCCGCCTCTGGGAGCCCTCCCAGAAATTTCAATTGTCTCAAGAATTTGATGAGTCTCCTTTCCCAGAGTTTCAGGATTCACTAAGTTTCCATCTGTGCACTGGCCCTGTCTCCAATCCAGCTCGTGCTGTGCGTCGGCTGTTCCGTCATCATGCAGCTGGATTCTGCGCGACTAATGCGGATTCCCACATCCGAATCTGAATAAGCCTCACCTCTGGAAGGAGTATCTCTCAGCTGGGGTGTGCCTCTCCTCCCCAGGCCCCTTGCCCCGGGGACTCCTCCTCTTTACGGTATTCGAGGTTTTGGGGCGGGCCCCCAGACCCGGCCGGGGAGCTGTCTCTCGGGTGCCCTTTGCGCAGTTCGCAGCAAAGGTCGTTCCTATAACCACTGCCAGGCCTCCTCCGGGGTCACAAAGATGTAGGCCTTATCCTGATAGAGCACTTTCAGCTTTGCCATAGACAGTAGCATATATTTCAACTGCAAGGCGAAGAGCTTTGCTTTTTTGCATCGTAGGTCCTCCATTGTTCCTGCATTTGCCTGGAATAATCCGGAAAGATCATGATGGTGGAGGCTTCGTACTTTATGATCTCTATTGTCTGGCCTCTCTAAGAATCATATCACGGTCTTGAAAATTTAGAAAGCAGGCTATGACCGCCCATGTAGGCACGCCAGGGGAATGGGGAGGGAGGTAGGGGGCTGCCGCCCAGTGCTCTGTTTGCTCTTTCTATAACAAAGCAGGTGGAGAATGTTTCAGCTGGGAAGGTGGCACGGAGCCAGCTGTCCTAAAATGCTTGTACAGTTTTTTCTAAATTAAAAGATGTTTGAACTTGTAAACAGGACAAGAAGCAATCTAAAATTCACTGCAAGTTTCTCGTGCTATGCAATGAGGATTTTAAAAAGAACTGTATGAGGCCTGTTTACTATTACTGACGACAATGATCCACCACTAGAGACTGCAGACACAGGCACTCTCATTGCATATGCAAAACGAAATTAAAAAAGAGTACCTGCAGGCCAGTGAAAGGACACTGGCTACCGGAAGCTGAACTTGGTCCAAGCTCCAAAGAATGGACGAAGAATCAAAGAATCCGAAGACTAGGAGGAAGCCGAGGACAGGAGGAGTTGCTGACCAATAGAGTGCAAGGAAACAAGGCTCATGTGGTAGCCAGTCAATGGTAAGGAAAGAGGTGCTAACCAAAGGAAGCAAGGAAATGAGACCCATGTGGGAGCCAGCCAATGGTAAGTAAAATGTGACGTGGGAGCCATCCAATGGTAAGTAGAGGTAAGTAATGGGTGGGCTCTAAGCCCTTTTTAAGATTTTCTTTTAAAAAATACATTAGCTTGTGCATGCGCTGTGCAGGCAAAACCTAAAAATGGCTTGCGTTACAGGAAAAAAGGCAATTTTCATCCAGGATAAGTGTTCCTCTGAACAAATGCACATGCTTAAGCTCATTAACATTTGTGGACAGCTCTGACCCATAGGTATACAAAATGCAGGGGCAGAAGGGTTAACTATGGCAGAAGCAAAAGAATAGCAATCAACAGATTAAGAGTTTTCTTGAACTCTGTAAATAGTTGCAGTGGTAACACATTAAGAGAGTTTTTTTTGTATGAGGCTTTTTAGCGGCCTCACAACAGTCTTAGCACACGAGTTTTATACTTCTTGCAGTCTTCCATTGCTTTTTTATGAACACTGGCCATTAATACATATGGTAGTAGAGTGAGGGGCAATGAATCCTTGAAACCTCTGAAACTTGCAGAGAATCGGTTCCTTCATCTCGTTCTATGGGTTTCTCATTTATGCTCATTTTACAATAAGCTTGAAAAAAGAATGAGCCTGTACCTTGCGTTCTTTGTTTAGTATACAATTTCACTAAATAGTCAAACCCATCGATTTCAGTTTGAGCAGGTATTTTATTTTAACCTTTTTATTTTCACTAGATTCTTATTTTTTGCAGCTTTTTTTATCTAAAAAGACAAAGATAAGAATCCCTAGTGATTGAGATTAAATGTCCTTTGGTGAAGCGTATACCTTAAGGTGAAGATTAGTAAGAATTCTCAGAAACTACCATTGCTGTCAAAATTCAAAAGCCCTGATGAGATTCCTGGTATTCAATTCCCAGGACTCGAAACGCGTCGGCACATGGCACAGGCACACGGCATATAAAAATACAGAGGAATAATGATGAAAATTTAATCTGAGAAGATTTCTAAAATAATAGTTTCCCCTGTATTGATTTGGGATACTGAATATAGATGTTTTAAGAGTTTTAGGATTAAAATTGAGAATAACAATTGTGATATATGTATTGGATGTGATATATGTATTAGATTTTCTTTTTTGTAAAAGTCACACACTGATTTATGTAAATATATGTTGTATAGCACATTTATGTCTAGAATTTTTGATATGACCAGACACATGTTTTTTCTGATCAAAAAAGCAGCAAAAAATAAGAATCTAGTGAAAATAAAAAGGTTAAAATAAAATACCTGCTCAAACTGAAATCGATGGGTTTGACTATTTAGTGAAATTGTATACTAAACAAAGAACGCAAGGTACAGGCTCATTCTTTTTTCAAGTATATATAAACGGCCCTGCCTGTGCCTTGCTCTATGGGCCTAACTCCCTTTTTTTCTCATTTTACAATAAGAACATGCGATAACATACACCACACAGACACTGCTCGCAGATTTCCATTTGTTGTATTTGTTTTTTACTGTTTTTGTATACCAAAGACAATTCACCAAAGATTATTGCCAAAGGTTCGAGAAGTCTCGATTAAGACAATAACATCCTTGGGCTCAGGTTTTGTAGTGGATTATTTTTCCAGTTTTGGGGAGTAAACTTATTTTAAGGCACGTCTGAAAATTTTCGATACAAATATTTTTTCTTAAGATACACTTTAGAGAATCTAAATAAATATCAGAACTAACAGTGCAAGCATATTTGTATCTCATATTCTGTCTAGGGATGAGAAATATTTTTTGACAGTGAACAATTTCACTGTGCCCCAGATTTCAACCTATCTTTGCTTTGAAGTATTATCCTTGGCCTCTAGTCGAATGAGATTTTTTTTAACTGTGGAAAAACGTCAGAGCACTGTCAATGTGCCACTGTTCCAATATAAACAGCAATGCATTTTATGTTTCTTGTATGCTAAACTGCGAGCTAGATTTACTTAATTAGTATTAAATACTGCAGGTTTTCATCATTGTAAAAATATTCTAATAAGTATTAATGCGTAAGAATCCTTTAAGTAATTGGGTGCTAAGGACGTGCTGGGTGTGTCCAGCAAGTCCTAGCACCGCGCCCACAGGGGAAGTGTTGGCCTCATGCCCCATCAGGCTTCTGCTTCCGCTGCCACCCCTGACTCCTCCCCTGGCGATGTGAAAACATCAGTATGCGCACAGTGCGCCGTCATCAAAAGCCACCAGGGAAGCGCTGGAAGCCATTTGCTTCCAGCGCATCCAGGAGACAGGTACGTTTTGGGTTCCAGGAGGGATCTGGAGGGCAGAGAGACACTTTTCTTGCGGGGGGGGGGCTCTGGTAAGGGTTTTTCCTTTACCCTGGTGTCTCTTTGTAGTGCATTCCTGCTGTGGGCTCGCGGATGGGACTGCGATCAAGCAGCAGGAATGCACCCACTGGAAACCTGGGATGGTTTTTTTTTGCGGAGAGCGACCCAAGAGGGGCGGAAAACCACTAGATACCAAGGATTTTATTCACATATGTTTATGTATGTTGGGGAGTGGGCCCTTGGGCAAGGGTCATGCCCCATTTTTTGGGACCTGTATTGGCTGCTTTCCGTGCCCTTCCCCGGGGGCAGATCGGACCGTTTTGAGGCCTATCTGCCCTCAGGAGGGCAGACAACCACTAGACATCGGGGATTTTATTTTTATATATGTTGGTTGAGCAACCCCTTGGACAGTATTGCCTTTGTTTTCTGCTCTCCCTGGGGGTGATCAGGCTTTTCCTAGGCCAGTTTATCCGACGGGTGGGGGGCAGAAAACCACTAGACACCAAGAAATAAGTTTCAGTGTGTGTATGTGTGAACTGGCGTTTGGCTGGCGATATGTGTGTACTGGCTTTTGGCTGGCGGTGTGCGTGGACTGGCATGTGGCTGACATTTGGCTGATGGTGTGTGTGGACTGGCTTCTGGCTCTCAATGTGTGTGGCTGGTGTTTGGATGGTGTGTGTGTGAACTGGTATTTCATTTGTGTTTTGCTGGTGGTTGGGGTAACGGTCACTCCCCTCAGGGGTGCAAATTTCTTGCCTTTGCTTTGTGCCCCCTTTGGGGGCAGATCAGACGTTTGTGATGCTGATCTGCCCCCAGGGGCAGACTTCATAGTTTTTTATAATGTTAACGGTTTTATTTCTTGTCACCATTTGCATTTGTGATCTTAATGTTTTATTTCTCCTTTTATTGTAATGCAAAGCTTTTGATTTCCTTGCAGGCGACTCCTGCTCGTGGTTTCGGCACTGGTAGATCTGCAGTTTGTGTAGTTGCATGTGTTTGGTATCTTTTTTGTAATGTTTACTTCAATGTCACTGCCCTGCTTGAATGTTTTTTTTAAAGGGTTGTAATAATTGTAGCATATTTAGCTTATGATTTATGTTTTTCAAACTCATGTTTGGATTTGTGCAAGATCTGTATTTTGTTATCGTTTGTGTAATTTGTTTTTGCTTTTCCTTTCTAGTGGGATATCTTTGATGCTTGCTGTATCTGTGCAGAGTAGGTGCAGTTGATCCTCAGTCTATCTGTCTGTGGCAAGTGAGAGGCATTTTTTAGAGTATTAAATTCACTGTGTAGATTGTATTCATCGTTTTTCAAGATTATATGTCAATAGTTATATTTATTGTTTGATACAGCTGAGTTTGTTGAGTTATAATTTGACACATCGTTGTTTATTGTTGTCTTGCTTGTTGTTCTAGTTTCATTAGTAAGCATTATGGCTGCCCACTAGCTGACTGCCCAGTAGGATGGAGGTTTGCTTTTTGAATCTGCTTCTGAACATGGCTCTAGACGGACTCTGCATCTGAGGCAGAGGACCAAGTCCCAGATTCTTGCAGTTCATTTTCTGTTCGAGAGGAATCATCTGATGATGAATCCACCATTAGTGCTGATGAAGTGCCTCTTTTAGAGGAGGACAGTGATAGGCTGGTAATGCAGCAAGAGCAAGCTGGGCTGCAGCCAGGGGCCGGAAGGCTTCCCATTGGAAGTGCTTAACCCTGGGTTGCCCCTAACATTGTGCAACCTGTTTTGCCTGCCTTTAGTGGTGTTTTAGGGTGTAGAATCAATACTGAGAACTTTTTGTCTATCGATTTCTTCCAAATGTTTATTGATGGTGTGTTTTTGGATGATATTGATGAGCAGACTAATTTGGATGCATAACAGTTTTTGACAACAGTGCCACACTTAAGGCCTACTCCAGAGCTACCCGGTAGACTCCCACAAATCTCCATTAGACTAAGCAGTTCTGGGGTTTAATTTTCCTGATGGGATTGATAAGGAACCCATCACTGTCTGTAAACTGATCTACTAGTCCCTTGATGGCAACTGCTACATTTCCAGCAACTATGAGTAAAGATTAGTATTTGCTTCTGCAGCGAATGCTGCATTTTGTGGATAATGCTTCAGCATTGCAACAAGATTACCCTGATATTGGCCATCTATTCAAGATTCGTCCTGTCATTGACCTTTTAGTAGATCGTTTCTCAGAGATCTATGTTCCAGAGTAAAAGATATCTGTGGATGAGTCTCTGGTTTTGTTCAAGAACTGTATGGTTTTCATACAATACATTCCCAGCAAGAGAGCACGTTATGGTATTAAGCTATATATGCTTTGTGAAAGTGCCACTGGAAATCGTTATAATTTAAGGGTGTACATTGGTAGGGATTCTTCAATTGATACCCCCCACCCCCCCGGTTGTCCTTACACTTCTGGAGTGGGTGAGAATATTGTGTGAGAACTTGCCACAGCACTTTTTCACACAGGACACCATTTATACGTGAAGGATTTCTACACAGGTGTAAAAGAGCTTGTGTGTGAAAACGTGAAAGGGAACAGAGCAGTGTTTTGCATAGTAATTAACCTCTTGCTGTGAAATTTTCAGACAGAAGAGATGTCCACATGCTCACAACTATTCCTGATGAAAGTATTGCACCTATAACAATTTGGGGTCCGGTTGCAGAAGTGTGCAAACCAGTGTGCATTCTAGACTACAACAAGCACATGGAGCTAGAGTAGATCAAAGGTTGAAGCCTTACAATGCTGCACAAAAGTCCTATATCTAGTACAAGAAATTGGCTGTTCATCTATTTCATTTAGAATCCTTCGATGCTTCTTTTTAAAGATCGTTCTCCAGAATCCAAGATGAATTTTGTACAGCTTCAGCAGTCTGTAATAGGCAGCCTTGTTGCAGTTGAGCAGGCAAATGTTCCTAGAGTTGGAGTGGTGGAGGATGTGGTTAGATGGAAAGATCGCCACTTTCCTGCATACCTTCCTCCAACACCCAAAAAAGACTTTCCTTGTCGGAGATGTAGAGTCTGTGTCTGAAGAGGAGTACGAAAGGTGAGTCATATGCCTCGAGTGTCCTAATCCTAGCCTATGTGTGCCCACATGTTTTAAATTGAACCATACACAACTCAAGTATTGGAAGCAACCATGACAATAAAATGGAAATGACTGTGATCTGTATTGCTATATACTTTCTGTTTAGATACCTGGTTGGCAGTAGTTTGATGTGCTTAGTTACAATTGTTGTGTATGCAGTCATAGTTAGTTTTTCCTATTCTACAAGTAGGTTGGTTCTTTCTAATTGAAAACAATGTGCTGTTTTTAGTTGGATGTTCTATTTTTTCTGTCTGTGCTTTGTGTGTGTAATCTGTTAATTTTGGGAGTGTTTTAGAAATGAAAGTGGTGTGGAGCTTCATGGTGATGTCTGAGTGGGGTGTGGCTGGCATCTGGCTGGCAGTGTGTGTGGACAGGCTGCCAGTGTGTGTGGACAGGCTGCCAGAGTGTGTAGTGACCAGCAGCAAGTCACTACACACACCAACACTGAAACACCAGTCCACACATTTCGGCAGCTGCCAGGTGGTGTGATTGCTGTGCCTGAACTGGCATCTGGCTAGAAGTGTGTGTGTGAACTGGCGTTTGGCTGGCGCTGTGTCTACTGACTTGCTGCTGGTCACTAAACACACAGTGGCAGGCAAATGCCAGTCCACACACTCTGCCAGCAGCCAGGTGGCGTTATTGCTTTGTCAGCCCGGTTGGCGTATGAAAGTGATGAGCCCTTGAATGGTGCCGTTTGTTGATGTGTGTTGTAATGTGCGGTCCCTGCGGCTGGCGGTGTGAATGGTTTGTGTGTGTGATGCATAAAAGGTGTGTGAATGGTCTGGAAAGCAGTTTGTGCCTTGTCGTGGCTTTACAGCTCACGAGTTGTGAGCCACTGGTTCAGTCTTACTAACTTTAAATTTCCTTATTAAAAGTGATTTCTACATTTTCATGAAGTCTTTTGTCAATAAAATTTACATTTTGGACTTTTCACTCACCCTCTTGCCAAATCCAACCAGTATGTGTGGGCACTTGAGTAGTAGATGGTGGTGCAGTAATATTTTTCTTTTTTATCTTTCTCTGCCATGGTGTACATTGTCTCTAGGAAAAATCTACCAACCACAGATATTTTCAGAAACCAGACACCAGGGGGACTTCCAAGGTGGTGTGTCACACGTGGATCCCACAAGGTTTTCTTACCCAGAATCTCTTGCAATCCTCAAACATAGACTAAATACACAAAGTTTTACATATTTCTCTAAGTACTGGAATCTGTGGGGAGCGGCAAATTTTCTGCCACCCAGAGTTCCTACATTTCTCCCAATACAAATGGTACTCCACCTGTGTGGGTGGGCCTAGCGCCCACCAAAGGGCAGGGTCCAAGACGCAATGTGGCAACATCAATAAAAGGTGTAGCTGCAATTTTTGGGCCTGGGCTCGGCGGCCACACAGGGAAACTTAGCAAACACAGGCATTTCTGAAAACAAGACACCCAAGGGAGTTCAGGGTAGTGTTGCCTCTCGTGGTTCCTACTAAATGTTTTTTTGTTTTTTTTACCTACAATGCCCTTGCAAACCCCACAATTTGCCTAAAGCACAAGTTACTAACTTGTGTAACGATATATCTGTAAGAGACAGTAGTTAGTGACAGATTCCTCACCTTAGAATATCCCCAGGCGTCAGGCTGGATCCGGAAAGTTTTTGCGTAGCAGTACCCTTGCGCGTCGGTAGGCGGCGTCGTGCGGCTCCGCGTCCGTCGTCGGGATCGCCGGGATGACGTCGCGGGCAGTACTTAGACGCCGCCCCTGCGCGCTGACGTCAGTTCTGTACACGACTTTCCGCGCCAGGAACGCAGAGCCATGCAAGAAGCTGACATAGGTGTCTGAAAAATACTAGGGCCCTGAAAGGGATGTCCATAACCCTAGAAATCAGTTCGCAGAACGGGGAGGATGGGTGGGGCGGTAAGGAATCTGTCACTAACTACTGTCTCTTACAGATATATCGTTACACAAGTTAGTAACTTGTGCATCTGAAAGAGACACGTTAGTGACAGATTCCTCACCTTAGAATAGATACCCCAGCAATACCAACCCCGGTGGTGGGTCTGCGAACAGATTCAGACAAGGAAGTCCCGGAGGACAGAACGGCCAAAGAAGCCGTCCCTCCGGACCTGGCTGTCAAGGCAGTAATGTTTGGTAAACGTGTGCAGCGAGGCCCATGTAGCTGCCTGACATATATCCTGTAACGGAACACTGCGGCCTAAAGCCGTGGTAGCAGCCGTTGCCCTGGTGGAATGGGCACGCAGCCCAACAGGAGGCTCCTTCTTAGCCAAAGAATAGTAGGCTTTGATACACAAGGTGACCCAGCGGGAGATGGTCCTTTTGTGTACCGCCCGACCTTTTTTGGCGCCCACGTAGCCAACAAAGAGCTGGTCATCCACCCGGAACTGTTGTGTGCGGTTGATGTAAAAGGAAAGCGCACGTTTTGGGTCCAGACGGTGGAGCCTCTCTTCCTCTCTGGAAGGATGCGGAGGCGGAAAGAAGGTGGGCAAAGTGATGGTCTCCCAATGTGGAAGGCAGTAACCACCTTTGGCAAGTAGGACAGACGCGTCCTAAGAACAACCTTGTCTGGATGAACAGACAGAAAGGGGGGTTTGCATGAAAG
The DNA here is from genome assembly GCA_963921515.1 of Calotriton arnoldi. NCBI lineage: Eukaryota > Metazoa > Chordata > Amphibia > Caudata > Salamandridae > Calotriton > Calotriton arnoldi. The sequence continues at coordinate 1,297,884 of CAWUFW010000699.1, forward strand.
AGCCTGGAGCTCACTCACCCGCCGAGCGGAGGTGATGGCCACCAGAAAGGCTGTCTTCAGAGTAAGAAGACGAAGAGGACAGTTATGCAGAGGCTCAAAGGGAGCGCACATTAAGAAAGTAAGAACCAAGTTCAAGTCCCACTGAGGCATTACAAACGGAACAGGAGGGAAGAGGTGTGTAATGCCTTTAAGAAACCTGTTAACAACAGGGGACTTAAAAAGAGAGGGCTGATCAGGAAGCCTGAGAAAGGCCGAGATTGCACAAAGATAGCCCTTGATGGTACCCAGGGCAGAACCCTGTTGGGCCAGAGAAAGAAGGAACAGAAGAACCTCAGAAAGAGGGGCAGAAAGGGGATTCACAGCCTTTGCTGTGCACCATGCCACAAACTTGTTCCACCTGCAGGCGTATACCACCTTAGTGGAGGGACGCCTGGCTGCCAGAATCACATCACAAACTTCGGGAGGCAAGTCGAAAGGAATCAACTGCCGCCGCTCAATCTCCACGCAAGCAGGTGTAGACTGGACAGGTTCGGGTGAAGGACCGTCCCCTGCTGCTGCGACAGAAGATCCTTCCGAAGAGGCAGACAGATCGGGGGATCGACGCTCATACTGAGTAGCTCGGGATACCAAACTCTTCGAGCCCAGTCCGGAGCCACAAGAATGACTTGGGCCCGGTCGCGCCGAATCTTCTACCACACTCTGGGTAGAAGTGGTATAGGCGGAAAGGCGTACAACAGACCGCAACTCCACTCGCGACGAAAAGCGTCGCCGAGAGAGTGCCGCCTTGGAAATTACAACGCGCAGAACTGCTGACATTGCACGTTCTCTTTGGTGGCGAACAGATCTAACCAAGGTTCTCCCCACTGCTGAAAGAGACCTTGCGCCACCTCCGAGTGAAGACGCCATTCGTGATCCATCATGCACCTGCGGCGGAGTTCGTCCGCCCTGGTGTTCAGGGAACCTGCCAGGTGTTGAACCATCAGGAATATGCCCTGATGTTCCAGCCATGTCCAGAGGCGCAGAGCCTCCTGACATAGGGTCCACGACCCCACCCCGCCCTGTTTGTTGCAGTACCACATGGCGGTGGTGTTGTCTGTGAACACCTGCACTACCTTCCCTTTGACAGAGGGAAGGAATGCCTTGAGTGCAAGTCGGATCGCCCGGAATTCCAGAATGTTGATATGGAGCCGGGACTCCGCCGGAGACCAGAGGCCTCTGATCTCCGCCTCTCCCATGTGACCGCCCCATCCCAGAAGGGACGCGTCCGTCACAACTGTGTGCTCTGGCTGGGGAAGGGAGAGGGATCTGCCCATGACCCATTGCCGGTTCGAGAGCCACCACTGCAACTGTTTTGCAGTCCCCTCCGAGATCTGGACGTGATCGGACAGGTTGCCCTGGTGCTGTGCCCACTGGAACTTCAGGTCCCACTGCAGATCCCGCATATGCCATCTGGCATGATCGACCAGCAGGATGCAGGAGGCCATGAGGCCCAGCAGCCTCAGGGTCATCCGTACCGAAACCCAGGATAGAGGCCGAAAGATCGGAATCATAGCCTGAATATCCCGGACTCGCCGTTCGGGAGGATAGACCCGAAACTGCGTCGTGTCCAGAACTGCTCCGATGAAAAGGAGCTGTGGAGAAGGAGTCAGGTGCGACTTCGGCACGTTGATGGAGAACCCCAGCGAGTGCAGGAGTTCGGCCGTAGTCTGGAGGTGGGAGACGACTGCCTGGGACGAGCACGCCTTCAGCAGCCAGTCGTCGAGGTAGGGGAAGACTGGAACCCCTGCCCGGCGCAGATGAGCTGCGACCACCGCCATCACTTTCGTGAACACCCGAGGGGCGCTGGTAAGACCGAAAGGGAGCACGGTCAACTGAAAATGCTCGAGGCCTACCGTGAACCGCAGGTAACGCCGGTGGGCCGGCAGGACGGGGATGTGGAAATATGCGTCCTGCAATTCCAACGCTACCATCCAGTCTCCAGGGTCGAGGGCAGTCAAGACCTGAGCTAAGGTGAGCATCTTGAACTTCTCCTTCCGGAGGAAGCGATTGACGTTCCGGAGGTCCAAGATAGGACGCATGTCCTCCTTGTCCTTTTTGGGCACCAGAAAGTAGTGGGAGTAGCAACCACGTCCTACTTCTGGGGTCGGAACGCGCTCGATGGCCCCCTTGGGCAAGAGGGCCGCAACTTCCTTCTGAAGAAGCACCAAGTGATCCCCTGACATGCGATGGAATTGAGGTGGCATGACTGGGGGGATGGTCTCGAAGGGGAGGGAGTAGCCCCTTCGGACAATGTCCAAGACCCACTTGTCCGAGGTGATGGCACGCCAGTGGTGAAGGTGATGGCGGACCCTGCCCCCTACTGGCGTGCTGTGCACCTGAAAAGAAGGACTAGGAGGGCTTGGAGGCCACGGACGGGGCGGGGTTGGTGGCCTGACCCGCACGCTGGTTGCCTGACCCGCCACGGCGGGAGCCACGTCCTCGGCCACGCGAAGACGTTTGCTGCGCGGGCCGGTGGCTGGGCAGCGGACGTGACTGGGCGCCCCTTCCGTGGCCACGAAAGGGGCGAAAAGCAGACGGCTGCGGAGGGCGTACAGCAGAAAGGCCCAGGGACTTGGCCGTAGCCCGCGAGTCCTTAAAGCGCTCCAGCGCATGGTCTGCCTTGTTCCCAAAAAGACCGATCCCATCAAAGGGCATGTCCATAAGAGTGTTTTGGACGTCACCCGAGAAACTCAGCCTGGCGTGACGGCGCAGCGCCACTGTCGTCGCAAGCGATCTGCCTAGCGAGTCGGCGGTATCAAGGCCACATATGATGGTGTACTTTGCCGCATCTCTTCCCTCCGCAATGGTGCGGGAAAGCAGTGTCTGGACCTCCTCAGGACACTGGGGCAGAACTTGCGCCACCGAGTCCCACAAGGAGTGGGAATATCGGCCCAAGAGGCAAGTGGTGTTGACGGACCGCAAGCCAGCACTGGAGGAAGAAAAGACCTTCTTCCCAAATTGATCCAGGCGTTTGGATTCCCTATCCGGGGAGCGGTAGGGAAGGCGCTTTGGGAAGCAGAGGCTTGGACCACCAAGCTCTCAGGGGTGGGGTGTTGGGAGAGGAACAGGGGGTCGCCCGGAGCAGGGCGATGGCGTCGGGCCACGTTCCTATCCACAGGAGCCCCTGTGGTGGGCTTGGACCAGGTGCCCAAAAGAACGTCTGAAAGCGCCTCGTTAAACGGCACCAGTGGCTCCGAGGAGGTAGCCGCCGGCTGAAGCACTTCCGTCAGGATGTTAGTCCTGACAGCCACTGTAGGCAACTGGAGGTGTAAGGCCCCAGCTGCTCTACGCAACACCGTTGCAAAGTTTGCTCCCTCCTCCGTTGCCACGGAAGGAGGAGACAGCATGCCAGAGTCAGGGGAGGTGTCCAGACCACTGGCATCCCCAAGCTCCTCAGCCCAGTCCTGATCAAACTCACATTGCTGTGTGAGAGGGTCATCAGACCCCTCCCAGTCCTTTGCGTCCTCCAATTCTGGTTCAAAATAAGGAGGAGGGACATGTGGGACCCAAGGTCCCATCGGCGTCGGAGCCGGCGTCGAGCGACGCCGGTCCGGCGTCATGTCCGGATCCAGAGAGAACCGGGGAACGACGCCGCCCAGAGCCCCGGGCGGCGTCGGGAACGGCACCGGAGAGATCGGCGCCGGTGGAGGTGTCGTCAGGTCAACCGGCGTCGATCGGGGTTGTGGCAGCACCGGAGCCGGGGTCGAGGCCGGAGCCGGGGCCGGGACCGAGGCTGGTGTGACAGGCGGCGCCGGGACCGGAGTCGCCGGAGAAACCCCATCAGGGCCCGCGGGGCCCGAAGGCGCACCGGAGGGACCTTGAGGCCCGAAGAGGCGGGCCATGGCCGACAGGAACTCCTGTATCTCAGCCGGAGTCGCCCCCGAACCCGGGAAGGACGGGTAATGCGGTGGCGGCTCCACAGGCACTCCCGGAGCCGCGGGGACGGTGCCGACAGGACCCTCAGCCGAGTCGCGAGACCGGCGAGGGGAAGTCGTCGAGCGATGACGCTTCTTCGACTTCTTATGCTTCGACTTACCGGAGGAGTGCGAAGACTTGGACCCCGACGACCGATGAGGACTCCGCGACCGGCCCCTCGACCTCTCACGTGACCGGGGCTTGGCGTGGCGCGGAGCCGACTGCCGGACCTCGAGGAGCTTTCGAGACCGCTCTCGCAAAGCCTTCGGATGCAAGGCCCGGCAGTCGGAGCACGACTTGGTGTCGTGGTCGCGGCCGAGGCAGTAGAGACAATCCTGATGCGGGTCTGTGATCGACTCATTCGACCACAGGCGTCGCATGGCTTGAACCCGGGCATCCCTACCGACACCTTCGGAGTCGAGAGACTTCGAGAAAACAGTGAAAAGTCACCCAAAAACTTAGTAAAAAAATGACTAGGGCACTGCTCTTCCCGGATCTGCGCTTACTGGCGCGGAAAAAGAAAGAACTGACGTCAGCGTGCAGGGGCGGCGTCTAAGTACTGCCCGCGACGTCATCCCGGCGATCCCGACGACGGACGCGGAGCCGCACGACGCCGCCTACCGACGCGCAAGGGTACTGCTACGCAAAAACTTTCCGGATCCAGCCTGACGCCTGGGGATATTCTAAGGTGAGGAATCTGTCACTAACGTGTCTCTTTCAGATATCACACATTTTCCTTGCATTTCTGTGATGTATTTTTCCAGAATCAACAGGAATCCACAAAATTCCTACCACCTAGCACTTCCCCACTTGTCCCAATAAAAATGCTGCCACACTTGTGTGGCTGGGCCTAGTGTCCGTGACAGGAACGGATCAAACTAAGGTCAATGAGAATCCTCGCAAAGGGACACTTATTGACGTTGGTTTGATTTGATTCTGTTGTGAGCACTAGGCCCAGCCACACAAGTGAGGTACCATTTTTATCGGGAGACATGGTGGAATGGTAGGTGGTAGGAAATGTGTTGATCCCTGCAGATTCCAGGCCTTTCCATCACAGAAATTTGAGGCAAATGTGTTTTTTTAGTCAAAGTTTGATCTTTGCAAGGGCTTCTGGGTAAGAAAACCTGGTGAGAGTCTTGCAAGTCACCCCACCATGGATTACCCTCGGTGTCTACTTTTAAAAAATGTTCAGGTTTGCTAGGTTTCCCTAGGGTCAGTTTTCAGTGGAAGAATGTGATCTGTCCATGTTGTGTTTTGGGCCCTTTCTTGTTGCACGCACTAGGCCTACCCACACAAGTGAGGTACCATTTTTATTGGCAGTCATGTGGGAATATAGAATAGTAGAACATTTGCTATTATCAATTGTATTTCTCTGCATTTATGCCTTCCAAATGTATGCCAGTGTGTAAATGTTGAAAAATGCCCTCTGAATCACATGCTAGTACGGGTACCCACAAATTTAGAGATGCAGAAATAACCATTGCTCTTAAACTGTGTATCAGGTGCCTATTTAAAAAAATACATAGGTTTCCTCGATACCCATTTTTCAGTCTTTTTATTTTACCACATGAATTGCTCTATATCCAGTACACAATGAAAAGCCATTGTAAGGTGCAGCTCAGTTGTTGTCTCTGGGTACCTCGGATTCTTGGAAAACCAAATAGCCCCATATATCCCTGCAACCAGAAGGGCCTAGCAGACATAATGGTTTATTGCTTTTATAAATCAAACATCATGAAAGGTAGCTACAACTGAAAACGTTGTTACAAATGGGCATTTTTTCCTACTCATTTTCATTATTTTTTTAATTCAAAAGTTAGTTTCTTTGAAAAAACCTTGAGGAATCTACACAAATGACTACTTGCTGAACTCTGAATTCTTTCTACTTTTCAGAAATCTGTAGCTTTCTGGGATCACGCAAGGGTTTCACCCCGGTTTCCACCATAAAGTGGAAGAAGGTTGAAAGCAGCAAAATTAGGAAAAATTAGTTACCTCTTTGAAAAATGCCAAGCCTGTGGTAAAGAAAATAGGTTTTTGGATCCAGCTCTACGTGTTCCTGAAAGCCGGGAAAATGGTGACTTTAGGACAGCAAACCCTTCCATTTTAAGGAGAAGAAAAAAAAGATACTTTTTTGCAGAGCACTTTTTCCTATTTTCCCCCAAAATTTGAATATTTAGCTATATTTCAGCTATTTTCTCAGTCCCCTCCAAGGGAATCCACAAACTGTGAGTACCTTTGGAATCCCCAGGCTGCTGTAAAAAAAAAAAAGGACACAAATTTGGCATGGATAACCTATGTGGAAAAAAAGTTATGGCAGCCAAAGCGCGAACTACACTAAATAGTCAAAAAAGGGCTTAGCATTCTAGGAGTTAGTTTGTTTTTTTATTGGTCAGTTTTGACTTAAACACCAACAATAAATACTAAACTGTTATTACATTTAGTCCCTACATGTGCACCTGGTGGAAATCTTTCTTCTAATTACTGTTTTTATAACTTGCAGAACATATTTATAGAACTGAAATGCATTTGTTTTATCTTATTAATGGTTATTTTGATCAACTGTCAAATAAATGCATATGACAGAATGTTTGGGTAAAGGGCCATGATCCAGTTCCAAGCGGCGGGTAGGACCAGGACCATTTTCATGGTCTTAAATGGCAACAATTTGCCAATGTCACTATCCTCGTCACTGGGGGACTGCATCCCCATCTCAGCACTGTGCTCAGGGTGGTTGTGGGCCAAGTGCTTAGAGCAATTTGAGTCCTGTTCCATGAAATTAACTTTTCCAGACAAAGGGATAAGCAACTGGGACCAGTGTACTAAGGGGATTTAGTAAGGGAAGACAATGGTACTATTGGAGTAATGCATTTGTCGATGCTTGCGACGGGTCAAAGGCATGGCCATCACTCTCAAGAATCTGCCCGGTGATAGAAGATGGATGTGGTCAAATACTCTTCATTAAGGTAAAGAGAGCCGGAGTCAGGTGTCAAAAGTCCAACAGAACCAGTTAAGGCAGTGAGCTGGCAGTATGAGATCAAGGGGTTTTGTAACGTTGTGCCACCTACTCTTACTTCTAAGTCGCCTACTGAGCTGGACAGCTGTTCCTGAGACCAGGAAGCTCTTGTCTGCCTCTTCTTTATCTAGCCGTGCAGCCTAACCCCACCCCCCCGTGGAGAAAAATACATTTGGAGCAGGAGGGGTATCGCACTGTTGTAATCTGGCCTGAAAGGTCCCTGCAGAAGAGGCTAAGTCTACTCCCTGGTGCAACCCTGACAGTCAATAGAACAGGGCGAGACTTGAACCCAAAATGCTCCAAGGGATGGAGGAGTGATCAAACAGTCATTGTTATACATCAGTCCAGAAGATATGTTCTTGCTCACACAGCGCTGCGGCTCACAGGAACCACAGCATATAGACTGGGTGGGGGGGGGGGGGAAAGCTCAGGTAGCTGAAGGATTGAAGTGGGAGATATCTGATGCTCCAAGGGATGGAGGAGTGATCAAACAGTCATTGTTATACATCAGTCCAAAAGATATGTTCTTGCTCACACAGCGCTGCGGCTCACAGGAACCACAGCATATAGACTGGGTGGGGGGAAGCTGAGGTAGCTGAAGGATTGAAGTGGGAGAGATCTGACTGTATCAGGATGGTAGATAACAGATAGATTTGTGCTTTTATTAGACACTCAAGAAAACTTGCATGTTAAGATACGTTTATTTATTTATACAGATGCCAGGCTTCAATATACTTGTACCAATTGGTCAGTTCATCAATTTTAGGACCAGGAAGATGGTTCCATCTAAGACATCTTTCAATGTCATTTTCCATTTTAACTGGCTAAATAAAAACGAAATCAGTCACACAGAGAAACATATGCACGAGAGTTTTTGAGAAAATAAGACTCACGTTTCCCATAGGAGATCTTCTCTAACAGGATGGCACATCAGCTGACCTTTCATATATGCATTTGCATCATCAATGAATGACGAGATCGTGTGTAGTGTGCTTTTTGCTTCATGCATGCTGTCATCACTGAAGTCCACAGCTAAGAAAATACAATTATATTAATGATATAGGCAAAAGACACATTCTATATAGAAACTAAACAAGCAGTGGCAAAGCCAATTGGTCTCTGCGATCCGAGAGCTATTGGCTTTGTTAATGGTTTTTAGCCATGTAGCCCAAGAGCACACAATTTAAGCAGGGAAGCCATGATTTGTATAATATTAAACTGGACACACCACCAAAAATAAATTAATCAAAGGTACTTAGATGAAATAAGTCAAAAGTGTGATAGCTGAAAAGAGTTTCAAAACTGACTGTATTCCTATAATACATAAAAAAGACTACTCTGTTGATAAGATTTTTTTCACTGTATAAAGCAATTGTGATTTTCCATCACACAAAGCAAAACAGACAATTACTTGGCAATTACATTGTAATTTCGATGCTTCACACTTCGTTGCAGCAGGAGTGTTTGCTGTGATTAGCACCTACAGAATATTGTCATTTGTATACTGATGCGTGTACACGGTAGGTTTGTGCGGTTTGGCTTTTACCACTGCTGCATTCTGTAGAAGCCATGATTTATCCTTGTTTCAAACTGAATCCTTTCCTCCCTGCTCACCCTCGGAAGTGATCTCACTGAGAGCAACAAGCACCAGTGTATCAAATAATTGCAAAATGCTGTAGTCACAGGATACAATTGAACAGTCCGCGTGAATGGCAAACGTAACAAAAAAGGAAAAAAGGGACATACACAGCAACTCGTTATGACTGAATGGCTGATTCCGCTACTGATCATTGCGACTGGAGAAATGTTAAGATTGTGAGGGTGGTGAAACCACATCATGCATGAACCGCAAACGCCAACCCTTAATGACCGCGAGCATTGAGGTGGCTGGAATCTGTAGTGTAAGCTCAACTGCAGTCACCAACTACTGACTGACTGAGCCTTGTAGCGCTTTAGAGTGTTGTGAGCAACCGAGGGTGCACAGTGGTCCATCCCATCACTTGCAGCTGCTCACTTGGCATGTACCTCTTTTTCTTTTAACCTGAACATCTGACAACTAAGAGTTAAGCGACCCCCTAAAGGATAATTAAATTAGCCATTTCATAATGCTCTCATGAGCAATTACTTTGACAGGCACTACTGCCATAATTTAAGAAGAACGGATGCACTTCACTTCATTTGCACGGTCAAACTACCATCACAGGGCAAATGATAGTAGGTTAGAAGGTAACACGATTTTCACAACACAAACATCGGAACGGTAACCACAGGGGATGAATTCACTGTAAAAAGATGCTTTCAGTCAGCACACACTCTGATCCTATCAGAGGTAGCAACATGGAGACAGACCCAGCAACAGCTGAGAACACCTAAGGGAGTGGAGAGCTGAGAGGGGCGGGGATCACGGTCACCTTCCGTTCCCATGGCCCACAGCGTCTCCCGCTGACAGGAAGAGGCGGCCCATTGGCACAAACAATAACCCCCGCAATGTGCCCACTTAAAACTGACATGCAAATCATCACATACAAACATCCAATGAATTTGCCCACAAGCGTTGTATCTTGTTACATTATGGTCGATGTTGGCCGCAGTTTTTTATTTACATGACATGTATGAAATAGCTCTCGGAGTACAGTGCCTTGGTCATATCGTTATGACCCTGGCCATAAATCATTATCATGTACTGTCAAAATTGCAGCGCACACCGTTCCCCAGCTCCAAGAAGCGAAAGAAGTGAGCTGTGCTGGGGGAGCGGTGCCCTTATAACCCTCCTGCTGCCCCTCCTGATCGGCAGCTGCGTCTCCCCATTGGGGGGGGGGGGTTCAAATGTCACTGGTGGTTAAAGTAACTGACAGCACTCCAATAATACCTTCGGGTGGTGTTCGTCAATATATAAAACTGCATTTAAAAAAAATGGAGGACTGAGCGAATGAAAACACGAGCACTCGTATGGAGTGCTCCAAGACAAATAACAAAGTAGCTCCCAAAACAGGAACAGTGGATAGACAAGTATTTGGTCCATACTCTGGGGGAGAGAAGATGCATGACTTATTCATGCCATGGACAAATGGGGACAAAGCATTTGAGAGCGACGATGGAGAGAGCAAATGGGTAAGCCTATGGGCAGGCTGAAGCCTACTGATTCAACACAACACGTCTCTTCAAGAAAGGGCATGCGCTGTCTAGCCGAGGCCTAAAAAGACAACTACAAGTGACAATCTATAAAAATAAATATTTTTCTTGTTTTATGGTCCAAAACTGAACTGATAAACACACTATCATAAAATAATGCAATGCTTTGAGTCAGAGACAAAATCAAATCAGGAATCTTCACTTGTGTAAACGAATGCCTACACAGCCATAGATATATAACATTTACATGATTCAGAGACGTGTCTGACAGGCCTACATGAGAGACATCTATTTTTGTGATTTCTATGGCATCGGCCTATTTCCACCAAATCGTAAGAGATTGTCCGCATTGCAGATAAGTTAGATGCATAGGGTTTCTGAATTTTCAAACAAAAAGTTTTAAGTGGAAAACATTTTTTCATTTAAAAACTTCTTTTCACTCACCCACCCTTACGAAACGCATTTTGCACTATCACAAATTTAGTGCACCACATTTGCTGGGTTCTTTCAATTATAAGTCCAGAAGTGACATTAACTGTGAGAAAGGCACTTCATTTTTAAGAATACCCCAGAGCTATGATTTAGCGCGTTCGCCTAATTTGAATAGCCCGCTCCCCCTGCAACAGCCACTACTCCTCCAATAGGTGTCACTGCAACAGAAAAATCTACATATGTAGTGGAGCGTCCGCAGTTGTAAATGACTTGCACACATGCAAACTCCACTGATCCTGTCTTTGGTAATCTGGATCGAATTTTGTGTACGCTGGTAACCACTTTCTGGAAGAATGTTTTGTCAATTACGCTCTCAGAAAATACAGAATTCCCACATATGTAAGACTAGCAAAAGATATATCAAGTACCTGTAACTCTACAATAACAGTCTGTAGCCAGCTGTCTGATGTCAAAAACTCCATGGTAGCTTGATACTGATATTTTAGAGCCATGCACATTTTATCGTTTCTAGTCAGACATCAATTGAGTTTTATCTGTGAAGATGTGTGTGGCAGAATTTCGTGTGAAATATAAATACAAGCACCAATGCAATTTAAATAGGTCCTATGCCAGCACGCATGTGTCAATTGCCATAGACTGCAACAGAAAATATTTACTTTATTAACCCTGCCTCGCTTAAAAACATTAATAATACCTTTCCTCCCTCACCCAAATCAGTTCAACACAAAATGTAAAGTGTTACTGCTAAATTCCATCAGTTTATTCCCACAGTAGATCTCTGAGATAAATGTATTGTTGTGATCTCATGCTTGTACTAGTTCAGTTCTTATTAGTTGGAGACATACCATGATATCTCAACAAGTCAGATAAAAAGACTGTTTAATTTCATGTAATATGTTCCATTAGGTACCAGCTTCCAGATGCGTATAAGTCTCTGTACTTCATTTGAATGGTTCCTAGGTTTACTCCTTCATGTTCAACTGCGCAGTCAGTCGACCATATCAATTATGTTTCTAGATTTAATCCTCCATGCTGAGCGAGAAGTCACTCTCTGCCATATAATCAGGTTGGTTCCCAGGTTTACTCCTCCGTGTTGAGCAAACAGTCTCATTCAGTCATGGACTAAGAATGCTTGCTTCTGAGGAGGAAGACATCAACAAAGTCTCACCAAGAGTCATAGAAGGATGGATACTTAAAGGACCTGTTTAAGTTTGGGGCAGAATTCTTCTGCAAGCCCGAATGAAGTTACCAGATGTTTTCAAGTAGGTTAGCACTTCTTCATGAAAAACTGTGGTAAAATGTGGCACCTGTCAAACATGCAAGAGCTTTAAATCTGGTATTCCAATCAGTTATTTCTCCTGATTGCCCACATTTTGAAAAACTTGTGACCGTCAAGTAAAAGAAAAACACATTTCAAAATATTGGATTTTAAAAAACCACAAATTTTAAAGTATCTCAAAACTATACACTGAATTCATTATTTTCGATCTTTATCAATGTATAGTTTATTTTTTAAATACTTTCACATAGGAAACTCTGAAAAGATTTTTAAATTTAATTAGGAAGTGCCAGAATTTAAAGGGAACTCTTACCAAGGCCTGCTTTACTTTCCATAGGACTCAGAACTGAAACAAATGGCAAATATTAGAGCTCTTAGGTGCTCAGCAGCGGACTACTGAACAGATGTATGGGTCTCTAGGAGGACATCTCCTCTTTAATCTTGATAAGTACACCTTCTGCCCCAAAAGTGCAGCAGCTGACCTCATCCCCAGCAGCATAAGTGTTACCTTTGTGTGCCAAGGCCTGGTCTTTAATCCAACATGTGGAATGACAGGGATAAAACAAAACCAACTCAAAAAAGCCTACTCTTCAGGCAGACCCTGGCAAAAATCTACCTATTGCTGTTTTTTTTTACCGATCAGTTGGGAGGTGTGGAGAGCAACAATGCAAGCAGGGTCAATTATTGGAGGGGGACAACAAGAAGTGGGCAGAGAGCAAGATAACACATGCACTCTGTGGAATGCTGAGTGAAAAAGTAGTTCTCTGAATATGAGGAATGGAGGGATACAAGTAATCTTCTCAAAAGGATGGTACAGTAGCTATGCTCCAGGGAGAGGACAAACACAAGAATTAAGAAAAAAAGTTATCAAATAAGAAGCAAGCAAATGAGAGTGACAAGAAAATGAACCACTGGTAAGCAGTGGGTTGGCATAGAAGCCCACTGTAAGTTTTCTTATAGTCCACAAGAGGTCTTTCAACACCTGGCAGCTAAGAGCTGTCTGCAGTCAAGACCTTTAAAGGATCTTTGTATTGTGGCCTGCTAGTCAGGGCAACAATAAGTCTCGAAGAAGAGGGACTGAACATACCAGTTCCAATTTTATCGGATCAGCAGAAATGGCTTCTGATTCGAAAAGATTTAGAGCTGATTCTGAATGTCACTGCTGATGGCTGAAGCAATCTCAATTATAACTTTCCACAATAATGTGGCAACTTTGACTTATGAATAGGGGTGGGTGAAACTCGCGGAGTTACAGAAAAACTCCATGAGATTTCATGAAATTCCACCAACGGATGGAAAATAAACAGCTTGCACTGCAATTTAGCACCAGTAGCACAAGCAGCGCTGCCAGCGCTACTGGCACCATGCGTTCCACAAGAGCGCACGACCATTCGAGTTGATTTTCCTGCCGCTCGAGTAGGAAATTTACTCGAGCTGCAGCAAATCTACACGAATGGCAGCACTCTAACTGCGAATGCCGGCGACTGCCCGCGTTAGAAAATCGCGCTAGGGGACGCCAAATCTCTCTTTCGCTCGCCAGCTCGCATATTCTGGAGCCTCGCAGGAGAAACATTCTGCCACGTGGCGACTGGCGGAATTCGGCCTGAACTTCGTGATAAAGTGTAAGGCAGAGTAGCCAAAATTCCGCCAGTCCCGAGGGAGGAAAGAAATATTCCACCCACCCCTACTTATGAAGTGATCATTTAGTAGTTAATACAAGAATGCTGTCAAGCTACCTGGCCATTTTAGTTGAATGACTAAACATATTTAAAAAAGCAGTAATACCAATAAGATTTGGGCATCAAGTCTCATTATCACTGAAGTAGTAGTAGTAAAATATATGTTTATTAAAACCATGACACCCAATCAGTCTTCAATAAAATGACCCATTTCTTACAGATTTTTAAAAAAATGCCTCAATCTAACTAACATCAAAGAAATTGCATACTAGACAACAAATGTATATTATTTATATCTCATATGGAACCCATATATAAAGAACCTAATTTTACTACACAACTCTAAAAATAAGGGACGGTCGATTGAAACGTGAGTGATAGAACATTTCATCTCAAAGGGCATACACAAATGCCTCCCCTTTCTTAACAATTGTAGCCATTCGAGGGACCCCTCAAATGTGGTTACCACCCAGCCTATATAATAAAATTTCAAGTCAAAGTACCGGATCTGGCAAGTAAAAAAGATAAGGAAACACATCAGTCTTGCCCAAAGTATCCAACGTAAACCTAATCAATGATTTTTGGGCAAGATGCATCCTATCTTTCTGAAGTGACAAAACTAAAGCTCTGTGATTTAATAACGTTTTGGATGGGAATGGATCCCAACCCCAAACCACCCCTGATCACCGAAAGTATTGTTTAATATCGGTTATATATTTCAAAAACCTCTAGCCCAATTTAACTCACTACATTTACTGCCAACATATCAGGGATAGTTTAATTACTCAATCATCATACAGATAATTTTTTTTTAAATTAAAAAGGAAAATGCTACTTACCAGTATGCATCTGTTCTTGGCATGTAGAGCTGCAGATCCTCACACTGAGCATTAGATCGCCATCTGGTGTTGGGCTCGGATGCTTGCACTTTGTTGTTGTCTTAGAAGAAGTCTTTGTAGTCAGGAGATAGGTGACTCCTCCCTTGGACGATAGTGCGCATGGGCATCGACTCCATCCTCAGATTGTTTTTCGCCATAATGGGAAAAGATGGAGTTAGTAGAAAAGAAAGAGATGTCCATGTGTGTATAACTAAGTAAGATAGGACTGGAACACATACAGGTCCCGGGGAGGTGGGTGGGCGTGTGAGGATCTGCAGCTCTACATGCCAAGAACAGATGCATACTGGTAAGTAGCATTTTCCGTTCGAGGCATGTGAGCTGCAGAGCTCACACTGAGCATAGACTGTACAGCAGTATCTCCCCTAGCGGTGGTCACCTGTAGGTGTTGCAGTAGTTTGAAAAAGTGTTTTAAGAACAGCTTGGCCCACAGAAGCTTGTTGCTTGGCTTGCACATCAACACAATAGTGTTTAGTGAAGGTGTGTGTTGTAGACCATGTGGCTGCCTTACAGATGTGTTCTAGGGGAATGTTCCCTAAGAATGCAATGGAAGCCCCTAGTTTGCGTGTTGAGTGCGCTCTAGGGGGAATTGATAATGTGCGCTTGGCTTTTTGGTAGCATATTTGAATACATTCAACAATCCACCTTGCAATCCCAGCTTTTGAGATGGGGTTACCCTTATGTGGTGGAGAGAAAGCTACAAACAATTGTTTTGTTTTGCGAAATGACTTGGTCCTGTCAATGTAATACATTAGAGCTCTTTTGACGTCTAGGGTGTGGAGAGCTCTTTCTGCTACGGAGTCCGGGTTCTGAAAAACACGGGTAGCTCTATAGATTGATTAAGGTGGAAAGGAGAAATCACTTTAGGAAGGAATTTTGGGTTTGTCCTGAGAACTATTTTGTTA
This sequence comes from Calotriton arnoldi, assembly GCA_963921515.1. Classification (NCBI taxonomy): domain Eukaryota; kingdom Metazoa; phylum Chordata; class Amphibia; order Caudata; family Salamandridae; genus Calotriton; species Calotriton arnoldi. The sequence continues at coordinate 1,313,195 of CAWUFW010000699.1, forward strand.
CGATGTATTTGTAAAAATGGCTCTTGTATGGTTAAAGCCTGGATCTCACTCACCCTCCTGAGAGAGGTGATTGCAATAAGGAAAGCTACTTTCCATGTGAGGAATTGAAGTTCACATTTATGCAGAGGTTCAAATGGGGGACCCATGAGCCTAGTAAGCACGATGTTAAGATTCCACACTGGAGAAGGTGGTAATCTGGGAGGTATGATCCGTGTAAGGCCTTCCATAAAGGCTTTAATTGGGACCCTAAAGAGTGATAAGTGTTGCCTGTTCTGTAAGTAAGCAGCAAGTGCTGCTAGGTGCAGACGTATGGATGAGTATGCTAAATTACATCTTTGCAAATGTAGTAAGTAGCAAATGATGTTTTGTATGGAGGCATGTAGTGGCTGGATATTATTGTTATTGCAGTAAATAGCGAATCTTTTCCACTTTGCTGCGTAACAAGCTCTGGTGGTAGGGCGTGTGGCCTGTTTAATGATGTTCATACAGTCCGGTGGTAGGTTAAGGTAACCGAACTCTAGGACCTCAGGAGCCAGATCGCAAGATTCAGTTGAGATGGATCGGGGTGCCTTATCTCTCCATGGTTCTGCGTTAGTAGTGATGGGGAGAGGTGTAGTTTTTGGTGTGGGACTATTGATAGTTCCAGCAGTGTTGTGAACCACGGTTGGCGTGCCCATGTGGGAGCTACTAGGATGATTTTTAGCGATTGTTGTTGGAGCTTGCGTACTACTAGCGGAATGAGTGGGAGTGGCGGAAAAGCGTACGCAAATCTGCCTGACCAATTCATCCATCTCGCATTGCCCTTGGACTGTGGGTGTGGGAACCTGGCGGCGAAGGTTGGGCATTTTGCGTTTTGGTGTGTGGCAAATAGATCTATGTCTGGTTGGCCCCACATCTGGAAAAAAGGTAGAAGAACTTGTGGATGTAGTTCCCATTCGTGAATCTATTGTGTCTGCCGACTTAATAGATCGGCAATCTGATTGTGAACTCCTAGTAGGTGTTCGGCGAGAAGGTATATGTTTTGTGGACTGGCCCACCTCCAAATGTTCTGTGCAAGTTGGGACAGTTGTAGAGAGTGTGTCCCCCCCTGTTTTTGTATATAATACATAGCCGTGATGTTGTCTGTTCGGATCAGGACGGCTTTGTTTTGTACCTGGAGTTGAAAGGATTTGAGGGCTAGGAATATTGCTAGTAGTTCTAGATGATTGATGTGGAGCAGTCTTTGTTGAGTGGTCCACTTGCCCTGTGTTGTATGATCTAACAGGTGTGCTCCCCATCCTGTGAGTGATGCGTCTGTTGTTAGTACTATTTGTGGAACAGGCTCGAGGAACGGCCGCCCTTTGGATAAGTTTTTTGTGTTCCACCACTGCAGAGAGCGATGTGTGCGGCTGTCCACCAACACCAGATCTGTAAGTTGTCCATGAGCCTGATTCCATTGGTGTGCTAGACACTCTTGTAAGCGACGCATTTGAAGACTTGCGTGAGGTACGATGAAAATGCAAGATGCCATCATGCCTATTAGTCGCATGAACACTCTGGCTGGGAGAGAGTGTTGGATTTGAAACTTGGGGATGAGGGCTTGTATACTGGCTATCCTGGCTGGGCTGGGATAAGCTAGAGCTGTGGAAGTGTTTATTGTGGCCCCGAGATATTGATGTACATGGGAGGGCTGGAGGTGCGACTTGGTATAGTTGATTGTGAACCCCAAGTTGTGTAGTGTTTGAATGGTTTGATGAGTGTGTTGGACACACTGGTTGAATGATCTGGCTTTTATGAGCCAGTCGTCCAGATATGGGAAGACATGTATCTGCTGTCTTCTTAGGTGCGCTGCTACCACTGCAAGGCATTTGGTAAACACCCTTGGAGCAGTGGTGACCCCAAATGGAAGGACTTTGAACTGGTAGTGTTGTCCATCGAGTACGAACCTTAGATACTTCCTGTGAGCAGGATGTATGGGAATGTGGAAGTAGGCGTCCTTGAGATCTAGTGTGGCAAGGAAGTCTTCTTGTTGTAGTAAGGGAAGCACTTGTTGGAGAGTGATCATGTGAAAATGATCTGAATGTATATACTGATTGAGGGGTCTGAGGTCTAGAATTGGCCTTAGGGTCCCGTCCTTTTTGGGGATTAGGAAATACAGGGAGTAAACCCCTGTTCCCTGGTGTAGTAAAGGGACCGGCTCTATGGCGTGCTTTTGAAGCAGTGAGAGAACTTCTTGCTTTAAAAGTGTAAGATGGTCTGCGGACATTGGACGCTGCTTGGGTGGTATGTTTGGGGGGTAGCAGTAAGTTCCAGGCAGTAACCATGTTGGATAATTTGTCTCACCCACCGGTCTGTTGTGATGGAATCCCAGACAGGTAGGAACTGTGCTAATCTTCCCCCGACAGGAGTGGAATGGTCGGGGGGAAGTGGAGGGAAGTCACTGTTTAGCAACAGGGGAGGTACGGGTGTTGGTGCTACCGTGGCCTCTCCCTTTACTGTTGCTCCCTCTGTAACCTCCTCTAAAATATCCTCTATTGGGGGATGTTTGGGTTGTGTTTTTAAAAAAAGATGAACTATCTGTGCTGATGTTCCTGGAGGCTCCTCTGTAAAAGGAGCGACGAAAGGAGCCACGCGGTTGCGGAGACTGCAACGCTCCCATTGACTTGGCAGTTTCTGTATCTTTCTTCATCTTTTCAAGAGCAGTGTCTACAGCCGGTCCAAAAAGTTGGTTATGATTGAACGGCTGATTTAGAATAGTGGTTTGGACCTCCTGCTTGAAGCCTGAAATGCGCAGCCATGCATGTCTTCGGAGCAGTACGCTAGTGTTTACAGACCTAGTGGCAGTGTCAGCTGCATCAAGGGCACACTTAATTGAGGCGTTGGTGACTAGTTTGCCCTTTTGAATTAGGTCATTTGCTTGAGTTCTATACTGGTCAGGCAAGTGTTGTAAAAGGGTTTCTAATTGGTCATAGTGGGCCCTATCATATCTGGCCAGCAATGCTTGAGTGTTGGCTATGCGCCAGTGACTGGAGGCCTGCGCAGCTACTCTTTTGCCAGATGCGTCGAGTAATTTTGATTCTTTATCAGGGGGCGGTGCGTCCCCTGAGGTTTGAGAATTAGCTCGTTTTCTAGCATTGGAAACTACTAACGGGTCTAGAGGCAGCTGGCCTTTAATGTACGCAGGATCGTCAGGGGCAGGCCTATATTTTTTATCGATCCTGGGGTTAAGAATCCTGGCGCGTACAGGATCTTTAAATATGTCAGGAGCATGCTTAATGACCCCTTTAATCATTGGTAATATTTGTACAGTTTTTGGGACTGTTCAAATGTATCTAATAGGAAATCCTCCTCTGGTGCGTTTGTATGCATGTGTACCCCATGAAAAACAGCAGCCCTGTTGATGAATTGCCCAAACCCAATATTATCATCCGGAGGAGAGGGTTTTGTTGGGTATGGAAGAGGGCTTGGGAGGTCTGGGGGATCAATTGGATCATTGTAATCCCAATCATCTTGCGGTGGGTCATCTGGATCAGTGAATGGGTCATCAGGGTCACCACCGTCCCCTATGTCATCTTGATAATCATGTGTAGGTGGTGTATGTGGTGGAGATGTTACAGGCTGAGGCGGTGTAACAGGTTTGTGAAGAGGAGGGGTGTTAGATGGAAGGACAGGAGAAGAAGGAGGCATAGGTGAAGTGGCACAGTCTTTCTTCTCCACAGGTACTGGCTTGTGGCGTGGTACAGCTGTGAGATGTCCTGTTTTGGGGTTAATGTGGATGTTTGTTTGCTTAGGATCAACAGGATCCGGATGAAAAAGCTCCTCTTCCTCGCTAACTGGTTTCGGCGCCGACTTTTTCGGTTCCGAGCGGGGTGGTGGCTGCATCTTATACTCTTTGGCCTTAGGAGGCGTGGAAGTATCCTTAGGCTTGGTTGTCGGCTCCGAAGGCTTTGGCTTAGGGGCTGTGGCGTGATGTTTAAGTTTCGACGCCGGCTTATCCCCATGCTTCGATGTGTTCGAAGCGGGTTTCTGTTTAGAGGTGGAAGGAATCGGTGTGGATTTGGGAGCCGAGTGTTCTTTTGGCTTCGGTGCCGAAGGTGCCGGTGGGACTAGCACATGCGGTTTGCTCGGTGCCGAGGGATCGGAAGGCTTGAATTTTTCTTCGGAGCCGGGCTCGAAGGCGGGGCTTCTGAAGTGTGTTTTCGGTCGCGACTGGGGCCAACGGGCGAAGTCTTGACCGGTGCCTTGTGCTTTGGTGGGGGGTTGGGGTAGGGGCAGTAGTACTCACTCGTTGCCCAGGAGTGATGGGGTCGTCTGAGTCTTCTGCCTCTGACACGATTTGGAGATCTTCGGAATCTTCTTCAGGGACATCTGGGCCTTCGTCGAAGATGTCCACTGGTTCTGGAACGGATCTCTGCGCCATGACGTGCCTTCGAGCTCGACGATCTCGAATCGTTTTCTTCGATCGAAAGGAGGCGCAAGCTGGACAGCTGGACTCGTTGTGGTCGGGCGAAAGGCACAGGTTACAGACCTCGTGATGGTCACTGTGGGGGAATTTTGCTTTTGCATTTTCGGAAGGGCGTCCTTTCCATGAGCCGTAGGCCTCACGGCGTCGATGGGCCCAGCGGCCCACGTCGACGGCTGGAAAAGGAATCGATGAGAGGCGTGTCGAGATTTCGATGTCGATAGAAAGTTTGTGGGAAGTTTTGCACGATGAAAAGTTTCAAAACTAAAGTTTCGAACCGGTGCGCAAAAATTGCATCCGAACCCAATGGCGGAAAAAAACAATCTGAGGATGGAGTCGATGCCCATGCGCACTATCGTCCAAGGGAGGAGTCACCTATCTCCTGACTACAAAGACTTCTTCTAAGACAACAACAAAGTGCAAGCATCCGAGCCCAACACCAGATGGCGATCTAATGCTCAGTGTGAGCTCTGCAGCTCACATGCCTCGAACACATATTATAGCCATATGTGACCATGATAATAAGTTTAATTCATAGCATATGCTTTGAATCATTGACCCAGTTGGAAGATTCAACATTCTCTTTAAACAACTATTTATTCTCAACTGGATCTAATGCCTCACTTCTTCCCATGCTTAAACTTTCTGATCCATAAAGTGCTAAAGCTGGGAGTTAGTGCAAAAATGCTTTTAAAAGAGGTGCTACCGACAGTCCTCCATAAACCGCATTACGTTTCTTTAGGGAACTTGACTTTTAGAAGTGCTCTAGATTTAATTTTTTATTTTTTGTTCATTCCAAATCAATTTTGTGGAAAAAAGCAATCTTAACTAGTTATAAAATCTAACTTTGTCTAAAAACCAACTAAAATTAGCCACCTTTTCACCCAAAAACTAGCACTTTTGATTTTTCCATCTATATCTTTAAATGGTTTTCTTTACAATATTCTACCAAAATATCCAATTTCTTCTGAAGTCCCCTGGGTGTATAGTCTAACAAAGCAAGGTAATCAGCATACATTAAACAGGGTATGTGGATTTGTTCCATTTTTGGTGAAAAGGAGCTGATACCATTAAATGTACTAGGTAAATTGGCCACATATAGGTTGAAAAGGATCAAAGCTAATACACACCCTTGGCACTATCCGTTTGATATATATATATCTTTTTAGTAAGGCGATCAGAGGGGTGCATTTCTAATTGTGTCCAATTTGATGTATATTGATTTTGTATTAGCAGCAATAAGCTCCGAGGGACGTTCCAAGATCGCAATTTACCCCATAACCTCGCTCTATCAACTGTATCAAATGTTGTACGGAAATACACAAAACAGGAACATAGCTTTTGATTTATTTCAATGAACTTCTTCATATTTGACCATAAAGCAAAGCAGTGTAGTTGTGGAATGTGCTCGAAAGCCTCCTTGTTCAATAGGGAAACAATTATGATCTGACACCCATTCCTCGAGATTAGAAAGCAATATTTTGGTGAAGATCTTCTCAGAGACATCTAAGAGACTAATTAGCCTATAATTTGTTGGGGTACTCCAATTCACTTTCTTCAGTAAAGGCTTAATAATGTACCCTCTCCAAGCATCAGGGGTTTTGCCTGTTTTTGTTATCCACTGGAATAGCAATTCACACTTGTTTGCTCACTGATCCATATTCTCTGTGATTAGGACTACAGGAACACTTTGAGGCCCTGCAACTCTACTCAATTTAAGAGATTATATTGTTTCTTTAATGACAGTAGCGCTGTTATCTCTATGTCCATTTCATACTTATTACTCAGTACATTTTGAGGGGGTGAGTCATATACATTTTCCACATGGAGGACCCAATTGTCTTCAGATATGAAGTGAGTCGCAGACCCAGCATGCGTATAAAATGTGCTGTTTACCACGCCCCAAAATGCTTCTGATCTGCTCTCTGAATCACCTCTAGCATTTCATTCCATTTTCACTTACTAAAAGGCCTCTTTCTTATTTCTAGTAGCTTGCTTATATTGTTTCTTCAGTTTCTGTATATGGTCTATATTTAATAACTCCAACCCTCTGCTAAACGCCTACTGTGTTTTGCGAAGCGTACAATTGAGATCCCTACAATCCTGATCGAACCACCCAATGATGGGTTCCTACATTGGATATTCTTCCCATTATTAACAGATCTAATCTCCAATTGTTTGTATACAAGCACATTATCTAAAAGGGCGGAAAACCAACATAATTTATCTGAATTGGGAACTAAGTTATTTTGGAGGTCATGGGTTAACTGAAGTTTCTTTAGGGTCTCAAGCTGCCTTGTACCCAGACATGTTTTTATTCTTTTTGGGAAGCCCATACGTAACAAGATGATATAGTCTACGAACACTGCTTGTTTAAAAATAAGTCTGCCTTGTAATACCCAGTGATCACTTCCATCATCTTTCCATATTACATTAAAGTCCCAAAACATTTAAAAGCCTCAAATGAAACAAATACATAATTAATTGGTCAATGGTGCGACCCATGCTGAAAGGTTCCACTCGCTGGCGTATTCAGGCCAAAGCGGCAGATTAGGCCTATTAAACCAATTCTGCCTAGCCAGTCACACATAGAACTAAGATTATTCGAATATTGCACAGGGGCGAAAATGTCCCTTGGGATGTTATGTATTTCAAGAATATCATCCAGAATATCATCGACCTTCTTCTGGCCCATTTTCAAATTAAAATCATCTGCTATAATCAAAATACCCTCTGGGTAGTCTAACCTGTCTTTGCATAGCTGAATTTCAAGTTTCTAAAAACAAAATTCAATCAGACTTGCTTTTAACTCTGTGTGGAGATATACATTTACTAAAATTAAAATTGATTTACCATCCTTGTCTGTTTGCACTTCTACAACTAATATTCACTTCATAATAACCCACTCACTATCCACTTCAATACTTTTTGCACTGCATATTCTTTGTGGAAATTAGTGTAACAAGTTGCCCCACACAACCTCCCTTCTCCTTGAACAAAGGCCTGGTTTTGAGAAGGAAATCTGGGTTACCTCACAACCAAGTCTCCTGCAGGAGAATAATATGGTATTCATATAACAAAAACTGAAATTTACCCACCCTTACACACTGCAAATAGCCATGTATCAGTGAAGTTCCAGGCCCTGCCCTGTTATGGTCACTGAGCACTAAGAAACCCTTCAGCACTTGACTCTCAGGGTAGCAAGGCAAGCAGTCCAAGCCTTACTGGGGTACATGGTGCGGGGTTAAATAGTCCGAACTAACATACGGCTCTTAATATCAAACGGGCAGTCCAGTGCTATTACATATCAAAAGAAAAAGTATTTTAATGTACCAAATACGCAGTACGACATAAAATTCCTACTAGGCACCTATTTTGTTTATTTTAGGAAAGTGTTTTGGCCGCGGGGTTTAGAGTTAAAGAGTATTTTGTGTTGTGGTTATTGGTTTTAAGTGGCTTTTATACGTTCTGGCTTGTGATGAATGAGCAATTTGTGAGATTGCAGAGACGACTGGATTTGACTGGATCTGACTGGATCATTTTGCTTTCATATTGCCAAGTTGATCGCACCTTATTGTTACTCGAGTTTTGATTGTACTTGTACCGTATTGATATTATGCTGCTCTGTAGGATGTATTTTGTGCCTTTTTCTTTTCCTCCTTGTAATTTTTAAAACCTATGTATCTTTTATGGCAATTTATTATGCATAATAAAGTATTTTGATTGATTGATTGAACAGGTGCTGGCTTTTACTACGGTGCTAGAGGAAATGCACTTAAAATGATATGCAGAGAGAAATTCAGAGATGCAGGCTCCAAGCAGAGGATGCAAGATTACTCTATCTATGACCTGTTTTATATTGCTTGTGCCGAGTTAGCTAATAGTTTTAGAACAAGGTCTCTTGAGTAGCCCTATTCTCTTGAACAAAGTGAATATCAATGCTTGAAGATTAACCTGTACATTATAGTGCAGCTTTAGTCATGAGGTCCTGCTGCTTGTTGTTCAGAACTTCCAGTCCAATTCTTCCTAGACGCAGGCGTGAGGTTGCAGATCCCACAGTCTCCTGTGCTTTGCAGGGTCAGACAAAAACCCACCATCAGGTCTATAGGCAAATTCACAAGAGTCCATAGGGACATTAGAGCTCGTCTGATTAGCCCGTGCTCCAGGGTCCTTCACATAATGCTCTAGGTCAAAGGTCACTGGAGGAAGCCTTCCTGTGCCAGCAAAACTTGCAGGGTTTACCACGGATCTCCACTGCGGATTCTTCTCAACGTGATAAGTGCACGATATGTCTTAAGTTAACCAGGGGGACACGGTTCTGTTCTTGGTGCAGCATGCCTCTAGAGTGCAGGCTGGCCCACTTTAGCTTCAGGGTCAAGTCCTGTCATGTTCCATTACGAATCGTATGCTAACCACCACTCTGATCACTTCCAGGCCAGGGTGGGAGCGAGAACAATCAAGGGGATATGCACTATAGCAGTGGAGCACTTCCTGACTTAGGTGTGGGTTAGGGCGACTTGTATAAAATTCAGGCTGGTTCTTCTGAGCAGCACTTCCACAGGACAGAGGAGCTCCTCCTCTGTGTAAACTTCCTCCTGCAAGGATGCCCTTTGCATCCCTGTCTCAGCTGGACTGGCAAACTAATTTCCAAGGCACAACCACTGCTCTCCCCCAGCAAGTAATTGCACACACCTTCAGCTAATGCCCCTCACCTCAGGGAAACTGGCTGTTCACAACACCGGCCCTGGATCGCTGGGTTTGACTGGCACTCTGTAGAGTGTCACCTACTTTGGTCAATGAGCTATTCCGGGAATGTGGTCAATCCTCCTATTATACTTCTACATGGACTGTTGATTCCCCATGCTCAATTCTGAAAATAGTTCAAGACAGTTCTTTTACTTTGCATATCCTTGTCTGAGAGTTACTTGACAAAAGCCTTAGGAATGCTGGCAATACACAATGCTAGTCTGGCAAGCTACGCACAACCTCCATCTTGTGCAGACTTCAGTCAGTGGCAATCCAAAATGGATTTCACTGACAGATACACAAACAGTCCACAGGCTGAACTGGTTCTAACTACTCTACACCTATTACCATTCACAGGTACTTGCCATGAAAAGGGAATGCAGTAAAAGAACACAGCTACATAACCTGGGCAGAACCTTAGGAGAGATGCCACTAAAATGTCAACATACCATAAAGATCTGCAGCTGGGTAACTCAGAGAAGGGGTGCAAGCTTGCAAAACCTGTAGGGGACATCCTGTCCCAACAACTTTATTTCATGTGTACAAACAATAACGTAACCATGGTGGAGTTTCAGAACATATGAAACGCCTTGTTAATATCAGATTTACTTCAGATGAGCAGCACAACAGTCAATTCACATGGCTGGCCAACTTCAACAAATTCTAGGAGTAACAGATAAGTAGCTTTAGTTATCTAAAACACATTTTCATGCATTCTTATCATTTCCAATGACTATTATCATAATTTTCTTCTCCAAAAGAAAACACATCTGCAGAAATAAAGCTACAATCCGGGCCCTAAATAACATTCAAATAAGAAAAGGAGGCACAAGTCAACCACAGAAGATACCATCATTTACCATCTGTTGTGCCCTTATTCACATTTCTCAATGAACCATCCTCTTCTATGGGTCCACAAAAAAAATAGCTGAATGCCAGAACCATCTTTGCAGGCCAGAACAGTACCTCCTTTGATCCTTTAACACTTGTCCACATATATTTGGTCATTTTCTTTTTCTCAGTTCACTGTATCCATCAAATCAATGGTAAAAAAGAGGGTGGGACCTTCCCCTCTACAATCTCCAAGAGTCTCAGAAATTCATACCTGGTTTTTACACGTTGCTTTTAAGGCTTATGTCCTTATGCTTTATTCTCTCTCTTCAGCAATTCCGTCCTCTTGTGGACATCACTTAGTTCGGAGGACTCCTGTGACTGTTGTATGATGGGTCCTTCCAATGTGATTGCAAGTGAGGTAATTTCCTCCTACTTCCTGGTGGCGTGGGATTCCTGTGCTGTGCCAGAACTCTGCCAGCCCACACACTGCTCCTGCATACACTGCCTCGTCGTCTCCCACCATCACTGGATCTTCCTTTGTTCCTCGGATGTTATTAGTATCCTGACAGAGGTAGATACATACTCTGCTTCCTGCCGCTAATGACTTCACTGATATAGCCAAACCAGGAAAGCCCAGCATAGCACAGACCCCTCATGCTTGCCTGCTGGCGGTCTTCAGTGAAAATGATTCTCCCGTTGCTTTGATAGTTTAGATTTACCTGGTTTCACAGCAGAGGGAGCCTAGCTTGAGTTCCTTGCCGTGGAATAATGCGGGCGGACAGCTATTGCTTCTTTTCGTTGGCACGAGGGAAGCTCCAGATGCCTCAACTGGATTGTGGCATCAACAGCATGCTCCCAGGGTGCAAACAGACCCAGTGAAACCCGCCTTAAATATTAAAACAAAATGTAGGTGCCCATGGAATCGCGGATTTATTTTGACACTGAGCACAGCCCCCCATGTAAATATTCAGGGGAACTGCAGATCCACTGCATTGGGGGGAAAAAGAGGAGTGGGGGCACGGTGTTGCGCAACCAGGGGGTTGCGCGCATGCCCTGGTGCGGGCATGTTTTTTTTTTTTTTTATATAGTAAGGTATAGTAAGCTATTATTTTACGCTACAAAACCCCTCAAAATTAACTGGAAAAAAACAAAGGTTAAAGTGACGTTATAGTTAGGTACGTAATAATATCTCACTTTATATGAAAAAAAAAACCTTACAAATTCAATGAAAAAAAAGGTTTGCAACGCTGCAGCAAATTCCTTTGATCTGGCAGCCTATGAATATTGTTATGGGCTATGCTTGAGATCGAGTTCCTGGCAAAGATTTACTGCTCTCAAGTCAGAGGTATGATGATAAGTTCCATTATCGCAGAATTTCATGTTCATTTCTCATACACAAGATGAAAGGAACAGAATGAAAACAGAAGTGGATACCCTGAAGGATATGGTATTGGGGAGGAAAAAGGATTACAGAAGGCTCTACAGACCATGTGCTAAGCACTACTTTCATCAAAGAGTTCAAGCCTCTCAATGGTGGCACCAAAAACAGGTGCACTAACAGAGGCAATCCTACCATCAAAGAAAGCATTTGAAGGGAGGTGACAGCCAGCAACCACCAGTGATCGCGGAGAAGCCACCTCCAAAACAGTGACTTCTTATTCCCCTCCCTCCAAATGCACAACCAGCTAACAGGTGTTTTGTGATTCAATCTCTTCTTCAGGGCTTATTCTTAATTTGTTGTTCATACTCAACTCATTCAAAATCCCTTCACAAATCACCACTAAAATGTAGCCCAGACCGTGCATATTTGTAATCTCATTATCCCAAAAAACAAGATGCACGATCCCAATACAATGACAAATTGAGAATAAGCCCTGAAGAAGCGATTGAATTGTGCAACATGTGTTGGCTGGCTGTGTATTTGTAGGAGTTACACAATATTTGTGAATACGATTGAAAGTATACTTTAAGCAAGTGGAACGGCATCAGAATTTGGACAATCGAATAAAAGAATGGTCATCTGAAGCAGAAAGACTAATGGACTTTTGGAATTATATTCTCTCAGAAAACTCTGAATTATGTACTAGTACAAAAAAATACGGTATGCAGACATAATATCGATGTTTAAATATCGATATACCAGAATATCGATGTTTAAATATCGATGTGGCACAATATCGACCTGCAAGAATATCATCGACCAGAATATCGACATGCAGGTAAGAAATATCGTTTTACTTAATATCGAAGTTAGTAATATCGTTAGTAAAAATATCCTTGTTAATATCGAAATTTATTTTAGTGTTCTGTATTTTAGTATATGTGTTAAAAGTATGTGAATTAAATATTTTGTATAAGTATAGCTTATTTTTGTAAGGTATGTTTGAAATTTTTTGAAATAATTAATTTTTGCGTATTTTAGCTCCGTAGCGGGTTGTGGGTTTATAGGGGAATAGGGTGGGAAGTAATTTAATTATAATATATTTATTAATAATTTTTAGAAGTTATTAATTTTATAAAAATTAAATTTTGCGTTTTAGTTCCGAAGCGGGTTGTGGGTTTATAGGGGAATAGGGTGGGACCGTAAGGCACTGCCACACTTTGTTCTCGGACCCTTGCCTGGACCCGCACTCAGCACTTTATTCCTGGCCCCTGGAGGAGGGCGGATGACATAAATTCACAGAGCCGGTCCCGCAGCGCGGGAGACCGCTCTGCACCGTAAGGCACGGCCGCACTTTGTTCTCGGACCCTTGCCTGGACCCGTACTCAGCACTTTATTCCTGGCCCCTGGAGGAGGGCGGACGACATAAATTCACAGAGCCGGTCCCGCAGCGCGGGAGACCGCTCTGCACCGTAAGGCACTGCCGCACTTTGTTCTCGGACCCTTGCCTGGACCCGCACTCAGCACTTTATTCCTGGCCCCTGGAGGAGGGTGGAAGAGAAATTCACAGAGCCGGTCCCGCAGCGCGGGAGAACGCTCTGCACGGTAAGGCACTGCCGCACTTTGTTCTCGGACCCTTGCCTGGACCCGCACTCAGCACTTTATTCCTGGCCCCTGGAGGAGGGCAGACGACATAAATTCACAGAGCCGGTCCCGCAGCGCGGGAGACCGCTCTGCACCGTAAGGCACAGCCGCACTTTGTTCTCGGACCCTTGCCTGGACCCGCACTCAGCACTTTATTCCTGGCCCCTGGAGGAGGGCGGACAACATAAATTCACAGAGCCTGTCCCGCAGCGCGGGAGACCGCTCTGCACCGTAAGGCACTGCTGCACTTTGTTCTCGGACCCTTGCCTGGACCCGCACTCAGCACTTTATTCCTGGCCCCTGGAAGAGGGCGGACGACATAAATTCACAGAGCCGGTCCCGCAGCTTGGGACGCCTGCGGGGCGTGCCCGGGCTCGGCCCGGGCCAAGACGGGCCCATCTTAGACCGGAAGAGGCCGGGCTGGGCCACGGCTGTTCGATCTTCTTCAAGAGGTGTTGCGACGCCATCAAAGTGGAAGAACCTACCTCGCACCTTCCTTATATCAACGTATGTTCTGGTGAGCCAGGGACATTATTGAAACTGTTCCTGATATTTCCTGTTTTATCTATGAACTAACCTTGGGGTAATAATAAGCTGATTTCTTGCTGGACCATCTGGCACAGTATATGGGTAGACTAATCAACATTACTATTGACAATTTAAAGAACTTATTATTGTATTGTTAAGAGTAAGAGCTCGACTAAGAACTCAAGGACTACGCTTGTCTTGGCTGCTTGAGTCTAATTAGTATAAGTGCAATATGGGGAAGAGAAAAACACCTAGTTGTCAGAGCAAAACGCAAACAAAATCGGGGGGGGGCCTCGCTTGACCTTATTAAATTATTTAACGGGGCAATGGGGGTGACTGAATAGCAGATCATATCTGTGGAAGAGGCCATGAACCCAGAAAAAACAGGCCCTGATACGGGTTCTCCAGCAGATATGGTTGAACTAGGGACATGTGCCCCTTCCCCCCCTTCTAAAGAGGCGCCTAGGAGTGTGTTAAGTACAAATGGCTGCATTCTGAATGTGTCAGAGCACATTTCAGTGAGCGACCAGGAGAGCGATTCTCAACCTCCAATAAAGTGCTCAAGAAATATAGGCACTCTCCCCAGTACGACAGTGGAACCCGTGTTAGAGTCCAGGGTGATACCACGTAAAGTATGCAAAAAGGCACCCAAGAAGGACAAGACTCAGCCCACCTACAAGCAAGGTAATAAGGAAAAAACCCTACCCTGTGCTCATCCGTGTACTCAGAGTGACGTCGCTAAGTTAAAAACCAAATTAGATGCACTCGATATTTACCTCAGAGAAACCCTAACTAACTTAACTAGCAGAATGGGAGTAATGGAGGAGTCGCTAACTAAATGCCTGGTAAAATGCCAGCTAAATATTCCAAAACCGGCCAATACGTATAACAGTGGCCCGGATTACCTAGGTGGCTGTACCAGGCAATATATCCATAATGAGGATACCGCACCTGTTAACCAAACGAACACTATGGGGGCTTCTCGCAACAAGGACCAAAACACTCTGACTACCAAACCATCTACTCTTTTTCCTGTAATTTCTTTAGCTCCGGCCAGGTCTACACATACTCCTGTCCCTTTTGATAATAATACAGCATCTGTTACGGGGAGCAATAATCTAAGACCACAGTCCCTAGCTAGCTCAGGTGCTAAGAGCTCTAACATGTTCGTACCCCTAAGTAATCAGGATTTAGACCCTACAATGACATATCTGGACTTACCTCCAGCCGTTACTCCATATACGGTTGTGTTAGCTAATGTCCCAAGATTACTCACTGGGGTGGTAGAGTCATTGGATACTCTGAGAAACAAGTCTCTATTCTGGCTGGGATCTACAACGGGTCTAACCGAGAGGCTTTTTGCTGAATTCAAAATGGCCAGAAGAGTAAGTTGGATAGGGAGAGGGCGCAAGAACTTGTTTGGAGACTGTGTAGTACTGACTTTCAAAACCCCGCATCTTGCACAAATGATTTTGAGCAGGGCAGGAAATTATTCCATTTCAGTCCATGGCATTAACCTAGTCCCCTTGGGATATTTCTACCAACCGATTCATAATAATTGCATTAAAGTAAGTAATGAGGCTCAAACAGTGAATGGCAGCCCTTTGTTTAATGTACCAGTACTTAATCGATTTGATATACTCCCAAACCTTGAAGAGGTTGATTGACTACATACAGTAGCCATCAGACCGGTCGAGACTAGGGGTAGGCTACGGAACTTTATATCAGAAACATTTTTAGAAACTCAGTTAGGCGAAACTACAAACGTTTTAAGTAGAGATCAACTCTCATCTGCGAAATTACCATCAATGACCTGTGGGGTCTATGATCCCTACTCTATATCGGTAGTAACTGAGGATGACAATGGTAATCTTCCAACTTTCACTAAACATATTACCCCCATACCATCTGTTATTTCATCTGCTGCCCCTATAGCATCTACTGCCGGAGCTAAGTTTGAGGTAAATGATGGGAGCAAGAGGAAATATAAGTGCCAGATCATGTTCTGGAATGTAGCAGGTCTAAAAACTAAGGTTACTAATCAGATATGGATTGACTTTGTGAAGAGATTTGATATAGTCAGTCTTCAGAAAACCTGGGTGGAGGAGCCTATTCATATCAATGGCTTTAAAACCTATCATACACCAGCGGTTACATCGTCCCATGGAAGATTAAAGGGGGGGTCTATGTACATATTTTTCAAATTATTTGAATATAAGAAAAATCGCATTTGTGAAGAGATTTGATATAGTCAGTCTTCAGAAAACCTGGGTGGAGGAGACTATTCATATCAATGGCTTTAAAACCTTTCATACACCAGCGGTTACATCGTCCCATGGAAGATCAAAGGGGGTCTATGTACATATTTTTCAAATTATTTGAATATAAGAAAAATCGCATTGACTGTTGCTGATCGGTATTTTCAAATTATTGTCTTTGACGTTGATAAATCATTATGTATTGTTCTAGTGAATTTCTATAATAATGTTCCACATGACCGGATTGAGGGGATACTGAGGTCAATAAGTTGTAATTTACAAAACATTCAGGCCTCCACAACTAAGGATCTATTTACTATTTGGGGAAGGGATTTTAACTCCGCTTTATGCCAGCATGCGGAAAGAGGGGTTTGTGGTATCGCGTATGATAAAAACACTAGTTTTCCACACTTCTCACATACAACTTATGGAGATCTCCTAAATGAAATTATGTTTTTAGCTGATCTAGGATTTGCTAACAATTTATGTTCCCCGTCGGTCTCCTTTAGTCCTACTTTTAACGGGCGTGGCACATTTTCAACCATAGATTTTATCTTAACATCCTGTAGACATTCCTCCAGAGTTGAGGATTTTTGTACCCATGAGATTCCTTTGAGCGATCATTTTGCTTTGAGTGTGGGTGTATTGGTATACAGTAAGGCGGTAAATACGAGAGATTATTCAACCCATACCGTAGATATTACTCTGAGCAGGCAAAACGGGTATGCACTTCATTGGGATAAATTGAATCCTGACGAGTTTATGAGAAAGGTCGTGTTAAATTGTAAAGATGCCGTTTTAGCTTGCTTGGATGAAATAACTCCTCATAAAGACATTATAGAAGGTTTCTCCATAATATCAGATTACATTAGAAAAGCCCTTTTGGTGAAATGTAACAAAAAAGCCACCCAAAAACACGGGTGGTTTGATTCTAAATGTACCAAGGCCTATTCTAAGCTTAAACATACCCTCCACAAAGTAGTTAAAAATCAGGATGAGATTAAAGAGACAAGAAGGGAGTATAAGTGTGTATTAAAAGAGAGGAAAAAGACACTAAAAGAAGAAGCCTGGTGTGCCTTACACGTAGCTTCTGAAACAAGAGATTCTTCTGCCTTTTGGAAGGCAGTTAATGCGCCCTTCCTGGTTGAAAGAGATATGGCAACAATAGAGACAGCGATCAGTGAGGCAGAATGGGTAGACTATTACTCGAAGCTGTATAATAATCCACTCTCTGTGGCTCTTGGTGAGGAGGACATAGTGGATGGGACAGAACAACTACTAACAAGCCAAGAAACTGACCTATATTTTTTCCTCAGCGAGGTTAATCAGCTATCACTTCAAGCATGGGAGGGAAGGCCCCTGGGCCTGATGGCATCCCCGTGGACCTCTTTAAATCTAATATTATGTTATGGGGCCCACTTTTAACGCAAGTAATCAACGCAAGTAGCTCGACTGGATTCTTACCAACTTTGTTTGAATCGATATTAGTTCCCATCTTTAAAAAAGGGGACAGGGTTAATCCAGCATGCTACAGGCCGATTTCGCTGCTGGATTCCACGGTTAAAGTCATCGGGCGAGTCTTGTTAACTAGATTGCAGGACTGGGCGGAGGATCATTCGATCATTAGTGATGTACAATATGGCTTTCGTAAGGGTCTGGGCCAGTGGAACAAGGCCTGAATTTAACCATCATGTTAGGCAAATACACCAAGGCAAAAAGGTGCAGGCTATTCCTGGCATTCGTGGATTTAACTGCGGCGTTTGACTGCGTTATCCATGATAAGCTGTGGAAGATCTTAGAAGGGATGGGGGTGGATGCTTCCTTAATATCCTTCTTGAGGCAGCTTTACTTAGGGGCTAAGGCAAGGGTCCGTTATGGGGTTGGGGGGAGTGCACAAAACAATTCAGTGTAATGAGAGGAGTGAGACAAAGTTGTGTCCTGGCACCTTTCCTTTTTACGCTATACATAAATGACTTAGGAAACGTTTTGGTGCAAGAGTGCCAGGACCTACCGTTAGTAGGAAAATGCCCAGTACCTGCACTTATGTACGCAGATGACGCGGTCCTCATGGCACGCACTCCGCTAGGCCTTCAAAGGGTAGTCTCTAGTTTTGCTAATTTTATGTCTAATCTGGGTCTTACTGTCAACACCTCAAAGACATTCGTAATGAAGTGCGGGCAGGTAGTAATAAGAGCAGAGCTTTCTTCCTAGATGCCAATCGGATTGAATGCTCAAAAACTTTTTCTTATCTCGGGATTTTGTTCGACCGGATGGGGACTTGGACTCAGGCAGTCAAGGCCAGGAGGCTGTTATTTATAAAGGCACTGACTGCCTTATCAAATTTTAGTAGGAAACTAGGTAGACGGCCGCCGGCAGAACTGTTACAAATATAGAAGGCAAAATGTGTAGCAATCGCCACCTATGGCGCGGGTATTTGGGGTTATGCTGATGTTAATTCCTTACAGATAGCTGAAAACAGGTTTTTTAGGTTCTTGCTGGCTGTCCCAGACAGTACTTCTACTTTTATTTGCCACACAGAATTGGGTATGCCATATCTAGCGGATATTATAAGAATTCAGCCAGTCCTCCTGTGGCATAGGATTTGGACTTCTGATAAGACGACACTTAATCGCCAAATCCTGAGTGATAGCCGTGGGCTAGACGGGGCTATGCATATTAGATGGCTAGAGTACGTTAAAAACTTTTTGTTTAATTTAGGCCATCCAGAATACTACACCGACCCCACCACCTTGTGCACTGTGTCCAGGAAAGATCTTAAAAATAGTTGCCTGCGCTTTGTGGAAGAAATTAGAAGTATCACTGAAATGACAAAAGTAACTGTTCAAGCGCACCATCTTATTTTGACAACTTTTAAGATACAGCCATATATAAGGATGACTATAGGCGACTATGATAGATTCCTGTTAACAAGCTTCAGATTGGGCATTATCCATAGATCAATTAGCTTCCCTGAACTGAACGATTGGTCGAGACTGCTGAGTAAATGACCGTGCGATGACATATCTGTACAGTTGACCCTGCACGTTTTATTCTTTTGCAAATTTTATTCGGTACAGAGAAGGAGGTGGATCCTTCCGGTTTTAAGATCGCTTGGACTGAGACAATGCCGTCCCGCTTTTCTGGTCTTACAATCCCTAGATAAAGAATTTGTTATTGCTTCTGTTACTGTGTTTTTAAAGAATGTTTTTAAATGCAGAAAATCTATTATGATGTGAGTTTACAATTAGTATAATGCAATGATCTGTTCTATTTTTATAATCATGTTACGATTGTATTTTAATTAATTTTTATGGACTGATAATTACGCTGACATTTTAATCTGCTTTTTATGATTATCTTAAATAAGTAATCGAATAAAGCTTGTTTGATTTGATTTGAATTATAATTAATTAATAATTTTATATTAATATTTTTGTATGTAATAATTTATATTGTTAATTGTGCTAATTTGTTATTAATTAGTTATTAATTGGTTATTATTATTAATTATTAATTGGTAAATATGTTAATTGTGTCATTTTTAGAAGCGGGTTGTGGGTTTATAGGGGAGTAAGGTGGGCAGTAATTTAATTATAATTAATTAATTAATAATTGTATTAATTAATATTTATGTATTTACTATTTTATTTTGTTAATTGTGTTAAATAATTTGTTTATTAATTAGTTATTAATTGGATGTTAATTATTAATTGGTAAATATGTTAATTGTCTTATTTTTTCGGAGCTGGTTGTGGGTTTATTAGGGAGTAGGGTGGGAAGTAATTTAATTAATTAATAATTTTTATTAATTAATATTTGTGTATTTAATATTTTATATTGTTAATTGTGTTAAATAATTTATTATTATTTAATTATTAATTGGTTAATTATTATTAATTAATTGGTAAATATGTAAATTGTGTTATTTTTTAGGAGCGGGTTGTGGATTTATAGGGGAGTAGTGTGGGAAGTAATTAAAATTTAATATATTTTTTATATATTTAGTTATTGCTATTTTATAGTCTTAAAAGTGAATTCATTTATTACTGATTGTTTTTAATTTGATTGTTCATTGTTATTAGTAAATTAATTAATTGTTAAGCAATTATGTTAATTGTGTCATGTTTTACAATATTGGTTGTGTCATTTATAGGGGGATTTGGTGGGACGTAAATTAGTTTTTATTATTTAAGTATTTGTTAATTAATGTTTATTATTTTGCTGGAGTGGGAATAGTAAATTATTCCATTCCGCTATCCAACACTTTCCCTACTGTTGCAATTGTTGGAGTGGGAATAGTAATTTTATCCCCTCCGCTATCCAACACTTTCCCTACTGTTGCACTCGTTGGAGTGGGAATAGTAATTTTATCCCCTACGCTATCCAACACTTTCCCTACTGTTGCACTCCGTGGAGTAGGAATAGTAAATTACTACCCTCCGCTATCCAACACTTTCACTACTGTTGCACTTGCTGGAGTGGGAATAGTAAATTATTCTCCTCCGCTATCCAACACTTTCCCTACTGTTGCACTCCCTGGAGTGGGAATAGTAATTTTATCCCCTCCGCTATCCAACACTTTCCCTACTCTTGCACTCCCTGGAGTGGGAATAGTAATTTTATCCCCTCCGCTATCCAACACTTTCCCTACTGTTACACTTGCTGGAGTGGGAATAGTAAATTATTTCCCTCCGCTATCCAACACTTTTGTATAGTTGCACTTGCTGGAGTGGGAATAGTAATTTTATCCCCTCCGCAATCCAACACTTTCTCTACTGTTGCACTTGTTGGAGTGGGAATAGTCATTTTATCCCCTACGCTATCCAACACTTTCGCTACTGTTGCACTCCGTGGAGTGGGAATAGTAAATTATTCCCCTCCGCTATCCAACACTTTCCCTACTGTTGCACTTGCTGGAGTGGGAATAGTAAATTATTTCCCTCCGCTATCCAACACTTTCCCTACTGTTGCACTTGTTGGAGTGGGAATAGTAAATTATTCCCCTCCGCTATCCAACACTTTTCCTACTGTTGCACTCGCTGGAGTGGGAATAGTAAATTATTCCCCACCGCTATCCAACACTTTCCCTACTTTTGCATTCCCTGGAGTGGGAATAGTAATGTTATCCTCTATGCTTTTCCGCCATCATAATGAGCCCCTATGTTTTTATTAATTATATTTATTATTTAATTTATTTTATATTATTTTTAAGACATTTAAAAAAAACAATATTTTGAACAACAATATTTTAAACAACGATATTTTGGTTTCGATATTTTTGTACTTACCTTTGTACAGATAGGATGTTGATATTCTTGACATCGATATTCTGTACACGATATTTGTGTACCTCGATATTCCTGTCGTCGATATTCTGTCAGTGATCCAAAAAATACACTGGAAGGTAAAAAGTGTTTTGGAAGGAGCACCATGCATTTTTTTCTTTTACCTATGTTGTATTAAGAATTCCATCCCCAAACCTCCTTGCACCCTTCCTGCTGCCTAGGTGTCACATTCGGGGAAAATTTCACTCCATCCAAAGAGACATCTTTCCGATCACTGTGCAACAGGTCGGGGAAGGGCTCACTGTCCTCAACCTCCTCCGTCATTGCCAAGATCGTCACTATGAATTCTCTCTGAAAGTATAGCTTCAGCTGGTTCCCATGGAACATCCTCCTGGATCTGTGTCTTAATGTAAGACACTTTCTGGACTACCTTTTATACACACCATCTGTTCACCAAAGTTTGGGGGCAAATAGGTTCAAGTCCCAATACCTCCTGACTCTCCTGGTACCTAGTGAGCATTGCTTTCAGATCATACCATGCCTTCATTAGCTCTTGGCTGACTTGACTGTTCTTTTTTCCCTTGTTCATGTAATGTGCCATCATCGTCCTCAGTCCAATCACATAATCCACTATGTCCTTTGTAGGGGGACTTAGGAGTTCCTTCCCAACCCCCTCTATGGTAAGTGGGTCATGAACAGGACTTCCAAACAGAAGGTCAAAGGGACTAAATCCTACACCCTTGTAAACGTCCGGTAGGCAAATATGAGACGTAGCAGAATAAGATCCCACTTCCTCCTGAGGTTCTGAGACAATTCAAATCATGTTCTTCAGGGTACTGTCAAAGCGTTCAACCAACCCAACAGTCTGGGGTTGGTTCACTGTGGAAAAGTGGAAGGTCACACCAACTAGTATCTACATCTCTCTCATGTAAGATGAAATGAAATCACTGTACTGGGAAATCAAATCCAGAGTGAGCTATTTTAGTGGTTGTGCTCCTTAGAGGTAGCTCCTCACATACCTCGTGGCATGATCTAACACAACTAGGACATACTTGTTGCCTGATGCAGAGGCGGGTCAGGCTACAACATCCATCGTGTGGACCAAGCAAATAGAAAAGAGGAGGTCTTGCTGTTATCCATAAGTCCTCCTGGTCAGTAAGCATGTGATAATCAACCTACATGGAGCTGCTGATATATCACTTCCCACTCTCTGCAATTCAGACCGCCACCTCATCTAGCACCATCCTCATCTACAGAATAGTTGGCAGAATAAGGATTCCATTGATGAATTCTCAGAGCGTCTCACCATTTCATCCATCCAACAGATACACACTCCCCTCTTGGGTGACTTCAACCTCCCAGACGACATAAACTTAAAAAACACAAGAAACACCGTCCTTAACCTCACTGACACATTCAACATGACACAGCACATCACCAGGCCAACACGCTACAAAGGCCACAAGCTTGACTTTTTCTTTTCAACATCAGCAACAATCCCATGCAAATCACCCATACTCCTGGACTGGAACGACCATCTCAACATCCCTATCTCCCTGCTTTTCTGTTTTTAACCATACCGGACGGACCCAAGAATAAACTTCTGTTGAGGTACTGTCACGATATTTTTAACTCACCCTTGCACTGACCCCACACACCCGCGCTCACCACTACGGCTTCCCACTTAAAAGATCACTGATAAAGAGCCGTTTCGCGGGGCCCGTGGGGGACTGAAGCGCCAACCCCACGAGGAGCTAAAACGCCCTATGATGAAGCATGACACCTTAACGGGTGTGTGAGGGCAACTCTTCAAATTTGAGGAATTTCCCCACTATCCACTTTATCCAACCTGAGACTTATCTGTCCTAGATGAGTTACTTCTGTTTTTCTTCTATCAACACTATCCGTAGCCTAGTAGGTCGGCATACCTCTATAGGAACAGTTACCCCTCAGGGTATTTGATATGTGTTCTTGGGAGCACGGGTACTGGACCTTCTTTTTTTTGCTCCCTGTCCCTCTCTTTGTGAATTGTATTGACACTCCCATCCCAACACGGGGTGCCTTTATTACTGAAATGGGTTTCACAGAGGCCTTTCAAAGAATATCGTAAAAAGACTACATTAATTCCAAAATAAAACTCCCACAGTGTGTCTGAACCTGATTAGAGTGGATTGTGTCAATCTAGTTCTAAAAGCCCTCGACAGGCTGAAAGTGGAAGCCAGGTTTACCACTAAGTCGCTGAATTTTCCATAAAGACTACTGTAACCCAAGCCAGTTATAGTTTTAAACCTGGCCCTAAAATACATGCCCACTTTGAACCGCTGATGATCTTCTATGAACCTGAAATTTAAAGTCCCTCTCATGCAACTAAAACGAGGCAGACACGAATCCTCAGAGCTCTGGTGAGACTCCATTGTCCGGTATTCCTGATGTGGAAAGGGGCTGAGGCTCGGCCACAATACTCAATTCAGTGGTGCAGGAAGCATGTCTGCTACAGATGGTTGATAAAGAGGGTTTCAGCAGAAGTGGGCAGCCACAATGGCAAGCGTGTGCCTTCCCCTCAGAGCCAAGATGGCGGCTATTGATGGTGCCCTTCTGTTCCCCAACAAGCTCTGGGCTGTGCATAGTGGCATGAGGAGGGACTCTGCATGTGCTGTGCCTGGGAATAATGAAGCATTGGTAAACTTTGTAGGTCATCGAAGAGGTGAGTAGGGAAGCAGAGACACTTTGAGATCCCCTACCCCCACGTGATGATTCAATAAGGAAGACTGCCTTGGAAGCAGGCCGAACCGAGCACATGTGATATCCCAGCAAACTGGAAAAAGGGGTTATGCATAAAATTACTGCCTGGCATGCCTGCCCATAATTGGGACAAACGTTACGATGGCAGTGCATTAGAGCTTTTCAAGATACCCAAATGAGTATAGAAGGAAGAACAAAAGGGTCAGGGAGATTGTTTGAAGTTCCTGCTGCCTCCTGAAAACAGCAAACTGACTGTTGAATCTCCGTCAAAGTTCAGTGCCACAGAACTATCACACAGTGAAAAGCTGATCAGAGCAGTAGTGCAGGATTTGCAACAAACTTGCAAAGACATTGAGAAACAGGTGGCTGACAGGGAGAAGATGCTGTGGACCATGGGCATATGTACTGCTAAAATGGGCTGGAATGGCTGATCTGGAAGTCGCAAAGGAAGCAAAGTAGGGGTTTTGCAACTGTGCAACAGCCGGACTTGTACAAATGAAAAAAAGGATGAATAACTTGGGAGACACAGCTTCAATAGCAAACATTTGCCTGTTAGGGATACTTACGTTCTCAGATGACATGCCCCTCAATGCAAACATACGGTTTCCAGCAAAGGGAGATTCCTCACAACTGATCTCATTCTCGAGTGAAGGTTCAGAAGGCCTATCGGCTACTGACAGTGGGCACAAAAGGGTCACTAGTTCCAAAAGAACTGTGATTATAGTTACTTCATGTGTTGGAAAGGGGCCTAATCATGCGAGTGACTAACCTGAGAAGCCTCGCGGGGTTGGAAGGATAGCGAATCTTGGTCTTTCCTGATCACAACAAAGCTACCATGCTTAAGAGGCTACAGCTGCAGCGTACCAAAAAAGATCTAATTGTCCTGGAAATGGAGACATTTTCAAAAGAAGGAAGAGGCTATGTATTTTCACAGATGGAGGCAGCAGAGTTTTTCTGTCCGCAATGCAACCCAAAGTGGTATGAAGGCAGCGGTGGCTCCTCCGCTAAGGCGGAGGAGCGTCACTCACTGCTCTCTGAGCAGTGTAAAAAAGGAAAAATAAAATGATAATAACACAACGTTATTATCATTTTATTTTTAGTACGGTGCTACGAGGCTAGGTTAGGGTGGGGCAGGACTGGGGTCACAGGGAGGAGGAGTGGTTGGTGCACTATAAGTGCGCATGACAGTTTGGCCGGCAGTCTTGGGCTGGCCAAACAGACATGCGCACTTAGCATTTCTCCACCTGGCTGTGTTGCTCAGCCGGACGAAGAACTGTCCCAACAACCAATGACGATGCTGCTGTCATACTGGTGACAGCAGCGTCGTGATTGGCTTAGGTGAGTCTGGGAGCCTGTGTGCTTCTGTGCTGCCTGGAGTCAGGAAGAGAAAGGGACGGAGGAGAGGCAGCGGCCATTCACAGGTAAGTGATCTTTTTGTTATTTTTTCACCCCCCGCCCTACAACCCCCATTTTGTAGCAGCCGCCACTGTATGAAGGATTGACACTGCTGGTTTTCGGGTTTAGTGATTTTGTTACTCTGAGCTGTTCTTGGTAAGAAGTAGTTTGTTCAGTGAATGAGGTAGAGCTGGGAATCTCTGATTTCAAACTGTTGTTCGACTTCATGGACTGGATGGGGTGGTTAGGTCTAATTCTTTACATGCTAGATCTGTCACCTTTTCCTCCCAATTTTTAGGTCTAGTGTTAGCCAACACCTTTTGATTTAAAAAAAATATATATATATATATATGTACAATATACTTATGTAAATGGGCTTTCAGCCAGCTTTCTTCACCCATTGGTCTGTTGGTTTGTCATTCACATTTTGTTTCCACACACTCAGCATGGGGCGGGGCAGCCCACTTCAGGAACTGGACAACTTCACTTGGAGTGACTGCATTTTGCTCTTTCACAAAGAGCACATCCACATACAAGCTAGTTTCCATATGTGCTAATGTTTTCTTCTGATTTATTACTTTGGTGTTGCCTTTGTGTTTAGAGTCTGATGTGATGGTAGGGTGGTACAAAGGTCACATTCCACACTTGATCAGCTCCTGTCTCCTGCCAATGCTGTTATAAATTCCTTGTGGAGTGTCCTTTGTTTACTGTTTGAGTGCTGGTATTTCACAGCATAACAGATTGCATCCATACTGTTCTGTACTAAGTTATCAAAAGCCTTAATATTAAACATGTAAATTCATAAGCAGACAATCCTTCAAAACACGTTTATTCTGGCTTAATTTCACCAAAGGTTCTTTAATAAAGTTTGCCCAGGAAGAAAAACAGCCTTTTTGTGTTTAATTTGCTGCACTTGTAACACTTTTTTTACTGCCTTGTTTCCTTTCTTATTTTCTTTCCTTTCCTCATTCCTTCTTTCTTTCCTTTCCATTCCTTCTTTCCTTTTCCCTTTCCTTTCATTCCTTCTTTTCTACTTTCATTTTCTTTCTTTCATTCCTTCTTTCTTGCTTCCCTCCTTCACTCCTTTCCTTCTTTGCATATTTGTTCATTCTTTACCTTTTTCTTTTGTTCTTTCATTCATTCCTTCTTTCTTCTTTCTCTATTGCCTTCTTTCCTTCCTTCTTCCTTCCCCTCTCTTGCCTTTTTTTTTGCTTTAATGCCTTTCTTGCTTTCAATTCTTACTTTCCATCTTTCTTTCTTCCCTCCCTTCTGTCTTGCCTTTCTTTCTTTTCTTCTTTTTTGCTTTCCTTTCCTTTCTTTTTCTTTCTCTCCTTTGTTACTGTTTTCGCACCTTCTTTTCTTTCTTGCTTTAATTTCTTCTTTCTCACCTTCCTTCTTCCCTCATTTCTATCTTTCCTTCTTTGTCTTCCTTCCTTTCTTGCCTTCTTTTGTTCTTTCTTTCCCTTTCTTGCCTTCCTTCTTTCTTATGCTCTTTCTTTCCTTCCCTTCTTTTCTTCTTTCTTGCCTACCTTCTTTCTTTCATTCTTTCTTTCTCAAAGGCAAGAGGCTGGCAGCCAATGGCACAATTGGATTTTACTAAAACTATGTGTACTACATATTTATTTATAGGGGTTTTCAGCCACACTTCATCCTTTGCCTGTGGTAGCATCATTCACATTTCTTTCCAACCCACTCGAGAATGCATCAAGGAGCAATGCATCACCCCACTTCAGCCACATTGGCAGACTTCCTTATGAGTTACGGCATGCTGTCCTCTCACAAGGAGCACATCCACACACAATGTAGTTCCCTTCAGGCCCAATGAGTACTATGGTAATGTGTTCTATGGTGAGACCCAAAAACATTTTTACCTTAAGTCAATCTTTTTTGTTTTTAGATTGACAAACTACCGGGAGCTTCGCAAACAAAGTTTTGCGAAAGCCATTTCAAAATAAGGATTGCCAAATGGCTGGCGGACGATGCCAGACCTATTGGCTTTGCCAGTGCTTGTTTAAAATTGTGGTGCAAAGTTCTTGTTCTCATGGCAACTCCACCAGCAGCATCCTAAAAGGTAACTTAGCTTAAAATATGAAATGGTTCATGCTACACTGTTGAACGTTGCAAATCTCTTCCTTCTTACCGTTCAAACGATCACAGCAAAGCCTTCTGTAGAGTGCCAGATCTTTATTATTGGTCACACCAGGCAGTTCAAGAGTACCCTGACCATTTTAATGTGTACAAAATAGGGGCGTGGCCGAGCCGACGGCAAAGATGGCCGCCAGCGAGTGAAGCTCCAGAAACCAGCCGGCCTCATGAGCGATTTCCCCCGATAAATGCTCACATTTAGCCCGCAAAAGCAGCGGTAAAGGCGGCGGAGGCGATGCGGCATACGGCTGCCTGAAAGCCGGGCGCCGGCGACTCACAGAGGCGGAGATTCGTCGAGTTCAAGGTGGTGTGGGGCCGGCCGGCGCAGCTGCGCCTGGTGACCCGGAGCGCGACGTGGAGCGCCCGCCCGTCGCCGTTGGAGATCTTCGTGGACTGCGCATCGACGGACCGGGTGAGTCGGGCCCCAGCCTGCCCCGCTCCCTTCCCCTCTCCGGCTGTCCCGGTCTGCTGCGGCTGCTGGGCTGGCCGTTCCGCCCCCGTTGCCAAGTTTCCATGAGCCCGTGAGGGAGATAGGGCCCCCGGCCTCAACCACTAGGGGCTGGGCGCGGGCCTGACCTGTCAGCGGCGGCCGTGGCGGGGTGGGGGCGCGCCCGATGCTAGAAGAAGGTCCCATTTGACTGTGGTGACCCACGGAGGTGCCTTGGAGAGTGACTCGACGGTACCTGGCGCACACGCTGGCTAACCCACCCGCATTATCAGACTGCTGCAACTCGGCCTAAGGTGCACGGAGGTGGGCGGTTGCGCTACACGGCCCCGCCATAGTAGTCCAGGAACTGTAAGACTGCGCACCGCCTGCACTGTGATACCCCCCATCTGCCATCACAGTTCTCATATCCCAGGGGAATCGTGCCGCCATCTTACTTTGCCCCGACCAGCAGGCCTAAGCTATCGTCCAGTTGCTGAATTGACCCCGTCCGGCTCCCCTGAACTACACGGCGCCTGTTGCTGGTACAAGTGGACGGTTCTACCACTGGCTGCGAACACCTCAGTACAGCGGAATCCCCCCCCCATCCCTTCCACCGTTCTGCATGCACGGAATGGGCCGCAGGGACCCCAGGCAGCGAACCTTGCCTTTCGAGAAAGCAAGTGACAGCACGACATCCCACGGCACCGACATGGCTGAAAAGGGTCCTGCCACGGCACCTCCTGTAACCTCGGAGGCCTCCGTCGCCTCATTGCTGCTGGAAATGAAGGCGGGATTCAGAGCGCTGGACTCTCGCTTTGACTCCCTGGACCAGACGATCGCATCATTGGGCGCCAGGTGCAGGGCCATGACAGAGCGCCTCGGCGTTGTTGAGGCTCGTGTCTCTGACCTGGAAGACGGGACAGCACAATCTCTGAAGCGATTGGAGAGGGCGGAGCGTCTGCTTAAGGAAGTGGCCATAAAAAATGAGGATTTGGAGCGCTTGGACGCCGCAACAACGTCCGCATAATGGGGGTTCCGGAGACAACGTCAGCAGGCCCAATGGCCCTCTTTGTTGAGAAGCTACTTACAGATCTGTTTGGGAGTAGAGGCATTTACACCAGGCTTTGTTGTAGAGCAGGCCCATAGGTCACTGGGACCTAGACCGAACCCGGGCCTCCCCTAGACCCATCATCGCGCGCTTGCTGAACTTTAGGGACCGGGACACAGCGCTCCGACTTGGCACGAGAACGTGGCACGGTTGAATGGCAGGGGTCTAAATTGGCACTCTATCCAGACTTCACTCCAATGGTTCAGGAGGCACGACGCAAGTTCCAGGGGTCAAGGCCACGTTGCGAAATCTTGGACTCAAATATGGCATGCTGTACCCCGCGAGACTGAAGGTGGATGTGGGCGGCAGATCGAGAATATTTGACACCCCCACAGAGGCCCAGGAATTCTGCCGCATGCATAAGACACGGAATTCACAGAACACGGCAGGAAGTGCACTTGCCTCCCCACATCACAGTGGCTCTGTCACTAGCGTCGACCTGTTCTCGAACACTGGTGCCGAATAGGGGGTGCCTTGAGATACCTGGTGCACTTCACATTGTTTAATTGGGAAATTGCGTTATTGGATATGTTGTTGTTATACAGACACGGCACTAGGCCGGCTTGATTCGGAGCTGCCACCCCCTCTGGTATATCCGCAAAGTTGATTTATTGCCTATTTGCGGCCCACTTATTGGACCACAATCAGTTGCCCGGCGATCACTATGATGATCCCCGAGCGCGTTATCTTGCGAAGGGTTGGCCACCTTAGGGTTGGTAGGTGGCTGGGTGGGGGGGTGGGGGTTTGGGTAAGTTCACACACCACGATTGTTCTAATTTATGCTATCTTTTCACATTGCTTGCTGAGTCAACATTGCACTACAGACATGACAGGAAGAGGGTTCTGCAGAATCTCGATGACACGATTAGGTAAAATACAGGGGCCTTCAGCCCTTACCCTTATGACCTGGAATGTCCGGGGTCTTAATAACACTCATAAACGGCGCCAGGTAATTCATTACCTCCTCCGCCACAAGGTCGATATAGTTTATTTACAGGAGACACACCTCCCCCCCACAGATTCGGCTCAATTTGGTGCTAGCTGGGGCTCACAGAGATACTTTGCCAATTATAGTAATTACGCTAGAAGCACGGCCATACTGATAAACAAGAGAATCCCCTTCACGCTTATTGATGTGACCCGAGATCCAGTGGGTAGATTTGTTGTAGTCACGGGAACCTTGTATGGCCACAAAGTTACTCTAGCTAATATATATGCTCCTAACGTGGACGACCCCGAGTTTTTTCATGACTTGACTGCCCGGATTGCGAAACATGATCCTCACGCGCTGCTCCTAGGGGGGGACCTAAATCTATTAATGGATCCCACGCTGGATAGCTCGTCCAACGCACCAGACACTAAGCCGCGGGCGAGGCGAGCCTTGAAGGCTCTCAGCGCCCAGTTCTCACTGATTGACATTTGGCGACAGCACAACCCCAATCTCACCAACTACACTCATTACTCTGGCACACACGGTACTTGGTCGAGGATAGATTACTGGCTTCTCTCAACCCTGGTTGGTTTAGTTCCCTCTCCACGCTCCCCAGCACTAATTCAGACCACTCCCCAGTGACTCTGCATTTATTGTTCCCATGCCCGGAGGGGTATGAAAGACAATGGCGGTTCCCTGGTAGGGCCCTCCTGGATGAGGTGTTCAAGACAGAGATGCGCGAGGCAATAGAGGACTATTTCGAGATCAACACTGGCTCTGTGGACACAGCGGCGGTACTGTGGGAGGGCTTCAAGGCAGTTATAAGGGGGGTATGCATCTCCAAACAAGCCGGAGTGCTACGGGATCTCCGTGCCACATTGGCCCGCATTGAACAAGATATTGCCCGGCTGGACTCGCGACTTTCTTCCCTCCCGAATCCAAACGACCAGGCGGAGAGACTCGCCCTATTGACTGAATATAGAGACACGGCCGAAAGGGAGATACTATATATGGGGAAATATCAAACAGCGCGTAGGTACGGTGAGGGCGAGCGTCCTGGCAGAGTATTGGCACAAATGCTAAGACCACCCTACAGCAAATCCTACATAACTGAATTACACTCAGACTCCGGTGCCATATTGTCCAACACATCGGCCATAAGAGATGAGTTCCTAGCCTACTACACCACATTATACTCCTCAAGGGCTGACCCGGATGGCACTGCCCAGACTGCTTATTTAGATGAGATCGCACTGGTGTTCCTGGAGAGGCACATGCTAGACTTTATGGCAGAGCCCATATCAGTCACTGATGTAGAGTTGGCCATAGATACCCTGCGAAGCTCCTCTGCCCCGGACTTGACGGCTTCACCGGTGATTTTTATAAAGAATTTAAGGACATATTGGCCCCTCAATTAATTGAGGTCTACGCGGAGGCATTGGAGAGGCAGGTGCTCCCCCCCACGCTACGGGAAGCCGTAATCATACTCCTTCCGAAACCCGGCAAAGACCATAAACAATGCGGTTCATATCGACCGCTGTCTCTATTGAACTTAGACTACAAAATTCTAGCTAAGGTGCTCGCCAACAAACTTTCACAACTAATGGAATATATCATCTCTCCGATGCAGTCTGGTTTTGTTCCCCGGCGGTCCACGTCCTTGAATCTCCGCACGTTGTTCGCTGTGCTGCACAGAATACAGCCCGAGGTCGCCGCGGCCGCGGTAGTTATTGGATGCCGAAAAGGCGTTCGATTCTTTGGAATGGCCTTTCCTTGTAGAAGTGATGCAGCGCATGGGACTGCCTTGTGGTTTCATCTCCACGGTCTCCTTGTTATATAGTAAGCCATCGGCGCGACTCCGTCTGAACGGCACCCTGTCCGAACCCTTTCGGCTATATCGCGGGACTAGACAGGGTTGTCCCCTGTTCCCGCTTTTGTTCATCCTAGCAATGGACCCTTTGGTCAGACATCTCCAGAAACGCCATTTGCACAGGGGCTGCAATTCCACACTGGTCCATTACTCGCTTCTCTATATGCCGACGACACCATCCTTTACGTCCGGGAGCCGCACGTTAACCTGGCCCCTCTTATCCGAGAGATCATCCGTTTTGGCCGGTTTTCAGGACTAGGAATAAATTGGCACAAATCAATCATATTCCCGCTTACAACTGGCACTGCCCAATGGGAATGGGAATTTCCCCTGGAATGGTGCCAGGAATCGGTGAAATATCTTGGTATACACATACATCTAGACACCACTCAAATCATTAGCTTGAATTACGGGCAGACTTTTCGAAATCTGGAGGAACAGGTCGAAAGATGGCTACGTTTGCCACTGTCTCTGGCTGGCCGGGTGGCCATTTTGAAGATGGTGGTACTTCCCAAATTTTTATATCTCTTTAATAATATCCCGATTCCCCTCACGGATGGATTTTTCCGTACTTTGCAGACGCTCATGACTAGACTAGTGTGGGGCGGGAGGAGGCCGCGAGTTCGCTGGACTACAATGACGCTCCCATACGATAGGGGCGGGTTCAATGTGCCGGACTTCCATCTCTATTATTTGATAGCGCAATGTCACTACGTGTATGCTTGGTTCCACCCGGATGCACGCATACCCTTTCTGCGACCAGAGGCAGACCTGGTGCTCCCTGAAAAATTATGCGAGGTGCTTCCCGGAGGCTTCCCACGTGCCAAGCACGACATACAGACGGTATCCACAACTGCCTGGGCGTGGGGTAAGCTGAAGAAGCGTACGGGCGCCACACACTTATACTCCTCCGCCCTGCCCCTACCTAATGTCAGATGGTTCCCAGTCACGGGTGAGAGACTAGTGCAGAACACGTTGACTACGCTGGATATTACAAAAGTGGGTGATTTTTTTCCCAGGGGGCCATGTGTTTTCGATGAGACGAGGAGGCCCGGTTCACCGATTGTAACTTCATGACGAGATTCCTACTATGTCGCATGAAGTCTTCGTTGCGCGCTACCTTCCCCACATATGCCCGACTCTTTCCTCCCGCTTACACTGGTGCTAAAGTCCCCCAGCGGAACACACCTTATCTCTAAAATGTATAAAGCCTGCGCCGGGATGCTGCCGGCAAGCGACTCCAGCCTTAGACAGGCCTGGGAGGCGGACACGGGGTGCACCATAACGGATGAGCAGTGGGTCAAGTGCTGTGGGGCCACCAAGGACATCTCACTTAACAGTCGCCATAAGCTGTTACATTTTAAATTTCTCCGCCGCGCTTATTTTACCCCAGCTTTGGCACATAGGATAGACTCTGAACGGCCACACACCTGCTTGAAATGCAATGCACCACACGCTGATTTTATACATTTGGCGTGGACATGTCCCCGCTTGAAATCCTACTGGGAGGAGGTGCACGAGACCCTGGGGAAGATAGTCGGACTTCCACTGAGCCCACTGCCTGAGATAGCCCTGTTAGGGTACACTACACAGATTCTAAAAATCAGGAAACTAGCATCCTTGGGGCTGCTATTGGCTAAGAGAGAGGTGGCCATACACTGGGGCAGGAAGTCTGTTCCTAAACTGCAGGATTGGCTGGGGAGTTTGACACACTGCAACACCAATGCTGAATTGTACGCAGGGCTTGTGCCGGCGGGGTCGCGGCCGCGGGACATTTGGGGGCCGCTGAGGTCCTATTTCGAGACTGCCAGCGAGCCTCTGCCACACAGGTGAATGCTGGGTTGGTGCCTGAGGGGGTGGGCTGAGTGGATGTTATTCTTATTTTTGAGCCACGACTTCCCTTCCAGATTCGGAAGGTTGGCTTCTATCGTGTTTTAATGTTACATGTGGGAGATACTCCTGGTTGGGTTCCTTATTTTTGAGACGGGTGACGGAGGGTGGGGGGAGGTGGGTTGGGTTGGGTTGCCCCGGAGCTGACCTGGACCATGAGATAGACCGCTATAATGTTCCATACACTGTATGTACCTGTCAGGCACGATTTGATTGATATGTACGACGACTGCTTGCAATGCAATGTGACTATTATTCTATAATTGAAAAATAAAGTATTAAAAAAACTAAAAAAAAAAAATGTGTACAAAATAAACCATTGATCTCAACCCTATATAAGCCTACATACAACCTTCTAAATATCATTATCTTAGCTGAACTTAAGAACCCCCATGAGCGTTGACTAACTTCTTTATTAATTGGCCTGAAAGAGCGATACATGAAATTCTTGATACTATACTCTGAGATACACTTTAACCAGAATATACAATAGCGCACTAATTAATTTTTTTATGATTCATATTCTAAGAGACTGTTTAGACCCAGGAGGTAGTAAGAGGTTCACAAGCACCTTGGTGCAAATAAGATTAGCTTCAGTTATAGTGTGTACTCTCAGGCGGGATATAATCTTGCAGGTAAGGAGTTGGTAAAAACACATGCAATCTTCACTCAACAGGTGAAATTAAATAGTTTATTGCATAATTAATTAAAATCATTGTAAATAGATAATGCCAATTTACAGAGCATTTGTCAGAAATTTAAATTTTCTCTAAATGGATCCACATCTATATGTGAATTAACAAAGTGCTACTAAAAACAGGCGTTTACTTGTTTGTTTAAAAGGTAACTCACTGAGTGCTAAAACTGGTGTAAAGGCTATCCGCAAACATTTTCACACTTACTCACGGGTCTACACTACCCTCCCCATTGCTCTCCTCACTGCTCGGCCATCTTTTCAATTATATTGCCACTATTTAAGAACTGTATTAACTGAGTTTGTGCAAG
Source organism: Calotriton arnoldi (assembly GCA_963921515.1). Classification (NCBI taxonomy): domain Eukaryota; kingdom Metazoa; phylum Chordata; class Amphibia; order Caudata; family Salamandridae; genus Calotriton; species Calotriton arnoldi. Next base: position 1,347,825 of record CAWUFW010000699.1, read on the forward strand.
GAGGCAAATTCTCCTTTCAATGTGTGTGAGTAAGTTACAGTGTTCAGAAACATAAATCTTGGTGCTAAATGTGCAACACTGTGATTGTGCTGGTTATTTGCCATCAGTTCTCCCTCCTTCTACCTTCACTCAAACTTCAGCAGATATTTGTTATGCAGCACTGATTTCTGTTCCTTTACAATATATTTAATAATTGTGTAACATTCAGATCTGACAATTTGTTGTTTGACCTCTTTGTAGGATGAATTACCCTGAAATAAATTACAAATGCATGACAACATGAACTGTTCACTGTACAATATGTTTGAAAATATAATAAAAACCCTTGAAACTAAGAGTGAACAGCACTTCAGATCTTAATGATGACGATAACAGTAACACTAATAAATGGCTGGTTAGGAGCACTTTTTTTGACTCAAAAATCATGAATATCAGGGGCCGTATTATAGAAGTGCCTGCCTGCTTTGTACGCCACTGGGGCACTGTGGTACTACAGAAGGGGCCGCAGCTGCTTGTGCGGCCCCTCTGTAATACAGATAGTGCTGGAGCTAAATGTGCACCAGCGCTATCACCAGAGAGTGTTTCCTCATTTGAATGGGGGAGGAGGCAAAGAAGCGGTCAGGCGTGGCGCACTGTCAGTGTGCCCCCTGATGGCAGGCTTCTGGAGGAGGGAAAGGGGGTCCTATTGACACCCCAGACATCCCCTTGCAGGCAGGTGCTGTCACTCACTGCATCCGCCTGCAAGGGGATCTCTCTCTCCTCTTAAAAGTGCAAGTGGAATGCCACCGGCACAGTGAAACACGGAGCCGCTGCTTCAAAGCCACTCCGTTTTTCACTTGGCAGCACGACTTTGTGGCTGCCCCCAGGGCAGCACATTCAATCTAATATGGTGCACTTTCCCAGCTTGCGCCCGGTGAACCTGTTTTAAAGTGCGCTGTGGCGCAAACAGGGAAAGTGCGCCCTATATGTATTATGGCCCCTGGAGTTACTATTACCCTACTTAGTGGTACTATAGCTGCCCTTGGGAAAATAAAAGGATAAGAGGACCCGCAATGATATAAAGCTACAATGTTCAGATTTCATAAATTCTATGCAATGAAGGCGTTAGTCCTCTCCACTTTTACACCAGCTAAAATACAGCTAGGATTTCAATGAGGAGACACCATTATTCATCAAGTTAAATATGTTGTTTAAAAAGTACATCCTATATAAGGAAGGCGTTTAACCTTTTATTTAGTACTGACACATTAATAAATTTTGAGAACTAAACTAAAAAGGTCAATAACAAGTATTAGCTCCCAGGATAGAACGTTTGAAGCTGGCCTGCTAATTCAAATAGCTGTTGTCAGATCGCTGCGCCACTTTGGTGTGGCGGGGCCCACTTCCTCATCCTACTCCGCCATCTTGCCTGTTTTTGTTTTTTTTAACAAGCTCTGCAAGTAGACAAACGGCTCGTCTCTCCCACTTCAGCTGCACAGCTGTGTTTTTTTTTTCACTCAAAAGATGTTTGGTCCGCAGGCCGTGCTGTGGCGGCCCCTCCCCTTCCTGTGCTTCAGGGGGATGGAAGCTCTTAATAGCCAGTGCTTAAAATGTAAAAATAGAAATGCAGGCACCCTACATGAAACTACCTACTTGCTTCTGAGAAATGCAGGTATTCTCCAATTAAAAGACCTCTTCTGAGAAGTGCCGATACTCTCCCCTGAAAGTGCTGGTACTGACAGTACAGGCCCATTTAAAGCAGATTTTCCGTACCTGATCTATACTTGCACCGAAGGCAAAACATTCTGAATTGATCAGCCGAATAGGTCTTTAGAAAATCCTACGGAGAAAAAGACCAGCAATTACCCTACAATGAAATCCAATCCAAAGACAAACAAAACAGCTTTTTGCAGAGAAACCTCGGAGCATCTGGAATCAAGGCACAATTTGCTAATCATTTCTTAATATCATCATCAAAATAACTTTATTTCGCCTACCAAAATGGTGGCATAAAAAGTATACTAAAAACAGTTACATTATAGCACAGTCATATAATTACAATTTTACATAACAAACCCAGTAATATAAAAACCAATTGATCTCATAATCTTATGCATAAGTCCATCCTTGAGTAAATATATCAAATAACAGATTAAAAAGTCAATCTTCTCTTCTTCAATGCCGACAGGAAAAAGGACGCCAGTGAAAAACATGTAAAAGGGTCAGACAATAGCTGTAAGTAAAAAAGGGCCACACGACACTGTCTAAAATTCATTTTGCGTATAAGAGGGATAATAAACCTTTTTCTTTGTTCCTGATAAAATTTACAAAAAAATAAAAAGTGAAGATTATTCTGAATAGATAAATCATCACATGTACAAAGAGGCAATTCAGAAAGTGCATACATTTTTGATGGAAAACCTAACATCAAAGGGATATAATTTAACCGAAATCTCACTAATATGAATCTATGTTGCTGGTTAGTGACAAAAGACAGATAAGTTGTATTAGAATCCAGTGACGTAATACTTGGAACAGCAGAAAATGTTCTAACAGTTGTCAGCCTAAAATTAGCGTTCTGCCTCCTTACTTGTAATCTAGACAGTAATTGGTATTTTAACTCTTTCTTTGAAACAGAGCAACATGACACAGGGTTAGTATACAATTCATGTAACCCAACTGCCTTAAGTATGGATTCTACATAGCATATCCATCTAATCCTACTAGCCCCATCTAACTTCTGGACATCATTTATTATATCTCTAGTCAGCGCAAGAGTGTCCTTACGCCAAATCGAATGCCACAATAAGACGGGTGAAATAGAGATTTTGTCACAGATATAAGGGACATCTAATTCAGTGTGACAAATAAAATTAGAACAGGATTTGGGTAAGGAAACTAATTTCTTCAAAAAAGTATCCTCAATCATTTGTAGTTTCGAGCAATCTACAACACCCCACACTGCTGCTCCATATGTTGCAACAGATACACTTTTAGCCTGATAGACTTTCTTTATGGTTTCAATCGGTTTCGATCCAATCTTTTTACAAATTTACTAAGGGCCCCAATAGTCTTCTCCATCTGCAGACACCTATTTTCAATCATACACTTCCAATTACATTGTCCATTAAATACAATCCCCAAATAATTAAAAGAATCTACCACTTCCATTTTACCCCCTTCAATATGAATATTGGGCTGTTTCCTCTGTTTAGCACCTGCCACTAACACAAAAGATTTGGAAAAATTAATTCTCATATCCAGATCGTTCATAAATTTAATATACTCCCTTACTATCCGACGCAGTGCATTACCAGTGCGAGCTAAGATCACTGCGTCATCCGCATAAAGGAGTAGTGGTACCTGCATAGACTTAATGTAAGGGACATCTGGAGTAATACCAATTAGGGCAGATTCAACAGCATTGGTATACAATGAAAATAAAAAGGGGGCAAGGACGCACCCCTGGCGTACACCTCTTGCAATTTTAAAATGTCTCGTACACTCACCATTTTTCCCAAAACGAACAGAAGCTGAGGCCCCACTATACAAATCCTGGATAATACGTATGATCTGGGTCTCAACTCCCATTGCCTCCATGATCTGCCACAGCCTATGCTGTGCCACGCAGTCAAAGGCTGCTGACAGATCCATGAAGGCAAGATACAAGTGGCCATTTTTCGCAGCCGTATATTTTGCTATTATCAGGTTCAAGTTCAGGCACTGATCCACCGTTCCTTTCCCTTTCCTAAAACCATATTGGGTAGGGATAATAATATTCTTCTCCATTGCCCAAACCTCGAGTCTATTTAAAAGGAGCCGTCCCATTAATTTTGCTGTGGAATCTATCAAAGATATCGGCCTGTAATTGATTGGCAATGTCCTATCTCCCTTTTTATAAATTGGGACAATTACAGTCGTTTTCCACGACTGGGGTGCTCCAGTTTGAGAAATATTGTTAAAAACATTAGTTAGAAGCGGAGCCCAAAGGTCTTGATTATCTAAAAAAGGTCGATCGGAACACCATCCGGCCCTGGTGCCTTCCCTCGTTTACATTGGCTGAGAGCGTGTTTAGTTTCGTCTACTGTAAACCAAACATCTATTCCTACGTTATCAAAGCTAGGAGGCGGAGGCTGAATAAATACCTCCTCCAAGACCCCAAACAGAGCTTCAAAATGTGTGACCCAATCCTCCTCAAGAACATGACTATCTAAAGATATAGTTAATTCGTCTTTTAAAAGGGTGCATTTATTACGGACCAAAATGCCTGTGAACTTTTTATTAGGACAGCTTCATATAGGCTGTCCCACCATTCTTCTTTTAGAGCGTTTTGCCTTACCCTTCTGGCTTCCTTATAGACCTGCCGTAGAGATGTAATCAGATGCTGGTTACGTGGTTTTACTTTAAGGGCCACATGTAGATTTCCAAGTGCAGTTCGGCAATCTTCATCAAACCAAGTACAAGTCTTAGGGGATCTATTACGTATGGAGCGCATAAGATTAAACTTAACTTCCCTCAGTATCAGTTCAAAAGCATTGACCATTCCATCAGTGATTGAGGGATCTAGGCATAGCCTTATCTCTAAGGCACACTTCCTACCTATTTTAACCAAAAATTTCTCTGGGTCAACTTTCTCCCATTTCAGGACGATCCCATTTACCCTTCCAATCACTGGTACTATGGGGAGGTTTAAACGACATTCCCCTTTTTTTAAGGAAGAGATAAAAAAGGTGATCGCCGCATGGTCACTAAAAGCATAAAATGTAATCTGTAGTTGGGAAAAGTATTTCCTTATTGAATTAGAGACCAGAATATAGTCAAGTGTAGAAGAGAAGGTACGACTAAAAAAGGTACAGTCTAAGTGCCCAGTTGAGGTATCAATAGTATTTAAAAACACAAGGTTCCTAGTGATGAGTAGTCTATTTAGCCCAGAACCATAATCAGTATGGTCAAAATGTAAAACACAATCCCCATCATCATCTAGTATCCCACATGCCGGAGTATCTACTTTATCACATGGATGAGCATTATAGTCTCCAAGCCAAATTATATCACAGGGTTTGCTAAGTGTTTTCTCTAAATTAGCAATATCCCTTTCTAGTGGTGCCAATATCGCAACTTGGTTATTACCAAAATTATTATTGTAGAAATTTACAAGTAGCCAATATTTATCAGCACCCTGCTCCAAAACTATAATGTGATAGAATGATGATGTATTTAAAAATCGCTTTACTTTTAATGGGAAGCTATTAGAAAGTAAGGTTAACAAACCTCCCTTAGCGCGGCCCGATACCGACGGTTTTGCTGGTGTATGATATGAACAGTACCCATTAAGATGTATTGAATTAATTTCCCAGGTTTCCTGTAGACACACTATATCCTTAGATGTTATAAGGGAAAGCCACTCATTATTTGCTTTCTTTTGGTTAAACCCAGCAATGTTCCACGACATCACTGCTACGGAAGACGTAGAACAATCTATATAAGGCGTAGTCTGGGGCACAGTCAAACCAGATACCTTCGTTTTTGGATGTATATGGGCGTCCACAGTTAAGACAGAAACTACAGGTGATATAAATTCCAAGACTAAATCAGCTGACTCTATATGTAATAAGGTCTGCCCTGTCAGTCAATCACAGTCTTGCATACCGTCCAATGTAGAAAAACGGTTACTAAGAGAGAGAGGTAAAACTGTTGAGGTAGCACATAAGTTAGGAACAGAATACCCAAGTCTATTACTCACATTTCTTCTATTTGACGAAACCTCTAGAAAGTTGTGCGGTTTATAAAAAAAAACAAGTGGAAGTGCACAGATTTCTGAATGGGGTGAAGGAAAACTTGGCAGAACAGATAGTAACTGCCCCACCACATTATGGTTGTCAAAATTAATAATAATACAATCCCCTTTAAAAGTTTTGGGGGCCTTACCTATCCAGTTAACTCTCCTGGCCATAATCACATGTCCATATATGTTATAGTTATCACCCGCACAATTAGTAAGCCAATACTGGGCTTTATGGATCAGCTGTTCAGTAGATTCTATTTGCTTTAATTTTAATGCCGGTACATTAGCCAAAACAATCACATATGGGCAAGCTGCTGGCGGAAGATCTATCCTGTCTCTAGCATTCAGGCCCTCAGCAGAATGATGAACAGCCCCCTCCCACAGGTAATTGAAGTTCCCTTTTCTGAATTCACTGTATTTAGCAAGGGGGTAGGCAGGAAAGTATCCACTAATGGCCGGGATGCGTTACGTGTACTTCTAAAATGAGATAGGGGATTGTATATATTTGCATGACTATTTTGCAAAGAATAGAACCGGTCATTCGAATCACTCAAATTCGCTTGGGAATCGCCATGTATCAAAGTGACACTCTCTTTGGGTGCCACCAATTGGGCTTGCGCCCCTACCAAAATCTGAGGGGCATCACTGCCCAAATTATCCACCAGCACATGAGGAACCGCACCTGAGGTCAATCTTACTTCCTCATTTAGCTGATTACCCCTTACGGGATTTTGTTTTGATAAAAACATTGCCTCCAAGGAGTTTAGCTTTTCCTCAATTAAAGATAATTTACACGTTAGAGGAGTTAAAAGTGTAGAAACCATTAATTCAATTTTATTTAAAAAGGCAAAATCATGGGCAGAGTCATTTACCACTGAGATTTGCTGATTAAGTTGCATATTAAGAGCCTTAGCCATGACCTTAGACCTTGTAATTCGCATCGTTTTGGGGGAGATAAACAAGAACCCCCACATGTTTCTCCAAACGGGTCCTTTTCATCGTTCGTTGCTTTAATGGCCCTCCTCCTCTTTTCTTTACAATGGAGGGTACAAAATTACTATTCTGTGGGAATATTGGTATAGTCTGCCCCTGAGACACAGACTGGCAACCTGTCGTATCATCAGTTAACGTGGGCTGACCCATAGATATAGGAATGCCCAACCCGCCATCAGACTGCACCAGTTCTGTCACTGATACTAGGGCATCCAAAGAGTCTTGGGAATCTGCGATAGTTGTTCTTCCTAGCGAACAGCGTTTATGTGCAATATGTGAGTCCAAAGAGAGCCTCCTCTCAGTTAGTTCAATTTCGTGGACAAGGACCGATTCAGCCCTCGTTAGAAAGGCGTCCAGAGTCCCAATTGGCCCACCCAGATGTTTTTCTTTACTTCCCTTCCTTTTACTCATAATTTGCTTCTAATAACTGAATATCACACCCAGTCAATGAAATTAAGAATTAAAAACCAAATTCCCAATATAGAGTTTGTTAAACTGTAAACAAGTGTACAATAACAGCAATACCTTTCAGTCTCAAACGATCAAACGGTCCAGAGCACAAATATCAGAGAGTTTGCCCAGCCCAGCCTCCTCCGGGCTCCGACGGGCGTGGACGGGCCCGCCCTTGGCCCGGGCTTCGCCCGCGCGCGTCCCGCGCTGCGGGACAGCGCGCTCCTTTTCAGCGCGTCCGCGCGCTGGGGATGCTGGTCAGTGGAGTCCCCTCCTGGGGAGAAGAGCGGAAGATGCCTGGAGTCGCTCGCAGTCCCCCTGTCAAGGCGCTACGATCTGCAGTGCGCCGCGGGACAGCGCGCTCCTTTTCAGCGCGTCCGCGCGCTGGGGATGCTGGTCAGTGGAGTCCCCTCCTGGGGAGAAGAGCGGAAGATGCCTGGAGTCGCTCGCAGTCCCCCTGTCAAGGCGCTACGATCTGCAGTGCGCCGCGGGACAGCGCGCTCCTTTTCAGCGCGTCCGCGCGCTGGGGATGCTGGTCAGTGGAGTCCCCTCCTGGGGAGAAGAGCGGAAGATGCCTGGAGTCGCTCGCAGTCCCCCTGTCAAGGCGCTACGATCTGCAGTGCGCCGCGGGACAGCGCGCTCCTTTTCAGCGCGTCCGCGCGCTGGGGATGCTGGTCAGTGGAGTCCCTTCCTGGGGAGAAGAGCGGAAGATGCCTGGAGTCGCTCGCAGTCCCCCTGTCAAGGCGCTACGATCTGCAGTGCGCCGCGGGACAGCGCGCTCCTTTCAGCGCGTCCGCGCGCTGATGATGCTGGTCAGTGGAGTCCCCTCCTGGGGAGAAGAGCGGAAGATGCCTGGAGTCGCTCGCAGTCCCCCCTGTCAAGGCGCTACGATCTGCAGTGCGCCGCGGGACAGCGCGCTCCTTTTCAGCGCGTCCGCGCGCTGGGGATGCTGGTCAGTGGAGTCCCCTCCTGGGGAGAAGAGCGGAAGATGCCTGGAGTCGCTCGCAGTCCCCCTGTCAAGGCGCTACGATCTGCAGTGCGCCGCGGGACAGCGCGCTCCTTTTCAGCGCGTCCGCGCGCTGGGGATGCTGGTCAGTGGAGTCCCCTCCTGGGGAGAAGAGCGGAAGATGCCTGGAGTCGCTCGCAGTCCCCCTGTCAAGGCGCTACGATCTGCAGTGCGCCGCGGGACAGCGCGCTCCTTTTCAGCGCGTCCGCGCACTGGGGATGCTGGTCAGTGGAGTCCCCTCCTGGGGAGAAGAGCGGAAGATGCCTGGAGTCGCTCGCAGTCCCCCTGTCAAGGCGCTACGATCTGCAGTGCGCCGCGGGACAGCGCGCTCCTTTTCAGCGCGTCCGCGCGCTGAGGATGCTGGTCAGTGGAGTCCCCTCCTGGGGAGAAGAGCGGAAGATGCCTGGAGTCGCTCGCAGTCCCCCTGTCAAGGCGCTACGATCTGCAGTGCGCCGCGGGACAGCGCGCTCCTTTTCAGCGCGTCCGCGCGCTGAGGATGCTGGTCAGTGGAGTCCCCTCCTGGGGAGAAGAGCGGAAGATGCCTGGAGTCGCTCGCAGTCCCCCTGTCAAGGCGCTACGATCTGCAGTGCGCCGCGGGACAGCGCGCTCCTTTTCAGCGCGTCCGCGCGCTGAGGATGCTGGTCAGTGGAGTCCCCTCCTGGGGAGAAGAGCGGAAGATGCCTGGAGTCGCTCGCAGTCCCCCCTGTCAAGGCGCTACGATCTTAATATCATTACCACTGATCCATTCCTGAGCACGTTATGAACAATTCAGACGTCAGAACGTACCCAAAGTCAGTCATAAATGCAATGTAGAAAAATTGAATACATACATGTTTCTCAAGTCTTGCTTTCTTCCAATATCTACTGGAGTACATCCCCTCCTCATAATACTCTGCATCCAGGGTGCATGTTGAAGTATGTCAAATTGTGACCCTACAAATTACCTAACTTGGCAGGATAAAACTTGCTATTGTTACACTATTATTTTTCATAGGTCATATTTACAACACGAGGAAATACCCTTACACTCAGGCAGTTTATAATTCTAATCACTTGGGGGAAGGGCAATGAGGGGAAGGGGAGAGGAAAGGGGGAAAAGCTGAAAGTTAATGTTGACAATTATTCCCTCGCCGGACTATCAATATAGGCAGGTGTATGTGTTAAGTGATTATTGAAAGCAACAAAAGGAATTAACCTATAAATTAAATGAAGTTAAGATCTTTGCCAAAAGCAAATGGCGCAGAGTTTCAAAGTAAACCAGCAGCAACGGAAAAACCTCTACTGCCGGATCTAGAATGCTTACATTTAGGAACCTGTTAAAAGGCATTGGCCAGCTGATCTAATTTTAAGAGAAGGATTGTGCTACTCAAAATCCTTTTTTCTAGAGGTGAGTGGAGTTATGAAGCAATTTAAGGACAATGCAAAGTTCCTTGAACTTGATCCCCTCACCTATGGGCAACCAGTGTAGGGAAGCCAAGGCTACAGCCATGTGATCATTTCAAGTGAGGCTTAATACTAGCATAGCAGCTACATTTTGAATGAGCTTATCATTTTTGCAAGAACTTCTTATATGGGCCCAGATAGATTTTTGCAATAGGGCGCTCAGGAGGATAGTTACAATCATTACCTACAAGGTAACGGTAAAAAGGGAAAACAATTCTTTAGAGTATGGTTGTGAAAAAACGGGCATTGCTAACTGTTACAAGTGGAATATTGAGCCCGGGAAAATTTGTATGGAGGGCCATTTAAAAAGTGTGATTCTGCAGTGGCTGCTTTTGCCACATAAATATGAAATATCCAGCACATAACACATCACCTGTTGAATACTTTGCAGATTTCGACAAAAATAGTAGTTTCTAAATCAAATAGGGTAAATGTTATTAGATCGCTGCACACTGGGAGCAACGCTGATACTACATAAGAGTTTCCTGGTTATGTCTCAGCTGCTGATTGCTTCTTTCAGGCCTTTATAGAGGTCATACATTTGCACAGATATGTAAACATCCACAACTGAAGAAGTTAGGAAAGCATCTTTGTATGCAGTATGAAAGAAAAACTTACGCCACTTAAATTTAATTGAAAAAGGATGGAAAGAATGGTTCCTTCCTTCTCATAAAAATGTTTTAGCTACTGTCACAAATTCATGCTTATGTCAAACATGTTTTAAGCAGCAGTTATGTCAAGAGGGCACTCAGAATCTAGAAGAAGTATGAGATATATTTCCCTTTAATTATGAAGTACCATGGGGAGAAACTTGTGGCCTAACGGCTAGAGCGGTCATCCTCGAAGCGGGGGAACCGGGGTCGAGTCTTTGCAAGGACGCTCAACATCTTGTGATTCTGGGCAAATCCTTTAATCTCCCCGTGCCTAACACAATGAATGTGTCCGTCTGTAATGCAACTGGTGCTCATGTAACGCGCTCTGATACCTTCAGGTTGAGTTTGCTCTATATTAAACTTCCCCCCTCCCCCCAAAAAATTTCCTAATTGAGGACTGAGATGGCAACCAAAAGAATTTACTTATTTAGGTATTGTGATTAGGCAAGGTAGGGACAACGGTAAAATCCTAATATAGGCAGCTTTGCCTCTGTTGCAGATGGACCAGTTATCCTTGATTAAAATGACTGTACTACATTGGTGCCTGTACTTCTTCCGAGGAGTGATTTGTTAAATTACTGGGTCACTGGTTAAGGAGGTCAACTATATGTTGATTGGCTTGGTGAGGGCAGGTTCTCGTTCTAAAATTAAATTAGGTCTTTGGAAGTTGCCTCAGGATTAGAGAGGCTTGGCCAAATGCTGAATATTATCTGGCAATTCTTAAGCATTTAGCTAGGTATCGCCCTCAAAAGGGAAGGCCTAATTTTGTCACTCTTACATGTCTAGATTAAGACACGGCTACCTACTTGCTCAAATTGATGTCCTCGATCTAGGAATGGGTGATACGTAGAGTGAAAAAAGCACCCCCTTTTCAGCTGTGGCTGCACTAAAGCTTCTGCCACATTTACGTAGGTCATGGAAGGAGACTTGTGTGTGTATTCACAGAGGATGCCAAATGACGGTGCGACTTGTTCAACGGAGACACTTTTTTGACATCTGATGAGGCTAAACATCAGTATCAGTTGCAGCTGGGGCAATTCCTAGTTTATATGCAACTGTTGAAGGCTGCTCAAATTACATGGGAGGCCTTGACAATCCTGGTCAATGGTAGCCTGCCCTCTCTGTGCCGCAGAACGCCATATGTGTGGGCTGTCCACTACTGGGACTAGCAACATGTAACAAAACTGAATGGAAGAGGGTGGTATCCTATAATAAGTGTGTGGCATTAATGCTGGATTCTCATATACCAAGCGTAAGCTTGTACAAACACACACACATGCAGATATGTACATCTTTGAGTCTGTTCAGTTGTCATTCACATTTTATTTCCACCTACTGCAGCATTAAGCATGGGCTAATGGGTCAGCCTACTTCAGCCATTGGTTTTCTTCACTGTAAATGATTCCGCTTTGTGTGTGTACATCCGTCTACAGAGTAGTCCATTTCAGTGCCAAGGTTGGTGGACAAATCTCTGATTTCATTTCATGTTTTTTCCTTATTTATTTTTCGATGTGTCACTTATAACTTTTTTTTGCAATCACATACACACCACGTTTAGAGGGCAGCATTTTTTTTTTTTCAAAACTTTTAACACCTATTGCCTAAATTGGAAAATTACCAATGCCTGACCGAATGGCTTTGCAAGAGCTTCTTTTTGCATTGGGGTCTGTATTGTATCAATGCTTGTTAAAATATCAGTGTGACTCCTACAGACCCAACTTTTTTCTTGTCCTTGATATAAAATTGTACATGAAGGATCTGGTGACGAAACAAACTTCATTTCTACCAGACCTCATCCATGAAGATCAATCTGGCTTCATCCAAAACAGGTCAAATTCGACAACATTAGGATGGCTCACTTTGTTGAAAAAGAAAATAAGATTCCATTGGTATTATTTGCATTGGATGTTGAAAAAAGCTTTCGTCAAGGTATGTTAGACTTTTTTTGTTTTTTGAGTAGGGTGATAAAGGAGTGAAGAAGGTCTGTTCAGTTTCCTCTTTACTGCTAGAGGAAAGATTGACTGCTCCTAGTAGCCAGGGTGTCACCATATACAGAATAACACACATGACTGTGTCAGAAGGTCTCATGAGGAGCAAGAAACAGCCTCCTTCGTAATCTGATAATGCTAGATTGAACATGGAGATTTATGTTTTACGTTGCAGAAGGTAAGCAAGGTACAAAACTTCCCCTGACATCAGAAAGAGAGAAGAACCAGGCAATACAATCCACAAGAATAATCCAAATGGAATCCTACGGTAGAAAGCAAAAATAAGGGGCAAAAAATAGAGAACAAATGGGGGGGGAGGGGGAGAATGTGACAGAAATTCGGTATCCAATGCACTGCGTTGCATCGTCTTCTTGTGGTCACCTTCTTTATATGATTAAACAGGCTTTGACATCACAGGAAAGGCTTGCGCTTCATCTTGGATTGGGAAACTTCGATAGTGTTGTCTGGACAATCATCTATCCTGGGAAGGGTAGGTCATAAGCTAGACCCCACCTCTTCCCTCAGAATAATGGCATTAGCTAAACATGTGAAGAAGACCAAGTGTGACCTTCTTTGCCCACTGCTGGATTTTGCAGCTTTATTGCCACCAGCATCATCTAATGTCTCCAACTGATTGCTAAACACCCCTCTGGGTAAGTGCTATCACAGAACCATCATTGCAGCCCAGCCCACCATGACGTCCAGCAATAAGCTGTCTGAGAGCGTGGTTCACACACAATCTTCCTCTGACCATGGACAATCTTTGGTAAGCCCCGAGCACAGATGTGACAAGTTTAGAATGGGAGATTCGTGGATAAAAATGGCGATGGAACACCCTAGCCACCCTAAATAGTGAGAATTTATGTTAATGGCAATGCTCTGACAAAGGCGATATTCAAAGTGGGATGTGATAGGGATGTCCAGTATCACCAAAGCTTGTTTACAGTAGTGAGACAATCACAAGACAAGGGATAGAATTTGGGGAAGAACAAAACACAAAGTTACACTATTTGCAGATGATATGCTTATGTCCGTGCTAGGACCCAGATTTTTAAATCCCACCTTTGCTTGATATGCTAGCAAAACTTGGAAGGCCTCAGGCTATAAAACCTCGCCGGATCCTGCTGATACAGCTGAACTGCCAAAATCAAAGATACTATCTCCTTTAAATTTAAAGATTACTCCCTGAAATACCTATCAGTGCACTTAAGGACTCAAATCACTGAACTGTTTAGAGCTAACATTGTACCGCTGATCGATGAAATTAAACAAGAGCTACATAGATGGAGTAAAGTATATATCTCTTGGGTTGGGTCAGATGCAGCCAGCAAAACGTCAGTGGTTCCCCAGTTGCGTTAAACATTCCCGGGCACTCTGGATAAGGATCAAGAATACTATCATCTGAGCCTCTCTGTTAAAATTTCTGTAGCAGAAGAAGCATCCAAGAATATCCAAGAAATTCCTGGAAGTTCTTAAACACAGGTTGGGGCTGGGATTCCCAAAAATTAAGAACTACCTTAGGGTCTGTCAATTTATAATCCTGGGAAATGGTTGATGTGAAATTCTAGCTGTCACAGGGTACATATGGACTGAGCGGTGGTGAGAAGGGCCCTCCATGACATACAGCCATTTTACATGTGCAGCCTTGGATATTTGTGATTCCACAGCTTTAAACAGAAAGTTTGCAAACAAAGGTACGGGGTATAGTAACTCGCAAGATGGAAAATGCAGGACACTGACAGATAAGGGCCAAATTAGGACGTTTAAGAACTGTAAAAGAGTATATAGGCAAACGAAACTGAGAGGTTCAGGTAATAACAAATGCAGCATTGGGCAACACCCTTGGTCTGTAGAGAGGTAGCAACACAGCAGATGACAAAATAGAGAAAATAATGGTCTCTATGAAATTCCAGCTCCCAGAAAGAAGACAGGAAGAAGATATTTCACGCCAGTATCATCTGTCCCACACACTCGTTCACAGATGCTACAATCCCTGGGCCAGAGAGACAGATTTTATTAACTGCCTGCAGAGAGGTTGCTGCTTGTAGGGTGGCAGGGTCACAGATAAGGAAATTCCCTCATATAAAATGGCTGTTACGTCATGAAGTTGATGCAGCAGCCTTCCTAGAATGTGATGCTTAACAGGTCACTTATGGAAAATGTATATTAAAAAATCGAAACGTTTATGAAATGCCATAGTCTGATACCAAAACTTGAAAGACACCTCTTCAAGTCGATGCCTGAATGGAAGAAGTCTAATATAATGAATCAATGACTCAATGGAGCTGACCCAAAGCTCCTTTCTGTATATTGTATGTTGGGTGGTAATGAGCTCTGGCAGACAGCTAAGGATGTCTGTAGCCTCATCTAAAAATGTCTGTTCAATAGCTCTAGATCATGGGTACTCGCAAACCTTTGCCCAGGGGCCACAAAGTATCGTCCGTGGTGTGGCCGAGGTTTGCACTGATGCCAGCAGGGTGGCAGTAGGGGGTCTGTGTGGGTCAGTTACTGTGTAAGGTGGTCGTAGGGGAAGCAAAGCATGTACAATTAGTGGCTAAACTGTACAATGTGAAACCAGAAAACCTAGGATCAATCCCGAATTTCCCCTTGACCAAACTGTGTGATCCTAGGTAATTCTTTTTCACGTTGCCTCCTTTTTCTTCATGATGGCATATAGAAGGACCTCGAAATACATGAGTTCAGAGCGCTGTACAAAATCTTCTCCTGTATTTGATTATAATGTTGTCACTTATATTAGAAACCTAGACTTCCCAGAGGTTGCACATGACAACTTACTTGCTTCTTAGTTCACTATTGGCATTGTTGTCAGAGTGAGGTGGGAAAGCATGAATGTTTCTAAATTCATGTTTGAAAACTATCACTTAAAAAGTATCCTCTCAATGCTGTGGTATGATAAAACTCTTCTGCATGTTAATGAAATATACTTTCTTGAATTTTGAAGAAACATAATCCTATTTTTACACATTTGTTGCAAGAGGTCTTTAAAAAAAAGGTGTCTAGATCATAACTATACTGATAGAAGAGATTAGCTTTCCAGGTTCTAGCCCAGGGTCAATGGCTGATGAAATTATGTCATGAATAACCATATTTTCGGTGGTGCATAGAAAGTGTTGCCTCTTATGGATTCCTTATTGTAAGGTGCTATGATGATCTGTGATGCTAGCAAGGTTGCAAAGTGTCCTTTTTAGGTCTTGCCTAGGCAGTGCATGTGCTGTCTCTTCGAGGCATGCTGTATCTACTCTATGGGCTTACATCCCGCCCATCGTTGTTGAATGGTTTGTTTCTGTGTTGTTAAAAAAGCTTGGGTGTATGTGGCTAATGTCGGTTTGTTGTCCCTCCTTCTGGTGTTTTATTTACGCCTAAGGAGCACTGACCCATTACTGGTCTTCTTGCACTTTTGCCTATTTAAGTTGGTGTGCGGACTTTATTAGTTGCTTTCCGACCAGCCGCAGGTTTCGGAATGTTCGCTTTGATCTTCCGTGCGTATGTTGGGCTACAAAGGCTTTCGCTTGTTATCTTCCGTGTGCATATTTTGCTCGTTTAATTATTACATTTTAACTTTTACACTGGTTTCAAACACAACCAGTCGCTGTGATCTTTTTACATTTGATTTGCATTTATAATTCTACAGCCACTGCGTTTTTTGTTACACAGCCAGTCGCCATGACCAGTTCCCCTCCCACTTGTTAAGCAAGGAGGCGGATTCGGGCGGCCGCGCACCTTTCATATTTTCTGCACAGTTGTGCTTGATTTCTTTGAACCGCGTCCACAGAGGAGGGAAACTGCTGACACATCAGAGGAGACAGTGGGGCCGGTATGTGCTGGGGCTGCCGGCAGAAGCACAGGGCTTTGTTCAGTGTTTGGGGAGGGGAGAGCCTGTGTTGCTGGGCTGGAGGGGAAGCAGTGAGAAGGGCGAGCGGCGACAGCATTGCTAGAGCAGGGCATGGGCTAGCCACTTCCTATAATGTGCTGACCCGATGCCACCTTCCCCCTGGCCTGGTCCAGCTGCTTTCTTGGAATGAGATAGTCACTTTCATTTGGTAACAATAAAAGCCCCCTTTCTATGTCTATGTCTCTTGTTTCCTGTTCGGCTGCTTCAGACACACGGGACAGAGTTGAACACAGGCTTTGCGGCCGCTGGTTCTGGTCAGTATCTGACTCGTCTTTCAGCCTCTGATCCATCCCACCCAGTGTGTACTTCCTCTCGAAGAGCTTCAGTGGTGCTCTGAGTCCGAAGCAATTTTGGGGCTCTTCTAACCGAATCTGCTGCAGCCTTGGGGATCTTCTAACCCTGGTAGCACCAGGGTCCAATATACCTGCCCCCCCTACAGCCTCAGTGCCCCTCTAACAGCTGCCCCCGCCTTCCCTTCCCTGCAGCCTGTCACTCCTGCGCCCTCCTAGCCCCCCATGCACCCAGCTAGCCTTTGAAACCCCTTTCCAGCCGCAGTCCTCCTCTCACCCTTCTGCTGTCCTTGTGGTCTGCTGAACCCCCTCCAACCCTATGGTCCCCCTGGGCCCTCAGGGACTTAGAGGTGTGAAGTACGTTACACAGCACTTCGTTGCCATCTCTCCTTTCAATCTTAACTAACAGGGTTCTAGTGTTCTCTCACTTTTGACCAGTTTCCGGTTGCTCCCTTCTAAAATATTAATTTCAGCGGGAGCCTCAGAGCTGCCAAGAGGTTTCATGGCATACATTAAACCTTCAATTACTTTTCACATTTAAATAATCAACAGTACGTTTTATTCTAGCGTTTATACACCTGTAGTGAGTCCCCTTTATAGGTTTAGGCCTACAAGTCCCAGCATGCAGTGCTGTGTTGGATAAAGAGCTGGTATAGACTGAAGCTGTCCTGTATGATATAGGCCACAGTACGTATGGAGGAACTGAACGAGTGCACAGGTTGTTGGTGCATTTCGCACGAGGTGTGCAGAAGTTCAAGACTAATTAACCTCGGAAATGGCACACTCAAGGCATTGTGTGGATTGCAATGAAAATGTGCGTAACACAGAAGCTGGAGAGCATGGCTTGGTTATTATTTTAGAAATGTTTTACGGGGTTCGGGACAGGAACGGACACGGTTCTGTTGCAATTGTTCAGTGTCAAAGTAAGAAGATCCGGGGCTAGGCACTTGAATAGTGGATGTTACAGGGGCCATCCGGTGTAGGGAAAAAGCAGACCTCTTTACCCAGTCTTACATTTATAACAGTCACCAACCATAAGCATTCTAAAATGTTGCTTTCTTTGATGATGTCAGCTGGGGGAATTCACTCAGTGCTTCATTTGAGCTTGTGGTTTCCGGTGCACGGCACCAGCACTTAATTGTCAACATCGGCGATTATAGCACAAACTCGACCCAGAGGTATTGGAGCGCTTTCCACAAGCACCAGTTGAGGACACATTCATTTTTTGGAGGCTCAGGGAGATTAAGTGATTTTCCCAGAATCACAGGACGTTGAGCATGAGCCAAGGCTCAAACATGGTTCCCCAGCTATAAAGTCGGCAGCTCTGGCTGTTACGCCACATCCTCTCCCCACTTATAGGGTTTCATGGTTAATAGTTAGTTCTATTATAGGCGGCTCTAATAGGGGCAATGGGCTGGGGCAAACTGCCTCCTGACGAGAGCCCCGGCACTTATTTTTTTCACAAATTAACCACTGCATTTACTGGATGGCCACTCAGTGTTAGTTTTACTGCCTACTAGAATGATGAAACGTTGATCCATGCTACCAGCATTTGTAGTTACACAGAAATACCTGCAACGAGCTTGGCCTGTCAAGTTATTTAAGCAGTTACATTTCTGCTTTAGCTCTGGCACTGCTGCCTTGTTATATTAATCTTGTTTATGTTTTACCTTTGTTACTCCGCAGTTCTGTTCCCGTACTGATTCAGGTACTGTTAGATCGAATGTTACCCCTACCACTCTTCCGGTGCTGTTGAGTAGTGTTTTTATACTGCCACTGTTTGCATCTGTGACAGTCCTGGCAGTGTTAGATCATGGTCCTGAGCTTATCAGGTTCTGTTCCAGTTCTGGCACAGGTCCATCGTTACCTATGGCTACTGTTTGATTTCTTTGCAGTTTGCTACTCTCCAGTTTTGTTCCTGTTCTATGGTTTTTCTGGTTCTCTTGCCTTCCTCGCAGTCTTTAGCCCTGTTCCAGTTCTGTTATTCCAACCCTTTGAGCTTTCCGTTCTGTCCATGCCTCCTAGTAAAGAAGTGTTACAGCAAACAAATGATGGACGGAATGCTGACAATGCAAACATTCTCCCCCAGTCAAAAGATCTGGGTTAAATCCATCGTTCTTTTGCCCACTACGCCAGCCCAGATTGGACCCAGCCATATGCAAATCAGTCTTGACCCTGTGCCCCATGGGAACCGTCCAGACCGAACTGCCAGGCCAGGTCCTCCCTGGACCGGAAACAAGCATCCTGGGACCGGTTTCAGGGTATGTCACCCTTCTTCAGCCAGGCTAGCTTGAATCCAGTGGCACAGTGAGCAAGGGACCCACGTCTGGGCATGCCCATCCCACTTAGGGCGAAAAGTGTTACAGCAAACAAATGATGGACGGAATGCTGACAATGCAAATATTCTCCCCCAGTCAAAAGATCTGGGTTAAATCCATCGTTCTTTTGCCCACTACGCCACCCCAGTTTGGACCCAGCCATATGCAAATCAGTCTTGACCCTGTGCCCCATGGGAACAGTCCAGACCGAACTGCCAGGCCAGGTCCCTCCCTGGACCGGAAACAAGCATCCTGGGACCGGTTTCAGGTTATGTCACCCTTCTTCAGCCAGGCTAGCTTGAATCCAGTGGCACAGTGAGCAAGGGACCCACGTCTGGGCATGCCCATCCCACTTAGGGCGAAAATTGTTACAGCAAACAAATGATGGACGGAATGCTGACAATGCAAACATTCTCCCCCAGTCAAAAGATCTGGGTTAAATCCATCGTCCTTTTGCCCACTACGCCACCCCAGTTTGGACCCAGCCATATGCAAATCAGTCTTGACCCTGTGCCCCATGGGAACAGTCCAGACCGAACTGCCAGGCCAGGTCCTCCCTGGACCGGAAACAAGCATCCTGGGATCGGTTTTAGGGTATGTCACCCTGCTTCAGCCAGGCTAGCTTGAATCCAGTGGCACAGTGAGCAAGGGACCCACGTCTGGGCATGCCCATCCCACTTAGGGCGAAAAGTGTTACAGCAAACAAATGATGGACGGAATGCTGACAATGCAAACATTCTCCCCCAGTCAAAAGATCTGGGTTAAATCCATCGTTCTTTTGCCCACTACGCCACCCCAGTTTGAACCCAGCCATATGCAAATCAGTCTTGACCCTGTGCCCCATGGGAACAGTCCAGACCGAACTGCCAGGCCAGGTCCTCCCTGGACCGGAAACAAGCATCCTGGGATCGGTTTTAGGGTATGTCACCCTGCTTCAGCCAGGCTAGCTTGAATCCAGTGGCACAGTGAGCAAGGGACCCACGTCTGGGCATGCCCATCCCACTTAGGGCGAAAAGTGTTACAGCAAACAAATGATGGACTGAATGCTGACAATGCAAACATTCTCCCCCAGTCAAAAGATCTGGGTTAAATCCATCGTTCTTTTGCCCACTACGCCACCCCAGTTTGAACCCAGCCATATGCAAATCAGTCTTGACCCTGTGCCCCATGGGAACAGTCCAGACCGAACTGCCAGGCCAGGTCCTCCCTGACTGGGGGTGAATGTTTTGATTTGTTCTGCATTCCGTCCATCAATTGTGTGTCTTTTGCTTTCTCGCCCTAAGTGCGCCAGGTATGCCCAGACGTGGTCCTGGGCTCACTGTGCCACTGGAATCGAGCTATCCTAGCGCCGGGACACCTCTGTTTGAGGTAGCTGTTGCGCTTTATAAATGCTGATGTATTGTATTGTATTGTATGAGGGGTGAAACCCCAAAACCGGTCCTAGGATGCTTGTTTCCGGTCCAGGGAGGACCTGGCTTGGCAGTTCGGGCTGGACTGTTCCCATGAGGCACAGGGTCAAGACTGATTTGCATATGGCCAGGTCTAAACTGGGGTGGCATGGTGAGCAAAAGAATGATGGATTTAACCCAGATCTCTTGACTGGGGGTGAATGTTTTGATTTGTTCTGCATTCCGTCCATCAATTGTGTGTGTTTTGCTTCCTAGTAAAGAAGAGCTATAGAAATTCTGTTGCGTGCAATACTTTTTATGCACTTCTATTTTAGCTGGGTTACTTTAATAATTCACCTAAACAGCCAGAATGGGATAGTATACTGTTGTACCTTCTATCCTAAACTATTTGGGAAAACTGTGGTTTTTGGTAATTTGATTACACACTATGTATGTTGTGTTCGGTCAGTACAAGGATTAAGGTGGGGCCAGCTGCAATGAGGTTCGAGCTACAGAGACTCATCTCCACAGTGTCGTGAAGCAGTATCCACAGCAGTAGACATAGCAGCAATCCCCACAGTAGTGTGTGATTTCAGGTTATATGCTGGGCAGTTTGTAGCGAGTAAGGCATTGGTCACGTTTTCCCACTCGACATTGCACCTGGCTTTAAAGGTCTCACTTTGTTGATTCCTTCTGTTCAATCGGGGTGAAGCTAAAGCCAGCAGAGCAGGATGTTTTCACACCTTTTCCCACATTCAGTAGCCCATCACGGCAAACAAAGTTAGTCTAAGCATGTAATTTCACAAGGTGCAATTCTTTTCTTGGCCAGTATTTTTCCCAATGTAGGACATTTTGTGCCTGTGCCCCAGGCACAGGCCTAACAGCGAGCGCATGCGCTGTTGCTGAGAGGAGTATTGTATACAGTAAAGGGCTTGGAACCCACCCTTTACTTATCATTTGATGGCCTGTCTTTTTTTTTAACACCCAAAGATACAGATCTGGAGCTAAGCTTCTACCTATTTGTTTTTTTTCGTCACCAAAAATGCAAAGTTATTCACACAGTTCCACCCACACAATTCAACTCCACACCTTTCCAATCCACACCACATAATTTGACACCAAACCACACAACTCAACTTAACAACCCAATTATACAACACACCACATACATCAAAACCACAGCACATAATTCCACATCATGCCACAAAATTCAACAGCACACCACATAATTAAACTCCACTACATACCCCTCCACAACAAAAAATACCATTCCACACAATTAAACTCCATAACAACACAATCCCACTCCAAATAATTCCAGTACAATAAATACCACATAATTACTATCCACATAATTCCACTGCACACCATGCCACATAATTCCACTACACAAATCCACTCCACACCACACAATTCCACACCACACAATTCCACAACTAACAATTCCATTCCAACCCACATAATTCCACGACACACCACATGCATACACTCCATAAAACATGGGTAAAAGACACTGTCATTTACAACGCCAATAGCCCCAACTCAAGCAAATGAGAGACCTATTGCATTTCCAATGCTTGTTTTTTTTAAATTGCTTACATTGACGGCATGGTGGTCATTTTCCTTGAGAGGCTATGTAGCAGAATTGCATTTGGAAGTGACTAAATGTATAGTTTTAATTTCCTAAATCAAAGGACATACCATTGCTTGTTGCACTATGATAAAAAAAAGACACAACAGTCTTTAACTGAGTAAACTCAACAAGAAAACAAATACTGACAATGCCAGGAGATTTGGCTTTTACACAGTGGATGCACATGCAGTAACACAACACTTGGGCCCAAATTCATACACAGCATGCACGCATATGAACACATCTATTAACAAATGGAGTTTTTGCATTTTAGATCCATTTTGGTAAGCACTTCAGCCCCCCACCTATGCGTTGTAAGGTCTATACAATAATATACAATACCTTACACTATGGGACCCTTTCCAGTGATGCTGACCTGCTTGCTTCCCATGGTTCGTACTGGACTCCAAACACCTTTTGGAAGCAGATGGGGTAGGTGAAGGCCTGATTGGGAACCCTAAGGATTAGCGACACTTTTGGGCTTAGGCTGGCCTCTCCCTGGGTACAAATTCTTTAATGCATATATTGACATGTCACTACTTTAGCTAATGAGATACTTTAGCTAATGAGATAGCTCAGTGGGTTAACGAATCTGCTGCATTTAGTAGTGCGCAACCTGCAAATCGCAAAGTCAGGAAGGAAAGATTAAGCCACTCACTTTTCGATGAGTTCTGAAATGCTTAAGGTGGCATTATCAAATATTAACTACAGCTCCATGCAACCCAATGGCAGCGGTGCAGTTGCAAAATACAGACAATGCGTTGTTATTCTGAAGAGGCGGCACTCAGAATATTTGCTGATTACCTTAATGGTGATGTAATTTTTTAACGATTTTGACATTTTCTCTTCACTCCCTTTAAGATGTAAATGACCTAAAGTGAAGGCAAAAGAAGATGATTTAGTATTGATAATCTGGTCAAATGTATTTCCTACTTTCAAACCTAAAAAAACATTCAGCAATACAAACAAAAACTGTGTTACTGTATTAAACAAAGAGCACGCAGATAAACAATGTGGATTGTAAATAACTTACTTTAATAGGCAGGTACACGAGTATTGTGGGCATGCATAGTAAAAAGTTTCTTACTTAAGTTGTGTTAAAGTGCAATTGCTTATGATGAATTAAGAAACACTAGTTGCAGGTCATTAGAAGAGCAACAGGAAGAAATACAGGGATAAAAAGTGGGTTTCACATTAGCCCCCTTCAATCATAGGCTTGTTTGAGTGAGCCCCACAGAGGCATTGATGGGCTTGAGTGGTGTTATGTGGGGCAAAGTTGACAGCTCTAATATCAAACTCCCCAGTATCAAGTCCTCCTTTTCCCCATCAAAGCTTGCTCATTTAGTCACAATGTGCTTCTTTCGTAAATTGACAGCAGATGAACTGCCCTGCAATTGCCTGGAGAAAAAAAAAGTACTAAGGTGTGGGAGGCTCTCAGGACTTGAAAGGGTTGGAACTTGGAGGAATGCAGGGGGCTGGGGTTGACATGCAAATTGTAGCTAATTTGTGCAAGAGATAGTCCAGTCCCTTCACCCCCCAGCCAGGATATCACGTGTCTTGAGGAAGGGGAAGGGTGTGCCAGCCTATCGCTTAATTACAGTACTGCACATGTATATAGCGATAATGCATTATCGGTTTGTACAATTTTAGTATTTTATCCAAATTACAAGAGAGAAAAAAAATTTAACAAGCAATTTACGGGAATACCGTTTAACCTCCAACACGTAATTATTTGTGAGGGTGAAATAACATGAACTCTCAGAAAATCAACCTTCCAGACCCTACTGACTATATCCAAAGGAATCGCCAGGGGAAATGTTTTAAAGTTAAGGAAGAAATGGTTTGATAAAATATTGTTTGGAGACAACATTTTGCTACTGGGTAAAGGTCAGCGTTGGCCTGATAGTGGAATATTAATCTTGCTAAAGTCTTTCCACTACAATTACTGCACTTACAAACTCCACAATCCTGTTCTCATTGAACTGAATTGCCCCAGATGCTTACAACCAGGACCTTGTTTGGAAAGAGTCTGGCTAGAGGTTAGAAATGGCCCAAAACGAAAAGATATTAAGGGCTGCCATAATTCAATTTTGAAAATATATCCTAATTTCAAATCGCAATCGAGCAGACTTTCCGTTATCAAGTTTTGAAATTACGCTGAAACCAGAGGAAGAAACCTTATAAAATTAGATCTACACTAAACAACTCTTTTGAAGAAGTGATAAATAGGTTTTAGATTTAAATATATTTCATTAGGGTTTAAATGATCCATATAAGCAATCCATATTCTAAACTACAACAAGAGAATCTAGAGATATGCTTTTCTTAAGGAATGTTCAACCACCTCCCCTCTTTTTTTCGTCCATATTCGAGATATGAACAAATCTCAGCTGCCGAAAGATTTTAGTTGTTGCAGAAATCAAAGAAAGGATAATACAACTTGGAAGAATGTCTAAACTCCCAGAGCATATTAATTAGCTCATATGATGGTCTGAAACCTAAACCTGGGTTAGAAAATTCAATAGACCACATACTAATAATTTTCTTGAGCTTCGATTTGAATCTGGACTTATCGATTGATTTTGAAAACACCTTCAGCTCTGAGAATATTTTAACAGGTCTTGTGAAATGCAACGTATTCCTAGAATGACTCATTTTAGAAAATAAACGAGTCATTATCAATCTATTGGGCCCTCTCATCAGTCAGGAAGAGCCTAAAAATTTCAATATGTAAATTCAAGATTGACTGTTACATCTTTGTCCAAGTTGAGGTCTGTAGGAAGCTGGCTTTTTATGTAGTATACCAAAACAAGGTATACTATGTAGAAAGCCCAGGCGACCCTTATTGGTTTACAGGGTTTACATTAATATTCCGAAATGCTATCTTTTGTGGTAGTGTGGGTGAACAGTTTAGGCTTATCAGAGGGTAGTGTTAAGCATTTATTGAAAACACACAGAGTCAATAAATGAGGTATACACTCAAGAAGAAACTTAAGGCCAATTTAGAAAAAAAATAACAATTATGTTTTTATTTATTTTAACACCAAGGACTTCGTTAATGGGTAAGTACTTTTCGTAATAGCAATTTTAGCAGGTAAGTAAAATGTTCACTCAAATGCGCTTTTACGACTAAATGCTTTCCTATGGAGATAAAGACATATTCTGCATAAGCTTTGCAAACAGTTCTCAGTGGTCCCCTTTAGAACTTAAGGTGCCTAGGGGTCTTGGTCCAAAGGACCACCAGCAGTTAAAATGTACCTGGCCTGGAGCATCTGGATGCAGAGGTGCTGGACAGGTTGGTAGCCTTGCGCGCTGCACCATAGGCAAGGAGGGGAGCCACCTAGAAACAGGCTGCAGAGGGGGACTTGGAGACAAGTCCGGGAGCTTCCAACAGGGGTTCGGGTTGTGGGGCTCCTGGGAGCAGGGGAGCACCGTTGGTTGTTGTGGACCCGGGCCAGGGAGCTCGGGTGCAGAGGGTTTTGGTCAGCTGGTGCCCGTGCGTCAAAGACACCCACAGGTCTTGGTTAGGCTTGCAAAGGGGAACAAATCAGGACAGCTGGGCCACTCTCAGTGCTGGCCTCTGTGATGATGCCCCTTGTTGGCTGCTCTGTCGCTGTGGCGTTGGAGTCCGGATTGAACTCAAACAAGCTTTGGTTGCTGCAAGGGGTCCGGTAACCCGGTATCGGTGTAGGGCGGCTCTCGTTGGTCCTGGCGTCTTCTCACTTGGTGGGGAGACGGATCTAACCCCGAGGAGCATGGTGAGCTCGTCCTGGGTAGCTGCTGTGCCGGTGGACCCAGTGAACAGCAGAACGGTGAACCTGACGTTGTGGTCGGTGCCTGCAGGCTGCAGGGAAGTGGCTTCACAACTTCAGGGGAGATGCTGATGGCTTGGCGAAGTGCTGGAGGCCCTCCGAGGCTTTTGGAGGCTGCACAGCTGCAGGACGAGTTGGGGTGTCACAATTGTTGGGACAGGAGCAGATAGGCAGGCAGGGTTTGGCGCCAAAGTCCACCAGCAGTCTGCAGTTCTTGCTTCTTCAGTTCTTCTTTGTTCTCTTCTTTTTTCAGTCAGTTGAATATAAGTTCCTGGTGTCAGGGGGCCACCTAGCTACTCAATTTAGGGGTGTTAAGGGGAGTGGTCAATGGGATACTTACCCTTGGGGTCACTACAACCCCTATATGATCACTTCCTGTGGGGAGTGGGCATAACCCTGTCCCAGAATTCCTATTTCCACCAAAATCAGAATGTTGAAACTCTTTTTTCGTGGGGCACATCAAGCAGCCCGCCTTAGGGGTGTGACTGACCTGGTAGTGCACAACGCCTCCTAGTATAGCCAATTACCCACCTGTCCTGGTGCCAAAAGGGGCCCAGGGCAGGGGGTGGCATCTCCCAGGTCTGGGGAAAGCCGGGATTGCATTTCAAAGGCGACAGGGACTTTGAAGTCCCTGGGCTTGGTATGCAATTCACTAGTCATCCTGGTGGAGGCGGTGCGAACACCTTACTCCAGAGCAGGCATTGTTTCTGGCCTCAGAGAGTGCTGGCTCTTACCTGCAGGGGGTCAGAAACCTGTCTGTGGTTGCAGGCTGGACGACACCAGTCAACGAGCACACTAAGAGGCTGGTAGGGTTTCAGGGGGCACCTCTAAAGTGCCCTCTGGGTGCATGTTTTAATAAATTCACTACTGACATCAGTATAGATTTATTGAGACAAGGTGTTTGATACCAAACACTATAGGTTTCAGTGAAGCCATCATGTAGCTGGGGAACTTGTAATGACTAGGGCCCAGTACATATACTTAAGATGGCTTACCTGTTCACTTGTACTATCGAGCAATTGAATTAGGCAGTGCAGGGGCATATCTGCTCATGCAGATATGTCCTCACATGTAATATAATGCACCCTGCCTTAGGGCTATAAGGCCTGCTGCAGGGGTTACTTACATATATTGCATGCAGTGTCTGTGGGCATGGCACACAGGTTGTGTGCAATGTCGTGGTTTCACTTTTGTCAGCACCATTTCACGCAGCCTGCAATGGCAGTCTGCATGAGTTTGGTGGTGGGTCCCTTAGGTTGGCACAATACATGCTGCAGCCCTTAGGGACCCTCTTAAGTACCCATGCCCTAGGTACCAGTGGTACCATTCACTAGGGACTTACAGGGGTGCTAAATGTCTTACCAGTTGGGGAACAATGGCACCGTAACTTTGTTTTAGGGAAAGAGCACTGGCACTGGGGACCTGGTTAGCAGGAACCCAGTAGTCAAAATTGCATCAAATACCAGGCAAAAAAGTGGGAGTGACCATGTCAAAAAGGGGCACTTTCCTACAAGGTCAAATTAAATTCAACTCTGAAGGTTGCGACCAGAGCATCTGTCTCAGGCCAAGGAGACAACGCCATCTATGCCCTTTTAACAGATCAATTGCTTTACGTGCAATTGGAAACCACACTTGATAGCCATAGCTTTCTATCAGTTAAACTTTGCCGCAATAAGCCTTTATCAATGGGCATAGCCAGACACCCCTTACTGTTATTAAACCTTAATAAATCATTACACTATTATAGTCTCTCTCTTCCTACATCAAAATTCGGTTCATATTAATTTCTCATTGAAAACAATACATAGATATTTAAAAAACACAGTGACAACAGTTATCTTATGTTTGCTGATGAACCCGAAACCTGTAAAGCTACACTTCCCAAATGACAGAATTTCGCTTTTCACTAGTCAATAATTGTCGAGCGGAAAAGTCCCTCACATGGTAGTAGACGTGAACCCATGCCCTGAGTGTCCTAGCTGCGGTGATATCTGAATCCTTGGTAACACATTTTTGGTCATGAACAAACATGGATCATTCAGAGATTCTCAAAGAGGTCACTGATGAGAGGCACATGGACACAACTCAGAAAGGAGATGAAGCAGATAAAGGAATCAAGAGCCAGACTGGGACCGTTGTAACTTTTTGACTTGCGTATCACTGAGGCAGTCATCCAGTAGTGATCCTCTAGTTACTTACCGGGCCTGTGTTTGGGGCTATCAGATTTGGAGACACTCCTGCTGAGATAGACTGCTCTCTGGAGGAAGAGCAAGACAGAGGAATGGGAACTGCAAAGTAGGAAACCCCCAGAACACGAACCTCAAAGACAGACACACTAAATCACATTTATGTCTACAAACAGATTATAAAAGGGGGAGCTTGAGACTCCCTAATTGTCAAAGCGAAGCTGTACATCAGCGTGGAGAAGCTCAGCACACGTTCTGGCCTGCTGTGATCAGGACTGGTGACTGAGGGTCTGCCAGTCTCCCATGCTGGTTGAAGGACATCACCCAGGAGAATCAAGAACAGTTGCCTGGAGCACCAGCTTCTGCATGATCCAAGACCAGTGGACTCTGTGAGTAGAAGGAGATCACCTGGAGGGAGCGAGGACCAGTAGAGATCCTGCTGAGTGGACCCCATAAGCGGAGCTTGAGATCCAGTAAAGTTGGGATCCTGCACCGATCGGGCTCTCTGCTGTGTGCAGAATTCACGTCCTCTTGCTAGGTGGAGGCCACATAGAAGAACAAGTTTTATCGCCTTTAGTGCTGCGCATTGTCAAGATAAGGGCCACCGCAGTGTGCAGCACCGCAACCCAGGGAGGACAGTCGCCTTGTCTGTGCAGCTCACAACACACGTATGCTAGGTGGGGGCTGCAGTGAAGAGTGAGGGACATCATCATACATGGGCAGCTAAACATCAAGGAGAGGGCCGTCGCCATGGGTACTGCCGCAACCTGGCATGGGCTGTCGCCCTGTGTACACAGATATGACCCCTGCATGTCAGGGGGCGCCATGGTGAAGTGGAAGGCTGTCACCCTGGACAGGGGTACAAAAAATGAAGGAGAAGCAAGTTGTTACTCGCAAATAAAAGAACACAAGAAATCCTGAGGCACCCAAGACCTGCAACTGGATGCAGAGAGAGACTTACCGCATGACAGGAGGAGCGCCATGGGTAATAGCCGCCTTGACCACATCATTCCAACTTCTGTTCACTTCCAGGCTGCAGATGTGCGCATGGGACTTTGAACCGCCACTCCAGCGAGAGCGGCTAAGACTGACTATGGGGGAACGTGCTCTGACCGATGCGCTACGGCACAGGGATAAAGCGTTCAAGTCTCAGAACTTCTATGGGGACTCTTTGTCAAGATCCCATAGTCCCCACGCTGGTTTGCATTATTCATGGCAAAGTCCCCTGTTTTTCAGTCTCACCCGCTCTTGCAGAGTGGTGGTTCAGAGTCCCAAGGTGCCCCTCGGCAGTCTGGTGGTGTTGAGGCTCCTCTGATGCAGTAAGTCTCTCCTGGGATCCAGGGGCAGGTCTCCATTACTCCTGGACGAAGGAACTGAAGTTGTTGCTCTCACAGCTGCACGTGGGTCCAGGGCAACAGCCCGCTTCCTCATTATTAGTTCCTTACTCGTGGCATGCAGGAAGGGTTGCAGCAACACGTACAGGGCGAAGGCTTTCTTTCTTCACCGCTGCCCTCACTTGGCATACCTGGATCCCGGGCCGCCTGAACAAGGTGATAGCCCGCTTCAGGTCACAGCGTTGAATCAGGCAATGGCCTTGTATCTCACATAACAGCACTAAGGGTGGTAACCCTTGTTCTTCACTGTGGCCCCCTCCTGGCAAGTGGATTTTGACACAAGGGCTGGCAGCCCGATTGGTGCGGCAGTCCCTCCAAGGGATCTCCTTCACCTCACAGGGCCCACTGGACTTCAGTCAAGCAGAAGCTGGTGCTATAGGCTCCGGGCGAGTGTTCTTGATCCTCCTGGGTGATGTCCCCTCACCCAGCTTGAGAGACTGGCAGACTTTTAGTCCCCAATTCTGGTCACTATCAGCAGAACTAATGCTGAGCTTCTCCATACTGATGCACACCTTTATTTTGACAATTTGGAAGCCGCACTATCCCCTTTTTGTAATCCATTTCCAGACACACTTGTGATTTAGTGTCTCTGTATTTATAGATCGTGTTCTGGGAGGTTGTTCACTTTGAAGTGTCCACTCCTTTTTTGTGCCCTTCCTCTATCCGAGCAAGACAGTCTCCAATCTTGATAGCCCCAAACACAGGCAAAGGGAGTGACTAGGTTCACACATGAATGTCAGCCTCAGTGATATTTACTTCAAAAGGTTACCAAAGGGCCCCAACCCTACTCTTTTTGATTCTCTTATCAGCCCAATCTCCTTCCTCAGATGTGTCAGGGCCTCATTCACCAGTGATGACCTTTCAGAATCAAAGAGCTCCCAGTGAAGTGCACAGAAGAACTTGGCTCTTCCGCAGATGTGTGTCCCACATAGCTCCTAGGAAAGCAGCAATACACAAATCTGTCTGAGGGAATCCTCTGCCACTCCCTGCTCCTCCAGAAAGCCCTGGGTCTCTCAAAATGGAACCCAGTGTCTTCTGTGCATTGTGCTCTTCACTAGCGTACACATACCTCTGCACACATACGCATTCACAAGAGTGCAGAATCTAATGTACTGTACCTCTTCCCAGGCATGTATACATTCTAGCGTGCTCACGCACTGGCCTTATTCGGTTGTACCTTCACACAGAACACTTACATCCTAGCGTGCACATACATAGGCTTGTGCTACTTCTCTGGTACTCTACCATCTCTCAGGCACACACACATCCTTGCACTCACATGCAACCGCTCTTGCTATTTCCCCTGCACTGTACCATCTCTCAGGTACACATACATCCTCATACACAAATCCTAATGCTATTTCTCGTGCACTTTACGACCTCTCAAGCACACGTACATCCTTGCACTGCACACAATCGAATGCAGACCAACTGTTGAGTTAAGCACATAGAAGCGGAACTTTACTGGAGTGGGTCAGGAGGCACCACTCTAGTGACACAGGTATAACAGACCTGTTGACTCTACTGATCACTAAAAACACAGTATTCTGACACCACAGCGCTTGTGCTACTTAAGTCTAGGTGGAGGTGGTAGCCTTAGAGGTTAATGTTATGGGTACCCCTATGGGTCTATGCAGACCGCAGTCCATGAGACAGCCTAGGTAATAGCACACATGCATGATCGGTGTTTGCTCATGTCCAAAAGTCATTACCAAGGATCAAGATATCACTGCAGCTGTGGGACTCAAGATATGAACAAATAGTAATGACAAAATAGGGCGCCCATGCCGTATACCTCTGGTGATTCTGAAAGTAGGTGTTTGCCTGCCCGTTAATACTATCCTAGTTACAGGAAATGTATATATCTGTATGCACCATGCAAACCTCTCTCCAAATCCCACACTTCTCATTACACACCACAGATACCACCACAAGACCCTAGCCAAGGTGTTGTCTGCATCCAGCATGATCTTCCCAAAGATCCTCCCTACTGCCTAAGTCATATCAAGCAATATATCTACTTTATTACTCTGCGCTGATGATGTATCCCGACCAGGAACAATCGGTGTTAACATGATGGACCCGGTTTGCCAATGACATCAGCTAGTTGTCAGGCAAATATCTTTGAACACATTTTAGTGCTAGCATTAATCAAAGAGATAAGAACTACTTTCAGCATTTATCTTGCTCTTCTTCAAAAAATACCACAATGTTTGTTAGATTCCAAGAGTCTGGAATTGTGCCAGGTTCGCATGTCTAAGTAATAAGAAAAATACGGGTGTCAATACAGTACAAAAAGTCTTATAAAATTCTAATGGGATTGGGTCTTCTCAATAGACTGCTGGGAGGGATAAATTAGCAGCCTCCACATCCTCAAGCTTAAGTTAGCATTCCAGGAATTGAGAGCCTTTTTTTATACGTTTCTCCACCCTTACTTTCCTTACATATGCCTTAAAATCATCTACTCCTGTCTCTTGTCCCTGGGTGCCTAAATTCTGGTATTATATGTCAAATAGTAACATAACAGAATCATTTCCTAAGACCAAATTTCCTATCTCGTCATGGATCTCAGCTATATTTATATTCTTCTTCTTTCATTTTAACAGCCAATACCTTCCCTAATTATTTGCTGTATTCACATGGAGCTACCCCCACGTTATGAACCTTCTTGGCAAACCTCTCTCTATATGTATCAACTAGACTGGTGCATTCTACAATAAGATGCTGACATAGATGGCTCCTTTGGGTGGATCATTGTTTTGTAAAGTTTGACAATGTTGTGCTTGAAAATGTAATATTTTTTGGTTGCAGCATTTATTTACACAACCAAACACACAACAAAAATGTATGGCTGGCAGGAGCACCACCGTGCTCTGGCTTGGCTGCAGTTTAAAAGCACTGGCAGAACATATGGCAAGGAAAAGTGACTTTGCCCCTATTAATTCACTGAGCCCTCCTAAGACTCTTTAGTGCTCCAACGCCAGCAAGAAGAACTAGTTCTGACTCAGAGAGGGGAGGAGAGCACATCAAAATAGGGGCATGGCGAGGGGACTCCCTGGAGCTCTTCCAGAGGAAGGCAGGGTTCAGTCATGTTGGATTTAGGGCTTTTGGGAACTTTTACAGAAAAACAAAGAGGAAGTGCTGCAAAAGGATGGGGGCAAAATACATATTGATCTTTATAGATCTCTATATTGTCGGTTACCCTCTTTCTGTGAACACGAGATCACTGGTTTACCTCATTTCCTACAGATGTTTGACCAACTACTATTTCCTTACATAATATATTTTAGCTGTTTGAATGTTTTATGACATAATTAGAAAAGTTATTTTATTTAAAAATTGCACTTTGACTGAAAAAGTATCACGTCCATTGCCCTACATGTGTAATGCTTTTTATATAACTGGATGTAATCACCCTGAGTTTGGAGATGGAATAAAAACTTTCACGGATTCTAGAAGAATTTAGGTTTACATTATCCTCTGCTGTAAAGAGGGCCAAAGTTATCATGAAGTCAGAATCATAAACAGGCACATTGTGAAAAGGGTTATGATGTCACTTTCTGATAGCTACAGTTGAGTCAGCTATGTGGTTTCTCCTAAGTCCTGCTTCACTGCTTGTGAATTGTATCCATGGCTTTGCTACTTAGGTTGGGTGATGATGGTTCTGGTTGATGGAAGATGTTGTAGATTCTCCTACATCCACAGGAATTGCAATTTATTTGCCAAGGATTGTTTGCCAGAGATTTTAATACATATTAGAAGATTGCTATTCAAACATTTTGTGGTATATAACTTAACCACTGTATGTGTTTTTTCTATAAAGAAAGCATTTTCCCCATCCCAATTCAGCTTGAACTTGCTAAACCCAGAGTTTAGAAATTCATCTATGTTTGATCAATAGAATTAGGACTCTCTTCTGGAGTGGAAGTAAGCTCACCTTTTATCATTTTTACCTTTCTATTTTTCCATGTGTGAGTTGATTATGGCAGATATACTGAACTGGTGTGTGAAGTAGAGCCAAAGAGTCTTTGAATGGATTTGCTAACAATATGACACTGGCACTAAAATGCCCTGAAGTGGGGGGCGTGGCTTGGTGAGCCAAGATGGCGGTCGCACTCTGAGAGTGCTCCAGACCCCTCTGATATTCGCCACCATCCTGAATCTCCTCCAGAGTAAACCATCCAACTGGGGCACCCTATCCTTGGGGCGCTCACACCTACAGCAGTCTTGAACCCCAAAACAGACACCGGCGGGGATTGAGGAGGCGGCCGGCTGCAACTCGCATAGCAGCCCGGGTCGCAACAAAATGGCGGCAGAATAGCCTGTGCATGGGAGGCTTGCAGTGTGACTGCCGCGAGACATAGTGAGCTGCTGTGGGAAGTTCCAGAGTCCCCACCACCTCACTGGCTCCAGAAACGTACAACTCTGAACCCGCTATTGCCGAGCGCGGCTTTGAGGGCTCACCGGCACCGTGGCACCTGAGTTGGCGGCCTGGGAGTGAGGTGGGCGGAAGCGACCTGCAGCGGCACCCGAGGTGAGGAGGGGCACCTGTGAGCAACAGCGGAGCCGCCGCACTGCTCTCGGGGACGGCGGCGGCTGCCAGAGTGCGACCTGCTGCATATTACCGTTGAGGCATTCGGTCTGCAGCCGGCAGGACACCTCGCGGGAACCTCTGATGAACGTGAGGCACGGGGATCGAAGGTGAAGGGCGCTTGGGGAAGCCGGGTGCCCGAGGTGACCTGCCCGCCGGCGGCCCCTTCCTCCTCTGACCCTGAAGACAGAAACGCAGGTGCTCCCCAGCCCGCGATCGGCGGGGCCTCGTACTCACCTATTGACGGCGACCCTGGGAGCTGTGGAGCTCGAAGACCTCCTATCTCCGGCCTAGTGGACTGGCGGAGTGGTGTGATCCCAGGAGGCATTAGCGCAACATCTGGGTCCTGCTGGGCTGCAGAAGCTACCGAGGCTGTTGACCTGCAATCGGCAGGACGCCTCCGGTAGGCCGCTGCTTACGGAAGAACATGGAGCCTGAATGAAGGAGACGCTTGGAGCGGTCGGGGGCCTGCGGTGGGCCCTCAGCAGGCAGGCCCTTCCTCCATTGATCCCTGCTGCGGGGAGCAGGTGCTGATCG
Organism: Calotriton arnoldi; assembly: GCA_963921515.1. Classification (NCBI taxonomy): domain Eukaryota; kingdom Metazoa; phylum Chordata; class Amphibia; order Caudata; family Salamandridae; genus Calotriton; species Calotriton arnoldi. The sequence goes on from CAWUFW010000699.1 coordinate 1,382,184, forward strand.
GTCCGCGATCAGCGGGACTGCACGTCCGCCTGTAGGAGAGCCCCCCCTCCACCACTACACAAAGCATGAAATTGAATGCAGGACTGATTCCGTAGAGACAAGGGGTTCTCCTGCGTCCAGGTTGGCGGGCCGGGGGCGGCGGTGAGTACCTGTGAAAGCTGCTATCCCGGGGTGCGCAGGGCGTCCGTGGCAACAGAGACCGCATCGGCCAGCAGCCGGCGGGACACCTTCAGATTTGACCTGGGAGGGGGCGCCTGCCTGGGACCGGAGGCCTACTGAGAGTGGAATACCACTGCTCGACCCCCGATCGGCGGGGGACAACATTGTGAAATTGAAGCCCCTAGAAGATCCAGGGAGTCCCCCAGGTCCCTAGTCCATACTACCTGCGCACAGGTGCCCACATACTCCTGGAAATCACTGGGGACGGGCTGTCAATTCCTCCCCCCCACCGGCCTGGACTCGCCTCCACTGAGATCTCCCACTCCCTGAACACTGGGCTGCCTCCAAGCACTACTGGGGACCTGAATAAGTGACCACGGCGGCCTTGGCATTCCGGGCCTCACCTGGCCGCAGAGCTCTTCTTGGGGCCACGAGCCCTTCTCGCACGGCTAGGCCAGCCAACATTCCAGGAGCTTGAACGAAGACGTGCATGGCGGGGTCAGGCCGCCTCATCTGGGAGACCAGACAGCCATGAGGAAGGACAGAGGGGCGAAGACCCCTTCGACCCAGACCCGAATGGAGCAGTACGCAGTCAGTGGCCCCAGCCATGGCGCGACCACGCCCCCCACAACCAGCCACCTAGAAGGTGACCTGGCTACCATCCTGCAGGCCATTAAGACATGTCAAGAATACATGGAAACCAAGATTGGGGAAGTGCGAGTAGACATGTCCCTCATACGCCAGGACCTCCGCAACGCAACCGCTCGCATCACGGAAGCGGAATCCTGCCTTTCGGAAGTTGAAGATGTTGTCTCAACACTAAAGACGCAGGTTAAACAGCTTTTATCCCAAACGACTGATCTTCATAGACGGGCTGAAGATGCAGAAAACCTAACACGTCGGAACAATCTCCGCCTTGTTGGCCTTCCTGAGGGGACGAAACCTTCACAAAAACACACCTTCATTGAAGACTGGATCATATCATGGATGCCCCCAAACGCCCTGTCCTCATGGTTTGTTGTGGAGCGGGCCCACCGTGCGCTTGCACCTAGGCCGCCGCCGGGAGCCCCGCACAGCCCAATAATTGCGAGGATCCTAAATTTCAGGGACCGCGATGCCATCCTGCAAGAGGCCCGCTCCCGATCAGAGCTGTTTCACAAAAACGCCAAATTTATGATCTTCCCCGATTACACAAAGGAAGTGCAGGCCCAAAGAAGATCATACATCCATGTAAAGCAGAAACTGCGGGTCCTATAGAATCCTCTTCCCGGCCCGTCCAAGGTGATTTTCCAAAACAAGTTATACTTCTTTGATATGCCAGACGCGGCATGGACCTGGGCGACTGAGGAGTGCCCAATCCTCCCAGTGAAGGGCGCCCCCCCGGCGGATCCTCAGAAGGGGCCGTGGGTGGGCGTAACTGCAGGCTCCCGTGGGCGACGCACTGGGTCCCATAAAAGGCGCAACGCCCGTGGAGCAGCATCCGCTGCGGGTTGTCGACATCCCAAGAGCCGCCTAGAATCCGGGAGAACTCTGGCAGATCGGACCCGACACCCGAAGAGGGTTCCATTGACTCTCCAAAGCCAAGCTCTGATGACACCGACCTTTCACGCAGCCCCCAAATCTGAGTCCAAGTACTGCCATGAAAAATTACTTGAACTGGAGGAATGCTAATCCTTAAACGCAGAGGGGCCCAACGCGTGGCCCCTACACTACGCTTCACAGCTAGTTTCTTCACAGTCTAAGCCTTTGTTTACTGGGTTACAGATGCTTCAATTGGGGAAGTATGGGGAGGGGGTTGGTTGGGATTTTTGATAGGGACTGTTCTCCCTCCTCTTGTTTGTGTTACCCTGTTTCTCTGCAACACAGTGTACAAAATCAAGATGCACCCCCGGGCAGCCCGCGTAGTGAACCTGAACACACCCAGCTGCTCCCAGGGCCTAACCATTTAGAGCATCTCAGCTTCCCAGACCGCTGGCCCCACGCACCGCCACTCTATCACAATGTCACGGTCTTATGGTGGGCGTGAACCCCTAAGAGTCCTGGCAACGTTAATGGACTTTTAGATAAAATCAAGCTGACGGCGATTTTAAAATATGCACGGAGGGTCAGCATAGATGTCCTGCTATTGCAGGAGACGTACTTGATGGTAAATCGATGCCCCTTTTTAGCGCGACAGGGATTCGACAGGGTGTGGCACTCGGGTTCTCTAGGGGGGCTCGATGAACGGCGATCCTTCTGCGGCGCTCCCTCCCCTTCACACCGGTCCACACAATTAGTGACCCTCAGGGCCGATTTGTCACCCTCAGGGGTACCCTTGGGGACACCACTATCAACCTGAGGTCGTTATACGCCCCCCAGTCAAACCTAGAGTCCACTCTCCGAGCTGCGGTGGAGATAATATCCTCCTTCCCCCAGGGTCTGACAGTGATTGGGGGAGACTTTAACCCTGTCCCAGAACCCGCTAAAGATGCCACGAGTACACCATCCTCCCACAGAAGACTAGGTGCCTAACGTCTCAGAGATTGGGCTTCCACATTGGGCCTCTGCGATGTCTGGCGTATCTGGCACCCTAGAACACTACAATATACGCACACATCCGCTGCACATCACTCCCACTCTCACATTGACCTCATCTTCATGCCTGCCCCGAACTGTAGGAGAGGTACTGAGGTCCAAAGCCTGGTGCGAGAAGTGTCAGACCACTCCCCACTCCTCCTACAGGTAGGGGGCTCCACAGGAGCTCTACGGCCTATATGGAGACTAAATGCCCGGTTCCTTAAGGACCAAGAATATAAACAGGGAATCGAGGGAGAACTGAAAAACTACTTCCACGCCAACGAGGGCACAGTCCAACTTCATAGTACGCTATGGGAGACGGGCAAAGCCACGATCCGTGGGTACGCCAAGGGGTTCCTCAAACGCAGACGGCAGGTCCAAGATCGCCATCTCTCTCAGCTCGAGGTCAGGGCCCTCTGCCTGGAAATGGCTGCGGCCAAGGCGGATGGGGAGGTGGAACGCCGGCAGCTCCAACTAATACATGAAGAGATCAAAAACATCTCTCTCGAGTCTGCTAAACTGATTTGGAGGTCCTCGGTGGCCCGGGTTTATGGTTGGGGATACAAAAATGGTAAATTGCTTCATTTGCTCGCTACCCATCCCCTGGCCAGCTGGATAGACCCCGAAATGCGCGATACGCAGTGATAAGTCTCTCGCACCCCTGCTGAAATCGCACAGTCCTTCTTTAACTACTATGCAGCGCTTTACTCAACAGATCACTCACATACGCCAATTGCCAGCTCCCTTTTCCTGCAGGGTATCCCCCTTTCGCAGCTTCCAAAGATGGAAATTAATGCCATGGATGAGCCCATCACGACTGAGGAAATTGGTGTAGAGATCTCATCACTTGCTACCTGCAAGACTCTTGGTCCGGATGGTTTCCCTGCGGAATACTATGCAGCATTTTGGAAAATCTTGACCCCACAACTTCACGCCCTGTTTGAGGAGGTTCTAGAAAGAGGCACCTTTCCCCCTGACACAGACACAGCCACTGTCGTGGTCATACCCAAGGCGAACCCTCCCTCGGCCTCATGTTCTAACTACCGCCCAATCTCACTGATTAATACTGAGATCAAAATTTACGCAACGATTCTTGCCACCCATCTGAAGCAGGTGCTCCACACTCTCATACACCCTGACCAATGGGGCTTCAAGCTGCACCGTAGCACAAGGCATGGTGGGAGTCCTTTACTCCAAACCATCAGCCAGGGTCCTCATAAACGGGGCACTATCGGAAGCATTCCCTATCAGGAGGGGAACCCGAAAGGGGTGCCCACTCTCTCCTCTCTTATTTGCTCTTGCAATAGAGCCTTTCGCTTGTCTCATTTGGACCGATGACCGGATACAGGGGTGGGGCTGGCACGGCTCCCACAAAGACCGGATCACCCTATATGCAGACAATGTCCTGCTCTTTCTGGCTGACCCGACCCAATCCGGACCGAGATGCCTCCAGATCCTCCACTCCTTTGAGAGAGCGTTGGGCTTATGCCTTAACCCGGCTAAATTCACTTTGGTGCCCCTTCATGCTTCAAGAGAATGTGTGGACTGGCAAACAACTATCCCCCTACGAAGACTTTCGTTCAAATATCTTGGTATCTGGGTAACGCTTCTTCCGGAGCTTTCCTGGTCCCTCAATGTCAACCCATTGCTCAAACATACAAAAGACGACCAGTGGCAATCGCTTCCACTCAACCCCCTCTGTAGGATTGCCTTGTTCAAAATGATGGTTTTGCACCGTCTCTTATATGTACTCAAGAATCTCCCGCTCCACCTTCCTCGCAGTTGGTTCCGTGGACTGGATGGGGTGATCACGGCTTTCCTCTGGGGTGGCTTGAGATCGCGGCTGGTCCTTACGCACTGCCAACGGGCCCCATACGAGGGGGGAATGGGGATGATGAACCCCTTCCTGTACTATTTGGCCACCTGTCTCCTGGTGATCCGCGACTGGTTCAACGGCGGATGGTCGGATCCGGCTTACCGACTGGAACTGGAGAGCCTCGAGCTCTCCTAGGTTCAGGCTATGCTCTAAGGGGCTCCAATTCCTCACACTTTACCAGCAGGTACCCGAACAGCCCTCCTTGCATGGCGCTCCACGCTGCGACACACTCAATGGGACGCTAAAATCACACTACAAACTCCCCTCTGGCCTGTTACTTGGCTGCAGAAGGTTGGGACATTAGCGGGCTTTTAGAAGTGGGACCTGTTAGGCATCACTCGCTTGGGGGACGTGAGGAGGGGAGAGCACTTGTCCTCCTTCCGGGATTTGCAGCAAACATAGTCCCTACATTCTACTCAATTTTTCAAATACCTCCAATTGCGACACGCACTTGCCCTCCATATTCCCGATCACACGGCAGTCCCATAATTTAGTCCGCTGGAGGCTAAGCGCCTCATAGGGAACCTGGGGAAGGGGGGAATATCCCAAATCTACCAATTCCTGATAAACAATACCCCGTCCACATTAGACTCCCTTAGGACCCGCTGGGAACAACGGATAGGCCCTTTAGAGGAGGAGGACTGGAGGGATGCATTGATGGCCCCTAGGGAGCTAACCATATCGGCCAGGCTCCGCCTTATCCAAATCTATTATCTTCACTGTGCATATCTTACCACGGTGCGGCAACACAAGGCGGGATTCCTCCCGACTCCAAAATGCCCGCGTTGTGAAGCGGAACCAGACGATTTCTATCACATGGTCTGGTCCTGCGCCATCCTCTCCAAATACTGGGCGTTGATTGTGGCTGAACTGAGTGACATACTGGGCTGGGTGGTCCCTCTTAGTCCTCTTGCCCTTCTCCTGGGGGTGATGGAGGGGATGGATGGCTCCCCTACTGATAAATTGTTCCTAGGGACGGCCATCTTGATAGCCAAAAGAGACACTGCAGCGGCATGGAAGGATTCGGCTTCTACCTCTATTACAAAGTGCCGTAAAGGAGTGGACTGTTGTGCCATCCAAGAAAAATCTGTATACGAGGCAAGAGCCCGTCCGGTCAAACACAAACTCATATGGGGCAAATGGATGGGCTTGCTGGGTTGATGATCCACAGAAGATGTTGAGAAGTGGTGGGGAGCACTGCAGGGCTTGTCCATCAAGTGACCAGATGGGGGGGGGGACTCTGAAAATGCTCTGAAATGTTTTATATGTCACAGTGATGCACTGTTCACTTTGTAGCTCATAAAAAACAATAAAATTGTTTATAAAAAAAAAATGCCCTGAAGTAATACCCACTGCTCCTAAGTTACTGTCCGCAGGTCTATTTGGAAGGTTGCTTTGCTGTCAGTCCTCTTTTATTACTCTGTGGTTTTTAAAAACATGTCAAGTTTAGTTAGTATACTAAGTTCCTAATGCTGGTGAGTTGTAGTTTTAGTTCACAAAAGATATTCATCTGGGTTTCAATGGCACTTTTCAATGATGGCATCACAAAGTGGGGTGTGTCAAATGTAACTGGGGGCAATAAGTTACATTAAGATGTGTCCTGGCCAACTGAACTTCAAATTAACTTGATGTTAACCGATGGCAAGATTTAAGCATAAGGTTGCAGAAACTGAAATTATTAAAGACTAAAGGCATAACAAAAACACGCTCATGATCAGAACAATGCAAGGAGTTGTCATCAGGATTGAACAACTCTGATTTTGTGTATGAATGATGTAAATATGTGTCAGTTTTAGTGCTTGTACAAGCATTTTTCTTTGGCCTTTATGGCCTAATCTTTGTTAGCCTCAATTAATATTGCATCACTTTCTTGGACATACATTGGGATATTAATCTATGTATGAGACAGTTCTCTCAATTGAAATTAACGTGTTTTATTCATGCCAGGTGACACCAAGTATGCCTGGTTCCTTGCATTTGAATTGAGATTCAATAAGTTTAGGAATAGATGAAAAGTTAGTAAGACGACCAGAGCACTAAGACACCCATTGATCCCTTCAGGCTATCAGCAAGGGATATTCTGGGCTCTAATTGCATAACTCACCACCCTTCATTTGTACATCAAAGATGACAGTTTTGGGGGACAGGAATTTCCTTGCATCACTTTTGCCATGTGCGTAAAGATATTGTCTTGCTGATGAGTAAAGCCACTGCACACTGTCAGGTAAATTATAGGTGTATAGACAGCTATGTCATTGTTTCTCAATGGTGTGATGAAAATAGCATTTAATCTTTTAACCCATAGGCATGCAGAAGATGTTTGCCTTATGCTATACAAAGAAATGTTATTTTCCTTTTTATTTTTTGTGGCATTAACATTGTCAGGCATACCTTATATTTCTCCAATCCAAAACGTCCATAGTCTGTAGATCAGGTAGAAGCATTTCATGTTTGGACATGTTGTTGAGATCAGGACCACTGCTTCTGCTTAAGGAATCAACCAATATACCATCTATGGGACCTGTGCTCTCCAAAGCCAGTTCCAACATAGATAAGCTGATAATAGCTTCATCACACTACTGTGGTATCAATGGCAAACTAATGCAGGTTACAGCAGCCACTCTGATTGCGGGAATAGTGTCTGAGCCCTGGCCCTATACTAGCTGCCCAGACAGCACAAAGGAGATGTCCTTTGAGCACCTCCCTCTCTCAATTTGTTGCCATGCTACATCAGCACGGTCTGTAATTTACATCTCCTGGTGTGCAGCAAAACCCAGCAATCGGAAAACTGCAAATAAAGGCAACCACCAACAGTGGTTGTAGGTCACTGCCTCACATTGGGTCATCGGACAGGGCTTTGGCAGAATAATTAGGTGACCAAAATAACAAAGGATGCGGTCCTTGATACAATTTTTGGCACTAGAAAGAGTTTTATAATATTCCAAACCAGACTCATTATGTGGGTCTTGAAGAACAATACATGAGCAGTTTATATATGGTGAAGAAGATAAATGGTTTCAGTCCAATGACAAACATATTCAGGTTCAACTTGTGGTTAAGGGGCAGAGGTGCTTGTGTTTTTTACTTGGAACACATACTTTTTATGGCACAAGATTAAGAAGTTATGCAAAGGCATGTGGGAATGATTCTGTGCTTATTGATGATGATGATGATCTAGGTTCATAGTGAACAGAGACAAGTTAGATCTCACACCCAAACAGAAGTTGGAATTAATCAGACCCCTACGTCACCTACATAAAGCATTTTGAGAGTCAAGAAGGAGCTCTTGACAGTTTTGAAAGCAGACAGGGTGTCATTCAGATACTTGGCGAGGACTGTGTACTGGTTAGCTTCTTTGATGAAGGCAATTGTCACAGACCTTCTTCACTACAAAGCCCTTCAGAGATTAAAGATTCAGCACATGACGGTGGTCCCATTGTCGTAGGACGACAACTCAGAGATCCGGTGATAGCTGGATCATGTGGATGCTGGGAAGGGTGATTTTTTAATCCAGACCAGTGCTCATGGTAGTCATATACTGTGGCTGGGGCACCTGTGTGGGGTGGTGTCTACAGAAGGCAGGTGGTCAGGAGATGAGTTTACATCCTTTACAGTTTCCTACATGGGAATTGCTACCAGAGTAACATCCGAGAACATTAGATATGTCTGATAAACGTTACATTCATGGTAAATTGAAGAAGTTTTGCATAGTCTAGGATGAACTCTCATAAAAAATAATGGTTTGGTGATGGGGACTAATTTGCTCCATCATTGGGTTTGTGAAGAAGATTGTTTGATGTAGTTCATTTCGGTTCGTTGGCTACCAAGAGGGAGCTCGTGAATACTACTGGTGGCGGAACTGAATGCCCTTTTGGATAAAGAGTCCGGGAGTGTTGTGAGTTTGCCCATAATGACAAGTCAACAAGGGCAAGTGTGGTGGAAGCCCAACCCAGGTGTCTTCTAGATGGGCCTTGGCAGAAGCTGGGAAAGGGTGTGATTGGGCCTTTTTCCGTGGTCCCCAGCAGGAGACTTTTGGCCTTGCTTTCCTAGATTACTTTTCCAAGTGGCAGGAGGTTTCAACAATGGTTGAATGGTTGGAAGGCTCAATTCACAGGCCTTTGGGGACTTTCTGGATGTTTTTTGTCGCAAGTGAATTCCGGAAGAGATTGTTGCAGACAATGGTCCCCAGTTTACTAGCAGCATCACGCATGCTTACCTTTCCAAATCTGGTGTCAAGGACAAAAGAGGTGCATTTTATCACCTGTAGGCTAAAGGATAGGTTGAAAGGTTTAATAGGATGGCCAAACAATTGGCTATCTAGGGCAGAAATGAATGGAGAAAATCTCTTCAAGCTAGGTTGCTGACCTACAGAGCTATCCCAGTAGTGTCACATGGGTGTCTCCACTTGAACTGCTGAGGGGTCGCAAGCCAGGTTCTAACTTTATTTATTGGAAAGTAAAAAAAAAGAAATGATGTGGAACCTGATTCTTCCGTCAGCTTTAAAGATATCACGGATGCTGTGAATATTTGAAAAACGTAAAATGGCAAAGTACATGAACAAGCGAAGGAATAGAGGTATGACATTTTATGTGGGTGGGAGTTAAACTACTTGTGGTTGTAGGAGAAGGATCACCACATTGGCCTGATCCTGTATGGGTTACTGAAATATTTATCAACGGGATGAGAACTGAAGGAAATAACGTGGAATATGTCTAGAGTATCGAATTTTAAGGGAGTGTGTGATTAGTAAGGTTAGTGTTGCAAGTCGGACAGGGCTGAAGATAACAAGGTTTTTCTTGATGTTGCATGGAGTGATACGGAGTCTGTTCCTGGTTCAAACTTTCCAACTTTGAGGGACCATGCTAGTTTGAGTCAAAGCAGTCAAAATCCTGATAGTTCGGTTTTGGTTGGGGGATCAGTCGGTGATGGGCAGTGGGCAATGCAGTTAGCACATGCCTTCCAAATTTAAATATTTTGTCTTGGGGTGGTTTTTCTCTTGTGGGTTTTAAAACATTTTATTTACAGAGATGAGTTGTATGATAGTGTGGGTAGCTTGTGGGTGTAGAACGTGCTTCTTTGAGAGGCAGAATGATCCGACTGGCAGATGGTGGCGGCAATTACGTGGGTGTCAGCTCTCCTCCTGTGCTTCATATGTTCTCTTGTACTTGTTGTAATAAGCCCTACTGGAGAACTTCCATTGAGTCTGTTGTCTTTTATTGCCCGCCATTCACCATCGTATTTATTTAGAAAAGCAGCTGCCTGTTCAATTACCTTTTTGAATGAGCTTCACAAACTCAAAACCAAATTACGCTGGGTTTTTAACAGAAGAGCAATTACGAATTCTGCTTATAATGAGTTATTAGATTTATAACTGAGAAAAAATATCTGTTGACTTATTTAACTCAATTCCAGCAACCGGTATTGGAAATCTGCCTGGCCTACAGAAAAGTTAGCAGCTTTATTTTATGGTGGATTGAAATACGAGTTAAAGGACTTCTTTTTTTTAATTTTTTTTTATTATTTTATTTTTCATTTTACAACCAACAATTGTGGACATCGCAATGGACAACAGGCACTAGCATTCTGTTCGCAGTGGAACTGACACAGGAAAATTTGTCCGACCATGGTGCATGCACAGTTCATTCCCCAATGAATACTATACAACACATTAAGGTAGGGGACATTGCAAAGGTACAACGTATTAAACAGTCCTTCCACCATCTCAGCCCGCTTCAACTATTCAGCTCAATGTCACTAAGGCTATACCTGCCTCTCTCGGGGCATACCAACATACCACAGCTACGAGCAAAACACCCCGGCAGGGCCAAGTGACTACTCTCCTCTCTCTCCCCCAGCGGACTCGTCGGAACCAGCCTCAGTGGCTCTATACTCAGCATAGAGCGCCCAGAAGTTCTTGGGCCTACTGCGAGGCGGGAGTAGTTCGCTAAAGAGCTCCGTTTGGGTACAGCAATACACCATATCAGAAAGCCACTGCGCCTTAGTAGGTAGGGGCCCTTTCGCCCAGCAGATAGCAATTCTGCGCTTGGCTAACAATAGTCCCATGTCTACTAGCCGACGTATCCCTGAGGGCAACGGTCTAGAGTAACCCAGTAACGCCAGAACCAGCTCAGGCACCAGAGTCTGTCCCACAATCACAGTCAACTCGGAGAACACACTCATCCAATATCGTGCCACTCCCGGGCAGAGCCATGCTACATGCAAGAAATCAGCAATTGGTGCCCTGCAGCGCTCACACTGTACATCATCCCTCAGCCCATACCGTTTGAGTCTCTCTGGGGTGTATTACACCCTATTAAGGAACTTAAAGTGTATCAGTCTATGTTTGCCGTTAAGCGACACTCTTTTTGTGCTAGTACAGCAATAGGCCCACATTTCATCTCCGACCGCCTGACCCAGATCCCTTTGCCATGCCAGCCGAGCTGCTGTATACTGATGTTCCCTGTGCGCCATTGTGTGTTGATAAATTTTAGAGACTAATCTCGTCGACTCTGCCATTTTAATTACAAGTGTGAGAGCAGTAAGCTCAGGTGGCTCCTCCAGATCAGGCCCCAACAACTGTAAGAGCGCATGCCGAGTCCTGTGAAACTGGAATCTAGTAAGCAACGTAGGTGATGCCGCCCCGTCAACTACATCCTCCCACGTCCTAGCTACTCCGTCAGCAAACAAGTCCCCGACAGTGTGTATGTCAATCGAGGCGAGCGCCCGAACAACGCCCCCATCCCGACAGGGCGGTAGCCAGCGGCACCATTCCAATCTGGTCAGAGGGGAATACAATATGACACCCGACTGTAACTTAAGGAGGTAATGCCAGGCATGGGTGGTTGCCCCGACCGACTCGAGGATACCCGTTCTGCGATCGGGAGGTGCAAACAGCCGCGAAGGCAGCGGCTGGGGGGAAGCCACTTCTCACTCAATACGCAGGTGGGGTACCTCAGGCGCGCCATGTAGCCACAAGGACGCGTGGGAAGCCTGCGCAGCTCTATAATACAACTCGAAATCTGGAGCGCCCAAACCACCCATACGATATGGCAACGTCAGCACCCTCCACTGCACTCTCGGCTGCTTCCCGGCCCAGGCCAGTTTTAACAGCGTAGTGTTAAGCCTCTTAAAAAAGGTACCCGGGAGTACCACAGGAATATTTGTGAATAGGAACAAAAACCTTGGAAGTACCACCATCTTCATAATAGAAATTCTACCAAGGAGAGACAATGGCAGACGGATCCAGTTGTTCACATCATCTTCTAGTTTGCTCAGTAACACGCCATAGTTTTCCCGAAGCATAACCTCCGATTCCAGGTGTATCTGCACTCCAAGGTAGCGCACCAGGTCAGTAGTCCACTGCAGCGGGAAGTCCATGTCGAATTGAGCAGTAGAGGGGGTGAGCGGAAAAACTACAGACTTCGCCCAATTAACACTAAGGCCAGAAACCCCGCCAAAGCGGACTATTTCGCGAAGAACCGGGGAGAGGTGGCGCCCAGGGTCACGAACATAGAGAAGGGTGTCGTCCGCATAGGTCGAAACAATAAGTTCATAGCCAGGAACCCGTATTCCTTTAAATCTGTGATATTCGCGGAGCGCGCAAGCCAAGGGCTCCGCCACCAGGGCATAAAGAATCGGGGAGAGAGGGCAGCCCTGTCGAGTCCCCCTCGTAATTTTAATAGAGGCAGTCACCAAATCACCAATTCTTATCCGCGCCTTCGGAGCGTAATAGAGGACACCCAACAACTTGAGGAACACCTCCCCCAGTCCCATCCGGGACAAAACCTGACGCATAAAAGGCCATTCAAGAGAGTCAAAGGCCTTCTCCATATCGAGAAAGACCGCAACAGCCGCCGTCTCGGGTTTGGTATGTTGTATGACGCCGAAGACGGTGCGTAGATTATAAGTCAGGTTTCGGCCCGGGATGAACCAGCAAACAAATGATGGACGGAATGCTGACAATGCAAACATTCTCCCCCAGTCAAAAGATCTGGGTTAAATCCATCGTTCTTTTGCCCACTACGCCACCCCAGTTTGGACCCAGCCATATGCAAATCAGTCTTGACCCTGTGCCCCATGGGAACAGTCCAGACCGAACTGCCAGGCCAGGTCCTCCCTGGACCGGAAACAAGCATCCTGGGACCGGTTTCAGGGTATGTCACCCTACTTCAGCCAGGCTAGCTTGAATCCAGCCTGTTCCGGGGCCACCAACAACGGAACCAAAGGTGTCAATCTATTAGCCAGAACCTTAGCGAAGAGCTTCGTACCTACATTTAGCAGTGAGAGAGGGCGATAGGACGAGCATTCCGAGGGGGGCTTATCAGGCTTGAGAATAGCCACTATGACCGCCTCTCTCATCGAGGGCGGCGGCAGCATACCTGACTCGTACATGTCTTCGAACAAAGTCTGTAAGTGTGGTAACAGCAGGTCCTGAAAAGCCTTATAGAAAGCAACAGACAGGCCGTCCAGCCCGGGGCGCTCCCAGATTTCATTGTGGACAAGGCTAGTCGGATCTCCTCCCTTTCTAGGGGCGCATTAAAAACTCCCGGTGGGTGTTGGTCAGCCAGGGAAGCTTAATGTGTGTTAGGTAGTCTAAGATATCCTCCTCAGTGCCTTGACTCCTCGAGGAGTATAGGTTCGAATAAAACTGTCTGAAGCGCTCTGCAATATCCGAGGGCTCCGTAAGTAACCCCCCCTCTGGTGGTAAGAGTTCTGTCACGGTTGCCTGAGTTCGCCTTTTTTTTAACAGTTGTGCTAATACTTTCCCGGGTTGCTCCCCTTCTCCGTACCTGCGTGCCACGGCATATTTCCCTAGATGTTTAATTTCTGCATCTGCCGTATCCTGGAATTCTTTTAGTTGGGATTGGAATTCTTGCTGTACGTCAGCCCCCGCGCCCTGTTGCAGCTTACCCTCTAATTCCGCTAGTGACCCCTCAAGACTAGCCAGCCTCCTGCGCAGCGCCCTCAAGACTCCGGAGTGCTTAGACATGGTCACCCCCCGAACGTACACTTTAAAAGCTTCCCACACTACCATAAAGCTGTCAACTGAGCCCACATTTAGTTCAAAGTAGGAGGCTATGTCTTCCGCGAGTTCGGCTCTGAAGACCTCATCCATCAGGGAGTATGGGGGAAACCGCCAGGTAAAGGGAGGGTATCGTTGTACGGGGTACCTCTAGTACTGCCAAAATCGGAGAGTGGTCAGACAAGGTGCGGGGTAGAACCTCGCATTCCCTCACTTGGCCATATAAACTGTCCGCTGCAAGCCAGTAGTCAATGCGCGTGTGTAAATTGTGGTATGCCGAGTAATGAGTGTAGCCTCCCTTCTCAGGGTATCTGCGCCTCCAAACGTCACTTAACACAAGCCGCACCATTGCGTCAGAAAGGGCTTTGGCTGCCGCCGAGACCTGCCTAGCCGCACCCCCGAGCGATCTATCTCCGGGTTCAGGACTACGTTTAGGTCCCCCCCCCACAGTTGCTGCTCCATTTCAAACCCTCCCACCTTGTCCGCCAATGCAGTGTAAAACTCTGGGTTGTCAAAATTAGGGCCGTACACATTGACCAACAAAAGATCCATTCCCCTACCTCTGCATCTCGAGATGGCATATCGCCCGTCACTGTCCGTGGCCAGGGGATCCAACCTAAGTGAAGCCTTCGGTCGGACCCAGGTCAACACCCCTCTGGCATGCGTAGTGAAGCCCGCTGCGTGTATACAGTCTCTAAGCCCTCTACTATGAAGCATAGGACTGGCAATAGGAAGGTGGGTCTCCTGTAAAAGTGCTATATCTATTTCATGTCTCGTTAAATATGACAGCACCTTGCGTAGCTTCCTATGGTCGTTCAGCCCCCTAACATTCCATGTGAGGGTCCTAATCCTACCTCTTGTCGTCTCTACGCTCTGTGGTCCCGTAGTGTGCGCCGTATCATGCACCCATGGCCTATCAGACCCACCCATAGAATCCCCTGTCATCAATAATTGCAAAGTGTATCATACAGTGCCCACCATCCATACTGACTCCACAAACACCCCCCCACCCACCCCCTCCTCCCACCCACGCCAGACAATCCCCAACAGTGTCATGGCGAGGCTTGAACAACCAGACCCCACAAATTGTCATAGTAACCCCCAACGTGAAGGGCATATCTCGACTGTCAGTGTAGCAAAGGGGTCCCCGTTCCCCTCCCCCACCCCAACAAACAAAGATATCCCTGAGGTGGGACACACGCTGAGGCAGAGGTAGCTCACACTATACAATAGTCCTAGAGGTATCAATTCCAGACAGGCCTCCGCCCCGCAGGCCACCAAGGCTAAGTTATACAGCTAAAGCTAAAATCTTGCATCATAATTAGCCGTCAACAACATCTTGTTTCATACTCAAAGTACCTGTGTCTCATTACACAGTCGCACCCGAGCCCTACACTTACATCAATAACCAATTTGACATACTAAACAACAGGATCAACTTTTAATACTGTAACTTTTTGCCCGTGGGTGCACCGCCGACCCACAAGCTCCACGGCCAGCCATTCCTTACTGTTACCGTCAAGGCTGTGGCCTATCCTCCCCAGCATACCAAGGGGAGACCGCATCAGTCTTGCTCATCTAGCCCCCCTCCCTCCGCTCCCCGCAACGGGGACCTCTCAGGGCTGCGACGTTTATCTTTGGCCCAGTCCTTCATAGCCTTCCGCAGCGCCGCTGGGTCGGTGAATATGCTTGACTGTCCTTGTCGGTTCACCCGGAGCCTGGCGGGGTACAGCATGGCATAGTCTACATTGTCGGCACGCAGCAGTTTCTTTAGCGGGGCAAATTGTCTTCGCGCATCTTGTACTTTTTGCGTAAAGTCCGGGAACAGTGAGATGGTGGAGCCCTCATACTGCAGCGGTTGCTTATCTCTGGCGGTTTTTAGTGCTGAGTCTCTGTCCTGGTAGTTGAGCAACTTTGCAATTATAGGGCGCGGCGCGGCTCCGGGAGCCGGGCGCGGGCCCAAGGAGCGGTGGGCTCTCTCGACGACAAACATAGGCGAGAAAGTCTCAGCGCCCAGTAGGGTGACCAGCAACTTTTCCATGAAGTGCTCCATGTTGCCAGTATGCGTCGACTCCGGAAGGCCAGTGACTCGCAAGTTGCAGCGCCGAGAACGCGCTTCTAGGTCTTCCGTCTTATCCTGCAGGACCTGCATAACTCTGCCCAGTTGTTTGTGACTCGAGTCCAGCACCGTTTGCGCTTCTTCAACCTCGCCGACTCGACGGTCCGTCATGTCCAGGCGCTGCGCATGATTGTCCAGCCGCTCGGACATCCTGTCCATACGGTAGGACAACGCGTCAATTTTGGAGCCAAGGACCGACATGCTGTTCTGCAATCCTTTGTCCATTGCAGTGAGCATCGTTCGTATATCGCTGTTCGCATCTTCCACAGGCGGGTCGGATCTTGCATCGCTGTCCTCCGGTGTCGCATCTTGAGTCCTGGGTTTTTTAGGGTCAAACGACAATTTAGGCTGCGTGCGATCTACCTTCCCCATTGTAGTCGACGCTCCACTCCTCAGTGTAGGCAAAATTACAGCAGTGTACTCTTCGCAGCGTTGGCTGTCCCCCAGTGCCCCTATTTGATTGTATCTGCAATGTCGAGCCACCTAGGCCAGGCAAGACCCGCAGATCCTCCGTACCTCTGTATAACGGCACTAGACACCCTATCAACGTGGGAGATCACTTCGCCCGGGATGTCAGCACCTCCGGTGGGTCCTGTCAATTCAGACAGACTATCACTGCGATGCCTGGGGCTCAGTCACAACTCGTAGCCAGGACTGCAACGGGCCAGACAGTAGCCAAGTTTGCACCCCCGCAGCAGGAGACCTCCCGCCCAGACACGGTACCAGTCAGGGCCCGCACTCCTTCGTTTGCCGCTAACCCGCTTGGGGGAGTGCCGGGGGGGGGGGGAACACTGGATTCAGCCGCTGCTCCCTCGCTGCTCCTCCAGAGTACAATCACTCCAAGGCGGCGTATAATGTGCTGTGCTCAATACGTAAGTTCGAAACCAAGCATGCACCACGGGGCCATTTCGCCCTCTGCACCATTCTATGGGGCTACAAGATCGTGGATCCCCACAACGGGCACCGCTGCTCCTAACGGCCTCAGGCGCTGCAGCCCCCACTGCTCCAGCCGATGCCCCAGCAGCACCGCCGCGAGCCAAGTGCCAGCAATAATGGCCGCCGCGTGCCAGGGGGTTAACAATAGTGGCCGCCGCCACAGGTTGTACCTCCACGTTGTCGCCTGCTCGTCCGCAGGGGGAGGAAGAGGAAAAGTCACTCGCGATGGCAATCGGCGCTCAGATGTAAGCGCGGACACACCGGGATCAGGCCTCTCCCTTCACCAACTCGTCACCTAGAGTGGCCCGTACAGGTCGCTTCCCGGGCGGCTGCAGGACCAGAATAAAGCTCGGGGATTTAGGCCTATGTCGGCCTCAGCTCCGTGGACACCGGGTATCTGCGGCGTCTAGACGTGTTAAGCCGCCGGGGGCAGACCGCTGTGGTCAGCAGCTCCTGGTGCGTCGATGACGGTCCAGGAGGGTCGTAATCCTAGCCTTGGCTGTCGGATAAATGCCGGATCGTCTGGTGGACTTGCGGAGCTACGCACTCAAGCGGCCATCTTGGTCGCGAGCAAGCTCCGCCCCCAGTTAAAGGACTTCTTAGCACGGACTCCTGATATGCCTACAGATAGTGATGATTTAATTGACCTTGTATTATAACTGGACCACTAGAGAACAAAAAGAAAAGGAGAGAGCAGAAGAAGTGACATTTAGGATGACAATTACAGAAACAAATAGAGCTTAGGTAGTACACACTCCAGTTCCAGAACCAATGCAAATAGGGACAATTCATCCTTCCCTGTCTAAGGATGAAAAAGAACAAAACCTAATGAACAATCTTTGTTTATACTGTGGCTCATATAAACATTAGAGTAGTATGTCCAAAAAGACCAAGAAAGACATGGCATGGAAACGAGAATGCTGGATGGACAGAAGGGTCGCTCCCTTAAGCACAGGGACTAAATTGACCCCTTCTAGAACTATTGTACTAGACACATTGCAACCTGGAACAGCATACACAGAGTCAGATGTATCCGTATGTGAGAAAGAGAAGTCATTTTCTAATTGAACTGCACTAATTGACTCAGGACATACTGAGAATTTTCAGTTTGGCAATTTGTTAAAGGTCTTGACTTATCAATACAAGAGACAGAAAAGGTGGAACAAGTTTCTCAGTCAATGTTAAGCACCCACATGAATTAGGTGGATAATACAATAAATGTCATCCCGTATCAGGGTACTGTCATGGTGCCCAAATATTATATAGGTGTCTATTTTTCTCTTTGTTGAGTGCAATATTGAAAGTTCAAAGATGGCACATAGATATTTCTCAATTAATCTTATGTGTTTTAATCTCCATAGAAGGCACAATAATTCAGTGAGCTCTTTCTCAGGACCCAATATGCAATTTGTCAGGTGTAAGGAATGCCTCTTTTTGCATGATCACACCCAAAGTTTTGGACTGATGCTGTTCGGTTTTTGAGTCAGAGTGCACAGAGGCCTGCTAACCAGACCTCAGTGCCAGCGCTATGACCCTTAAAAGTATATGACTGATTGGCTTATACCCAACTGGTATAACCAGGGGTACGCAGGGCATGTAAGTAAATGGGTCCCACCAGGGCTGTAGCACATATTGTACCACCCTGGATGATTTAATGTGAAAACATGTCTCGCAGCCTGCCACTGCAGACCCTTAGAGCAGTTTTAAACTGCTGACTCAACTTTGCCATTTAAACTAATTACTAATGGCAAGGCCTTAACCTCTCTTTTAATATATAT
This sequence comes from Calotriton arnoldi, assembly GCA_963921515.1. Classification (NCBI taxonomy): domain Eukaryota; kingdom Metazoa; phylum Chordata; class Amphibia; order Caudata; family Salamandridae; genus Calotriton; species Calotriton arnoldi. Next base: position 1,400,630 of record CAWUFW010000699.1, read on the forward strand.
GTCAATCCAACAGCAGGCCTATTGAGTCTTAAGGCAGGATGTTGTATATTAAACAGTAGCACATGTATTCTTATATGTCCTAACCGTAAAAACCCCAAACTGTTGTTTTTACTGTGGAAAGGCTAGTAGCCCCATTGGCAAGTACAGCGTAAAATGATGCTAATTCAGCTGAGCTAACTTCTGAATGGGACTACTAATGTTGGTACTTCAAGGTATCTAAATACTCATTGCATTAAACCTGACTTGATGCCCAAGTCGAATCTAATGTAACGTTTGCGTAAATGCAACTTTTAGAAAGTTGCCACTCCGTTGCCCACGTTTTCCAGTGGCCATTTGCAGATGCTGACCACAGGACAGCCTTCTGCCCTCCTGGGGAGAAGTGTGAATGGCTCCCAGGAGCGGGAACAATAGAGGCCTGCCATTGGAAGAAGTGTTATCTCTCCCTGGCAGGAAGACACACAGACAGGGTGTGAGCCTGAAAGGGGAAGCAGCCTTTGCAGGGCAAAAGCTGGACACACACAAGAAAGGTTGCTCTTTTGTTCAGGTAGACCAGCTGGCGTTGGGGACAGAGAGGGAAGCCAGTGGCCAAACCGTTTGTTCTGTGGGAGGGTAGCCCTCAATTAGTCACATCTTTAGGGTAGGATACCAAGCTCCACACACAAAAAGAAGTGTTCAGCCATCTTGGGAGTGGGCAGAATAGTGCACTCTAGGATAGCTAGATGTCACACTTTGCAGGCAGTCGTCATCAGGCAGGAGGGGACCTGGTAGCCCATTGGCTAGTAGCCACCACATCCCCAGAGTGCAATTTCTGGGCATAAATATGGCACCCCTGGCACCCAATACTCAGATCACTTCTGGAATGGATAGAAGATCGAAGAAGGACTGTCCTGCTGTTTCCCGAATCTGGCAAGAGAGGCTGCACCAACCACTGGACTGCATCTGCTGATCCTTGGGCTAGCAAGGAGAGAGCTGTGCTGGCTTGTGGAAAAGTTGCTTCTGAGCCCCAGACAGAAGAGGTGAATTCCAGGACTCAGTTGGCTGACTTCCTGTTCCAGCACCAGGGCCACAAAGGCTGAAGAAGCCCACTTGGGCAAGTCAGGAGCCAAAACCGATTGATCGCCAGTGACCACCGACGTGTAGCCTGGAGAACCAAACCCGGACACTCAAAAGTTGCACTTGAGTCCATGGACCGGAGAGAGTTGTTGGACTGCAGTTGAATCACCCAAGACCGACATTACCCTTCACCAAAGGCAACCGCTGGTTTGCTGTGACCTGAGACCAGTAGGCCAGTGGCAACTGAACTTGTGCTTGATCCAAGAGGACTTTAAGGGACATCAACCCCTGCGGTTAAAGTCGCCCCAAAAAGTCTATGGCAGTACTGCCATTACCCTTGGAACTGGACTTGAGACTGCTTTCGCAACAAGGTAACTGTCCTGCATATCCTTATTGGCCCTATTGGCCTTCTCACTGCTGGAGTTGGCCACCTAGAGCAGGCTGGAGTGGCCGAACACACCTCTTTAAAAATCTTTATAAAGTTTCCCAACTTTTCAGTAACCGATGCTTGTTTGAATTACACATCTAAAAAGCAGTGATTTACAATTTACGTAAAAATCTATATATCCGGAACCTTCCGATGGATTTTGTTCGCTTTGGTGTCTAAAAATTCATAAAAATAACATCTCTACGTTTATAAATTGGTGTTGGATTTCTTTCGTGTTGTGTGACTTTCTTAATTTGTTGATTTGGTATTTCTAAATGCTTTACACTTGTTTCTTTGTCTAAGCCTTGCTGTTCGAAGCCACAGCTACACAGGGTTGAGCTAAAAGTTTTATAAACGAGTCTGACTGGACCCAATACGGTATTGTGAGTGTTTGCACTGTGAGGTCTCACTACCACACCATATAACACATCACATTTCCTCACATCAGGGATATCCAATAGTATCTACTGGGGTTTGGCAGTAACTGGATAGTGATTTCCAGTGGGTTTAAGTATGAAACCTCCCATCAGTGTATCTCCTTTCTTGCATGTGACATTGTTCCCCAATCTGGTCCACAGATCGGGCTTAGGGCCGCATCACGATCTTGGCGGATGAGATACTCCATCACAAACGTAACAGATATCCTGTCCGCCGTATTACAAGTTCCGTAGGATATAATGGAACTTGTAATACAGCGGACAGGATATCCGTTACATTTGTGATGGAGTATCCCATCCGCCAAGATCGTAATCAGTCCCCAAGACGTCTGCCAAGTGGCTCCCCGCCAATATCTCCAAGCTACACATGATCCCTTTGATGAGCAGCTGAACCGGTATTTGTGCTTTGCAACAGGTGAGTATCTTACCCTGTGTCTGGCTAGTCGCGCTGTGCCGGAGTCTTTGGTTAGTTGCTAAAGCAGTAAAGACATGGCTCCTTCTCCTTCGCACAGGTTGGAAAATGCTATTTTCATATATCAATAGTGGAATTTCTTGGTTTTATTCTATCACCACAAGGATTAATAACAAATCAATGAAAAATCCAGGCAATATCAGATTGGCCTACACCTACATCTGTTCATGATATGCTGAGTTTTTGGGGGGGTTCTAATTTTTATAGGAAATTTATACAAAAATGTTCCACTGTACTTTCTCTAATTAAACATTTGTTATAGAATGGGGTGCAATTTGTTTAGACCTCAGAAGCAGCTTTTCAAGAATTAGAACTCTTTCACACCAGCACCAATACTTCAACATGCAGACACTCGACGTTCTTTTTTGTTGCTGAGACAGACTTTCTAGTTTCAGCCACTAGAGTTGTCTTACCTCAAAGTCTTCTGGACAACGGACAAATGCATTCCGTAGCATTTTTTTTCTAGGAAACGAAGTACTGCAGAACACAATTACAGAGAAGGAATTCATAGATACAGAGGTGTCAATTTAAGAAAGGAGACCCTATCCTATGGGAAGTAAAACACGTGTTGACGTGCATATACAGATCATCATAACCTTTTGCTCCTACAGCCTGCTTAAGGTTTGCCAGCTAGACTTATGCGCTGAAATAGAAACCTTGGCCCTGAGCACATACACATGAGTGTCCAAAAAATTGTATCCAAAATGATCTTCACGTCTTTAATCTTGTTTTCAGGCAGACTTCATTTTATTCATGTAGTCTCATCAGCCTCACACCAGCCAACACGTGTTTCGTCTTCGGGTTCAAGTCACCCTACGACTTCTTCAGGGCTGTCAAAAGTTTAGGTCAGCCTCTAGTATATGATGGTCCTATCTGCTAAATCATATTTGAGTTTCAATCCAGGTACGTAGATATTCATATGTCTATTGTTGACTCTTGCCGAGTGCAGGAAACAGAGTCCACCTCTATCCTTGGAGTCCGTACTGGCGCTCAAGTTGATGTATCATCTCGTAATAAGAAAACAGAAAAAGAATCCGCAAATTAATCTTCAGGACATATTTTGCCTCCAGAAAAGATCATTTAATTGCTCAAACTATAAAAAAACAAGTTAAGAGCATCATGTCTCCAGCGCAAGTCCAAGGATGGGTAAAGACAAGTGAAAACAGGTCCAGTGAAGAAGATCTACCCTGGTTTGAAAATAAATGATTTCTTCCTATATCTGGATTACAAGAAACAGCTTTAAAGGTTTCTCATGATTCCATGTGGGGTGATCACCCAGGTATTGCTAAGACTATGGAATGGGTAAAAATACTTTCGGTATGAAAACATGAACAAGGATATACAGCAAGAACTTTCTATGTGTGAAATATATAGCAGAGTCAAAAGTTTCAAGCCCAATGGATTATTACAACAGTTTTAAGCCACTCACCAACCATGGCATACAATCTCCATAGACTTTGCTGTAGTTCTTTTATCCGATGCTGAGTATGATACCATTCTTGTGGAAGTAGACTTGTACATTAAAATGGCTCATTTTACTCCACGCAGGGGTATGCCAACTGCTCATCACACTGACATTTTCTTTTTTTATAGAATTTGGTGAAATTAATGGGTTATCTCAGGTGATCATTTTAGACCAGTGTTCTCCAAAGTCGATCCTGGAGGGCCGGATCCATGCCAGATTTTTAGCATATACCCATTTAGATAAATGTAATTGTCTTTAAAAATCTGGCATTGATCCGGACCTCCAAGGCCAACTTTGGAGAAGCCTGTTTTAGACCATTGTCCACAATTTGTATCAAACCTTTGCAAAGCTTTTTGTAAATAGTCAAATCTTGACCTATGGTTGACATGTGCATACCATCCAGAAACGCAGAACACATTTTCTCTATTTACTTTTCCATAGGAACTTTAGACACAGCTACAGCCCAAACTGCTGAACGGATTTACACCACATTTGGCAGAAAGCTGGATCTTTTGTCCAGAAAGAGTGCTTTTGTGGAAATTAATTCAGTGAGTTTTGAGCAATTAATGCTCAAAAACTTTGTATATATCACGCCGTACAGGATTTGAAGTGCTGAGAGATCTCATGGTGGGAACTGATTGGCTGCCACCACACCAACAATGATATAGCGGCAGCCATCTTAGGACTCAGAAAAAAAAACCTAAGGGGGCAGGGTAGGGATACCCTGACTCCCTAGGCCTAGTGGTGGTCCGCAGTAAAATAAAACATAAAAACAAATGAGTGGCTCCCGTGCATTTTCATAAAATAATCCCCCCCCCCTTCCCAGGGTGGGCCTGGGAGGGTGGTTGAAGGCGGGGTCTTCGGCCCATATGTTAGGGGAGGGTGGCACATGGGCCCCCTCTCCAAGCCTGAAATGGTCCCATGGACCCTATCCCCTAAGACCGCAAATCAGTAGATGGGGAGGTGAGAAGCGTAGCACCCAAGCCATTGAATGGCCCCAGAGACCCCATCCCCCGGTGCTGCTCATGTACAATGTCCCAGGGAGCTGCGTGGGCCCTGGGAGTCCCCCAGCAGCCCCTTATGAAAAATATATATATATAATTAACTGCTCCTTTAAGGGCGTTTAGTTATGTTTTTATTTTGTTGATGTCCCTAGAGGGTGTAGCGGCACCATCAACATTTTCTTTAATATTATGGGCTGCAGGGAGTTCTGCAGGCCCCCAGCAACATTAAAAAAAAAAAGAGTAAGTATCATGGGTCATTGAAACCAAGAACCCAGGAGAACTTGCCATATTTTCTTAAGCATCTCCCAAGCTGGAGCTTTTGCTCCACAGCTAGGAGTGCAGCCCCCTCTAGGGGCTAATACAATGGTTGCATTTTATGTGTGATGAAGAAGTATTAAAAAATATACAAGGCTCTCTTGTGGTTGTTTTTATGATTGTATTTTTTGGGCTGAAAAAGTTTAAAGAAAAATTCTGAAATATATATATTTTTTTAAAACAATATGTCTCTATTTATTTTCACATTTTACACCCACAAAATAATAAAAACTATGTAATAAGAAAGAGTAACATGCATGTATTTTAATAAAACGTTATTAAATATTTGTAAGTAATCAACATTAATAAACATTGATTTGTGTCTATTATTGCAATATACATTTGGTTAAAATTATTGGTGATTTTTGGAGAAAGATGATAGACCTGGTGTATATCTAGGGGGTTGTGTGCTATGAGGTGTGGTTTGGCCACAGGACATGCGCGGCTGTGGTTTGCTTTACGTATGGTATTAAAATATTACTTTACATTAAAAAAAAAACTAGAAATTCATTGAAAAAAAACAAAGGTTACAGTGACGTTCTAGTTAGGTATGATAATTATATCTTCCTTTGCATTAAAATAAACCTTAGCAATTCAATAAAAAAACAAAGGTTAAAATGACGTTAATTAGGTGAAAATGTCAGTTATAACATGCTGTTTTAAACGTACAAACCCACTGAAATTCACCAGTTATACTTTTTCTCAAGTAACTTTAAATCATGCCTAAAGCTAACTATAACTCGCACTCCCACCATGCACAGTTTTGTACATTTAAAATGGCATGTTTTAACTGACATTTTCACCGAACTATAACGTCCCTTTAACCTTTGCTTTTTTAAGTAAATATATATATCGAAAGCAGAAAATGTAAATAGGTTTTTTGAAGGGCGTGTGAAAATCTGTCATGCTTTAATCACTAATTAGTTTCAAGCAAAGCTAAAACAATTTGATGGGGTGGGGGATGAGTGTGTTGTTATTATTACCCTGCATTAATAATTACTGATTACTATTCATTTTTAATACAGGGTAGTAAAAGCATTGTGTGCTTTTATTTGCTAAAGAAAACAAAACGCAATAAGGTTTGTTTGCACCTATGTGCATTACGGGTGGAAGCACGACCATCATGTGCTAAGTGAATGATGCCTACTCTTTTGTGCTGTGAATTAAGGCGCTATCAATGTATCGCGTTCTTGTTTTGGTAATACACATATGGTGTTACAAATCACTTCATCTTCTAGAAGATTTGCAAATTCGTTTTTGTAGCAGGCTAATAAGGAAACCATGAATTTGCATTACAGTACTTGATTTCTCTGTATATATATTTGTGTCTGAGAACATATTTTGAAACCAAAATTACCATTTGTGGGCCAAATAGACTGTTGTTTTGAATGTAAGATCGCCAGTGCTACAGAACAACAATAATTTGGCATTAAAAAAACTGGGAATATCATTTGATATGGTTACTATTTTAGAAGAATTGAGTAACCACTATTATAATTCACATTTTAGTTAAATTATGTCCACCAACGGTTTTTCTTGTCCACTTCTAGAAAGATCTAAAGATATTCCTGTTTTATCACTTTCTGCCTGCCCACTCCTCAGTAGGTCTCCACTATCTTCTATAATCAATCCTCTCTGCCCAAGCCATCTCAATAGGTTACAAGCTAACTGAATTCATCGTGTTCCCCCTGGCGAGCTTTTAATTTACTTTATCAACTTGTGGCCTTTCTTTGGATGTAACACACCTTGATATCAAACTTTGCATGTGATCATTAAGGGGCCTGAGTTATTTGTTGCACAAAAATGAAAGCAAACGTGATGGAAACAATACATTGACAATTTACCTACCCGTGTGTAGAAAATAATTCCCCCACCGCTCACACTGATGGTACGCCTCACACTGTGCAATTTCATTTTCATGGTGTGGGAAAGCCAGGTCAATTCCACCTGTGTGTATGTCTAGTTGGCTCCCAAACACAAGGCTGTAAAAGAGATTGCACATTTGTCAAGAACTCAGACATCCATATTCAATTATTTTAGAAATTAAAAGAACAATCGAATTAACTCTCTGGCATTGGTGAGTGTGAGTTTTGTGGGCCTACTGGGAACAAGCAGAAGGAAAAAATAAAGAGACAAACCCAAAGTCACAATGGTCGTGCTAACAAACAACTTTAGGTTGTACATTTTAATAAATGTAATAATTGCATTGGCCATCACTGTCTCTGCCCAGAGTCCTTGACCATAGTTCCAGTAATCCCAGCCATAGTTTCTCCTGTTTGTCCTGTGCAGTACTTTGGGCTTGATGTATATCACTGGGCAGGTTGCAAACTAGTATGTGCAGATTGGACATAGGAGTATTAAGCAAGCAGGAGACATTTTATGAACCTCTACGAATGGCTGCAATCGCAGCACAGAGATCGAGGCCTCCCAGAGACAGGAGACCTCCTTCCCTGTATTTGCATACTCTGGATATCAACATATTTTTACAAGCAGTCTGTGTCTCTTAAATGGACAAACGCCGTGTTTTATTTTAAAGTTCTCATCCAGGAAAGACATCAGTGAGAGCATGCAACTGTCTGCTCCCATGAGGCTGCCTGACATGATTCCCAACGGGGAAGATGACCCAGAGGGACAGCTTATGGGACGACTTCTGCATTGTAAATCCTTTACAATCCTAGCTTGGATGTTAGTAACTGATCAATGAGCTGCAACCACAACTGGGCGTTATAAACCACTGAGACTTTCACCTCTTTCACATCCTCCATTGGCAATTCGTAATAGGTCGCAAAAACCTTTTTGCAAGTTGGAAAGACTTTTGTGACTCCCAAAAGGGCTTTTGTACAATGCATAAAACGGTTTTGCGGTTGCACATCCTGTGATTTTGTGATTTCCAGGCTTTGTAACCGTAAACCTGGAACCCCTTAATAAATTTCACTAAAAAGCAAAGCGATGTTTTGAGCTGTTTATCACCTGGGGTCATTCTTTTAACTTGCAAGACAGATTAAAATAGCTTGAGGTAGCTATATTCTAGAGGACAAGAGAATTAAGGCAATGAAACACAAAAGTTACAGTTCTGATGCTAGGTTAGTGTTCACGGTATTCACGTCTAGTAATAAATAGCGCAGATTTACACACTACCGTGAACGACAGACCTCATTCCTCCAGACACAGGAGAATTCATTTCATTCCTAAAGCACTCATGCCTACTTGCTGTATACAGAAAACAATGTACAAACAGTAAACAGCAGATAATAATAATAACATGATATGGATGCACAAAGAATGTGATTTTGTTCTGTCCGACCAAAGAATTAGAAGGTACTGGGAATGTCTCAGGTAAAATATGGATTTTAAGAGAGACCTGGGCAAAGGGTAGAGGAAGAGCGCTAGGCTAGAGTGGGGTTAGGTACAAGAATGGGGAAAACCTTTAAATGAAACACGGGTTGCACAGAAGAGAAGGGCAAAACAACTTTCCGTGAGAGGGAACAAGAAGGACTACAGAACTGGATTGGAGAAGTGTGGTAAGGAGCCGCCAGGCTATGGACACCTATAAAGATGATGCGTAAGAAGTGGCGTTTAAGACGAAAAGATAAATGTCACCAGCAAAGAGATAGAAGATGGAGACAAAGTGTATCCGAGGGGTCTGAAGAGATTGCGAATGGCAGAGTTAAAGACTGATTTTAGAAGAGTGTTTGGGTAAGAAGAAAAAGCAACCAGTACGCTCCTTCAAGAAGGAATAGAGTAAGAGTGAGATTTAGAGCATTTGCGGCCTGGAATGTCTTAAGTTGAAAACAACAGGAGCAAGAAAAACAAAAGACTGCATTTCAAGATAATGTGCAAACTACACGTGGAAGGTCAAAGATAGAGGTACGTGGGTATAGAAAGTCTGCTGAAATATAAGAGAAGATGGTGACATGAAGAGCAGGAGTAAAAAGGAGAGTGCTCTCCAACAGAGCATACGTTTAGATTGGGAAAAAAAGGCGGGCAAGGACTGACCAGTAAGGGACCCAGTAAATCTGAAAAGAAAGAGAAGAATACTTAGCTCAAACAAAGAACCAACAAAGTGCAGTGTACCAGAGATACCAAGAGAAGACAAAGTAGATATCAGGAAAGGGTGATCCAACTGCATCAAAAGCATTGGATTCCTTCCTTCCACTGGACGAACGCTGTGTTACGTTTGCACAACACAAACTAAATCAATGTACCAACCAGGGTGCTGCACCCCTGCTATGTCTGGGACCTTCATCCTTGGCTACCACAGGTCCCCTTTTTTTCCATGTCAACACAAACCGAGATACATGCAGAGACCATGAACGGCTATGGTACATCAGGAGGAATGTTTCCTGCGGGACTACAAGTATAAATGTCACTATAACAAGTGTCACAATGTTGAGTACAAGTTCCTACTACAATAGTACATCCCAGGCAAAATCCTTCCAAGCTCATCCTTCCAAGCTCAGGAGCAAATTACAGCACACCAGAAATCAACCAGGGGGAGGCAGCAAGCTACAACACTCAAGAATCCATCCAAAGATGTCCTGAAGCACAGCGTGAGCAAACGGAGCAGCAGTTCAGAGGTGAACATGAGATTCATAATGTTTGCAGAATGTGTTTAAGATTAGTGAAGTGACTGCTGGATATAACATTTATAAGACAATAAGTATGCAGTTCCTGTATGAGAGTCAAGGTCTACCAGGAGGTCAGGTTTGGGGAGCACTCCTTTTAGGAGCAAGGGCCCTCACACCCCCAGAGGGTGTCATGCTTCATCATCAGGCAGCTCCTCGTTGGGCCGGTGCTGCAATGCCCAACGGGCCCCACAGGGGGCTCTTTGCCGGAGTACTTTTCTTTTTGCCGATATGAAGAGTGAGGTGTGGTGGGTGGCTAAATGTGAGTAGAATGGAAAAGGAAGGTGCAATAAAAATAGCTAAAGGAGTCCAAAGGTTATTTAATCACTGGGTTCCTTTGTTATGGTTAAAAACGTGAGGTGGGCGAGAGGTGGATATAATGGTCCACTCTAGCTCTAATTAGTGTATGTAGACAAATCAAGGGTCAACATGTTTCATGCCTATTACTGTCCAAAGGATCATGGCATTTCGTCAGAACCAATAATCCTTATCTACTCATAGAGAGATGGTGGATTAGTGCATGTAGATAATACCATACCCTGTATAAAGCACATAGATATATAGTATACCTTCTGGGGAAGACCCAATCACAGAGCATAAGGGAGCCCAATAGTAAGGGCCAGAACGGACGCTCACTAGCGTACTGCCGTCAGTAGTCAGTGCTTGCGTTGGCCTGCCGACCTACCCCTGGTTCTGCCGGTGCGACCGTTCTGGCCCGTACGATTGGGGTCCCTTATCCTCTGTGATTGGGTCTTCCACCAGAAGGTGTACAATATATCTAAGTGATTTATACAGGGTATGACACTCACTAATCCACCATCCCTTAATGAGAAGATAAGGATTATTAGCCACCCACCACACCTCACTCTTCATATCAGGAAAAAGAAAAGTACTCCAGCAAAGAGCCCCTCTGTGGGGCACATTGGGCATTGCAGCGCCGGCCCAACGAGGAGCTGCCCGATGGTGAAGCATGACACCCTCTGGGGGTGTGAGTGCCCTTGTTTCTAAAAGCAGCACTCCCTAAACCTGACCTCCTGGTAGACCTAGACACTCATATAGGAACTGCATACTTCTTGTCTTATAAGTATATTGGAGGGGCGCGTATGCTGGACCTTATATAGCCCCAGTTCCTCAGTCTTTGTTTGATGCTAGATATAACAGGCAGCTGCAAGAGGCTCTAGAAGGATACTAACTTTGGTAGCACTTCAAAATCTACGAGACACCAAAAGAACAACAGAGGTCTACTCACATGTCTCCTGGGATTAAGGCCGTAAGTGGTGGAAAAGAGTGTGCCAAAGAAAGCAAGAACGTTTTACAATTAAAGTAGAATATTTAGGTTGTGAAGCCTGAAATTTGTGAATTGAGGAAAAAAAGATTAACAGGATAATGTCCCTCTTTCCATGAAAGTCTGAAAAAATCTCTGGTGAAACAAAGTGTGAGTCTGATGAGCTGTCGTTGTGAAATGCAGTAGAGGTTTTGTCAAAATAGAGGGACTGCAATAAAGTGCCTTAATTATTTTGCGGATAACTGAAATATTAACTTTATTCATAATATCAATCCTCCTCAGGAAGAAGCTTCATTTAACAACAGGTGAGAATATCACATATAAAGTAACAAGCATTGAAAATGCAATAGGTCTCGCCTTTGATTAAGTTAAAGCCATTTGCTTTGCTAATGGTATTGTATAGCGAAGCAAATGGCTTTAACTTAGTAAAAGGCGAGACCTATTGCATTTTCAATGCTTGTTTGTATAGCAGTGCTTTCTTTAGACCAGGAGTAGAAATGGTTAGCATGTGGTCTAATCTGTGTTTAAAGATACATTTGTTGTAGATTGGGATATTATTGTCAACTTTGACAAAAAACTCGCAGACCCATCTGCTTTTCTCACAATTTTTGGATTATGTAGCTTGGTAAATGTACATATTCATGTAGAATGCGACATTTATACAAATCAATCTAAAGTAGACATTATTCTTTACTATGAATCCTGGCCCAGAAGTCGAAAACTTGTGCACCTTAGCCACCGTTAAAACACACAACCATTAGTGGAAACTGAACTAATCATCTTTTAATAGAAGAGCAGAGAGCCACCCATGGAAGCACACACAAAGTTATACAAACGCCAAATGTTTGCAGTCTGGCTGATATGGTACACATTCCAAGAATGACACGCATAGCCACTGACTGATAATCAGCTGGTGAGAAACTTTGTATTCTCTGGCACAGACTCCAGGAAAGTCACAGAGCAAATTAAATCAAAATGCGGTGGGTGCACTCTCGCCCATGCATCGTGACTCTGCAGAGTTAAAGGGAGAACACACAACCACCAATGAGCCAAACTGACGCCGATAAACAACGCATCCGACGAGAATTGCGGAAAACGTGGAAGATATCAAATTTAAAAAGTGTGCGTTAGAACTGTAGACTGAACGCTGCCAATCACTAATTCCCTAAGAAAGGTGCAGTGATGAAGAAACCCCTTACTAGCGATCTGCAGATTAAAGTGCAGTTACCTGCTTGTGAGTGCCCCCTGTTACGATACCAGGGGTATTAATCACGCATGCACCCTAAGCTGATGAACTACACTTGCAAGGCACACAGATGACGGCCTTTTGGAATGGATACCGATTCCAGGCGCGCACGCGGTGGGACAGAAGATGTGCACGCGGGGACTGCCTTTACTGGCGGCGAAAAAAAAAGTCCCCAGTGTATCACGCCGCCAGTAAAGCATCCAATCCCCGCGTGCACATCTTCTGTCTCTTCTGTCTCCCCGCGTGCATGCTTTGGAATCCGTATCGATTCCAAAAGGCCCTCGTCATGGCGAGAGCAGCGCATGCGCGCTGCTAACGCCAGACGAGATCTAAAAATATCACATAAGGAGTAAAAACCATCTTATTTACCTTAACTGATGTAATGAGTAAAAAGTTCATGAAAAGCAAGGAAGATTGAAGAAAATGAGGCCTCCAAGAAAGGCAACCAGGTATTGCCAAGAGGCTCATCATGGCGGACACGGTCTGAGAGAGCTCCGCAGGCCCACACAATATCCTGCAAAAATCCTTCTCGCCATCGCTACGCATCACCTCAAGACGCTGTTGGGGCCCCATCGGGGGCGACGCCTGCTGGACGACGCTTGTGACCGGGCGAGGACCGCGGCCCGCGACTTGACGACGTCGCGGCCGAGCCGTGTAATTAGAGGCCACCATCCGGCAGAGAGGTGAGGCGCCCATTAGGGGGGTGTGCTCCGGGTCACGGAGGCGGCCGGTTTAGGCTCCTGTGCGGCTTGCGATCGGGGGAGGCTCCCCCTTGGCCTCCCTCTCACTTCTAGACCCAGAGCTGCACTACTGCCCCGGGGCCCTGCTGTACTAGCTGGGTGCAGTGGGCCGGAAACTTAAATAGCGAAAGCGTTCAGCCGTGCTGAATTGGAGGTGCCCGGACTCACTACAAGGCTGATACTCCAGATGGGGGCAGGCGGGAGCGCCCTACATGGACTTCACAGCCTCTACTCTGAGGGGCCAGTGCTGTGGAACCGCAGGGCGACCCAGGTCTGGTCCACACGACATAAGGGTCGAAAGGGCCTCGCCCTCCACTAAAAGACTGCTGGGACTACAGCGGTCAGCTGAAGGGGCTAAGCCTGTTGTGCTATTGGGCCCACATGACTAATTAGAGATCGTGGCACAGGGCCCCTAACTAGAGGGAGTCACATCATGTCCAAAGAAAAGGCTTCTGGGCCAGGCCCGAAACAGAGCACTATGGACCGTTTTACAGCCGCGGCGTCGCAGTCCACTGAGGCCGCGGATGCCATGACTGGCCTTCCGGATAATGCAGCCCTCCTAGCGGCCATCACTCGGTCAAGCCAGGCACTGGAAACCCAGATTGGGCAATTGGGACAGAGGTCACACTCCTGCGACAGGACCTCCGTAACGCCGTCGACCGCATCGCAACAACCGAGACAAAAATTGCGGGGGTTGAAGACGCCGTGACCACACTACAACACAAAGTTACCTCCCTTGAACAACTGACCAAGGGACTGGCCCTCCGAGTGGAAGATGCAGAGGGTCGCGCGAGGAGAAATGATCTCCGCTTTGTGGGTTTCCCTGAAAATTTCGAGGGCAACGACTCAGGAAAGTTTCTTACCAAGTGGCTTAATTCTTGGATCCCGGCTGACACCCGTTCGCCGTGCTTCGTGGTGGAGCGCGCACATAGGGCCCTGCAGCAAAGGCGTCCGCCGGGAGCCAGGCCGCGCTCCATGATTGCAGGCATCTTAAATTTCCGGGACCGAGATGTCATCCTGCAGCAGGCGAGGACGCAAGCAGATCTTAAGTATGAGTCCCAACAGATCATGATATTCCCGGACTACGCAAAAATGGTTCAACAGCAGCGTCAATCGTTCACCGCGGCCAAGGCGCGTCTTCGCGACCTCAAGATCCCCTACATGCTCCTATACCCGCCCCGTCTACGTGTGGTTTTTAACTCTCGCACCATCTTTTTTGACACTCCGGAGGAAGTCTTTACATGGACTGATGAACAACGGTCCCTGAAGCGACATACCCCACCACGCAGAGACTCCGACTCCTCGACCGGAGACTCGGCCAGACCCCCGCCGAAGCCCAAGGACAAGCGACGTCATAGGTCCCGATCCACATGGTGCTCCAAGAACAATAAACTAGATGTCGAACACATGCAGTCTCAACAGAAATAAGATTGGGTATTACTAGTTTCTCTTCTCCCCTAGGGGCTGTTCACCGATTTTCTTAAATTGAATATGCATTGGAGCTTATGTTGAAAATGGGCCCTTCATATGGGCTAGCTCACATCCCCTCTGTAGAACTCGGGGTACTATTGGGACTCAGGGGATCCATTGGGTAGTCAGCGTTCTGCCCCCCCTGTTGGGGGTGGGGAGCGGTGCTTCCCGCGACAGATACTTCAGTTGTTGCGAGGTATTGGGGTGGGTTAGGGAGGGGTGGGTCTGTTATGCAAGTTATTAGTTGTGTTGCTTTGTTTTATGTATGCTGCGTAGCTCAAATGTCCCTAGGATCACACTTACTCAGTTTTGCTAACATACCACACCATTCTCACATACAACAATGGCGACTGACCTAATGGGATGCTCTTCAGGCCAGATACACGTTGTGGGATGGAATACGAGGGGTATGCTGGACAAGATTAAGCAGGCGCGGTGCTCCGCCATGCTAAACACATAGGAGCAGATGTCCTTCTCTAGCAAGAGACACATATGCTTGGTACGAAGGCACCCTGTCTTGCCCGATATGGTTATGTACACGCCTTCCATGCAGGATTTGTGAGGGGCTCCATAGGGGTTGCCATTCTGATTCATCGCCGGGTCTCGTTTACACTGATACAAAAATGGGTTGACCCACATGGTAGATATATTTTTGTGCATGGGGAGGTTGCTGGGGAGCAGATGGTGCTTGGTAGGTCTATGCCCCTGCACCTCTGGGCCAGAGTTTTCTGGATCACTTGGTTGGGATATGGGGTGGCATGCCAGAGGTTCTGGCGGTGGTGGGCGGGGACTGTAACGACGTAATGTTCTCAGAGATAGATAGGTGGCGCCTCGCGGGAACCAGGACAAACCCGTCCGACTCTAAGCTACGTACCTGGGTAGACATGGTGGGTTGGGTGGACACATGGCGTACATACCACACCAAGGAGGCAGCTACACTTACTTTTCTCACACCCATACCTATTATTCCAGGCTAGATTACATATTTGTTCCCCGTACGTATGCCCATAGAGTTCCGAAGGCAACGATTTTACCTAGGGGTCTATCAGATCACTCGCCCGTAGCTATACATGTTCAGACTGGCCAGAGCAAACCTACCTTTCGGTGGCGGCTCTCCGGCGTGGCATTTACAAAACCCGATATATAGAGCCCGTATGTATAGCGCACTTTCCGATTATATATCACATAACACAGGGACAGTCTCATCGGCATGCACTTTTTGGGAGGCCATGAAGCCTATATTACGGGGAGTGGACATTAGTTTCTGTACGGCGGAGCGACATAGGCGACGGCAAGCACTCATTCAACTAGAAGCTCAGATTATGACAATGGAACAGCGGGCCCGGGAAACGGACGGTGCGGCCACGTGTCGGCAACTGCAGGTTCTCCAACAACAATATCAGAGCATGCAGCTGGATGCAGCACGGAATGCGTGGCTTGCTACGCAAAGCATAATCTATCAGTGGGGGGGCAAGTCCGGTAGACTTCTCTTTCGACTATGCCAACAAGCACATACACACACTCCCATGCAGAGCCTCCGAGACTCCTATGATGTTCTGATTACCGACCCTGTGGTGTTGGCTGACAGCTTTGCCGACTATTATCGAGCGCTATATACCGCCAATGAGGTCCTTGATCCTTCTGAAATAGAGCAATTCTTTATTGACATCCCTCCGAAGGCCCTCTCCGAAGAGGCTCGCAAATCGCTTGAGGCCCCCCTATCACTGGAGGAAATAACCATTGCAATGGCCGATCTGCACACTAATCCCAGCTAATTTTATAAAGCTTACACAGCCTTGTTAAGCCCACATTATCTTGAGGTCGTACAGGAGGCCGTCCAGACTGCGGGCATGCCCCATGATTGGGGACATGCCGAAATTGTCGTGTCAAAATTGTTGTGTTCCACAAACCAGGACGCCCCCCCAGAGCTTCATGTATCCTACAGGCCCATTTCTCTTTTAAATGTAGAGGCGAAGCTTCTAGCAAAAGCACTCGCCACCAGACTGCTGGCTCACCTACCTGATCTGATCCATCTGGATCAGGCCGGCTTTATGCCCCAACGGGCCACACGACATAAAATACGTAGGGTGCATAATGCAATCGCGGCAGTAGAGCGCCTCCATCGCCCCGCCACCCTATTGCTGTCCGATATTAATAGAGCATTTGATTCGGTTAGCTGGACATATTTATTCATTTTCTTAAAGCGCCTAAATTTTGGCCCAAAGTTCTTATCGTACATTCGTTTGCTATATCACGGACTGACAGCTTCTGTGCGCGTGGCCGGTAGGGTGTCTGCACCATTCCCAATCAGCCGGGGCACTACACAAGGATGCCCACTCTCCCCTCTGCTGTTCGTCCTGACCATTGAACCGCTGGCGGCCGGGATCCGCTTGGACGCTCAGGTCAGGGGATTTGAATGGACTGCCGGAATTTCTGACCGGATCGCGTTATACGCCGATGACGTCCTTTTCTTTATGACCGACCCTCATAGGTCCGGCCCCCGAATTCTTCAAATTATGCAGATTTTTGGCGAGACCGCAGGGCTCTTTATGAATGTAAACAAATCTACACTATGGCCCATGCGTGGGACGGATCACGGCTATAGATGGGCTACAGGCCTTTCGCAGACTCGAGAAGGTTTGAAATATTTAGGGGTCTTCATCACAGATAGGCAGGACATGGTGTGGGCCCGTAATCTAGACAATGTCCTCACCATGGTTAAGGCAGAATTGTAATCCTGAATAGGCCTACCCCTTTCCCTATATGGACGGTCGGCTATATTTAAGATGATCTCTCTCCCCAGGCTCCTATATCAGCTGCAGAATCATCCCTATCTCATTCCACAAACGTGTTTCAGACAGATAAATTCCCTGTTAAATGGGTTTCTTTGTGGGGGGGACTGTCAGACTGGCGCTTTGCACATGTTTTCTTTCCACTTATTGTGGTGGTATAGCAACGGCCGATATTCAGTCATAAATTCCAATATGGGCGTGCTAATACCCGGGCCCTCCCATCGGCCACAAGGGTGGTACTCACAGTGTGGCGACAGTCTCTTTGCCATATTGGCTGGCTAAATAGGCTCACAGGTAGGGCCCCACTGTGGTGTAGCTGCCTTCTCTGACAACTACAAGGCCTGCAGGGCTTTCAAGGGTGGGACCGAATTGGGATTTCTACATTAGGGGATGTCCTACAAGGCACTACCCTTAAATCCTTCTCAGATTTGCAGAGGGAATATTCCATTCCAAGCACCCAATTCTATCAATATTTGCAGTTCCATCCCGCACTCTCCTCCTATCTCAAGAATCTCCCAGACCTACCGGAATTCAATCCACTGGAGGGCAAACTTCTTATCGGCGACCAACAAGAACACAAAATTTCCAAAATATATCAAACCCTGGTTACTCACAGTGCATCATCACTAGAGTCCCTTCGAGAAGCCTGGCAGGCTGACATTGGCCCGATTGATAATGATGACTGGAGGGAGGCTCTGGAGTCTCCCCGAAGAGCGGCCATCTCCTCACGATTGCGGCTGATACAGCTAAAATATTTGCACGGAATATATTATACACGGGTCCAGCTGTATTGAGCCGGGCTCATTGCGTCCCCTACATGTTTATGCTGTGGAGCGGAAGAAGCCACCTTTTTACATACAGTGTGGACATGTCCAGTTCTGGACAGGTTCTGGTAAGGGTATCAATGATGCTTATCTGAGGTACTGGGATGGACCATATGCAGAACACCACGACTAGCTTTACTCCATATTGCAGAAGATATTGGGAGTAATAGATACAAGCGCCACCTGTTGTTCTTAGGATTAACCATGGCTAAACGAGACATTGCACGCTCCAGGACAACACCCTCTGCACCGCTATTAGGGGTCTGGAAACGGGATATGGATTTCTGTATGGGATTGGAAGAACCCATCTTCAAGGCCCGGGGCTGTCCTCAGAAACATACACGTATATGGCAGCGATGGGCGGACTATAGAGGAATTGTATTGACCCCCCAACTCCACCACCCACCATACTGGTCATAGAGATGCTACCACATTCATAACACTGTTTTCATATATACTGTTGTCAAATTATTGATTGAGTAGATAAACCGAGGCAATATCCAGGGACTGGATTATTATGCAATGATATACTTTCATTTTGCCTTGATCGCAGCTGGTTGGGTGTTCTGTTTGATTTTAGTTACATTGTTAAATTAGGTAACTACAATTTTGCTTAAACATGTCGAAATTACTTCTGGCCAATGATTGTATACTGAGGCACCTGGTGCATGATGTTGGCAAACAAAACTCAATAAAATATGTTTATAAAAAAAAAAGAGAACAATGGCTTCAGTAATCATTTGAGTAAACATTGACAGCTTTCAGTTCAATCGAAAAATCAAAGGGGAGTGAAGAGGTAGTGCTCAAAAGAGCATAAGAGGTGGATACGTCCTCCTCTAGTCAATAAGTATTCAAACAAAGGGATCTACCCGTATAGAGTTGAAAGGTAGTGTTCCTCCAGATTTGGTGTGTCTCCTACGATGGTGGAAAGCACACAGCTTTGTTAAAATACCCCTCACCCACCAAAAGGACCCTTGGTGGCATGCTTCATCATCGGGGTCATCCCGTCCCGCTGCGGGGCGGGCGTGCTGCGACCTACGACTACGTGGAAGCACTGATTTTATAACAATACTATGTGTGGTGTAGGAGTGTGAGTGGAAGGGTCAGGAAAATGTGAAGGTTGTGTATAATTAAAAGAATACCTTGCTCTGTGGCAAGGCAAAAAAATGTTTTTAATGTTCCTTTGAGCTGGTATTGTTAAAAGTGGGGAATAAGACGGAAGTACACAGTGATTCTGGGCATTCTTCCGGACATTGCAAGCCATGACACACACTGACTGGCACCTCATAGCCCACATGCTGGGGGCAGCCCAACAGCTAATTGCTCTTCACAGGAAGAACGCCTCAGCCCCGTCAACAGCCCAGTGGTTCCAACGCCTTTGGCAAGTATTGGCCGTAGAACTTCTGTCCCATAGGGTGTCCCACTTTGACAAGAGTTTCACACACACATGGCAACCTCTGATAACTTACTTCACCCGCTTGGAACACTCCTGTTTTACGCTCCATAGGCTCAAAGCCCTCAACCTATTTGACTAACCCCCTTCTGTCAACGAGACTCCCACTGGCATCCAAGGGTCGTGCGCCTCCCCACCTGAACAACACCTTTACAGCCATGCTCCTGCACCTTAGCTTGAGAATTCTCTGCATACTCACTTCCCTGACATGGCACATTTACGCATATCCTTCACGATGACCCCACCTATGTTTAGAGTTGTTATGTGTCTGTCTTACTCTGATCCCGGGGCTGCCCCCCCCCCCCTTTGCGGTGTATTCAATTGCCAAGACTCCTTATAAATTCGGCACTGAGGCAGCATTATTGAGGGGCCTTATTTATACACTTGGGATTGATCCAGCGGGTTACTAGCAACAAGCATTCATACACAAAATACTCACTTGGGCCCATACATTCATACTACGCTAGCAATGTCCGCTGGTGGGTTAGTTGGTACTCTTTATCAAAATCCCTGCTACCAATTACTTTCTGATTGAAGAGTAATGACTTACCAATGAATCCTTTGATAATTGGGAAGTTTAAAATGAGTGACATTCCATACAATTCATAATTCTGAAATAATCACTGAGTCAAGAAGTTTTAAAATATTTATCTAAAGTTTTAGCAGAGTAAAATACAGAACCACATGATACTTAGATCGCATATCAAGGGTGAAGCACAAGAATTAATTATTTATCAATGACAGTCCCTTAGGAAATGAGAAGATAGAGACAGCAGCGCAACTAAGGTTGCATTTATATTTACCTAAAGTGCGAGAACCAAACCCCTTGGCCAAGGAGTTGGAAAGATAGGACCCTGGAAGGATGAAGAGCAAAGACCTCCTCCCGAATCAGGACAGGACCGGTGACCTCTCTATCAACGACGCCTGCGTCGTTCCCCTCTCTGGTACTTCGTTTCTCCTCGATTCTCCCGTTCCTTCCTTCTAATGGACTCCGCCGCCCCCTCCTCAGGACCTATCTGGACAGCGGTTCAGTCTGCAATCGATCAGCGTGTACGTCTGGAGCCTATGCCTGTCAGCGTCTAGTTCCTCTTCTAAAGCTTGTGCGCTTGTGCTAACTAATTAGCTAATTCTATATCTATTATACCCTTCTACGCCCATGTACCTCCCTTTAATGTTGCAAAAATATGGGACCACTACTTCTGATTGGACAGGGACAGGGGGTTGATCCTCACACCATATTGATTTAATTCATTTTCTTAAAGCCCTTTGTTTTAAAATACCGCCCATCAACTTTAATACATTTGCTTTATTTCCCACCCGTCTCATGACAAAGTTTATACATTTTCCATGTACATTGTTACATATTGGAAGGGACATTCATGAATACAACAATATTGGCCATCAGGTCATGGCCTTGGACGACGTCCAGGTTGACTTCATCCTTTTCTTTCTGGGCAGCCATTCAGGGAGCATGCGCAGAACCATGGTCACACGAGTTTTCAGTTCACCAACCCCAGGCCCATATTTACGAACTAATAAAGTCAAAGAAGAAAATATTAAAATCACAAATAAAATGTTTCACTGTATTCCCACTATTTCTATTCTATTCCCATTTACTCATAAATTCTGTCCCGCATTAATAGCGTTAGTATACTACAGTTTAAATAAAACATAAGAGCAAGCTGTAGCATGTGAAAACATAAAGCAGCCATTTTAATGCACACTGCGCAGAAGCAAGAATTTCCCTCCAAGCAAAGAAAGACGTCACACCACGTGATATGGTTGAGACATGCGCAGTAGAGTTCCCGCGCTTTAGCGGCCATTTTAGAATAGACAAGCGTTACTTGTTAGTAAAAACACATAGGCAAGCTTCCTTGCTACTTATGTCTGTGTATGCAGTGGTTAGTATGGACAATACAATTTAATACATTAATACTTTTGAGAAGATTGCATCCGAGCAAGTCTCATTTGTGAGTCCTTGCTCCATCAAGATAATGCATATTTGGCCTGATACCCTGTTGATCTCTTCACTTTTTGCATGATCTTGCATCAATCGGATATATACACCAGTGAATGCTTTATTATTTTATGTCTTTGCCTGTTTTCAAAATCTCAATAAACAGATTTCAAACAAACAAAAAAAGAAGATATACCACATGTTAAAGATAACTCATGGCAGCCTGCAGGGATGCCAGTCACACCAACCAGTTATCCCACTAAGGATACACATCCCTTTGCAACACAAGGCAGCCACCACTCCACTACAGATTTAGTAAATACTGGGGCAATTAGCTGATGATAACAGGACATCCACAGTACTGGTAATGTCTTCACCATGCTTCAAAATTCACATATCTCCTGTATGACCCTCAGATAAGTGCAGTGGAGAAAGCATTCCCCAATGTCTGCAGCACAGAGTTAATCCCATAACGGAGGCAAGATCAGGCTCTGTTCTAAGGTAACAATCTTGCAGGGTTTGGTTGGAAGACACCGGTTGAAGAGGTGGGGTTCTAAGATAGTGTAGGTACTCCCTGTGCTCTTATTCACATGTCAATCTGTGTGCCACCGGTGTACACTCTGTTGTATTTAGAAAATGTGTGTAAATGTACCTTGCTATGTTATGATCTGACAAACCATAGTCTCAAATGTAGAGATAAAACTGCATGTGCTTACCCTACTATCACTACATTAACTCGGTAACATCTTATATGGCTGGTTGCTGATACTGTCAAATAAAAGAAACCAAAAGTCATTGTAAACGAACATTAGGACTAGGTTCCACTAGAGAACAGATCTGAGTTGCTCTTGCATTTGTGTCAATTAGGTTGTATTAGACATTGTGTAATTATAAAACCATCCCAAAGACCCGACAGCCACAGTAAACAATTGTTTGATTGTACTAAAATAAAATATGTATTTTTATGTCTTTTTTTCTCCCTGAGCTGACTAGGCTAGCTTAAGAAGGCTATGAAGATAAGTATCCTGCTAAAGGCAAAACCCAGGCCCATATTTACAATACGCATAGTTAAGTTTTTATGTGCAAGTATGAGTACAAGATAATTAGGCAGACGATTCTACGGTGTTTACTAAATTGTTATTACATTTGGAAAGAGTTCTTTTAATTCCTAGAACATTTCGACCATTACAAGTTTAAACTCACCTTTTCCGTGTGAATTTGTATAACAGCCACATCATTCATATGTACTGATTTTCCACCAATATGTTTCTTTCATTTAATAAAATAAAAAAACATATTTCTGTATGTTGATGCTAAAGCATATACTACTCCTCTCCATACTCCACCATAACACAGAACAAGAGACGAGACAATGTGGATACTGGAGGGTGACAGTGATCTCAGGAACATCCATTCAGCAGACAGCGGTGTCTGTTTCATTGGGTACAGTGCTTTTCAGGCGGGGCATTGAACACAACCTGCCAGTAATGAAGGCCGCCTTGCGAACCAGGTAATGAATGGGCCAGATAAACATGCACTGAATTTACTAATGATGATTCTGCGACCACTGTTTAGCGACTGTTTTCTTTCTATTTTGGGGGTGTTTCATTTGTTTCCATATTTCTATGTATAGCTTAAGTATGGTGTAAATTAAATCGCATAAACTTTAACAATATTTCATAGTATTGAATGCAACCCTGCAGCAGTGGCGGCTGGTGGATTTAGAAAGTGGTAGGGCGAAAAATGTTTTAACCTAATGTAATAAGCGAGCGAGCCCGAACTGCAAAAGCAGGGTGTGGGGGGGTTCTCCTCCTGCAAGAAAATTTTGAAAAAAATGGATTCAAATGGTGGGTTTTACACCACATATTTACTGCAAATTGTTGAAAAAAGGGGGATCCAAATATAGCATTTTGAAGCACAAGTGTGAAGAAAACATTAGAATCAAATCAAAAATGTGCCCAATCCTCAAACTGGTCTGCTTGCAAAATGACCCCCAAGCCCAAGCACATACAACCAACGGAAACAGGCCCTCTAAGTGTTTCCCACCTGTAACACATCTCTAAACCACCTATGCTTTCATTGCAGTGGCGGCTGGTGGATTTTGAAAGTGGTGAGGCGAAAAATGTTGTAACCTAATGTAATAAGCGAGCGAGCGAAGCCCGCGGGCCCAAACTGCAAAAGGAGGGTGCAGGGGAGTTCTCCCCCCGCAAGAAAATTTTGAAAAAAATGGATTCAAATGGTGGGTTTTACACCACATATTTACTGCAAATTGTTGAAAAAAGGGGGATCCAAATATAGCATTTTGAAGCACAAGTGTGAAGAAAACATTAGAATCAAATCAAAAATGTGCCCAATCCTCAAACTGGTCTGCTTGCAAATTGACCCCCAAGCCAAGCACAAACAACCAACGGAAACAGGCCCTCTAAATGTTTCCCACCTGTAACACATCTCTAAACCACCTATGTTTTCATTGTATATAATAATAAAAATTCTGTAGTGTGTTCTTATTTATCTTATGCAACTTACAATCATTGACAAAGCCTATAGTCCTGGCTGGTTGTAGGTTTAATGTTACTCGTATTATATATCTGGAGGCAATGACAGAAGAAGCACAATACCAGTGGGGCAGCACACTATGCTAAGTACAGATTTTTAGCTTAACAGTTTTAAGCCACGCTCATAATTACATTGGCTGCCCCTACGAGAGACCCCCCCAGTTTTTTCAACCCACTTAAAGCCCTGCACAGATCAGGTATCCTCCATAAAAAGCTTACACAGACACTCCTTGTCCTGTATAAGGAAGCAAGTATTTTGCTGTCACTGGCAACAAATAGGTAGGAAAACGTTCAACTCAAAATCATTATTGCTGTTTTTTGGGTGTTACTATATTTTATATGTGTGTGTGACCCAGGACAAACAGAGGGGCCCAGCTCGGTTGCGCGAAGAGCCGTGTCCCCAAGTGGCAGCTGGTAAAAAGAGGGCAGGTTTTGAATGAAGGCCCCGGTCTGCAGAAGCACCTCCGAGGCCCTGTTGCAGGTGAGCTCCGCCGTTAGAGACCCCCCCACCTCATGTGCACTCCGGACTGCGAGAGGCCGCTGGCGCACACACACATATTTCCTGTGCACTTCCTGTATCACTACAAGCTCGCATACAGTGTCCCTGCACTCCTCCTGCACTCTCTCCCGCAAACATTCCACCCCGGCACCCCTGTACCCAGATGTACACGCACACCTCTTCTGCACTCCTACAAGCACACACCTTCTCTGCACTCTGCACATCTACACTTCCGTTGCCAACTGAACACATGTACTTCACACGTTCACTCATACACACGCTGTACATCTCCTGCGTCCTACACCCCCTTCAGATCTCGGCCCCTGGACTTTCATGTGCTCTTTTCACCATAGGTCTATTTACAGCGCTTTGAAACTTTAGACATGAGTTATGGAGCACTGCACACAATCTCATTATTATCGGCATATTACTGCTGCTAACAGTAGTGTCATTGCGAGCATTGTTGTGACTGTAACAAGCAGACTCTTACTGTATGTGGTCGAGGGTGAGCATGGCTCGGTCGGGGTCACACTGATTCTTGCACGACTGGCCCTGGTGATCCGGTGACTGGCACGGCGCCCTGTCTGCGATGACTCTCTCCAATGCTGTTCTCTGGGGCCTCTCACGACGTCAGACTCCAGTGGTGTTGCGGGGGTTCCGCTGCTTGTGATCACTGTGCCCTATCTGGTGTGAGAGCACGCCTCTCCGTGCCCCTCCAGTGATGTCGCTGACCAGATGCCACTCTCTGTGCCAGGCACTCACTCTAGTGTCATGCAGTGATCCAGTGCCCCTCAACCTGCAGCTAAGAACACCCTATCCAGAGTCCCAGTGCCTCTCTCTGGTAACACACTGGTGGCGCAGTGTGGCAACCCCTCTCAGCCAATACAGACGCTGCTCCAGCAGCGCCAGGATTGGCTTAGCAGGGATACTCGCCGCCCATTAGTAGACCGAGGGCTGCGGCGTTGATCAACCCTCGCTCTCCTAATGTGCAGCCGCCAGCCAGAGCAAACACTAGTGCGCATGACTGGGCTGGTCGGAAAAATTCTCCGACCCAAACCCAACATGCGCATTTGTGAGTTGTGCGCTCCGCTCGACCACCCCCTGGCCTCCTGCAGTGCTGAGTCTGACAATTACATGTCAGTCAGCATGACGCCGGAGTCAACCTGATGGCTGCCCCGCCCCACCCCCTGCCTGTCTGCTAAAACTGACAGTAAATGACTGCCTCCAGTGCCTCGGGAGTCGGACGCAGCCCGGGACTCAGGAGGTAATAATAGGCTATTATTACCGTTCTTTAAGGGCCAGAAATTACTTGTGGGTCAACGCCCCAGCGCCCTAATGGATGCACCGCCACTGCCCTGCAGTTGGTACATATACAGGGGTCCTGTTTGGGTTTGCAAGTATTGATTGCACTGTATACAGTGGGGCAGTGCACGCAGTCGTTAAAAATAACATCACAATGCCTCGAGCATTACTTTCTCATTGTTGTCAAATGGAAATTATAAATACTGGGATGTGCTTAAATGTCTGCTTGATGGTCGCTCATAAAGGGATCTCGCAACAAGCACTGTGGTTGCTTTATGCAAACATGCAAGTATCTGGCACCTCGTTGAAAGTTAAAGTGTCCCCAGCAAGGCTGCTAAAAGCCACATTTCTTAGAGAAGAATTTAAAACAGAAGCTGGGTATTGTAATAGATGATTTGATGTTTCTTGCTAGATGTTTACATACCCAGGTTGCACCCTATCTCAAACAAACTAGGCCCACTATATTTCTAAAACCCTAAATGAAAAATTGACCTTCACATAAACTTCCAATTTTTCACATTTTATTTCCTTTGAATGACCCTCTCCTTCCCTTCTGCCTGCCTCCTGTGTACACATACCTGTCTATCTTAATCTCTCACTCTTTGAAACCATATTTCTGCAACCTAACAATATATCTATTCATTGCATCAACTATTTGCTTCTCACATTGCCCCCCCCCTAAGATAACATCTAACTCATTAACATACACACAAAGACGCTAGAGTAAATGCATGGAATCTTTTCCTTAAAAACACAAGACTAATTCGAATAACCAATGGTCTACTCACTTATTTTGTGTTCTGAAGGAGCATGCTACTTGCCAAAAAGCCCTTCAACGTCTTATCAGGGGCAGTAAGCGATATATATATATACACACACACACAATTTCAACATGGTACAATCAACACAGAACAGTATAATATCAAGAAAATGGAACAGACATATTCAAATGACATTTCTTCATTCAAATTTTGACAATGCAAACACCTTCACCATATTTCTCATCTAATGATTCGTAATTATTATTTTGGATACATTTCTTAATGGTAGTTATAGAATGCATTATGGATTCTTTCCTAGAAACAATTATCACTTTTGCTCAAAGTGAACACAACGTATTGATTCTGCTTTACAGACTATGGATTTCTTGAAGGAGTGCTAAGTACCTGATTTTTCCAGTATCAGACTAATGATGTTCCTGTTCTTCGTAGTGTTTAATAATCCATTGATATTCTAAGAGGAGATTATGAAATTACTATCCATTTCCTGTAAAAGATGGGCTAACTACATGTTCGTAAGTTTTTAACTAATATTTTTTAATTTCATCTTCTATTGCAAGAAGACTTCATTTGTATTTTTTCCACCCAGTTTTAACACAGCGGCAGACCCTTGTGCCCTCCCAACCTTTGAAACCCAATCCATCCTTCCACCCCTGGGGAACCACCTTTAACGTCAAAAGGACCTAAGCTCACAAAACATGGGGAGGTGAGTACCCTTAATCAATTTCAATTCAAGACACTATATTTACATTTCATATGAGGATAGCAATCTTGATACTCAATGGAAAAGATGACCAGCCTTCTTTAATCCCTTAACTGCTGAGCCTTTTTCACTCCAATGCTAAGCCCTTTTTTGGTTATTTGAGGTACTTCGCACTTTGGCCTTCATAACATTTTTACACATAAAGTATCCATGCCAAATTTGCATCTTTTTATTCAACATCTTAGGGTTTCTGAAGGTACTCATGGTTTGTGGATTCCCTTGGAGGGGAATGAGAAAATAGCCAAAATATAGATAAATTTATAAAGTTTTTGGCGGAAATGGAAAAAAGTGCTCCGCAAAAATAGTTCTGTTCTTTCCCCCTAAAAACTGCATAAACGAAAGGTATGCTGTGCTAAAGTCACCAACTTCACAGGTTTCAGGAACATAAAGAGCTGTATGGGAAACCACTTTTTTTTTTTTTACCAGTTTGGGCATTTTGCTTAGAGGTAGCTCTTTTTTTCAGAATGTTTGTACTTTTAACCTACTTCCAGTTTGTGGTGGAAACCAGTGAGAAATCCTCGCGTGATCCCAGAATGCTATAGATTTCTGAAAAGCTGACAATACTGAATTCAGCAAGGGGGTGATTGATTCCTCAAGGTTTTCCCAAAGAAACTAAAGGTTGGAATAAAAAAAATAAAAAAATTAAAAATGAGCAGGGAAAAAAGGCCATTTGTGACGTTTTCATCTGTAACTCCTTGGAACTATGGCTGATTTGCAAAAGCAATATAGCATTACATCCTCTAAACTCTTCTGATTGTGGGGATATATAGGGTTTGTGAGTTGTCTAAAACGCCAAAGTACCAGAGCCAACAACTGAGCTGCACTTTACAATGTTTTTTCAGTGTGTATCAAGTATAGAGCAATTCATATGGTAAAATATTAAGAATGAATAAGGGGTATGAGAGAAACCTATGTATTTCTGAAATGTAGACTAGATACTTAGTTTAGAAGCAGTGGTTATTTGTACATCTCTGAATTAGTGGGCACCCATACTAGCATCTGATTCAGAGGGCATTTTAAAAATATTTCTTCTTTCTCATACACTGAGTTACATTTGGAAGGTAAAAATGCAGAGAAGTCCAATTGGTAATAACCAATGTTTTACTATTCTGTGTTCCTACATGTCTACCGATAAGAATGATACCTCACCTGTATGGGTAGGCTGATTTCCCATGAGTGGAAAGAGCCCAAAATTCAACATGTACACCTCACATCTTTCCACTGAAAACTGACCCTTTTTTTTACAAAGTTGTTAGCTGTGGATTTTGGGCCCTAGCTCAGGCGGCACCTCAGGAAACCTAGCAAACCTGCACGTTTTTTAAAACTAGTCACCCGGGGGAGTCCAGGGTGAGGTGACTTGCGTGGCTCTCACCATTTTTCCTATCCAGAAGCCCTTGCAAACCTCAAACCTTCACAAAAACACACATATTCCTCACATTGCTGTGAAGAAAACTTCTGGAATCTGTGAGGAGCCACACATTGTGTACCACCCAGAGATCCCACATGTCTCACAATAATAACAGTACCCCTCTTGTGAGGGTGGCCAAAAGACCGTGACACAGAAGGCCCTAAAGAGCCACTTGGAGAGATCAGTAATAGAGGTAGCTGCAATATTTGGAGCCATACTCAGCGGCCATCCATGGAAACTTATCAAACAACACATTTTTGAAAACTAGACACCATGGAATTCCAGAATGGTGTGCCATGTGTGGATCCCACAAGGTTTTCCTACCCACAAGGACCTGCAAAACTCAAACTTTGCCTAAAATCACACATTTTCCTTATATTTTTGTGATGGAACCCTCCAGAATCTGCAGGGATCCAGAAAATTCCCAATCTGTGCGCCGCAGCACCCCGGTGCACCATCAAAACTAGCCAGGGGTGCCGCACAACAAGCACACAATTTAGGAACCTCTGAACAGTGAAAGATGCGCTTCTCCTCCGAGGAACGTTTATATTTCTATGATCACAAGCGTGTTGAACAAGCTTGCAGTCATTCCAAACCGAAATTTTTTTAATGTTTGAAGCACGCCGTGCTCGCTGCAGTAGAATACAAGTGTTCTGAGGCACAGAGGCCTCTTACTGTAGTCCTTTCCCTGCTGGTTATCTGTGATACTGGGTCCTAATCTGCCAACAGCTGTGCCTCTTGCACTGTGCAACCCGTCACAGTCTTGTGGCAAACAAAAACAAGCATTGAAAATGCAATAGGTCTCGCCTTTGATTAAGTTAAAGCCATTTGCTTTGCTAATGGTATTGTATAGCAAAGCAAATGGCTTTAACTTAATGAAAGGCGAGACCTATTGCATTTTTAATGCTTGTTAGCTCTTAGCTGTCTAGTTTGCTAAAGATATCTTGGGGACATTCAGAAAGTTGACCTAGGAATGCTTTCCACTCACTGATTCCCATTGGCTTTTGTGGTTTTTAACTCATATTTTCTGGCTTTGTATTTGCTGGATTTATTTGCATTTGGCTGTCCAGCTCGAGTTCCTCCCTCCAGTTGCCCAAACTTTGTTTACTGTATTCTACCACAAAAGGGGAGCCTACGTGCCTACCAATCACAACGCTGCATTACAGCGTTGTGATTGGTCAGTGGGGCTTTGCTGTGCTTCCTGTTACTCCAGGAGAGCAGGTGCAGGGACACGGCGGGAAGGTAAGTAAAAAAATTTTTTATAATGCACATCCTCGCGCGACCGCCCCCTGAGAACCTAGCGATGGTAATACATTGCTGCCAATTGCAAGCTCAATATAAAATTAGCAATACTACATGCCAGCATTTACACAGAGCACACTACACATGGACATCTCCACGAAGGTTTTAACGCTGAGTCAAGCGGACCAGCTCCAACCAAATGATGTTGGAGTTGCATAGATCTCTGAAGCAGGTGCATTAACTCGCTTAGCTACAATCCTCTGCACTGACTGTTACCCTGGGGCGTTATATATCACAATATCAAGTTCATACAAGCTTTACAGAAACACATTTAGTTGCAGACACATCAGCATCCTCGGTAACACTTTACAGTTTCACTGCTGGGTACCAACATGTGCATCGAGCACATTAAAAAGTGCTTGAACTTCAAATACGAAGTGTGCAGATTTGTTTTAAACCAAATGGTATTTTTAAGACAAGAAATGCAACTGTGCTACATACTTTACTTTCGTTCTGTCGAACCATATCTAGGTATCTAGCATCCAGGTGGATGCTTGGTACAAAAGCAACAATTTATGCAGGAGAGAAACCCTATGATGTCATCACCGTGGGACAGCAGCTTCGGTGTTTAGGGGTAAGAAGCAATCAGTTCCTGTTAGACTATTTCAACACCTCAACTGAGTTTAAAAACACACTCACAAATACAGCTACCGTTCACAATTTATTATTACTATGTTTTACTTGAGGGTTTTTGTAAAGTGCTAGGGGCACAAATAAGGGAAATAACAGGTTTTATTACAGTGCACTGGCCAAGACTGAATGGACAGCTGTCAGCAATTGAATATCCCTTCTGTCCAATATGTCCCTGAGGTGAGGACAAAGCCTTCGGACCTGGATGATGAGAAAAGTAGGTCTGACGCGTCTGATTGAAAATAATAGCCAAAATTAGTTATATTCATAACTGAGTTTACCAAACTAGTTGCGTTCGGATTAGCACTACCTGCAAGAAGCAAATGTTGGATAAGCCCAATTAAAAATTCCCATATAGTAACTGACTCAAAACTTTCAACAGTTTCATCACTGAAAGAAGTTATGCAGGACTCCCAAAAAGTGTGCCCATTATTATTTGCGGAAACACACAGAATTCTTTCAAAATATGATTAGATTGTTCTCTAAACTACCTGACAAGGCACGGGTGCAGAGGAGTCCCTACCCTCACAAAAATCTTCATCACACTTCACATGACTAGTTATCAACTCAGCTACAGAGAGAACTTAGAGATCAGTCAGAAAGGCAGCTGTAGTTGGTACTTTAAGTGGTTTGAAAAAGGTGGAGGTTCTCTAAAAGTGGCGTGACCAAAGAAGCAATACTAGGAAACATTTCTAAAACACATGTCCTAAAGCACGCATACTTTATCCTGTGCTTCACATAGCGTGACACGACCAGTATTTGGGAGCCTGAGTTGTCTGTGATTACATCTAGGCTCATAACACAACAACCAACACACAAACCTAAACTAGTCCAGACCAATTGGCTTTGCCAATGCTTGTTAACTGTTTCCTTACCACTGTTTGGCTGCGTCTGAGTTTTCTGTTTTTTTGCGTGCAGTCATATCACACAACAGTCAACATATTTACCTAACACAACCCAGACCTACTGCCTTTGCCAGTGCTTGCTGACTGAATTACATGGCCACTGCCACTCTGAGCTTTCTGTTACTGCATTCAGACATATCATACAACAACCAACACATATACCTAACACATTCCCGATCTATTGGCTTTGCCAGTGCTTGTTAACTGTATTACCTGATCTCTGTTTGGGCGCCTCTTGACTTTCTCTTATTGCATTCAGACATATCATACACGTATACCTAACACAAGCACGATCTATTGGCTTTGCCAGTGCGTGCTGACTGCATTACCTGACCACTGCCTCTCTGAGCTTACTCTTATTACACTCAGACATATCATACAACAATCAATACACATACCTAGCACATTCCCGATCTATTGGCTTTGCCAGTGCTTGTTAACTGATTTACTTGATCACTGTTTGGGCGCCTCTGGACTTTCTCTTATTGCACTCAGACATATCACACAACAATCAAGACGTTTACCTTACACTACCCAGGCCTATTGGCTTTGCTGGTGCTCGTACTACCTTTCATCTCCTGCACTTCACCATTCAACCCCCCCCCCCCACTGCATTGTCGTTTCCTTTGCTGCTGGCCAGATTTCGAGAGCTGTGTACCTCCGTCACACATTGTCACAGAATTAACACTGGCACATATACGCGCATCGCTCTGCAGAGAGGCCAAGGATTGAATGTGCATGTAGTCATCACATTTTATGTCCCACTGTGAGAAACCACGTGCCTTCAGCCTCAGATATTTCAGTCGTGCCTGGTCGTGAGCACTCGCCCACCGCCTGAACTCACCCAGACACCTGGAGGCGAACCCCAACCTTCCCAAGTTAATCACACTTCAACATGACTAGGTGGCCAGTCCAGATTACCCAGACAACTGCGAGAACAATCAGGAAAGATGTAGTAGTGTTAACATAAGGACGGAAACATAAGTGACCTTCCAGCTCCTATGACAGTGCATTATTTGGGTTCTAGTGATCGGCCGAAACTGTTTAAAAGCTAGCGCGCCCTGGGTTTAGTAAACAATCTTTGGAAGCAGACACCTGTATGTTCACGCCCTCGTCCTATAGATCCTTCAGCCCTGCTCTGACACCGAGACCCATCTGGTATATCAAAAAGCTGCGAGACCACTGCTCTTCCGTTCGGAGTCTCTCGGCTATCAGGCGACCTGCAGGCTATCTATTTTCTCTTGAAACACATCAAGCGCCTTGAAGCCACCGGAAGACGACCTGCAGACCATGCTGCTTTCCTCTGACACACAGCGAGCGCCTTGAAGCTGCTGGTAGGCGATCTGCAGACCATGCTGTTTATCTCTGACACACAGCGAGCGCCTTGAAGCTGCTGGTAGGCGACCTGCAGATCATGCTGTTTTGCCAAAAGCACCTTGAAGCCATCAGCGCAGCATGTGCAAACGACGGAACGCTTGGCCCTTCAGTGGTGGGGGCAGATTCCGGACATATAATCAGCCTTAGGCTAAGGAGTTACGGGGCATGTAGCGTGTTAAGGCACTCGTAGGATGGGCCATTCCTCCGAGGGTCAGACGGTGCAGCGCTTCTCTCGGCGTAGTGGCAGCTATGACGTCAAGTATGATGTAAGCAAGCTAGGGAAAAGCTCGAGACCGGCTGAACATCGCAGGCCAGGAAGAAGGTTAAACTGCATGGGTGTGAAAACTTTCAAAAGGCTTTGCCAGTGCTAGCACCACAGCTTGTAGCAATTTATGTACATGTGGTTACATTTCGGGAAAGGTTGCTTAACTACTCTTTACAACGCAGCACTACAACGAACTTATCTTGGGGTTTGCAAACGGCAATGAATCATTACGGCTTTTTTATAAAGAAAAACAAAGCCCGGTAATGGCAATTAGAATAGGTGCGGTGTAGGGCTGAGTACGCAATTTGTGGGGGAAAAAGCCTAATGTGGGCATCATATAAAAGGAGATTCACTCTTTGCCACATATGTTGGCAATTGGTAAACAAGTACCATGTGGACGCAACATGAAGCACCAACTTGCAGAGGTTAATTAACGCTCCACGGGGACTTTGTTGGCATGTAATTGTAAAACCTAGAGTAGAGATTTAAGCTGCACATCATAAAATAGCATTACTCCGACCGCTGGCCCATCGTTAATTCTGGCATCAGAGGCATGTCAACTTAGTAAACAAGCGCGGTCCTGAAAGTGAAAGGAGGACCGCGCTGCAGCCGGAGCATGGGGACCTCTTGTCTTTATGGGGCCATGTGTTTCTAACACATGGCCCCATAAAGATAAGAAACTGCTTTGCGACAGACGCAAAGCAGGCAACCGAGTCCGGATCGCAGGCCAAAGGGCGGCAACCAAAAACCCTCATTTCCAATGGCAGGCCACCGAGGGGCTTAAAGCTCTTTTCTAAAACTACTCATTAACACTAAATCTCGCCGAGCAAGCTGCGCATGTGCGCAGCAACGCTAGGCGAGACCTAAAAAGGTATTGTGCAGGATGTTCTTTTGCAGCCTGCGGGGCCCATGCCCTCCTAAGCCCCCGTGCCAGCCTGGACACATATTGCCAGAGATTGTTGACAAAAAAAGTCAATTTCTCAGCTCCTGCCCTCAGGTCTCAGGTCATGTGTGCTTTAAGGAACCAAAGGCACAGTGTTTGTCTGGTCACTTAGCCTGGGCCTTGGCGGTTGGCAGAGCGCACAAGTGTTCAATTGCGACAGTGACAATTACTGTTAACAGCTCCAGTCCCGAGACGGCTGACAGGCTCCATCACCGAAAAAAGAAAGCTGGCTGCACTGCCGGAGGCTGCACTGTGGGAGACAGCCCAGCCCAGTGCGGCGATACAGTCAGCCAGCAGCAACAATTTGAAAGCGATCAGTGATAAGTGTGCAGCGCACTGGCTGGTGGCAGCTGAACTGGCAGTAGCTGAAGCATTTCAAAGGCACTAGTAATGGGAAGTCACATAGACACAGCTTCTTATGGTGGTGGAGAAGACTGTTAGTCGTGATCAACCAGTTAGGTAAAGTGGGAGCGTCTCACTAAGTTTCACACTCAAAGCAGATGTCTCTTGCTACATGCTACATGAAGTTCAAGAGTACAATCCCCAAAAGGCGAAAGCTGCCTTCCATCCTTCAGAGATCAGAAAATAATTGTGGATCTTTAATTTGGGGTAATATCAACAGGTCTCAATTGAAGCACTTTGTATAACCAAACTTGTATTACATTTTTTTTAATCCAATATTAATTTCTAACTCACAGATGAAAGGCTATATGAGATAAGACAGCTGCTATTTAGTAAATATTGCCATCTGCATTTTATTTAATGCTGCTAAAAATGTTAGACGAAGGTATGGTACACCGGGACAGGATACCGGGCAACTTCCGAAATCATAAAGAATCCCATGTCAGGTATGGGTGGTTTATTTAATCCAGGTAGTACCCTGCATTTTATAAAACAAGATTCTCGTTTTGTACCACACGTTTTCTTAATCCAGTGAAGATGATAAAGTGTCAGGCAAGGTGTCACATATGAGAAAAGTGAATGTCACTCATGGGTGCCCTAAAAACATGGAAATGTCACTTATGTGCACACTGAAAACTTGGCAGCTAGGCCAACCACGTTCTGCTGAGGTGGGCTGGATAATCACATTACACTACACAGCTTGCCTAAGGAGCGTGCTCTCTGTTTTTCATTTCTGGTTTCTAATTGGGGCGGATCCCCCTATTGTACTTCCTGTACTAATTTCCATATTGACCCCGTGTATATTTGGGGTGTGTTGTAGTGCCTTTTCTACCATATTAGCATCATGGCACATTCAGAAGGCTCCCGCCTGGAGGAAGATGAACCTTAGTTTTTACCCTCTCCATGCGCTTCAAGGATTTCCAAAACGCTAGACCGCATCATAAAAATACTGACCATGTTGGGTGTGGGCAAAGTTAACAGTATCCTTCTGTGCAAGGGGAATTCTTTGGTCCATTGCTCACGGTTACAGCTAAATTAAATTGTGACAGTCTAGTCATATGACTATAATCCCTTCATCGGCTTCATCCCAATTAATTACATGGATTAAAATAGAAGTACTCCCGAAGCCGGGCTTACGTGCCACCACCCGCAAAAAAGTAACATAATAGAGAGCCGCAGCCAATAGGTCAAGGGAGCCGCTGGTCGAAACAGTTTGGGAACCATTGCTTTACTGTCACCAGTGTTTATGGTCATCTTGCAGGACCCAACTACAATGCTGCAGGCCTTAGATGTAATTTGGCTGAGATGGTATCCCCAAAGATTTTAGGTGGGGATTGTAATATCGCAATGGAGCTTACTGACTATTCATGAAAAGATAAACCCTTCCTGAAATAAATTAAGAGCAGCTGTATATAATCTGGAGCATGATCTACAGATAATGTGACGCAGTTAGGAAAGTGAATCCAACCGAACCTGGATATTCTGTTTTCAGCTAGATGTCACGTGTGGTCTTTAATCAACTATTTTTTAATATCAAAAGAGTTGGCTGTGAACATCTTGACTGTTTCAGCTGCTCCAC
Organism: Calotriton arnoldi; assembly: GCA_963921515.1. Classification (NCBI taxonomy): domain Eukaryota; kingdom Metazoa; phylum Chordata; class Amphibia; order Caudata; family Salamandridae; genus Calotriton; species Calotriton arnoldi. Next base: position 1,436,904 of record CAWUFW010000699.1, read on the forward strand.
AACACCTGGCCAACCATCTGGTGTTATGTCTTAAGATCTCTGTGCTGAGCCCCACAAAGAGAAAGAGGAGAAAGACTTCCAGTAGATCGTTATTACTGGATTGGAGATTTGTGGCACACGTGCATCATCAATTAAAGGAATTCATCCAAGAAAACCTTGGCTCAGACATATTGTTTTCAGATTGGATTCTTTATAGGCCTTTGTAAGGGGTGTTATTATTAAACAAAGAGTTTAAGATGGATGAAAAGGCAAGCTGAAGAAATGGGTTTCTTAAATAGAATCATTAAACAAATTTATATATGAAAGTTAACTTCTGGAGATTAACAAGACTGCTCTGCATGCACATTTAAAGGAGACACAAAGAACATATATGCAGTGGCCATATGAAAGCACAATACCAACAAGCACTGGCAAAGCCAATAGATCTCGCTTCTGCAACCTATTGACTTTGCCAATGTGTTTTGGCAATGCAGTACAGCATCGACAAAAAGCATATTTAGGTGGAGGATTTACTGTGTTGCCCTCCAAAAAAAAGAAATATATATATTAAAAAGGACTGTCGGGGTGGGGGGTCTATGGAGGAGCCGAGCAATAAAATAAAATTAAATGGGTGCGGGTAAGAGGGGAACAGTAACCCACGAGGGACAGAGCAATACAGAGCCGGGGAGAAGAACATGAGGGATGCAACACAGGGCGTGGGGAGGGAGAAGCTCAGGAGTAAGAGAGCTGGAAAGCACATCCAAAATCATGATGTGCTTAACCAAAAAGAAAAAAAGTAGTTTTTGAAAGCGAGCAGTGTAAGGATACAAGTTAGCCATTTAAAAGGACGATAAGAGGCTATGGCCCAGGGGAGGGCCAAACACATGAAGCCAATACAAGCCAGGGAATAAGAAGCAAGCAAATGAGAGTAAAAATAGAACCACTAATGGTAAGAAATAGGTGGACTGTAAGCCCACTGTCAGTCCTTGGTAAGCTAACAATAGGTCTTTCGCAATTAGACAGCAGTAGCTGAGACCAAAAATAGCCCTTCAACAGGAACAACATACCAGTTAAGTGAAATACGTATCAAATTCCTATCATGCCAGACAAAACTGAATGAAACGAAGAATAAAACACAGGAGAGAAGGAGCTAATCTTACCATTCAAGAAGCTTCTAGGACCACTTCTTGCCTCTTTATTTGCAATCTATCCAATGTGATTCAGATAAAGAGCAAGATTTATTTTCAGATCTTACATTAACAAGTCTAAATGCATTTTATTCAGGTCACCCTGAGAGCTCGGTATCGACGGACAAAGACAGAAGCTGATCACAAAGACAACCTAAGCTTCGTTCTCGCAGTTTATTTGATGTTACTTGTCACCCCTCTGTGGAAAAGCACCAACCCCTTGTTGACAGCTACCCACCCATCTCCAATTCTGTATATCAAAGCATGCCTAGGGTAGATGACAGGTAAGGATTAGGTCACATAATAAGCACCAATTTATAAGTCACTGAGCAATGGCACTCGTATTGTGTGCTTTCACGGAAACACCTCACAGAGGCACTGAAACCTGTGAAGAGGAGTGCAGTACATACTGGTTACAAATAGACAGTGGTTCATAAATTACTGTCCACTCGTCTCTTCTTTAAACAGTAGTTTATGCTCCATGTTTAAAAATATTATTTCTTCTTTAATCAACTTGAATTTGTTATGCCCCTTTCTCTAAATATGATTACAAGGACACCTGTGTTATTAGTGCATATTGACATTTTTCGTTCCATCAGCTAAGAAAAAGCAAGCACGTGACATCTGACCTGGCAATTGTAGAACACTCGATGTGCCAGCCAGGCCTTCCTTTCCCCCAGGGAGAACTCCAAAATGGCTCCTGTGGTTTAGATGTTTTCCACAAGGCAAAATCCTTGTTATGTCGTTTGTCGCTGTCACCTGGCAACAATAAACAATCATTGATGGCATCAAAATTACAAAAACAAATCCTCAGTTACATTTTCAAGAATAGTTTTTATGTCACAAGAGATTCAGGCATGCAGAAAGCATTTCAATCCAATATTGTGTGACTGCGTTTAGAGGACACACTGACAACAACAAACTCAACTACCCTCTGCCATGTGAGCTAAGTTTGATCAGCCAATTAGTATTTGTTTGATAACTGAACATGAAACACCTTTTGTTGCCCTATGTGGTACATAAGTGCTTTCTTGGAAAGGGTAGGGGTTTTACTGTGAATAAAAGGGAATGAAAGCCACCCAACCCCTTGGAAAGTCTTCAGCAGTTATTTGCGTTCATTTAGTTGCAAAGTACACATTTGTGTGTGATGACAGTATGCTGGTAGGCAAAACATGCAAGTAGAAGATGCTGTTTCTCATTCTTAAAAAAGGCTGTACGGCATGATTTGGGAATACCTGGCTGTTATATAAGAGATTGTGTATTCCCCTGAGTGTTGTTTGTGTATCTGATTTGTGTTGCCTGAGTGCATGTGTAACTGTATGCACGTTGGGCTGTAAGTGCCCTGAAACCTGCAACTATCAAGCCACATCCACTTATTGCAGTGTTGGTAATGTTTCCCAGGTATATAAATTAAATACCCCTTAGTATGTTTATTTATAGAGAACTCCATCTTCTTGACAAACGTTTGGGGTGGCAGATGGGATTGATGAAATGTGAAGCTTTGAAACAGCTGATAAACAGTAGCTGCAAACATCACCTTTCGCGTGGTTTAAACGGTTCCACCGCTATTTTTAGTTTGTGACTTTAAGACTGGAGTTATCAGAAGATGACACCATAAGGCTCCTGGGGAAGGGGCAAAAAGGGGTGCATGTTTGGAGATCTATGATTACATCACAGTTATCTTCTTCATGTCGATTTATGATTGCCTACCATGAAGTATACCTTGAAAGATATGGTATGTATAGATGAAGCCAACAATCATCACAAACAAATACCACAGTACTTTACTTTGCAACACACTCAAAGGCGCGATGACACCGCATATGCAGTAGTAACCAGAAGCATTACAAGAACAAATGGTGCTTGAACATCCTGCCCCTCTCATACAAAAAAAAGCAGAGGGGTATAGACACTGTGAGATGGTGGCAGCATCACAAGTGGAAAGTTTGTGCTACCTGACACTACTGCTTGCCTGCAGATTAAAAGAAATCTTTTCATTCTTGTTTGTATCTTACAACATCAAGCATAGATAGGTTATCTGAGTGCATCCAAACCTTGACAACACCCAAAACGAGAGGCCAGATCCACCCCAAGACCTTTCCGGAGTCTCCTTTTCAATTCTGTATGCGGTCAAGGAGATCATTGTACCATAAGCCAGATCCAGCAGGCTCGGGGCAGCTGGTATGTCCATGGCAAGCAATACAAGGTCTCTTGCTATGAATGAATGAATGAATACATTTATAAAGCGCTACTTTCCCTCCAAGGAGCATCTTGGCGCTAGCGGAAAGGCTTCAAGAGGTCTGTGGTATACAACAGCGGGGAGTCAAATTAAAGAAGAGGGTCAGATGAGAGAGAGCACCATGTTATCCGGGGCAGCAAAGATCCATGTTTTTAGCAGTTTTCTGAACATAAGTTCCGATTGTGCCAATCTTAGCTGGAGAGGCAGAGTGTTCCAGGCTTTGGTTCCTAGTACAGCTATGGTTTTCCCCCCTTTCGTTTTCAAACGAAAGCTAGGGGCTGCTAGAAGATTACCTGAAGATGACCGCAAAAGGCGTTGTGTTGAATAAGGGCGTATTCTGGACCTAAGGTATGTCGGCCCTAAATGTAAAAAAATGTAAATCCAGTACTTGTATAGCGCACGAATCACCCCCGAAGGGGTATCTCGGCGCACGGGCCGTTGGGAAGATTAAGCGAGCTATTGCCCTGATGCCTTTATTTTTTATTTTACTTTTTATTTTTTTACATTTGTTTTTTTTGTTTAATCTGTTCTATTGACTTTTGAGTTACAGATACAAGAAAGGCCTTATACTTTTAACAGTACCCATGTACGGTGACTCTTAATAGCAATGGAAACATGTTCTTGCTACCTGAATATTGAGCATTGTAGACATTCAAAATGTGCCCATCGCACCAGAATACATATGATGACGACATTTTGGCTCATTCCATATACAAGATGAAGGCCAGTCCGGTGTCTGCATGGTTTCGGCAGTCCAACGAGTAGTGTCTTTCTGCTGGTACAGCGTGGTCGTCGGTACAGACATAATATGATCAAAACAGTTAACACCGAACAACCCCAACACAGACCGGCATTAGTACCAATATCCCCATCTCCCCTTGTTTCCTCAACAACGTTCTTCAGCATTACAGACTGACTGTCACTCCCCTGTACTGGCATCTATTATGTTCACCGTGGTGTCAGCGCTGATTAACACACACTTGGAACTGTGCAGCCGCACCCCTCCATGGGTCCCGACATCTATTCCGGGTCCCCGCACCTCCCCTCTAACTGCCCTCCTGAGCATTCCTCTTCAATCTGCTGCAGTGTCTGTAGCAGTCCCTCCCACTGTGCAGCTATGGGCTCCTTCCTCAATCCCAACGTTTCTTCCCGCCTGATGGCAGTACCCTCCGCCCTGGCCCATGCGGAGAACGAATGTCTCCATGCACGCGTGTGAGGCGGGTCAAGCGCTTTCCATCTCTTGGTGAGCAATCGCTTAGCGACCACAAACCCCAGGTCCAGGAATCGGGATGTAACTTTCATGGCTGGGGTTCTACGGAACTGGTGCAACAGATAAACAGTCCAGTCAAAGGGTAGGCTACGACCTGTGCTGGCGCGTAGCAGCTCACTGATTGTGTGCCAGTACGTGTGTAGCTTGTGGCAGCTCCATAGCATGTGAATCAGGCCCGCCCCAGGTTCGGTACATCTAGGGCACACTGCATCCGTACGATGGAAATACCTATTGACCGTCTCGGGCATGAGGTATGCCCTATGTATGATGAACAACTGTATCTGTCGGAACCTCATGTTCCTGGGTATGCGCACTGGGCTCTTCAATACCCGTTCCCATTCCCTGTCTTCCAGTGGTCTCCCTAGGTCAATTTCCCATTTTCGTCGGAGAGGGTCTAAATTGATCGCCGCAGGGGTTCGCAAGGACGCCACAAACCAGCGGATCAGGTGTCTGCCTCGCCCCATAACGTGGAGGTATTGTATGGTAAGGTGCTGGCTGGGTTCTGTGGACATGTCTCCCCATTTAGCGGTCAGGGTTGCAATCAGTGAGCGGTGCACTAGGAACTGCCCTGGTGGTAATCCCTCATCCTCTACTAGGGAGCCATAGGGGGCAAGTGCGCCATCACAATACAAATCTCCCAATGTTTGTATGCCAGCGTCTCGCCAGTGCGTCAATGTGAGGGAGGTAAGTGTTTGCATCCCGCTAGGAGAACCCTCCAGTGGCAACGCCGGTGCATATGGGACCAGCGTCCTGGTGAGAAATAAGCTTCTACGGTAGCATTTGTACGCCACCGCCAGAAGGAGGGGCGTTGGCGTCGCGGCCCTGGTGGCTGGGTGGAAGATTGCAAGGAGTCTCCCCAGGGAGCATGGAGGCAGTGTAGATGCTGTATCCTCCCGACCCCGGTCTGCAAACCAGCGGGCTATCCATTGCAGCTGTGCAGCTAAGTAGTAGTGTTCTAAGCAAGGTGCCGCCAGCCCCCCTTGATCTGTGGGAAGGTATAGTTTCGCTAGCGACAGCCTGTGTCTGCTGCTCCCCCAGATGAAGTCCCTGATTAACTTAGAGAATGTGGCAAAAAAGGCTGCGGGTATATATAAAGGTAGGTTAGCGAAGTAATATAGTAGCCTGGGGAGAATCACCATCTTGGTGAGCGCCACTCTGCCCGTGACCGTTAGCGGCAGTGTGCTCCAGAATCGCATTTGTGACTTAATGGCTGTGGAGGCCCTACCTAGGTTGCCGTCAAAAAGGTCCCTCGGCTTACGGTATATCTGTATTCCCAGGTATCGGAAGGTATCCCCCTTCCATTGCACCCTCATACCATTGAGGGTGTATCCCGGGTCTTGGCTCCCCTCTCCGAACGCGTAAAGACAGGACTTACTGGCGTTTACCCGGAGACCTGATATAGCAGCAAAATCCCGCAGGACATTGGCCAGCTGGTCCGGGATATTCTCGATGTCTCTCACGTACACCAGCAGGTCATCTGCATACAACGACACTTGGTGTACCGCGTCTCCCAGCGGTATGCCGTCCCGTAAGGTTGCGCGGAGGGCCGCCGCTAGAGGTTCGATCGCTAGCGCGAACAGGAGTGGGGATAGTGGGCACCCCTGTCTGGTGCCCCTGCATATGGGCACAACATCAGATATGTATGGGCCCAGCCTTACCCGGACTGTGGGGTTCTTATATAAGAGGCCTACCATTTGTAAAAATTCCAGCCCCAAATCCTACCGCTGTAGCAACGCCGACAAGTAGCTCCACTCCAGGCAATCAAAGGCTTTTTCCAGGTCTAATATTAAACAACCCGCCTTTGGCCAATCTTGTACACTATCCGTTGCCACTCGAAAGAACCTTCGCAGGTTCTGTGACATGCTCCGCTTGGGCACGAAGCCATTTTGGTCACTATGGACCAGGGCCGAAACCACCGGCGCCAGGCGCTCCGCTAGTGCCTTGGCCAGTATCTTATAGTCCGCATTAAGAAGTGCCAGCGGTCTATAAGATCCCAAGGTTGTGGGGTCTCTATCTGGCTTTAGCAGGGACACCAAGTACGCTTCGCGCATCGAAGGGGGTAACTCGCCTTCCTCTAGCGCTGTTGCGTAAAGCGTATGCAGTTGCGGCACCAGAGACTCCCGGTAAGCTTTATAAAATTCGGCCGGCAGGCCGTCTGGACCCGGTGTTTTCCCAGATGCCATGGATGCAATCGCCTCCCCTATCTCCTCCAGGGTGAGGGGGCAATTGAGTTCCTCCTGGTGCATGTTTGAGGCTGTGGGCAGCTGGATCTGTTCGAGGAATCTCTCGAACTCGTGGCCCGAACAGTGGACTCTTGACCGATACAACTGTGTATAATGCTCCACCATGACTCTATGTATCTCTCTTTGCGTGTACACCAATTCTCCCTCCTGCGTACGTATAGCTGCAATCGGAGCGCGAGTGCTGTCTTGTTTGAGCAGCCAGGCGAGCAAGCGGCCCGCCCTATCTGCCGTGGCATGTGTGCGGACTGTGTGGGCTGCATAGTTATGACATCGCAAGCGCTCCAGCAGCTCCGTGAGCTGCGTCCGAAGGGCCTCTAGGCGACACGAATGCCTGCCCCCTCCTTCCCCCTCGCGCTCACATTGCAACAGTTGGGATTCGATGCGGGCGATGGACCTCTCCAGCTGTCTCCGTATATTCCACGTGGCGCCTAAACAGTGACCCCTGAGTGTAGTTTTGAGGGCATCCCACTCCACTCGGGCGCTACTTGCTGTGCCCTCGTTGAGCTCAAAATATGTCAGGATAGCTGTCCCTAGTGATGAGCGGAATTCAGAGTCTTCCAGCGCAGCAATCTGGAGGCGCCACGTGGGTATAGGGGGACGATCAGCCTCCCAACAGAGTTGGATCCGCAGGGGATTATGATCGGAGTGCGTCCGTCCTAAGTACTCCGAGGTTTCGATTAATGGTATTAAAGACCGGGACCCTACCACCCTATCTAGTCGGACATGTAGGTCGTGTGTCGCCGAATAGTAGGAGTAAATACGATCAGTTGGGTGGAGGACCCGCCACATGTCTAACAATGTCCAGTGCGAGAGCCAGTCCTTAAACGCCTGCGCATTTGACACCGCCGACGTCGTGCGGAGAGGAGGGAAAGACCTATCAATGTGTACGTCTAGCACCGAGTTAAAGTCACCCCCCAGTAACCAGGGGAGACCAGCATAAGGAGTAAGCACCAGCGACAGTTGCGCCAAGAATGACGCCTGATCGACATTCGGGGCATAGATCGAGGCCAACAATATGAGCTGACCATTAAGTATTCCGCGCACCAGGGTGTACCTTCCTTCAGGGTCTATTGCCGTGTCTGTGCAAACAAATGGGATTCCCGCCCTTACCCAAATGAGTGTGCCCCTAGCGTGGGCGGAGTACCCTGTGCCATACACCTGCCCTCTCCAGCGCCTGCGTAGTTTTTCCAGTTCCAGCTGTGTAATGTGTGTTTCCTGTAGTAGGGCGATTCCAACTGAATGCCTCTGAAGATAGGCAAATATGGAGAATCGTCGTGTGGGAGTGTGCATGCCGCGTATGTTCCACGTGAGTATGTCAACCCGTGTCATTGTTGGGATGTGCCGTCTGCTGGGAGGCTAGGGGTGGGATATACCTTAGTAAGCACGGAGCTTGTCCGAGCATGTATGAACCGGTCTGTTTAAACCAAAACAACGTCTGAACTACAAACAACATAACGTACGGGGCGAACTTCGCATGGTTGTCCGTCCAAACTCTGTAACCATACATATGAAGGAACTAGGTCAAGAGTGGCCTGGTGGGGTGTGTATGCAGGCAACGTTCTGTTGTGGCTGTCCCCCTCTTGCCCAGTGTATGTGGTGCGCCGCACAAAGGACCCGTTAGTAAAGTCCACGGAGCCAGTAGCGCTCCGCTGCCAGCGTGAGTTATCAACGCACCCGCGTGGGTCTCCTGTACGGAGACGCACAAGGTGCTTGTGACATAAGCGCTGGGATTCCCAAAGAACAACTAACTGTCATGCGCGGGCAGTGCCCACAGTCATCCACCCCCGCTCCCTGCATGTTATACCCAAATCATTATAACTGATTACATGCTACTTGCGTGATCAATCGTCCACAAAGTTCATCCGTGTGGTGCTATCAACCCAGGATACCATTCGCAGTCTGTGGGGTGACCACCGGCATGCAAAGTTCTTCCGATACTTCGGTCGACGGCGTCGACGAACCACTCGACATCGCCGTGCGTTGCATGAGAGGTTCCAGGCGGTGCTGAGTGTTTGGAGTGCCAAGTGTCGTCACCGCTTCCAGTATGTTTTGGCGCTCCATTCTCATTCTCTCCGGGCTTGGGGCCACCGTTCTCGGCGCTGCACCGCGTGTCACCCTTCGTCGTGGTCGGCGTCTGCTTCTCTTGCCTACTGCGATGCCGTCACCTGGATCCGCCGGTCTCGTTCCCGTCCAAAGCCCCGAGTCTTCTAGCCAGTCCTACGTCTCCGCCGGTGAGTCAAAAAAGTGGGTTTTTCCTTCACGACCACTCGCAGCCTGGCAGGGAACAACAAGGAGTATGGCAACTCCAGCTGGTTGAGCTGTCGCTTCACCGCCATGTAGTTGTTTCTCCGGCGTTGCACCAGGGCGGTGTAGTCGGGGAAGAGCATGACTCGGCTGCCACTGACTGTCAGGTCATCCAATTTCCGGGTTTCACGTAGCACTGCATCCCTCTCTCTGTAGTTGAGGAGTTTGAATAGAAACGGGCGCGGTCTGGCTCCCGGTTGAGGCCTTTGCGAAGGTACTCGGTGGGCTCTTTCCACTGCAAAGTGCTTTGACAATGTTCCCTGCGGCATAAGGTCACGCAGCCAGTTCTCTGTATACTGCTCAGGGTGTCTTCCTTCTTCTCCTTCTGGCAATCCCACGACGAGAACGTTGTTGCATCGCAAACGCCCCTCAGCGTCTTCTGCTCTGTCCTCTAGGGCATGTATTCGTTCCATCATGTCTTGCAGTGCGGCCGCATGGCTGTGAGTGACTGGTTGGAGTTCCGCGAGCACTTGCCCCTGGGCAGCGACCTTATCCGTCAGCTTGCGGTGGTCTGCATGCAGAAGTGTGAAGTCAGAGGTAACCTTATCGATCCGGGTCTCCAAGAATGCTCTGGTATGGTCTAGAGTAGTCCCTATTTTCTCCACTGCTGCAAGGACTGAGTCCATTTTGGCCTCTAGCGCCGTAGATGTCGGCTCCACGTCGTTTTCACCTCTCAGGCGGGAGGGATCCAGGCTGCAAGCTCGCAGCGGCCCCTGTTGCATCTTGGCTCTCATGCGGCCCATCACGAGCTTCTGCGCCGTGGACATCCACAGCTAGCGCCTGGCAAGGTCGTCACGTGAGCGATTCGACTGCGGTAGGGGCTCAGGCAGGGATCTTCCGCCTCCCAGGCGTGCGACTCGTGAGGTATTCGGTCCGATGACAGTTCGAATCGCAGCTGTAGTCGACTAATGCCCTCCGGTACCAGCCCCAAGGTCACTTTGTAATTCGCTCGTCCGACCAGTGACGGTCAGTATCCTCTTCTAGTGCCTGGTCTCTGATCGTGGCAGTCCGCCTCGGGGCGTGGTAATTGTGGAACGCACCTCGTTTCGGTGGCGACTCGGGCAAGCAAGGGCGAAACCAGAGACGTATCCGCGTCTATTGTTTCCAGACAGCTTGTTGTGCAATGAGGGGCCGTTGACGGCTTGCTGTGGTTATCATTACCAGAGTGCCAGCCTTTTCTCTCGTCTTCGGGGCACTGAATAGGCCCGCCCCATGAAATCAGTGACTCTTTTGTTGTGGCAGTCCGTCTCCGGCTGTGTCGACTGTGGGCAGCGCACTGCCGCAGTAGTAACTTTGGCCCGCGAGGGCAACTCCAGAGTCGTGTCCGCCTCTATTATTCCCAGCTGGCCTGCCGTGTAGCTAGGGACTGCCGGCTGTCCGCGACTGCGGTCATTGCCCGGATGTCAGCCGTCTCTCCCGCTACTGTGGCACTGGATATACCCGGCCCCACGTAATTGAGGTCTTGTGGTCGTTAGGGGCTTGGTGGCTTTAGCAAGCAGTTGGGTGGCGTGTGTTAGTCCGCTATGTGTCCGTGTGGACACAGCCTTAGAGTCAGTACTTGCTGTGTAAGGTGCACTCTGTAAGTGGTGCCTCACCGGAGAGACCGCGCGGTCGCAAGGCAGATCCCCTCACAAACGCACGCTGTCAGCGGGCTAGTGGCAGCAGGCAGGGGCCTCCCCAACCCCTGATCATGCCTGGAACTGTTCAGCGCGTCTGAGCAAGCGGGAAATTTGCATGTTGATCCTGGACCTCCCTTACTCAGGCAGCTGGGCGCTGCTCTCCATATGCCGGGCCCAGACAGACCAGCCGGGAGTACACCATTGGCCTCCATCTCGCCCCAAAGGTGCCCTCACGTCTTACTGCAGCTCCCAGAATGCTCCCAAGGGGCGCGGTCCCCGCTCGCCACCAACACTGTCCAGGCCTCACCTGATATGGTTGCTTGAGCGCCAGGGCACATAGGCCGCAAGTCCCACCTCAAGGTGCGTAGGCTTCAAGTCAGCAGCAGGCGCGCGCATCTGCCGGTCAGTTCAATGGCGGCGCGCACAGGGTCATGTTGCTTCCAGGTCTGACTCTTAGGGGGAAGCCACTGGGGGGTCTGCGAATGTAATGCGCTCCTGCGCGGTGAACTCGACTCCGTCGGGGGCCGCTGCTCCTCAGCCCCCCGCCGCCTCAGCCTCACACTCCCCAGGGATCTCTCCGGGTCCAGACGAGACCCGCAAGGGTCACGCGGTCTCCCGGCGGTTCAGCCACCACTTAGGTCCGCATTTCAGGCACAACTGCTCACCGCAAGCCGCTCCGGGTCTCCGCTCCTCCGGCTGCCAGCTGCTCATGGGCGGTATATCACTCACTCCGTTTCTGTGCCTCAGGCGGCCGCGTCAGACCCCGCACCACCCGCAGCGGCAGGACAGGCTCGTCCGCCTCACGGAGCAAGGTGGGGACCACAGGGGACCCTCCGCAACCTCCTCGTCACTGAGGCTGTATCCGCTGCAGCAGTCACCGTCCCCGCACAAGCGGCCGCCTCCCAGCAGGGGTCTCCGTCGTAGGGCCTCACCACACACAGGTCGCGCCCGCCTTCCTGTCTGCCCCCGCGGCCTCGGTCGTGGAGATCACTCGGGAAAGAGTCTCCTGACTGCCGCTACACCACTGCTGTCGGGTTCCACACTCCACAGGCTTGGATGGCGCACTTCCAGGATAATTGCGCCGGATTACCGGGGATTTTCGGCCAGAGCACTACGAGCTCGCGTCCGCCATGTTGGCTGGCCTGCCCTGATGCCTTTATGGCCTTATATGTGATTGTTAACACTTTAAACAGGATCCTTCTATGAATTGGCAACCAGTGCAGGCGTTGGAGTACGGCCGCTGAAGGAGATCCCCTGGGAAGCCGGAGCACCAACCTGGCTGCCGCATTCTGGACCACCTGTAGCTTTTTCAGTACAGCTTTATTTACTCCTGCATACAAGCTGTTGCAGTAGTCCAAGCGAGATAAAACCAGTGCAACAGCTACTGCCTTCCTAGCATTCATAGAGAGTAGATCTAGGAACTTTCTCAAGATCTTTATGGTATGGAAGCACATACCTGCCACTGCAAGTGCTTGCTTGTGGAAAGATAGAGTGTTAATCCCCAAGTTCCGCACTGTATCCGTAGTATTTGGGGGTGGAACCATATTTGCAGGCCACCACTGACTGGGCATGAAGAGGTTAGCTTTCCCAAACAGCATGATTTCTGTTTTTTGGCTGTTGCATTTCAGATGATTAAGTTTCATCTAATTCATGACTGCCGTTAGGCAGTGATGAAATTTCTCTTCCGCCACAGTGGAATTCTTGTCTAAGGTGAGAATGATCTGTGTGTCATCTGCGTATGCAATGGTTTCTACACCAAAAGAGTCCATTAAAACAAGCAGTGGGGTCATATAGAGATTGAATAAGGTCGGGCTTAAGGATGAGCCCTGCGGCACCCCTGATGATAGCTGTTTTTCTATGGACTTGTGACATCCAAGAGTAACTATATTGCGCCTGTTTTCTAGAAAAGATGAAAACCAGGCGAGCGCCTTATTGGTAATGCCACTTGTTGCGAGCCTATCTCTCAGAATGTCATGAGAGACCGTGTCAAACGCAGCCGATAAATCCAACAGAATCAGTACTGCATCCTTGCCCTGATCTAGGGCAAACTTTAGAGTTTCCGTAGTATGTAGCAGCACTGATTCTGTTGAATCAGGCAGGGTGTTCTCAATACCCCGTAAATAGTCCAAACACCAAATTATAGCTGTGTAGAACTTTAAACTTTCTCAACCTTTTGAAACTGTCATGGGAACTTCCTCTCTACGATCTTATTGGCTAGCACAGGAGTTTGAAGATGGGGAACAAGCTGGAGGGATCATTTGAGCTAGCTACTGCTTTCTGTAAATTGAGAATATTATTGCTTGTTTACCATCAATCATAAGAATTTGTGCACTGGCTTTTGCCCTGTGTGGACTCCCCATTTATCCTTCAACATTCAATATCATAACAAATTCTCTTCATATTAGCCAATTGAACATTAAACCATGTGGTGCACCACGTATATTAATCCCCGCCCTGTGCCCGCTCACTTAGACACAAGAGACCAACCACATTGAAGATTTGCATTTTAACATAATGATGATCTGACAGAGTCATCTTCATGTCATCGGGTGTAGTGTTGCATTCCAGGAAAACAGATTCACCAACGTTTTTCAGGGCCTGCTTCTTTGAAACTGGGGTTGGCACAACAGGTTCTTGAGATTGTTTGCAGGCTGGATAATAACTGACACTTTTGCAGAAGACATGAAGAGTTGCACTACCTACAGGTGAGAGGCTCTTTGAATGCTCCATGGATGTCACTTACGTGAAATGGTGCCTGCCGCAATGGTTGAAATAACTCAGTGTTGCATAGACTGGTGGACTATTGTTTTGCGGCAACATTCATGGGTCTATGAAGCAGTGGCTAGCTGTTAGATTTCAAGATCTTGGTGTGGAAGTTGAACTGACAATATTTAGCACCCATTTGTCTGTTGTGATAGGATCTCACTTTTCCTGACGGAAAGTTTCAGCTTCTAGAATGGCAGATGGAAGAGGTATTAGGCTCATTGTATTTTTCCGGAGGAGTGTATTGATTGCATCTTATTGTAATATTTTTAATGCACTTACTACCCCCGTTTGTGTAGCGCTGAAGCGCTTACCTACATGGGTAGCAAGCTACACTGTGTAGGGTGTGTGGCTGGAAGTGTGTTGTTTTTCTTTTGATCCTCTGTGGGAAGTGTTTCTGTGTCTTCGTGTGAAGCATGAAGAAGTGTGAGACGCAGGCGAGCAGATTATAGTTTTCATTAAACTGACAGCTTTGAGCAGCTCTGCAGGTCCCTTTATGGCATTTCTTATGCCCAAAATCCACTTAGGTGGTTACTGCATTGAGTTGTCTGAGGTATTTTATTTAGCATTTATGGTTCTGAGCAGGCATAGTTTAAAGGGAGTATGGTAGAGAGATCTGCTGGGATGGACTTTGCTAATATCATCTCATGTCTGATTGTTATTGTGAGATGTCAAGAGTGTCTTCCTCCAAAGTTCAAAGATTTTCTCGGAGTGGACTTGGAGGTCTTCTGCTGGTACTAGCATTGCTGAGCTAGCTGGTGATGGTGTTGCAGCTGGTACGGCTTGCGAGATAACTGAGCCCTCCATGGTAGTACTTCTGATCTCTGGTCTTGTACTGCTGCCTAAAGAACTTCTTTGTCTCTTCAAGTCATCATTTCCTCACTTTAAGCAATTCCTCCATGGTATGCTGTCCGAATAAGGAACATTCCAAGAAAGGAAGGATCATAATCTTTAGTTTCCCATTTGGCTTCACGGTGGTTAAAGGGAGCCATGATGATTTTATGATGGAAGTACGATTACAGTGATCCATTGCAGTTAGCTCAGCCAAATCCACTGACACACTTATAACCTGGTTTGATACAAAGAAACCATCATCGAGCAATTCTTGAAAATCTTGTGGCTAGTGTCTAGACAGGACATCAAAGAAGGATTTCATTCCTTTCCAAATTTCCAAGTTGCATTCAGGCATTTACTTTCTCCTGTGGAGTAATTGCCTCCGGTGCTGAGGCGTGCTGGCATCTCACCCAAGTCACTATAAAGGAGTCAGTTTCATATCTGATTTGAGAACGTCTGGGACCTGTTGAGGAGGCCTATATTTTTTAGTCAGGTGTGGTGTTGCTACCTTTATTGTCAATGGAGTGAGGAATTTCTTTATCACAATTTTCAGAAGTCCTAGAACCAAGGGCAAGAGTGGTTTGGGAATGGCTCTAGCCTGAAAAGTCTCGACCTCGAACGGGATGTGCAACTTCCAAGCACCTCTAGCCAGGACACCATGAAAAGTTGGGATTTCATCAGCAGGCGACACACGAGTAGGTAAAGCAGCTGGTGATGTCAGAGTGTAGAAACATATTGAATCGTCCATGCCTTTACGAGAAGATGATCCCGATCCTGAATGAGATTTATGCCTCCTGCATTTTTCTGAAGATGTTGCATATGCCTGGACGTTGTTAGCAATGGTGACAAAGTCATCCCCGATCTCTTAAATATCAACAGAGATGGAGTGTGTGCCCACATCATGCAGACTCTCTTCGATGTGGAGGGAGAATGAGCCATCATTGCCTTGGACATCTCATTTTGACGCTGAAGACCTGGAAACCTCAGTGCACTCCCAGTGGTAGAAGCCCCCAGTGACTATGCAGCAGGCCTTCTGTGCGCAGCGACATCTGTTGGCCCCGGGGGACCCTGCGGCCCCCTGACACTTGGACAGTCTCCCCTCATAGCAAGACCTGCAATGCATCGGACAGGTACGCCACTCAAACTGGACTCTGGTCAGGCCATGTTAGGACTACGAGGTAAGCCAGCATCGGAGGGTGGTCCTCCACTGTGCACCTCCCCCAAATTGGGCCTTACTACTGCACTGATCAACTGCGGTTACTATAGCTGCTACACTTGCAGGGACGAGTAGGGGTGGCTTGGGATTTCTCCCACCTCTGAACCTTGGACCCTCCTCATCCCCCCGCTGCAGCATCCACATCGGGGCGCACGGGGGCTAGCCTTGCGAACTGCCCCCTGCATTGCCACTGAGATCGGAGTGTTCAGGTGACAACCCTGCGAACCGCAAACAAGTACAGACCTCCCTCAACCTCAAAATTGGCGCCAGGATGGGGCACGAGGAACAGGGAATCACTCTGGCAGATCGCAACTCCATTGGTCCTGCTGCAAGACCTAAGGAGCCTGGGCACACAGACCCCTAATTCGAGCACCCTTTGCTAGACCTCATCACGGGAGAGCCACCTCCTCGCAACCAACGACTTGGGACTCAGGACTGGGGATACTCAACCCCGGTGAGAAGCGGACATCTCCCCCTGTACATAATACCCAGCCATCCTTAGCCTTGGTGACCAGCTTCTGCGCCCTCCAAGGCGTACACAAAGGGTCAACTGCGTTCCGCTACACCAGAGCCACCTCCGACCACAGCCCTTCCTCCCTCCGTCGTGCCGGACACCGCATTGCCGGGAGCCTTCCCATCGGTCTCCATGTCTGATAATCTGGATCAGGTACTGGCAGCCATTGAACACTCCAGAGTCTCCATGGAAACTAGATTTGAAACAGTAAACGGAGCTTTTTGAGTGATGATCATCGCAAGTTAGCGGACAAAGTATCAGACGGAGAAAAGACCCAGCTACCATACAACCCATGGTAACCAACAATGAGGCAGAATTCCGAGACATACAAGCCAGAGTCCAGCAACTTGAAGACGAAGCAGAGGACGTGGAAAGGAGCTCTCGGATGAGCAAAATCCAGATTTTGAGCCTGCCGGAGGGAGCAGAGGTACAAGACCACCTCTCCTACTTGGAATCTTGGTTCAAGACATTCACCCCGATGGTGGATCTCACCCCCTTTTACACACTAGAGAGGGCCCACAGGGTCCTGGATCGCTGCCTTTCCCTGGGAGCCCCCCCACGCTGGCAAAGCTCCTGCATTTCCAGGATTGTGATGCTATTCTGCGGGCGGCCAGGCAGGCGGGTCCACTACACATTGAGGATAAAATTGTTATGTTGTTCCCAGACTATACACGAGCAGTGCAATGACAACGGACCTCCTTCTTGGAGATCAAACGTCGCCTCTGCCAGCTGGGGGTCCAGTACTCGTTGCTGTTTCCTGCATGTCTGAAGATCATTTGCAATGGAACAACTACATTCTTCACAGACCCTAAAGATGCCTGGGACTGGGTGGACCAACAGAGTGGAGATAACCTACTGCAGCCGTCTGGACCCCTCCGCACTTATCACAACAACGCCATAAGGGTAAGGCGCGAGTGAACACTATTCTCTGTCCTTCTTTGTCCGCCTCTTCTGACCTTGAACAAATTATAGCAGATCGCACAAAAGATTTACAAGCAGCGGGCAACCTGGATTCCACTGCAGCAGCCACGGATGAAAAGACTGGCCCACATATCTTCATGCCTGAAGATGACTCCATTGCCTCAGACGACACCCGCCAGGATTTGCAGCTGCTACCATCAGTGACCCCGCAGACAGCGGACAACCTTGTTTGACTGTGCTGAAGCTTTCACTACCCTCAATCATTACAAAACCTTGTAAATGCTATGTACCCTAACATTTCCACTACACTATTGTGTTGACTTTTGCAGCAGACACTGTGGGCCTGCATGCATCATCACACATGTAGATAACAGCATAGCATTCAATGTCCCCCTTATTACGACTATGCTCCTCCCGACCTTTCCCAGCAACCAAAGCATTCTGCCTTGATACACCTTACTGGTCTCCAGGTGCACCCAGAGTTCCTTAGTACACCCCACTCCCATGGGGTGAACCGGGGCCCACTCTTTGCTCCCCCCGTCCCGATGTACTTCCCAACCCATTAAACAGTGCGCACTGGACACACTGCCCTACCTCTTGACAAAGCCACACACCCATTTAACTATAGAAAGTACCTTTCCATTATGACCAGTTTGGGCGTACCACCAGTTGTGGTAGGCTCCACAAGTTGGTTCCCCAAAGTTCCACCCAGTTTATTCACTTCCTTCTTTCCTCACTTATACACAACAGAGGCAAGCGGGCTCCACACACGTGAAATGGTATAGGCAGGTTACGCAGACAGGATGGAGGTACCTTCCTCCCCTCCTCCCCGACAACTCCCTGATCCACCCTCCCACTGTCATCATGATACCCACAACAGACATTAGATTCCTTACCCTTAACGTGTAAGGGATGCACATGTCCAAAAAACTTTATGCCGTCTATTCCTATACTAAGCGCCAATGGGCGCCCGTTTTCATCCTCCAGGAATCCCACACAACAGCTGAAGAACTGGGGCACTTGTGCGAGCGAAGGCGAGGCACACTACACGCTACAAGTTACAAGGCGTACCTGCAAGTCGCCCTGATATGGGTCAGACCTGGCGTCCCCTTTCAGGAAATTAGCGTTACTGTGGATAGAGATGGCAGGTATGTACAACTAGAGGGTCGCCTAGATGGCAGACCCATACTCATTGGCATCATCTATGCACCCAACACAGAGCAGTGGACGTTCTGAGACACTCACTCTGCTCACTTAAGCCACAAAACCCAGGTGCCATGGATCCTAGGCGGGGGTTACAACTTTGTGTTGGACCCTGGTTTGGACAGATCCCATCCCCGCTGCCACATTCCCTCCCACAGCGCACAGGTGGCCCGACTCCGGAGTTGGGCCCCCCACTGGTCCTAAACTGATGCCTGGAGGTCACACCATCCCAAAACGAAACTTTTCTCCTTTCACTCTATCCTCCACAAACTCTATGTCCGGCTGGACCAATTCCTTTGCTCAAACTCCATGATACCCCCCTATGCGGCATTCGTATTACCTAGGGCGCATCATTTCCGACTATGACGCACACGTGGTGGACCTGAGATGGCTGTCACCACATCCCCCAACACCGCCATGGCACCTTCCCCGAGACAGCCTGGAGAACCCGATCTACCACGCATCGCAAGAGGCACAAATCCACCAATTTTTCACAGAAAACCATAATACAGACACCACTAGAACCGTAGAATGGTATGCATTTAAGGCAGTGATTCGGGGTGCTTGTATACAGTAGATAACTGGGGTCTGCAGAACCTTAGAAAGGGAGATAACAAAGCAGAGAGTCGTCTTGCTGAATTGGGGAAAAAGGCAGATCATGACCCAACCATCATCTCGACCTACACAGAAGCGAAAACTACCTACGCCACTCTCCTTGAACATCCAAGACATTTTAACTTCACAGCCCATGTCGCCAAGGTACTTGGAGGAGGAGACAAATCTGGGCATTTGCTCGCCTGGCTTGTCAGACAGGACACTTCTTCCAGCCCCATTACAGAAATTCAATCACACTCTGGCGCAGTGGCACTTTCCCAAGATGAGATTCTGCTGGAGTTCCAAACTTATTACTCTGCTACCTACCAAGCTCCCCCAGATGCCTCCTCAACTGAAATAACTCTCCCACTTATCCCCGCTGCCACAAGAACAGCCCTAGACGCCCGATCTCAACACAGACGGTGACCCAAGACATCTGGGACCTAGTGCATAACAAGGCGCCCAGCCTCGAAGGGCTACCTTTGGAATACTATGCCACCTTCTCTACAATCCTCTCACCCCAACTTACAGAGATGTATGAACCGCCCTCCGTTCTGGAGAACTTCCACAGTCACTCCGGGAATCTTTCCTGGTCTCCATCCCTAAACCCGACCGGGACCCCACACTGTTAGGATCATACAGACCCATAGCCATTTTAGGTGCCGATTGCAAAATTCTTGGAAACATTCTCGCTAGCAGGTACTCTCAGGTTGTCTCAGAGCTTATATAAGTAGACCAGAATAGGTCTGCCCTGGGCCGAAACATGTCCCAGAACATACGGCGCCTGTTCAATATACAAGGCCAGGAACGCTTTCCAAATGCTGCTGGTCCCATACTGGACCTATAGAAGGCGTTTGATATGCTTTGCTGGGATTACCTTTTTCGAGTGCTTGCCCGTATGGGCGTTGGAAAATGCCTACTTGCGTACACTATTACTATATTGGAATCCGACATCCCGGATCCGCTAGGCCCCCTCATCTCCACCTCTTTCTCGGTTGGTCGGGGAACCCGACAAGGGTGCCCACTCCCCCCACCCCGGCTCTTCTTGGAGCCACTGGCCATTCAGCTACGGGCGGGGGCTAAACATGGGGCATACCTTTAGAAGGCCGAACGCATCCCTTCTTATTGTATGCAGTCAGCTTGCTCCTATACCTCCGAGACATAACAATGGACCTTACTTCGCTCCATTACAATCTGCCCAGCTTTGCCAAAGCTTCATGGCTGCGGGTTAGTTGGATTAAGGCGGCGATCTATCCGCTTTGTCCCAATCAACCGCCACGCGCCTTACACTTTGGAGAGGCGCAGCTCCATTGGTGCCGAGTGGTGATCTGCTACCTGGGCATCCGATTGTCTCACGCTCCTCTTGACCTGTATGAATGGAATCTCTGTAGAGTCATGGCAGGCATCCGGTCACAAGTTAACTTCTGGCAATCCCTCCCATTTGCTCCAATTAGCAAAGTAGCCCTGGTGGAGATGGTCATTTTGCCTTGGCTAACCTCCCTCTCATCCCCCCCTGCGATCGTTCTTCAGTGGCCTAGACTCCCGCCTATGTGGCTTGCCTGGGGTTCCAAACAGCGTTGCATGGCCCTCAAGAAGTTACAACTCCCAGTGGGCCGAAGGGGACTAGGTGCCCTCTCCTTTGAAGCATATCTCGCCACACAATTACAATGGTTCTCATGTTGGACTGCAGGGTGATATATGGGTGCTATCGATTGCTACAGTACATAATATCCTCCTCCCAAAGGTATTACCCCTTCCCCCTACCCCTACAGGTGGCAGTTACACGTGCATATATGCTTTGGATACATTGCCTTTCCCACAGCAAACTGGCGTATGCCCCTAACCTCCCCTTGGTTGGCCTACCCAGTTTTATGGGTTTCTTTTCATGACATGACAGCCTGAACAACACACTCCTTGCAAACGATTGGGGACCTCTATTCTGAGGGCCAACTCCTCCCCTTTTACCAGCTGACTGCAGATCATGCTCTCTCCCGGGCTAGTTCCTTATGTAGAGGCAACTCCGTAACACCTGCCGTACCCTCTGACACCTTGGAATCAGAACTGACTACCCATCCGGTCCTACAAGCCATACTCATGATGTGCGCAGGCCCCCCCACCTTATCACCTGACTCTATAAGGCCATTTAACACCTCTTGGATGCTTCTATCACCGTGTTGAGAAGCAAATGGGAGGACGACTTTGGGAGACCCCTTCATGATAAGAAGTGGGACCAGCCTCTGGAGCACCATTAGCAGGTCTCACGGAACTCCCGCTTCAACATCATCCAATTCTTTATGCTGCAGAGAGAGTACCTTACCCCCGCCCAACTGAACGGTTATTACCCCGATGCGCACACTGCCTGCCCGCACTGTCACGCCTCAGATGCTGAACTCCAGCATATACAGTGGTCATATGCGACGTTGCAAGACTATTGGTATGCGACGCACACTACTTTGCAAGAGGTCACAGAGCTTACGGACATTTTCACATGTGAAGCATGTGCCTTAGGCATCTTCAGGTGCAGGAAGACACACAAAGTGCGTACGTGCTTTGCAACCCTAGCACTTCTCCTCGGCAAACGCACACTCACACTGCACGGGCGCTCCCCAATGCCTCCACCAGGCATTGGCAAGAGTTGCTGTGTAAACGGGGCACTGCAGAGGAAGAAGCCTTCTGCTCTGAAGAGATCCGGCACCTTCGTAAGCATCCCATTTCCCCCCAATGGGCCACCCTCCTAATGAATTTTCAGCAGAGAGTGAGCAATGATGATATGCCCACAAGAGAACACTCTCACCTGTATTATTACCCCCCTGTCCCCACAGCTAGCACCCATGGCAACATTTCATACCCACTGGTCCGTCAGCACCTTCCCTTCCCCTCCCATCTCCGCCCTCCCCCCCCTCCCCACTTATTTTGTGCCCCCAGAGCAGACTTCCCGCAGCTGGCGGCCCGTCCTAAGCTGTGCCAGCACCCTTCACGACGCGACCACCCATACCCTATACCACTCACGAAACAGATCTCCGCCCATTGCCACTGCCACCGCACCACCCCCATCTTCCTCCCTGGTTATATTGCCACCCCCAAGTTACTGGCTTTGTTGCAGAGCAAGGTGAAACCTCTCTGGCCTACCGAACAGCACTTTGCACTTCATCAATTACGTACATGTTACTCTTTACGCATCCCTCAGCACTATGTAATGCTTATGCCCCAATCTGCGCGATGCCATTCGCTGTATTGCTGTGAATCTAATTGTTCTACAGCCACTACTGTGTATGTTACAAAACGAAATAAAAATATGTTTAAAAAAAAATGATGACATGGTTTAGCTCCAAATCTTTGGTAAGGTGAAAGAGATACTGTTATTTCTTCGTGATGGCATGGTTACTGCAAGTGTGATGATTTTTGCATGAAGAAGAAAGGTGCCCCCATCCTGAGAAATTGAAGGGTAATTACAACCCTTACTAAAGCTACTATCAATTTTGAGGACTTGATTCTCCATTGGAGAAAGGAATACATTTTATTATTTACATGTGGGAGGTCAAGACAGGAATCCCCTGGAGGTCAAGATAGGAATCCCCTGTAACATCTTGGTCTCTACCAGACAAATCACAACATGGAAATTATGCTAGCAGCCATGGACTGCATTCATACCTGCAGAGGATCTTTTAGATTCATTTTAGATTATTAGCACCTGTAACTGGAGAGTGGTGGTGGTTCTTAATACAAGCAGTCAATTCATCTGGCGGATGACAGGAATACGGTACATTAGCCATGTGAAGCTCAGGATCACTTTGAAATGGAGAGCACAGACCATGTCAAATTACATACACTCTTAATGATCCTGACTTTTTGAGTGATGCAAAAGCATAAGGAACTCATCTACCAAATCGACTGACTAAGGTCATTCCACCAACACCAAGCCTATGGAAGGGTCTGGCAAACTGTAGATAAACGATTAATAGCACCATTGAACTAAGCTGTCAGTAAAAACCCAATTGTTGGAAGAACACTATACTGCTGAAATGCAGCACTCGCTAAGGGGTGCACAAGATGCCTCCTTGCCACCAGACGTCCCCATTTCCAGGGCCCTCCACCAGGCAACAAGCCAAAAGGCATCCTCTCCCCACTTTAAAAACACAAGTCATCTTGTCACTATCACATTTTCTCGTCACTTGAGGACAGCACTCTGAGACAATTCACCTGCATGGTTAGAATTTAAGAACAGGTGCACGACCGCAGACCGGTGGTTCTTAACCATTTGAATTCCGTGGACCTCCACTTAATCACTACAGGAAGGCGGGGGGCCCTGCCAAGCAATTTTTACAATTTGCCCTACAACTTTTTATGTATTGCACATCATGATATATGATTTAGTGATATTAATTTTATATCGGAATTTCCAAATTAAGCCAGAATTTTTGCTATGGTTTTTGTCACAGAGAAAGTGAATATTAATAATAATAAACTGTCATGATATAACTTGATTTTCTGCAGTGAAGAAGGCAACAATAGGTATCCTGGAATCAGCCCACTATTTCTTAAAGTGGCTGCCAGAAGTTAATTCAAGATAGAACATAGTATAAGACACAGCAAGGAGCCAAGTCTAGGACCCATATGTATTGGGAACTCTCTACTTTGATTTCAGTTGACAGGAGCTGCAGCTTTGGGATCTGGATAGAATAAACCGGACTGCTGAAAGTGGGACATTGAAAACAAGTTATAATTTTCAGTGATATTTCCAGTGTACTCTATGAAGTGTTTTTTTCAGAATCTGCTAATACAGCAGTTAATGGGCAAGATAAAGTGGTAGCAGAGTCGATATGACTACAACACCCTTATGTTCCCACTAATAACGCAATCTCTAATAAATCCCTGCTCATTAAAATGTATTCATGTAGGCAGTATACCAGGCAGCCGATTGTTCAGCAAAAATATATGATGCACCAGCAAGTCGGTGCTTCAAGTGGTATGTTAAAAACTGAGATAGAAACCTTTAGCCAAATTAAAAGCAACAGCATTTTATATGTGCCATCTTTCACATAATTCTTTATGTTTTGCAATTGTTTTGCTTTTCATGTTTAAACGTGCAGATATTTTGCTTGCAGCACAAAGTGCTGAGAATTCTGGGCTGCATTTATACAGAGCACACTGTTTCTTCAGAAAGTTACACGTTTAATATTTAATTTTGTCCAATATTATTTTATACTGAGTGCACACTGAGTGCATACTGAGTAAGGCCACACACAATTCATATCCAGAAATCCTTGGAACGTCTCTCAAAATCTTAGGGGGCAAAAAGAACAGAAATTTGATAAGCTAAAAATCTATTCTGACAACCAACTGGGACTTTCACTGCCAGTTCACCTGAGATGCACGAAATAACCCTCAGCTTCTGCAAAAGAGTAAAAACACAGCTGTTGACATTTATCTGGACTCGTCTATATAGGTAACTCCCAGTTTCGTCTCTATTCCGTGGCTACCCCTCTCATTCGTCTCCTCTACTCTCTGGAGTCCTCCATCTTTCCTAGTCGCCACTTTAGTTGCCCAGTTAGCCTCTGAACTCAGATCTGTTCCACACCTCCCACCCTTAAACCATTTTGTGTCTAGCCATCCTCTTGAATTAATGACGAATATTTTTTCACATTCAACAATGTAAACCGTAGACTATTGTAAGCGAGCAGGGGGAATTCGGGGGGGGGGGGATTGTAAGCGCGCTACTCACCCGTGAGGGTCTCAAGGCGCAGAGGGGGGGGAGCAGCTCCGATCAGTCGAGAAGCCAGGTCTTGAGTGTCTTCCTGAAGATGTTCAGGGAGGGGGCGCGTCTGATGTTGAGCGGGAGCTCGTTCCAGGTCTTGGCTGCGATGTAGGAGAAGGTTCTTCCACCTGTTCTGGCTCTGCGGATGCGCGGGGTTTTGGCGAGGGCTGCGGATCGGAGGTTTCTCTTGGGTACGTGGAAGGAGATTCTCTCGTTGAGATATTGGGGTCCGGTGTTGTGGAGTCATTTGTAGGCGTGGGTGAGTATCTTGAAAGTGACTCTCTTCTCAACGGGGAGCCAGTGGAGGTTCCGTAGGTGTTGGGTGGTGCGTTTGTGTCAAGGAATGCCGAGGACGAGTCTGGCTGCGGTGTTCTGTATGGTCTGGAGCTTGCGGAGCAGAGACTTGTTGATCCCGGCGTAGAGGGCGTTTCCGTAGTCCAGCCTGCTGATTATCAGTGCGTGGGCACAGCAAAAAACCTTTTTTTGATAGAAAAATATATTCAGTTTTGTCTTTCATTTTCTGGTAATAAAATTGTTGCACTGCATTTATGCAGTTTTGAGATGAATACAGCCCAAACCCACCAATAAACAGCACAGCTCAGCTATAAAACAACACAGTACAGTAAGGCAGGCAGGATGTCAGGCAGGTTTGCACGGGGTGCTCGGTAGCAGGGAGTGGGGTGGAGAAAGGGGGTTTCATGTTAGGACAAAGTGAAAAGATGAGGTGGCCACCTGCAGAATGTGTTGAGGGGCGCCAGAGACTCCACAATTGTCACAGACATAGTCCTGCGGCTGAATGGAGGCCCCATAATGGGTGGAGGCCCAGCATCCAAGTAGAGGCTGCAGTGCCTGCTTTACATCCCAGGGTAGGGCATATGGTTAACCAAAAGAGGGGGGGCAGAGTTATGGCGCTACAGCATGTGGGGTGCTTCTTGGAAAGCTCAGAAGCTAGGGGTTTTCAAACATTGTGATGATGTGTAGATGTTCCTTCCAAAGTACAGTTTAAAAGTGCTATGGGTAGTCGGATAACTGAGGTAACCCCTGTCTGGTCAAAGGCTTGCACCCTGTGGACATCCCTTTATATTCCCGCAAGTGGGACCTGCTCCACAGTATGAAAATCAGAGTTAAATGTAACTTTTGTTTATGACAAATGAAAAAACGAATACCTTAGGAAACCTCACTTGAGAAGGAAAAACCACAGCAAAAAAATATCGTAATTATGCTGCTGTGCTTTCAGTTTACCTTAGTATGCAGCTGGTAATGTTTTCAGTAAGTTTGCATCCTCTTTCAAATATTTTACGTTTTTATCATTCTGGCAATAAACTCCTTAGGTGTAAAACAAGGCCTGCAACCTTTGCTCAAGTTTTTTCTTCAACAACGATCAAGGATGTAATGTCGACTGAAACTACAATATTTGCATGGAATCTTTTCCTGTATGTGCCTGGTGGCCTTATCTGTACGTCGCAACGTTCTCTCAAGAGGTGCCTCTAAAAATCCCCAAATCCTTTTATATCGATTTTTCTACATGCTTATGTCCTAAACTATATTTGTTCTTACATCGATGCATTTTAAGTGTACAATACTCTGTAAGAAACACAAGACCCCTCCTGTTCTTTTCACATTTTCAGTTCTTGGCCGAGAATGAAATAGTCTGTTGACAGCAAATTAGAAGTGGTGAGGTATGTACCAAGGTTTATAACAAATGTGATAGAAATGTTGGCGTTACTGAGTACACCACTACGGCTAGTACTTTTGAGAACCAAAGAAAATACAACCTTCACAAGTAAGGAAAATGCTACTTACCCAGTATGCATCTGTTCTTGGCATATAGAGCTGTAGAGTCATATGCTTTAGCCTAGATCGCCATCTGGTGTTGGGGCCGGATGTTTGCACTTTGTTTTTGTTCGAAGAAGTCTTGCAGTCACAAGGTAGGTGACTCCTCCTTTCGGTGATAGTGCGCATGGGCATCGACTCCATCCTTAGATTGTTTTGCCATAAAGGGTGATGATGGAGTTAGTAAAGTAGTAAAGATAGATGTCCATGTAAATTGTATCTAAGTAAGATATCACTGCAACAGGTAATGGTACCCGGGGAGGCGGGTGGGCGCAAATGACTCTACAGCTCTATATGCCAAGAACAGATGCATACTGGGTAAGTAGCATTTTCCGTTCGAGGCATATGAGCTGTAGATCATATGCTTTAGCATAGACTGTAAAGCAGTTATTTCTGAAGCGGTGGCTAACCTGTAGCTGTTGCAGTGGTTTGAAATAGTGTTCGTAAAACTGCCTGGCCCACACTAGCTTGTTGTCTTGCTAGCACATCAACACAATAGTGTTTTGTGAATGTGTGTGGTGTAGACCATGTTGCAGCTTTGCAGATGTCATCTATGGGTATGTTTCCTAAGAATGCCATAGAAGCCCCTAGTTTGCGTGTAGAGTGTGCTCTAGGGGGAATTGTTAATGTGCGTTTAGCTTTAATGTAGCATATTTGAACGCACTTAACTATCCACCTTGCAAAGCCTGATTTTGATATGGGATTGCATTTATGTGGTGGAGCGAAAGCAACAAAAAGTTGTTTGGTTTTCCTAAAAGGTTTTGTTCTTTCTATGTAGTATAGTAATGCTCTTTTGACATCTAATGTGTGAAGGGCACATTCTGCCACTGAATTTGGTTGAGGGAAGAACACAGGCAACTCAACAGATTGGTTGATATGAAAGGCAGAGATGACTTTAGGTAAAAATTTGGGGTTAGTCCTAAGAACCACTTTGTTTTGGTGTATTTGTAAAAATGGTTCCTCCATGGTTAGTCCCTGAAGCTCACTGACTCGTCTTAGAGAAGTGATGGCTATAAGGAAGGCTACCTTCCAGGTGAGAAATTGTATTTCACATTTGTGCAATGGCTCAAAGGGTGGACCCATGAGTCTTGTAAGGACAATGTTGAGATTCCACACTGGAGAAGGTGGAAGTGTGGGGGGAATGAGTCTTTTAAGTCCTTCCATAAAAGCTTTAACAGCAGGCACTCTAAAAAGAGACAAGTGCTGTCTATTTTGCAGATATGCAGCTATTGCAGCGAGATGTAAGCGTATGGATGTGTACGCTAAATTGGAACGTTGTAGGTGCAATAGATAGCAAATGATGTCTTGAATTGAAGCATCTAGTGGATTGATCTGATTGTTGTTACAGTAAACGACAAACCTTTTCCACTTTGCTGCGTAGCATGCTCTTGTGGTAGGCCGTCTAGCCTCTTTGATAACATTCATACAGTCTGGCGGAAGATTAAGGTAGCCAAATTCTAGGATTTCAGGTTCCAGATCGGAAGGTTGAGCTGATTGGGATCTGGATGTCTTATCTCTCCATGGTTCTGAGTAAGAAACTTGGGGGAAAGGTGTAGTTTTTGGTGGGGAACTACTGATAGCTTCAACAGGGTTGTGAACCATGGCTGTCAGGCCCATGTGGGAGCAACTAGGATAAGCGTTAGGGAATGCTGTTTGAGTTTCTGAACCACTAACGGAATGAGTGGGAGAGGTGGAAAAGCGTAAGCAAATATCCCTGACCAATTCATCCATAGTGCATTGCCTTTGGACAATGGGTGTGGATGCCTGGACGCGAAGTTTGGGCATTTTGCGTTTAGGTGGGTGGCGAACAGATCCATCTCTGGGAAGCCCCACATTTGGAAGAATGGGAGGAGAACTTGAGGGTGGAGTTCCCATTCGTGGATCTGCTGTCGCTGATGACTGAGCAGATCTGCAATTTGGTTGTTTACTCCTGGAAGGTGTTCTGCAAGGAGATATATTTTTTGAGATATGGCCCATCTCCAGATGCTCTGGGCTAACTGTGAGAGCTGGAGAGAGTGTGTCCCCCCTTGTTTTTGAATGTAGTACATCGCTGTCATGTTGTCTGTGCGAACCAGGACAGCTTTGCCTATTAGATGAAGTTAAAAGGCTTTCAATGCTAGAAAAAATGCTAGCAGTTCTAGATGGTTTATGTGGAGTTGTTTCTGTTGCAGAGTCCACATGCCCTGAATGGTATGTTTTTCCAGATGAGCTCCCCAACCAGTGAGCGATGCGTCTGCTGTTAGCACTATCTGTAGAACCGGGTCGACGAATGGCCGTCCCTTGGAAAGGTTTTGTACGTTCCACCGCTGCAGAGAGCGATGAGTACGGCCAACTACCAACACCAGATCTGATCGCTGACCTTGAGCCTGGTTCCACAGACGTGCTAAACATTCCTGTAGAGGACACATTTGAAGTCTTGCATAGAAAACGCTTGAAATGCAAGAAGCCATCATTCCGATCAATTGCATGAACACTCGGGCTGGTAATGAGTGTTGAGGCTGAAACTGTGATATTAGAGCTTGCATGTTGTGGATCCTGACTGGGTTGGGATACGCTAGAGCTTAGCGAGTGTCTATTGTGGCTCCTAGATACAGTTGTGTGTTGGATGGCTGTAGGTGAGACTTGGTGAGGTTTACAGTGAATCCCAAGTCGTGAAGCAGTTGGACTGTCTTTCGAGTGTGGTATAGGCGGCTTTGTTGTGATCTGGCTTTTATCAGCCAGTCGTCTAGGTAAGGGAAGACATGAATGTGCTGTCTTCTTAGATGAGCTGCGACTACTGCCAGGCACTTGGTGAAAACCCTGGGTGCTGTAGTTACCCCGAATGGGAGAACTTTGAACTGGTAATGTTGTCCGTCCACCACAAACCTGAGATATATTTTCTGTGAGCAGGGTGAATGGGAATATGGAAATAGGCGTCCTTTAAGTCCAGAGTGGCCAGAAAGTCGCCTTGCTGAAGTAGTGGGAGCACCTGTTGGAGTGTGACCATATGAAAGTGGTCCGACTGTATGTACAGATTTAGCTGTCTGAGGTCTAGTATAGGCCTGAGAGAGCCGTCCTTTTTGGGAATTAAGAAATACAGGGAGTATACCCCGGTCCCTTGATATGTTAATGGGACTGGTTCTATAGCATGTTTTTCCAAGCGAGATAGAACCTCCTGCTTTAAGAGGGTGACATGTTCTGGTGACATTGCATGTGCTCTTGGAAGAATATTTGGGGGAGTGCTTGTAAGATCCAGGCAGTAACCATATTGGATCATTTGTAGCACCCACTAGTCTGAGGTGATTGAATTCCAGACAGGTAGGAATTGGGAGAGACGTACCCCGACAAGAGTGGAATGATCGGGGATAGCGGAAGGAAGTCACTGTTTGTTTGCGGGGGAAGTGTGTGTGGAATTGCCTCTACTTCTTCCCCTACCATTGTTCCCTCTAAAACCTCCTCTAGAATATCCTCTGGGCGAGGGGGATTGGTTGTTGCCCTTGTAAGAGGAGGAGGGATTCTCAGTGGATGCCGTTTTTGAACCACCCCTGTAAAATGAGCGGCGAAAAGAACCTCTACTGGCAGGTAACTGTAAAGCCCCCATGGACTTTGCGACCTCAGTGTCTTTTTTCATCTTTTCCAGCAAGGTGTCAACAGCTGGGCCGAAAAGATGCTCTTTGTCAAAGGGTTGGTTAAGTATGGAGGTTTGCACCTCCGGCTTAAATCCAGAAATTCTGAGCCAAGCGTGTCTGCGTAATAGTACGCTGGTGTTGATTGCACGAGCTGCTGTGTCTGCTGCATCTAGTGCACATCTAATGGAGGTGTTGGTAATGAGTTTTCCTTCCTGAATAAGGTCATTAGCCTTAGATTTATATTCGTCAGGCCAATGTTGCATGATTTGTTCTAGCTCATCGTAATGAGCCCTGTCATAACGAGCTAGCAGCGCCTGGGCGTTGGCAATACGCCAGTTGTTTGCTGCCTGTGAAGCCACTCTTTTGCCTGAGGCATCAATAAGCTTGGACTCCTTGTCAGAAGGAGGGGTGTCTCATGTGGCTTGTGAGTTAGCTCTCTTACGTGCGTTGGAGACTACAAGAGAGTCTAAGGGCAGTTGACCTTTAATATAAACAGGGTCGGTAGGAGCTGATTTGTATTTTTTATCCACTCTAGGTGTGATTATTCTTGCCCTAACAGGATCTTTAAATACCTCGTCTGTGTGTTTTAACATGCCTTTTAGCATGGGCAATGTATAAGTGGCTCTTTGGGATGAAGCAAGTGTCTCAAAGAGGAAATCCTCTTCTAAAGGCTGTTTATGAAGTTCTACCCCATGATAATGAGCAGCCCTGTTAAGGAGCTCGACATAGCCAATGTTGTCATCAGGTGGGGAGGGTCTGGAGGGATACAAGTCAGGGTCATTATCTGTATTTGGATCTGTGTGGAATCCTCCCAAGGGTCAGTGTCTTGTGGTGCATCCTGATCCTCATCCCCTTCATCCTGTGGGTCAGGTGTAAGTGGTGGTGGTGGTGAATTTAATGGTGTGATAGCCAAGTTAGGATTAGGAGGAGGAGAAGGAGGTGGAATATAAGGAGGAGAAGGGTTAGTACCCACATTCTTCTTCTTAAGAGGGATATGATAGTCCTCTGGTAGGTCAATTTTCAGGTTTTTTGGAAGAGTTGCCTGAATATGTCCTGTTTTAGGGTTTATCACCAGCTTTTTCTGTTTCGGGTCCAAAGGTGGCTCATCGGGCCGAGGCTCTTTGGGGAGAGTGTCTTTTTCTTTACGTGATGATTTCGGTGCCGAAGGTTTCGGCTTCGAGCCTTTGGGCGTCGAAGGTTTCGGCTCCGAGTGTTTGGACTTGGAGGGTTTCGGCTCCGAGTGTGTGGACTTGGAGGGTTTCGGCTCCGAGTGTGTGGACTCGGAGGGTTTCAGCTTCGAGTCTTTGGCCTTGTAGGGTTTCGGTTCCGAGTCTTTGGCCTTGGAAGGTTTCGGTTCCGAGTCTTTGGCCTTGGACGGTTTCGGCTCCGAACCTCTGGGTGTGGAAGGTTTCGGGTCCGAACCTTTCGGTGTGGAAGGTAAGTTGACCAATGGATGTTTGGTCTTATGTCTTGGTGCCGAAGGTGTCGGTTCGACATCAGAGCGGGGCTGGCTCGAGCCCGAGCCAGAAGGCTTCTCTTTCTGTTTCGGAGCCGGGCCGGAGGGCGGGGCAGCGGAAACTTTTTGTCGGTGCCGACCTGAACCCGAGGGTGAAGGAGGGCCCGGAGCGTTTGTCTCATGGTAAATGGGCACAGGGGGATCTGTACTCACGGTACGCTGACCCGGAGTGATGTCTTCTTCCTCCATGTCGGAGTCGGCCTCGGACACAGAGATCTGCTCTTCTTCCTCTGCCCCTTGAGCTGGTTGTTTGGTATCGGAATCTTCGCCGAAGATGTCCGGAACAGCGTCGGTCTGATGTTGCATCTCATGGCGTCGAGCCCGACGATCACGAAGTGTCTTTTTCGATCGGAATGATCGACACGCGTCGCAGTCCTTCTCGTCGTGTTCTGGGGACAAGCAGAGATTGCACACTTCATGCAAGTCGGTGCTTGGAAATTTAGCACGACACCCGGGACATAGCTTGAATGGAGTCCGTTCCATCGACTGCTAGCGCGGTCAGCACGGGTAGGCCCGACGGCCTGCCACGAGTTTTCCAACAGAAAGTTTTCCGAAGTGAGACGATGCGCGTCGAATGAGGAACCGCGATCGATAACAATACCGTCTAGGGTAATGAATTGCGCGTCGAAGGGGTCCGAAAACGGTACCGAACCGGAGCGCCGCAATACACATCCAAACCCGATGGCGGAAAAAAACAATCTAAGGATGGAGTCGATGCCCATGCGCACTATCACCGAAAGGAGGAGTCACCTACCTTGTGACTGCAAGACTTCTTCGAACAAAAACAAAGTGCAAACATCCGGGCCCAACACCAGATGGCGATCTATGCTAAAGCATATGATCTACAGCTCATATGCCTCAAACATAATGTTGTTTCTTTCTACATGCCTTCTTGCATCCTCAAACTGTATGCTGTCTCAAAAATATGCACTACATTCCTTAAATCCAGAATTAAAAAACTGTCCTTTAATTAAAGCTTTTGTTTTTCGTCTCTCCTTTTTTTCTTCTCTCTTTTAATGTCCCTCTCCTTTCTTTCCATCCTCTGCATGCCTCCTCTCTCTGAGCACGACCTACTCTGACACATGCAGCTTTGACTATTCTCTATTTCAGCAAATTTCCCACAACTCATTTACAAGATCACAATCTCACCTCCTTCCGCTGAAAGTCATACCTAAGCAACCTAACAATACCTAATCTCCTCTAACGTCTGAATTAATTTCACTAACCATGTGCTTGATCTCACTCCCTCTCTCCCCCCACTAATGATCACAACCAACCACTATTACTTTAGTCCACCACAAAAAACTGAAATGACTGCATGGAATGGTTTGCTCTGAGTGCACAAGACTAATCCCAATAAGTAACAGTAACCAATAACACTGGACTAACCATTAACCTTGTGTTGCGGAGCAGCGTGCTGCCCGTCGTAAAGCACTTCAACGCCGCATCAGGAGTAGTAAGCGCTATATAAATGCAATTACATTTACTCTTGTCCAAGGGAACAACAGCTAACCTAGCCTGTGTATTCAACGAAAGGGAACAACCCTTTACAAAGATGTCTCCCCCAGTCTCGCATCAGCACTCGGCTAGGACTACGAGTCTATATCCTAGTGCACACGATTACAATTTACCAATGTACAAAATCCCTGCCTGGACATTCCCTCTTCTACTAGTGAGATTAAATAGACATTATTAAAATTAGCACAGGACATGCTAAACAGAAAGCCCTTCCTCTAACAGAGCTACTCCTTTAGTGCCTTCCAAGCAGCTTACTATTGTTTTGAGGTCTTCTGAGCAACTAGAAAGGTGCATTAACCACTCAAAATCAATACAACTAATTTTTAGCCTGTGTCGGTTGTTAATATGTTGGGTAAGCACACTCATTTTTGGGGACCGGGACTTAGTTTCATCATCTTTGACCAAAAGCAAGAGAGAAAAACAAAGAAAAGGGAAGAGGAAGAAAAAGAAAAAGATAGGAACACAGTCACAAAGAGAGAAGGCAGGTGAAAAAGAACCTGCAACAATTTGATATGGTTGTGTAGGATGTGTAGAGTGGTGGAAGATAGGGGCATGAGGTTGAACCAAAACCAGGCCCCCTCAATATTCAGCAACCCTTGGCATTTGGATTCGGCCATGGT
The DNA here is from genome assembly GCA_963921515.1 of Calotriton arnoldi. Lineage (NCBI taxonomy): Eukaryota > Metazoa > Chordata > Amphibia > Caudata > Salamandridae > Calotriton > Calotriton arnoldi. Next base: position 1,470,640 of record CAWUFW010000699.1, read on the forward strand.
AGCGATGGGCCCTCACACCTACCTTTTGTAATGCGTATTAAGCATTGAATCGAATCCAATACTGTCTCAATGTAACAATATAAAAATTGAAACCTACATTCAGCATTAAATATATGTATGCTGTACACCTTCATAAGAGTTTGTAACATTACATATTTTTGTAAAACATACCCAGCTCCTCTTCTGTGTTGAGAAAACCACTCGAAAACTTTCCATATTTGTCGCTAATTGATTTAATGTCGAAATAAACATTGCCTGCAAGGTAAAGAAGAAATACATATACAAGTGTTATTCGACTGACAGAATTGTTGGCGTTTGTATTTTGTGACCAGTAAAGAGCCATTTAAAACAATAAAGTACAAAGTGTATATTTTTTAAACAGTGTAAAAGTGAGGTTATCAGATTTAACTTCTCAAAACAGCAAGCAATATGAAATCCCTGTAGAGATACCCATCACTTGGTTCACTTGAGATAAATGAGTTTGGAACTACTTTTTGTTGAGGTGTAAGAAGTATAAAGCTGCTATCCACAAGGAGAATCCTCTCCGTTTGACAGAGGACTGATGACATTGGTCCATCACCTCTTCGCGCCAAGACAGACTGATCCGGTAAAGGCCCTGCAGGCACCAGTGGTTGTAATGCATTAGCGGGAGTGTGGGAGGTGGGAGGTGGAGTTCCTGCTTAACTTGTAGGTTCTATGGTTCTGGCATTGTCATCCATGGCCCCACAACTTGTGGTAGAAAAATCTATAGTACATGCATGAGATTCTGCACTTAGTGGCTAAATAGCTATCTAACCTTCATAGGAGATGAATTTCTAAGGTCAGGCGAAAGGGTTCAATCTCGGTTTGCCGTGTATGTGTTGATTTTAGTGCTTGTTAATGAGATGGGTGCCCTGAAGGAGTGACACGATGAGTCTCCACTTGGTCAGATTGACCATGGGATCCTAGACATTTTTACATTATCTTTTCCGTGGAAGACATACAACTGGCCTTCTTCAAGTGACATACGCTGCAATTAAAATGTGAAATGTCGCTACAGCATCCACTGGCTGGACGGGCAACACCAAGGAGCCTTCCACCCACTGTGGGTGGGTGGGCATTATCGGAAGTGGCAGTAATGCACAGATTCAGACTCTGGGATCCAACAGCATTTTTACCTTTGGGGAACACTACAGGCAATGGTACCATCAAGTCCTTTGACAACTTTCAGAAAGAGTAAGGTCTGTGCACCAGCAAAGTATACCTGCGCTGCCGGATTAAACACGTGGTTGCAGTTCAATTCCATCTCCACCTTGCTGGAGCCTAGAGTGCTCTCAGAAGACATTTGCAGAGAAACAATGTCCATGTATACAAAACAACTGTCAATAAAACACTTGACGGTTTGGACCGACTGAAAATAAAGTGTGATGAGGCACTGGGGTTGTGGAAGACACTGAATGGGAAGTAGGGGTCGGCCATCCAGACAAGTCTCTACTTAATAAAGTTTAAATAAATCATAGCGCCTATTACAGTAGCACTAGGCTTCACGGAAGAAGTTTATCCAAGGATTGATTGTACCTACAATGTCTAGTGGAAGAGGGTACCTCCCTACATTCAATCTAGGTGTGCAGAAACCACACATATTCTGGGATTAAGTGAAAAACTAACAGTTACTGTGATCACCATTACCATCCTTAACAGCAGTGTCAAATGACATTGACTTGCCGAGATACATACAGATACTCTTCTCAAGGGTCTGAAGTTAGCTAAAAGAGAAAACGACAGGGAATGGGAACTTATCTCACCCATCTAATGATCAGTGGTTCAGAGGCATTGATTGGTGTATGGCATCCAAGAGGGTGATATATGAGAGCAGGGGATATCACAGCAAGATTATAAAGATTTGGGGACCAGGGCAATGATATTATTGGTTGCTATAAAGGGAAGGATACCCCAAGGTTCCTGCTCTGTCACTAAACTTCTAGGCCATTGTAACCAAACAAACCAACAGTAAAGTACCCGAGTATGTTTAAATGACTGACACCGCCCCACTCCAGGTACCTATGTTCCTTAAGGGATGTATTGTTTGGTTAAAAAAGGTGATAAACACTAGAACGTACAGAGGACACTATTTATATTCTGTTTACTGCTTGAAGCATGAAGCAACAGCGTTAATTAATCTATCTAAAAAACACATTAACAAGTTTGGTATTTAATAAGTCCAGAAACTATACCATGCTCACTAAATGTTTTCCTCCCCTTATGCTCAAATATACATTCATCATATTCTGGTTTGTAGATATTCATTCAGAAAATTCATCTTCAGATCTTTAGGGTGATTCAAATGTTTCTTCCACAGCAAGATCAGTCAGGTTTCAGTTGCACCTGTGTCCCAGTATATGGCCTCTTATCTGTAACCACTGCTATCAATGCTGGAAATTACGTTACAGCCTTATAAATCCAACTCGTCCATGATTGTATAGTCCTGGCTGAGAAGGCATAGCACAAATGTTGTATAAAATGGCCTGGTGCCATCTCGTACGAAAACTGTGCTTACTTTCTTGCTCCCTCAGGGATTCTGTTTGCATGGTTTTATGGAGGTGCATAGCAGAGAAATACACGTTTTAGGTATATTTTTATGCTTTTATCTTGAAAAACAAGGATCTTCAAGAGAACGTGCTTTCAATATTCATAGCACATAGCCCCAGTGGAACTTTCTAAAACTTGAACCTTCTACAATCTTTTACAAACCAAGAAAGCATATCCCATTAGTCCTAATTTCATTTTTAAACATTTCCAGGTGTGCACGTAGGACAGGCTTGCCACCACACTAGTAGCTCTCTGTGCTTTTTCTAACTGAAACAGGCCAAATGCCTCAGCTAGTCAGTGCTATGCCTAAAGCTTCTCCCACGCGTGTGACATACTGTACGAACTTTTCAACTTTGGAATTTCTCAAACCTGGCATTGAATTTGGTTGTGTTAGCATTTGTTTTCTCTAGCAATCTCAAAATGTAGGTTTCTTCTCTCTGCTATTTTATTTTCTGTGTTCTTCAATGAAGTGTGGAAAAGACTGGCAATTTTCCTTACTTTTCTGCAACTTCTGACATTTGAGCTGTTTGCGAATGTTGCTAGTTTTTTGTTTTTTTGCTTGTTATTTTTTTGCCCCTGTATGTTTCTGTTTCACTCAATGTCTGAAGATAGTTGATCTGTTGTGCTATTCTGGGCCCATCTGTCTCTCCAAGTCTTCCTCTCCAGTCCAGGATGCCTTGGGTCTGATAACCATCAGATCTGCTGGCCCCAGAGGAGGACCTGTCCTCTCTTCTTCAAATTAAGGGATATCCTCCAGTTGTAACTTTGTCATAGCCTTTGCCCCTCTGCCTGCACGCACGTTGCCTTAGTCTTGACTTGAACGTCAGTCCTGCCATGAGTTTTCCTGACTGCTGGTACTCAGGCTCGATTTCCTATGGGACGTGGTCAGACTCCCTGAGGATGTGATACTTAGGATTGTCCTTTGGCTCTATTTCAAAGAAGCTACTGCTCGGAATTCTCCACAGGATCTTCTCCCTAAGTCCTACCCTCCTTATTCAGCCTTCTTTAGAAACAACCTATCACCAGAACCTGGAGAGGATTGAATTGTGCAATATGAAAATCAGCACAATCTGCAACTGGAGCTCTGCACAACCGCTACAAGTCCTCCGGGTTCCTATAGCTGCCTACTCAGCCTGAATCCTTAAGTCCAACCATCCCAGATCTTGCAAAATATTTGCTTGCCATACTGTGATAACAAATAGCACTTATTCTGTTAAGTTCTCATACACAAACATTGTATTTTCTTAACTTGTCAACAAAAACACAAAAATTAAACATTTTAAGATGATATCAAAACTGCTGTCTGAGACCCCATCGTATAACAGTTGTTGAACTTGTTAACCAACTTAACGTGGAAGGTCTCTGTAACCCGTGTGGTGCTACTTTTATATTAGCCCATTGGACCTGCCTTACACTGCTGCTTAAGTCCTGATTTTGTAGAGTCAAACAGATTCTGAGTGAGATGACAGAGAATCTACTTGGAAGGGGCAGAATGGAAAATAAATGGAAATGGACTGTACAAGTGAAGAAAGATGCTATAGACATTTTTAAAAATGAAAGGCCAAGTTAAATTGCATTATCATATTTTTCAATTAGCTATGGATTTGTATTCCATTTTCAAGGGAAATGCACCACTTTCCTACAATTTTGTTAAGTTTCTTTTGTGCTGGTGTACCCATACATCCCACGAAGGGTCAGGCATCTTCATACTCCACAGTAATGTTGGACTATTTTATGAGCACTTCTTCAGAATCGAAGACTTTTTAGACAACCAGTGTAAGAAGGTGGCTTTTACCAAAATGTTCTCAGAGGAAGAACCTCCAGAAAACAAACCTGGGGGAAGTTGGGCTTGCCCACTTTGATAGTAGCCTTTTTGGCCCAGGCATTTGCACCACATCACATTCTATTGCCAATGCTTTTCACTTTCCTGTGTAATAGGCATCTGAAATACCCACAATATAAGAAAGTTATGATATGCAGTTAAAGGATATGGAGGGGTCATTTTTTTTATGTTTTCACTTGTAAAATCCATATCCTAACATTGATGTCGTTATAATTGAATTAGTTTTCCTGGGTATGAGCACTGATGATAGATAGCAGCATAATGTATTTCCTCAAATAATCTTTGCAATGATATATTTTTAAAAATATATTGATAAAAGAATATATAAGTGCAGATGAGAAAAACACAACCATATGAACATCTCCGAGTTCTCAGAGCCGTTGCCGTAAAACTGTGAAGCCTTCCTATTTAAGACATAATAACATAATAAACAATGAATATCCGATCACTCCCAGGAGGCATACCTTTTGCCGTTGCATAAGCATGTCCGTTCTTGATGATTTGTTCTATGAATGATATTATCTGAGGAATATTATCAGTCACTCGCATGTAGACTGTAGGTTGAAGAACCTTTAGCAGAGAAGATAAACACATGTATCACTCTTGTATATGCGGCATAGCTGTTGTGATTAACAGTCATATCTGTTTCAACATATGCTGTCCTCATAAAGGACAAGTAAAACACAAAAATCTCGGTCCAAGTTAATGCAACATATTTAAATTTTTTTAAATTTTTACTATCATCAAGTTAATTGTATTAATCATAAAGTGATTACAATAAATATAAATAAGATAAAAAGTAACTAAACAGCAATAAAAAACTATATAAAGGACAATGTAATCAATAAGCAATAAATAATAAACCAACAAGTAAAACTGTCTAAATATAAAAAGAGATCCATTAATTAAATCCTTAAAAGACTTTAAGGTAAGCTGGATCTAAAAATCTGGTTAGCACACATAAAAAAAGAAGTTTGATTAGCAAAACATAATTTAATTGCTTGTTTAGTGAACCTAATATCTGACTAGTTAAAATATTTCCGAAGATATAGTTTCAGCAGGTTTACAACAATTTAGGACAGACACAGGAAATATGTCCTATTTTCAAGTTTATAGCTACATAGGCAACAAGATCCGTTGTTGTTAAGATGAGGATTCCAAGTTTTTTTTTAACTGAGCCAGAGGAATGTAAAATTTTCTGAATCTCAAATAGTTCCTTTTCTTTCGGCCTCTAAATTAGAATCGAGGTAAGATGAATTATAATTTGAGTAGGAACTGTGGACCAAGTCACTGTATTTATAATTTGATAATCAATGTCTTCGTTACGGTAAGTCTGACTTGAAATGATTTTTATCAATTGCTTCCATTCAATGCTAGACAAGGATGAGAGTGATTCTAGCTCTTAAGGATTGTGATGCCCTTAATTTGGACAACATCAGTGAAGTAATTAGGCAAGACTTCTGGACTTGCTTTGCTTCAGGTCCTCAAACATTAGGGGCCACATGTATCATTATTTCAAATAGCAATTACTTAATTGCGATGCTCTGCATATCGCAATTAAGTAATCGCTATTTGAATGTATGAAACTCCATGGGCCACTTACATCAAACAATTTTGCATTTGCAAACGGTGCGAATCGGTAATTTCGGCCTTCGCGAATGCAAAATAGCCTTTCAAGATGTATGAAAGGCTTTGTAGTCGCAATTTTAGGTAATTGCAAAAATAGCGATTACCTAAAATTGCGACTACAAATAAGTAATTGCAATTTGCGATTCGCTTACCACATGTACCAAGCATTTTCTAAATGCAAACTGTGCATTTAGGAAAATGCTATCACCATCGACTTCAAGTTGATGGTAACAATGAGCAAATTTTGAAAAAAAAACAAAAATGCATTTTTCAAGTGCCAGGTAGCGCACACATGTCCCTAGGGCATGTGTGCGCTTTACATGTGCACATTTTTATTTTTTGGGGTGCCTCAGGGGGGCCTTAGGCCCCCGGGCACCCTTGGCTTTGCAATACCTAATTTGCAATTACCAATTAGGTAATCGCAAATTAGCTAATGCAAAACCATTCGCACATATGGGCCTTTAGGGCTTTAGCAACGAGTGGAGTAGTATTACCTAATAGTGATTACCCATTTAGTAAATTGCTTTTTGGCAATATTAAGGAATCGCGAAATCTTCGGCGATTCCTTACATACATAGGATTTTCCAATTACCAAGTAGCGATTCGGAAAAAATCGCTAATTTGGTAATCGCAAAATGCTTTTTTGATACATGGCCCCTGAGTTTCAAGGGTGTGGAATTTAATAAAATATCTACTTGTCCATGGGGCAGGTTGCTTCATAAATCTACTTGTCCTGTAACAAAATCCACTTGTCCCTTTGGTGCCATGTAGTGCGGCGACAAATTATGGCAGCAATCTCATTATATAAGAGCTCTGATATAGCCTCTCTGATTATGCCAGGGCTCATACCATAGTAGTGTTTGAATACTTGCAATCCCCTTATGTTGCCACGTTTCCGCAGAGCTACATACTGGGGCTGAAGGTAGTGGTAAGCAATAGTTCCAGGGTTAGAATGCCCTTTTGAGTCTGTGCAAATCTACTAACTGCATGTTTTAAGGATTTTCAACAACTCTTCTCTAATCTTTTCCCATACTGAGAAATGTTGGAAATTGACTCCTGACAATGGCAGACGTAATTTCTTCCAGAGTTAGGAAAAAAGTGGTTGGAGGGAAAGTGAACTTGCAAACACTCAGATTTTCGCATGAGCAAATCTACACATACATATTTGCTCATGCTAAAATGCAGTTCACAAATATTTTCTAGGAGTACTATTTCTTGTACTACTTCTGTAAATTCTTGTGAATTCACAAAAGCCATATAGCTGCACTTAATGCAAGGACATATACCATGTGTGCACTTTTGAGACTTTCTTTAATGATTGGGCCCCTAATTTGGTCTGTGTTGACCATGACCTTTTGCGTTTATTAAAATTCTGTCTCTCTTTCTCTGTATCAGCTGGCTTCACTGAGAGTGACAGCATTCTGATCTTTCACAAGGAGCATATCAGCACACAAAGTAGTTTTGTTCAGTGACAGTAACTACTGTGGCAGTGTGAGCTTTTTGAGACCAAAAATAATTTTTGCTTTTGCCAATGTTTGTTATAATGGTGAGGGCCCGGCAGCTCCCACATCAATAAGGTTTTACAAAAACCATGCCAAAACAAATCACACATTGACAAAACTAAAAACCAATTGACCACCAATTTCAGACCTACTGGCTTTGCCAATGCTTGTTTATTTTTGTTTCCCATAATCTTATTGAAACTGGTTACACTGATTTTCCATTATGAATATTTTTGGGAAATACTAGCATGCATCAACACGTTACTAAAGGATGCTGCAGAGAAATGGTACCTGAAATTTTACAGTAGTTTAGCAAAAAACATTTTTTCTTGCTTTCATTTTTGTATGAACATTTTATTTGTTAAGCAAAGAATCATCAATCTTGCTTTCAAGCTTCTGCAAATATGTGCATCAAATCAGAGAGCATACTGGGAGCATTATACATAGCCTCATATTGCTAAACTTTGAAAACTTGTGTACACATTTTTATACTGGAACCACTGTCAGTAGTGCAGTCAGAATTTACAACATTTATTTAGAGCGCTCACCCTAATAATAAAGGGTTTCAATTAATGAACCATAAATACAAGTTTCAACAGCATTAACTTATGGACAGAAATATTACCTTAACTGCAGACAGTGCCCTTCCCTGATCCATAATGTGGTACTGTAAACTGACAGCCAAAGGGGTTCATGCTGCAGGGGGTTGGGCCTACTTGTCCCAAGGACAAAATACACATGAAAACTTGTTGCCCTTGACCCCAAACAATATGTCCTGGGCGTCGGGCTATAGGAATTCCACATCCCTGAGTTTCATTTAGCATTTCCTAATGGGTCGAAAATCGACCTACCTCATCAATATTCTTGAGGCAGGTCGCAACTTGCGACCCATTTGGAATCGCTGCGATTCCTTTTAAATAAAGCAATATATATTTTTTTTTAAATATAGACCGTTCTCCTTAAAGGAAAACTGGTTGCATTTAAAAAAGAAAAATGAAAATTCTTACAAACATTCACAAAGAGAAAGGGGTCCCTTGGGACTACTTGAAGTAGGTGGTAAAATGCAAATGTTTTGCAACCGCATTTCGGTTGCAAAACATTCCTACATACCGCTGTGATTCGGTATTAGGAAGGATGCTGTAAACACACCCCTTCCTAATGCCGAATCGGCATGTATTCCCAATTCCAAATTGCGATTCGGTAACCTGTTACTGAATCGCAAATTTTAATTCATACATACCAAAATGCATTTTACCGGTTGCAAAACGGCCTGATTCTGTGAATCGGGCCGTTTGCAACTGGTAAAATGCATGATACATGTGCCCCTAGACCTTTTGTAGTGAGATTGTTAATGTTGACACAGTCACACATGTAGTTTATTGAGGTATTGTCTAAACCTAGCAAGGGTTTTATACTTAATTTCATTCTTATTTTGCTTTGAAAAGTAGAAGTTTGAAGACTTAAAAGTTGCTTTATATTATGTATATAGGTTTTTTTCTAGCTCTGTTAATGTTTTACTGATGACTACCGCAGACGCAGAAAGCAGAAAAGGAGTGAGCTTTGATGTTATTGCTCTTCCTCCATCGAACTTTGAAAATCTTCTCATGGCTTTTACAATTGTGTTTGACTTTTGCTTCTTAATTTTCATGTGAACTAACGAAGAGAGGTTTGAGTCAACAGTTACGCCCAATTATGCATAGCTGTCTTGTTGCTCTATGATCGCATTACCAAGCTCCCAACCAATGGGTTTCACTTTTTTTTTCTAAATATTGCAATTTTTGTTTTGAAAAAGTCAACATGGAAATCGATTTCAAATTTGTAAGTGCTCAGTTTGGATAGCTGGTGCTTCAGACCTTATGGGGTTAAAGAGAGTAAAACAATATAGTCAGCATACGCCAAGTGAGTAATACCTTGGTTACTAGCTTTTGGCAGTAAATGCTTGACTCCATCTAGATACCTTGGGAAGTCAACCATGTACAATGAAAACAATAAAAGGGCTAAAATACAACCTTGGTTAAGACCATTTACTGATTACATTTTTGATGAAAAATAATGTTTGTAGGAGTTAATTTGACTCCTACCCAAGCTTTTTTTTATGTAATTCGATTAAAAAATGAAGCAGGGACAAATCAATGCCCCATTTTAACAATTTATTCCAAAGTCTTCTACAGCTGATTTTATCAAAGCGGAACTGTAATCAATAAAAACAAGCAAAGAGAGTGATGTTTTTAACTTTTGCTTTCTTTGCCAAAATGGTTAGTGCTGCAATGTTGTCAATTGTCGAACAGCCAGGAGGGAATCCTGTGAGGGTGAATGGAATTAGGTGATTATTGAATAATTTTCTTTCACAGTTCAACAAGGCTATTAAGTGATAATTCCAAGGGTCAAACTTCTGTCCTTTTTTAAAAACGGGTGAATAATAGAGCCTTTCCAGGACTTCGGAATAGACCCTGCTGCAATCACGTGTGAAAATAATTTAATTAACATTGAGTTCCCAGGATAGGGTCAGTTTTTAGCACATCTATTAGTAGCCCATTCGGAATAAGACTGAGGACCTGCATGGAGGCATGATCAGCCTGGGAGGTATATCTGCTACCTCAAATACTCTATCAACCCCCCTGGAGGGAATCACCCTACTTAAGGCAGCAGAAAACCCATGCAAAGCCACATTCACCCTCTTCATCCCAAATCCTTTACAGGCTCATCAGATGACATTGGATCAGTCAGTCTTGTCACACCCGGCCCAGCCATCTTCAGCGGAGGAGATCTTGCAGCTAATATTAGGCGAAATCAGGGAGATGAAAGTTTCGCAAGAGAAGACTGATAAGGAGATAAACAACCAACTTTGTCAGATTAACTAAAACATTCAGCTGCTCAGCTCGCGAGTTGAACAAGTGGAGAAAAGAGTCTCTGATCTAGAAGACTCAAGAATAAACAAGACTCTACAACCTTGAAGCTCCAGTCAGAATTAGCTGAGCTACAGTTAAAACTTGAAGATGTCGAAAACAGATCTTGCCGTTCTAATCTACCCTTTGTCGGGATCCCCGAGAGAATGGCCAGACTGCCACCAAATTGATCTCAGATCTAATCAATAAGTATGTGACTCCGGAACTAGCAGCAAAGGATATGGATCTCACAATCACATGGGCACACCGCTTCCCTGCTTTTCTGCTCCATAATTCAAAATATCTGCAAAAATAAGAGTGAATTTTGGTGACTTTCGTTTAAAAGAGCCGATTTTTAAAAGTGATATAAGGAATAAAGCATAGCAAATCTCAGAAGATTATTCCTTTAGAATTTTTTCAGACTTGTTTCATCAGCGATACCAAAGGGGATGATGGACGGAGCGCTAGAGCAAATCAAACACTCACCCCCAGTCAACTGATCTGGGTTTAATCCATCATCATTCTTTAGCTCACTCCACCACCCCAGTTCAGACATGGCCATATGCAAATCAGTCTGACCCTGTGCCTCATGGGAACAGTCCAGCCCGAACTGCCAAGCCATGTCTTCCCTGGACCGGAAACAAGCATCCTAGGACCGGTTTCGGGTTCAAAACCCTCATCAGCCAGGCTATCTTGAATCCAGTGGCAAAGTGAGCAAGGGACCCACGTCTGGGCATACCCTGCCAACCTAGGGCGAACAAAGCGATACCAAAGGGGATGATGGACGGAGCGCTAGAGCAAATCAAACACTCACCCCCAGTCAACTGATCTGGGTTTAATCCATCATCATTCTTTAGCTCACTCCACCACCCCAGTTCAGACATGGCCATATGCAAATCAGTCTGACCCTGTGCCTCATGGGAACAGTCCAGCCCGAACTGCCAAGCCATGTCTTCCCTGGACCGGAAACAAGCATCCTAGGACCGGTTTCGGGTTCAAAACCCTCATCAGCCAGGCTATCTTGAATCCAGTGGCCAAGTGAGCAAGGGACCCACGTCTGGGCATACCCTGCCAACCTAGGGCGAACAAAGCGATACCAAAGGGGATGATGGACGGAGCGCTAGAGCAAATCAAACACTCACCCCCAGTCAACTGATCTGGGTTTAATCCATCATCATTCTTTAGCTCACTCCACCACCCCAGTTCAGACATGGCCATATGCAAATCAGTCTGACCCTGTGCCTCATGGGAACAGTCCAGCCCGAACTGCCAAGCCATGTCTTCCCTGGACCGGAAACAAGCATCCTAGGACCGGTTTCGGATTCAAAACCCTCATCAGCCACGATGGATTTAGGCCCAGATCTCTGTACTGGGGTGAATGTATGACATTGTTCTGCATTCTGTCCATCAATTGTTGTTTTTGCATTTGTCACCCCGAGTGGGACGGGTATGCTCAGACGTGAGTCCCGTGCTCTCCATGCCACTGGAATCAAGCTATCATGGCTGATGAGGGCTGAAAGCCCGAAACCGGTCCTAGGATGCTTGTTTCCAGTCCAGGGAGGACCTGGCTTGGCAGTTCGGGCTGGACTGTTCCCATGGGGCACAGGGTCAAGACTGATTTGCATATGGCTGGGTTCAAACTGGAATGGCATGGTGAGCAAAAAACGATGGATTTAGGCCCAGATCTCTGTACTGGGGTGAATGTATGACATTGTTCTGCATTCTGTCCATCAATTGTTGTTTTTGCATTTGTCACCCCGAGTGGGACGGGTATGCTCAGACGTGAGTCCCGTGCTCTCCATGCCACTGGAATCAAGCTATCATGGCTGATGAGGGCTGAAAGCCCGAAACCGGTCCTAGGATGCTTGTTTCCAGTCCAGGGAGGACCTGGCTTGGCAGTTCGGGCTGGACTGTTCCCATGGGGCACAGGGTCAAGACTGATTTGCATATGGCTGGGTTCAAACTGGAATGGCATGGTGAGCAAAAAACGATGGATTTAGGCCCAGATCTCTGTACTGGGGTGAATGTATGACATTGTTCTGCATTCTGTCCATCAATTGTTGTTTTTGCATTTGTCACCCCGAGTGGGACGGGTATGCTCAGACGTGAGTCCCGTGCTCTCCATGCCACTGGAATCAAGCTATCATGGCTGATGAGGGCTGAAAGCCCGAAACCGGTCCTAGGATGCTTGTTTCCAGTCCAGGGAGGACCTGGCTTGGCAGTTCGGGCTGGACTGTTCCCATGGGGCACAGGGTCAAGACTGATTTGCATATGGCTGGGTTCAAACTGGAATGGCATGGTGAGCAAAAACGATGGATTTAGGCCCAGATCTCTGTACTGGGGTGAATGTATGACATTGTTCTGCATTCTGTCCATCAATTGTTGTTTTTGCATTTGTCACCCCGAGTGGGACGGGTATGCTCAGACGTGAGTCCCGTGCTCTCCATGCCACTGGAATCAAGCTATCATGGCTGATGAGGGCTGAAAGCCCGAAACCGGTCCTAGAATGCTTGTTTCCAGTCCAGGGAGGACCTGGCTTGGCAGTTCGGGCTGGACTGTTCCCATGGGGCACAGGGTCAAGACTGATTTGCATATGGCTGGGTTCAAACTGGAATGGCATGGTGAGCAAAAAAACGATGGATTTAGGCCCAGATCTCTGTACTGGGGTGAATGTATGACATTGTTCTGCATTCTGTCCATCAATTGTTGTTTTTGCATTTGTTTCATCAGCAGCATGGTGGCGCAAAGAGTTTAGGGCACTGATTGACAGCTTCAAGAGACAAGGGGCACCAGCAGGGATTGTTCAGCAATCCAAACTGAAAGTTCTCTATAAGGGACAATCACAGATTTTCGTCTCCATTGAACAGGCCAAACATTTTTTACAAACTATCCAGATGTCTGATGTGGGCGAGGAGAGAGCAAGTAGTTTGGGTAGGAGTGACTAAAACAGGATGGCAAGGCATGCTATTTCTATTTATGTTTTGTCTATCAATTGAATGCCTCTTGGTATGCTTTATATGCTTTAAATGGATTGTAGCAGTCTGGATCGCCCCGATCACCTGTAGATGCAGGTTGGAGTGCATTCCTAGGGCACTCACTAATGGGAAGGGAGGTAAGGGGAGGCGGAGTGTGCACTCAAGGGTGGGTAGGGGAGATGTGTCCATGGTAGTCCGTAAAGGGTCGGGCTCAAGGGGCAGAAGGGGGTGGGTGGGTGAGGGTCACAGGACGAAAGAAAAGCTTAAGTAGAAAAATTCTGAAGTACGATGCTCCTCAAATAACCTGGATCAATGAGATCAGCACACCCTCTGGGTATCAGGAGAAGCTCGATTTTCCTTAGTCAGTTAAACGGGTATGAATGTTAAACGTTTAAGGATCACATCTTGCAATGTCAATGGGATCAAGTATAAGACCAAATTTAGGTCCATGCTTGCATGGTTGAAAGTGTCTAATGCACAGGTTATTCTCCTCCAAGAGATCTATCTCAAATTGGCAGCAAAGCAGCCTAGTACTCTCTTATCTCACATGCATAATTCGCATCTGCTAGTGTAGCTGTTAGGGGTGGCAGTATTGATCTTGCACAATTTCTTTATGCCAAATGTGCAACAGGTGATAGGGGATCACAGACTAGATGGATTTTGGTGAACTTTATGATTCATCAACAGCTTGTTCATTTCATAAGCTACTATGGTCCTATTGAGGATGATGTTTCCTCCCTCAACGAAGTATATAAGTTTATGATGCAATTAAGAAGGGTAGTGGTCTTATGGAGGGATTTCAATATAATTCAGAATGTTAGATTGTTCACGAATAGATAAGCAGCAAAATAAGTCAAGGTCATCCCACATTTTAGCAAAACTGAATTGCGAGTTCCCACTAATCGATCCTTGGTGGGCTGACCACCTGCTATACTTGTTTTTCTTAACTTTAATATTCCGCCCCCAGGATTTACCTTTTTTTGGTGTCTCACAGTTGCCATAGAAGTAAAACAGCCATACTAGCTAACCCCTTTTCCAACCACTCAACCCCTTTCATAGATTTATTGTTGAAAGATTACAGGTCCGAGCAGCCTAGATGGTCCTTCTATAAGTCACTATTAACTGTAGAAAATTGGGTCACAAGGATGCATTTCGCCATAGATTAATTAATGGCAAGAGTTATCGGCACAGCTCCATCGTTTGCCATTTGGGGGGCCATTAAAAGCCTTTATTCGGGAGGAAGCAATCTCGTTTAGGGCACAAATGAATAATCAAAGGAAGGAACAGGCCATGACCTTTAAGTCTGAACTCGATCTAGCCACGCTTTCATACTCTATACTTCATACATCCATTACTAGAGCAAATGTATTACAAGTGCGTCAAAACATAAACGATCATTACATGTCTATAGAAATAGTAAATCAAAACACTTGCTTCTAGAAAAGCTATGAGGAAAACGAGCATGTAGGACGTTTCTTGGCATGGTCAGCTAAGAAGAAAAGGAATAAGGAGACTATTAAAGCGATTTTTGATGCACCCGAGAGTCAAATGGTCACCCAGCACAATTCAATCGGCAAGGTCTTCCATCAACATTATACTGGACTCACAAATGGGAAATCATAGGTATTGCACATATCAGGGATCTGTGGGACAAATCTGATGTTAAGCCTTTTGCAGCGCTGCAACAACAATATAACATGGCCGAATCAGAGCGCTTCCGATACACACAGGTCCGACACGCGCTACGTACACACTTACAGCCCGGGACCACACTGCCGGAATCATCCCCACTGGAAGATAGAGTGCTGGATGGTCATCTCCCTTTCAGCACCATTTCTCTGATTTACAAAAAGTTGGTTAACAACATCTCGGACCCTCTCACGGCCCTCCGAGAGAAGTGGGCTAGGGATGGTATAGAAATGGACGACGAGGAATGGCAGGAGGCAGTCTCCTCTCCCAGAGTCGTAGCAATACCAGCTCGTCTCCGCCTTGTCCAGCTAAAACTTCTCCACCGTATTTATATAACGGGGCCCCAACTGGTACAAATGGGAAGAGTGGAGGAGGGCGCCTGCAGGCGGGGGTGTGGCCAGCTGGGAACCTTTTTCCACATAGTTTGGGAATGTGCCCAGATCCAACCTTACTGGTGTGAAATTCATGACATCATCAACACTGTCCTATCTGTGCAGCTCCGTGTGGAGGCCCGTAGGTGTCTTCTCAACATCTGGGAACCAACCAATTTAAATGTTTGTTTGACGCAGTGGGCAACGCTGGGGCTAATGTTGGCCAAGAGGAATATTGCTCGGCGGTGGGGGGCGCGGGCCCCGCCCACGGTACAGGAATGGGAAAAAGATATGGACTGGGCAATGTTTAGAGAGAAGACTGTATATGTATCACGTGGATGTCCCAAAAAATGGTCTCGTGTGTGGGGCCAGTGGAACTCCTATCGTGGAGAAATATGTCAGCCTCCTCTGTCCCCTTCAATGGATGTCCCCCAGTCTCCCTAGATCTTCCATCATATATGATTGTATTCTGTCATATTGTCTATGGTACTAATGATGTCTGGCGTACTGCTCCCTATGTACTGTCATGCTATTGCTGATGTGTGTTTTTTCTTAATAAAAAATGTTTTACAAAAAAAACATTATACTGGACTCTATACACTAGATTACAAACCCGCTTCCGAACATATTGAGCCATTTTTGCATCCGATACGGCAACCCATTCTAACAGGTGACCTGCAAGCAACTGCTGTCGTCCCCATCTCATTATGAGATCGCTGAGATGCAGGATGCAATAAAGACATCTCCAAATGCGAAAGCTTGCAGGAGCGATGGTCTTCCGACTGAAGTATATCAGCTCTTTGAAACTCAAGTGGCTAAATTCTTAGTGATTCTTTTTAATGAACTTCTAGAAGGTTTTGAACTCCCAAGCTCATTCACTGAAGCAGTGATAATTATCTTCCTCAAAAAGGGCAAACCTCCAGAGAATCCGGGCTCATATCGTCCAATCAGTCTGTTGAACAGTGACTATAAAATTTTAGCAAAAATTATTACAAGAAGACTAGTCCCGTTAGCACAGATCTTGGTCCACTCAGATAAAAGCGGCTTTTTACCTACTAGGATGATCTCATCAAATAACAACTTTTTGTTACAGGTTATCAATTTTTATTACTCAACAGAAACTATGAAAGTGGCTATTATCAAGCTCAACACTGAAAAAGCTTTAAACCTAGTAAACTGGGAGGTCATGTTCACTATACTACTATGCTTTGGGTTCCCTCAGAAATTGGTCCACCTACTGAAAAATCTATATAAGAAGGCTGAGCAAAAATTGTAATTAATTTGCAAATGGTAGGGCGAGTTACAATCAAGAGAGGCACAAGGCAAGGGTGCACTATGTCACCTGTTCTTTTCGCCCTATTCATTGAACCTTTGGATGCAGCACTAAGGCAGGATCTATGAATTAGGGCCCCAATTCAAGGTGCACCACAGATAAAACTATTTGTGGACGAAATGATACTATACTTTGGCGCCGAGGAACAACATATCTTTAATACGCTCGCTAAAATTCAAGAATTTACAGACATAGGTGGCTACAAGGTCAATAACGCTAAGTCTGAAACTCTGTTATTCAATATCACTCCCTCAGTCCTACCTGTCGAAATGAGGTTACACTGCTCTCATACTTGCCGTACCCTCAATAAGGTTTGCGGGCTATTACTTCAATGGCACTCACTGCCTCTCATTATTATGGTACGCGTAGCAGTAGTCAAGATGACTATCCTTCTGTTATTTGTTTTTACTTTTTCAAACATTATGATTAAAATCCATCAATCTTTTGTTTTTAATGAAACAGACCAAATGTTACATTACTTTCAATGGGAGGGGAAAAAGCCCCTACCAGCCTGAAGACATTACAGCTAAGTATTGTATTGGAGATTTATAGAGCGCACGGCTACCCAACAAAGGTCTCCCGGCATTAGACAGGATGGCAAGCAGAGCCACAGAGGCTGCTAAACAACCCCGAAGACAGAGAATGAGGCATGGCAGCTAAAGAGCAAGGTATTCAGGTTCTTATGGAAGGTAAGTAAAGAATGACCGTTCCTGAGCGCAGCTGGGAGAGAGTTCCAGAGTTTCGGGTCCAGGTAAGAAAATGAGCGGCCTTTCATGTGGGCAAGATGAAACCAGGGCAATGTAAACAGTGAGAGGCTGGATGATCTCAACTGTCGGGTGGGCACATAGGGTTTCACCAGGCCTTGGATGTACGAAGGGGCCAAGCCAGGAACATATAGCATAAGGCCTTGAATTTGATACGCTTATTCACCCTAAGCCAGTGTAGTTGTAAAGCAGCTGTGAGACTGAAGCGTATCTAGGCAGCTGAAGAAGAAGGCGAGCGGCCGCATTCTGGATGATCTGCAAGTGACGGATCGAGGATTTGTCTGCGCTCAGGTATAAAACATTGCCGTAGTCCAGTCTGGATGTCACCAAAGCCTGCATCACTGTTCTCTGGGTGGTCGTGGGATTAGCCAAAGGATCTTTTTAAGCCATTTAAGAACAGAGAAGCAGGTGGCCGTGACCCTCGACACCTGAGGCTTGAGGGAGAGGTTGTTATCGATGATATAACCAAGATTCTTAACCTTAGTTACCGGAGCGGGCAATGTTCCCAGGGCATCCGGCCAGTGATTAACTCCCCAGAGTTAGTGGACTCGCTGATTAAAATTTATTCTACAGTACCACTACATCCCACTTTATCCACCTTGCACCCACACTTCCCACACTCATGTACACCACTAGGCCCTATACCTGCACTGCACTTTACGGCAATGGGAATAAAAGATCTCCGAAAAAGAGCCCCTCATAGGGAGCCCCTCAGGTACTGCAGCGCCGACCTGACGAGGAGCATGCCCTATGATGAAGCATGACACCCAGCCAGGTGTGTGAGGGCCCCAATTCCTAAAGGGGGAGCCCCCCGCCTCCCCCTTGGACCTTATACTGAACACTGACCAGTCCTCTCCTTTTCCTTCTCTGTCTAAACATTTCCAGGAACTGCATACCTTTTGTTGCAAGACATATCCCTAGGGGCACGTATGCTGGCCCCCAGTCCCTCTTTTTTGTTTGTTATTTCTTCAATGTTGCCATATAATCTGACTTTTCCTCAGGCGCGTAGTGTTTCCTCCATTGTCTTTCTAAGGTTTTGCAGCGTTTTTTATCTTGTATGAGGGAGGCAGTAAACCAAGGGGCGGGAGGATGCATTCTACATTGCGGTTTAGATGAAAGTGGCAGGATCGAATCGGTAGCCTCCATAAGACATAGGTGCACAGAGATTTGGTCTGGGTCAGGTTGGGATGTGAGAGAAGGGGTTTTCTTAAAAAAGCAATTTATTAAGTACAGTCATGTCAAGTTTTGACCAGTTCCTGGTTTTGGGTTGCAGGGCAGGCCGGGTACGGGAAGTGGAAAGGAGCTTAATAGTAAAAGGTACTGCAAAGTGATCCGTCCAGCAGAGTTGAATGGGTGGTGCGACGCATAAGGTAGAGAGATTAGAAAATATGGGGTCCAAAAGGTGCCTCGCAATGTGAGTAGGTAAGGAGCTGAGAAGCAGGAGATTAATAGTGTTCAAGTCATTTATAAGTGCCGATGCTGGCTTATTGTTGGAGTCCTCAAGATGGATGTTGAGGTCAACAAGCACAGTAAAATTGTCTACCCGAAGAATATGGGGGGGGCCAGAGAATCGGAGAAAGCGGAGGACCAATTGCTGGGACGCTCAGGGGGACGTAAATAAGTGCACCCGAGAAGGAAAATTTAGGAGAAAGGAGAGAAAAAAGCAGGGCTTCACAGTTAGGGATCTGAAGGTCCTCGATTTTTTGAAGATAATGGCGATACCTCCACCTGTTCTGTGAGGTCTTTTTTATCCCCATCAGAGCAAAATTGTCAGGAAGTGCTGAAATAACATCCGGTAAGGACCCGTTGTGAAGCCAAGTTTCTGTTAAGAATACCATGTCTGGGTCAGCATCAACGAGAAAATTGAATAGATGTAGCTGGTGTTTAGAAAGAGAGCAACAGTTTAAACTAAAGCACCGAAATTCTTTGGGCAGAAAAGGGTCAGCCCGGGCGTTGGAAAGTGGCTGAGGTGCATTAATACTGATCTGAAGGTCATAAGCAATCTTAAGCTGGGGGTTAGAGGTGCATTCAAACTGGCAGTCAGGGCAGTGAGAAAGAGGGATGTCTGGGCTAAGAACCTGGCAGTGTGCGTTAGGTGTAGGCCTTAGCTTGTATAGAGCCGTGAAAGTATAGGATCTGGGAGCCGGTTGCAGAGGACCAGGGTTTCTGGCCATTGGCTCCGGTCGCGCACAGACGGGCTTGCCTTTGGCGTGCCAGAGGCTTGTCCGCTGCGTGTCCACTTGAGCATATGATTAAATAGGTGCTGGCGGGGAAAAACTAGACCACAAATCACCCGGAAGTGAGCCAAGGGCCGGAAATGGCCTGAGTGGCGTCGCAAGGTCTCCTCCGCACAAACGGCACTACAGCTGCGGCGGAACAGGGCAGGAAACGCGTGGGAGTTAAAGTAGGAGCCAGTGAGTAAAACCAGAACTAAAAATAGGAAGGTAAAATGTTAAAAGTTTTTTTTAAAGAAATTAGACTAGCAGTGTTACAAAGCAAATCACCTAGTATGGAGCTTGTTAAAAGCAGCAGAAGCACCTTACCACAGCACCTCAAGTATGGAAGATGGAGGGCTGGCACTTCCACACATTAAAATGTATTATCAGACCACCTTTCTTACTTGGCTCGTTCGTGCCGCAATAATTAAAAATCATTCAAACTGCTTCTACCTCCAGGTGATGTTAAGCAAGGCTGATGTCAAGCTTCCCTTCTTTTTAATGATACCAAAGCTACCAACGTGTACTAGATATAAGCTACTGCACATTCTGGCCTTCAGATTTGAGAAGTAAAAATTCGAGTTCCAGATTTCCCAGTTTCATCCAACGGTGCGCATAACAGACTGCGCTTGGTTAGGAGTACAACTAGAGATCGCAGCCATCAAGGGTTGGGAAAGTGTGGGATTTCACAGACTCTGCGATTTTCTGTTGATTGGCACAGGGAAGTCCTGGAAACAGCTGACTTCTACTAACCTCGCGATCCCCTCCACATTGGCATTCTCTTATTTACAAATTAGTCACTTCTTACAAGAAATTGGACAGGCACCTAACGCGCTTGCCGAGAATATTAGTAAAGCACATTTTGTGACCTGTCTTAAAGGAATTGGCAACTGGTACAGTCAATTGTACCAGAAACTGCAGAAGGAAGTCGTTCCTCCATTTTGGCTTAAAGCGGCGTCCGCCACAGAATGCAAGATCGACCAATGCTCGTGGGCATGGTACAATCAAATTGCCCATAAAGCCATTCGCGGATAAAATTGTAGAAGGATGGTTTTCTATTCAAAATGGATGCTTTATTACACCCCATATCGCATACAAAAAATGTTTTAGTTGTGGCCAAGATAAGGGTGACTAGTTACACATTTGCTTCACACGTCCATTTTTAGGTCTCGCCTGAGCCAGCGCATGCGCTGCTCTGCGAGACATTTAGTAGGTGGCTTTTTAAAGTGCTACCCACAGGCTTTTGCTGGCCTCCAGCTTGCGTTCACGATCGCGCGCACAGCTGCCATCTTTCGCACTCACTCGCGTGCTTGTTTTGTTTAACTCTCGCGGCCGCGTCACTTTTTTTTTCCTTTGCGTGCTTGTTTTGTTTGACTTTCGCATAATCGCAGCACCCGCGCTTTACTTTTAAAATTAAAAGTAAAGCGCGGGTGCCGCGATTGTAGCAAAAGTAGAGAAATATATGTTTTTTTCTATTTCTTTACTTTTGCAGCAATCGCGGCACCGGCGCTTACCTTAACCATGAGTAAAGCGCCGGTGCCGTATTGTTGCAAAAGTAAAGAAATAGAAAAAAACATCTATTTCTTTACTTTTGCTATAATCGCGGCACCCGCGCTTTACTTTTAATTTTAAAGCAAGTGCGGGTGCTCGATGTAGCAAAAGTAAAGAAATAGATGTTTTTTCTATTTCTTTACTTTTGCAGCAATCGCGGCACCGGCGCTTACCTTTAACCATGAGTAAAGCGCTAGTGGAGCATTGCTGCAAAAGTAAAGAAATAGAAAAATACATCTATTTCTTTACTTTTGCTATAATCGCGGCACCACGCGCTTTACTTTTAAAATTAAAAGTAAAGCGCGGGTGCCGCGATTATAGCAAAAGTAAAGAAATAGATGTTTTTTTCTATTTCTTTACTTTTGCAGCAATCGCGGCACCGGCGCTTTACCCGTTCTTCATGTTGCTTCTCTCACCCATTCCCTCCTCCTGTCAACCATTTATTCTCCTCGCCACTCCTGTATTGCCTCCCCATCTGTGCTGTGTTGCTTCCTCCACCTATTCCCTCCGTGCTGCTCCCCCACTTGTTCTGTTCAGTGGACGGGCATCTCTGCTGGTAAGTGGAAGCTTCACTGAGGCCATGCCTAGCTGCACTGCGGCTTCGCCCTACAGCGACCTTAGCTCAGGGGCTCCGGCCTCAGGTCCAGGCCGCAGGCTGCCGAGCGCCTCCAGCGTGCACAGCGCTTTCCTGCCACATAAGGCCTGCTGCATGGTTCAAGTCGCCGCCTCCCGCTCTATGGATCAGGTTCCCACCTTGGCTTCGCACCCTTTGCCTTGCTGCCTTCCATGTCCCCTCCACACCCACCACAGCTCGGTCATGAATGCTCTTGCTTAATCCTGCGTAGAGGGCATGCAAGAAAAGCGCCTTTAGGACGGAACTATTCAGGTCCTGCCGCTGGTACACAAAATGTGTCCAGTTGCTATGTCTACTGTTTCTGATGTTTGCATACTCGCAGCTTGTGTGCTGCATGGCTAAACACTTATAAGGTCCCAAAGGCGAGACCTATTGGCTATACCAATGCTTGTTATTTTTCTTGTGGGAAAGGATTTCCCAAGTTATCAGCCATAAGTTACAGGTCAATCTACGCCCAGACCCCTATGGGGCCCTATTTGGTATGATCTCTCCACATAGGAAAATCACTTTACAGTAGCAACAGTTCCTTTAAATTGACTCTATTGATTGCCAGATCTCTAATTCTACAAAAATGTAGATCTACCGAGATGCCCACTTTTAACCAATGGTTAAATAAGATGAAGAGTGTCAAACAACTTAAAGATTTGTATGCAAAAAGAACTGGAGCTAACAAAAAAATTAAGGGAATGTGGTACATTATGCCAGAAAAAGTTGTAATATAATGTAATGAATTATTCCTTTTGACGCTATACAATATTTGTAATTTGGTCACTCTCGGACAGGCTTTCGATCCAGCCTTGTGTTCTTTGTCTTGTATGCTAATTGGAATTTATATGATTAATTAACTAGGTGATGTTATCTTTTTGTTTATCTTCATCTCATAATTGAAATCATGATGGATATTTGCAATGAACTTTTTTACTTGATTAATAAAAAAATAAAAAAAATAAAAAGAGAAGTTTTGGAGGAATGTGATGAAATCCATTTACCTAGTTTCTGCTACTCAAAGTTACTCAATATATATTTTGTAGGCTTCCAGTTTCAAACACTGGTGTAACCAAACCGAACATTTTTAGTATTGTGTAATATCTCCATATAGTGCGATCCTCTATTTCTCTGCAGGATTTCAATAGTTGTACTGTTTATACATGTATAGATATGTAATTGAAGGGGTGACCATTCAAGCTGTTTATAGCTCAGAGTTATTTTACTCTATTATAATGATCCTACTCAAAAAGCACCAGATACACAAAGTTCTTTAACAGCTGGGAGGTTACATTAAAACTTACTTTTGTAAGATACATAAGACAATCTGATCAGAGGAGAACTAGATTTCAGAAGTAAGGAGACCACAAATTTATTATCAATCAGATCAGTGCATTTGTTGCCAACAAAAGCATACATAACGAGTGTGTATTTTTAGTAAAGCGCACGTTCACACACAAGGTGTGCTCATGATTGCAGGAAGCACTGCATTATGAGCAAAACGAAACTGATTTCAAATACCGCGCCACCCGCCTATAACTGAGTTTCAGACACACCCCTGACCAGTATGCCGTGCCACGCACGATTGAATTCAAGTGTTACATTGTCGCTCTTTAAGCTCAGCCAGCCCCTCCAAGCCTGCCCAAGCAGCGCGCTCCGCGCACTTCCTGCCACTCTACGCTTTCACCAAATCGTGTTTTACCACTTATCAGCCAGCGCTCTCGACCACTTGACAGCTGAGCTGAGGTGCTATATTTGCGTGACAATGCATTTCAGTGCGGTGATGCGGACCACCACACTGAAATGCGTTAGTCTAACGCCTTATGCGTGGTACGTGGCAGGGCTGGGGTATCTTGACACTGAATAACAGATGTTTATTGTTACCCAACTCAATAGTATTCATTTTATCGACCTCAGAAGGATAAAAGGTTGAGTGGACCAACCAGGATTTGAACCTGTGACCATGAGGTCGAGCACTGGGCCCTACAGTGGAAGCATTAGTCCACTAGGCCACCACACCAAGCATAAAGGGTCACGGGTTGCCTTATTGTTTTGTTTTTGTTTCTTTTAGGAAAAAAAATTGTGAACAACATACACGCACAGGAATCTTGGAAAAAATGAAAATGTAATTGGTGAGATTTAACTTTTTTTGGGGGATTTAATTTTTCTTACAAATAATTCTGCTGAGTACTTTGTACATTGTTTGCAAATTTGTGATAGGCCAGTGAGCACTGCCACTGCATGCTTTCAATGGAAGCAATATTGTAAAACAGCAAAAGTGCATTAATATGCATAGATTTAAGAGCAAGAGATGTACTGACTTTGCCACCCACAACAGCAGTTCTTTTATGGTTTTTATAGCTCTTTAAATTTCGAAAAAGGGCATGTTGTCAGAAATGGTATACATTCTGTTTGTAATTGCTCCGTGGTGAAATGAATGAAAGACCATAATAGTGTACTATCAGGATAGGATTTTAATTGCCCTTTACTATTCTTTATCACAATATTGGTCAGAGATTTATGATCATATCCCCCCTTCTTGCTGAATCAACATGTTTCAACTTTATTCATTTAATGTGCTGTTCCTTGGGACTGGGACCTAGGCTTAAAAATGGTATTGTTGTAGTTTCATGTGAGAAGATGACAGGATCTCCAATTCAACATTATTTTTAGTAGTATTGTGGTGAAGATTAAAATGGGGCAGGCATACTGATCATTTTCACGTAGAACATCTTTGTCTCTGTGATCTTGCCCCTTGTATAAGAGGACTGTATTTCTATTAGGATTTGAAATGCATAAAAAGTCAGTCCCTGATTGTGCCAACAGGCTTTACCAACTGCTCTGTAAGTGGCCTCAAAAATGTTCAACATTTCACTAATTTCGTGTTTGGGGAGATTGGATACTTACTGTGTCCTAATTAATGTAATACATTATGTTTTTTTTATTTAAAGCCTTGTTTCTACCAAACTGATTGAAAAGTTCATATTACAGTTTAGATATTTAGGTTTTCTGTACTTTATTGTTTGGCTAATCCATTTCAATGAACGCAGTTTTTCCATAGCTGCCTCTCATTAACTGGTGAATATGTCTTGTCAGTAAAACGTGAGTGTCACAGCCCTCTCTTATTAGGTTAATGTAGAATCAGTTTTGAATTATGGGTTTTCTGACTGTGACAGAGGTGAGAGAAAATGGGTTATTTTACTTACGGGAAAACTCACTGTGCATTTAGATGAGGTGGAAAGGCAGGCAGGCCCCAAAAAGCTGTTTATGGTATCTGAGTAGGATGAAAGCGAGTGGATCACAAGAGCAATAAAAGACAATGGGACTCTTCCATTGGGAAAACACGAGATACATAAACAATGTGGAAAAGAATGAAATTGAACAAAGCGATAAATAGTTTTTTTGGCAAAGGGGGTTGGAGCATCTATTGCAACTGGTAAAACTTATGGCAACCTATGGGGAGGTGATAATTATATGTTTTAATACCCAGAAAGCACTGAAGTGCAACCAACCAGCATTACAGAGAAGATTGGCATGAGGAGAGCACCCATAAGACAGATCGAAGCAGTAAAATGTGGGTTTCCTGAATAGGGTCTATTGCAACGTCAAAACTAACTATAGAGTATGTTGTAAGAGAGGCATAAGGATGGAGTTATCCTGGGGAATAAGGGGATGTGATTTAAGATTTGATCACACAGAGGACAGACTGGGCTGCATAAGCTTATGTTGGACCAAGATTGCACCCTTTAATATACTGAAGTGGGAATATATGCAGTTTACAATGAATTAACAAGTGTGTGACTCTATATAGATGTGTTTATTGTAACCTTAAGTTTCACAAATATAAAAGAGCAAGAGACTAAGTTGATGGGAGAGAGGCACTGTTGAGACATTGTAGGTGAGTGAAACACACATAGAGCTGCATGAAATCTGTCTGCGAGTACCTAAAATTGCTCAGTCCTGTATACAACACACTCAAATCAAACATCACAGGAAAAATAAAACCCTATACAATAGTGAGGATGTGTGTGTGTCTGTATATGTGTCAGGCGCAAACAGAGTTCAATGCCAAATGCCAAAAAAGAGTGAGTGAGGGGGGTGTCTGTGTGCATGTGTTTGTTTTAAGAGGAGTAACATTGTTCAGCACCTATAACCCAAAGAAAAGATAAAAGCACAAAGAAGCTTGTGAGACACCTTACATAGGGATCTACTGTTTGGAAACAGTACCAAATGATGAGTTTCCCATTGTGAACTTTTTAATTTTGTGTTGTGAAGAATATTTCGCTACAGAACATGGAGTTTCCTATAGCTGAAACACTTCTTCCAGCACTGCTCTATTTATTTGCAATGTGTGACCTTCCCTGAAATTGAGTTTGAGTGTCTAATTCTTGTTTTATTGAGAAGAAATGTGAGTTAGGGCATTTTAATAGTCCTCCAGAAAAGAGGGCCCCTGGTATCAGGATAGAGAGGCAGGAACAGGGGAAATACACCACAAAAACAACAACCTGCCTACTCTTTAGGACAACAATGGTGTCACTCATCTATTATCTGTTTCACTGTGACAGTAAAGATATTTCTGAATAAATTGATGTTTATTACGATTTAAAAAAAAATCAGAATCGTATGAGTTTTTGTATCACAAGGCTCAGTTGAGACTTATTAGCGCCTAGAGATAATAGATGAATGACACCATTGTTGTTCTACAGAGTAGGCAGGCTGTTGTTTTTGTTGTGTAGGGCATTTTAATATACCATGGCCATTTCAAGAGATCATATCCTTTCACAAAGAGAGTCCTCAAAATTGTGCCTTTGAGAGAGTTCCAGGCATCAACATTGTAGTGCTTCTGAATCAGAAAATATTTATTTTACACTATCAATTTAGGGCAAGACAAGCTGCTTTTCATTTTAACACACTGAAGGTAGGGACAACTTCAAATCTGACCACCCTACCACAGAGTAGGAAGAGGGACCAGGCATGTATTTTGTTTACGTTCGGGGACACATCTAAACACAATGTCAAAAGGCTGTCTTTTTGTGTGTGCATTGCTTTTATCATAACTAGGTCCAAATCCTCCCCACTGCTGGCTTTGTAGTCATACACCTCTAGGTGTTCCTGCAAAGTACCCATAAACAGGCTGGCACTGGATATCAGAAAAGTTCATTAGTTACTTCAGTGTTATCACTGGCACTGTTATAAGTCTTTAATTTATCAAAAACAGAATGAACATTCTCTCCAAGGAACACTTTGTCCTGTTTAGTATTCAAGACTGCCCCCAGGTTTGCTACCAGAGTCCAGGTAATAGGGGAATACTTTTCCTAATTCACATTAACCCCCACCTCTTTCAGGTATAAGGTTGTCTAGGCTCCCTCGCAGAATTTTGCTTTGAGAAGCCAATTGTCAAAGCAATTCTAAAAGGGATTTTCCAGACTTTTTTTTTTTTACCAGCACTAGTGGCAATGTCTGAAGGTACTGATTTGTACATCACCTCGTCACCTTTGCTAAATTTCCATTGCCTCGAACTCCTCGTTTTCAAGCATGAAAGGGACAGGAGATCATGGCCTTTTAACAATGCACAGCTTGCCCAGCAGCTTTAGTATACTCCTATTTAATATCCAGCAACTACAAATTGCTCCGATTCAGAAATGTGTAGAAAAAAAGAGCAACTTAACATGATCACATTATAATAATACACATTCAGATAAGTGTGAATATACATTATGTAAAATATGTAATTGTATGGCTTTCAATTGCATAGAGGACTTCTGCAACTGTCCCCAAATCTATACTTGTGTAATGTATTCAAATATTATGCTAACTTAGTTTTCGGAAAAAAGAACAAACTGTTATCTTGGTTTAAGACAAGCAATTTACCCTTCGTCAAATTCTTTTAAGTAATGGTAGAGCATGTTTTTAATAACACCATTTTTTTCACCTGTCAAAAACTCAAACTAGGGTTCTTGGTTTCATCTAGTGTGATCAGAGAATGTCTGAAAATTATACTCTTTAGATGTAAATAACTTTTTTCTCCCTTGCCATTTTTATAAATACAATTTTATCCTGTTTGGATATTACTGGGTTAGCGTTAACGGAAGCACTGGAATTCAAATGTATATTACATGTGAGATAAAAAACTGACTTATTACTGTTTTTCTTTCTGCACCTTGTTTATTTCTCTGCTAAATCAATAGCGGTTGAAAGGAGGATATGTATCAAACTGCCAAGATTGCTCCGCAAGTGAACTCTCGCATCAGACATCTGCTGTATTCTGAAGGTCATAAGTTTGAATCCTAGTAAAGCAGACTCGGCCTTCCGAAGAATGCGAGCTTAGTGCCATCAAAGTGGGTACTACAAGCATTTGCAATGCAATAGGTCTCGCAGTTGCAAGAGTTTAGGCTATTGGCATTGTAAATGACAATGTCTTTTATTTATCTGTTTTGATAATTAACACATAAATAAAAGTCATTGTCATTTACGATGGCAATAGCTCAAACTCTTGTAAATGTAAACGTTAGTCAACGCATAAAACGCATAAAAATGTGTAATCGCTCAAAAACATATCCTGTCTGATGATCATCACAATAATCGGAAGGGTTCAATGTTTATTTCGGAACCATTACTTACTTCAGATTTAATCTCGGGGAAATTAACTTCGGGCCCCTCTTTCTTTTTGTATTGTTCCATTTAACATCGCATTAAAAACACTATTTGAATGAGACGTTAATTTCGATATACCCTGCAGATGGCACTGTTGCTTCATTTATAAACGTATTTTCCCTTCTCTAATTTTATATCCACAGTTTTGCCGAGCTGGCTTGAGAGGGCAGCTGCCTGCAAGATGTTTGATACCAGTTTGACACCCAAATACGGCAAAAAGCTACTGAAAGGTGACCAGTCTTTAACTTCCAGATGCATAGTCTTCAGATGTTTAGCCTATTCTTCCCCAAGGCTATTCCGTCAAACCGTAACACCTATCAGTTGAATGCTTCCATCATTACTTTTAGCAGGAAAATCCAAAACCGTGCATTAAATAAGCTTGGAGTAGGAACGGCTTTCTTTATTTGATGTTCCCTAGTGATCACGGATGCTGGTTAGAATGCGATTTTACAATAAATCCACCTTTCACCTTTAACATCTTCTATCCAGCGCCTTGAGACCCTCGCGGGTATGTAGTGCGCTTTATAAGTGACATGATTGATTGATTGATTATCCTTAAAAGGAATCGTCAATGGTTGTGGCTTAACGGCGAGAGCGGCCGACTTGGAAGCTGGGGAACCAGGTTCAGTCTGGCGGGAGACTCGAACATCCTGTGATTCTGAGCAAATCACTTAGTCTCCCCGTGCCTAAAAACAAGCATTTGCAATGCAATAGGTCTCGCATTTACGAGACTTTGAGCTATTGGCATGTTTTGTTTCTAAACGCCCAATGCCGCGCTTTCACATTAATAGAGGCCACGCCCCTTTCTTTAGATGAGCCGAGTCTAAAGAAAAGGGCGCGGCCACCATTAAAGTGAAAGCGAGGTATGGGGCGTTTTTAACAAAAAAGCATTTGTTGCATTTGCAAACAAATGCTTTTTTTTGGAAAAGCGCCCCAAACAGCGCTTTCATTTTGATGGCGGCTGCGCCCCTTTCTTTAGACACGGTTCGTGTAAAGAAAGGGGCGTGGCCTCTTTTATGTGCAAACGCGGCATGGGGCACTTGGAAACAACCCAACAAAAAAAATATTTGTAAAGCAATAGGTCTCACATTTGCGAGAGTTTAAGCTATAGTCATTTTCAATGCCAATAGCTCAAACTCTCCTAAATGCGAGACCTATTACATTGCAAAGAAGCGATCCCGGCTGCTTGGAAGGTGAAAGCACGCATGGCGCGCTGAATGTTGTTGCAAAGCACGTCGTGCCTGCAGTAGGACAAAACTCACTAAGAGAATAGTGCTTACCGACTAAATAACACATACCACGTAACAACAGAAGTAAAAGGGCCAGCCCTCATGGGAGGTTACAAATGAAGACAAGGCGGTACTAAGGAGGGACTTACAAGCCGATTACCGAATCAGAAGTCAGCATTCACAAAGGGCAAAGACACAAGCCAATTAAAAATATGTGCAGAGAGTGGGCGTAGCT
The DNA here is from genome assembly GCA_963921515.1 of Calotriton arnoldi. Taxonomy (NCBI): domain Eukaryota; kingdom Metazoa; phylum Chordata; class Amphibia; order Caudata; family Salamandridae; genus Calotriton; species Calotriton arnoldi. Next base: position 1,500,703 of record CAWUFW010000699.1, read on the forward strand.
TCAAGTCCATACTCTAATACAGCATTCCTCGCAGAGCAGCGCATGCGCTGCCCAGGCTCGATCTAAAACGATGAATGTGTCCGTCTGTAATGCAACTGGTGCTCTTGTAAAGCACTTGGATACCTTTGAGTAGAGTTTGCCCTATATAAAACTGCGGGAAAAAAAATTCTCACCATAAATCCTTAACATTTTTCAACACGCTTCTTCGTAAGATGTGTTCAACATACCTGAAGTTCTGCCATATCTTGTTTAAAGTCCTCCTCATACGTGCGTGCAAGTGATATCGGCGACATGTTTAACTTGAAAAAACGGGAGAAGAATTTATTAGTATTGAACAAACAGCTAAGATAAAAGCACAACATTTGAGAGGTCAGGTCACAAGCATGGCTGAAGTGGGGCACACTACGAAAATGGTCAAAATGTTACTCACCTGTAGGAATATTTTAGATCTCACTGTGTAATAAGAGTTATCCACTACTTTGGGACAGATTCACAAAGCTGTTGGATCTTGTTAGTGTGAACTCACTGTGCACTCTTCATGCTAACCCCGTGAGCCCCTGGAGAAGGGCCACCGGAAGGCTCAAAATATGTGTCTCCAGGGATTATGTTAACGGAAATTAATAAAGGAGAAGATTTTCATATTTTTAATGTAACCCTCCACGTTGTCATCATTTAACCTTTGAAAGTTTGTTGGCTCCAGTGATGCATTGAGGAAGGATGAAGCAATTTTTAAAATCAGCAAGAGCGTGTCAGTTTTGCTTTCAAGTGGAAATAGTCTTATCCACAACTATTCCCAACAAGCATTTGCAATGCAATAGGTCTCGCATTTGCAAGAGTTTAAGCTATTGGCATTGTAAATGACAATGCCTTTTATTTATCTGTTTTGATAACTAACACATAAATAAAAGACATTGTCATTTACAATACCAATAGCTCAAACTCTTGTAAATGCAAGACTTATTTTATTTCAAAGAAGCGGCTGCCATTGTCCCGGATTGCTTGGAAAGTGAAGGCGCGCATGGAATGCTGAATGTTGCAGGAAAGCATGTCGTGCCTGCAGTAGGAGAAACTCATTAAAGAAAATAATGCTTACGGACTAAATAAGACATACCATGTAACAACAGAAGTACATGGTATGTACATGGTATGTACTCATGGGAGGTTACAAATAAAGACAAGGCGGTAATAAGGAGGGACTAACAAGCCTATTAACGAATCAGAAGGCAGCATTTATATAGGACAATGACACAAGCCAATGAAAAATGTGGTCAGAGAGTGGGCGGAGCTTCAAGTCCATACTCGAAAACAGCATGCCTCGCAGAGCAGCACATGCGCTGCCCAGGCTCGACCTAAAAAGTAAAAGTTTGATTTAAGCTTGTGTAAATATAAACTTACACAAAGGTTTTTTATCCATGTAAATCTACTCCCAGCGGTGTGAGACAACCACAGCAGGGTGTAAAAACCTTGAAAGTTTTTACATCCCCAGGAAGTGGACATTGTTTCTGACCCATTCAGATCCTGAAATTTGCCCTGCCAAGGGAATGAGTAAATCCCATTCCAGTGTGGTAACTGGAAGGGATCACCCCAGCCCAATACCGGAGACGGTGTACAGGAAGCAGTATCACAAATAGAAAAAATGCAAAAAAAAGTTGACAAGTGCAACTACACTCATGCAGGACCCCACCATATGCACATTTGCCCACTATGCACGATTACTGAAGTGGAAATGCCTCTGTATGTGAGTAAACGAGAACTCACAAAAGAGTTCCAGAACTACTCCTGGAAATCTGCGACTATTGCAGCTGGTCTGGGGCTGTATTAAAATCCTTTGTCAATTCCCAAAATGTGCAGATCTTTTTGTAGGCGAAGCAGTAAATCTGCAAGTGTGGTTTTACAAATTGTTCTAAAAATCGGGCCTGAATCTTTAAAAACAAGTGACAACCCTCTTCTCACCAACCTAATAACTGTAATACCGGACCCGAGTTTCTTTTCTGTAAATATGGCAAAAAAGTGGTCTGTGAAAGTCCCAGCCCATTAAAATCATTGTGACTTCATGTTGATGAAACTGGAAAGGTACAAGCTACAAATTCCAAGAAATATTGTTACATGTCACTCTACAGAAAATATCAAAGTTCCAGAAGCACCATTACATTTGGATTTTCTCCATCGTGGAATCCTCAAAAGAATCTTATGAGTTTTGAGGACAGACAGTCCAATGGGGTGCCTGTTCTAGACTCTGTGCCCAAACAATACTCCTTCAAAAAGCTGCCAATGAGCTGCTGGATGGGTTTCAGGAGCATCTAGATCCGAATTAGTGGTCTAGTGGGAAGCTTCCAATATCTACATTAATATAGGTTAGGATTGGCACTTGTAAAGCGTAGCGTTCACCTAACTGGGTATCATGGCATTGTATCCGCCGGTTAGACTGTTTTTCTGCCACTGGGAGCATTCCGATTAAGTTGAAGGCTGCTCTACTTAATACAAGATCACTTCAGAAACATAAAACGCTTATATTTGACCTACTCAGGGATGAGGAATTAGATTTGCTCTTCCTCACAGAGACATGGCTGTTGGCTATATCCAATCCTACTTTAGCATCAGCCATTCCCATTAACTATAGAATTCTTGGGGGGGCGCTAGTGAGCCCGAGGCAAGATGGCCGCACATTAGTGCAGCTCTGCTGGTCGGGGCGACAATCCGCTAAAAATCCTACATTTCTACTAGCCATCCAAACACGAGAGACAGTGATTCTGCGTCCTCCGCGCTTGCTGCACAATTTTATGTGTATACTGGCGAAATTGCGGCTGGCTACATACTGGTAACGAACACTTCGCGACCAGATGACAACATGGCGGCCGTCGCGGACTGCTGAATGCCGATGAGGCGGCCGAATCTTTGCGGAGGCATCCGGACTTGAGGAGTGTTGGGCTGACGTGGAGGGACAGCTGCCCCGCTGATTTTGGCTCGCTGAAAGAAATTGCAGGTGAGCGCTGCGGCACTGTTTAATGTCGGACGCCGAGTGACCTGGGGCTCTGGAGACGGGTGAAGACGCTGCCGCTCCATAGTGGGAAGGCCGGCGGGTGTTGAGGAACCGTGACGGGTTCTTCCTAGCGCTTCCACCGACTCAGGAATACGGTGCCAATCTGGTGTGGGTGCGCCGTTGACAGTTCGCTGGAATCTGCTGCCGGGCTGCGGAGGCCTCTTGGCGGTGAATAAAAGAGCTGCAGGCCGCGTTAGCGTGTACCACCCATCGCGCGTCCAAGCTCGGAGCAACGGAGGCGCTGGCTGCTCCTTCCTGCCATCGTGGAATAAGCAACAGCTGGAAATAGAGCAGTTGCGGGGGCTATATTTTTATTAATGTTGGACGCGCATTGCACAACGCGCTGCAAAAGTGGTATTGCCTGAGAGTTACAGATAAAGGCCTATGCTACGACGGGTCTCAGCGGAATCACGTTTTGGCGCAAGCATTGTGAAGTGCAGGAACTTGATATTGGGACACAAGGGTCAATCTGGAACAAATAAGATTAAGCAGCCGTGCAACTAGAAAGTCTGGTGAGTGGCTGTTGTCAGCGCTGACTGCAGGGAACAGGTACACTGCATGGTAGGCCTGCAGGCCTAGCTACTAACGTTGAGGTTCAGGCGGGTGCCAGTAGGGGCGCGGTGCCCGGGCCTCGTGGCACTGCGAAACAGACATCTGGCTTACTGAGTCACTGCAATATCGCGCTCAACTGGCGGTGAGGCGCTAGGGTGATCTTTGTTGCCCTGCTGCGAGAGGACCGCGCTGAAGGTGGCCTGCCTGAGACCTGACGGTGTGGGAGCGCTGGCCTGTTTGAGGTGATCAGCTTCGGACGGCCGAGACTGGGGCCCATTGTGACGCACAGCTGTGGCTTCGGGCAACAAGATGGGTAAAACAGACAAGCAACTACAGTCTAAACTCTCATTTGACTCTAAACGGCTTAAAAAAACGCAGATGCAGGCTGCCTCAGACACGGAGACAGATCTAGAAGCAGGCGGCAGCAGCAAATTGGAACGAATGATGCTAGCCGTGCAACAAAGCTTGCACACAATTGATAGCAAAATTGATAACCTGAATCTCCGTATGGATACCATGACGGCAAAGCTGGACAAGCATGGTGTGCGCCTGACGGAGGCGGAACAGCGTATCTCCAACACAGAAGACAAGGTGGAGAACATCACGGAGTCCTGTTCCCAGATGGGGAAACTATTGGAGGTAATAAGGGCCAAGAATGAGGACTTGGAGGCAAGGTCCCGGCGCAATAACTTACGCATTACGGGGGTGCCTGAGACCACCAACACTGGAAGAATGGAACTCTACGTAGAGGAAATGCTCAAAACCATGTTAGGTGCAGAACATTTTTCTAACATGTTGGTTGTGGAGAGGGCGCATCGCTCCCTCGCGCCGCGCCCTGTCCCAGGAGCACCCCCGCGCCCGATAATTGCCAAAATCCTCAATTATCGTGATAGGGACGTGGCACTCCGTCTTGCGAGAGAAATGGGCACTACCAAGTACCAGGGAATGGAGGTGGCGCTGTTCCCGGATTTTACAGCGGCAGTGCAGCAGGCCCGGCGGGAATTTCAGCAAGTAAAGAAGAGGTTACAGGTCATGAAGATACAATATGCCATGCTATATCCGGCGCGACTCAGAATACAACACGGTGGCAAACCTAGAATCTTCACGACCCCAAAAGACGCTATGCAATTTGTAAAGCAGCTTGAGCGACGCGAAGCGACTCAGGATGGACGGAGATGAAGCGGATAATGAAGATTGAAGGCAGCAGATCATAAGCTGATTTTGACTGGTATTGTTGTATAATCTGTATCCATAGTTAAATGTCACTATCACTCTATAGTTTGTAGGCGCTGAGGCCCTAGCGTAGGGGATTAACACAGGGATGAAATGCATAGTATTTGCAAATGTAATGTGGGGCATTGGTGATGACAATTATTTGGGGATACCTTCAAATGGACAACAACTCAGACAGGCCAAGGCTATGGCAAATGAAGCGGATAATTACGTGCAAAAACGCCTGATGCCCTGGCTGAGACATTGGTTGATGGGTTGGATATAGGATAACTGTTACAGGGCTATTTAGAATCGAATACTATTAATGTTCCATAAGTGTTCAGTTATCTGTACTGGGACCATTATTCGTGGTTTATATCGGACTATGTGACTGGTAACTGAGTCATGACACCTGTCAGATGACTGTTGGTTGGGCGCCAGGGTACGCTGTCTTCTTTTGACATTGCAGCAAGGCGGGAGAAATTCTTTTGTGGATGTTATGCTAAATCCTATTGACATGTGATGGGCTAGGTGATGAAAACGGTGTTGCCCCGACCCCCTTATTCCATTGAGGGGGTCGGTGGGCAGCTGGTGTCCTCCAGGAGGGTACACCCCAAGCGGTTCATGGTTGGGACTGTAGTCTGTGAGCGGATTAGCTGCTTACAGCGGGATGGGGGTTAGATTTGTTCTTTGTGTACTTTACATTAGGGTTCCTTAGCATGATTGGGATGTTAAAGTGGGAGGGGGGTTCAGTTGGGGAATTGTCTCAATACATCATTGTGCAATGCAGAATACATGGGATGCAGACATTGTATGAAAGGAAAAACAGATGCAGTGTTCAAAGTTACTACCTCGATAAAACACAGTACTGATGATGACTGAGGATGGTAAGATAACCTGGGTAACATGGAATGTTAGAGGTCTTAACAATCCAAAGAAGACAAGGCAGGTGCTGGCTTATCTGGATCGTCACAACGTCCAAGTGGCGTTGTTGCAGGAAACTCACCTTACCAAACATGCAGCTGACACAGTGGCAAGTAGATGGGCTGGGGTAAAATTGGCCTCCTCCTACTCATCGTACGCGAGGGGAGTTATGATTTTAATTTTAAAAAAAATCTCCCATTTGTAACTACACACGTGGACATAGATGATAATGGTCGGTACATCATAGTGCAGGGGAAGTTGTGCGGTATGTTGGTGACAATTCTGAATATCTATGGCCCTAATATTGATGACCCTGGATTTTACGAGTCACTGTGGAGTAAAGTACAAAGGTTACATCCAACTGCACTCATCTGTGGGGGCGATTTTAATGTAGTATTAAACCCGGCAATTGACCGGCACTCCACTGCAGAACCCACAGTTAAAAAAGCTGCACAGGCTGTTAAGAGTGGTATGCAAGATTTGTCTCTCATAGATGTCTGGAGATTGAGACACCCAGAGACGCGGGAGGGTACATGTCACTCATATGCACATCGGTCCTGGTCACGGCTGGATTATTGGTTGACTACAAGTGATGTAAACACACTGATTACTAAGGTTACCCACTTACCTCGAACACTCTCCGATCACTCCCCAACACTACTCACAATGCTAATGCCCACGTATACACTACCACAGTTCCAATGGAGGCTACAATCCACAGCGCTGCAGGATCAGGTATTCCGGGAGGGGGTGCGGGAAGCCATCGCACATTATTTTACTGAAAATGTTGGGTCAGTGCAAAGTTTGAGCATACTGTGGGAAGCGTTCAAAGTAACGATGCGTGGAGTATGCATAGGCCTGCAAGCTGGGGTGCTTAAATCACTGAGGGGATCTATGAAAAAGCTAGAGCAAGAGTTGACGCTTCTTGAGCAGCATTATGAAAAAACGTCCGATAGTGCTACATTAGCGTCTATTCGATCGAAAATCACCGAATATAATGATCTGGCGGATCAGGAGGTGAGACATATGTCCCGGCGCTGGACAGCTAGATACTATGGGGAGGGAGGCAGACCGGGACGAGCTCTAGCAGCTAAAATAGCTGAACCATGGGCGAAAAATCATATAGTGCAATCTATAGCGGATGGCGACACTAGACACTGCGACGCAACAGGTATTCTTAATACGTTTGTGCAGTACTTCACATCTATGTATGAGGGTAGATGCACTGCCGAAGAAGAGGAAATAGCTCAATACTTTGACGATATCGCCCTGGTTTGGTTGTCAAAAGGTCAACAAGACTTTCTAATGCACCCGCTGACATTAGATGAAATACGTGCTGCTATAATCGCTATGCCTAATGGCAAAGCTACGGGCACAGACGGACTCCCAGCGGAGTTCTATAAAGAGTACATCGACATACTGGTACCACATCTCCACGCTATGTTCGAGGATGCATACGAACAGCAAAGACTACCGGACACGCTTCGCGAAGCCTTAATTATAGCCCTGCTGAAGCCAGGAAAGGATCCCGATAATTGTGAATCATATCGGCCGTTGTCGCTAATGAACACTGATGTTAAGATATTGGCGAAAGTGCTAGCAACCAGGTTGAGGTTACTATTGCCTGTCATGGTGCTACCTGATCAGTCGGGATTTGTCCCTACCCGCTCCACAGCACACAATCTGAGGACGCTTTTTGCAGTGATGCATCTTCTGGAACCCACCTTGCCTGCAGCGGCGGTCTTACTGGATGCTGCAAAGGCATTTGATTCCATTTCCTGGCGGTATATGTTTGCTGTGTTACATCGTATGGGGGTGCCGTTCATTTATACTAATTGGATCAAGTTGTTGTACACAGATCCAGTGGCTCGCGTGCGTATTAATGGGCGGACGTCCGACACATTGCCGATTCGGCGTGGGACGAGGCAGGGCTGCCCTCTGTCGCCTCTGCTATTTGCGGTGGTGTTAGAGCCGCTGGCCTGTATATTGCGACAACGTCATGCGCGGGCGGCGTTGCGCTTCCGCCAGCGACCGTTGGCGGTGTCCATGTATGCAGACGACATGGTCCTATATGTGCGTGAGCCGGCGGTGTATTTAGAACAACTCATTAGAGAGTACATCAGATTTGAGTGGCACTCAGGCCTGGGAATTAATTGGAGCAAGTCGGTTGTGATCTCTCTGACAGTAGGCACAACGCCGGTTGAACTGGGATACCCACTAGAATGGAGTTCAGATCCGATTAAATACCTAGGTATTTGGATTCACAAAGACCCACAGACCTTTATACGCGCCAACTATGGTACTGCGATTTCTCGACTCGAGGATCAAGTCACTAGATGGGTGAGGCTACCATTAACGTTTGCTGACAGGGTGGCTTTGCTTAAAATGGTGGTTCTACCTAAATTCTTGTATATGTTTGTAACCATTCCCATTATATTGAGGCAACATTTTTTTACTACACTGCGCACATTACTGATCACATTAGTCTGGGGAGGTAAAAAGCCACGAGTTAAGTGGGAGGTATTGACATTGCCATATGAGTTGGGAGGGTTTAAGGTACCTGATATGCAGTTATATTATTTGTGTGCACAAGCGCAATATGCCTTTTACTGGCAAAATGCGCCGCCATACACACCTCATGTTGCGGTGGAAGAGGGGGCGGTCCACCCAATACCACTGAAAGCAATGATTGTTAACGATAGCACGGTGTTTGAAAAGGATGAAGTTGATACGGTACAATGCACCTCTCATGCTTGGAGTGAACTGGGTAAACGTGCCCGGAGGTTGCCGCTCTATGCGCCGGCAATGCCACTGTTGCACCATAGGGCGATATCTGTAACGAGTGAAACGGGTTCCCTAAAGGCTTTACAGAGAGTAGGTGCGCACACTATGGGCGATATATATCCCAGTGGTAAATTTACTGATCTCCAGACTTTCATAGGGGATGAGGATAAGCCTGTCATGTTGACATTCATATACAGTAGACTACGAGCTGCGATTAGGGCGTTATATCCCTGTTTCCCTGATGAATCCCCAACTCTAGGGGCTTTACAACTTATATATACTACACAAACTCGGACTAAATTGGTAACTCAATTGTATAAAGCCTCGCAGATGGATGAGACGGCTGTTAGTCTAGGCCCCATGAGCAAATGGAATGCTATATTACCCCAAACACTCACAGAGGATGAGTGGGCCACATGCTGTAGGCTAACGGGTCAGTTTACTGCAAATGGTAATCTCAGACTGATCCACTATAAGTATGTTCATCAGATGTACTATACGCCAGCACAACTATACAAGTATGGTCTGAGGGATTCACACTGTTGTAAACGTTGTGGTGAAGATAATGCCGACTTTCAACATCTGGCATGGAGCTGTCCTAAAGTGGCTGACTTCTGGGAGAAAGTTACATTGGCTCTAACAGAAATGATGGGTGAGCGTATAGCATGTACTATGAGTATTTGCCTTTTGGGAAATGTGTTGCAGCTTAAAGCTAATCATCGGAAATTAGTGGCTATAGCGTTATTACTGGCAAAGCGCAGAATTTCAATCAATTGGGATGGTAGGCCTGCACCAAAATTGACACATTGGCTAAAAGATATAGCATATTGTCGTGATCAGCTTATTTGCTATGAGGAAGAACTACCCAGAGCATCAAGACCACGAGACATCTGGGGTCCATTCACTGCCTATATGTTAGCTAAATCCACTGACTAATGAATTTGGTTTATGCTTTTATTCTTTTGCAATGTTACTGTGTTTACTGTATATTACTGTTGTCAACAGCACTCTAATATCATACTTGCCCAAAGAGAACCTGTAACAACTCGATGCCATGTATTCTGTGAGACAATGTGAATAATGATGATGTTATAATATAAAAATCTAGAAATAAAAAAATAAAAAATAAAAAACTACAGAATCCTTAGGAAGGACCGTGACTCGGGCAGAGGAGGAGGGATTGCTATCATATTTAAAAAAGACTATGAATGCGCCTGTTTTGAGCTAGCAGACCTCCTGGAGATTGAAGCTTTAGGTTTTTGCCTCACCCTCTCACCTAATCAGTCGCTAGCAGGGGTGCTGGTATACCGACCCCCGGGGTCGGCTAGCAAGTGCCTCAGGTCGTTGGAAAATACACTGGCATCATGGGCAATGAGATATACTAACTTCATGGTATTGGGAGATTTCAACATTCACTTAGATAACGCTACAGGGCCAGAAAGCATTGCCTTACAGGAGATTATGAGCCCGCTGGGACTGAAACAGAAGGTTTTTGAACCCACCCATCTGGCTGGTCATACTCTTGATCAGGTTTTCCCCAATCTGAATTCTATTACCACTGTGTCTACTCCTCTCCCCTGGACAGATCACTACCTTATCACTTTTACGTGGTCTCAGATGTGCAGTAAGTCGCCCATAAGTAGTAGTAGTGGCCCTTCGACATATCGGGCCTATCATAAATTACAACCAGAGGCTATCAATCAAGCCTTACTTTCTTCCGCCCCAGCTATGACAGGGAACGTAGACTGCGATACCGTCCGGCTGAATAATTGGATTGGCGAGACGGTGAACGCACAAGCACTCATAAAGAAGTCCTCTCAAGCAAGAGCTTGCCCAACGGCCCCCTGGTATAGTACCGAGCTTAGTCTTTGTAAAGGCCAGTGTAAGAAGCTGGAAAGAATATGGAGACGAGGATACTCCAATGACGATAAAGCTGCTTACAAAGCTGCTTTAAAGCTATATCAAATGAAACTGCATCTTGCTAAAAAAGGTTTCTTTGACACTAGAGTTATGGAAGCAGATAATAAATCAAAGGCTATCTTTAAAATAGTCGACTCCATTTTGCGTCCGGTGGTCACCTCGAGAATCTGTCCCCCCTCCATGGACTGGTGCAAAGAGCTCGATCTATTCTTCCATGATAAAATCATGTCTCTTCAAAAAAGTTTTGGGACTCCTGCGGCACAGAATCAGGGACTGAGATCAGTGCCCTCTCCATGTACGTATGACACCTTAGACGCCTTTACCTCCATCCCCCTGACTCAGTCCTTAGCATCATTAAAAAGTCTTAAATCTGGGTCCCCGCTTGATCCCTGCCCTATTTCAGTTTTAAATATGGTGGCACCTGCAATTAATCCTTTTGTAAACCATATCTTTAACTCCTCTTTGGCGTTGGGGTGGTTCCATCTATGTGGAAAAATGCAAAAGTTCTTCCACTACTAAAAAAACCTACGGCAGACCCGAAGTTAGCTACAAACTATAGGCCTATTTCGCTGCTCCCGGGCCTTCACCAAAATTCTGGAGAGGGAAGTGAACCGTCAACTGTCCATATACTTGGAGGCCAACGGTATTCTTCATGCCACGCAATCAGGCTTCCGCCCTCAATTTAATACTGAGACAGCACTTTTGGAAGTAACGGAGCACATCCGCAACGTCCTTGATAGGGGAGGAAAAGCAATGCTGATATTGCTCGACCTTACAGCAGCATTTGACACGGTACCCCACCACAAGCTGCTCGAACGACTACATGAAATAGGAATCAGACATCGGGGTTACAACTGGCTGGCATCATTCCTGGACGAACGGTCCATGGAAGTCTAGCTGCCTCCTTTTACAGCTCAGGCCAGGCCTCTGATGGTGGGAGTGCCGCAAGGATCGGCTCTTAGCCCCACGCTGTTCAAAGTGTACCTGACCCCTCTTGCAACGTTGGCAGAGTCTTTTGGCACTAAGGTAATTTCATAAGCAGACGACACTCAGTTGTTGTTCTCATGTGATAAAGACACGGACCTAGATGAGAAAGTGATCGCCAACTGTCTCACCGGTGTCTTCCAGTGGCTGGAGTTGCACCACCTTAAATGCAACCCGGATAAAACGGAGATGGTGACCTTTGGAGCTGTCCCTCACAATTTTGTAGTAGACTGCTGGCCTAGCAATTGCCCACATCCGGGACCCCCGAAAAATTGTGTCAAGAACTTAGGAATTAAAATTGACAGCTCATTATCTTTTCTTCCGCAGATCCAAGCCTTGACGGGGTCATGCTTCAGCGTGCTCTGCACGCTGAAAAAATTCCTACCGCTCCTCTCCGAGGCAGCAGGTAGAAAGGTGGTACAGGCTTTAATTACCTCTAGATTGGACTACGGTAATGCGCTTTACCTGGGCCGTCCGGACTACCTTTTCAATAGACTCCAGGTAGTACAGAATGCAGCAGCTAGACTTCTGCTCTCTCTCCCCTCAAGATCTCACATGACGCCGCACTTAAAGGCCCTCCACTGGCTCCCTATGAAACAGAGGGTGATGTTTAAAGCCATGGTCCTTATGCATATTTCCTTTAACGGGACGGGTCCATCTTATCTCAAGGAGAGAATTAGTCCATACGTTCCTGCCCGTTCTCTTCGCTCTTCTTCGAGTCAAATGGCAAGGGTCCCTCATATTAACCGTCTCCGGATGGGTGGGAGATCCTTCGCATATTTGGGTCCCCGCGCTTGGAATAGTCTTCCGCCATACCTGAGGCTGATAGACAGTCTTGAATTGTTCAAGAAGAAACCTAAAACCCATCTTTTTAACGACTAGTCCCTTTTTGCTATCTGTCCTCCCTTTGCCAGCGCCGGGACACTCTGTCGAGTAGCCGTGCGCTTTATAAATTGTTTTAACATAACATAACAACATAACTGTATAAGAAAGCAAAATAATTTCACACTTCTTTTCACAAGCCAAACCACAATGATTAGCTCTGTATAGGAGGGTAGAGTCATGTTTTTAGCAATTTCCTAAATTTTCAATGAGGAGATCCCTGACGCAGGTGAACCGGCAATCTGTTCCAAAGTACGGCTGATCTCACTGAAAACGCATGTGCACCAACTGTTTTCCGATGGAACCTGGGCACTTCCAAATGGACTTGCTGCAAGATCTGATAGTTCTGCTAGGTCTGTACCAGTTAAATCTGTGATGGTGAGGAGAGAGTTGGCAGATATACACTAAGTGGAACCACCACAAAATCTCCAATCCAAATGGAAGCCTGATGAACTCACTTTTAATCACGTTTAATGGACGCACCATGCAGACCATCATTTGCGCTTGCAAGCTTAACATCCTGATCAATATGGGCACAAGGATTAACAACGACTGCACAACCATTTTTGATAAACTTCGAACAAATACCTAAATGTACTGCACAACAATGAAAGACACCGGTCGTCTCCGCAAACTCTATAGATAAAGGCACTAACTCAAGAGGTCACTTGCTATGGCACTCTGCTGGTGATTCACCTAAGGGTCAGGGGCTGGAAGCCATACATAAAATCCTTCCTGCAGCCCTAAAATTGTGCATAGCTGCTGAAGGTAAGTCCCATCCTGGATACCTGACAACTGAGAGCCATTGACTGAGGCGAAGACTGACCGTTTGTTAGCAGGATAATCAACCTAGAGAACCCTATTTCCCTTAGTATTTCCCTAACCTGAGGCCATGGGTGCATTGTTTGATCACTTTAGCAACTTGAAGAGATTGTGTACCATAACTTCACGTTCCGAAGAACATACAGTCTTTCCCTGTCACACATCAGATTAAATATCTTCAGTGGCTCTGAAACTAGTCAATATTATAGCAACAATGGTTCAGGGAATTAGTTTAAAAACAAAAACACTGAAAACACAACATTAGTACTGTGACATGATCACTCAATACAGATAATACAAACAGTTAGGTAAGGAAAAAATTAAGGAAGGAAAAAGAAAAATAAGGTACCCACAACAATTATTTGAAAAAAAAACATTTGTTATTGTCAAGTATTCATAAACAACAAAAATGGTACAGAAATACAGAATACAACTGGTGCTCACAAAGTTACACAAAACATACAAAATAGAAATACAAAGTACAGTGTAAACAAAAAACAATGGCCGAGGAGAGAAAATATAACAAAGAGATAAGTATGTCAAATGACAAGAACATAATACAATATATGCTTCCGCTTAGTTTGCGAATGCTCCTACAGCTTCTTTGCTGTAGTTGAAGCTGATGAGGATATCACTGATGAGAGCTTATTTTATTTTCATTGCAAAAATCAGTAATGTTGAACGTCCTGTTAGCACAGTAACAAGCATTTCAAGATACAACAAAAAAAACAATGGATATTTTTGTTAGTTTTAATGATTTGAACATTGTTTTAAAGTGTTTTTCCGTGTTGTAGCTTTTCTTTGAGAAGTTCTACTAATAAAAATAAAATCAAATGATGATCTTGTAGAAAGAGTAAAATACCTCTGCATTGCAACAATCTATCCAAATGAGTCCTCTTCTAATATAATATTACATGCTTTACTGACAGTGAAGTAAAACTCTGAAGAATCAAATACGTTCATTTAAAATAAACACAGAGACTCTGATAAAAGCAAGAACTCGTTTTGAAAATTTATTTTGATGGAAGAATTGTACCAGGTATTGGTTGGCGACTGTTATCTACTCAAAGCAATAGATCAATTGTTTCTTGGGTAACCAAAATCATGATCATCTCAAAACATGAGCTTTTAAAAAAAAATTTTTTACAGAATTTTCTTTATCACAGGTGTGCAGAAGCAGGAAACTTACCAACCCCAAAGATTTTGAAATGTGACTTGTGTGGATCAAAGAAGGTGTTGCCGGTGTGGATTTCAAAAGCTATTCTAGGCGGCCAGAAGCCAGTATGATACTATTGCTAAGAAGCTCTCTTTCACCAAATTAACAAACCAGAAGATAAGAGAATTTGATGCCAACAGCAAATGTTCTGCTATGCCATATTTCTCCCCATAAAAGAGAACCTCACATGCGAGACTGGAAACATCATAAATAGAACGCACAGCCTAAAAATGCAGGCACGTTAAGTACACTTTTGATGCTTTATTTCACAAGGAATTTGGCAAGTCCAACATCTGTGTTTCTAGCCCATTCCAATCCTCTCCAGTGTCTATCCGGAGACACATGGTTATGCAACACACAACAACCTTTGCAGCTGGCAACACATTTCAGTGTTTTACAGCACATAACTAGGAGGACCTTTTTTGGCAATAATCGGACATGTGCAACGCACCACTGATTACGAAAACGTGGTGTGACCCCTGCTAGTCACCCTTACCAGCAACCTTCCTAATCTCTAGGTTTCAGAAATGTCTGGGGATAGTATGTGGGAGACAGTGTGTACTGTGCCTCTGAGGGTTATGCCTCATTTGCAGCCGGCCTGATGGAGCTGCTGCACCAGTGGCTCCATTGCTAGGGCCAAGAGCAGGGGGGAGAGTGGGCACCCCTGAAGCGGGCCCCACCAACGGGTAACAGGGCCGATATTCTCCTCCCTATCTTCATTCTTGCTGTGGGGCTTGTGTATAGTAGTTTGACAATGCTCTGTAATCTGCCCCTTATGCCCACTGCGTCCAGTCCCGCAAACATTTAGTCCCAATCTAAGATGTCAAATACCTTTTCGAGATCTAAAATCAAGCAGGCAGCATGAGGCTAGAGCTGTGGGGGCTCCTCCTATATTCTATGCAACCTTCAGATGTTGAGAGTCATAGAACCCCCCACTATGAACCCGTTTTGATCCGGATGGACCGGGGTTGGCATGTGTTCTAAAACTCACGTCACTATAACCTTGCTTAGGATCTTAGAACCGCTGCCAAGCATGGACAATGGTCCGGATGAGTCTACCTCAAGTGGGTCATGAACTGGTTTCAAGAGCGAGACCAGGAGTGCTTCCCACACAGTTGGGGCAGGCTACAAGTAGCAAGGGCAGCTGTGTATAACTCCAATAGTTTTGGGACCAGTGCAGTTTCATAGATCTCATAAAACTCGATGGGCAGGCCAGCAAGGCTCAGGGTTTTGCACGCGGGGGAGTCGCAGATGACCCCTCGAATCTCTTGCTCTGTAAGGGGAACATTCAGGCCCTTCCTCTGTTCCAATGTCATCTCTGGAAGCATGACCCCACAGAGAAAGTATATAGCACACGGTAGTACGTGCAAAATGCTCTGTGGGTTGCATCCTGAGTCGTGACAGTGAGTGTCGAAGAGACCCGAAGGGCGGTCACAGGTGCATTGTCTCTCTCGCACTTCAATAACCATGCCAAGAGGCAGCCTGACTTGTTGCCTTCTACATGCATCTTAGCCTGGAATGTCTTGTAATCTATGCAGCGGAGTGACTCCAGTAAGCAGGCATGACTAACTCTCTGAGCAGTCAGTTCGTCCCGCTCCAAGGCATCTTCCTGTGCAGTCCTTACCAGGTTTCCAAGGGAGGCCTCCACCTGAGCCAGTTCCCGGTTGAGGGTGCTTTGCGCACCCACCACAGCATGAATACACTGCCTGTACACAACCGTTTTAGGGCCTCTCATTCCACCAGACGTGTGGTAACCGTCACGCTGTTTTCTGCTATGTAGTTCATTAGGGTATCTTAGGTAGAGTCTCAAAAACACAGGGTCCTCTAACATTGTGGGTTGCAGATGCCAGGTTGGTAGCGGCGGAAGGGGCTCTCCCCAGGTCAATTGTGTAGTGTGGTGGCAGAGGATACGTTCTAGGCGCACATGCTGGTCACGGGGCGGCAAATAGTAGTACTCTATGGCGGCTAGATATAGTGCGTGACAGCTGTTGACCAATGACCAGTGCGTGAGCCATTGCGAAAGGTATTTTGCTGTGGGCGCTGTGGCTGAGTGGGGCGGGGGAGGTGTGGCCTGTCCAGTTTAGGATCCAACACACAGTTAAAATCTCCTGTGACAATCCAGGGTAGATGGGACCCTCTGGTCAACACTGACAATATGTGGGCAAAAAAACTGCTGCTGTGCCACATTTGGTACATAAACGCTGCACAGCGGCATAGACCTGCCATTTAGTTGCCCCTCTACAAACATGTATCGCCCCTCCGGATCAGTCTCGACTGCAGTGTTCCGGAAGAGCACGGATGGTTGAATACATAGAAGTGTCAATCTGGCATAGCCCGAGTATGTTGTGCTCTAGCATTTGCCCATCCACCTCTTCTGAAACCGGAGGTCTTTACCTTTAGCCACGTGTCTTTTGCAAGAACACGATGTGGGCCCCTCCCCTATTCACATATTGGTGAATCGAGTGGTGATTTTTTGCGGTGCAAATCCCACAGACGTTCCAGGTTAGAAACAAAAACGTAGCCATTCAGGACTTGAAATTGAACTGGCACGGCGAGAGTGGGAAGGGTCAGGCTTTAGACTCCGGGTGTGTGGCTTTAAGGGCAGACTGCGCGCGAAGTAGGTATTATGTAGGATATTTGGCTCAATGGTAACAACAATCAAGTTACCCAATTCCCGTTCCCAAGACGGCAGAGTAACATCTAACTGCCTAAACAAGTAACAGAGGTCTCTGATAGTATGAGTTCATAGGCATTGCGCCTCAATGTCCGAAAAGTTCCCGCTAAAACAAGGGGGGCACATGTAAAGGCAGTTGTGTGTATGTAACATGTGTTCTGGGGTATTGTTTCCTTTTTTTTCACATAAGGTGTTCAGGTTGACAGAGTCGTTCAGGTTTGGAGCCATAGATGCCCTAGGTTTTAGTGATTCAGTATGTTGTGGGGAGGCGGACTGGGACAGCAGAGGGCATCTCCATAAGGGGGTTTTCTGCATTGTACTTGCTACAGGGGCCAGGGTGCTACTGCCGGCCAGTTAGGCAATGTCATCAGCCATTTGTGGTGGAACTATGGGAAGGATAGCTGAGGCCTCCCTAGATACGGGGGGAACATGTCTTGGTCCCTGACTGTGTCCCGTCGTAGTCATCAATGACCCGGCGGTCCTCTCTATATCGGATGTGGGTTGCAGCCGCCAAGGACAGAATCTGAACTTCTCTGGCCTGGGCCGGTGTTGGCACCAGTGGCGGCTGGTGTCAGGGTAGAGAGACGGAGCGGGGTGGAGGGAATGGACAACGGAGGATGACAAAAATAAAAAAACTACAACTAAGAACTTACCTGCTGCATCACCGCTCTTCCGATCTTCAGGCTCCACTGCAGGCAGCACAGACTCCTAGACTCCCCTGTGGCCAATACGGACACTGCTCTCATGTCATGAGAGCAGCGTCCGGATTGGCCTGAGCGCCCTCGATTTGCGCTCCCAGGGAGACTGGGAGCCTGTGCCTGCTGTCTCCAACCCGGAAACGCAGTCCGGGTTGGAGACAGCTTGAGACGGCCAGCCAAACCGTAATGCGCACTGATAACAGTGCCCACCACTCCCCCTGTGACTGACCCCCCCTCCACCCCTCTAGCGATGGCTTTGCTCCCAAGCCTTGCCTCCGAGAACAAAAATAAAATGATAATAAACACGTTTTATTAACGTTTTATGTTTGACCTTTTTGAGGCTGCTGGGGAGGGGGAGGAGGTGCTCCTCCGCCATAGCGGAGGAGCCGCCGCTGGTTGGCACACCAGTTGCCGACCGCCTCCCCCTATGGCAGCATCTCCGCTGAAAACATTTTTACACATAAGGACAAATCGGAGACCCGGTTTCACCGTCTACAAGAAGAATATGGGAGATCTAAAGAACTGTTCCTACTAAGTGGCCCCTAAGCGCTAGAACCCTTGCAGGTCATAATATATTTGGATGTGGAGGACCACATAATCTGGCATGCTTCATCATTGGCCACCTCATCCCAGCCTGGTAAGATCATACTATCAGGGTGAACTCGACTCCAATGAATGAGAGAGTTCTTAAGATATATTAATCACCTGGATAAGGTAGGGATATAGTCTAAGCTAAAAATACCTGATAGTATGCAACAAGTATATCCTTTATTTGGTGGTACCTTAGGTATGGTTAAAAGAAGGATCAAGGATCAATTTCAAGCATGCAAACACACATTGCTTACGCTACTCAGGGTTTAAATTGATTTCATGGTCTGGTCAGGGTAGGCGACTCCTGTAGTCACACACTTAATATATGGAATATGGTGTTAGTACTACTAAGTCCTACTCACTCCTAATTGTCATCATTTCGGTTGTCAGGAGACTTGCAATATCACATGCTCATCTTATCAATAGTTTTTGGAAGTAGCGTACCTAATACTATTATCAGCTGACCTCGTTCATACTGGAGCCGAAATCTCTCGTTTTTAGAGGATGACACTTGCCATGTTTGGGCAGGGTTACCGTCGCAATCCAAATCACATGGTCAGCGTGCTGATGTCCCTGGACCACATGATCACCAAGGGAGGAGAAATTCGGCATGGGTATGACGCGTCAACTGCAGCTTGCCATCACGTGTCCTTATCTGGCAAGGCTGAGTACACCCTGATAGTACTATCTCACCAGGGTGGGATGAGGTGAAGCATGCCACATTATGTGGGTGTGGCCTTCTCATCCAAATATATTATGACTCACAAGGAGTCTAGGGACAGCAGAGTAGGAACAGGAAAGTACCCTCTCTACTTAAAATATTCACAGTACCTGTTGTGTTTTTATGTCAATTAAGGAGGTAGTACAGTGACTACTCCTTTTCTCTCAACGTGCTTAGATGACATATAAATAACTCTCATACCACACATCATACTTGTATGTGGCTCGCAGTCTGGTGGTCATTATAATACCGCTGGCTACAGTTGAAAGTCAAAACTTTCTATACAACTTTCTATTTTAGTGTTTTCTTAGGAACTGTTTGCCTATCAGATGTCAGTACTGAATATAATGTAATCTTTATTGGTGAATCTTAAATTTGCCTCCAGTTCTGTTAACTTGTGATACATGGGCACTATATTGTGATATCTACATAACACTGGGGTACATTATTTTAGAGTTTCACTTGACTTACAGTAGATGCGTCCCAAATTTGAATCCAACTCCGTGCAGCATTGGAACAAGAGCACTACACTGGGATATCTTTTTTTTTCCAAACCTCTTTATTAGCAGCACAGTTAGTAAGTTACAGCAAATATCAGTGGAACTCCCTACGTAGTATATTTTTGTACAATGTGGCAACAAAATACATATCAAGCATAGACTTGTCAAATACCATTACGGGAGTCGCAAAACAGAATGAGGGATACACTGTGCAACCTTCAATCATATGGACCAACTGGGGATAGAAATAAGAGCTGGAGGGAGAAGGAAGGGGGGAGAAATTATAAGGAAAGAACAAAATTACAACAGTTTGAGTGCTCCAAGATCCATGAATAACAGATTGCAGCACACAGAGTCAGTGCCCACATGTCACATCCCCAAGACAGAGGTCAGTGCATTATGTGAGCAAGCATGTGTGATGCTACGCAAGAGTGTCGGGTTTGCGGTTCCGGTACTCGCCAGGCATGGCAAGGAGGGGTGGGAAAGGGGTAGATGGACTATTGTAGGTGGGCTGTATGGTCGGGGAGTCGTGCTACACTGGGATATCTCATAGATGTTGTCCCACAGTAAGAATTACATGTGCGTTGATTGACGTTTTTAGGGTATTGATAATGAACAATTAGAATCTAACACTTTAACTGTAGCTATCAAACATCTCTTTGTTATCAGATAATAGGTCTTGTAATCACTGCACTGCAAGACTATAAACCTTTTTTAAACCTGGAAGATGGTGCTTAAGAACTACAAGTTCTTGATACATCTGATGTTATATTCGTGACTGTTGCATCATTTTTTCCTGTTTGCTTTGTGACAGCCTAAATTAAGTGACTATGTAACGAAACTTAATAGCTTTTCACAAAATTCATCAGGTTATTAAGAATATTGATAATAAAAGTTATCAAATTCTACATTAGCCCTCCATCTCTTTTCTATGATGGAACTTTCCAAAAGAAAGTGGTTTTATGTGTTTGAAATGTGAGTACAGTACTAATTGTTCACTGGGAAATGTTACCTCATATTCTCCCAAATGTTTCCTTGTATACAATGCGACAGTAGTTTCTGTCACAATTAATAATTTTTACCCCTTTTTGTACATAACTTCTGAACTAGTTCTGGCTTCTTCACATTGTGGAATGTTGGAGAAAACTGCATGGATTCGGTTCCACCGTCGCCAGCACCAACAAAACAGCTGTGCACCCCTGACCTCAAGCAGAAGAAAAGTGAAAAGTAGACAACAGCGAGAGATCTGACTCGAGACGAAAGCTAAAATATCAAAACATATTAAAATAACATGAACAATGATCCATACAACTTGATATATACTATGAAATAAGCTCAAACAGAGCAATTTTCTTGGATGCGAAATTCCACATTTTGTCAAGACAGAGTCCATACATTACACCAAGAACGACAGCCACACAAAGCATTTTACATGCCACCTTCAAAAAAATCTGAAATGGGGTATTTTATTTGGAGAATGTCTTCAATTAAAGAGGAGCTGTTCATTGAAAGAGATTTTGATAAACATGTTTTGAAAATGAAGGGCAGATTTCAGGGGTGAGGCTATCCAAGAGAGATTATAAAAGAACACCAAAAGACAGCAAAAACACAAAATAGAAACTACTGGTAATCAAAAGAGGAAAAAAACAGTCACAACCACAAGGGAACTCAATTAGAGAAATTGTAATGATTTTTACTTTTATGCAGAAGTCACAGAAAATGGGACAAAAAAAAATAAAAAACACTCTAATGTGATCATGGATGACATGGATATAAGTGAACAATATGGAGCGAGATCCACTGTAACGGAATGAAAGAGTAGATCCCTAAAAGACATGTTAGTTAGAAGTAATATTATTTGCACTCGGAAAGAATCATGACATGTAGCAAAGAAAGAGCTTTCACCATGCACTTAATGCAAGGCATGCAAAAACTGGATGAACATGGAAACCTTTAGGTGCTACCAATTAAAGAAACAGGTTTTTTATTGATATCCTTGAGTGCCCATGCAAACTAAAAACTAAAAAAAGTGGACAGCATGACATGCTAACTGAAAAAACAAATATCTGAGCACATATGTACAGTCTAAAACAAAAGTTACAGCTATGCTATAGTAAAGTGATTCAGACAAAAGCATGAGAGTTATACAGAACATCTAAGGTTTTATGCACTTGACCAAGGGACAGCTGTACAAAGCTATTTAGCATTTCTTAACAAACGAATCACTATTTGGGGCCTTTAAGAAATGCTAAATAGCCTTTTGGCACGTACAAAGGCCTAAAAGCAGTCGCGAAAAAGTAATTACTACCGAGTAGAAATCGCATTTTACGATTCCCTAAATAGGAAATCGCAAATAGGGATTACACATGTGCAATTTCCTAAGCACATGTACAAAGCATAAATGTGAAATGGGCATTTAGGAAATGCTATTACCATCAACTCCAAGTCAATGGTAACCATGTGCAATTTTGAAAAATGCACCTAAAGTGCATTTTTTCCTGTGTCATAGAACGCCCACTTGCCCCAAGGGCAATTGAGCGTTCTACATGAGCACCATTCTTTTTTACACTTTTATTTAGGGGGGGCATTAGGCCCATAGGTAAGAACGCTTTTGCATTCCCAAATTTGTGATTTCCAATTAGGAAATAGCAAATTAGGAAATGCAAAACCATTCGTACCTTTGGGCCTTAGGCCCATAGGAACGAATGGGTTTGCATTTCCTAAATAGCGATTGCTTTATAGGAATTCATGCTCTGTAGGAATCGCTTTTAGAAAATTGCTATTTTTATACATTCATTTAGCATTTCCTTAATAGCGATTTCTTAAGATTTGTTATTTAGGAAATGCAAAATTGGAATTTTGTACATCTGGACTCAAGTGCCCAAAAGGGAGAGAGGAGGAGATCGAACCAAGCAATTGAGAACACTGCAATCCAAATAGATCACAAGACTGTGAATGGTGATCCTTGGTGGCCTATATCTGAATGAAGAACTACCTGCATATTTGGATTTAAAAAAGAGAAGAGGAAGAGGAGTAGATCAATAACCAAAAAGTCTGGTACAAACAAATTCGAATATAAAGAGACCACCAATGGACATGAGCAAGGCTGAATCACTCCAGAGTATCCCAATGAAGGGCAAGCTGTAGCCTGAAATTGGTATAAACTTGGAAAAAATAAAATTAGAAGCCATAAATAAATGGGGAAAAATGAGTTGGATGGTATGATTTAAAGAGGAAATTAGACTGATCATCATTATAATTAGAAGAACCAAATGAAAACAAGTACCTTAAAGCACTTTTTGGGGAGAATGCAAAATAAGAATTGTGTAAATCAGGTGAACCGATAAAATGATAATAAGTATAAAAGGTTAAATCTTAAGTTCCAGTTTACAAAATGTGAATCCCAAGAAACTTAGTAAACAAAATAAGAAATGCAAAAAAAACTCCAAATCTCATTGGGATATCTCTGTTTCCAAGAAAACATGAATATGAAATGAAAGAATACAAAACCAATAGAAAACGAAAAAGGACCAATCTGAACCATAAAAACGGCCAACATTTGTTGAATTGCACCGGTCGCATCTGTTGAAATCATTTTTACCCCTTTGTAAATAAATATTCATTTTTACACACTTCGCGTGTGCTTGTTTCTTCACTTTGTGGAAGGCTGGAGAAAATTTGAGGTTGTTCTCACCTGTTGCCAGCACCAACTGAGGAGTTGTGCAGTGTGATTCACAGCGCCACACTGGAGAGGAATGAAAGTAAAATTTTAAAGATATCTGGGCCAATAATTTCTAAGTTCTGCCAACCCGAAATTAAACAAATACATCTCATTGGAAGAGGGAGCTTTCTCTCCTATTGTCCATTTCGGTTCCACAAATCCAAACTTCAGACAGTGGAACCAAAGCCCTCTAGCTTGCTGCAGCATCAGGGTAACAGTTGCACCACCCTTACAGGATGCAGGGACTCACTCCCCACAACCTGAAAATGAATAGAAACAACCCATAAGGGAGCAGAGTGAGTACACACTGACTTCCAGGCCATGGAGATGGGGTTGGGGTGGTGTCCCACAGTTATCGATCCATAAAGTATTTGGTCGCCCGTGGCAGGATGCACAAGGCCAGGCCTGGCAATGCAGTGTCGAAGGCTGAACACAGACTGCCCGCAGCAGGTTGGAGCCAGGAGGTTAGGCACAGGGAACAGTTGTATGTGGTATATGATTTTTTTTAAAACAGAAATTCACTGAAAAAAACAAAGGTTCATGTAGAGTTATAATTAGCTTTGGGTGTAAGACCTCAACATTTTTATTTTTAAACTCAAATTCAGCGAAAAAAACATAGTTAAAGTTGTCAGGGTTACAGAACAAAACCTAATAACCACTGACATTCACCTGGTATGGTCAGGGGCGGACTGGGACAGAATATAGACCCAGGCACCAAAATAAAAGTGTCCCCATTACAGAATTAAATAGCTAAAAACGTGGCCAGTGTTTGCAAATTCGGGCAGTTTTGAACTTGTAAAGACACATTGTTTAAGTGTTTTGCAAGGTATGGGGGACTGCATTTGATCTGAGCTTGCTGCAGGCAACGTTTGTTTCAATACCAGGTAAATCAACAGTAAAAACTGGCCCACCAGACCATAAAAGAAGCCCACAACATCCAAAAACTGTGTCACATACTGAACTTTCAGAGCAGGCCGCTGGGTACTGTCTGATTGCCCAATAGGCCAGTCCAACCCTGGTCATGGTTAGGAGAACTAACCTTAACTCACTTCCCCATCATGCACTGCTTTTGACCTTATATATGACATTACTTATGACTTTTAAAATGAAATCACTGCAGACATCACTGATGAAATCTCAAATTACATCACTTATGACAAATTACATAACTTATGACCCTCATCTATAATAGTGCTGTTAACTTTAGACTGTGAATGGTACAAAACATTAAAAAAGAAGATAAAAAGGGGCTTTTGGCCGTATGCCACAGGAGTTGACTGCCTGTAGCCAATTCTGGTGCACAAGGCTGAAGGAGTAGGAGTTGGCTTTCAGCAAAAGGTTGGGTGCAAGGCCTGGCCATATGCTAGGACCTGTGGCTCTTACCCACTGTGCAGGGCTGGATGTTGTGTGCAGCAGAAGTTGACCACTAATGCATGTTTTGATAAAGATCTTGGCTGAAAGCCAGACCCCGCAGGCAACCACTGCTGCACACAGCCAAAGGTTGTGCACAGCAGAGATTGGCCACCAATAGAGGGAATGGTACGTGGCCTGGCTACAGCCAACTCCTATAGCGAACAGCCAAGGGCTTTGCACAGTGGGAATTGGTCGACAGCAAAGGTTTGGGTACAGGGGCTGACCAAAAGCAGGCCTTGCAGCCAACCACTGCTGCACTTGACTAAAGTAGAATAGAGGAGAGTTCGGCTCCTATGGAGAGAAGGCTTCATGAACTAACATTAGGCCATTTGCAGGTGGATTTGGCAGCTGCAGGGGTTGGCCATGGAACCTAGGCCAAACCCTACAGCCAGTGATAACTGCGTAAAGTCTAACACCATGTATAGTGTCAGTTAGTCACTTGGCTAAACCCCACTGCTAATAACTGTGGCACGCCTTGACAAATCGATATGAAATTAGGCAGACATATAGCATGTTTATTCTTCAGTGGGTGTGGCAATTTTGGAGCAGAATCACTGGGGGAAGCCATGTCTAAAGAGGGGCAAAACATTTTTCATGTACTAATAACATTAGTGCTGGGTAATAAATCTGCATGAACTTCGACAGGATGTTAAAAAGTTAAGCACAATGTAAGAATTTAGGTTACACGCACATCTCACAACGGGAGAGGGACCCAACGTTAAGGGGTGGATTTGCGCACGATTGGGAATCAAGCTGTGCAGTTAACCCTCTTGCACAAAGCTGAAGGGCATGATTAACATGAGGGGTAACCGGCAACTTTGCACACAATCACCACACCTATCACACTCTCACCACGTACATTCACACAGAGCCCAGTAAAATCCTTTTACCATTCCATCTTAAAAAACACACAGTTAATATGAAATTATTGTTGGCATTGGTTCATAACCGCTTAATGAATGCTCAAAAAACCTTTGAAATTAATTTAAAAATTCATTCAAAAATACACCTGCCTTGCAAATAATAACTTACACACTAAAAGTCACGGCTATGACTTCACAGTATTTATCGCTATAAATATGAGGCCTTCATATAAAGAGTCATCCTGTACTGCATCTTTCATCGTGGTATAGCGATATATCATGTCGCTAGAGAGATACTATATGTCATTTGTAATGTCACTTGCCTTCCTCCCCAGGGAAGCAGACACCCTTGTTAGGTGGCAGTTAGTGGAGACATGAGCAGACGCGAGCCGTGAGGGCGGAGCTATCGCAGAGCAGCAGAGTAGCTTGCTCTATACCGCTCTCCACCTTCCTGGCAGTTCAAACGTCACTGAAGGGCCCAGGAGGTGGGCCTGTGGCCAGTGCAAGCAGCAGGCAGTCCCACAATGGATGGGAAGCCAGCCAAGGATTTGTGGTGACACAGCAGCGGCAGCATGGGCCGAGTAAGCAGACGGAAAGGAGTGGAGTGGAGAAGGCAGTGAGTGCACTGGGCAGCGGTCGCCCCATAACATGCAGAGGTGGTCGGTGTTACGCCAGTGCAGCTTGTGCTTGCGTGAGAAGCCCGCCCCGCTGTCTCATAGCCACTGCAAACTCTGGGCTTCTGGGTATTGGCCAACGCCCGCAGTCATATGCCACCCACACCCTATCCAGCGAGCACGGATAAGGCATCCTAAAAGTGAACTAAGACAACCCAAGGAAGTTCAAGCCCAGGCTAGGTGGGCACAAGGCGAGGGCGTGAGCAGTAAAAGCACCAGGCTGAAACACTTAGTAAAGTGCGCTGCAGCACAGATAGCCACCCTCGTCCCTCTATCAGAAAACCCGCAACCAGCATTGAGAGGGATTTTGCGCAGGTCCGACGGCACACCTTAGCGCATCTCAAGCAGCATTCTAGGTTTATTTTCAGTTATTTCTGGATTAGCATTCGACCCTCAGATTTCTCTTGTACCGGCACTTGCTTCTTGCCATTGATGTGCTCATGCCCCCCAAACCCTCACTCCACTGGGGAAGAGCAAGCTGGCATAGAGTCCCCAGACAGCCATCTGAGTAATGTGATCAGAGGACCTGGGGAAAGGCAGCAGCAAATTACGACTGTGGACAGCAACCGCCCATCTACCACATGCCACAGTAAGCAAGTGCCCTACTCCTATACCAATGCTGGCCATAAACAACCTGGCTCTTAGACAGAAAAGGCATCAGAGAAGCCAGCAATTGCAATGGCACTTTAAGTCTTAGAAGTTCTTTTATATGCTTCTACAAACGTAGAAACTCTCGCTTAGAATCTCTAATGAGAGATAAGCATATTTCATCCAAAAAGGTCACTGGTTTGGAGGCAAAGCACTTTGCCTCATTAGGATTACGTATGCCCGTCCTGCTGAAAGCCATGGACTCAATTGAGCCACAAGGCAGAAACATGTTGATGGTAACAGTGGTGATGAGGTGCTAATTCCCCTCATCTCCACAATTGATTTTAATCACCAAGAGTCATGTCTAGCGAATAAACTGTTTTAAGATGCCACATTGGTTTTTAACACACTTATATCACAGATCCATTCTTAGTTAGAAGTGCCTCCCTGACTCTAGGTGTAGACCCACTCTCCATGAAACTGAGGTTTCGGAGAGCGAGGATTGTCCTATGATGAAGCATGACACCTGGTGGTGTGTGAGGACAATCCGTTACATTTTTTTGTATGCCCAACACTTGTACTGAGTAGCGTTGGGAGGGATACATCGTATATCTCTATAAATTGCAAAATTCTCGGGGAGCTTACTTTGTGTACATATATCATCCAAAAAGGCACACAATCAAATGCCAATATGATACCGATAAGAAGTGTAACAAAAGAGGGCTTAAGGGGCACATAACAGACAGCATTACCATCTGGATGTCAAGCAACGGCCAAGAAGAGCCTATACTCAATCAAGCATTATTTTCTTCATATTAATAATCTACCATCGGGTGCCACAACTTATGCCGCAGAGCGCATCACCACTCAAAAGGTGAGCACTCCTCTCTCAACCAATCTGAGCCAGACAAGCTGCTTACATTCTGGGTAGGAAATCCTTAACACCTCCATTATTGAACTCTTGTCAGCAACTGAACCACCTGAGCTATCTGCCTTCACACTCCAGGGCCCCGGCCCAGAAATGGTAAAAACCTATAACTTCACGCCAGCATCATGGGGTCATCCCATAGAGGTAATAACACAAGTTCAAAAAGCTCTCAGGAAAACTACGGACGAGCCCAGCTTAACACATGCCCTGGTCTTACCCACACATTGTCTACCACAAACTAGAGGAGTAGAGACACACTTAAGGAACTCAGCAATATTGTTACTGAATAACCCTGATGAGAAGTTGCTAGACGTCATTGAACACTCACCATTCCGTATAAACTCTCCAGAAAAGGAATCTAGGTCAAGCGGGCAACCACCGATTGAGGCTACCCTATTGTCCATTAATTCAACTCTCCTTGCTGCTACAAACGCCTTAACTTAGCAATCACACACACTAGAACACCAGATTGATTTGATGAAATCTCTTGCAAACACAATAACTAGTATGGATTAAAAAATGACGAACCTGGAAGCTAAGCTAAATGCGCACTTCCAGGTCGGCGGAACTATACCCTGCACCTGCACTCCGAGAGTGGACAAGCTTTGTACACTCCGGGAATTACTATCAATTCTTCTAGATATTCTCAAAAACAACAATTCCAAAAAGGAGAAATGAAACCGTGGACCATGTTATCAGACCAACTGGTTCAGAGGAGGGTGAGATTACTGAAGGTGCTATACTGCAAATGAGTATTTGTGGTCACGGGAATGCTGGGACTCTGCTGGGAGCAGTAACTCATCCTTGATCAAACGTCACTCCGGCCAATGAACAGCTGCACGAATGGACCAGCAAGCGCACGAATGGACCAGCAAGCGGTCCTTTCACTAATCCTCTCCCCTCGGACGCAACCCAACTAACCTTTAAACCACTAACTAGGAGGCAGAAGAAAAGGCTTAGGAAAAACAAGAAAAACCCGACAAGATTAGCAGGTTGGGTTTCCACTTTAAACAACTCACAGTACTTATAATAATTTCCCTCCCCAGTTAAAACTGTTTCCAATATTCTGAGAGGCCTAAAACACTCCACCACCCTAGCTGGGATGCATCACTTCCTCAACTCACAATGAACAACTTCCTGCTGTAAATCCAGCCCCTAGGTCGCACAACAAACCCCAAACCGGGGTAAAACATGCACACCAGGTTGGAATTTGCAGTCCCCAATAACCCACATGCACATCTTATGGTGCTTCAGCATTTGTCATTTTTCTATAGTTGAGATCATAATGAGATTCCAGGGCTTTCTACCCCCGCCAAGTTAATGACTCTGCTCCCTAGGAGAGGGATCAAAGACCTTTACACACAAAAGGGCAGTTTCCAGTCCCAGTTCCTGGGAAAGGAAAGGAGTGGGGATAAAATATGCATAAGAGATATGTAGTTTCAAAACTTTGCCCCTGAAGAAACAAAAACAAAAGAAAAACGACATGGGGCTCAGTGGCATTTCCTTTTAAATAACCCTAGGGTGGGCCAGGTCCCTGCAATCAACATATCCTTATTTAATTTACCGTTTTGGGGAGGGGCATGCTTGGGTCACCCTCCCCATACCGATTTCCACGCTGTATCTCTCAAGGGGCTGCCCCTAAACACAGCACCTGGGGACACCATCCCCCGGGGCCCACACAGTGAACTGGTCGAGTGGGTTGCCCCTCCCATATACCCATGTCTGGGGAGGCCGGTGTGCCTACCTCTGAATTGAATTCCTAGCTCCCATCTATGGGTGGGAGGACAAGAAGAGTTGCTCCCGCTGTGCGGGAGTTGAAAACAATGGTGCGGACTCCTACACCAATAGAGGAAGGCATGCAGGAAGCCAGCTGGGATTGCGGAGGTCTTGAGCTCCCCCCAATGACCCCAAGCAGCAATTATGCAGCCGCGTGCACAAGGTGGGACCAGGAAACCTGCCATAACAAAAAGAAATCCACATAAAGACCTGCGGCTGAAGGCCACAGTTTGTTAGAGAACAGCAAGCAAACCTGCTACTACAATATCCATAGAGAGACAGGTGAGGAAGCGACCCATAAAGCCCTGCGTGGGGTGGGGTCAGTAACCAGCACATTTCTCCACTGTGATGCCCCAACAGGGGTACCACCAAAGCAATTACCAGGTATTGTGGGGGGCATCAGGGAGTGCAACAGCCCTTCAGGAGTGTTTTGCAAAAATGTCGTCCTGAGTCGTTGAGGATACTGAAATGATGACCCCCCCAGAAGTGGTTTACCTCATTTTAAACCATTTCTAAAGCTGCCGCTTTTGCCCTTAGGCTCTAAAGTGTGGGGAGCTTTTGTGGTTCTACCTATGGTTGCATTATGTGGCCTGTAAAAAGTGACACTTCTGTCAAAAGTAAAAATCCCTTTGGACTAATGTTTGAAGCATACAATAATCCCTACTGTCATACAATCACCATCCATTCACCAGCACCCATCAGAAACCAAAAGCATAATATAAAGACTATCATGTATTTTTTCCTTTTTATTAGAAATTATTTCCAATTGCACGTTTCAAAAGTTATTGCTACACACCACATATATTATCAATTCATATATATTAAAAACATTTCATATGCATAAAAAGGAGAATTTTTATCATACTCTAAAAACCCAATATCTAAGAAAAACACTCCAAGTAAATAGGATTTTCTGATGTTAGGATCCTAATTTTGATAACACATAGGATTCCTTTTGCTCCTATTTCTGGGTTGTTGTTACTTGGGTGTAATCTTCAGCAAAGCGACGCGTTTCGGTGGTATCGTACTATTCACCACCTTCTTCAGGCTAAAAAAACTATTGTTCCTTATCTCCCACAATATTCATCTAAAAAACATTAATAAACAAACTTTAGTAAAAACTTATTATTCCATATAAAAGCCATTATTACTCATATGCATATACCTCATATTACAATTTAGAATATTCATGGCATCATTTCTGTGAAACATTCCAACATATTTGATACCATACAACAAATACTTCATATTATAGTCTTGGTTCCACATACGGTGCCTTCTCAGTTATTCATCCTCCCTACTGGAGGAACCAACTCAAACCACTTTCAACTATACACATTCTCTCTATGTTATAATAAAATCAAGGGTATTACCCACCCAATGGATAGTCAACTGAAGGAAGAAATATCTCTCCTTCCAAATGACGGCTTCCTTTATCAAATAAGCCGCAGTGTTGTTAATCAGGATACGGACATATACATATTCCTGAAAAATATATAGCACATAAGGGCAAAAAGCTCAAGTTATTATTGTCCATTCCTTAATTTCTAAGAACTTAAATCACTCGTAAACAGTGCCCAAAACCACTAAAATTTATAAAGCTACCTCAAGTTTTTATCTCACTCTGTCAATTTCTTATAAAGGAGATCAGAGTAGGACGATGCCCAGGGACCAACGCCTCACTGGTTATACTGCATCTAAAAACAACGTGCAAACACATATTTACTGTGGTCTTGCGTAAACATCTCATAACAGGATCTACTCAATAAAGTTTACAAAGAGTACCTGTTTTCTTATAAAAAAAAACGGATTGTCCTTGGCCACCGGAGCTATGGCCCTCGAACCTTCGGCTAACCTCAAGAAAGTTAATGGACTTCAAGAAAGACGACCCTTTCTAGGTCAAATGCATTCAGCATCTCCAAACAGACTGCCTGTACCATAAAAGAGACCACATAAATTATATGTCTTAAGTCAAGAGGTCATCTAAATAAAGGCTAAACAACTCTTCATAAACGCAATCCCGCGCTAACATCACTCTGCCCTCTGTTATCTGTTAAAGGGAGATTAATGTTACAAGCGCTAATGTGCGTATGTCCCAGCTTCACACTATTGTGATGTTTGAAAAGCAAATGGAAACTCAGGACTATCCCCCCCCATGTATTACTTGCTAAACCTGACACACGATATAGGCAGCGCTAGTATACATTTATCAAACCACACACGCAGCTGGGGGTCGCGTAACTACTTAAAAAGTGGTTCGAATCGGAAAAAAACACAAAGTCGTTAGCACCCATGGTAAACAAACTACCTAGGTGCAAACCCGCCACATAGAATGCTCCCCACTCCAAGGTGTGCCTCCCAAGCATGCTTATATTTATCCTCGTTTCGTAAGCACTCACCGGGACTCAAAAGTCTCCTTCCGTGCTCCTTTCACCCGCTCTTCAATCGGTATGGTTCAGCTTGATTCAGGCTGTGCTTATAAGCGCGCCCATCGCGTCTCTTGCAATCAATTTCACCGCAATAAAAAACGGACTCACGAATTTTCGACTTTAAAAAGAGATCGCCATCTTAGAGTGGGTATATACTACGGGCCCCATTGGGCTAGTACATCTTTTGATCCTATACATATTATTTACCCACAAAATCTATTATAAAAATTGTCCAACTAACTCAAGTTCTTAGACTAAACTTAACGGCCATTCATTGCCTCAAGTAAAACACATCTAACTGATTCGTGATAAACCGAGATAAACAATGGACAACGGTCGCCATATTTATCTTCACACTAGTTTCATTTATAACTTGTTTGCCTCAGTGATATCTATGGGCCTGATCTCCCTAAAAACTTGTGTCTATGTGTCTGCCCTGTCAGTCTATCGTACATTGATGGTATCATGTACGTAATATTTTTGTTTGTATAAATGCTATTAGTCTATAAATATACTCATAGGTTTCTAAACATCACACCTACACCTGCTAAGAAAAATGGATTTCAAGAGTCATGGGGGGGGATAGTCCTGAGTTTCCATTTGCTTTTCAAACATCACAATAGTGTGAAGCTGGGACATACGCACATTAGCGCTTGTAACATTAATCTCCCTTTAACAGATAACAGAGGGCAGAGTGATGTTAGCGCAGGATTGCGTTTATGAAGAGTTGTTTAGCCTTTATTTAGATGACCTCTTGACTTAAGACATATAATTTATGTGGTCTCTTTTACGGTACAGGCAGTCTGTTTGGAGACGCTGAATGCATTTGACCTAGAAAGGGTCGTCTATCTTGAAGTCCATAAACTTTCTTGAGGCTATCCGAAGGTTCGAGGGTCATAGCTCCGGTGGCCAAGGACAATCTGTTTTTTTTTATAAGAAAACAGGTACTCTTTGTAAACTTTATTGAGTAGAATCCTGTTATGAGATGTTTACGCAAGACCACAGTAAATATGTGTTTGCACGTTGTTTTTAGATGCAGTATAACCAGTGAGGCGTTGGTCCCTGGGCATCGTCCTACTCTGATCTCCTTTATAAGAAATTGACAGAGTGAGATAAAAACTTGAGGTAGCTTTATAAATTTTAGTGGTTTTGGGCACTGTTTACGAGTGATTTAAGTTCTTAGAAATTAAGGAATGGACAATAATAACTTGAGCTTTTTGCCCTTATGTGCTATATATTTTCAGGGAATATGTATATGTCCGTATCCTGATTAACAACACTGCGGCTTATTTGATAAAGGAAGTCGTCATTTGGAAGGAGAGATATTTCTTCCTTCAGTTGACTATCCATTGGGTGGGTAATACCCTTCATTTTATTATAACATAGAGAGAATGTGTATAGTTGAAAGTGGTTTGAGTTGGTTCCTCCAGTAGGGAGGATGAATAACTGAGAAGGCACCGTATGTGGAACCAAGACTATAATATGAAGTATTTGTTGTATGGTATAAAATATGTTGGAATGTTTCACGGAAATGATGCCATGAATATTCTAAATTGTAATATGAGGTATATGCATATGAGTAATAATGGCTTTTATATGGAATAATAAGTTTTTACTAAAGTTTGTTTATTAATGTTTTTAGATGAATATTGTGGGAGATAAGGAACAATAGTTTTTAGCCTGAAGAAGGTGGTGAATAGTAGGATACCACCGAAACGCGTCGCTTTGCTGAAGATTACACCCAAGTAACAACAACCCAGAAATAGGAGCAAAAGGAATCCTATGTGTTATCAAAATTAGGATCCTAACATCAGAAAATCCTATTTACTTGGAGTGTTTTCTTAGATATTGTTTTTTTAGAGTATGATAAAAATTCTCCCTTTTATGCATATGAAATGTTTTTAATATATATGAATTGATAATATATGTGGTGTGTAGCAATAACTTTTGATACGTGCAATTGGAAATAATTTCTAATAAAAGGAAAAAATACATGATAGTCTTTATATTATGCTTTGGTTTCTGATGGAGTGCTGGTGAATGGATGGTGATTGTATGACAGTAGGGATTATTGTATGCTTCAAAAATTAGTCCAAAGGATTTTTACTTTTGACAGAAGTGTCTATTGGTGGGGTCCTGTCCCTTTGGTGTAGTAGGACCCCTCTCTTCTATTTTGGGTATTGTGTACGGTCCATTGGACTGGAGAGTTGGGACTTGGTCCCAGTGATATTATATTTTAAGACCTATTGTTGGTATTTTATTTAAGCCTTGTCAAGCGGATGGATCCATTTAAAACCTTTGGGTTTAGTGAGGACCAATACAACAGAATAATCAATAGTAAAAAGGGTAATAAAATTACAGTAGTTGCAGGCAAAGGTGAAAAATGGGGTACCTTGCTCAACTTAAAGAAAAAATTAATAAGAACAGAAGCTCATGCTGAGTTTTTAATTGAGTACGTCAAATCTGGGGTCATACCCATTGGCTTACAGATACGCAATGAACCGGGTTTATTTATTCAAAATAAAAAATTCCTTGAAATTTGGACTCCGATATCAAACTGCTGCAGTCGAGACTGGATGCTTTTAATCATAGAAACAGCTCAGGAAATAATTATTATAGAGAGAGAGACAATAGAAAAATTAGAACTTGAATTAAAAGAAAAGACAGCTTTGGAGGATGCTAAATCTAAATTGGAAGAAATAAAACAAGGATGTAGATGGCTATAGAGATTACCTTACCAATAAAAAAACAAACAAGCTTAAAAAGGATATAAACAGATTTAGCCAAGAACTCGCGTATCCGTTCCTCAAGGAAAATTATTACGATCAGAAAAATGATCAGAGTTGGGACAAAGTTGCATATAGGAGACCTAGGTATACACGAGGGGGCAGGAAACAAATAACATTCTCCGAAACATCTGGCTCCAGCAGTGATGATGAGTACACACACAGGGAAGAAAACACAAGAGGACCTATTGAACAACAGGGGTTTTTTTTAGAACAGAGAAACAGAAGGGGCAGGTACAATGGGAATCAGATGGGGGGTCAACAAGCTCGGAGTCAACCACCCCAGGAATATATGCAAACCAGGCGCCAGAGGTATTGGCGGTAGATAGGATTCCTATTATTAACTTATCAAGTAGGACCCTGAGTGACAATGAAACTGAGATATTAGGCAAGGGTTTTAGTTTTGTCCCCACAGCTAGAACCAACAGATTCCAATTAGAAAGAGATCTTAGATCATTTTTAGAAAGATTAGGTTGAGGAGATTTTTGAGAACAAACCGATGAGGGAGTCCAACAATGTTACAGGTCTCAAACCGAAGTCCACATTTACGCCAACTTTGGCACAGGTGGTGACCAATATTTAAACCTTTGAGAAAGTTGTGGAAATTGAGATTCAGAACATCCTTAAAAATGAATTCACTAGATCACAGAACGTAGATAAGGCTCTAAGAATAGCTATTAGCACCCTCAGAGAAGATCACTCGATTACTATAAAACCCGCTGATAAGGGTGGAGGGGTAGTGGTGTTTGACACTGAAGATTATGACAATAGAATGCTAAAGCTACTAAATGTTCCAGCACATTATGAGAGGGTTCATGATAAGGAGCTTTTAACATTAGCTAAAAAATGCAGTGACCTTCTGGATACAGCGAGAGAACAAGAGTGGATCTGTGAGGAGGAATTTAGATTCCTTCATAACAACAACCCTAAAATTCCAGCTATATACGGCCTACCGAAGGTTCATAAGGATCATTTAGATCCTCCCATGAGACCTATTGTAAGCTGTTTAGGCTCTATTTTAGAACCATTTAGTAAATATATTGATTTTTCCTTAGACCTTTGGTTAGTCAACTCAAATCATATGTTAAAGATACCACCCACATTATTAGTCTGGTGGAGAATAAGCCATTTTGTAAGGATACTCAATGTCTGGTAACTCTAACCATTGAGGCCTTATACACAAATATACCACAGCAAACTACAGTGCAGGTGATCCATGAAATTTTAGAGAACACTGAGTTGGAGGGGGTTAATAAAGATTTTATTGCAGAGTGCACGGATTTAGTGTTGAAAAATAATATTTTTCTTTTTAAAGATCAGTTATTCCATCAGAAGAAGGGGACCAGCATGGGCGCTACCTGCGCTCCTAGTCTAGCATGCTTGTACGTTGGTGAATTTGAAAAGCAACATGTTTACAACAAACTAGCACCCTTCTATGAGAACATTAGTGAGTGGCATCGTTTCATTGACGATGTGTTCTTTATATGGAATGGGCCCACACAACAATTAGATGAATTTCTCAGTTGGCTGAATCTAGGGATGAGAATCTTCGTTTCACGGCGCAGTGCAGTAAGGTGAGTGTTAATTACTTGGACATTACTATTGGGGAAATGGGGGGAAGACTGGAGGTTGAATTGTATACTAAACCAATGGATAAAAACACTCTACTTCATTACTCCAGCTTCCACCCTAAATCCCAAAAGGATAATATACCATTCAGCCAATTTCTCCGTCTTAGGAGAAATTGTACTGTTCTTGACAATTTTTATAAACATTCAGAGATATTGAAAAACAAATTGAAAGTTAGAGGTTACCCCAAAAAAATAATATCCCACTCATTTAAAAGAGCACGTTTTTATAATCGAGAGGCAATATTTGAGGAATCTAAAAATAAAGAGAAGATGACCAAAGTGGTGTTTGTGAGTCAATACTATGAAATTAGTTACAAGATCAAGAATGTGATAAACAGACATTGGAAAATATTGAATAATGATGAAGAAGTGAAATTAGAGAAACCTATTTTTGCCTATAAACGCAACATGAACCTCCGTAATCAGTTGGTCCATACATATAGGGATAAATCGGCCCAAAGTCAGAGAACCATTGACAATTCAAAAGTGATAGGCAATACAAAGTGTGGTAACTGCTCCCTTTGTCCACAATGTATGGTAGCCAAGGAAGTGCAACATAATGGCAGGACCATGGTTGCACATACACTGAATAACTGCCGTAGCAAAAACATTATATATTTCCTAAAGTGCCCATGTGGATTAGCATATGTGGGGGAGACATGCCGAGAACTTAGGATACGTCTTCTTGAGCATAGATCTGCGATCAAAACTAGGAAGATTAATGCGCCATTAGTTGCCCATTTTTTAGAACAGGGCCATAAAGAAACAGACTTCAAATGGTTTATTTTAGAAAAAGTGATGATGAACAAAAGAGGAGGGATAATGGAGGCCAAAAGGAAAGCGAGAGAACAAGGGTACATCTCCATTTTTAACACTATTAAACAGGGGCTCAACTCACGGGAGGAATGGGATAAGTTATTGCAGTAAATGTTACAGTTGGGAGATCTCTAGTTTTTAGCTAGGTATTGCCTTAGGTGCCTTTTTATATTTGAGCTCATCATTTACATTCTTGAATTCAGATTTGGAACCATACAGAATCTCTTTGGATTATTGACTCTTGAAATCCATTTTTCTTGGCAGGTGTAGGTGTGATGTTTAGAAACCTATGAGCATATTTATAGAATAATAGCATTTATACAAACAAAAATATTACGTACATGATACCATCGATGTACGATAGACTGACAGGGCAGACACATAGACACAAGTTTTTAGGGCGATCAGGCCCATAGATATCACTGAGGCAAACAAGTTATAAATGAAACTAGTGTGAAGATAAATATGGCGACCGTTGTCCATTGTTTAACTCGGTTTATCACAAATCAGTTAGATGTGTTTTACTTGAGGCAATGAATGGCCGTTAAGTTTAGTCTAAGAACTTGAGTTAGTTGGACAATTTTTATAATAGATTTTGTGGGTAAATAATATGTATAGGATCAAAGATGTACTAGCCCAATGGGGCCCGTAGTATATACCCACTCTAAGATGGCGATCTCTTTTTAAAGTCGAAAATTCGTGAGTCCGTTTTTATTGCGGTGAAATTGATTGCAAGAGACGCGATGGGCGCGCTTATAAGCACAGCCTGAATCAAGCTGAACCATACCGATTGAAGAGCGGGTGAAAGGAGCACGGAAGGAGACTTTTGAGTCCCGGTGAGTGCTTACGAAACGAGGATAAATATAAGCATGCTTGGGAGGCACACCTTGGAGTGGGGAGCGTTCTATGTGGCGGGTTTGCACCTAGGTAGTTTGTTTACCATGGGTACTAACGACTTTGTGTTTTTTTCCGATTCGAACCACTTTTTAAGTAGTTACGCGACCCCCAGCTGCGTGTGTGGTTTGATAAATGTACACTAGCGCTGCCTATATTGTGTGTCAGGTTTAGCAAGTAATACATGGGGGGGGATAGTCCTGAGTTTCCATTTGCTTTTCAAACATCACAATAGTGTGAAGCTGGGACATACGCACATTAGCGCTTGTAACATTAATCTCCCTTTAACAGATAACAGAGGGCAGAGTGATGTTAGCGCGGGATTGCGTTTATGAAGAGTTGTTTAGCCTTTATTTAGATGACCTCTTGACTTAAGACATATAATTTATGTGGTCTCTTTTACGGTACAGGCAGTCTGTTTGGAGACGCTGAATGCATTTGACCTAGAAAGGGTCGTTTTTCTTGAAGTCCATAAACTTTCTTGAGGCTATCCGAAGGTTCGAGGGCCATAGCTCCGGTGGCCAAGGACAATCCGTTTTTTTTATAAGAAAACAGGTACTCTTTGTAAACTTTATTGAGTAGAATCCTGTTATGAGATGTTTACGCAAGACCACAGTAAATATGTGTTTGCACGTTGTTTTTAGATGCAGTATAACCAGTGAGGCGTTGGTCCCTGGACATCGTCCTACTCTGATCTCCTTTATAAGAAATTGACAGAGTGACATAAAAACTTGAGGTAGCTTTATAAATTTTAGTGGTTTTGGGCACTGTTTACGAGTGATTTAAGTTCTTAGAAATTAAGGAATGGACAATAATAACTTGAGCTTTTTGCCCTTATGTGCTATATATTTTTCAGGGAATATGTATATGTCCGTATCCTGATTAACAACACTGCGGCTTATTTGATAAAGGAAGCCGTCATTTGGAAGGAGAGATATTTCTTCCTTCAGTTGACTATCCATTGGGTGGGTAATACCCTTGATTTTATTATAACATAGAGAGAATGTGTATAGTTGAAAGTGGTTTGAGTTGGTTCCTCCAGTAGGGAGGATGAATAACTGAGAAGGCACCGTATGTGGAACCAAGACTATAATATGAAGTATTTGTTGTATGGTATAAAATATGTTGGAATGTTTCACAGAAATGATGCCATGAATATTCTAAATTGTAATATGAGGTATATGAATATGAGTAATAATGGCTTTTTATATGGAATAATAAGTTTTTACTAAAGTTTGTTTATTAATGTTTTTTTAGATGAATATTGTGGGAGATAAGGAACAATAGTTTTTAGCCTGAAGAAGGTGGTGAATAGTACGATACCACCGAAACGCGTCGCTTTGCTGAAGATTACACCCAAGTAACAACAACCCAGAAATAGGAGCAAAAGGAATCCTATGTGTTATCAAAATTAGGATCCTAACATCAGAAAATCCTATTTACTTGGAGTGTTTTTCTTAGATATTGGGTTTTTAGAGTATGATAAAAATTCTCCCTTTTATGCATATGAAATGTTTTTAATATATATGAATTGATAATATATGTGGTGTGTAGCAATAACTTTTGATACGTGCAATTGGAAATAATTTCTAATAAAAAGGAAAAAAAATCATGATAGTCTTTATATTATGCTTTTGGTTTCTGATGGGTGCTGGTGAATGGATGGTGATTGTATGACAGTAGGGATTATTGTATGCTTCAAAAATTAGTCCAAAGGGATTTTTACTTTTGACAGAAGTGTCTATTGGTGGTGTCCTGTCCCTTTGGTGTAGTAGGACCCCTCTCTTCTATTTTGGGCCTGTAGAAAGTGAACAAAGTTTGAAACCCATGTTTCCCATTTAAAATGCTTTACTTATTGTATTGCTGATGAACAGTGTAATTTTCACGCTTATAATGAATGCATTTTAATATGGTTATTGTCCCCATTGATTTTAATGGTGATACAATGGTGAATCATAACATTTGGCTGCTTAATTAATGTGGTAGCACCCTTATAAAACCTCTAGGCCAGCCTTATATATACTGACACCCCAGATATTGTGATCTTCCATCTGGTATAGGTTAGAGGTATTGTGATCATAAGGTTCAGGACCCACTAAGGGTGCAATGTGATATGAGAGTGTTAAAAGTGAGAACATCTACCTGGTTGTATATATTTATAATTTAACGTGCTGTGTGCATGCGTGCGCGATATTAAAGAGCTTTTCCCTCTGCAAACAAGAAAAGCACCGACTGGACAAAAAAGTATTGGGTGTTGTTTTTTAATACTACAGATTTGGGGTTGCTAACCAACACCACCTCCTCTGAACAGGCCTTGGGCTGCACTGCTTCACTACCTTGAGTGAGTGAAGTGCTACAATGGGAGCCTTGGTTCCCAGTAAAAAGGAAATTGCTGATTTATTACTTGGGGAGGAATCTTATCCTTCGCAACTAATAACCCAATTCTAACAGCATTTATATACCCCGAACATAGCCGAATGGATAGGAGCACTGTTTAAGGTCAAAGACAAAGGTACAGTCAATGTGTGATGGGAGGGGTGCCTGGTTTGTGGACTGGTACAGCATCTTGATGTAGTGTTCTGTGCTTATATAGCCTTTCCTTTCATAACTCTCTTTCCTTCCCATTTCCTCCCCACGGTGGAGTTCTTTAAATGTACATAAAGCCTGTGAGAGTAGGTTATTTACCTGTACTGTGGCTTGACTGATGGGGCTCCAATGCAAATGTCAGTTTAATTCTTGCGGTGTTTCAGGCTGCCTGGCCTTACCATGTCAGGCTTCTAATTTCTTAAATAAATAGGTCTTTACAAAAAAAAATATTTCATGAGCTTACCGAAGAATGTGAAGTTTCTATCTCTTGGGAACAGGAGCAGGAAAAAAACACATATTTAGGATTCTGCGGCATTTTAGGGCACCTTCAAGTAGTGGAAATGAGAGTGGAAAACATTTTTTGCAGATAGCAGCAGGGTGCTAGCCTATCAGGTACTGAGGTGCCTCACCGAATAAGGAATGGGTTGGGGAAGTGGTCCCATGGAGTAACTGCAACAACTGGGTATCTCTTAAAAGGACCATCATCTAGGGAAGTCATAACAGAGAGCAGGTGTATAGCTGTGAAAGCTACAAGTTTGATCTAAGATTTGCAAATGTCATTAAAATTAACAAAGAAGTTGCTTTATTGCCATAAATTCAGCTAGATTATTATTTTTGTTACAAATTAATTAACATGCTTCCTAACATTTGGATCTAACCTGACATCCGTATAGTATTTGATAGTACAAGTGCTCAATCTTACAGTCCAGCATCCCCTTACCTTTCGTATGTAAGTACTTAGCAGTGCAAAACATGATCAGAAAAGCACTAGCATGTTAACAGATTCAAACCTGTTGACATGAGGCCAAGAGCGAAAGGGTCTTCACCCGAGCCTCAGCCTGAGAAATTAACACATTCAAACCAACACATTCTGGACTATTACTTGAATGTAGGTCTCCTGTTTCTAAGTGTACATCCATTTTACAAACTGAATTTTTCGCTAGGCACTGATAAAAGATGTAATTACCTAATAGTTCTCCCTACACCCACCTCAAAAGGATGACAGAGGGAGTCCGCACACGCAGATTCAAACATATGACCTCCAGGACACAAAGGCCTCTTAAGTGGAGGCATTATCTTGCTGTGCTGTCTTACTAAAATCTGAAAGCAGTGTGTTTGCACTGCTACTTTACTCAACCATTCTCTTGCCTTTGTAGTTAACTAAATTGAAGATGGAAAAGTTCTAAAATTCGAGTAATGGGCCATATGTACTAAACGTGTGGTCACAAAAAGCGGTCTCAATTCGCTTACCGACTTTTAGGGCCATATGTACAAAAAGTAGAAATTGCAAATTCCTAATGTATGAAAACTTACATATATCGAATAGAGATTCCTAGTGGGTTGCAAATCAACCTACCTCATGAAAATTAAAGAGGTGGGTCACAGTTTGCGACCCATTAGGAATGATGACCATCAAAGGGCACAGGGATGGTGGCTGCTGGGGTCAGCAGACCACCAGGTCAGCGATTGCTGTCCAATAAAGCATTTTTTTTTTTAAATGCAGCCTGTTTTCCTTAAAGGAAAATGGGAAGCGTTTCAAAAAAGAAAATGAAATGTTTACGCTTCATTTTTTAAGAGCAGGCAGTGATCCGTGGGACCACTGCCTGCTCTTAAAAACATATTTTTGTTTACATTCTCAAAGGGGAAGGGGTCCTCCTGGGGATCTCCTTCGAGATGTTGGTATAATATTAATGCTTTGCGACCTGATTTCAGTTGCAAAACATTAATACATATCACTGCGATTCAGAAGTTGGAAAGGATGCCCTAAACACGCCCCTTCCAAATAACAAATTGCTAAAATAAACTTAAATTCGGTAAGAAATTACTGAATTGCAATTTGGCATTTGTACATTAAAATATGCTTGTTTGTGGTCGCAAAATGGCAGATTCTGTGATTTGGCCCATTTGCGACCTCAAAATCGTTTTGTACATATGGCCCCTAGTTTTTAAAAATAGCTTGTTATTGGCAGATTTACCTAATCGGAGGATTTACGACCAGTACAAAAAAAAGAAATCAGTACATCTGGCCTACGTTTCGAAGTATATGGGACACAAAGGATGACGAGATACAAGATACAAAGTGATAAGAAGAAATAATTTGCCTGCGACTGACTGCTTTTACCGTTCATTATTAGCGATAATGTTGCATACAGAACTTATCCACTTGTTGAAATTCCTCTTACTGTCTGGGAACACCAGACTTGGTTTATTGGCGCCCTTACCCATGTGCCTGGGCCAGTTCGAATGGGCCCCCTCAGGAATGAGGGGGCTACTTGGCCGATATTAGCAGGACATATACCATACCATGATTTAGGACATTTAATCTTTGTACAAACACGCGGTTTGTACAATGTTCTCTGCATCTTATACAGGCATCTAACTAAATTTATTTTTCGTACATTATTAGCTGGTCCAGCTATAATTGGTCAGCAAGTGCAAGCCCAGTTGCCTGCAGTGCCCGTTATTAGTGCCGTAATTGTTCATTCAGTTATGAGCAAAAGACCCACTAATAGTGAGGAAACTCCATTTTGAATTGCCCAAGAAAA
Source organism: Calotriton arnoldi (assembly GCA_963921515.1). NCBI lineage: Eukaryota > Metazoa > Chordata > Amphibia > Caudata > Salamandridae > Calotriton > Calotriton arnoldi. Next base: position 1,543,874 of record CAWUFW010000699.1, read on the forward strand.
ATTGATCAACTTGAATCTGTGTTTCCCATTACCGGACCACAAGCACAGAATTTTAACTATGTGCTTACCAACTGGGTTGGTTTCCACTATTGGAGACTGTAACATCTGGGGATCAATTTTTGCTACAGTCTATACTATCTGTTATGGACATCCCTTACCAAATGTTCTCAAACAGATACAGAATGAACATGGGGCAGGTCCTGCCCTAGATTTGGGGATGAAGCTAATGGCTAATTTTCCCGTAGTCTCCGAAATTATTCTTTCTAATGTTAAAGGTGAAGCAGCATCTCTGGCTATACGCCAACGACTTACATCAGTAGCAGTAGCACCCGCAAACTTGAGTTGCCTAGAATTATTGCTAATGTATATACATCTTTGGGGCGCAATAATTTGGGAACCAGACCTCCAGTGCCACCACTTGGTAGGCCTAGCACTGACAAGGATGTCAGACAAGCACATGAGCTTGTTACAAAAAATGGGATAAATCTAAACAACAACAGAAAGGTAAGAGTAGGTCCTGTTCATACTTAATCCCAGGAAAATAATAAAATGCAAAAACATGTGCTGGTTCTGTGTGAAAATACAGTGTGGCACAAAAGCAAGCATGAAATTTAATAATGTGCAAAATAAAAGCTTCCTACAATGTGCACAATTATGCTAACATAGAGAAAATGACAATGGGCCATACATGAAACACACGACACCATTACTTGGGTCAGACACTAGCACCTAGACATAATAAAAGAATGCAGCTGCTATTCTGAATACACACAGCTTTTCATATAACTGACGCAGGGGTTCTGAAAAAACACGCTCTCAGAGTGAACGTCCTGAGACAAGAGCACTGCGTCAGTTGAGATGTAGAACATCCACCTATGTATGCTAAGGTACGGGGTCTGCCACTAAACTATAGCTAGTCGGACTCGGGCTCATAGATACCGAGTCACCATACCACCTCAGTATCTATGAGCACGAGTCTGACTAGCTATAGTGCCTCACTTGCCCTCCTAACCTTTCTAGAGAGAAAAGTGATTTGGCACCCCAGAACACAACACTCTCAACCCTCTCAGAGATTGCGGTAACAGGACACACCCTTTCACTCTCTCACTTGTACTTGTCCACAATAAGATAAAAGAGACACGTAGGAAGTTTACAGTGTTTATTTAATCATTTGAAAATGATCAGCATACACAATTTTTCTTGTATCTATATATTGTATAAAAGATTTTAATTCACAGGATGTAAAAGTCCATTCACATATATTGTTTTTGACCACGAATTTCTTTATTCAAATCTTCTTGACACTGATTTTCACACTGTAGCCAACTTGTTTAGTCTCTTTACAAGAGACTTCCTCAGGGCTTAGTATATTCGTTATTTCATAATGCCCACAGACACCTTGTTCTCTTGTGCCCAGGCCCTCCTGATTTGGTTGTGAAATCATTCCATCAATCCAGATGATATGTGCACATTCGGCAAATACTATGCGCTAGTGGTCACTCGATTTTTTAAGTCTCATATAATTGCGTCCTAGTTATTATCGACTGGGCAAATAACGGTTTCTTGAGCAGTTATGTTCCAAGGCCTATGTTGGGATTATTACCGAAATTGGTAGTAGGAGCCTCGATGGAACAGGTCAAGGAGTAGCTCTTCCCTGAGCTCTTCCTGGCGCTGTTTATTTAAACCATTGTGCTCCAAGATGCAATCATTGCACCACAATTATTAAAAAGATGCATGTCAATAATGTCATCAACATGGTTAATAAACCATACATAATACAAAGCCCTATCATGTTATCTGACAGATCTGCCTAAACCCTCCAGTACTACTGAAGCTAAGTGGTTATAAATTATAGATCTCTGGGTCTAGTGGCGGACCTCATACCTTAGCATACATAAGTGGATGTAATACATCTCAGCTGACGCAGCACTCTTGTCTCAGGACCTTCGCTCTGTGAGTGTGTTTTTTTAGAACCTCTGTCCTCAGTTATATGACCAGATATGTGTATTCCAAAAAGAAGCTGCATTCTTTTATTATGTCTAGGTGCTAGTGTCTGACCAGAGAGAATAACAAGGGGCAATGTTGTTTGACCTTGCCTATGCTTTCAGACTAAATCAGAGGAAAACAATAAAATACAACACATGTGCTGGTTCTGTGTGAAAATACAATGTGGCACAAAAGCAAGCGTGATATTTAATAATGTGTGCAAAATAAAAGCGTCCTACAGAGTGAACAATTAGGTTAACTAACATAGGGAAAACCACAATGGGTCATACAGGAAACACACAATAACTGCAGATGTTTTGCACAAACCTGCCACTAGATGGCAGCAGGACGCTAAGTAGTTGATCCATGCAGCAAACCTTTCTGCTGCAGAGCGCCAAGTTATCAGATTCAACTAATGTAAATCCAGAAACAATTAATTGGAAGACATAATTCTAAGTCAGCTAAAAAGCTCAGAAGACTCCTGCAACAACCTATGAAATCTGTTTATATTAATGCTTGCGTTTTCGATATAATAGACACTTTTAAAAATACTGCAACAAATTACAAATATATATGAGACCAAGTAGGCACTTCAGGAGAATTGGTGCTGCCGAATTTAAACAATAAATTAAATTAAAAGTTAACCTTTTACTTCTCAGCTAAGAAGAGCTTACCTCATTAGCTCTCTTGATTATCTTGTCGTCTATGTCTGTGATCACCATCACCGTCACCAAGTCCTTCTCAAAAACCTTGCTTAAAATTCTTCGGATGATATCAAATCGAACATATGAGCTGAAAAATATGCAGAAATATTTTTACTAATGCGTCCATAACACCTTTTCCATAAGTCATTTGCTTATTTTCATCGGACATGCGTAACCGCTATCCGCCTCAGTTTAACTGCGCACGTGAAGAAAAGGCCACAAATGATACCACCAATGCCCCAAATCTCTGAAGCTAAAGACTTCAGCTTGCATCCCAACATGTAATCGTTTCCTTTCCGTAGACAGAAGCTAGCACTGCTGAGTACTTCAGGAAAATCCGTATACAGCTGCTTCTCAAATCCATAAAAGGACCACTATCCTTCCCACAAGTTTCTAGTACAGTCAATATGTAGAATGTCAAGATTTTGGGCACCGTAGAGCAGTGCTTAATTTGTGCTGGTGATTGTAGCTGAAAAGCGCAGGTACTCATTCTTAGGGACTGGGACTTATTTTTCATAATCCAAATTGGACCCAGACCAAGAGAGAGAAAGGCAGAAAAGGAAGAAAGAAGGATGCGAAATAAAGGAAAACAGTGACAAAAGGAACAAGCATTTGCAATGCAATCGGTCTCGCCTTTGGGACCTTATATGTATTTAGCTATGCAGCACATTAGCCCTTTTTAACATGGAGGGAAAGTAAGCACCAAACTACGTGACACAGCTGGTATGGGAACCCATGGAGAGAAATTTTGCCTTTCAGCGGGACATGGTATAGTCCAAAGCTCTGTTTTTAATTTAAAATCAGGGCCTTCGGTGGTCGTATCACTAAAAATACAAGATTTGAAAAACATATTATTGTCTATGGGTGCTGGTGGAAGACAATTTCTATGGACTGGAATCTAGAGAATGCTAAAGCAATTCTGGTATTTTACTGACCTCTGCTGGTCGTTTCTATCAAGACAGTTAAATAGAGGCAGTTGAACAGAAAAAAAAGTCCCTAAGCGGAAGCAGACAAGTCCTAGGGCTGATCTCCAGAACCCACAAAGTACATACACATATAAGTATATACTAAAGTATATACAAGAGGTCTCGAATACTCGACCTAAAAAGCAGGGATGAAAAAAATCTGCAAGGGTGAGGTATAGGGACAGTGTGGGATGGTGAAAACATGAGGTGGAATCAAAACCAGGCAGCCTTGGTATTCAACAGCAGTGCTAGAGATCTATGGGCCTCTGAATGAATTTTTTTATTTATGCATTTATTTATTTAAAATGAAGCACTTCCCGAGTGCAAGCCTGGAAATGTAAAATAATAAAGTTGCTGTCACAGAATCCGTGAGGGCCTTTGGATCTACTCCCTGATGTGCATTACAACAGCACTGTTTAGCAGTGCCCAGGGGGCCGGACTGGCCGTAGCGGGCACCGGGCATTTCCCCGGTGGGCCGAAGAAGTGGGGGCTGGTTTTGTGTCCATGGGGGGCGGTTTTTTCACTAGGGGCCAGTTTTGCAGCAGTGCTGCAATATCGGCCCTGTGTAACAAAATTGGGAGCGGTGCTTCTTGCTAGCCCCCCCTCCCCCACAACGCACCTAGGGCTGGTTGAGCAGCAATCTGCCAGGGCTGGTTGCTATCCCCAGTCCAGCCCTACCCCACCTTCAAGTGCCCCCCTCGCTTCCTGTAAAGCAAGAAATGTCGCTGCATCGCATGCAGTCAATTCGTTGATTGCGTTATTCACAGTATTATGAATGTGCGTTTCTTTGGTATTCTGTGTGGTCTGATGAGCTGTGCCACCTATGGAATATTTTCTTTCCACCTATTGACCTTCACATCACCTGTTATGGCAACAATTTTTAACTGCCCTTTTATAGTTCACGCCATCTCAGCGCAAAATGGCCCTTTGGTATGATTGCCTAATCCTGCCTCATTAATATCCGTGAGACAGGATTCTGACTGCGAATCCCATCGAATATGTTTCAGATGAAGGAATGGGGGCTTGCGGGTGACAGCAGAGGGTAGCCAGATTTCTATGCTTTCGCATTCACCGAAAACCATCAATTTTAGGTCAAAGCCTAACAGACATTGTAGCAGCCTTGTGGCAAAGACATATTGAGGACATGCTGAAAGTTTATCCGGGAATGCATCCTGCCTATTGCTTACCATTGGCTTTGTAGCTCATATTTGCTTGTGTTCTATTCACTGGCTTTATTTGTTTCAGGCACTCCAGCATGTCTTTGACCATCCAGTGGAGCATAATCTCCTTACCACTTCTCTGGCAGGCTCCTTGTATTCTTCCAAATGTGCTCACTTTCCGAAAACTCTTTTTTTCTTTTTCGTGAGGCATTCTTTGAGAGTGCTAGTGTTTTCAGCGTGTATGCTAGTTCAACTACTGTAATTCTTTAAAAAGGTTCCTACACACCATTGATTCTACTCATCTCTGGCACTATAAGTTCATCAATCATGCATGCCTGTGACCATGCTGGAGTTCAGAAGGTGAATAAGCAATAAAGAGGCCTTTAAATTTTGTTTTTATCTCAGCACTTTTGCAGTACTTAAAAGACCGAGGTCAAATATCAGACCCTGTCTTTTGACAAATTGCTGATTAGTCTTTAGAAGGGAGGTTGGTGTTTACTTTTCAACTGCAAAACAAGAGGATTTTGAAAAGTGAGCTATGAGACAATCTCGCTGCGTACAGGAACTGTGAAAGGAAAAGGCTGCAAGAGGTCGCTTTTTTCTAGCACACAACAAAATTTAAATACCTGTAAATGACCTGTACAATTATTTCAAAATATTTTAGTAGTTACGAAAGCACAAATGAAGCAGACATGTTTAATTCTGAAGTATGGTGGAAACAAAGATTTTAATAGGAACAAAACAAATCAATACACTTGGGAATGCGCGAATAAAATATTTGCTGAAACCTGATTTTCGCAAATTACCGTTCATGCGCTGCATAGTTTTATCAGTAAAACTGAGGAACAAGTTACCTACCATTGGTAACGCGTTATCTGGTAGAGACTATCTAGCCGCAGATTCCTTACCTTAAAATTCTCCCCAGGCGTCAGGCTGGATCCAGAACTTTTTCGTGAGCAGTACCCCTATGCCACAGTAAATGGCTTCGTCAGCTCCACATGGTGTCGTCAGCGCCGGAAGTGAAGTGCGCGGTGCCTATATAGGCGTCACCCCAGCACGCTGACATCAGTTTCTTTCCATGCCTTTCCACGCCAAAAGCGCGGAGCCATGAAGAAAACTGACCACTGGTGTGTGAAACTAGGGCCCTGAAAGGGGAAAGCCCTGTAACTAACAATCTGTTCACAAAGCGGGGAGGATGGGTGGGTTGGTAAGGAATCTGAGGCTAGACAAAGTCTCTAATAGATAAAGCTTTACCGAAGGTAAGTAACTTGTTCATCTGATAGAGGCTTCTAGCCACAGCTTCCTTACCTTAGGATAGATAGGCAAGCAATACCTCCCCGGAGGTCGGTCTGCAAACCCGATTTAGTCTAGAAAGTCCAGCAGGACCAAACAGGCAAAGTGCCCATCCTGACGGACCCGACTGTCCAGGCAGTAGTGCTTGGTGAATGTGTGCAACAAAGCACACGTTGCAGTCTGACAGATGTTGAGGACAGGAACTCTGTGTGCTAAAGCAGTGGTCGCAGCCTTTGCTCTGGTGGAATGAGCACACAGCCCTCCGGGGGTTGCTTCTTGGCCAATGAGTAGCAGATCTTAATGTAGAGCACAGTCCATCCCTTTCTTGGCTCCGAAATACCCTAGGAAGAGTTGATCATCCACACAGAACGGTTAAGTGCAGTCAAGGTAGAAAAACATCACTCTTTTTGGGTCCAGCTGGTGGAGTCTCTCTTCTTCCTTAGAAGGATGAGCATAGCGTAAAAGGTAAGAAAGGTGATGGGCTGTCCTACGTGGAATGGGGTGACTACCTTCGGCAACAAAGATACTCAAGTCCACAGGACTAGCTTGTCTGGGTAAAAGGAAATGCACTGAGGCTAAAATGACAGTGCCGGCAGTTCATTGATCCTCTAGGCAGATGTAATTGCACCAGAAAGGCCATCTTGATGGTCAGAAGCCTAAGAGGGCAGTTATGAAGCGCCACAAAGGGAGTGCACATTAGAAAGGTAAGAACCAAGTTGAGGTCCCATTGAGGCATAACAAAGGAAGCTGAAGGAAACGTGTTGAAGACCTTTAAAAAAATCTATTTACAATAAGAGACTTGAAGAGGGAGGGCTGATCGGGCAACCAGGAAAAGCTGAGATAGCAGACAAATAACTCTTCAACATGCTCAATGCAGAGCACTGCGGGGGCAGGGTAAGAAAACACAAAATAAGTTGGGAAAGGGGTGCAGATAAAGGGTCAACCTGTTTGTCTGCACACCATTCCACAATCTTGCTCCAACACCCGGCATACACCGTCTTGGTGGACGGACGCCAAGCTGGCAAAATAAAATTACAGACTTTGGGCAGAAGGTCAAAGGCTGTCAACTGTCGCAGCTCAATCTCCATGCATGAAAGCGGAGTAGTGACAGATTCGGGTGGAGAACCTTCCCCTGCTGTTGTGACAGGAGATCCTCCCAAAGGGGCAGCCTGATCGGAGGACTGATGGACATGCTCAACAGCTCAGGATACCAGACTCTTCGAGTCCAGTCCGACCACAAGGATGACTTGGGCCCGGTCGTTACTCATCTTCTTGAGAACTCTGGGCAGGAGTGGTATTGGCAGAAAGGCGTACAGGAGGGCGGAGCTCCACTTGAGACAAAAAGCATCTAAGAGCGAGAGCCGCCTTGGAAACGCCAGCGCACCGAACTGCTGACATTGTGCTTTCTCTGCGGTGGCAAACAGATCTAACCCAGGCTCTCCCCACTGCTGAAAGAGTCCTTGCATCACTTCTGGTTGGAGATGCCATTTGTGATCCGCTAGGCATCTTTGGCTGAGTTTGTCCGCTGCGGCATTCAGAGAGCCCGCCAGGTGTTGAACCACCAGGGAAATGCTTTGACGTTCCAGCCATGTCCAGAGACGCAGGGCCTCTTGACAGAGGGTCCACATTCCCACCCCACCCTGTTTGTTGCAGTACCATATGGTGGTAGTGTTGTCTGTGAGCACCTGCACTAGCCTTCCCTTGAGGGAGGCTAGAAAGGCTTTCAATGCCAACAGGATCACATAGAGCTCCAAAAGTTTGATGTGGAGTTTCTATTCCACCGGAGACCAGAGTCCTTTGATCTCCACCTCCCAGATGGCCACCCCACCCCAGGAGTGACGCTTCTATCAGAACCGTCAAATCTGGTTGGGGAAGGGAGAGGAGTCTGCCACTGAACCAATCGCTTTTCATCAGCCACCACTGCAGGTTTTTGCAGTGCCCTCCAATACCTGGACCATGTCAGAGAGACTACCCTAATGCTGCGCCCACTGCCACTTCAGGTACCACTGCAGAGCCCACATATGCCAATAGGCATGCATCACAAGCAGGATGCAGGAAGCCATGAGGCCCAGCAGCCTTAGAGTCAGTTTCACCAAAATCCATGATAAAGGTTGAAACGTCAGATGAATATTCTATACTTACTATTTGGGAGGATAAGCCCGAAACTGCACTGTATCCAGAAAAGCTCTGATAAAAGAAAGGGAGCATCTGAGAAAGGATCAAGTGTGACTTTGGTACATTGATAGGGAACCCCAGTGAGTGCAGGAAGTCTGCTGTAGTCTGGAGGTGGGAGACGACCGCTTGGGGCTAGCCTGCCTTCAACAGCCAGTCGTCGAGATAGGGGAAGTCTGACACCCCTGATCTCCGTAGATGAGCTGCAACCACCCCAATCACTTTGGTGAAAACACGAGGGGCGCAGGTAAGACCAAAGGGGAGCACGGCAAACTGAAACTGCTCATAGCCCATCGTGAACAGCAGGTAATGTCTGTGGGCAGACAAGTCGGGAATATGGAAGTATGTGTCTTGCAAGTCCAACGCTACCATCCAGTCTCCCGGCTCCAAAGCAGATAGGACTTGAGCGAGCGTGAGCATTTTTAATTTCTCCTTTTTCAGGAAGAAATTGAGAGGGCGCAGGTCTAGATAAGAAAAAGGCCTCCATCCTTTTTGGGAACCAGAAAGTAGCGGGAATAACAACCACAACCTACTTCTGATGCCGGCACCCTCTCTATGGCTCCCTTGGCCAAGAGAGCTGCCACTTTCTGGCGGAGTAATGAGATGTGGTTCTCCATCAGCCTGTCGCATGTGGGTGACATGGGTGGAGGGGTAGTCACAAAGGGGAGCGAATAGACCCATTGGACAATAAGGAGAGCCCAGCAGTCTGGTGTTATTGACCTCCAGTGGTGCAAGTGATGGCATATCCTGCCCCCAACGGGTGCCCCTGATAATCGGAGGGCAAATTAAAGGGGCTTGGAGGTTGTGGTTGCCTGGGGGGTGGTGGACTGGCCCAACCTCAGGCTACCCAACCCACGAGGTCTGTGGGTACTGTGTCTTCGACCACGAAAAGGCTGGGTAGCCTGCTGGCCATGGTGGCTGGGCAGGTAGAGACGTGACTGGAAGACCCTTCCGTGGCCACGGAAGGAGCGAAAGGCGGACTGGGGTTAGCAAAGGGCCATGGAAAGGCCCAAGGGCCTGGCCGTAGCCCTGCTGTCCTGAAGCACTCTAGCGCTGAGTCCGCCTTGACTCCAGAGAGACGGGAGCCATCGAAGGGCATGTCCATTAGCAAAGCCTGGAATCCCCTGAAAAGCCAGTGGTTCACCGATGATGAAACCGCTCTGCCAAGCGAGTCAGTCGTATCCAGCCCACAGCAATAGTGAGAGACAGTATGGCTCTGGCCTCTTCCGAGACAATAGGCAGCACCCGTGCAATCGAGTCCCAGAGCGAGTGGGGGTATTGGCCTGTGAGAAGCTGGCCTGGTATATGATGTACACTTATGTAAGTGGACACCTTGCACCAGTCCAGACAACCCTTACGGTGATTTAAGAGGTCTCAGGCAACCTTAGAAAGCTCTCTAAGTGGTAGCTGTGGAGAGCAGCCTTTAGGCTTAGTCCAGAAGGAGTGTAAAGCAGCTTGTTTTACCAGAATGCAATCTTACAGTATAGATTAAGTGAAAAAGAACCACACAAAGTATTTATAAAAATACGTAGTTATTATATAATACTCTCTAACACGTAGAAATATCTCCTTCCCAGAGATATGCACAATGCACACAATACTTCAGCAAAGAAACACAGTAAATAGCAGGGAGGGGACCAAACTATATACTAAGAAAGTGGTATAAGAACCACGACTCAGGTCAAAACAGTGTCGAGGGGACGTAGAAGTGCTGGGACCCCAAGGAACCACCCAAGGTGAGTAGATGGGGACCCCACAGAGAGGGTGTGCAGTGTGGGAACACGACGCGTGCTCTGTACAACTCTACATGCAAGTCGCGGTTGAATTTTTAAAGATTAAGGACCCTTCCCAGTGGACCCTGTAGAAACCCCGTGGAACACAGAAGGTTGGAGAGCCACCCCACCCATTGATACACTAGTACCCACGTTACCTACACCAGGGAAGCCGGGTGCATACGTGTGAAGTGGTGTCGGAAACCGCCATCGAACCCAATGGAGGACTTACAGGAAAGTGCCGCTGTTGAAGAAGGAGAAAGTGTCCGGTGGAATCCAAGGAGGAATTCTAGATGAGAGGTACCTGCAAGCAGAGGGGACAGAGTCTATGTCACTCAGGGGTAACCAGGAGACTTGTAAGACGAATGCCCTCCAATGTTGGATGTTGCAGGATGGATGACTATGACCTTGACTCTGCAGCTGTGAGGACCAGGCGACGCTGAGGAGGACCAGGAGCCGTGCACGAGCTGTCCCACGAAGGATGTAGAGTGCTGAGGGGTCGGTGTCCGCCAGGAACACCAACAAGCCTTGGCAAAGGCAAGCAACGCAGGAATCAAAGAAGGAGCAACGTCGGGACCAGCAAGGTCCAGGGGCCTCACCTAAGGCAGGGGAGTCAGGGCAGGCCCCGAGCAAACAGGGGAGCCCAAAAGGAACAAGTGTGACCCACAAGTGGACCCACAGGCCGGAGGCACTGGAGTCGCGAGAGGACCTCAAGCAGCTCACCAAAAGATGCAGGCCACGATGCACATGATGCGGTGTGGCTGAAGATTCTGGTCACTGGAGGTGCTCGAAGTTGGGGCTACTTGGAGCCCGAAGATCTTCTTGGAAAGAAACCAACAAGTCTTTGAAACTGCAAGTTGGACGCGGTGCACAGGGGCTCGGTTATTGCAACCTCCACGAGGGATACTGGCCTCAAACTTGGCGAGAGGGCAGGGCAGGCCTCGGGAGCTGTGGAAAACGACCACCTGTGTTGCAGAGCCTACGGAGTCCGGAGGAGCTCAGGATCTGCAGACCGGTCGACTTAGTTGCAGTGCCTGCGAAAGCAGGGGAGTGACTCCTTCACTCCAAGGGAGATTTCTTCAGGTGCCTTTGATGCTTCACAGGCCTTGGAAGGTTCCTATATGATGTACAGGCACAGACAATGCAGCAGACTGGAAGGGAGACAAAGTCAGGCCCCAAGCGAAGTCCAGAGTGCCCAGACCGTAGAAGTGCAGTGGTGTCTGATCTGAATCTTATCCCACGACGAATCTAGGGACCTACACCCAGGTAAGCCCTTAAGTACCCTAGGGAAAGGGTTGGGAAGATTCCGGGGACCCTCCCAGGGGAGGGTCTGGACAGGGGGGAGGTTACTCCCATGTCCTTTGTCCAGTTTTGCCCCAGAGCGGGAGCCAACGGCTCCCAGAGCTGGTTTGAACTGGACTATGCACATGGACACCAAATGTGCCCCTCATGCAGACTGGGTGGCGCTGGCAAGCGCACCCACCCCATCCCAATACACTAAATCCTGTCTGGGAGGTGGTCACACCTCCCTGTGACAGGATGCCTATTGTTCTGCCTTCCCCTGCTCGAGCTTGGCTCAGCAGCAGGAGGGCAGAATCGTGTCTCTGGGCGGAAGCAACCATTTTGTGCTGTCCGGGTCAAGAAGGCTGGTACCGGGAACACTGAGAGCCTAACGGAGGGCTCTTCCAGTGCTTGGAATCATACCTCCACACCGTTTGCGGTGTAGGAGGATATGATTCCAACATGTTGATACCAAACATGATAGGATTCGTTGCAGCCGTTTCCGAGATGGTCATCACGTAATTGCGCGGTGCCCCTTTATATAGTATATGGCTGCTTCACTGACAACCTGGGAGAATAGACTCTGTAGGCTGCAGGGGTGTCCTGCTCATGCAGGGGCACCCTCTCACTTAGAACCAAGCACCCTGCCTTCAGGATTGCAAAGGCCTGCTATAGGGGTGACTCATAGGTTTTAAGTGCAGTAACCCTAGATATAGAAAACCTATATCTTTAGTAAGTGGTGCTAGCACCAGCTTACACAGGCTGCAATGGCAGAGCTGTAGTTCCATTTTGAATGGTCTCTCATGGGTGGCATAATACATGCTTTAGCCCATGGGATACCTCTAGGGTACCTATGCCCTAGGTACCTTAGTACCATATACTAGGGACTTATAAGGGTACCCCAGTATCCAATCTGGGGTGTACCTAAGTACTGAACACAACAGTTTAGGGAGAAAGCAGATAGAATGGGGTCCTAATTACCAGGATCCCAGTCAGACTTGTCAAAATACAACTTAGCACCAGGCAAAAAGTGGGGGTAACCATAGAAGCAGATCCTCCTTTCCTACATGGCCCAAAAGGCATGCGGTGTTCACTGACCGCAATGCCAGGCTGGCAGAAAAAAAACATCATCTTTCCCAAGGTATCCAGCCTCTTGGATTCCCTGTCTGAGGGAGTGGTACGGCATGCACCAGGATTTACTTTGGAAGTGGAGGCTTGGACCACCAAGCTCTCCAAAGTGGGGTATGTTGTGAGGAAACTGGCATTCCCTGGGGCTGGGCGATGGGGCAGGCAATCGGCCTATGTACAGTAGCCCCAGTGAAGGGCTTGAGCAAGGCCCGAGCAGGACGTCCATGAGGGCTTAATTAAATGGGAGAAGTTCGGATGGGTCCAGGACCTCAGCCACACTCCTCACCACCATAGCAAATAAGGCTCCCTCCTCTGTAGCCTCGGTAGAAGGAGAGACTAAGCCAGTATCTGGGGAGGTGTCCAGTCCACTGGCATCCGCCAGATCCTCACACCAGGTGTCCTTGGTGAGATCTAGTGGCTGGTATTCATCAGGGTCCAGTGGCCCCTCCAAATCATCCCCAAGTCCTAGCTCAAAAGAATAGGACAGCCCAAAAGGAATAGGGTACAGGCTTCGATCTGGGTGGTATGCCTCCAGTTGGCTCAGAGTCGGGGATGAGTATGGGGACTGCGCTGCCAGCGACGTCGGCAGTGGAGCCAGTGCTGGGAAAGGTCGAGGTGGCTCGACCTGCGCCACTCCGGATCCATCCATGGATTCAGGGGCCCGACTGGTGCCTGGAACGAACCCACAAGTGAAGACCAGTAGGGGCCCCTCCAAAACCCGCAGGGCCCGGAGGCGCGCTAGAGGGGACGGGCTTCCCATATATGAGGTGCATGGCCTCATAAAACTCAGAGTTGGGCGGGGATCGCTCCAGCTCCAGGAAACTCAGGGAGGTGCGGAGATGGCCCTGGCACAGGCTCAACCATTTAACCAGGCCTCGAATGCCGACGCTCCCTGTCTCGTCAGATGGCTTAGAAAGATGGGGTGAAGTCGAGGACCACTTCGACTTCTTTCTCTAACTTCCGTTTGTGAGACCTTCCCGAATGCACAGACGACTGTGACAACTAGCGCTTGGAGTGGCTCCGCCACTGATCCCAGGACCTTCCTCTCAACGGGGATCGAGACCATCGCGGCGTCGCACTTTGAGCAGCAAGAAGTTGGAGGGACCACTCCCTCAAGGCCTTGGGGTGCTGGCGTGACAATTGACGCAGGTCTTGGCGCTGCGGTCGCACTTGAGGCACCAAAAACAGATGAGGTGTGGGTCCATCACCGATATATGTAGGTGACAGGTGCCACAGGGCTTGAAACCAGCCTACCTGTGGACATCCCTGCCACACCAGGAGACAAAGTCTAAAAAATACATCGACAAAAGAGTCAGTCAAAAAAGACTTTGGGAAGCTCTTCTCCGAGTCTGCGCTGACTGGTGTGAAAAGAAAAGACATCAGCGCACTGGGGTGGCACCTATATAGCCACTAGAAAACGTCACTTCCAGCATGGACGAAGCCACACGGAACTGAATGATGCCACCTACCGGTGCGCAGTGTTACTGTTCACGAAAAATGTCTGTATCCAGTCCGACGCCTACGGATAATTCTAAGGTAAGGAATCTGCACCTAGAAGTCTCTATCAGATTATCTGTGCAAATTTAGTGGTCATTTATGTGGAAAATGTATTTTCTGTGAATCACATTGCGCTACCACATCTTGCCTTAGTAATATATTTGTGAAAGAGTGTTCCAAAATATACCACCAGCTATAAACAACACCCTTGCCACTCTCCTGCAGGAATACATTTGCCACACCTGTTCTTTGTGTGACACATGGATTTTTCACAATCCCCATGTCTTCAGTGATTTAACAGTAATGGCAGCACCACCACTCTGAAAATTATTCCAGCACCACTGGCGCATGCCAGTTCAAAATGTCATTTGCATGAACACTTGTTAGCACACTTCTTTTCAACAATCCTGGTTCTGCGCAGGTCTTGAAAGAAGCAGCATACTGTAATTTAAATGGCATTTGCTCATATATCTGGTATGCAATCCTCAACTTTTACATCATTGTTAACACACAAGTCTTTAAAAAGACCAGTCTTCATCAATAAAGCATACATACAGATTACTGTATTATCACCTGTAATTGACATCTCAACAATACATTATAACAGATGTTAATAGCACCCGCCGAAAACCGTGCAGGGACACATTCAGAGGACTTGTCACAAGAATCTAAAAATAAAGAGTGATGTAATCAAAAGCAGTAAAGGAAGTGTGTGCATGGAGATTGCAAACCACAATTAGAAAAACCACCCAATATGCTCCTTTTACCAGCAACACTTCTAGTGCAATTCTTGACAGACCAAGAGGTCCTTGTCAAAGAGCAATTATAGCACTTGCAACCTTAACTGAGCCAGTTTCTAAGCATACCTAATGTTTACAGATAAGAGACTAAAGGAATAAGGAGGCTGTTAGGCATAAGATTCTTACTTAACTAATTCCAGTTGAATAATCCAGTTACTTCCTCTGCACACTTGACTCACTAAAGGTAGCAATAGCATTCAGAGGCTTGCCACAGGGTGCAGTAGATAGATAGTCTCTAAGATATTAGTATTGTCAAATCTGTATCTCCTCTAGAGACTATGGTCATAGTTTAGAGGGAAGTATGGAATGAAACTCTCAAAATAACTCCACGACTCGCAGTACACACCATGTACACGCTTTGCTCTACCTATGTCCACCTTATATCCACATCTCTCACCTTACCCACAAGCCTATTGGAATATAGCATGTTACAACGCATGCTTTTACTTCGCGTTCTATTACAACGCGGTTGTTACAACGACCGCGTTGTTAGAACGCGATACCTTTACATCGCAAGTAATTAGATCGACTTGCTGTAGGGGGCGCGCTGGACTCTAGGAATAGTATAATTTACTATTCCAACTCCAGCCTGCGCAACAGTAGGGAAGGTGTTGGAATAGTAAATTATACTATTCCTTAGGTTAAAGCGCCCCATACAGCAAGTCGATCTAATGACTTGCGATGTAAAGGTATCGGGTTCTAACAACGCGGTCGTTCTAACGACCGCGTTGTAAGTGTAACACGATGTAATCACAGCGTTGTAACTGCTGTTTCCCGCCTATTGCATCAATGAGGCCCTCATTCAAACCATAGACCGTACTTTTTTGCTTGGGGGAAAATGTTTGCAAGTACCCATGGTGTACAGCATTACTAAAAACCATTAGAATAGCCAATACGTTTCAAAGGCAAGACCTATTGGCTTTGTCATTGCTTATGTCATAGGGCAGGGACTGTTTTAAAAAATTGTTGGGGTGTGACAATCACCCGAGCGATGATGGAGCTTGGGAGAGGTGTTCACTCTAGCGCTCCACTTTATGTCAGTAAAGATGATTCCTGATACAGTGCAGAACAACTGAAAAATTAAAATCATGCAGGAGAGCTTGTTCAGCGTTACTGACAGTGATGCATGCTGCAGTGCACAGGGGAGAGACAAGAGTGGCCTTGTTCACTTACCTAGTGCCATGAGAGCAAACAAGCTCGGCACAGAAGAAGCACACCTGGCTCAAAGACAAACTGAGTGAAATTGTTGGCTGCACACTTTGGATCTCAGAGTTACAGACTAGTGCCTTTGCAATGCGAAAAAGTATATGGGTCATTTTAGACAAGGGCTTAGACAAAATATTAGCAAGATGATTGTTTAAGATCCTCTTTTCCTGCTGCACAACCTTAAGGGGCAACAGAATCTGTTGAGGTACCCAAGAGATGTGGTCCTCATTCCAAAACACTTTCTCAAGAATGTTGGTAGTAGCGTCCCGTCACCCACCCTACCAGCTAACAAGGCCTCTTGATGAGAGAAGTAAAATGTAACAAATCGCAAGGAGACTTACCATCTTCCTGGAAACAGACGGGTCGTAGCCTCACAAATTACTCTTTGGGAACTCCTCAAGGTGATCTTAGTCCCACTATGGCAGCCCAAAAAAATAAAATCTATCTCAACTAAGAACCTTTATTCCGGTCTCTCAAACCTACACTTTAAATGGTCCAACATTTCACTTCAGAAGTACAAGTGGTGAAATATGAAGCAACTACAGCCACATAAATCCAGCAAATAATGAGCAAGTTACTTACCTTCAGGAATGTCTTATCTGGTAGAGACAGGATCTAGCTGCAGATTCCTTATCTTAGAAACCTCCACAGGCGTCAGACTGGATCCGGAAATATTTTCAGCAGTACCTCTGCGCGTCGGTAGAAGGCATTGAGTGACTCCATAGCGACGTCATCTTCCGAATGTGACATCAACGGAGTCCATATAAGCCCTCCCCCGACGCGCTGATGTCAGTTTCTTCTGTGACTATTTTTACACCAACAACGCGGAGCCACTTTGAGAAACAGTCTCTGGAAACAGTGTGCCAAAATGGACATATCTTGTATCAACAAGCACAGATTGAAAGAACTGTATTAGTATGCAAAGAGGGGATCTTGGAGACAACAGAGCCCTCAGTTAGCAGAGTGGGGAGCAGGGCAGTACTGGGAACCAAAAGCAGCCCTGATAATTTGGTCGGACCAGCCCCTGGGGGAGGGATGGGGGGGAGCAAGTGTGAAGCACTGCTGCTTTTGTTACTGGGGGCCAATACTGCAGCACTGCTGCAAAACTAGCTCTCATTAACAGAAACGGCCCCCACCTGCAAAACCGGCCCCCACCCCTCCAGCCTCCCGGGGAAACGCCAGATGCCCGGCATTGCCAGTCCGCTCCTGGCGGGGAGGATGGGTGGGTCAAGAAGGAATCTGCGGCTAGATCCTATCTCTACCAGATAAGGCGTACCAAAGGTAAGTTAATTGCTCATCTGATAGAGACATCTAGCCGCAGATTGCTTATCTTAGAATCAGATACTAAAGCAACACCATCCTTGGTGGAGGTGCTGCGAACTGACCTCACAACAGATCCCCAAATAGGAGAAGCCGGTCTAAAAGATAGAAAGGGACCAGACAATCAAAAAAATGATAGGTGAAGCAAGATGCTCACCAAAACGACTGATCCCCAAGGAGGACTATGGGAAGCCCACAGGGAGTAGAAAGCTACAAGACCTTGAGAAACATGGTATAGAACCAGTAAGAGAGGCAGCCCCAAAAAAGGGATGCAACCTAAGATCAGGGAATACAATGGGACCAAGGACAATAGTCCATTGAGTCCAGGCTCAAAACCAAACGTAAGGAGAATACACAGCGTGCTCAGCTGCAGCGCACACATACAATGAATAAAGAGCACCTACCGATCCTCAAGGAAACTACCCTAAGCAACAGAGTTTGAAACAAGCATTTGCAATGCAATAGGTCTCGCAATTACGCGAGTTTAAGCTATTGGCTTTGTAAATGACAATGCCTTTTATTTATGTTTCAAAACCAAAACATAAATAAAAAGCATTGCCATTTACAATGCCAATAGCAAAAACTGCGTAAATGCGAGACCTGTTGCATTGCAAATGCTTGTTTATTATGGGTGCTTCTGGACTCCGAGTGGAGGCGCTGGGCTCGCACACCAGGATTTGCACTTTAGAATTATGCTGGGCTCTTTGGTGTTGTTGGAGTAGTGCTTCAAGGTCGTGATTGTAGTCTGTTTTAAACTCCAGCCTGGTGTGTTTTGATGGAGGCGAAGAACTGTTTTGAATCAGCCATGTACGTCCAGAGCCTTTGCAGATGAATTATTTTTGGAAATTAAAAAGACCTGCATTTTAAGCCACCATCAAAGAGTTACTAAGTAAGTGCTTTGAGAATGTGTGTTGATGGATTTGCCATTTGTAAAAGAGCAAAGGTAACACTGACCCAAGTAACACGCAAGAGTGTATATGTTTTCCATTAGTTACGTGCAAAGCATGTGACAGCACACGTTTGTTAGAAAAAAAATAATAATAATCTCTGCACTCAGAAACAAACTTCTAGAAGAATGGGATTTTTTTAATATATATATATATATATATATATATATATATATATATATATATATACTTAACCGCACCTCGGAGTGTTTTGAGCGGAATGTTGCCGAAACATTGTATTTCTGCGAAAGAGGGCGAGTGCAAGTGTGTTTCGTACAGAGCACGGTTCGGAGAAGCAATTCTGTTCACATAAAGCCCGGACTTGCAGCAATGTTTTTGAAGGTGGCAAAAAAGAGCGGCAAAAGTTCTTTGCAGCGGGACAAAATCAGAGAAAGCGGAAGGCTTCCCAAGCACTGCACATAGTTATTTTGACATGTCTACACAACTAGCTATATAGTAAATTAAAAGATTCTCGGGCTGCCTTCTGGGAGAGGGTGGTCGGTGTGCCTTACCTAACATCGTCTGCTTTTCAGTGGATCAAACAAACCGTTTGCTGCTGCCCAGGCACAGAGTTATTCATTCAGACACCATAAAGGCCCCTTTCCACTAAGTTGGCGCTGTAAGGCAGCTTCTCTACACTGTGTTGAGAGTGGGGCGCATCAGCATCCAATGCAAACAAGCATGGATGGCGTGAAGCGGGTGCCCCACGAGCATCAGAGAGAGCAACCACCATTTTGCAGGAAAACCAGCTCTAATTAAAATAAAAACAAGAAAATAAACTGTGGCGCTTCTGAAATGGGCGCAGCGCTGAGTGTTAAGGTCGCTTCAAAAGTAATACTACAAAAACAAGAAGATAAAGCGCGGCGCTCGTGAAACGGGAGCTGCGCTGAATGTTAAAGTCTCTTCCAAATGAATAACAAGCGCGCGCGCGCCTCGCGCTGAAAGTGTTTAAAAAAAGCATCAAAGAAAGGAATGGGCGGGAGGGTTGTGAGAGAGAGGGGGAGTAACAGCAGCTGTTTTCAAGCACACTCGTGCTTGTGGTGCCATCCGCCTTGCAGGAGCGAGCAACAGCCAATTAGCATGCGTGCCGCTGCTCGCTCCCGCAAGGTGGATGCCGCCACAGGCACGAGTATGTGCTTCAAAAAAGAGCAGAGCGACGGCTAAAGGCCCTCCTATGCAACGCATGCGCGCTGCGTAGGCGAGACCTAAAATGGGACCTCGGATCATAAAATGATGGAGAAAAGAGAAATAGAACAACAAATGCTGAAGAGCATAGCTATAAAAACAACAAGGACGGTAAAAAGAAACCACTCTTATACTGAGAACCTTGATAGATATATAAGGCATCCTCCAGAATAATGTAATGGAGAAGGTCATTGAAGAGAAAGAAGGAAACCGACAAGTAAAACCAAAAGAGGGTTGAACCAGGTCACCAAGAATGGTGTCGGTAAAATGCAATGACATAGACCGTATAGAAGGTCATTTCAAAACACACACATATATATACCTAAAGTAAAAAACATCTACAAGAGATCCATTAAAGAGATGTGTATATACATGCAGAGACATATAAATTCAAAGTTAAATGTATATAAGGATAACTATGCATATAAAAAACATAGGGATAGAAATACATAACTAAAGATAGATATTCCTGTAGACACACAAGTGATACAGGGTACAGCAAAAGCATATCCAGTCATCCGAAGGTAACCTACATCCTCCACCAGTGAGCGGGAGGACGAGAGGTGGAGGAATGAAGGACACTCCAAAAACAGAGGTAACAAGGAAGGACAGAAATAATACATCCCACTGTTGTAAAAGATGAAGTTACGACAGTAACTGAGGTGGAGACAGAAAGACAAAGCTGGAAAACAGCAACACCATGCCACATAAGAGTAGGAAGTGGAAGGCATTGCCCACTACAGTAAAACAAGGGCAACTGTTCAAGAATCAACATCACCAACTGAGGTAGGGTGCCAATAGGACGTAACAGTTTAAGGAAGAATAAACAGCATGTGGAAAGTCCACCATGAAGAAGAAGAACTCCAGGGTGAAGCAAAAGTCTGGAGGAAACTAAGGGGAACACATAGCCCATTTTGACAATCACAGATTGTCCAACCCATGGAAGCTTGAGAAACAGGTAAGAAACCTACCCAAAGCTCTAGATGAAAACTGGGAGTACAGAGTAGGAAGGAAACAAGCCCCTGGAAGGGGAAAAAGCCCCCAACATTGGATGACAGTGCAGAAGCAGAAGTACATAGATGGACAGAAGAAAGGATATGCCCAAAGAAAAAGTAATGAAATACCCCCACCAAAAAAGGGGGAAACTGAACCTCTCCCAAGGGAAGGGATGGGGGAAAAAAGAGAAAGTAGTCACCCACACAGAAAAACAACGCCACGAATGCCAGAAGTGGGATACAGAGCTATGAGGGAGAGATAATTATCCCCACCTAGGAGGAGGAAGAAAACATACAGGAAAAGAAAGGGAAACCTAGCCTCCTTTGAAATAAGGATACCAAGACATGGATCAAACAATCAAAGGGACTAGTGTTCCAAGTGGAACAGAACTGAAAAGAACAGCAGACACAACAGCTACTCCACAGGTGCATTGGCATAATGTATAAACCCCCCCGCAGGAGCAATAACAGTGGCTGTAACCCAATTATGTAGGTATGAACTCCTAAAGGATAAAAACAGATACAAGGAATACCAAACTGCTGAAAATTAACAGCATCAGGAGAACAATAAAGAGAAAAAGGGCTTACACAAGAACGCTGTATCAAGGCGCAATGTGAACTAATATGCCATAAAGATGCTGATACCAAAAGGGCATTCGAGAAAGTGAATACACCTTAAGGTGGAGGTGGAGTTGTGGAACCTAGACCTGATCCAATAGGAAAACATTATCGCCCATATGGACGTAGCAGTGAATTGTTCAGTTGGATGCAGTTCCAATGAGGGATGGGAGTGGGTTGAGTGGGGGGGATTACGACTTGGCAAAGGTCTGCGTGATGGTTGGATGGACTGGCACAGACTATTTATACTCTACTGGCACAAAACATGGTGAGCTATTACCTCATATATAGAGGAGACACATTTGACTACTAGGGACACAAAATTGATGAGACCTAAGCACTTTTCTATCCCTTTTTTGCAGCAACAACTAGGAGTCTCTTGGGTCTTGGTTGCAATACACACAAATCTGCCTTTTGTTGTAAGGGAAGAGGAGAACGAGGATAAGGATGGATATTTTGTAATAATCATAGGGGTTATAAAAAGTAGTGAGGTTACGCTGATTATGTCATATGCAAAAGTCATAAGAACTTCAACGTAAGGTTCTAAAAGGCAATATGGGTGTGTGATTTCTATGTAGTTACAGATACATTACTAGATCCTTTCCCGCGTGGAAGGTACATTGCAGGGGTTATGTTGCAAGAACTTCACATGGTCTCAGTGGAGATGGGCTTACAGATACCTGGAGAGCATCTCACCCAAGCAATAAGGAATTCAGAATTAACTTTACTGTTTGCGATTAACAAATAGCGAATTTTTGTGATTCGCTATTTGGTAATCGCAAACAGTAATGAACTAAAGTGTATTTAACACTATTTGTGATTCCCAGTGGGTTGCAAAAAGATCTACCTCATTAATATTCATGAGATAGGTCTCGGTCTGCGACCCATTGGGAACCGCTAAAATCACAGGGATGGTGGCCTGCAGGGGTCAGTAGACAACCATGTCTGTGACTGCTTTTCAATAAAGCAATGTTTTGGTTTTTTTTAAAGGAAAACTACTGCATTTCAAAATGTAAAAGGAAAAGTTTTCTTTTCATTTTTTAAGGGTTGGCAGTGGTCTGTGGGACCACTGCCTTCTCTTAAAAACAGTTTTGCATACATTAACAAAAGGGAAAGGGTCCCCTTTCCATTTGCAAATGGGTTACCACCAACTCGGAGTTGTCAGTAAAATGCAAATGTTTTGCGACCGCCTTTCGGTCGCAAAACATTTGAGTCGCTATTGGGAAGGGACACCCTAAACACGCCCCTTCCTCATACAGAATCGCAAAGCCATTTATAGGTTACCGAATCTCAAAATAGGGATTTGTACATACAAACAAAATGTTTGCAGTCGCAAATGACCTGATTCTGCGAATCGGGCTGTTTGCAAGCTCAAAAAAGCTACGTACATCTGGCCCTAAGTCTTTTTCCATATAGAAACCAATCATATTCTGGATTTGATCACCAGTGGGAGTCAAGCGCTCAATCATTAGTGATGTGGGGTTTGGATATAGGGTCCTGCCACGGAGGAGAGGGGAATGGTGGTGTGGTGCATCTATGTTAAAAAGATTGAACTTCTTCTCAGGACTTAAGTAATCAGATACAGACTATTTGAAATTGAATGACCATAACGATGTGTCTTCGGAGACCCTTTTGGATGCCTTCAAGGAGGCAGTTGTGCGGAAATGCATTGCAGCTACAGAGGACCAGAGGCACAACTGAATGATAGAAAGGGGAAAAATAGGGAAAGAAGCTTAAGAGAGCAGAACAGCAGCATAAAGAGAAAGGGTTACTTTGCTCTATGAGAAAAACTACAGCCTTGAGGGGCCAACAAATATATTTCTCAAAGAAAAGTCTGAAAGAGGACAGTTGAGGTTAAAGCAGAGGTTCCATGAAAGAGCTAATAAGTCCAATAAATTGCTGTCATCTAGGCTCAGAATGGAAAAAGTAAAATCGAGAATCACAGATAGAAAGGACCTCACTAGAAAACGGATTGCTAGGAAGCAGGATAAACAGAATGTCTTTAAGACCTTTTACAGCAATTTTCAAATGTTTTCCCTTTCTAAACTAGGAAAAATTGAGTGAGGCTACAGAGGTGTCCATTTCTGATTTTGAAGTGATTATAATGATTAAGGAATTACAGACTAAAAAGCCCCCTGGCCCAGTTGGAAACTCTGGCTCCATGTTTGCTCTATTCCAGTCTGCAGGTTGGCTATACTTTTTAACTCTTTCCTAGCGACAAAAAACAGTACTACAAAAACACTACTACCTCCATGAAGAAAGTTGATCTAATCATACTGCAAAGACAGGGAGATCACCTGACAAGTAAGCTTCATACTGGCTTATTCCTCTATTAAATACAAACTCCAAGATTTTTAAGAAAGTCCTTGCTAAAGGCAGTGGATGTTATGCCATGTGTAATCCACCCAGACCAATCAGACTTTAATAAGCACAGACAGATGTTCAACATCATTAATAGGCTGTTACACTGAGTGGACAAAGCAAATAGGAGGAAGCTACCATTGGTCATCCTTTTCAGCAATGCTGAAAAAGCATTTGACTGGGCGGATTAGTTATTATGTTTTGTTCTGAATAAAATAGGGCTAGGTCCATTGATGAAAACGTTTTTAGGGGCAAGCTACATATCACTCACAGCTAGTGTAGTGCTAAATGGAGTGGGATCAGAACTGCTACTTTTAAGTAGAGGAACTGGGGTACCACCTGTCACCACTCCTCCTCCCCCTGCTGATGGAACCACTAGCCTTTGAGATCAGAAGAGAGAAGATGGATAAAATGCAACTTGGGACTCAGTAGCCTAAAATTCATTTGTTTGGAGACGATATTCTGCTAACTCTCAGGAAACCAGAATGCTCTAGCCCTAAGTTCTTAAATTCACAGATTCAAAGTGAACCTAGATAAATCTGAACTGTTGAATGTGGGTTGGAACTAGAGATAAGGGAACAAGTTGATATGTTGTCATAGTTCTTATAGGCTAAGGATAAGATTGAAAGCTTAGTTATCTATATCACACATACGATTAAGGGGCTATATAAAGCTAACTCACCAGCTGTTCTGGCTGAAGTTAATTTGAGATATGGTTCCGTAGCTCCTTGTTTCAAGGTTAGGAAGGGTTGCAATGTTAAACATTATTAGCACACTTACTATGGATGTTTCCTTCCAGCTCTACCATTACCGATATCTCAGAAGTACAGGGCCGTCCTACAGTCAGCATGCAATCATTTTATATAAGGGACCAAGAATGCCAGTGTTTCCAAGGTAGGGATGAGAGCACAACATAGATGCGTGAGGACTACGTCTCCTAGACTGAACAAATTATCAAGCGGCCCAATTAAGGGTATTTTTTAATGGTTTTTGCGTGAACCTGAAAAACATTGGATCCACATGGAAGTTGGTTTGATGGGCAGGTTGCTGTGGGCTTTTCATGTCTTCTTGCTACTGCCAGCCAGGCAGCAGCAGAAAGCAATGATGGGCAGGGCACTTTGAGTTTAAAGTGCACATGTCTTTTTGGTCAGCCGTCTTATGACGGCCAGCCAGACACACGCATTTTAAACCTCTCTAACCCAGCTGTCTTACACAGCTGGGTTAGAGGCAGCATAGGGCTCCAGTGCCCTCGGGAGCGGCAAAAGAGGCTGCTCCCTCCAACCCTGGCGCTACTCTCATGTAGCATGAGAGCAGCGCCAGGATTGGTTACTGCAGTTTCCTGCAGCCTGCCTGTCTGCCTGGAGAAGATCAAAGAAAGGAAGAGGACATCGCACCAGGAAGGTAAGTGGGATTATTTTTTGTTTACTTATTTTATTTTTGTTTGTCCCCCCTGCCCCACCACCCTCCTTACATGCCAGTCGCCACTGTGTTTGCAATCTGTGAATAAGATTGGTGGACCATGCAGCTGACCTCCGACTGATGCCTGATCCCTCAAATGCAGACAACCCTCATTATCAAGGTGGACACCATCCCTGAAAGCCAGCATATACTATGCTAATAACCAGCATTCGTTTCGGCACGCAATATCTGATCGATGGTTTTGAGATACATTCCATTGCAAATCAGGAGGAGAAGGGGAAAGCCCCTTTCATGTCCTCCCCACTATCTGAATTCAAATTGGTTACAAAGGGGGTACTTTGCGAATCAGAAACAAAATTCCAGTTCGTACTCTTTGTACATTGCAAATCTGGATTTTGTGGTTGCAGAACTTGCGGTTTTGCAAATTGCAGACTTTGTGACCACAAAGACTTTTGGTAGATAAGGCCCTTTAACAGTGCTCAAAGTTCTATGCTATTCCAATCAGGTAAAGTATGTTTTACGCACCGTATTCGAATAATATGGTCACAATGTAGCCCTCGTCTGGAGCATGGCATATCTTCGATCCAAAGTTATCTGGACTTTTTTTGCTTCAGCCACGTGACCATCTTCAGTTCCTACTCACTAGTGCTGTACCACACTATGCTCCATGTGTCTGCCAAAGGTCACATACTATAGTGTACCAGCTGATAAAAAAACAAGCAACCGTACACCTTTTTTTTGAAAGGGGAAAGAGAAACAAAACTTTTATGTTTTACAATACCTTAAGATGACTCTTTGTCTAGCATTAAGTTAATGTTGTTCACTGTAAACTTGTCGAACAAGTTACTTACCTTCGGTAACGATATATCTGTAAGAAACATTAGTTAGTTATAGATTCTTTACCTTAGAATTACCCCCAGGTGTCAGAATGGATCCGGAAAGTTTTTTCGTCAGCAGTACCCTCTGCGCGTCGGAAGGTGGCGTCGGTCGGCTCCGCGTCCGTCGTTGGCGTCATGGTCGCCGGGATGACGTCGCGGCAGCTACTTAGACGCCGCCCTTGCGCGCTGACGTCAGTTCTGTACACGACTTTCCGCGCCAGAAACGCAGAGCCATGCAAGACACTGACCACTGGTGCACAAAACTAGGGCCCTGAAAGGATGTCCTTAACCCTAGAAATCAGTTCGCAGAACGGGGAGGATGGGTGGGGCGGTAAGGAATCTATAACTAACTAATGTTTCTTACAGATATATCGTTACCGAAGGTAAGTAACTTGTTCATCTGAAAGAAACACGTTAGTTATAGATTCCTTACCTTAGAATAGATACCCCAGCAATACCAACCCCGGTGGTGGGTCTGCGAACCAAGATCACACCAGAAAATCCTGGAGAACAGAACGGCCAAAGAAGCCGTCTCTCCGGACTTGGCTGTCCAGGCAGTAGTAGCTTCATGAACGTGTGCAGCAATGCCCACGTAGCTGCCTGACAGATGTCGTTCAGAGGAACTCCTCTTCCCAAGGCAGTAGTGGCTGCCGTCGCCCTGGTGGAATGGGCGCGTAGCCCCACTGGAGGCTCCTTTTTAGCCAGAGAATAGTATGCTTTTATATATAACACGACCCATCGAGAAATGGTTCGCTTGTGTACGGCCTGACCTTTCTTGGCACCCACGTAGCCAACAAAGAGTTGGTCATCGACCCGGAACTGTTTTGTGCAATACAGATAGAAAGAAAGCGCACGTTTTGGGTCCAGACGGTGGAGCCTCTCTTCCTCTTCTGAAGGATGCGGAGGCGGAAAGAAGGTGGGCAAAGTGATAGTCTGCCCGATGTGGAAGGCAGTGACAACCTTGGGCAGGAAGGATGGACGAGTCCCAAGGACAACTTTGTCCGGATGTACAGAGAGAAAAGGAGGCTTAGAAGAAAGTGCCTGGAGCTCACTCACTCGTCTGGCAGATGTGATGGCCACCAGGAACGCAGTTTTGAGAGTCAAAAGCCATAAAGGACAGTTGTGAAGCGACTCAAAGGGAGCACACATTAAATAAGTTAAAACCAGGTTCAAATCCCACTGAGGCATAACGAAGGGAATAGGAGGAAAAAGATAAGTTATGCCTTTCAAGAAGCGGCTTACAACCGGGGACTTGAAAAGGGAAGGCTGATCTGGAAGCCGAAGGAAGGCAGAGATGGCCGAAAGATAGCCCTTGATAGTGCCTAGAGCAGAGCCTTGCTGGGCTAGAGAAAGAAGAAACAAGAGGACCTCAGAAAGAGGGGCAGAAAGGGGATCCACAGCCTTTGCTGTGCACCATACCACAAACTTGTTCCACCGGCAGAAGTATACCGTCTTAGTGGAGGGATGCCTGGCTGCCAAGATTACATCACAGACTTCAGGAGGCAGGTCGAAAGACGTCAACTGCCGCCGTTCAATCTCCACGCAAGGAGGTGGAGGATGGACAGGTTCGGGTGGAGGACCGTCCCCTGCTGCTGCGACAGAAGATCCTCCCGAAGAGGCAGTCTGATCGGAGGATCGATGGCCATGTTGAGCAGCTCGGGATACCAGACTCTTCGTGCCCTATCCGGAGCCACAAGAATGACTTGGGCCCGGTCGCGCCTGATCTTCTTCAGCACTCTGGGCAGAAGTGGTATAGGCGGAAAGGCGTACAACAGACCGCAACTCCACTCGCGACGAAAAGCGTCGCCTAGCGAGTGCCGCCTTGGAAATTCCAATGCGCAGAATTGCTGACATTGCGCGTTCTCTTCGGTGGCGAATAGATATAACCAAGGCTCTCCCCACTGTTGAAAGAGACCTTCCACCACCTCCGAGTGAAGACGCCATTCGTGATCCATCATGCACCTGCGGCTGAGTTCGTCCGCCCTGGCGTTCAGGGAATCTGCCAGGTGTTGAACCACCAGGGATATGCCCTGATGTTCCAGCCATGTCCAGAGGCGGAGGGCCTCTTGACATAGGGTCCACGACCCCACCCCGCCCTGTTTGTTGCAGCACCACATGGCGGTGGTGTTGTCCGTGAACACCTGCACTACTCTTCCCCGGACAGAGGGAAGGAATGCTTTCAGTGCAAGACGAATCGCCCGGAGCTCCAGAAGGTTGATGTGGAGCCCGGACTCCGCCGGAGACCAGAGGCCTCTGATCTCTGCCTCTCCCATGTGGCCGCCCCATCCCAGAAGGGATGCGTCCGTCACCACAGTGTGGTCTGTTTGGGGAAGGGAGAGGGATCTGCCATTGACCCAATCCTGGTTCGTGAGCCACCACTGCAGCTGTCGTGCAGTGCCCTCCGAGATCTGGACGCAATCAGACAAATTCCCCTGATGCTGCGCCCACTGGAACTTTAGGTCCCACTGCAGAGCCCGCATATGCCACCTGGCATGATCGACCAGCAGGATGCAGGAGGCCATGAGGCCCAGCAGCCTCAGAGTCATTCTGACTGAAACCCGGGATAGAGGCTGAAAGATCGGAATCATAGCCTGAATATCCCGGACTCGCTGTTCGGGAGGATAGACCCGAAACCACGTCGTGTCCAGAACCGCTCCGATGAAGAGGAGCTTCTGAGAGGGAATCAGGTGTGACTTCGGCACATTGATGGAGAACCCCAGCGAATGCAGGAGGTCGGCTGTAGTCTGGAGGTGGGAGACGACTGCCTGGGGCGAGCCTGCCTTCAACAGCCAGTCGTCGAGATAGGGGAAGACTGAAACCCCTGATCTGCGCAGATGAGCTGCGACCACCGCCATCACTTTCGTGAACACCCGAGGGGCGCTGGTAAGGCCAAAGGGGAGCACGGTGAACTGAAAGTGCTCGTGGCCTACCGTGAACCGTAGGTAACGCCTGTGGGCCGGCAGGACGGGGATGTGGAAATAGGCGTCCTGCAAGTCCAATGCCACCATCCAGTCTTCCGGGTCGAGGGCAGACAAGACCTGAGCGAGCGTCAACATTTTGAACGTCCCTGAGATCCAAGATAGGACGCAGGCCCTTGTCCTTCTTGGGAACCAG
The DNA here is from genome assembly GCA_963921515.1 of Calotriton arnoldi. Classification (NCBI taxonomy): domain Eukaryota; kingdom Metazoa; phylum Chordata; class Amphibia; order Caudata; family Salamandridae; genus Calotriton; species Calotriton arnoldi. Next base: position 1,572,675 of record CAWUFW010000699.1, read on the forward strand.
AAAGTAGTGGGAGTAGCAACCACGACCTACTTCTGGGACAGGAACGCGCTCAATGGTTCCCTTGGCCAGGAGAGCCGTAACTTCCTGTTGGAGACGGGCCAGATGATCCTCCGACATGCGGTGGTATCTCGGTGGCATGGCTGGAGGGGTAGTCTCGAAGGGGAGGGAGTAGCCTCTTCGGACTATTTGCAAAACCCACCTGTCCGACGTGATGGTGCGCCAGTGGGGGAGGTGATGGCGAATCCTGTCGCCCACTGGCGTTTGATGGGCCTGAAAGGTCGGACTAGGAGGGTTTGGATGCTGCTGCGGAGGGGGGGTTGGTGGACTGCCCCGCCCGCTGGCCCCCGGAACCACGGCAGTTGTTCCCACGTCCCCGGCCGCGCAAAGGTTGGGTAACTTGCTGCGGCCTGTGGCTCTGGGCGGGACGTAGCGGGGCACCCCTTCCGTAGCCACGCAAGGGGCGAAAAGCAGACTGCGCAGGGCAGGTGGAGAGGCCCAAGGACTTGGCCGTAGCCTGTGAGTCCTTGAAACGCTCTAGAGCGTTGTCTGCTTTGTCGCCAAAAAGGAGACGGCCATCAAAGGGCATGTCCATCAAGGTGTTCTGGACATCCCCTGAAAAGCCAGTCGACCTCATCCAGGCGTATCGACGAAGCGCTACCGACGTTGAAATGGTCCTGCCCAGAGAGTCGGCGGTGTCCAGCCCACAACGTATGGCAAACTTTGCTGCCTCCCTCCCGGCGGCAACAGCCTGGGAGAGCACTGCCCGGGCCTCCTCCGGACACTGAGGCAGCACCTGCGCCACCGTATCCCACACCGAGTGGGAATAACGGCCCAAGAGACATGCAGTGTTTACCGACCGCAGTCCTAAGCTGGCGGAAGAGAACATTTTCTTTCCAAGGTGGTCCAGCTTCTTGGTTTCCCTTTTCGGTGGAGGGGTAGGGAATGCGCTTTTGGAAGTGGAGGCTTGGACTACCAAGCTCTCCGGGGTGTGGTGTTGGGAGAGGAAAGTGGGGTCGCCCGGGCCGGGCGGTGGCGTCGGGCAATCATCCTGTCCATGGGAGCCCCCGTGTTGGGCCTGGACCACGTGCCCAAAAGGACGTCGGTGAGGGTCTCATTGAACGGCAGCAAGGGCTCCGAAGAGCTTGCAGCCGGCTGAAGCACCTCTGTCAGGAGGTTAGTCCTGACCGCCACCGTAGGAAGCTCGAGGTTGAGAGCCTCGGCTGCCCTACGCAACACCACTGCGTATGACGCTCCCTCCTCCGTAGCCACGGTAGGAGGAGACAACATGCCACGGTCAGGGGAGTTGTCCAAACCACTAGCATCCCCCAGTTCCTCTCTCCAGTCCTGTTCACTGTCCAGCTGGTCAGTCAGAGGGTCACCTGACCCCTCCCAGTCCTCCTCCTCATCCTCTGGGTTCCATTCAGGTTGAAAAGGGACCCCAGTAGTGAACAGGGGCACAAAAACCCCTCTCGGCGCCGCATCCGGCGTCGGGCGACGCCGGTCCGGCTCCGGATCCACGTCGGGATGGAGGCCGGGGTCGACGCCCGCCGGGGGCCCGACCGGCGTCGAACGCTGTGGTGGTGCTGGAGGAAGCGGCGCCCGTGGAGGCGTAATCAGGTCAACCGGCACCGATCCGGATCCAGGCCTGGATCCAAGGGGGGCCTGCGGCGCTGGGGCCGGAGCCGCCGGCGGAGAAGGCCTAGGCCCCCCAACCGAGTCCGTGGGGCCCGAAGGCGCGCCGGCAGGTTTGGTCCGCCCAAAGGTGGCATGCATCGCTTCGTAGAACGTACGAAGCTGGGCGGGAGTCGCTCCGGGTCCCGGAAAGGGAGAGAAACGCGGAGTTGACTCATCGGGCTCCGCGCGCGGAGCCGCGGGTGGGGCACCACCCGCGTCCCTCGTCGGAGCAGCTGACCGACGAGGAGAAGCCGAAGGGCGATGATGCATCTTCGACTTCTTCTTATGCTTTGACTTACCCGACCCCGAGTGCGAAGACTTCGATGACTTGGACGAATGGTGGTGGCTCCGCGACCGGTCCCTCGACCTCCCTCGCGACCGGGACCTCGAACGCCGCGGAGCCGACTGCCGGTGCTCAAGCAGCTTTCGGGACCGCTCCCGCAAAGCCTTCGGCGCCATCGACCAGCAGTCGGAGCACGACTTGGGGTCGTGGTCGCGCTCCAGGCAAAAGAGACACACGCAGTGCGGATCCGTCACCGACATCATCCAATGACAGGAACCGCATGGCTTGAAGCCGGGCATCCCTCGTGCACCTTAGGAGTCGAAGACTCGAAAAAGAAGTCAACAACAGTCGAGAAAAAGTCAGTCAAAAAATGACTGGCGGTACTGCTCTTCCCGGATCTGTGCTGGCAGAAAAAGAAAGAACTGACGTCAGCGCGCGAGGGCGGCGTCTAAGTAGCTGCCGCGACGTCATCCCGGCGACCACGACGCCAACGACGGACGCGGAGCCGACCGACGCCACCTTCCGACGCGCAGAGGTACTTCTGACGAAAAAACTTTCCGGATCCAGTCTGACGCCTGGCGGTAATTCTAAGGTAAGGAATCTATAACTAACGTGTTTCTTTCAGATATGTTTACATCTTTACAGTCTGCTTGCAATTTCACTATTTTGTGAGGATGGTTTTGTAGGTAACCACATATCTCTAAATCCATCTTTCTCCACTGCTAAGGAGCAAAGGAAGCTGGCTAATTAACAAAGTGTCATCAAACAAGAGGACTCTCGGATGTCTTGTTTAAAACAGAAAAGAAATAAAAACACATGTATATTTTTTGATAAACATAGCAACTCAGGGAATTATTTATAGCCCCCTCTATATATTTTACAACATATTTTTATAAATACAGAGTGTACTCCTTCACTAAATAATTTGTTCTTGTAAAAGAGACCTCCTGGGGACCTCTTCTTTTAGGTTATTTTGTTCAAGCCTCAGCCCTGTGCGCATATTGGGAGCTCCCTCTCCTTTGTCCTGATCAACAAAGGGGACACACGTCCATAATTGGTCATCATCAGCAACTACCAACACATCCCCACACTAGATACCAGTGGCCATATTACAGAAGGTGCCCGGGGGGGGGCAACGGGCGTTTCCACCCGCTTTGCGCGCCCCCAGGGCACCTTGGTATTATAGAAGGGGGCGCAGACGCTTGTGCGCCCCCTTCTATAATACTGATAGCACTGGCGCACTTAATGCGCCAGCGCTACCTTCAGAGGGTGTTCCCTCATTTGCATAGGGGCGTGCCCTATGCAAATGAGGGGATTCCTTTGACTCTGCACCCGCGCCATATTACAGACCCGGGCGCAGAGTCAAAGAAGCCCTCAGGAGGCGCACTTGCAGTGCGCCATTTAAAAGGTGGGCAGCGCATAGATCATAATAGGGCGCATTGGCATTGTATGTACTCGGAGCACCTTTTGAAAAAGATGCACCGGGCGCAAACAATGCCAATGCGTAATACGGCCCCAAAAGGCTAAAAAACGGAGAAGAAATCTTGAAAAACACACATTTTACATGAAGATCAAAATCAAGATATACCAAGCGAAACAAGTCATGATAAGGTACTGCCAAACACATTTCTATTGGAGGCGTAGCAGATGCCGGAAATCTCAGGATGGTTTCCAAGGTGTCATTAAGACCTAACAACCCAACGCACAGATTTTGTCCTTTGGAATTCCTGATGGCTCCCTTCTAGGTCATAGGACCTTGGCCACTGTATTTGAATGGAGCTGGAGCAAAAATACAAGTCATGCATACATCATCAACTGTCAGATTCTTAATGTTCAGTCAATGATGAGAGGTTGGTAAAGTTTTCAAGACCGTCATTTGTCTTAAAGGATTAGTATGGCTTTTGACATCTTTATTCAGATTAGTTCGGTTTACAGAAATATCAAATAATGAATGATCAGTGACAGGCATACATCAATACAGAGTGTTCCATAAAGGAAATGTATCACTAAACTAGCTAAGAGCCTGATCTACCCTATAATAGAACCCATGAACAGTTCCTTTTCGGAAAAGAGCAAATAGAACTACCTATGAAGAGTCGTTCTGGAAACTCAGCCGAGTTCCCTACAATTGCAGTAGCAACTGTTAAAATATCAGTAAAGGATGGATGATCTTTGCAGTAGCATTGATCAGAAATTGGGTTAGGTAGGTAGAGAATAAAGTCACCTCTATCAATAGCTGTCGGTAACAAAGAGGAAGAATAGGTCAAATCTCGAGTCCCAAAACGAGTCCCAAGTAAGGGTCAAGAGAAAATGTGACGGAGTCTGCGTCTCTGCACAAAAGTCTCTATGATGACTGTCTAGCTAGGAACACTCATTAATATAAAATCACACAATAATGTATAGAACGTAGAAATGGTTAGTAGTTCCACTCCAATGAAAACCGCTCATCCGATGGAGTCGTCAACTTCCGATGCTTTTCCTCTCAATTCCCACGATAAACATTCACACAGGCATATAGTAAAACAATGTATTGTACATTAGCAACATGGAGGAAAGTTCTCATGAGAACCTTCTTACCTAAGCTAAAAGATGTGCTCTATGTCCATTGTGAATACAAAACAAGCCGAATATGCTGAGACAAAACTAGCAATAATGTTCTGGTGAGGCATACATAAAATATATCTAAATCATTATTAATTCAAACAGTCACAGCATAGTCCATTGTTTAGTACAGATGAGCTAATATAGCATGATGAGGCTAAAGAAACATAAGCTTGTAGTCAGCACATTCTTAAGCAAGATGCTGGTGGTAGGCAAAATGTTCTAAATAAACGTCTATTAAGTAAGGGCTAGAGATGAAAGAAAGGCTTTTAGGCCTACCTAAAGGGGCACGTTTAGGAATGATGGTCTAGTAAAAAAATATATCTTTACATTACTTCATATGCATATAAGCAAACACGTTTTCCCTACGTGTTATTCATTTATAAATTATTTTGCGCCATTAATAATGCATTAAATAAAAGATTCTTTCACGTTATGTAGCAAGCACATTTTCCTATGTGTCATTTTCTATGTGAAAACATTTCCGCAGCAGTTTTAAACACATTCTAAGATGCAATTTTAATATGGTTTACAAGTCGAAATTAGATTTTTTAAGTTATTTCCCATACAGATGTACCTTGACCAAACATCTAAAGTATTCCTTGGACTGCTTTTGGCCTTTTTTTCTTTATTTGTACAAAAGTCATGAGCCTAACAATATGAACCCCTTTGTGAACTTTTTGTCTGTGCCACAAGGGAGACTGAAAACAACCTCTCTATGGTGAGTTGTCCAGAGGGCATTTTTACATTTTCAAGGCATTGATTTTTATGTACAAATCAAAAAGTCAAATTCTGAAAAGGGATAGCAGTGCAAAACAAAATAGTAATTCCACAGATGCCTCATAACACAAACCTAAGAGGCAGCCTGAACTACCCACTTCAAGTTCACATGACCGTTCAATGGAGGTTTGAGAAAAGGCTCAAACCAACATTAATGAGTAACAATATTAGTCCTCGAAAAAACCCAGATGTAGTGTTTTAATTAGTACCAAAGGCAAAGGGGGGCACCCATGGATTGCAATAAGGTGTGATCTATGGCACTTGTCCTCCGCTTTCTTGGCCCTAGGGAACAGGTCTCAAATTGTCTTCCCTGTCTCGCAGAAAAGGCCACTATAAGACGTTTCATGGAACTGCATGCTGTTGTTTTCGCATTACTCTGGAAAGTCCACTATCTGAACAAATATCAACTTTTCCATTTCAATACTGTCAGAGTTATGACGTTTCCCTGGTTCATGCAAGAGAATCTCTTCCAAAGAGGTTTCTTTCTTGCATTCTGTTATTACGGCGCCACCAGCAAACCAGCAGCGCGGAGCCGCGCCTTCCTCCAAACTTCCCTCTCCCCGGCAGCACAATGTGACGTCCCCTGCGGCGCAATTGTAAGCATCAACCTGACTGGTCATTGGACACTACCTCGGATCATGACGTCAGGCTGCCGCGCCGCCACACCCATCTGATCACATTTGATGTTGAATCCATCATGTCAGGCACTGCAGTTCAGTTGTCACTGTGAGCCTGCCAACACTGCCTTAGCTCCCAGTCCGAGAGCCAAAGCCTGCTGCTGGAGCACAGTGCGCGAAGTGCACGCTACGGGCGGCACGCTGCTGCCGCCTGCCCTTGGAGCTTTCAGTCAAGGTCGAGATACAATACAGATATGCGTGACAATGCATTTCAGTGCGGTAATGCGGATTACCACACTGAAATGAGTTAGTCTAACGCCTGATGCGTGATACTTGGCAGGACTGTAATCGCTGTAAATATTTATCATGTTGACGTGTTTGTTTACCCTAATTAATGCTCAACTATTAGGTATTTGGTATAAACTGGTGTTTCTGTTTTATTCCAAGTACACAGGGTTTGACGAGTAATTTCTCTTCTTGGGACTGCTTATTGAGAGATGCTTCTCTAAGGAATACCAGTTCAAGGTGCACCTACATACTGGACTGTGACAAAATACCCTATACTATGATAGGAAGCCCTACCCAAACTTCCAAGGTGGCATTGTTAACGATTATAGACAAATCAGGGCACCAACCCCTACAAAAAGGGTCTTTCCATAACAAGAGGGCACCATTCTGGATCAAACATCACTCCTGCTACAGTACTCTGCTACAGCACATCCGCAAATCAGACCACATGTTCTCTTCTCCATCTACAAATGCAGAAAACCTTTACAGCCCAAGACTATTTGACTTACTGAGAGGGTAGAAGTGGGCAGTATTGCCTTCATACAAAAATGTGGAGCCGGGGCTGCAGAGCCAAACATGAATGAAAACAGCAAAGCACACAAGATTTGAGAAACAAGCATTGGCATAGCCAATAGGTCTCGCCTTTGGGACTTTATAAGTGTTTAGCCATGCAACACTTGATGTTGTTGCACCAAGGATATTGTGCTGGATAACTAAACACTTATAAGGTCCCAAAGGCGAGACCTATTGGCTATGCCACTGCTTGTTTTTATCTGGAAAGAGCAGCACAGTATTCCTAATTACAGCAAAAACACCACAGACCTAACTTGCTGCATAAGAACAAAAATGTGTATGTGTCTGTGGAGTAGTGAACCCCCACTTACCCAGCTTAAGTGGCGAGGTCTGGACCTGGGTGCCAGGGGCAGGAAAATTGGGTACCACTAAAACATTAACTAGTTGTTTATGGGCGTCTTCTGTCTGAGGCTCTGCAGACAAAAAGCTCATAAATAACACTGTTAGGAAATACCATGACAGAAGTGTGGAAGGTGGGCTTAAATGTACAGGGAAGGAAACAAAAATTAAAAAAAAATGATGTCATGCAGACAACAGGGGAAAATACAGAGCGGTGAACAATTTTTTTTTTAAAAAGTGAGAGAGAAAGATAAGCAAAAAGTAAGGGTAAGGCAAAAGAAGGGTAGGTAAGAGCAAAAATGAAAGAACTGGAGGGTGAAAGGAAGAATAGAATGATAAAATGAGGAAGAAAAAGTAAAATGTAGCATAAAAGGGTGAATGGATAGGGTGAAAAGCTGGATAGATGGGTATGCGAATATATATCGATGGGTGGATGCTTGGAAGGATGAATATAGATATTTGAATGGGTGGAATGTTGGATGGGTGGATGGAAAGGTGATGGGATGGCCAGATGAATGGATGACTAGATGGAAAGGTGAAAGGGCGGATGGATAGATAGATGTATTGACACTGTGAAAGGCTGAAGGGAAGTCTCTCAATAAGGGTAGGTTTGCTTGCTTCACGTGCTCAGTGCGCTTAGAGGTATAGTTCAAGTGGGGTGTATTTTAATTTTCTAGCTACTTCCCTTTGTGTGTGCGATATGATTAACATCAGGATAGCCACTGGTGAACAGCTGAGGGCTGAATGAAAATGCATGGTTCTTTAAGGAGTTTGCAAACACATTTTGGCATATATTGACGACAGCCACCAAATGTTTAAATAAAAATAAAAAACTCAGGCTCATAGAAAGATGGAGCATAAAGCGCTAGTGCTTACAAGGAACATGATTAAAGTCTATACAGGCCAGATTTGTGTGTACTGCTTATGATTAGGCAAATACGTAACAATTTTGAAAAACAACGCAGACATTTTATATGAGACAAAGTAGCAATGCTTTCATAGTGAGCAAGCAGAAGCCAGATTGTGTGATTCCAGAAAAGGGTAACATTTCCGGAGCAGGTTGTAAACATATTATCGCAGCAACCGCTGAATGTGAACAAGCTGTGACATCAGCACACTGCGCAACAACATTGTTGTTAGTCAGCTGCCATGTGCAATGTTCAAAAAATGACAGGCCGTCCTCCTGTAGAATGTGCGCCATGACAGCTTATTCAGAACGTAGTAAAAACTGTACTGCGTGGTTCCCAGACAAGGTGCTGTGATACAATCTGTTAGCCAATTTCAAGCATTCTGTGAAAAATGTTGATAGTAGAACAGTGTGAGACTCCTTCCAGACGGGGTTGGAGTCAATATTTAAAGTGGATGCCTGCAGTTTCATGAGTCACTGGATGTGCACACCAGGTCAGTAGTTACACGTTGATGCACAAATTAGCAAATGTGCCCTCCATTACTACTCACACGGATATGTGAATGGGACAACCCCATGCTTTATTAATGCTTTGTGATGTCTGGTAACAACCTTTCATCCACTGCGAATGCCAGATAAAGTCTGCATCGAGCGGTTGAACTGTTACTAGCCCGTGCTATGAAACGGGGAAAAACATTTTTTTAAAGAGGCGTATTCTGTGCCTTTCGCCCCACTAATTTAGACAACCATTAAGTTAGGCCGATTTTATAATTGTTCTATTAGGTAAGCTTTGGAAAGTGAAAGCACGCATGAATGAACCTCCGCGATGTGTTCAAAGAAAGCCAGATAAATATAAAGCAAGCCCGGGAGTGGTGCGTGCATGCGTGCGCGCGCAGGCTTCACTTTTCAAGCACTGCACTCGTGCTTGTGGCGTGCCCCTGCTCGCTCCCGCAAGGTGGATGCCGCCACAAGCAAGAGTGCAGTGCTTGAAAATGAGCAGAGCGACGGCTAAATGCCCTCCTATGCAGCGCATGCGCGCTGCGTAGGCAAGACCTAAAAACATGGAATGCGCGTGAGAGAGAGGGGGAGCAGGAGGTGAGCCCGGGAGTGGTGCGTGCGTGCGCAGTCTGCTCATTTTCAAGCACTGCACTCGTGCTTGTGGCGCGCCCTGCTCGCTCCCGCAAGGTGGATGCCGCCACAAGCACGTGTGTGCTTGAAAATGAGCAGAGCAACGGCTAAAGGCCCTCCTATGCAGCACATGCGCCCTGCGTAGGCGAGACCTAAAAATGACAAAATAATGGCCCTCATGTAGGCCCATTTCAGAACCTCCGTCAGTTTTTGAAGAAACAAAACATACTCAATGATGGTGACTACTGAGGATATGACAGAGAATGCTGATAACTTCAAACACAGGGATAACAAAAATAGCAGGACCCCCGAACCCCAAGCAGATCAATGCGGACTAGCCTCCACGGATACCCTTCTAGTCTTCAGCATTTACACATTTTAGCTGCAAACATATCCCTGAAGAAGGATTTACCGAAACATCAGAGTGGTACAAAAGAAAGTCTGCAAAGCTATACAAAACCTCACCCTCGCAGGTAGTTAAATCTCATCTGTAAAGGCAAATATCCGGGGGTCCATTTGCAAGCACAGCAACAACCTGGAAACCAGTAATGAAGTATGGGGCAAATTTATGGAAATGTATGCAGGCAATCCTAGTTCAACCATTGCCTCCTCTCAGCTACACATTACTCTTTATTGGCGCCCCAGAGTACATCTTGTGTTAATGTCATGCTAAAATGGGCCAGGTGTGAGGAACGGCTTCAAGGGACACTTCTTTCTGTCTGGGTTATGAGATTATAGTATTTATATAGGTCTTTTAAGATGCACATCTAAATCAAATCAAACGAGGCGGTGACACAATTGGTCCAGATAGAACAAAAGAAAGACAGTGAAAGAAAGACAGACTGAGCCTGGGAAAGAAAGATGAAACCGAAACAAAGCCGAGAATTAAAAGCATGAGAGATTGTGAGGTAAACAAATAGGAAAATAGAGGCGAGAGAAACATCTCACCAAAGTGCTTGCAGGCAGCAAGTGCTCCCAAATCTAGCTAACTACTATTCTGGAGTAAAAGCGATGCACTGGGAGCCCCCCTCTTCATGAAGGGCAGCAGATATGATACAGTGTGTGCATTGGCAATATTCATAACTAGGCGACCCGCATTCTAATCCTAACTTTCTCACTTGATAAAAACTGTGTGATCCTGGGCAAATGAATGAAACTCTCTTGGTCCAATTGCATAAAGAAATCGACAGCGCGTAGAAAAATGGAAAAACGTTACTAAGTGCCCAAAAAGAAGGGAGCTGAAGCCTGCGGACGCTTAGAAAATTCGCTTTGCAGTCCTGTGCTTTTCCAAGTCTGCTCACCGACTCAAACCACGGGATCCTCCGGCGGTCTGAAAACACCCTACTGTACCCACAATGACGTCAGGGAAGATGCGGCGCACAAGCAAACACGAACATCTCGACTACTCGAGAGCCACAGGCGAGCACAACCAGTGCCGTCAGGGCTTCCAGACAAATTCAACTGCAACCCGTGAGAGAGAGGGGGAGCAGGAGGTGAGCCCGGGAGTGGTGCGTGCGTGCAGCAGTCTGCTCATTTTCAAGCACTGCACTCGTGCTTGTGGCACGCCCTGCTCGCCCCCGCAAGGTGGATGCCGCCACAAGCACGAGTGCAGTGCTTGAAAGTGAGCAGAGCGACGGCTAAAGGCCCTCCTATGCAGCGCATGCGCGCTGCGTAGGCGAGACCTAAAAAAACTAGTTGTACACACTACAATTGTATGTCCTAGACGCCGAGGGCTCAGGCACAATTTGGAAATGCATAAGCAAAAAAAAAAAAAATTCTTCCCAGAACCAAAAGGAACTTCGTTAGATGCGAGCCTGGTCATGCTAAAACTGTGGAATCCATTTGTCCACCCACAGCACACAACTAAATTAAACACCTACCAAAAGGGAGAGAGTGACACATTTGGGGACGAGACCACTGTATATGAATTCGTGGGTGTACTACACAATAAGCATTTAGAATAAGCAAATATGTCTCATGTTGAGAAAGCAATAGAGACAAACTCTTGATAACAATGTTTGGATTTGATTTCTACCAAATATTAATCTAGTGTCCTGATCTTGCCGCTTTCACCTGCAAGAAAACAGGACGTCCTGAGATACTTTAAGATTTGCTGGTGCATCACGAACTCTTCTAGCAATCAGTTCTTTCTTGGTGTGCTGCACTTTTTTCTCCTTTCTTTGCATAGATTGGTTGTAATCAGGGAAAATTACTTTTGACCCATCTATGGTTTCATTTTACTGGTTCCAGCTGCAGAGGGGCCTAGCTTCCTTTCCACTATGCTGTATGGTTCTATAATCACAGTAGATTTTGATTCCTTGGCCTATGTTGCATTGCTGGTCGAAAGCTGGTATGCTCTAAATAACACAACCCAGAGGGAGAGTTCACAGAATCTCCCTACAAGGAACCTGTGCAGAGATCCCCATCCCCAAGGTTGCTTCAGGATCCCCATTAGCCAGACAATGTTGAATTGCTGTGCGTCTTCCTTATGTTCAACTTGGGCCTCTAGGCACAACACCAAAGAGATTGTAGCATCCCTGAACACATGTTGGATTCTTCTCTCACCCTCCTGTTCTGACATGGAGATCTCTAAGCTAGTATACGTCATGATACCTCCTCTAGAGTGTCCTCAGTATTTGTCTGGCGTTTTTCTGAGGCAACTAGGACTTTGTAAATGGTGCTACCTTCTTTGGGCATAACAGGAAGCTAAAATCAGAGATTCATTTTAGGAAGGACCCTGGCCATTGGATAACATCCCTTCTCAGATTCTGATTCTTCAGATTCGACCCCTGTTTTCCTCACCCTGACTCCCACTGACAAAGAAGCAGCTCCTCTTCACCACCTACTTGAATGAATAAATGAATATTGTATTTGTAAAGCGCAACTATCGCTCCAAATGGAGCATCCTAGCGCTTAGCAGAAAAGCATTAGGTTCATAGCAGACAGAGTAAACATGCACATAAGCAAGGATCCCTATATCAGAAAATGGCATAAAGAGTGAGGAGCTGCAAAGATCCACGTTTTCAAATGTTTCTTATAAAGTAGTTCTGAGTCGATGAATCAGATGTCTGGAGAGTTGATCCCAAGCCTTAGTCCCCAGGAGATCAAGAGATTTGCCCCCTTTAGTCTTGCAACTAAAGGTTGGAGGTTTAAGCAGATTGGCCGAGGAAGATCTGAGAGTTCGGGCGGTCGTGTAGTGAGCAAATCTGGAGGCTAGATATTTCGGACCTAAGACTCTAAAGGTAATCAGCAGGATCTTGAATAAGACCCTTTTATGTATTGGCAGCCAATGAAGGGTTTTAAGAGCTGCTGAAGCCGAAGAGCGGCGTGGCAGTTTCAATACAAATCGAGTGCCTGTATGTTGCACCGTCTGCAGCTTCTGTAGCACTTGTTTAGTGGCGCCTGCATATAGACTGTTACAATAATCTAGTCTTGACGTAACTAATGCAAAGGCCACTGTCTTTCTTGCTGCACAAGGAAGATAGTGGAAAAAAGTTTCAGAAATTATATTAGTTTAAAACACATTCCTGCCACTGCGAGAGCGTGCAGACGAAAAGAGAGAGAGGCGTCAAATTTCATGACCAGATTTTTTACCATCTCAACTGTGTTGGGTGGGGGGGGGGGGCAGAATCTGTCCACCATAGTACCAGATCGAATGGGTTTGTTTTCCCTAACAGCATAATCTCCGTCTTATGTGTATTGCATTTAAGATGGTTCGCTTGCATCCACCAAATAACTTCCGCTGGTCAAAGCTTGAAGTTGCACTCTGAGGTCGTTGATTCTTTGTCTAGAACTAGAATCTGCTACATGTCATCTGCATATGAGGTTGTTTCGAGACCAAAAGATGATATCAGCGAAATGAGCCACGGCCATGTAGATATTAAACAGTGCAGGGCGTAGAGATGAGCCGTGCGGTACAACTGACGTGATGGTCTTTTCAGTTGATAGGAATGGTCCTAGTGTTACTGTTTGACTGAGATCTGCAAGGAAAGATTTCAACCAGGCCAGGGCCATATGTGAAATGCCGCAACTTTTGATATGCTGTAATAGTATGTCTTGCGAGATGGTATCAAATGCGGCTGATAAGTCCAATGAGATCAGCATCAAGGGTTAGTTTTAAAGTGTCTGCAATTTCCAGCAGTGCTGACTACGTAGAATGTTTAGCCCGAAATCCAGACTGGTGGGGGTGGAGAATATTAGCCTCTTCCAGGAAATTCGTCATATTTATTGCTGCACTTCTACATTGCAGCACTGGCCCTCAAATTCCAAGGCACAGGATGTAGTAGGCTGGCACCCTCCTAAATCTCATGGATATCAAGAAAATATAGTGGTGGTTTGCTCACATGCATTGTTGCTGGAACCAATTTTAAATCCTTGGATTACACAGCTAGAGCAAAAAGCCTTCCAAATTGAATTCCTCTGTTGGATAGCTGCCTCCCCACACACAAAACAGTGTCACTTCTTTTAAAACTCTCTTTCCGTTAATTCCGTGAAGCCTTTTCCAAAGAAATAAGATTAACATGCATGGAGAAAAATGAAAAAATTAAATAGCCTGCTGAGATAGACTGAGAACAAAATACATCTGAAGAATTGATTTTAGATTACTCCCTAGCACACTTACTTTTCATGGATCGTGCTAGGAAAAGACATTGTCAACACCGGTCTCTTTAGAATCTGGCACGGAAGTGAAGATGACAATGTCCCATTCTTCTGGATCTGGTGTTGCTTCAGTACAAGAGCTATCTCCCTCAAGCGGAGGATCTTGACCTCTCTCTGTCCTTATGCAGTGCCCTAAATTCTTTATTAAGGCACTCCATTCCAGAGCACCTTCAGCCAGGTCTGTCAACTGATGTAAAATCTGAGTGTGTGGTTTGTCCCACATTATGACATTTGAGTTGAGTCTAAGTCACTTTTTCATTGAGAAGGTATCCTTGGAGTTTGTGGCAAAGGTTATCGGAAGTTTTCCAGTTCATATGGATCCATATATTCTGAGGTTTTTCCATCTATCGTGATGATAATATTTGCCCATTCAAAAAGGCTGTATCTTATTTATGTTGCATTGACTGAGATGTGTTTTGAGGACTAAAAATGTTTTCCTTTTAAGACTACAGAAGTGCTCTCACATGCTGATGGTGTAGAAAGTGTATGATAATGGGTCAGGTTTTACAAAAGGTAATCAGCAGGAGTGGTCTTCAAAGTCTGTGAGTTTGTCTCTAAGCGGCCATAGATTCTGGTCTCAGTCTGTGATCTTGCCCATCGATTCCTCTCTGTTGTCAAGGCTTTTCAGTAGAGTCCTAACTAGCATTAAATGAAACACTGTCTATTTATTTTACTTCATTGGGCCTTTTTCTGACTTGGTTTTCAATGTTACCTATGGCGCCAGAGTTGATCATAGATCTCTTTCATGATTGATTCCAAAGTGACTTCTGCCATGTTTGATGGATTTGGACGTGTGGTCAGTTTGATGCCAAAGGGGGCCTTCAGAAAACAGCAACTGACAAGCCATACAGGAAGAGGAAATGATGTAATGCCAAGCTCACCCCTGGATGAGTTATTTGGTTCAATGTCACAAGAAGTGATCATTGGCAATGTTGAAATTAGTGAACATTAACAGTAATGGGCTCTACTGGTCTATAATACACAAATACCTAATGATAGACGAGTGGTCAGGTAGCTGGGACTGTACTTATAGGCATCCAGGATTCCTGCACAAAAGAGCCACAGCACAGAAGATCTGCTAGCATTGGGTCGAGTTGTTAATTCTGTGGTCCAGTCACCACCTACCAAGGAGGAAGAGTGAATCATCCTTATGTCAAGCAAAACTGTGGGTATAGGTGTGTGCCTGTCGTTTTCATCAAAACAATGCCTCCCACTGAGAAGAAATTGAAGTGGGTGCATTTATAAAATAATAGCCCCAATGGAAGTTCATACAGTGTGTTCTGGTTTTCCAGCACTAGCGGGAAGCAAGCAAAGTTTTAATTGTGTAACCATCTTTTGGTGTATCCAAGATTTCAACTGTGTACTGTGTTTAATGTAGTTGCTGTGTTTCAGTTTTGTTTCAAATGTTGTTCCATATGCATACTCCGCCCTCGTCCTCAGGACCTTTGCATGTTCTTAGTGAGTAATTTTTTGCTTCACCACTACCCGTCCATCACACAGCAGATCAATCCTTACCTTGGCTCCTGCAGCTGCTTCGAGTTTATCTCAACCACCTTCGATCTAATGTAACTAGCGACAGGGTGGGCAGAAGTTCTGCAGATAGTACTAACTGTCACATGTAATGTAGGGAAATGATTCTTGCTCCTGCTCCGCTGGTTCAGTGGATTGAAGAAAGCGAATATACCACACTTCCAATCTGTGAATGTGCCGTAGTGAGGGGCAGAGGAACATATGATTCAATATCCGTGCTGGGGTTCAGCAGGTACCAGACCGGTGTAAAACTGAGGAAGTGAGTGCACCATTAAATCCCGTAATAGTCCCAAGAACATGGGATAATTGCCCCATTGTGCATGAATAGGGCCCAAGAGATGCATCAGCAGGCATAACACCATTTCAGAGAGACCATTTGAGTTGCAAAGTCTGCCCTTTTCGCTTACATTCTTAGATTTGCAATTGGAAATGCAAGACAAAACATCATCAAGGATGCAGAACAGATGATTGATGTTCCAGGAGAAGACCAAATCAAGAATCTTAGAAATTAGCTCTTGATTGGTCTCTAGCAAACCTTGTAAAACAAACAGGATACGCTTTCAGGAGCAAGATGAGGAAGCTCAAGGATAGCGGGCAGGGGGTAAAGGACTAATTTTCCTACAGTTGGAAGTTGAAGATCAGCGGACTCTGGGCTAGCGAGGGCTGTAAAGGAAGCTTACCCAACAAAAGCTGCAGTACAGAGAAATGCAAAGGCTTAACCATGGGGTACATACATCAAAATATACAGCAGCTGCTGAACTGCACGTGTGTGTGCATGTTTGCCATGCTCACGTGGGGGGGATATCGCACACGTTATGATTAAGAATCACAGAGTGGTGTAAATGCAAAGATATTAAATTTAATATCTTCTAATGTATTTACGTCACTGTGGAAACTGATTGGTTCGAATACAAGGTATGAGAGCATTACACTTCTAGTTTGTGTTGCATGGTAGTGAATACGCACCAGTTAGGGATCCTATAGCCCTGAAGAAGGTTGTTGACCCTTATGGGCAAACAGAAGGCTGAAACATGTAGTATTACTAAATTTTACTCATGCTAGAGGTACTAAGTAAAAGAAAAATCTTTTGGGTGTACCTCTAGACATTTTAAAATTCATCTGGATCCTGTATTTATCCAGGTTCTAATATCTATGAACTTCCGAAGCTGGGTGGGTCCATCTAGGTAGTATTCACTTACCTAGATGTGGAGAGGACACTGATGATTAAGCAGGATACAAACGTGAGTGGGTGAGGTGTCCTCTTTCCATATCTCCACATACCTGTGACACATTTGGAGACAAAATCTCATGTTCCTTTTGAAAAACCTATGTACCACCGGGGCATTTTTGTCATTCTATGGGAAACCCTGCATAGCATTCACTGCAAATACACAAATTGCTTATGGAACTGGGCATTACAGAAGCTGTGATACATTTTGATGGATTTACTTCTAATATGTGCTGATGAAAATGTTTTTGAAAACCATCGTGACACATTAGATCGCCTCCCCTTCAGAGATGGGAGGAAAAATCTTAGGACCAAGAAGAACACATTCGGCTTCAAAATATTTTTTTGAAGGCCAGCAGTGTGTGGGAACGAAATGTCACAAATATCCAAATGGGACAAAACACACCATCATATGTACACTGCGAAATCCATGGATTGCCTTCTAAAGCACCTATGGAGGATCCCCTAGACCCTCCTGGGAAATTGCAACTCCTGTTTTTGTTTGCAAGACGACAAAAAACAGATATATAAGCCCCAAGCAATTTCCTTCCTGAGAGGATGGATCAAGCTTCAAGGTCCCCATCTCCAGCAGTTTCAATACGTCCACCGGAAACGTCTGAGAAAATGGATGTGATGCCAGGAGATAAGAAATGGCGGGAAGATGGGAGAGGAAGCTCAAAGCAGATGCTAGCTATGGCCTGAGTCTATAGCTCATGGTACACTGTATACTAGGAAGAATGGAGGAAGGAATTTGTTAGACCCATTGAAGAAGAACGTTTCACAATATTGAGAATTATGAGAATTTTGATTCCACTGCTTGAAGCTGGTCCTGGGGTGTGAGAAATTGGGATGATGGTTGAGGGGGGTGAAACCCTAATCAAGCAACAGCCATCCTTGTCAGGGTGAACCACAAAAGGTCACTAAAATAACCTGTGATAAACCCTCTGCTAGCTTGTCACAAAAGCAGTGAAGCTTAACTTAGAGGCTATGTGTAAAGTATTTATGCAGCACACTAAGAGTAATAAAGTGAAAGCACAACACAAGGAAACTCCCAAACCAATTTAGGAAAATAGAGTAACATTTTATGAATTATTTGACACCATAAAAAAAATCCATTCAGTAGAACCGGATATATTCAATTTTACAGATTTCAGCTAACCTGCCTAAAAGAACAAAGCGCCACTCACGGTTATCTGGTCATGCGAGACCGGGAGAAAGTCACAATCTCAGGCCAACTGCAATGGAGCACGGGCCGGACACACGGATCGGGTTAGTCCTGCTGAAAAAGTTACCTTCAAAAGTCCAGTGCAAAGAGTTCTGTTCTCAGTTTAGGAGGCCCCACGGAGCAGAGAGTGTGCTGCGGATGGTAGTCGCTGTAGCACAAAGTGCAGACCACGCATCATGGATGGTCGCCGCTGTAGTGCAACGTTACTGTCGGGCATCGAGGACGGTCATTGCTGGAGATTCGCGTTGATGATCACCGTAGACTGCCGATGCTATAGTGCGAAGTGCAGATCTTGCGTTGCCAGTCATTACTGGTGGTCGCTGTAGCGTGAAGAGTCGGTTCACAGAAGCTTTGCGTAGGTGGTCAGCAAGATCTTGGGATGAATAGCTGGTTCACAGTCACAAAGAGCCCAAAACTTCAGGATTTCTTTTCTTTGAGGAGGAGCTTATCTGATGCCACCACAAGGATCCAGGATCTGGGAGGCACCTCTTGGGGATCAGGAACTCACTCCAGCAGAGGCCAGCAGGGCTCAGGCAGGTCCAGTTGCAGCAGGAGAGCTGGGCCATTGAAGAGAGGCCTCAGGAGCTTGTTGTGCTCCTGTAGCTCAGAACAGGACAGTCAGAATACCCTTGGAGTCACTCAGCCTGGGATGAAGGAAGCAGGTCCAGTCTTCCTTCTCAGCAAGCTGGACAGGCCTCAAGTAGCAGTGCGTTCTTCCTCTGTAGTATCCACAGGTCTAGGAGTGTACTGAAGTGAGGGTCCGCTTTTTATATCTGCTGCCCACTTTGAAGTGGGAGAAGCTTTTGGAGTTTCCCCTTACAGAGGTGTCTGGAATTTCCTGCCTCCCAGCCCTGGTCCCAGTCTGTCTGGGGGCACAATAGGCTAATGTGAAGTCCGTTGTGTGTGAGCTCAGCCAGTACCTTTGATGTGCAAGTGGGGTAGGTGACAGCTTCGCCTCCCCATTAAGCCAGGATGGCCAATCCTGCTTACACCCAGACCCTCTATTGTGTGGCTGTCTGGGAGTAATACACAAAGGCCAACTACACCTAGTTATGTGACCCAGGATACAGGCACTAAATGGTTAGGGCAAGAAAATGCCAACTTTCTAAAAGTCTCATTTTCAGAATTGTGACTTAAAAACCGACTTTATCATCAAAGAGGGTTTTAAATTACAATTCCTCAGACACCAAACATGATATTCTGACATGCTCCCATACAAAGGTTATCACTTATTAAATGTAATAGGGTAACACAATGTTATCCTATGGGAGAAGTAGGCCTTGCAGTAGTGAAAATCAAATTTAGGAGTTATTAACTACAGGGACATGTAAAACTTATAAGTACATGTCCAACTTTTTAAACATAACGCACTCTGTCCTTTGGGATGTTTAGGGCATCTCCTAGTGGTGACGTATATGTATTCAAAAGAAAGGGTTAGACCCGGCAAAAGGTTTATTTTGCCAGGTCGAAATGGCGGTTTAAAACTGCACACACAATTTCTTCCCCCGGCGATACATGTGTGGCGACATTCCCTCCGACGACTGGGGTGGTGGGGGAAACGGACACAGTCGACACCTCTGTGGCAGGGCATTTTCCTTCAGCAGGCGGCCCTATTGAGATGTTTCCAGAAGTGGCACGTTATACGAGTATCCACACTAGAGGATGTTATGCGAGGCATCGTGTTAAAATTATTTCAGAAAATGCAAGGCGATTACCAGCTACATCGTAGGCAATTCTACCAATATCTGCAGCTCCGTCATGCCATATCTCCCTAATTATCAGACCTTCAAGATCTACCAGAGTTTAGCCCGTTAGAGGGCAAGCTGCTAATGGGGGACTTAGACACCCATAAAATCACGAAAATATATCAGACTTTGATTTCGAACGGCTACACCACGCTGCCTGCTTTAAGAGCGGCGTGGGCAGCCAACATAAACGATTTGGATGATGATGACTGACAGAAGCCCTGGCGACCCCCTGCGGGGCGGCGATATCATCCCGGCTTCACCTGATTCAGTAAAAATATTTGCAGAGAGCCTACTATACTGCCTCATTTGGCTCAATTTGGCCTTAATGCACAAGTTACTAACTTGTGTAACGATATATCTGTAAGAGACAGTAGTTAGTGACAGATTCCTTACCTTAGAATATCCCCAGGCGTCAGGCTGGATCCGGGAAAGTTTTTTGCGTAGCAGTACCCTTTGCGCGTCGGTAGGCGGCGTCGTGCGGCTCCGCGGTCCGTCGCCGGGCGTCGTGATCGCCGGGATGACGTCGCGGGCAGTACTTAGGCGCCGCCCCTGCGCGCTGACGTCAGTTCTGTACACCGACTTTCCGCGCCAGGAACGCAGAGCCATGCAAGAAGCTGACATAGGTGTCTGAAAAATACTAGGGCCCTGAAAGGGATGTCCTTAACCCTAGAAATCAGTTCGCAGAACGGGGAGGATGGGTGGGCGGTAGGAATCTGTCACTAACTACTGTCTCTTACAGATATATCGTTACACAAGTTAGTAACTTGTGCATCTGAAAGAGACACGTTAGTGACAGATTCCTTACCTTAGAATAGATACCCCAGCAATACCAACCCCGGTGGTGGGTCTGCGAACAAAGATCAGACAAGGAAGTCCTGGAGGACAGAACGGCCAAAGAAGCCGTCCCTCCGGACCTGACTGTCAAGGCAGTAATGCTTTGTAAACGTGTACAGCGAGGCCCACGTAGCTGCCTGACAGATAACCGGCAGCGGAACACCGCGGCCCAAGGCCGTGGTAGCAGCCGTTGCCCTGGTGGAATGGGCACGCAGCCCAACAGGAGGCTCCTTCTTAGCCAAAGAATAGCAGGTCTTGATGCACAAGGTAACCCAGCGGGAGATGGTCCTCTTGTGCACCGCCCGACCTTTTTTGGCGCCCATGTAGCCAACAAAGAGCTGGTCATCCACCCGGAAGTGTTTTGTGCGGTCAATATAGAAAGAGAGCGCACGTTTTGGGTCCAGACGGTGGAGCCTCTCTTCCTCTCTGGAAGGATGCGGAGGCGGAAAGAAGGTGGGCAAAGTGATGGTCTGCCCAATGTGGAAAGCAGTAACCACCTTTGGCAAGAAGGACGGACGCGTCCGAAGAACAACCTTGTCTGGATGAACAGACAGAAAGGGAGGTTTGCAAGATAGAGCCTGGAGCTCACTCACCCGCCGAGCGGAGGTGATGGCCACCAGAAAGGCTGTCTTCAGAGTCAGAAGACGAAGAGGACAGTTATGTAGAGGCTCAAAGGGAGCGCACATTAAAAAGGTAAGAACCAAGTTCAAGTCCCACTGAGGCATCACAAACGGAACAGGAGGGAAGAGGTGAGTAATGCCTTTTAAGAACCTGTTAACAACAGGGGACTTGAAAAGGAGGGCTGATCAGGGAGCCTGAGGAAGGCCGAGATAGCACAAAGATAACCCTTGATGGTACCCAGGGCAGAACCCTGTTGGGCCAGAGAGAGAAGGAACAGAAGGACCTCAGAAAGAGGGGCAGAAAGGGGATTCACAGCCTTTGCTGTGCACCATGCCACAAATTTGTTCCACCTGCAGGCGTATACCACCTTAGTGGAGGGACGCCTGGCTGCCAGAATCACATCACAAACTTCGGGAGGCAAGTCGAAAGGAATCAACTGCCGCCGCTCAATCTCCACGCAAGCAGGTGTAGACTGGACAGGTTCGGGTGGAGGACCGTCCCCTGCTGCTGCGACAGAAGATCCTCCCGAAGAGGCAGACGGATCGGGAATCTACGCTCATATTGAGTAGCTCGGATACCAAACTCTTCGAGCCCAGTCCGGAGCCACAAGAATGACTTGGGCCCGGTCGTGCCGAATCTTCTTCAACACTCTGGGTAGAAGTGGTATAGGCGGAAAGGCGTACAATAGACCGCAACTCCACTCGTGATGAAAAGCGCCGCCGAGCGAGTGCCGCCTTGGAAATTCCAACGCGCAGAACTGATGACATTGCGCGTTCTCTTCGGTGGCGAATAGATCTAACCAAGGCTCTCCCCACTGTAGAAAGAGTCCTTGCGCCACTTCCGAGTGAAGACGCCATTCGTGATCCATCATGCACCTGCGGCTGAGTTCGTCCGCCCTGGCGTTCAGGGAACCTGCCAGGTGTTGAACCACCAGGAACATGCCCTGATGTTCCAGCCATGTCCAGAGGCGCAGAGCCTCCTGGACAAAGGGTCCACGACCCCACCCCGCCTTGTTTGTTGCAGTACCACATGGCGGTGGTGTTGTTCTGTGAACACCTGCACTACCTTCCCTTTGACAGAGGGAAGGAATGCCTTGAGTGCAAGTCGGATCGCCCGGAGCTCCAGAAGGTTGATATGGAGCCGGGACTCCGCCCGGAGACCAGAGGCCTCTGATCTCCGCCTCTCCCATGTGACCGCCCCATCCCAGAAGGGACGCGTCCGTCACAACTGTGTGCTCTGGCTGGGGAAGGGAGAGGGATCTGCCCATGACCCATTGCCGGTTCGAGAGCCACCACTGCAACTGTTTTGCAGTCCCCTCCGAGATCTGGACGTGATCGGACAGGTCGCCCTGGTGCTGCGCCCACTGGAACTTCAGGTCCCACTGCAGAGCCCGCATATGCCATCTGGCATGAGTGACCAGCAGGATGCAGGAGGCCATGAGGCCCAGCAGCCTCAGGGTCATCCGTACCGAAACCCAGGATAAAGGCTGAAAGATCGGAATCATAGCCTGAATATCCCGGACTCGCCGTTCGGGAGGATAGGCCCGAAACTGCGTCGTGTCCAGAACTGCTCCGATGAAAGGAGCTGTGGAGAAGGAATCAGATGCGACTTTGGCACATTGATGGAGAACCCCAGCGAGTGCAGGAGTTCGGCCGTAGTCTGGAGGTGGGAGATGACTGCCTGGGACGAGCCCGCCTTCAGCAGCCAGTCGTCGAGGTAGGGGGAAGACTGAAACCCCTGCCCGGCGCAGATGAGCTGCGACCACCGCCATCACTTTCGTGAACACCCGAGGGGCACTGGTAAGGCCAAAGGGGAGCACGGTGAACTGAAAATGCTCGAGGCCTACCGTGAACCGAAGGTAACGCCGGTGGGCCGGCAGGACGGGGATGTGGAAATAGGCGTCCTGCAAGTCCAACGCTACCAACCAGTCTCCGGGGTCGAGGGCAGTCAAGACCTGAGCTAGGTGAGCATCTTGAACTTCTCCTTCCGGGAGGAAGCGATTGACGTTCCGGAGGTCCAAGATAGGACGCATGTCCTCCTTGTCCTTTTTGGGCACCAGAAAGTAGTGGGAGTAGCAACCACGCCCTACTTCTGGGGTCGGAACATGCTTGATGGCCCTCTTGGCCAAGAGGGCCGTGACTTCCTTCTGTAGAAGCGCCAAGTGATCCCCTGACATGCGGTGGAATTGAGGTGGCATGGCTGGGGGTGGTCTCGAAGGGGAGGGAGTAGCCCCTTCGGACAATGTCCAAGACCCACCTGTCCGAGGTGATGGGACGCCAGAGGTGAAGGTGATGGCGGACCCTGCCCTCGACTGGCGTACTGTGCACCTGAAAGGAGGGACTAGGAGGGCTTGGAGGCCGCGGACGGGGTTGGAGGTGGTGGCCTGACCCGCACGCTGGTTGCCCGAACCGCCACGGCGGTATCCACGCCCTCGGCCACGCGAAGGCGCTTTGCTGCGCGGGCCGCTGGCCGGGCTGCGGACGTGACTGGGCGCCCTTCCGTGGCCACGAAAGGGGCGAAAAGCAGACGTGAGCGGAGGGCACACAACAGCAAGGCCCAGGGACTTAGCAGTAGCCTGAGAGTCCTTGAAACGCTCCAGCGCATGGTCTGCCTTCGAACCAAAAAGACCGACACCATCAAAGGGCATGTCCATGAGTGTATTCTGGACATCTCCCGAAAACCAGTGGTTCTCAGCCAGGCGTGGCGACGCAGCGCCACCGTCGTTGCAAGCGATCTGCCCAGCGAGTCGGCGGTATCAAGGCCACAGCGGATGGTATATTTAGCCGCATCACGCCCTTCCGCAATGGCGCGGGTAAGCAGTGTCTGGACCTCCTCAGAACACTGCGGCAAAACAGTTGCCACCGAATCCCACAGGGAGTGGGTGTATCGCCCAAGAGGCAAGCGGTATTAACAGACCGCAAGCCAGCACTGGAGGAAGAGAAAGCCTTCTTCCCAAAGTGATCCAGGCGCTTGGATTCCCTATCCGGAGGGGCGGTAGGGAAGGCGGTTTGGGAGGCAGAGGCTTGGACAACCAAGCTCTCAGGGGTGGGGTGTTGGGAGAGAAACAGGGGTCGCCCGGAGCAGGGCGATGGCGTCGGGCCACGTTCCTATCCACAGGAGCCCCTGTGGTGGGTTTGGACCAGGCACCCAAAGAACGCCAGTCAGTGCCTCGTTGAACGGTAGCACAGTCTCCGAAGAGGAGGCCGCCGGCTGAAGCACTTCAGTCAGGATGTTAGACCTGACGACCACTGTAGGCAACTGGAGATTCAAGGCTCCAGCAGCTCTACGCAACACCGTTGCAAAATTAGCCCCCTCCTCCGTTGCCACGGGAGGAGACAGCATGCCAGAGTCAGGGGAGGTATCCAGACCACTGGCATCCCCAAGTTCCTCAACCCAGTCCGGGTCAAACTCGCACTGTTGTGTGAGAGGGTCGCCAGACCCCTCCCAGCTCTCCTGGTCCTCCTCAGGTTGAAAATATGGAGGAGGAGGGACATCAGGGACCCAAGGTCTCATCGGGCGCCGGATACGGCTGCCGGGCGACGCCGCTCCGGCACTATGTCCGGACCCGGAGAGAACCGGGAACGACGCCGCCCGGAGCCCCGGACGGCGCCGAAACGGCACCGGGGACATCGGGCGCCGGCGGAGGCGTGGTTAGGCCAACCGGCGCCGATGGGGGTTGCGGCCCCACCGGAGCCGGGGTCAAGGCCGGGACCGGAGCCGAGGCCGGGACGAAGGCTGGTGGGACAGGCGACGCCCGGGACCGGAGTCGACGGCGACGCCGGAGCAACCCAATCGTGGCCCGCGGGCCCGGAGGAGCACCGGATGGGACCTTGAGGCCCGAAGAGGCGGGCCATGGCCGACAGGAATTCCTGTATATCGGCCTGAGTCGCCCCGAGCCCGGGTAGGGCGGGTACTGCGGGGGTAACTCGACAGGCACGTCCGGGCCGCGGGGCGGGGACGGTGCCGACAGGGACCTCAGCCGAGTCGCGAGACCGGCGAGGCGAAGTCTTAGAGCGATGACTCCGCTTAGACTTCTTGTGCTTCGACTTACCGGAGGAGCGCGAAGACTTTGAATCCGACGAACGGCGGGGACTCCGCGTCCGGCCCCTCGACCTCTCCCGGGACCGGGGCTTGGTGCGGCGCGGAGCCGAATGCCGGACTTCAAGGAGCTTTCGAGACCGCTCTCGCAAAGCCTTAGGATGAAGTTTCCGGCAGTCAGGACACGACTTCGTGTCGTGGTCTCGGCGGAGACAAAAGAGACACTCGAGGTGCAGGTCCGTGATCGACATCATGCGACCACATTCCTCGCAGGGCTTAAAGTCGGGCATCCCTACGACACCTTAGGAGTCGTGAAGACTCGTTGAAGAAACAGTGAAAAATTCACCAAAAAAGATAGTCAAAAAGTGACTAGGGCACTGCTCTTCCCGGATCTGCGCTTACTGGCGCGGAAAAGAAGAACTGACGCCAGCGCGCAGGGGCGGCGCCTAAGTACTGCCCGCGACGTCATCCCGGCGATCACGACGCCGACGACGGACGCGGAGCCGCACGACGCCGCCTACCGACGCGCAAGGGTACTGCTACGCAAAAAACTTTCCGGATCCAGCCTGACGCCTGGGGATATTCTAAGGTAAGGAATCTGTCACTAACGTGTCTCTTTCAGATTGATACTTCTTCATAGCATAGAAGACATAGAAGGAAATCGGTATAAATAGCACCAGTCGGTTTGCTTTCACTTGAGACTGTCTGGAACACTTCACCTAACATAAAACCAGTAGAAAGATCTGGAGGCACGTCCTCATTTTGCATTCATCACTTTCAGGCTAGTATACACGTCCATCGAGAGGTAGTATAGTGAAGAGTTCTGCAGCAACTTTTTTTTGATGACGTCAAATGTAGGAAAGAGCCCTTTTTAGGTCTCGCCCTGAAGCCAGCGCTTGCGCTGGTCTGGGTGAGACATTTTGTAAGTGGGCATTTAGAAATGCGACCACTTTTTTTGGAGCTTGCCTAGAGCGTGCGAGTGACGCGCACAATGACGAGCAGAGGCGCCATATGGCTTTCCTCTCTCGTCATGGTGCGCGCACACTCGCACACCATTTGCCAGCCTGCTTGCACTTGCACAGCTGCTGCTCGCACTCCCTCCTCCCTTCTCCCCCTCCCTTTCGTGAGCTTTGATCAAGCTCCATCGCTGCTGGCATTCCCCCCTCCCTTCTCGCCCAGCCCTTCTTGTCTAACTTTCTCTCTCTCTCGCCTGCCTCTGCTGCTGGCATTCCCCCCCCCTCCCTTCTCGCCCATCCCTTCTTGTCTAACTTTCTCTCTCTCTCACCTGCATTGGATAGAAATCTGATTATGGAAAACAAGCACTGGTCGCCCAAAACGAGTTCCGGGCCCACCACCCTCTACCTCTCTCTGCCTCTCTCTCTACCTCACTACCACTCTACCATCTCCTTCTACCTCTCTAACTCTTTACCTCTCTCTACCTCTCTCTCTCTCCCTCTACCTCTCTGTCTACCTCTCTCCCTCTCTCTCTCTACCTCTCTCTCTCTACCTCTCTACCTCTCTCTCTCTACCTCTCTCTCTCTACCTCTCTCTCTCTACCTCTCTCTCTCTCTACCTCTCTCCACCTCTCTCTCTCCACCTCTCTCTCTCCACCTCTCTCTCTCCACCTCTCTCTCCACCTCTCTCTCTCCACCTCTCTCTCTCTACCTCTCTCTCTACCTCTCTCTCTCTACCTCTCTACCATCTCCTTCTACCTCTCTAACTCTCTACCCATCTCTCTACCTCTCTCTCTCACCTCTCTCTCACCTCCTCTCCACCTCACTGCCACTCCACCTCTGCCTCTACCCCTACCCCTCATCTCTCTACCTCTCCCTCTCTCCACCTCTCTCTCTCTCTACCTCTCTCTCTCTCTCTCTACCTCTCTACCTCTCTGCCTCTCTGCCTCTCTCTCCACCTCACTACCACTCCCACCATCTCCTCCTACCTCTCTAACTCTCTACCTCTCTCTCTACCTCCTCCCTCTCTACCTCTCTCCCTCTACCTCTCTCTCTCTCTACCTCTCTCTCTACCTCTCCCTCACCCTCTCTCTCTACCTCTCTGCCTCCTCTCACTACCTCACTACCACTCTACCATCTCCTCCTAACTCTCTAACTCTCTACCTCTCTCTCTACCTCTCTCCCTCTCTATCTCTCTCCCTCTACCTCTCTCTCTCTCTACCTCTCTCTCTACCTCTCTCTCTACCTCTCTCTCTCTACCTTTCTCTCTCTCTCTCTACCTCTCTCCCTCTCTCTCTCCCTCTCTCCACCCTCTCTACCTCTCTCTACCCCTCTCTCACCCTCTCTCACCTCTCTACCATCTCCTTCTACCTCTCTCACTCTCCACCCATCTCTCCCTCCCTCTCTCTCTCCCCTACCTCTCCCTCTCTCTCTACCTCTCTCCACCTCTCTACCTCTCTCTCACCTCTCCCTCTACCTCTCTACCTCTCTCTCTCACCCTCTCTCCCTCTCTACCTCACTACCTATCTCTCTACCATCTCCTTCTACCTCTCTAACTATCTCTCGACCTCTCTCCCTCACCTCTCTCCCTCTACCTCTCCCTCTCTCTCTACCTCTCTCCACCTCTCTACCTCTCTCTCCACCTCTCTCTCTACCTCTCTACCTCACTACCTCTTTACCATCTCCTTCTACCTCTCTAACTCTCTACCCATCTACCATCTCCTTCTACCTCCTCTAACTCTCTACCTGTCTCTCTCTCACCTCTCTCTCTACCTCTCTCTCTACCTCTCCCTCTCTCTCTACCTCCTACCTCCTCTCTCTACCTCTCCCTCTCTACCTCTCTCTCTCTCTCTCCCTCTCACCTCTCTCTCTCTCACCCCTCTCTCTCTCTACCTCTCTCTACCTCTCTCTACCTCACTGCCACTCTACCTCTCCCTCTACCCCTCTACCTCTCTCTCTACCTCTCCCTCTCTCCACCTCTCTAACTCTCTCTCTCTCTACCTCACTACCACTCTACCATCTCCTTCTACCTCTAACTCCCTACCTGTCTCTCTCACCTCTCTCTCTACCTCTCTCTCACCTCTCTCTCTACCCTCTCCCTCTCCTCTCTCTCTCTACCTCTCTCTACCCTCACTGCCACCTCTACCTCTCCCTCTACCCCTCATCTCTCTACCTCTCCCTCTCTCCCTCTCTCCACCTCTCTAACTGTCTCTCTACCTCTCCCTCTCTCTCTCTCTACCTCTCTCTCTACCTCACCACCACTCTACCATCTCCTTCTACCTCTCTAACTCCCTACCTGTCTCTCTCTACCTCTCTCTCTACCTCTCTCTCTACCTCTCTCTACCTCTCCCTCTCCCTCTCTACCTCTCTCTCTCTACCTCTCCCTCTCTCCCTCTCTCTCTCTCTACCCCTCTCTCTCTACCTCTCTCTCTACCTCTCTCTACCTCACTGCCACTCTACCTCTCCCTCTACCCCTCTACCTCTCTCTCTACCTCTCCCTCTCTCCACCTCTCTAACTCTCTCTCTCTCTCTACCTCACTACCACTCTACCATCTCCTTCTACCTCTCTAACTCTCTACCTGTCTCTCTCTACCTCTCTCTCTACCTCTCTCTCTACCTCTCTCTCTCTACCTCTCCCTCTACCTCTCCCTCTCTCCCTCTCCCTCTCCCTCTCTCTCTCTACCTCTCTCTCTACCTCACTGCCACTCTCACCTCTCCCTCTACCCCTCTATCTCTCTACCTCTCTCTCTCCACCTCTCCACCTCTCTAACTGTCTCTCTACCTCTCTACCTCTCTCTCTACCTCACTACCACTCTACCATCTCCTTCTACCTCTCTAACTCTCTACCTGTCTCTCTCTACCTCTCTCTCTACCTCTCTCTCTACCTCTCTCTCTACCTCTCCCTCTACCTCTCCCTCTACCTCTCTCCCTCTCTCTCTCTACCTCTCTCTCTACCTCACTGCCACTGTACCTCTCCCTCTACCCCTCTATCTCTCTACCTCTCCCTCTCTCCCTCTCTCCACCTCTCTAACTGTCTCTCTACCTCTCTACCTCTCTCTCTACCTCTCTCTCTCTACCTCTCTCTCCCTCTCTACCTCACTACCTATCTCTCTACCATCTCCTTCTACCTCTCTAACTATCTCTCGACCTCTCTCCCTCTACCTCTCTCCCTCTACCTCTCCCTCTCCCTCTCTCTACCTCTCTCCACCTCTCTACCTCTCTCTCTACCTCACTACCTCTTTACCATCTCCTTCTACCTCTCTAACTCTCTTCCTATCTACCATCTCCTTCTACCTCTCTAACTCTCTACCTGTCTCTCTCTACCTCTCTCTCTACCTCTCTCTCTACCTCTCCCTCTCTCTCTACCTCTCTCTCTCTACCTCTCCCTCTCTACCTCTCTCTCTCTCTCTCCCTCTCTACCTCTCTCTCTCTCTACCTCTCTCTACCTCACTGCCACTCTACCTCTCCCTCTACCCCTCTACCTCTCTCTCTACCTCTCCCTCTCTCCACCTCTCTAACTCTCTCTCTCTCTACCTCACTACCACTCTACCATCTCCTTCTACCTCTCTAACTCTCTACCTGTCTCTCTCTACCTCTCTCTCTACCTCTCTCTCTACCTCTCTCTCTACCTCTCTCCCTCTCCCTCTCTCTCTCTACCTCTCTCTCTACCTCACTGCCACTCTACCTCTCCCTCTACCCCTCTATCTCTCTACCTCTCCCTCTCTCCCTCTCTCCACCTCTCTAACTGTCTCTCTACCTCTCTACCTCTCTCTCTCTACCTCTCTCTCTACCTCACTACCACTCTACCATCTCCTTCTACCTCTCTAACTCTCTACCTGTCTCTCTCTACCTCTCTCTCTACCTCTCTCTCTACCTCTCTCTACCTCTCCCTCTCCCTCTACCTCTCTCTCTACCTCTCTACCTCTCTCTCTCTACCTCTCCCTCTCTACCTCTCTCTCTCTCTCTACCTCTCTCTCTCTCTACCCCTCTCTCTCTCTACCTCTCTCTACCTCTCTCTCTACCTCTCTCTACCTCACTGCCACTCTACCTCTCCCTCTACCCCTCTACCTCTCTCTCTAACTCTCCCTCTCTCCACCTCTCTAACTCTCTCTCTCTCTACCTCACTACCACTCTACCATCTCCTTCTACATCTCTAACTCTCTACCTGTCTCTCTCTACCTCTCTCTCTACCTCTCTCTACCTCTCTCTCTACCTCTTCCTCTACCTCTCCCTCTCTCTCTCTACCTCTCTCTCTACCTCACTGCCACTCTACCTCTCCCTCTACCCCTCTATCTCTCTACCTCTCCCTCTCTCCACCTCTCTAACTGTCTCTCTACCTCTCTACCTCTCTCTCTCTACCTCTCTCTCTCACCTCACTACCACTCTACCATCTCCTTCTACCTCTCTAACTCTCTACCTGTCTCTCTCTACCTCTCTCTACCTCTCTCTACCTCTCTCTCTACCTCTACCTCTCCCTCTACCTCTCTCCCTCTCTCTCTCTACCTCTCTCTCTACCTCACTGCCACTCTACCTCTCCCTCTACCCCTCTATCTCTCTACCTCTCCCTCTCTCCCTCTCTCCACCTCTCTAACTGTCTCTCTACCTCTCTCTCTACCTCACTACCACTCTACCATCTCCTTCTACCTCTCTAACTCTCTACCTGTCTCTCTCTACCTCTCTCCCTCTCTCTCCCTCTACCTCTCTCCCTCTCTCTCCCTCTACCTCTCTCTCTCTCTACCTCTCTCTCTACCTCTCCCTCTCTACCTCTCTCTCTCTCTCTCTCTCTACCTCTCTCTCTCTACCTCTCTCTCTCTCTACCCCTCTCTCTCTCTACCTCTCTCTCTCTACCTCTCTCTACCTCACTGCCACTCTACCTCTCCCTCTCTACCTCTCTCTCTACCTCTCCCTCTCTCCGCCTCTCTAACTCTCTCTCTCTCTACCTCTCTCTCTACATCTCTCTCTACCTCACTACCACTCTACCATCTCCTTCTACCTCTCTAACTCTCTACCTGTCTCTCTACCTGTCTCTCTACCTCTCCCTCTACCTCTCTCTCTACCTCTCTCCCTCTCTCTCTCTCTCTCTACCTCTCTCTCTCTACCTCTCTCTCTCTACCTCTCTCTCTCTACCTCTCTCTCTCTACCTCACTGCCACTCTACCTCTCCCTCTACCCCTCTATCTCTCTACCTCTCTCCCTCTCTCCACCTCTCTAACTCTCTCTCCACCTCTCTAACTCTCTCTCTACCTCTCTCTCTCTACCTCACTACCACTCTACCATCTCCCTTCTACCTCTCTAACTCTCTACCTGTCTCTCTCTACCTGTCTCTCTCTACCTCTCTCTCTACCTCTCTCTCTCCCTCTCTACCTCTCTCTCTCTCTACCCCTCTCTCTCTCTACCTCTCTCTCTACCTCTCTCTCTCTACCTCTCTACCTCACTGCCACTCTACCTCTCCCCCTCTAACTCTCTACCTCTCCCTCTCTCCACCTCTCTAACTCTCTCTCTACCTCACTTCCACTCTACCATCTCCTTCTACCTCTCTATCTCTCTACCTGTCTCTCTCTCTACCTCTCTCTCTACCTCTCTCTACCTCTCCCTCTACCTCTCTCCCTCTCTCTCTCTACCTCTCTCTCTTTCTACCTCTCCATCTCGACCTCTCTCTCTCTCCCTCTCTACCTCTCTCTCTCTACCTCTCTCTCTCTACCTCTCTCTCTCTACCATCTCCTTCTACCTCTCTAACTCTCTACCCCTCTCTCTCTACCTCTCCCTCTATCTCCCTCTACCTCTCTACCTCTCTCTCTACCTCTCTCTCTACCTCTCTCTCTCTACCTCTCTCTACCTCTCTCTACCACTCTCTACCTCTACCTCTCTACATCTCTTTCTCTACCTCTCTCTACCTCTCTCTACCTCTGTCTCTACCTCTCTCTCTACCTCTCTCTACCTCTCGCTCTCTCCCTCTCTCTCTACCTCTCTCTCTCTACCTCTCTCTACCTCTGTCCACCTCTCTACCTCTGTCCACCTCTCTACCCCTCTCTACCTCTGTCCACCTCTCTACCTCTCTCTACCTCTGTCCACCTCTCTACCTCTCTCTACCTCTGTCCACCTCTCTACCTCTCTACCTCTCTCTACATCTCTACATCTGTCTAGCTCTCTCTCTACCTCTATACACCTCTCTACCTCTCGCTACCTCTCTCAAATATAGCTACAACGTCTACGTATAATACGGTACACTAAGTGGCAGCCGCAGCCTAAAATCACTTCTTGTCCTTAAAAAAAAACAATCATTACCATATCCAATATATCTCCCCTTTATGACCTTATAAGTATTTACTTCTGCAGCACAATATCCTTTCGTCAACAACATCAAATGTTGCACAGCTAAACACTTATAAGGTCCCAAAGGCGAGACCTATTGGCTATGCCAATGCTTGTTTGTATGGTCACCCCCTCCCCCCCACACACACACTTTTTGCTCCAATGCTGATGGTTATGACTCTGAAAGTGCACTGGGTCCTGCTAATCAGGCCCCAGTGCCAGTGTTCGCTCCCTAAAACGGATACATGTGAATTGGGAACCCCAATTGGCAAGGACTTTACCCCCTTATAAGTACCTGGTAAATTGTACCAGTGGTACCCAGGCATGGGAGTTAAAGGAGTCAACAGGGCCTGAAGCACTGTTTGTGCCACCCAGAGTGACTCAAGTAAACAGATGACAGCAGTCCTGCCATTGCAAACTGCGGGAGCAATGCAAACTGACCGAACTGGACTTTGCCCTCACCATGTGTGGCAAGGTCAAAGCACTATTTTTAATATATGCCAGTCACTCCTAGGAAAGGCCACCTGAGCCCAGGAGGCAGGGTGTATTATTTTCAGGTTGAGGACAAATAAGTGCAAACTTATATGTCCCTATAGTAGCTTATTTCTATTAAAGGATACTATAAGTGATCAGCAGGCCATAGGATAACATGGGCTGGCACCCGGGCACCCCAAGGTTGCCAGCTCCATTATGGTACTGCTGAAATATGTCATGTTTGGTATCAAACAACTTGCCTTATCACCCCTGACATGATTCCTGTGTCAGAGTCGATGTGGCATGCACGGAGGTGGTTGCCTAAGCGTTTGCCCAGCTGGTTGCCCCAATTGCAAAATGAAATGCAAAAAGATACAAAAAGAAAATGCACCTGGTTGCCCCAGCCTTTCCTGTGCCCTGGCTGACAGCCCGCAGCTGCTGCTGCTACTGCCTAGACAGGAATCTGACACCCTGCCAGGAGGTGTGAACACTCCCAGGAGTCAGAAACAATGGCCTGGCCGGGAAGGAGGTGACACCTCCCTCCCTGACAGGATGGATAATGAAGTGGCACAGCAAGGCGGTGAGCTTCAAAGCTTGCACCGCCTTTTACATGCATCCAGACTGCCTCCCAAAGAAGGAAACAGCCAACCCCCCCCCCGCCCCAGGCACATTTGCACCCGGGCAGGTGAGAAAATTATGTAGTCAGGAGGTGTACACCCCCAGAAGGCTAGTCACACCCCTAGGGTGGGCTACCTGGTTTATATAGCCATGGAAGGTTTCTGCCATTTTTAAAAGTGGCAGAGTAGAGGGTTCTGGATGGGAAATGTGACATCCCCGGATGTAGTCACTTTAGGGGTGGATTAGCCGCTGGGGCTAGTAGTCCGTTGGCCACTTGCACCCACACCCCTAAGGCCCCTAAATCTAGGATTTAAGGCACACCCCTGGCACTAGAACCTCAGTTCTGATTTGAATTGCAACAGAGGACAAAGAAGAGACCCAAGTCTGCGTCTACAGGACCTGCACAAAACAAAGGCATGATACTCTGCAACTGTGGCAACCATCCTGGTACTGCATGACTGTCCGGACCAAAGAACGGTTTCCCCAGACAGAGGGACCCCTTTGAGAGCCAAAGGCAACTCCAGACTCCCTTAGAATAGTGGCACTAGTTCCTTGCAGTCCACAGGTAAAAACAGAACCAAAGAATCACTGGCCATTGTGCCATCCAAGGTATCACCCAACAGTAGATAGTCGAGTGCATTGTGGGAAACGTAGTCCTGACCTCCAGCAAGTTTCAGGTGGCTACCATTTTCCCCTGGACCTCCGGACGTCGAAACAACTTCTCGCTGACCTTACGGCTGCCAAGGCTTGTTGGTGGCGAGTCCGGATACCACCACCTTCACTCGATGCTGCAACACGAGAGAACTCCACAGCACCTTCAACTGACAACCCGTGGCCCCGCTGTCAACTTTTTGCACCTGTTTCCTCACCAGCACTGTCTAAGCGGTAAAACCAGCTCCCCAGTGGCTCTCGCTTCAGTACCAGGGACAGCTAGAGCAACTCTGCACCTGTGCCTAACAAACCAGGTAAAATTCAATGCAATCTCATGGCCTGGGACCTGTATCACCCTAAGCCAAGTGGGTTCCACGCAATTCGACCTGCAAGTGACCAACTGTCCCTAGTGCTTTTTACCACTGACTGCAATGCTAATGTTTTGCACTACTGATTTGCACGGATTTATTTTTCCTTCTAAAACCCATAACTGGTTATACACATCCGATTACCTTCGTTTGTGTCTAAATTTATATATAAATCTGCTTTATTTTTATAAATTGGTGTTGGATTTCTTTTGAGTCGTGTCAATTACTTATCGTCCACGTTGGTACACTGAAATGCTTAACATGTTCCTCTAGTAAAGCCTGACTGCTCTGTGACACACTACCAGGACTGAGCTAGGGATTTATTATTATGAATCCAAAGGACCTAGTTTGGGGAATTGTGAGAGTTTTGCATAGTGAAGCCTACCCAGCCTCACTACATAATACTCCACCTTCCTACATCGAAGAACACGGTTTCTTTATCCAAGCACCTATATACAATCCTGAACTCTTATCCCTCTTATCCAAATTCAAAACGGCAGCCACAAAGACAGAATGGGACAACTTCTGAGTACAAGTGCAATGGTCTCCTCAAGTAGCACCTTCTGCTTAAACAAAATAATTTGTCACATGATTGCTGCTGAGTAGAGTTTCAGCCAAATACTAGCAGCTACCTCAAGCACATGTGCTTGATGTGGCGTTCCTAATTCCTCTAATGCACTGGAGCAAAGGACCAGCCAAGGACAACTATGTAAAGCCGTGTCTTGCTCTATTCTTTCATCTGGATGCTCATATTCCGCATGGTCTGTGCCAGGGTTGCAGCCTCAGGAGGGGCCTGATAGATGGCATCATTGTTGATGGGACCAGTGGCAGTTGTGTTATGGTCAGATAGAGCATAACAGACACCAACCAAAGACGATATGGTGTTCCTGGTGAGGACACAGGTGCTGTTGGGGCTGACACTAGAGCTAGAGTTAGACTGTAAAATCCAGACGTTAAAAAAATCCCTCAGGTGTAAAATCATAGACTGAGATGGAGACCCAGTAATGAGGGCCTATGACACATTGTTCTGGGCCTCATGAAATACATAGGTACAAAGATGTAGTAAGCCTCAAATTGGAAAAGAGGTTAGAGCAGCTGGAGCGGCAGCCAGGTCTGCAACCATTACCAATACAAAGCCAAAAGATCTTTTTAAATCCTTTAATAACTGAGGGTCGTAAGCGTAAACAAATTAGGATGGTGAAAGAAATTAGTTTAGGAGTACCATTCGGAGAGCCAAAAGATTAATCCATGTCAAAAGAAGGTGTTTAATCAGGACCAAGAAGCCTGAACACCACAAACAAAGAACATTTTGGTCAGCTTCATAAACGTTGTGGTGGCATCAGTGTCCTCTGTTGAGGACAATCATGAGATGCTTATGCTAGGAGACAGCTGAGCAGAAGACATTGGAATTGGCAGAAACAGAACAAATTGAAGGTAAAACAAACAAATGCAAAAGATGGCCTATCAATCCAAATGGAAGAATACAGGCAAAGTGTCAGGGGCAGGCAGGAACAAAAGAAGCGTACAGCGTTGGGAGCACCATCTTCTCGTCACCCAATTACATGTTAGCTCTTTGAAAAGCAAGCAATGCTCCTGTACGTGAACTGTGGCTAGTGGGAAAGAGGAACCAGGCAAATTATAACATCTGATAATTAAGAGCTCATTCCAAAAATACTAGTATTTTACCGCTGTTAGGATAGAATATGTTTGCCTTGTATTTTCAGGAATGAACTCTGTATAGGTAAGAGAACCACCCTTAGATTTTGAATGCTGACGGGCTTTTAAAGTTCTCAACACCTGTTTGTCTAGTTTGGAAAATGTGAATCAAACTTGGAACTGAGAAGAGTCTAGCCATCGTTGAAAGGAATAGGCTCCACAAGCACAGCGATCAACGGTGTTTTAAGTTGAACTAACTCACTAGACCATGTTCCTTTGAGATACCATTAAAGAAATCTCAACTGTACTCAGATCCGAGACATAAGATTAATAGAATCTACCAAAGTACTAAAAGACAAAAAAATTACTTAAGAAAGGATTTCCTTATATTTAACATATCTTTGATCAGCACGATTAAAATAAATTCCTCCTCTCAAAGAAAAGCATTTCATGGGAAAGTGTACAAAATAACCCTTCTTTGAACATGAATTAACCATTGACAGTCTTTGTTTACTTATCTTAAATATTGATATTACTGACTAATCAGATGCTGCTAATTTGAGCAACTATGTAAGGATCAGCAGAGTTTGCTGTAACGAGATTCAACCAGGCTTTACTGATGGCGCCAAAACATAAATCACATTGCACGCAGGACAACATTACCAACTTTTTTTTTAAAGCGTATGTTAAAAGAGGAACTTTGATGTTTTTACTATTAAGATGAAATATTAATGGGATTGCTAATGTTCCTTTCAGATCTTTGGGGCACATGCATCAAGGTAATCATTTGCGATTGCCAAATAGCTAATTTTAAGGATTCGCTATTTGGTAATCACAAATGCCTAAGCATGAAGGATTCGCAAATATTTTTGCGAATCCTTAACATTCCCTAATAGCAAATCGCAAATTGCGATTCACTATTCGGGACTGCATTCCCATTCATTCCTATGGGCCTATAGGCCCATAGGAATGAATGGGAATGCATTCGCAATTTGCGATTACCAAATTGGTAATCGCAAATTGCGAATGCATTTGCAAGGGCGCTAGGGGGCCTAAGGCCCCCCTGATGCACCCCCAAAAAAGGAAAGTGTGCACATGTGGCCCACACAGATGCCCTGAGGGCATGTGTGCGTGCCACGTGGCACTTTGAAAAATTCACTTTTGTGCATTTTTCAAAGGATTCGCAAATTACCATCAACTTGAAGGTGATGGTAATTTGTGATTCCTAAATGCAAAGTCGCATTTTGGAAATGCTACATGCATCGCATTTAGGGAATCGCAAATTGCGATTCCCTGAATGCATTCGCAAATTAGGTAATCGCAAAAATTGCGATTACCTATTTTGCGAATGCAATGCCTTTGATGCATCGGAAAAGGCATTTTACCGGTCGCAAACAGGCCGATTCGGCAAATCGGCCTGTTTGCGACCGGTAAAATGCTTGATGCATGTGCCCCTTAGATCGAAAATCACAAGTTCTGAAGATTTGAGTATCAACTTTAACTCCCTCATTTAGAAGAGGGTCGAAATGGGAATCTCACCCCCAAAAACCAGCAGAATTCCCATCTGCACTGGCTGCTGATCCAGCCCTCTGTTATGAGAGTGCTGGGTTGCTGGCAAAGCTTACTCTGGAACCTCAATGAGTGTGTCACGGAGCGGTGACATTGCCAGCAGAAATGGTGACACGCAAGCACCATAGGGTGACTTTCCTAACACTGTTTGGCGGTGAAGTCGCCACAAAAGACCACCATGGAAATGTAGTAGTTCAGTGTAGAGTCATGTGGTTTACTTTAGAGTCATCCACCAATATTTACTCACTCATTCACTGCCTTTTATATTCCATTCCCATCACACACACACCCATGTCTTTTTCATCTCACGTGAACTCAGTTCCAAGGAAGCATTTCCTCATCTCCCACATTTGCATATATTGTACATTCCTACGTTATTTCATGAGTTTTGATTGTGTTTACCTACTGTTGCCTTTACATGGAGTTTCATGTTCGATGGTCAGACAGTTGCTGATCATCAGAGCAAGCTGCATTTCAGTGTGCAGGCTCCAGGAATCAAGCTTAACTCACATTTTATTGTATGTGGTGCTTCCGAGCATCACAAAAGAACACTACGGCAGTATTTCACTGACAAGTATATGTTAAAATTATCATGTTTGTTCCATCAAGGTATCCCCCTTTTAAGTTACATATGTTAATTTTTTAGACACAATTGACAAATATAGAATGCACATTAATTAATGTAAATATTCTTTGCAACAAATTAATCAAGTTTATTCGAATATATGCAGAGTATTCAAATGTGAATGGAAATCTCTGTTGTAAGTACTTATTTTTGAGCTTATTAAAAAAAAAAAATTTTATTAACAAACTTGGCGAAACATTTGAATATCATAGGACAAATTACGGTCTTCATACATATATAGGGGTATTTTTCACTCTCACATTTATACTACGGAATTGCAATATATTTTGGAGCTTTGAACAATATTTCAATGAAGCTCCATTTCTCGTTTATTATTAATATTATTATGCAAAGGGCACAGTTTCACAGAATGAAAATAAGTAAAAGGTATCAGACATTTTTCTCTATGTTTATTCTGTAAGATCCAATAATGACCAGATAAAGTTATATATGTTAGGAACAGAATGTGAAGAGGCAGAGAGGAACTTTGGGACAGGAGACTGAGATGACACATACAATGCAGAATTGCTTCACCTACTTTTGCTGAAGGCTATCGGGAGGCACATTCAGCATTCTCTTGCTGGGCTTATCAGCCTGTCTTCAACGCAGACAGATATGGCAAACTATGCTATTAGATTGAAAAGTAGCCTCATTGTTCAAAACAGGTATGCAGGTGTGAACCGTCTTTGAAACTAGAACTAGGCTTCTATTTGTGGTGCTGAGTTTAGCTTAATAAGCCACATATATGAGGGTGGAGTTGATATAAAGTTACAAAGCCAATATGTTGCAATATTTTCTGCTGTTCACACCTCATAAACATTGCTGCTGCTATTTTGTTTGTTTTTTATTATAGTTACTACACATATGGTGTGCATTTGCTTATTCCTATCAGTTTTTATACGCCATTGAGCCTATATCTCACCCTCGGAGCAGAGTTGGCAAACAAGACCTCTCCATTTTTTGGGGTGGTCAGTACCCTCCTTAAAAGGCTTCATCAAGGACGACGCTGAACTAATCAACAGGTGGTTGTCCAC
Organism: Calotriton arnoldi; assembly: GCA_963921515.1. Lineage (NCBI taxonomy): Eukaryota > Metazoa > Chordata > Amphibia > Caudata > Salamandridae > Calotriton > Calotriton arnoldi. The sequence continues at coordinate 1,612,007 of CAWUFW010000699.1, forward strand.
TGCAGGAGACCATCGGGCACCCCCAAAACAGTTCATTCCCCTCGCTGTCTGCCTCAGCCCCATGGTTCTCTCCAGCGCTGATAAGGAAAAAAAGCACTGTAAAAACCTAGAGGGAAAATATAGGTCGGGCTATAACATAAAAGACAAAGAGGCATTTACAATTTTGTTGAATTCATATCGTACGACAATTAAACTAGCCCAAGTTAAGTTTTTCACTGGGAAAATCAACACAGTCACTAATACCCCGCATGAAACTTTTTAGATTGCGAAAGCTTTTCTTAACTCCAAAGTTGGCATCACAGGCCACGGAGTGTTGGTCAACGGCTGGCGGCCGGTGGAACAGGGAACCCCCCCTGAGGCCACAGCCACTGCTAATAATCTGGGGGTAAAATTTCATAATAAACTGTCTTTTCACCCTCAGATTTTATCAGTAGCAGCACATGCTTTTCACTGCTTCGTGCCCTAAGAAAGACTCTAGACTACCTTCCATTAGAAATCCATAAAGCTATTGCCTGCGTAATAACTTCTAGAATCTACTATGCTAATGCACAGTATTTGGGCCTTTCAAACTATCTGGTTGAGCGCTTGTGGATAGTTTTGAATACTGCAACTAGGCTCATAAAAAAATCCCAACCGGACAATTCATAGCTCCCCACCTAAGAGATCTGCATTGGCTACCGATTAGGAAACAAATTCTTTTTAAATCTCTAGTCTTTGTCCACCGAGCATTTTAGAAGACGACCTCAAAATATCTCAGTAATAGGCTCACCCACTACCTTCCTTCTAGAACTCTAAGATCATCAGATGCCCTCCTTTCGAAGGTACTGAAGTTCTGGCTAGCTACAATAGGCGGCCACTCCTCTACTTACTAGGCCGTCAGGGGTTAGAACGGCCTTCGAATCTCGTGCGACGCACTGCCAATGAAAATCATTTCAGAAGACACCTGGAAACTTGGTTATTTGATTTGTAACATTTCATCTACGCTTTGTCAACAAGCCTGCTTCTATTGCTAGGTCGCCCGATGGCCAGCTGAGTGCTTTATAAATTTGGCTTGATAGACTGAGGATAGAATTTTGATTTTAATATAAATCTTTAAAAAACATCCATCGTTTCCTAGTGTTCTTGAGTATGCCTTTTCTATTATGAAACGAGGTTTAAATTCCACGAATTATCCCACTGATATTTTAAAGAAATGACCGTTACCTGAAGCGCATCTCACTGAAGTACTGCTCAGTGGGTTGTGGAGTGGTTAGAGTCCAACTGGCTTTCTGTCTCGTAGTGAAAATCTGACAAAGCCCTTAATGCCACCGGGTCTACAAAGTCTACTCCCGGACCCTGCTCTGGAAGATCCAGAAAATGTATCGGATGCACAGAGTGACCCTAACATACAGAAAAAAACACCAGCATTTTAGAGAGATAAGTAATGTAGATTCTGGCCATATACCCTCACTTTGGGGATACATTCCCAGTGCCCACATATGCTGGCAGAACTTCCACCTTCTATCAAGGGCATGGTGGAATTTCCACCATAGATTTCCTAAAAAATGTGTCTCCGCTCATGGCTGAGAGCCATTCTGAGCAAAAGAAACCTGGCATGGCGGAAAATCTTGTATATGAAAGATAATACTACTCCAAGTAAAGATAATACTACCCCATGTAAATCAGGCAGTAAGTCTGTTTCTTAGAGGCAAGTGTAAAAAGTTTGCCTTTTAAAAGGGTAAGAAGAAGGCTTATACAAGTGTTATATGGGTAAATTTCATTTGCTTCTAAATTGTGAGAAATAATTTTGTGCAAATAACACTGCACACTGCTTGCATTAACTAAACCCAGGCATTTATTTTAGTTGTTCGCAATTAATGTTATTTATATGATTGTTTTTCTGGTCTGCTTTCACTTTTTTGCTTCTGCTATACGGGACAGAGACCACTCCATGTAGCCCTACCCCACTTTTCCGTGTTCTAGCATGTTCTTTTTATTCCCCTCTGTTTTTGACCTTTCAGCCCACCTTCATATTCCAAGCAAATCCCGACTGTATCTCACCTCCTCCGTGCAGTATTTTTTTAGGTAGGTTTAAGCTTTGGGCCTGGTCTAGAGGCAGCTTTAGCTCTTTCGCTAACATCATGTTTTACACACAAAAAATAATGTGATAAAGATACTTTAATGAAGGGGCATTTGGTCAGCCCTGGTGTGTTCAGTTGTCATTCACATTTTGCTTCCGCCCACCTCAACCTACATTATGGGAAATGGTTCAGCCCGCTTTAGCCACTGGCCTTCTTCACTGGGAGAGATGGCATTTCACCCTTGCACATGTTGGAACGATTATAAAGAATAGCCCTCTTCAGTGCCATGGCTGGTAGGCGAACCTCTGTTTCAATTTCTAGCTTTTTTATTTATTTTTGCAATGGGTCAGTCTTTACTTCTTTCTGCAAACATTTGCACACCAACTTTCAAACAATGACTCGTTTACCTTTTATTCGTTTTGCACTTTAACTGTACATGTTGAATAATGAAAATGGCAGGCTTACCAAGGACAGGCCAGTTGGCTGTCAGTGTTTTGTTTATTGCAACGGCCCGCTAATGCTTGCCTACTCAAGACAAGTGGGTTCGAACGGAGACCACGGAGTGGACATGGACAGATAGTTGTCATTTGACCTACAAAATGGTGGAATAATGGTGCTATGTATGTTGTGTGTTGATGTTTGGAAAACAATAAAGCTCGTTTATAAAAATACATTAATGGTGGAGTGAAGTTTCTGATGAAAGTAGTTTATAGTTCATAATTTTTCCAAAATTGTTGTTGGAATTTGCTTTTTAAACAATATTTTCAACTTTTATCCCAGCAAAATCTAGCTGTAAAATACATTTCATATTTAATCCTGAACTTCGATTTCTGAAGTAATAACAGAGGTTGGACGTGGGAAATCTACATAGGGTTCTAAATGAATCTTTAGAAATTAGGGAGTTTATAGCCGTGAAGGAAGCCGAGTGACTACATGGGCAGTATGAACACGAAGGCAATACTAACTGTGGATGCAGAAACCGTTGTTTCTTTAAAATATCCAGTTCTTTTTTAATAATGACAGATATCCATTGAATAAAGTCGAGAAATCTGGGGTTTAGCCATAGTTATTTTTAACTGGAACCTTGCACTGTTTTTCATAAAAAGTCTTTATTACCATCTCCCAAAATTTTCAAAAATGTTGTTGACACCATCAGGGTGGTATTGATGAAGCATGTCTCCTCTAATATCTTAAAGATATCCCTTAGGATATGATAGGAAGACTTAAGTAGAGGACTTACTGATGTTTAGGCTATTGCACTTTTTGTGGTATAATGCATAGTCCATTGCGCAGCCACATCGTATGAAGGTCATCCTCAGAATGCCTACACCACGACATGCAAGACAGGAGTCCTGCCCAAAGAACCACAGCCTCGGAAGGTTCAAGTATGTGTAGTGGAAGTATTTAAATTGGATTAGTCTGCATTGAGCAGTTATTGCTACTTCACACTGGGTCATAAGTGCCTCCCTCCACTCATCGTCCGATAAAGGCCTCAAGTCCACCTCCCAGCTGCTATGAGGGCTGGGAGGGAGTCATGAGTGTTGATCACCAGAAATTGATTGAATCTCAAGAATCGATGCCACCAATGTCTCCCATTAGTAGCCTGGCCTCTATGGAATTGAAGTCTAGGAGATCCTCAAAGGTACTGGAATTGGTTAAGAAGACTTGAAGGAGATGTAACCAGGTAAAGAATTGGTATTTGTGTAGGCAAAATTCTGAGTGCAGATCTGTAAACGTCTCTAAGGTGTTAAACTAAATGGACAAGTGAAGATGTGGGACTTGTCCGGCACCTAGTCCATAACCCCAATGAAATTCCACTAGTATCAATAGTCCAGATTGGGAGGGATGGGGGTATGGAGTCCTGATGGCGTTCACTAGTGGGGGTTGGGCATATATGTTGACAAGAGTTAGAGGAGTGCTGGGCAAGAGCCCAGAAGTTGCGATGGAACTCCCCAATAGGTTGCACTACATCTTAAGCGACTGGCAGGACAAAATATATTTGAAAAGGATAGCCATCTTCTTAGAGTCCCTTATAAATAAATTGTGTAGAACCACAAAGAATAAACATTGGGCTAAGAAACCACACTAGGTTACCATTAGGTGTGGTTTCTGTTGGAAGAGGATGACAGGGAATGTCTACTGGCCACCTTTAGGACACCAATCGCTTGATTGTATCCAGAACTTTCCAGTTTAACAGCTGAAGTGTGAGGTATAGCGGAACTTCATGTGGACCCGCTATGAAATGTTCTAGGAACAGGTTGATATCCAGTTAATACAATGTATAAACCCTTGCTTCTAAATTTTGATAGCTGCAACCAAGATTACACGTATGTATAACCAACACCATGTTCTTGCACGTTTAGTGGTTGTTGACTCAAATTGTTTAGGATTACGCTGGAAAACATGCAATGAAACTTTGTTTATAAAAAGAAATGTGGACCCACTATGCAAGTGGGTGTTGCTAAATCCATGCTGGGCCGCCTTTCTGTGATAAACACAACATTGTTAAACTAGGTAACATAATATTAAAACTTCTAAGTCATACCCCTTTCTCATACTTCTGAAAATGGAGCAGCTGTCATACAATTTGAGAAATTATATGCACAGTACACTGGGAACTCATGTTGCTGTCATCCAATGATTTAATAATGCACTTATTAAATTGCCAAGTTGAGTAACCCATATCCATTTTGTATGCCTGAGTTATACTAATGTGCCTTGGCCCAGGAACTGCCTACTCTCGGCCTGAGATGGGAAGGGAGCTGGGCCAGTCTCCAAATGACGACCACAGGCGACAAAGGTAAGGAAGAAATTTCTCCAGGCAAACTGGGGATGAGGCTCACACATTCAGCCTCCCCAGCACCTCCACTAGCCTCACTGATTTAACTGGAGAGCAGCCAAAAGGAAGGGGATATCTCTGAATATGTAAAAGATACCTTCCCCTCATACTTTTGGATTGTTGGGAAACGGTATCTCAAACTCGTAGCATTACCTCTTTTCCATCACATAAGACTCCGATCACTTACAATCCAGATTTCCTGCCTGGCCAATTAGACCCTGGCTTCTTAGGTTGGAATGAAAGGAACCCAGTATGCCTGGGGGATTTTTACACTGAAGGGACATTAGTCGATAGAGATGTCAATTCCATCTCCAATCACATGATGAATATAGAATGATCCAACTGCAACACTGGATGAGGAATAGAGAAGCCGAATCAAAGGCCAATAGAGATTAGACACAGATTGAACACCTGTTCCATAATAAAACAAAACAAAAAAAGGAGGACTTCCTTCTTGTACTCCGTAATAAAACAATCATAAACGAACAACTCCCCACTTACACATCAGCTTGGAGTAGAGATTTGGGTCAAGAGATATTATATGACACTTGAAGAAAGGTGTGGACTAGGGTGGTGAAATCTTCTATTTGTGTACAACACAAGGAAAATGCATATAAATTTCTCACAAGATGGTCCCTCACCCCTTCCCGACTGAAAGCAATAAATGGCGGTTTTGACTTGTGTTGGAGAGGATGTGGGGAAAGAGGAAACATGTTACATATGTGGTGGACCTGCTGAAACATTCGCACCTACTGGGAGGAGATCATTCAGATGGTGGAGGTGACCGCAGGCGTAAAACTCCTGATGGGTTCTCTTATTCTCCTGTTGGGGGCCCCGGGCAAGAATTTTATAGACCCAATAACAACCCCAATAGGCAAAATCACAACTCGCCTGTTGATGGTGGCTTTCTTAACGCTGTAGAAATTCTGGAAACAAGCCCTAACCCCCTTTTACATGTTTGGTGGACAAAAGTATGGTCCATCTACACAAATGAAAAACGGATGGCATTACTATACAACATACCATATAAATTTTAAAGAAAGTGGGCACCCTTTTAGACCTTCATGAAATCAGAGAGGCGGAATAGAGGGGGGTCAACAGGAAGATCGCCCATCCTACAACGTTCTGGAATAGACGGAATGTACTCAACATAAGAGTCTGACTCATCAGGTGAGTGTACATGAATCGCAGCCTAGCTCCGACTATCAATTTCCATCCTTGACTCCCTCCCTCCACACGATGAGCTGTAGCACAGGGTTCACAGACACCTCCATGTTTTCCTGTTAATGTGAACCAAGAATGGGGACTAAGAAATCAAAGCAAGAAGAGCATCTGCCGAAAGGGGCTCCTGTCCATGCTATACACCACCAGTTTGGAAAAAGTACATGCAGATATTTGAAACAATGGGTAGGACTCACTATTGATGGTAAAAAGAAGTCCTTTCTGGAAGAACGTACCTTTGATCTAGAAAGCTTAAGTAATTTGACACAATGATTGAAACATCCTAAAAGTAAGATCGCTACAGCGCAATGGCCAGTATTTCTGAAATGGTATGAAGTACGCACGAGTCTCCAGTCAGTGGTATGTAAAAAGTCGCCAGAGAAACTCCAAAACCAAACATTCATTTGAGAGACAGGATTAGGGCTTGTGCTCCCAACACCCCTCCTCCTCCTTATCTATTCCCCAAAATTACTGAATCACCTTAAAAAGTTGAAGGAAATAGGGAGGACGTCTTAAGGTTCCCCTCTCCAGTGGTAGATGCTGCGGGTGTACCTATAACTGCACCCAGAAATGGGGCAGTGCTGGCAGCACAGCCTGCAAGAGAGGCACAAGCAAATAATGCGCAAGCGAGAGTGGGAAGGCAAGCAGTACGCAGCTCAACTTTTGAGGACAGTGTGTGGCGCATAACATATGATGCCTACTCCACCACCCTGCAATCCAGCTCTAAAACAAGAGTCCATTCCATTTCTGCTAGGCACAGGACAGACTGACCCTGCAGCCAAACTATTACTTTAGACAGCCTGATGCACATCGTAACCAGTGACTTGGAAAGGAGCAACCAAAATGATCAGCACTCCTCATCTTCTATTGATGTCAATAATTAGGAACGTGCCTCAGGCTACCCCGATGTTCTTCTCTCTTTGAGAGGCCACCCCACCCCTGGAGGCAGAGTAATACTACTTTTACAACTGTCCGCAGCTGGCTGACATAAAGAAACAGTTCCCCTTTATATGTGACATCCTCTCAAAGTAGCTAAATATTTTTTGTAGTGTATACACCAAATTTGGCAGATGTGAATCAGTTGTTTAGATTGGTTGCGCCAAGTGAAGTGAGCGATCGGTTAATAGAGACGAGTGATAGACCGCAACAGGTCCCTTAGGATGATGTAGCTTTAAAAGTGGCAACGGGGGTGCGTGGCCTAGCCAGGAAAGGAGTGAGACGTGTCTTTCACCACTTCGCTCCAAGCCGGCAGTCATCAGCATACATCTGCACCCCTACTCGGCACCTTGCTACAGGGGGCGGGCGGGAGGTACCTAGAGACGTGGGAGGGTGCCCCATAAACATCGAAAACTCTTCGGAGCACTGAGGGGGACGCCGGTGGATGCCTACTGAGGAGACTGCAGCGACGTCGAGGTGCAAGCCGTCATCTTGGTCCTGAGGCCTAGGGATCTCAGCCTGGGACACCTGCACTGATGCTGAGGTGCCCCGTCCTGCGACACTGGGACTGTCCTGAGGGGACTTGCAATCCGGTCAGCACAGCGGGGGCTCGGTGGGTGACAGCACATGGGCCTGGCCTTAGAGCCCGCGGCTCTCCTGGAGGGGGGTGGGGGGGGGGGGATTACCCTGGAGACCCACCCTGCTCCCTGAGGCCTGGGGTCTCGGGGGACATTGTGATGTGGGCCTCCACAGTCTGTCCGCCTCCGGAGGTGATCGCCTTGGGTTTGAAGCTGACAACCTCGCCCCCAAAGCCGGGGCCCAGCTCCAGAGTTGACATGGGGCACGGCCTCTCCTCGCCTGCCCTGGACCTGGGGTCCTGCTACGCGCCAACGAAGAACGCTAGGTGGTGCGGCGCAGAGAGCTCACCACTTACATCGGACATAGCACCATAACCCCACCCCCCTCCCCCCGCCCCCCACCGGAACCCCCAAGCCACAGCAAATGCATCCACAGCCCGGCTGACTGGCAGGTGTGCCATAGAAGGTCAGCGCACTGGAATCTTCACCAACCCCTGACTGCTCGCTGCCCCCCGCCTCTGCTTGCTTGTGGGCGCTGCTGGGCCGGAAAGGGTGCAACGCGGTAAGGACGGTGCCACCCCCTCCCCCCTCACCCCACCCCAACAATGCTGTTGTCCTGCCACCTGCCACTTCAGGACACCATGGTTAAAGGGAAACAACACAAGGGAGGCTCAGTAGCGGACCTCTGGGCCCGTAGAAAACCTGGTGACTTCGTTGTTGCGAGAAGACCAAGCCCTCGCCACCTGTGGCAACTACCTCCACACACAAAACAGGAACGCCTGGGCAGTTTTTTGCTGGAGATTCGCTAAGAGATAGACTCCCTGCAAACTAATTTCAAAACATGCCTCCAAGACTTCCGAAAAGAAATTACAGATCTGGGTGACAGGGTAGACAATATGGAACATGCCGTAGATGCTAGGTCGGGCGAAACATGAAGGGCTATGGCAACAAATGCGCATGCTAAAGGAACAACAGATTGACTTGCAGGCAAAACAGGAAGCCTTAGAAAACAGGAGCCGCAGTAACAATATACAGATCAGGGCTGGCGCCCACGGAGGCAGAGGGAGACGTCATACCGGGGTTCAATTGCGACCGCCTGCAAACAGAGGCCAGCCCTCCCTGCTGCCCATCCAACTAGACCGAACGCATAGGACACTTTTCTCATCTCCGTGTGTGGTGGGCTCCCCGGACATCTTCACTCGCGTCCACGTCTTTGAGGACAAGGAAGAAATCATGCGCAAGACCTGGGGCAACGCAAACTTTATATACAGAGGCTAGGCTAGGATCTGGCACCAATCACCCGTAAAAAATGCAACACTTGTAAGGATGTCGTTCTTGGCCCTGTTGGCCATCTGTTTCTTGAAGTTATGTTTTTGGTTTTCCTCATGCTATCCCAGGGGGCAAGATTGGTTGGGGGAGACATGGTTGCAGGGGTCCAAATAAGGGCATCAATCTCAAGGCTGTGTACCCCCCTAAATTCACCTAACAGGAGACTCCTGCCCTTGAAACTTCTCTCTTTAAATGCCAGGGGACTCAATTCCCAGAACAAGCGAACCCAGAGTGGAGATACTTCACCCAACATGACCCATAAATAATTTTCATACAGGAAACCCACCTCCTACCTAGGGACCAACTCTGCATGTGTCACCCACGCTACCCACACCAAATCTGGGCCTCCACCACCCGAAAGTCCGAGGAAGTCGCAAAATTCTGCAAAATGCATGAGGGCAAGGGACAAATCCAAGACAGCAAAGACAAGATGAGCACTTCCTTAAACTCCACCTTGTCTGAGAGGGCTCCATCCTCACACTCCTCAATATATATACACTCCCAACACAGCGCAGGACACCTTCTTATGCACTTTCTTCAGGAACCACCTGAAGGATGCTAAAGCGGACATAACATGACTTCAACCTGGTGTAGTACGTGTCCTGAGATAGAAGCGAGAACTCTTATCAGGGAGTTGGAGGGGAGCGGGTGATGTTGGCATCGGAAATAACTCACTGAACTAGGCTTGGAGGACAACTGGCGCCACCTCCCCCGGGCACCAGGGACTACTTCTACTACTCTCATGTACACAATTCCTATTTCAAAATCGATCATCTTTTGGTATCCCACTCACTCCTACAACAGTTGGGCTCCGCGGAGATGACTGATATCTCCAAATCCAACCATGCCTATGTAGAGCTGTCCTGGTCAAGTGGCCATGGGCCCCTACGGGCCACACACAATGGCGTCTAAAACCCAACATTCTGCAGGACCCAGTTAACAGGGAAAACAGTGGCTTCTACCATTAAGGACTACTTCACCACAAACTCACAACCATACATCCCACCTCACGTTTTGTGGACGCTTTCAAGGCAACCATACGTAGAACCCTCATTACCCTTGAAATTGATAGAGTCAGAGAAACTTGGCTGTTCAAGTCAATCCTTACCACTGACATAAAGGCCCTGGAACACCAAGATCACAAGCACCCTTCTAGAGTGACACGCACACTACTGGCCACACTACGCAGCCAACTTAAAGAACACAGAACGAATCGGGTGGAGCGCTCGCTCCAATATCTCAAGCAGTGCTTCTATGACAAGGGGGAACAAGGTGGGCACCCTCCTAGTGTGTAAAGTCCATTCCCAACAACCAAAAGCTCACATAGTTCACAAACAACTATGGGAGGGCACCTCGGTGACTAGGGATCAGGAGAAACAAAGTGTTTCAAGAGTTCTACTAAGACCTTTACCAGCGGGGAACGGAAACCTCCCAAGACCTACCTGTCCTCCTGCGAATGGGACCTCCTACATCCAACACATCTGGACCTCCTTGAGGCCTCAACTGACCTTCACTGAGATTGGCGAAGCACTCCAAACGCTCCCCACAGGAAAGATTGGGGGCCCGACCGCCTCCCCATCACATTCTATAAAACCTTTCTGTCATTATCTCTGAACCACCTCACCCCGCTCTTCAACTCCTTCACTGCAGCTACGAGCTTGACTCTCACGATGTGTGAGGCCAAGCTCGAACTCATACCGAAACCCGGGAAACGCCCCACTAGTTGCGCTTTCTATGGCCCTATAGCTCTGTTAAACACAGATGCCAAGCTTTACACTAAAGTCTTGGAGCGCCGACTGAAGCCCCTGATACCCATCCTGGTCGACCCTGACCAAGTGGGGTATATCCGCCACTGACAGGGAGCTGCCAATGTTTAGACGCCTGGGGCACCGGGTCAAAAAGCATGCAAGCATAATATCCTTTCCCTACTTCTCTCCCTAGACTCAAGAGAAGGCATTCAACTGGACCAGCTGGGCTTTTTTTGATGGCGGTCCAATGCAAAATCTCATTGGGGCCTATGCATCTCCCACCGCATAAATACACCTTAATGGTCAGTGTTCTCCCCATTACAGCTAGAGAGGGGCACGAGGCCCCTATGACCTGTCCTATTTGCCCTTGTGGTGGTGGAACCTCTACCCATCCGGAATAGAGATACTCAAGAAATTTTGGGAATCCCATTTGGGGAAACTAGCCACAAGGCATACCTTTTTGCGGACTATCGCCTCCTAATGATCCAGCAGGCTCACTCCCAGGGGTGGTTTAGGCACTGGATAGCTTCGAGAAGGTCTCTGGTTTCAAAATCAACATAGGGAAGTCCTAGACCCTGAACCTTACTCTCCTAGGAGACCTCCTTGACCACCTAAAAACTCTAGATTCCTTCCAATGGGCACCCAAATCTGTCAGTAACTTAGACCTAGTCATCACACCCCACCTCGAGAATTGGACTAAAACCAACTGGCCGGTCCTACTTCGCAACCTCCTAGAGGCTCTCCGGAGGTGGAGACACCTTTACATCTCTTGGCTGGCTCAAATCAACTTATTCAAAATAAATGTACTTGCCAGGGTACTTTATCTGTTCCAATACCTCTCCACCCCGATACCTGAGGCGGACATTCACACACTTCAAAGTAAATTGTGCACCTTTATCTGGGGGAGGGGGACGAAAATACACATTTCAAATAAGCTGTTGCCACTCAGGTGCTCTGGGGAGAGGGATGGGGGGGGGGTAATGCTGGCCTGCCCCAATTTAATCGAATATTACTGCGCAACTCACCTCCGCTATATCTCTTAATGGGTAGTTAGAGAATACGAGAAGGCATGGTTGCATATGGATCAAGCAGTGGCATGCAGTAGCTATGGGAACTGGCCTGGCTGCTGAAACACTCCTGCCCAAAGAGTGCATACATAGCCACGCCCACCCAAACTGTCATAGAGATATGGGACCGCATGGCGACCAAGAAGAGGCTCACATCCTTCCCCTCGCCCAACACCACCCTCCCCGGCAATCCAGACTTCTCCCTGGTCCTCAACCCCAGACCATTCAGTGCCTGATCAGGGGCCACGGGGGGCAGCGGGTACTGTAGGACCATCAGAGACTTATTTATGGGTCCCTTATCAAATCCTTTGAACAATGCAAACAGAAATCCCAGATCCCAGAAACCGCTCGCCGCCGGTACTTATCAGTTGTGACATTGGGCCCTACACACTGCAAACATACAAGAAGCGACGAGATCCCCTATCCCATTTGAGACTCCGGTGCGATCCTTCTCAGGTGCTAAAGGACTTATCTCATGCACTCTTATTACAATACAAGACTCTAAACCTCACTCCACACATGCTTTCCAGATCCGCTGGGAGAAAGATCTTGACCTCTCATTCACTAATAAGCAATGGGACAAACTCTGATGGGAGAGCCCCAAAACCCACACAAGCATTTCTCACAGAAAAGCGTCTACAAAGTTGATGTACCAATGGTACTTGACCCCCGACAAGCTGTCCCACATGTACCCCAACGCTCCCAAACCATGCTGCCAATGCCACAAGGAGGCGGGCGCTTTTTTTTTTTCTCTTACGCATCTGGTGGCCCTTCTCAGTAGTTTAAACATACTGGAAAGAAATCCGAAGACAAGGACATATCAAAGGGGTTCTGGGGTACTCTCTCCCGCCTGATCCCGCTATCTTGGTCCTAGGCATGTAATCCACCACTCTTAAGGGCATGATGCATGCCAATTGGGCCTCAATGCATCACATGTTGGGCGCAGCCAAACAGCTCCTGGCACTTTACTGGAAACTATAAGTACCCCCTCCACTTGCATCCTGGTTCCATAAACTCTAGCAGATCCTAGAACATCTAAGCCACAAAATCTCCCACACAGAAAGGAGATTCATCCACCGATGGCAGCCCTTGATTGACTACCTCTCTAAATTAGACTACATGTACTTCCAATCACCACGCCTTCGGGTGCTACATTTATTTGACTAAACAACGCTTTCTCCCCATCCCCGTTCTCGCCCCTCTCCCCCTCACTCCTCCATTCCAGCATTTGATGCCGCCTCCCTCTCTCTCCCGGGCGCCTTGGGTCCGACATTGTTTCTCCCCCATCTTATCACCCAGCACAAGGGCGGGGTGTTCTACGCTCCTACACTGTTTCTCAGATGTATACCCACCTGAGGATATCCACCATCACCGCCTGGACACAGAGATACAGCTATGGTATAGCTAAGTTGTATGATGTGAATGAATGTTGCACACTTTGTTAAAAATTGGAAAATCCAATAAAGCGATATCTAAAAAAAAAAATGGCAAAGAAGAGGCTGCTGAATGTTGTAATGGAGGTGTGTGTTATATAAGCTTTGCTTAATGCTTATAGAATTATGTAGGCGTGTATGCATCAGAAATGACAGTAACAAAGAGGATTCCAATGCTAACGGACGGGGATACTGTCACTGCACAGCTGGCATCGTTTGAGGATGACTTCTGCAATATATCATCTTTAAACAGTCACAAAGATGTGATAATTTTAATATAACAAGTGGCGACGATCATTTGGAAGCCGTACCTGCATGATCACTGTACTCTGTGCTATCACATTGTCTATTATCAATCATCACTACAGTTCAAGAGCTGCAGAAATAGTGCAGGGCTGTCATCTTCAAATTGCCACATCTACTGGTACTACCATAAACATTTGCAAGATAAATAAAATTTTAAGATAAATATATTAGAAGTGAAAAATCCAGCACAAGATCGTATCATTTCAGAGATCGACACTGTGGAACCCAGAACAGGCCTGTATTCATTTGAAGGATCACATCAGCAGCAATGCAATGTAGCTAGGCAAACAACAAGCCTATTTCCTACTAAAAGAGACGTCAACATATGAAGTCATCACGCAGCAGTGATTTTAGTATTTCAATTGCCTTAGCAACACGCCTTAGTGTCGAGAAGTGTTTCGGGACGACAATGAAGGACAATATTAACGTACAATCATCAAGCATATTATTATAAACTACGTGAACGTGTCCTTATACTGACTCTGGGTCTGAAGTTAGGGTATTAGTGGCAGGAAAAAGTATATTGATTTTCAGTAAATTCAATCACTTAATTTATTCTAGCTTCCTCACAGCTATGCAAAGTGACATTATGTCACATGCATTTTTACAATCCCCAGGATCTCCTACAACTAACTGGAAACAATAGCATAGCATGTTTAATGCTATTTGATTGCAACTTATGTTAAGAAATTTGATGTAGACAGGAAAATGGCAATATTATACAGTTGTCTTGGCTTAGAAGAGCAAAGGATTTTTGATCACCTTCCTGAAGTTGTAACAGAACTCACAATTTGGAGAGTGGGATGATTATACTGAAGCTGTTGAAAGGCGTAATCCATTTTTTGAGTATCGAAGTATAGTTATGGAAAGGCATAGATTCTATACAAGAAGCAAATAGCTAATGAGTCAATTGATCACAATTTAGCTGAACTGAGAATACTGGCATCAAAGTATGATTTTAATGACACACAAGTATTATTTGAGAGACCAAATACTGGTAAATTGATTTAACAAGAAAATTCAAGAGCAGATGCTATGTTGCAAATACCCCACTCTAGCTGAAACTGTGCTAATATCTAAAGGTATTGAACATTCAGTGATGGCAACAAAAAGACAGAATAAACTTGAGAATGCAATTGTTTCTATGAACGTGACGGCCGTTAATGCAGTTTTATCATCATCATGAGTATATAATTCAGGAAGAGTACAGGGAGAAAGATAAAGCAAGTTTCAAAAAGAATGGAGGTTATCGATGTGGTTTAAGATTTCATGCTGCAAACTTAGGTAGCTTTCCTGCTTGGAATAAGAAATGCATTACATGTGGGAGGGTAAGACATTTTGCTGAAATGTGCAAAAGTAGTCAGAAAAGTATTCAAATTGACAGAGTTCAGGAACACAGTCTAGATTATGGTACTCAACAGTGCAATCTAGCATGATCTGTTATAGACTTTAAACATGAAGATAATGCTAGCAAGGGTGATCATGTGTTTCACATTGACCTAGGAAAGGTCAACTTGAAGGTCACTGTTGAATCAGGTTCACTTATTACAATTATCTCTGATCACTTATTTCTTCAAAAATGGAAGGAAGTAGCACTATTATCTTCTAGCATTAATCCAGTTGCATTCGGAGGTAACAAGATTGATATGCTGGGGTCTAGCTGAGAAACTGTTAAATATATGGTTAGGCGAATATACAAAAAGATATACATAGCTAAGAGGCGTTACAGTGTCTTAGGCTGGAGAGATCAGGGTACAATTGGCATGCTTTTGCGACCAGCCATTGTATGTCTTATTACTCTGGCAGATTTAGGAGAAAGAAATATCATGGAGTGAACAGACATAGAGAGGTGTTCAAGGATAGTTTGGATTGTGCTAAATGATATGAAAACTGCATTTGTTTTAAGAGAATCAGCCACTTCAATTTGTCATAAGGTGATAAAGGTACCTTTAAGTATTAGACAACAATTGCATTAACATTTGGTGGATGTTGTCTGATAAGGTGAAAGAATCCTTAAACTCATCAAAATGTGTCACTCCAATGGTAGTAGGTAGAACAAAAGGAGAGATCAGGCTATGTGCAGACCTTAGATCTCTTAAATACATACTTTAGTGGACTGCAATCCTTTGACACGAATTCTTGAGATGACGGCACGAATTGGAGATGCACTGTACTTTTTGACTATCGACTTACGGTCCACATACCACCAACTTCCCATATTAGAGGAGTTCAAGTCACTCACCACATTCATTACTCCCTGTAGGGCGTTCCGTTATTTGTGGGTGCCTTTTGGTTTAGTCACAGTGGCTTCAGTTTTCAGAAATTAATATACAATTTGTTTAGAGGTATCAGCAGAGTGCAGGCATTTCAGGACGATTTCCCGATTTTTGCTAGCGCAGTTGAGGAACACAATCGTACTCTTGGTCCTGTATTAGGCATCCAAGAAATAAAGGGCATGACAATATAGAAGACATAGTGTACATTTTAACTAAGAGTGTAGAATATCTGGGGCACCTTTTATCTGCTGAAAGTATCAGGCCTAAGGAAGATTTGCACAAGACCATCAAGTATACCCCTCACCCTGAACATGTTGATGCAGTTAAGTCCTTTTTAGGGCTCTACGATTTTTTGGGCAGTTTGTAAGTGGATTTGCAGTTACTGCTGAGCCACTGAAGAAGTTACTCTGCAAGGGGGAACAATTCATATGGACAGATGTAGATAAACAAGCGTTTGAGGCTACTAAAACAATTTGATTATTAATGCTCCTGCTATACAGCTGTATTTATGAGGGACTTGTACATAATAACTGTTGATGTTAGCTCTAAAAGGTATTGGTTCTGTACTCGTGCAGATGCTATAGGGTAAGTGAGCACTGCGGCTTTTGCCTATAGATCAGTGTTTCCCAAACTGAGGGTCGCAATCCAGCTGAATTTTGGTGGGTCACAAAAGTCAAAGCAATAAAGATGCTTTTAAAAATTCTGTATTTATCTTATTACATTTGCTGCACTTCAAAGACATAGGTCAATTATCAGGCTAGGCCTTTTGCTGCTTATTTTTTTAACGTGGGGACTGGTGTTTACAAACTCCTCTCACTTGCAGTCAGAGAAAGAAAAGTAACGTGAATTATGTGACAATCTTACTGGGGTATATGAAGTGTGAAAGGAAAGGCTGTAGGATTTCATTTTTTATAACACATAACAAAATGTAAATACCTTTAAGTAAATTATACACTTTCATCAGCAAAAATTAAGCACATTTCTTTTGTAATTCGGAAGTGTGATGGAAACAAAGATTTTAATAGGATCACAAATCAAGACACTTTACTTAGTGATGCACAAATAATAAATATGCACTGAAATTCGATTTGCACACATTACCATTTGTGTGCAATATAGTTTGATCAGTAATACTATAGGTCTGTACACATTTAGTAATGAATTTCAATGGAAAAAGTGTACCTGTAAATGACAATGTGCTACCACACAATGCTTTAGTTACATTTTAATAAATCGCCCGCCTCATGTCCATTAAAGCTAGGTGGGTCATGAAAGTTTGTCGTACTAAAAGTGAGTCATGGTTCTAAAAGGTTTGGGAAGCACTGCTCTAGATCCCTAAAATATTTGGTACAACATTGCTATACGATTGAGAGTGAAGCACTAGCATGTATTTGTGCCTCCGAACATTTCCTCACTTATGTTTGGGGATAAAATTAATTCTATATACTGACCACAAACCTCCAGTTTATCTGTTGGGTGAAAATGGTATGGGAAGAGCTTCTCCAAGACCGATAATACTATTGTCTTATATATGTTAGTTTAATTGTCAGATTTGCTTTGTTCAGGAAAAAAACAACGCTAGGTGAGATTTCGAATCTATATTTCCTAGGGTATGTATAAATAATGTTACATAAGTAAATGAAACTGTGTGTAATTAGGTTATTATGTGAAAACACTGATTATGCGGATGCTATCACTCAAAATCAATGGTTGTCTGCTACACATGCCAATAAAATGGTGGAAGAAACTTATAAGAGCATGGCCCAAGGTACGATGTCTCACGGATGAGTTACAATCTTATGCAAAGGTGCAAGATGAACTCTGCGTTGAAAAGGAAACTCAACTTAAAGGAGGGTGTGTTGTTCTTCCTAGTAATTTTCAACACAAACGGATTTCTGTTTCCTCCAACAGGCACCAATGTAATTCAGGCAAAAAGAAAAGACTGAAGAATAGATATTGGTGGGCAGTATTAGGGGCCAGATGTACAACCGCTTTTTGAGGTCGCAAACGGGAAATCGTCTCGTTTGCGACCGCAAAATAGGTCTGTGCAATGTACAAACCCTATTTTGCGAGACGGTAACCTATTATCGACTCGCAAAATAGGGTTTGCGACTCGCTATTAGGAAGCGGTGTGCCAAGGGCGTCCCTTCCTAAATGCAAGTCGCACTTCTATATACAAATGTTTTGCAACCGCAATTGCGGTCTCAAAATACTCGCAGTTTAACACCTATTTCAAAAAGGTGGTAAGCCACTCGCAAACAGGAAGGGGTCCCCAGGGCACCCCTTCCCCTTTGTGACTGGCAGCAAAAATATTTTTTAAGAGTAGTCAGTGGGCCCACGGACCACTGCCCACTCTTAAAAAATGAAACAGAAACGTTTCATTTTTCTTTTTTAAATGCATCCCATTTTCCTTTAAGGAAAACGGCTGCATTAAAAAAAAAAAACAGCTTTATTTAAAAAGCAGTCACAGACACGGTGGTCTGCTGACCCCAGCAGGCCACCATCCCTGTGAGTGCTGGCCATTCCCAATGGGGTCAAAACTGTGACCTGACACATGAATATTAATGAGGCAGGTCGTTTGCAACCCCATTGGGAATCACAAACAGTGTCTGAGACACTGTTGTGCATTCCATTTTGCTAGTCGCAAATTGTGAGTCGCAAAACGACGCAATTTGCGACTCGCAAAATGGAAGGGTCGTACATCTGGCCCTAGATGCTTTTTTTGAGTGTCTTGTAGGATCTTGTGATGCATGATGTGCTAATACAGACAAATGTCCACCTACACACACACACACATTGGTTTCTGATTAATTTCTCAAAGGTGCATGGGAAAAATTAGCAATAGATTTAGTTGGTCCGTTAAATGAATTGACTTCAGGCAAAAGATTTCTAATGGTTCTTGTTGATTTCTATTCAAAGTGGGTATATTATTTATTTATGAGAGCACCCAACACTGAAGGTAATATCAGTTTTCTTGAGAACACATTTGCCATTGAAGGATATCCACGCATTCTTGTATCTGACAACAGTGTGCAGTTTTTGTTTACAGTCAGTTGCAAATCTTTTGTCTGCTGGTATTGAACATTACACAGAGGCACTGAGTAGTCCCAAAAGTAATGGATTGATCGAAAGAGTAAACAGAATGCAGGAGGACACCCTACAATTGGCATTCTCTTCTAAATTAAATCTAGATAGCACACCCAGAGATAGGGTGTGGACTTGTAACATCACACCACATTCCACCACAGGAATCAGTCCTTTCAAACTTTTGAGGCTTGAGGTGCCAGTCACAAAGTTGGTTCCAGGTTTTATTGCTGATATGGTAAGAGATGATGCAACATATTTGTTTGCTGTGAAGAAGCCTGTAGAAGGTGTGCAGAAGAGAAGGTAAAAAAGGTACAATAATGAAAAGTATGTTACAGCTACAGCGTTGACTGTTGGGGATTGGGTGAGACTCTTGGGATAGTTCCCAAGAGCAAATTTAAGTTTTATTCTTCAAAAGGTGTAGTGAAAACAAGCAAATGTTTATTAAAAGTACTTGATAGTCGTTGATGGAACAAAAACCAGGTGGTAAAGATGAGGCAAAGTGATAATGGAGTAGGTGATGGAAATGATCACAATGTTTTTTACTTTTATATCCTGTGAATCAGGGCACGAGTCGGGGGTACACGCAGGTACACGGCGTCCACCCACTATTTTCACAGGGTGGACGCCGTCCCCCTGCCAAGGTGTTGGGCCCCACAGAAATATGCTGTGCTTGTCCTGGTGTAAGACACCGGACACGTTTAGCAGCGCCGGCACGTTGTCTGCTTTCCATTTCCAGCAGCAACGTGCAGGCAGCGAGGGGTGTTTTTTTTTTTACCTCCAGCCAGGCCGAGGTTAAGGGGCCATCAGGCCCTCTTTTGTTTGAATATATTGACTGGAGGCGGCCTACAGCCTCACACAAATGTAAATGCCACGGAGGGGAAACAAAGGCACACAGCTTGCTATCTCTTCACAGGTACTTAAGAGATGCATGCTTTTGCCTTTGTTCTGTCCCTGTATGTAAGTGCAGACACTGTAAGACTCAGATGGGGTGGCCTGTCCCAGCATTTACACAAATAATTTAAATAGCACTATTTTATTTCTTTTATAGCGAGACGCTACGTCGTGACGTCATGTGCTGTGATTGCATGCGTCATGATGTCACTTGCATAGTGTCTAACTTGTTCAGTCCCCCCACTTCTTTTTATAGGACTTGTGCCCTGCTGTGAATGACTCATTTTAGTTTGGGTATAGTGGTGAATTTATGCAATATGTTTCTGTTTGTGAGATGCCATCTGCACTCTAGAGATACAGATCTGAGATAATTAAAAACAAGCATTTGCAATGCAATACGTCTCGCATTACTGAAAGTTTGAGCTATTGGTGTTGCAAATAGTGCAATGCCAATAGCTCAAACTTTCAGTAATGGGAGACCTATTGCATTGCAAATGCTTATTTCTTTACTGCTGTTTTTCAGCCACCGACGTGACCAGTTGCCCCCACCCTTCCCCGTGCGCAGCCAATGATAAAAGCACACCGTGTAATAAAAAAAGATTGGCACACAGCTCGCAACACGAGCACGGAATAGGAGCATGAAACTAATAAAAACAAGAATTACAGGCCTGCTTTTAATCGCGCAGGGGGAGTAGCTGTGCGATAAGAGAAACTCACAATGCCGCCTGCAGAAACAAAAGAAACGAACATATGTAGATTGACGGAACGGGGAGCAAATAGTCACTCTGCCCTGCCATCGTTCATGAAGGGAAACAAAAAAGTTTGCTTTTGAAGCTAGCGATGTGGCTTAGCTTACAAAGCTGCTGACTTTGTTCCTGGGGATCCGAGTTCTAGTCTCAGTGTCGGCGCTACTAAAAAGAATGTAAATCGTAATAAATTAAAGTTCTAAGAAATCAATCTAAACAATGCCGAATCGTAAATAAACGTTGCCAGACTTGTGACTCAGTGCCCTGCACAGAGTTATATTCAGTAGTCGAAGTGCATTAGAGCTGCCAACTCAGGACCTGGGAATCAGTGTTCGAGCCTCAGCGTAGGCTCAACATCCTGTGAATCTGGGCAAATCACTTAATCGCCCCGTGCCCAGCGATCTTTGAGATTACTTGTGAGACGCGGTAATGTAAATTAAACAAAAGAAAAAGGAGGAGCGACCTCCGAGGGGTGGTGGGGGCTTGCGAGCAGTGTTGTGGGAGGGGTGAGGGGGATGCACGGGGAGATCATGTCTCTTGGAAGCAGTGTTGTGGGAGGGGCGATAAAGGGACGGCAAGCAAATGAAGCAACTGAAGTTTCATTGCACAAGTAAACAGAACACTTAAGGAGCAAAGAGGCAGGCCAACTAAAAACAGAGTTCTCTCTAAGTATAAATAACCTGAACAGTAAGAACACATGTAAGAGGGACAGTCCTCATGGGAGGATACAAAATTCCAAAAGGAGGGACTACTAAGTGTATCCACGAATGAAAAGCCAGCATTTCTAAAGGACAGCAAGAGGAACCAATGAAAAAGATGGGTGCTTTTTCAAGCCCATATCCCAGATACAGCATGTCTCGAAGAGTCAGCGCAAGCGCTGCCTAGGCGAGACCTAAAAATATATATATGAATGACTTTGTATTGTACTTAGATATTGATATTCAATGTTATGTATTTTGTTTAGTTTTGTTGTTCTACTTACTTTGTTGTATATAAAGGGGGTAATTGTGTTATAGCTGGGTAACGAGCAGCTACAATTGTAAGTAAGCTGTATTTCATTCTTGTAGAATGTTGAAGTCACATAGGGGACTCACACGTCAGATGTGACAGTGACCTACAGAGGATTCCAAAGCTAACAGATGGGAATCTTGTCACTGGAACGTCTGGATTAATTTGCTGAAGACTTCTACAACAAATCATCTTTAATCCTTCATTTAGCTGTGATCGTTTCAAGGTGTGCCAAATAAAAAATACGTAATGAAAATTTCTAACTGCAAACAGAACAAATGAAAGTCACTGGCAGATTATTTAGACAGGACGAAGAATATTTCTCAACGTTACTCGGGCATAGCCCGTCCAACTGAACAAGCTCAGGAAGCTAAGGGTGCTGCTTTTGCCAAGGGATTGTTACATAATGTGCAGAACCAGCTGTGCACTATTTGCATTGGGTGGTAAATAAAGAATTTACCAGAATTCGTCTCAATGGCTGATCACTGTGTGGCAGTACAGGAAAGGAAAAAGGAGCCCAACAAATCTAAACTAATGTCTTTATAAATGCAATTGTCCCTTAAAACATCTGAGTTCTCTTCAGTACCTCTCTCGGGCTGGTCTATGAATGCAGACAGCATCTCAAACAAGTTACCGATCACATCACATCACTGATCCTGTTTCCCAGGGTCCCATTACTGACAAACATACCTTTTTACTGAGCCCGCTTAACCTGCAAACTTGTTGGTTAGAAATATACTATGTGAACTATATTGTGCGTGTTGGGCACGAGTGACAGGGTGCTCCTAAACATCCCGCAAACAGATGAAGACATTGTGCTACCTGTGCTTTGTGAGTTAGAAAATCAGAATGTTAAACGTGATTCTCAAATATTTGTAAATATCAATACGTTTCTTGCGCAAGTTCCCTCCTCTTTTTGGTCTGCCCATGGAAATTCTTTTAAATTCATTTTCTCAATAGAGCCTGTTAAGATTAATGTAAACCCCATGAAGTAATTACCACACAGTCCACATTATCCTCTATGCCCAGAGCCACTGGAATAATGCAATTGTGCGGCAGCTGAGACTTTCACATAACTATACATTTTCTGCAGTTGCCACATGATCTATCATCTGCTGAATAATCTGCAGATTTTAACAAAATAAAAATATGTTTCTAGCTAAAGCGGTTCAAAAGTAACTACAAATTCTGCTGTTACGTGTTGCCACGCATTAGATTCCTATAAATCCTCCAGTTTTACTTGCTGCTGGATCTGCATGATCATAACATTCTGAATCGTAGGTTCCTCACTGAAGTCATAAACTGAGTATTCCAGAGGCCCATATAGGGGTTCCAGCATGTAAGTGGGAATGTTCAGAGTTTATGGTTTCAAAGAGTTTTCTTACATTGTAGAATTGGAAATACAAATAACAATTTATTTTGAAATATTGCAGGCATTTGATTCCAAGGCTCTGCAGCTTCCATTCTCAGGTCCAAGCTATCCTGCCTGACTGCTCCACCAAAGCCTGTCACAACCTGCAGCCCGGTAGGTGTGTCTTCATGTATGTGCACTGCAGCCAAAATGGAGGGTTCCATTCCAGCTATCTACAGAACACTATGGCCTCCGATTTCCTGATGAAAGTATGAGGCCTGCTGCCATTCCCCCTGTTTATGCTGTCTATGGCTGGATCTGTGAGATCCAGCCATCTGCAGTCTTTTTGTGGACCATAGTGAATTGGGCATCGTTCTCGGTGTCATTCATGAAAATGTTCCCCACTTTAACTTCAGAGTTGCTCCAGGATTCCGCAGCCTGTCCAATGAGAAGTATGGAACATATTTTGCTTGTGGCAAACAAGCTCATCCCGGACTGCCCGTAGACTGGTCCGGGACTATCTACCATATTATGTAGTTCTAGCAATCGTCACACCCCTGATCAGTTCCACTACTGAAAAGGACTGTCCGTGCTAGCTCTGAAACAAAGTCACTCTTCTCCATTCTTTTTCCCATGTGGAAAGCTATTCATGAAGCACAAATTACT
This sequence comes from Calotriton arnoldi, assembly GCA_963921515.1. Taxonomy (NCBI): domain Eukaryota; kingdom Metazoa; phylum Chordata; class Amphibia; order Caudata; family Salamandridae; genus Calotriton; species Calotriton arnoldi. The sequence goes on from CAWUFW010000699.1 coordinate 1,635,549, forward strand.
GCCCAAATACGGGAAGAAGTGGCAAATGCTACAGCCATCTCACTGGGGCCTGCTTCTGACAATTAAATGCTATAAAATGAATTAATAATTTTTCAAAGTAGAATGGCTTTGGATGTCTTTCTGGCTGCCAAGGGTGTTGTACATGCCATAGTGAGCTCTGAACGCTGTGCCTTCATCGCCAATACCTCACTCAGTATCCAGGAACAAATTGACCACATCAGAGACAGTGTTAGGAAATGTCCCAGTTACTTACCAGTAATCGTCATTATCCATAGTCCATCTCATCCTCGTCACAGTCATTACAAAGTGAAGGTAAAGTTACCTCATGACAGGAGCAAAAAACAGGAGGATCCATACCGGCTAGCCCCACCCACTTGCCCGGGTGTCAGAAATGGGTCTGAAGCTTCTAGTTCCTCCTGTATATTTCCAATCCCTCATCAAAGGACTGACAGGAGGGAGTGCAGGTGACGTAATGACTGACAAGGACAAGACGAACTAAGGGTAATAAAGATTACCGGTAAGTAACCAGGGCATTACATCTATGTCCCTTATCCTTAACAGTCATAACAAAGTGAGATACTATAGCTGAAGTCCTTTGACAGAGATAAACTTGAAGAAAATAAAGGAACTTTTTTAGAATGCAATAATCCAAAATTTAATGATTTTTAAAAAACAAACACAGTGCAACAATCACACAACTATAGTGCAGAATTCAAAACACCTGTTCCCAAATACAAATGAACATGAGAGATATCGTTCAGACGGTAATGCTTAACAAAACTATGCTCAGAAAACCAAGTAGCCACCCTACATATCTCCTCAATTGATACTCCCTGAAACTCTTCCCAGGAAGCAGCCGTTTCCTGAGTGGATCTCCATTGAACAGGAAGATCCCCAGGATTGTCCAGTAATGCCATCAAGATGGTAGATTTAATTCACCTGCTGAGAGTCAAAATAGTCGTCCAGCCTGTCCGAAAGTCACAAGCAAGGAATGAGAATTCCTATACAGTTAACATAAATCAAAAGGGCTCTCTTAACATCCAGTGTGTTCAATTACTGCTCTTCTGCATTAGAGGGAGAAGGACAGACAGATGAAAAATAGATTTCGTGAGATATATGCAAGACAGAATAAACTTTAGGGTTTTAAAATGACCCCATCTTCCATAAATCGAATAAAGGGAGGATTACACCTTGAAGCTCCCAATTCACCAATGCTCCTGGCTGAGGTGAAAGCCACCAAAAAAGACTTAAAAGAAAGGACCTCTAAAACAACCACCTCCAAAGGCTTAAAAGGACAGGACTATAATGACCTCAGAACTCAAAGAAGATCCCAAGTTAGAGAGAGAGCAATTCTCACAGACCCTACTACAGAGAAGCTTTTGAAAAGACTAGAAATTTAAAAATCCAACATCGTAAAGGGTTCAGAAATTTCCCTGAAAGCCTTAATAGCAACCACTGAGACCTCAGATTGAGAGAGAGAGGGGTACAAATAAAAGCCATCCAAAAGAAAATGCAAAACGCAGAGAATTCACAAATGGGTACTGAAAGATTGAGAGAACACTGATTGTGAAAAGACCACCAGTGTTTCGAGTAAGACTTCAACGTGGAAGGTCTTCTGGAATTACGAATCAAAGGAGAGGATAGACCCTTTGCTAAGAAATTAGTCTTTTCAACCTCTAAACCAACAGAGTGACCTGAAGTTGGAGGGACAGAGAAGAAACTTTGAGAGGTGACGGAGAGTTCGGAAGTACACAAGGTGGAAAAAGTGCCCAAGATTTCAGCAGTGGAAAGCATGACCTCCGTGGCCAGTAAGGCACTGCCAGAATCAGATTTCTCTTCTCGTCCTGAAATTTGAAGAGAACCTTCTTTATTAATGGGAAGGGGGGAAAGCATACAGCAGACTATCTGGCCATTTCAACACCAATTTGTCCACTCCCCAGGCTCCCTCCTCTGGAAACCTGAAGCAGAATCTGCAAAGCTGAGCACTGGTCTTCATTGCAAACAGTTTCAGATAAGTAGTGTGGAAGAGCTTGCATATCCTTTGGAATGTCACTTTGGATAACATCAATTCCTGGGATGAAGGAAACTTCCTGATGAGACTGGCAGCAAACACACTGTCAAACTCCCTCATATGAACAGCCAACAGGTTTAACAAGCTCTTTTTCGCCTAAGAGCCGAACTGGACTGCAATTTGGTTGAGAGTCTTGAGATGAGTGACCGCTTGATGATTTATATAGGATACTGGCACTATGTTGTCCGTTTTGACCAGGACATTCTTCCCCAACAGAAGATGTTGAAAAAATGTCAAGGCCCAGAAGATCGCCATTAGTTCCCTCCAGTTCAATGACTTTTGATTCTCCAGAAACTACCACTTGTCCTGACAGGTCTTGTCCAGCAGAGTTGAACCCCTACCCAGACTGCATGCATCCTTAGTCAGCACTATTAGAGAATCCATGTGCATCCTCATTCCTTTGCAAAGATTTTGGGCATCGAACCACCCAAGAAGGCAATACCTGACCTATGGAGAGAGAGAAAGGAACCATCCTATCCATTGAGTCTATTGCAGAGGACCAATGATTGTGCATATGCCAAAGAAGAGGACCAGGTGGAGTCTTGCACATTGAACTGAATGGACAGTTGCAGCCATGTGCTCCTGTAATTCCAACCGCAGCCTCACACGAGTCTGATCTCCGGATAGAAGGCCGAGAATCGATGACTGAAGATCCTTTACCAGATCCCTCAAGGGTTAGAGCTGGAACATGGGACTATTCAGAAGAAGACTGAGACTAGAGATGAAGGCCTTTGTCTGCTCCCAAAATCCTTTGCTCTGCTCCAGGTTTGCTGCATGGAGAAGCCAGTCGTCCAGGCAGGGAAAAACAGAAATCCCTAGGAGAAGAAGGTGCGCCACTACTGGAGCCATTATTTTTGTGAAGACCCTCTGAGCTGGCTTCAGCCCAAAAGGGAAGAACTTTGAACTGCCAATGTTGATCCTCTATCGCAAACCTCAAATACTTGTGATGATTCCTTGTAATTCAAATGTGCAGGTAAGTGTCTATTAGATCCAGAGTTATGAGGAAATTACCAGCTGGTATGAGATGAATAATCTTCTGAAACATCTCCATTTTGAACTTGATGTTCTGAATGAAATTGTTGAGATACTTCAACTCAATTGTTAGACGAGAATCCCCTGAGTACTTTGGAACAAGCAATGCTATTGAGTGCAACCCTTTTCCCATTAACTCCTTGGGACTGACACAATGGCTCCTTTTCCCTGAAGAGTCAGAACTCCCTTCAATAAAGCCTTCTTCTTGACTGGGTCTAGAGGTAGTGGAGTATGTCTGGTCCCAGTACCAGTTCAATCCGTGAGGAACTCTATCTGATAGCCCTTCCCGACACCTGAAGAACCCAATGATCAGTTGTTATAATGTCCCACTGTGAAAAGATCTGCTGAATCCGACCTACGACTCTTCATAAAGAGTTGAGTGCCCTGGCATAGTCAGGAATGCTGATTCTTCATTCCTGTATCCTGCTGGTTTCCTACAGGATTAAAAAGGAAAGAATCTGCCCTGAGATTTAGCAGAATGATCTTGATTGTGCCATCTTCTAGATGGTGGCAATAAAAACAAGCATTTGCAATGGAATTGGTCTCGCATTTGCAAGAGTTAGGGCTATTGGCGTTGTAAATGACAATGTCTTTTACCCATGTGTTTTGGTTTGGAGTGTAGTGAATGTATGTGGTTTGGAGTGGAATTATGTGTGTTGAATTTGAATTGTTAGTTGTGGAATTGTGTGATGTGTAGTGTACTTCTGTAGTGGAATTATGTGGTATGGTGAATAGATGGCTTGAGAGCTGCACAGAATGAGAGCTGCACAGAATAGAGAGGAATAGGTTGTGCATGCTCGTCTCCGTTACTGTCTGTCTACCACCCAAGTTCACCCGAAGGTGTTCTAGAAATGAAGCGCACTACGAAATGAGCCCGGGACTACAATATATTCAATGCATTAGGCAAATTAAAAAAATAGTACACATTTTATTTTTTGATTGGTTTCAAGTAGATTTCTTTTATAAAACACATGAACACATTTTTTATACTCGGCAGTGCATAATATTCCAACAATGTTGCATCACATTATTATTGGCTTTGAATACATTCCTAAAGTTATTAACAGAATGGCAAATCATGACTTGTGTGTAATTAGCAATGAATTTCGGGTTATTCCACCCTTCTTCAGGGGCAGCTGTAAACACAATAATATTCCAATTACCACAATGTAAGGAACGTGACTAGTTTCTGAAATAATCTAGTTCCATCAATGGCATGAAAGAGATAAATGCCCAGAACAGTGTAGTAAACCAACTCTGCAAATCAGTCATCATGCACTGTAAATATTCAGCACACCACCAGTATGTGCTTAGAACCATGTGCTCAGACACGAACGTTACAGTGCCGCTCCTTGTTTGAGTACCCCAAAAACACCGTAATGACTCAAAAAAGGAAGAAAATGAAAACAAAACTCTTGCTACCAGTGCTACTAATTTTATAAAAAAGAAATGTCTTTCTGATACGGGGTGCAGCATACTAGAAGATCCAGCATGCATCAGAAATCTTACTTGTGCACTGAATCGTGCTGCCTGAATCTCAGCGCAAAAACTCGGCGTGTCCTCGTGCACTACAAGCATGCATTGATAGCCGCTGGAAAAAAGAACTGCACCGTGTATGTATCTCACTCCCCAATAAAATCCTGGTAAGTAAATACTTAATGTGAAAGCACTGAAACCGTGAGCGAGCCCAAAAGCGCTTGACTGTCCCCTCCCCATCTGATGACCGGCTCGAGTTTTGTTAAAGAAGAAAATAATCAGATGCCGTCTTATCTACCGGGCACCATGCCTGCACGAGTTACCAATAATGCAGTTACCTAAGTTTGAAGTGTTGATTCTCTGTTATGTGAAGCGGTAATGCAAGCCCTGTCCCACTCGTCCTTAGAGAAATGGAAGTGCCTGGTCGTGTAATGTGCTACCCTATAAACATCACTACAGACTATCTGGACCAATCAGCCTCGTCCGACGCTGCGAACTTCAAAGCTAACTAAAACAAGGGAGGGTCGGGCAAGATAGGCATGATGTGCCTCCAGGAGCAGGGCTGACAGTGCAGCGAGAGCCTACATCTCTAAAGCACAGAGAACAGTTATACATGGAGCCCGGACGGACGGGCTCTGCAAAGGCAGCATGGGAAGGGGAGGGGCGGGATAGGAGGGCTGCTAGGAGTCTCCCGTTCCTCACCATGGCTGTACGGCTGTCCGCGCTTTAAACAATAACATGGTATTCACTGGTGCCATGGTGAGCTCGTTATGAGGTTTACATCTTTACTGTAATGGTATTAAGCTGCATTTTGTTTCGCAAGTGACGTTTTCACAAAAGCTGTCAGAGGAGCGGGGGAGGTGGGTACAAACGTACACGGAGGACGCAGTTTCTGGTTTATCTTGTGCGAGGGAGGTTTATATTGTAATTAAAGCGCACAACAAAATTGACACGTCCGCTATTGTTAAAGGAGTAGTGCGGTGTTGCTATGTGCATGCTGTACAAATTGCCGGAGTGTAAACCTGCCAAACAAGAATGCACCTTGTAATTTAGAACAAAACAAGCAGCGGCGAGTAATCATTAAAAACAAAAAGAGTTCTCCCACACAAAAACTTAATAAGGAAAGCGCAGAGAAACTGTACTTTACCGGTGCGCCTAAGCCTCCAACGGATGTGACGTAGAGGCAAAGCCAACGAGTTGGGCGGCAATAAAGAAGAGTGGCAATCGAGTGAGCCAATGGTAAGTAGCAGGCGGGAGAAATGTGGTATTATTGATGACAAGAGGTCTTGCAGACAGCGCATGCGCGCTGAAGCTCGACCTAAAAAGGACCTTACTCTTGAAGAATTGGAACTTCTAGACGATTGGTGTTAGAAGAATAAAGAATGCTTCCTCTCCTTGAACATTCAATGTAGCTTATCCTCTAATTCAACACCAAACAGTCTGAAACCTTCAAAGGGCATTTTCAGAGCAGCTGCCCTCTGAGCAGGGTCTGTGTTCAACCTCTAGGATATAGATTCCTTCTAGACACATTAGAAGCTCCTCTTGCGAGTGACTGATCTGACCACATCAAAAGAATGTCAGATAAAAACACTATTTGGCGCTCCATCTCTTCTAGCAAGGGCACACAATCAGATTCATGTTAATTGGCTGAAAAATCTTGAAATCTGTAATCAGGACTGAGCTGTATAAGCTCCATAAACACTAGCACGCATGGGTACATGGGTACCTTAAAAGCCTTCTTCAAAGCAGAGTCTACTTTTTTTTAATCAGACAGATTTTTCAGAATGTTCTCCTCTGCCATGGATGAGCGGCCAACCAGACTTGCCACTACTTAATCAAGATACAATGTAACTGGTAATATGGAGTCCATGTTTTCCAGGGAATAGAACTTACTCATGAACCTTGGGAAACATATCTTCTCAGGATCTTTTCACTCCTGTCGAACCACATCCAAGTCAAACTGGTAGATTGCAGTTCCAAGTTAGCAGGTTTCTGAAATTCCCTATAGGAGAGAAACATCCATGGTTCCTGGCTCTTCAAGAGTAGAAAAATTCCTATTTTCCATAATATGTCTGCCATCATATCCTTGGATATGTATTTGCCTTTTAATTCCATGGAAGTAGAAGCTTCTGCTGCAGAATGTAAGGCTGTTGAATCAGAAAGAGCCTCAACAGTCCTCTTTTCTACAGAAACTAAAGAATCCTCATTAAAAGAGGCCATAGTTTGGCGGACAATCCTCCTAATTCTCTCCTACTGCTCCTGCTTTCCGTGCCTGCTGAGTTCGGGAGAAGGGGGAGCAACCTGAGGCATGATAAGAGGAAGATGTTGATGAGGAAGTATGTCGCCTCTTGGAGGAATGCTTGTCCATCATGAGGAGAGAATGGCACCACCAGTAGCAATTACAAAAACAGGAAGAACACTCCTTGTCCACAATCAAAAGAAAAGTGCTTACCTGTATTCTCAATTTAATTAAAGTCAACTATGGGATTAGTATAGACGGAAGCAGCATTTGGCCCTGGTCTAAAGATGTTTTCAGGGTCTGGAGAATGAAGATTTGTTTTTAAATAATTCTTGTAGTCTTCATTCTTTGGGGATCATTTCCATTTCCATGCAATTATGCCTCTGCATTATTCGTCATCTCCCCTCTAAAAAGTCACTGCCCATTTATTTCCATTAACTATTGGGGAAGACGGCGAAAGCTGTCATGATGAGCATGCAACTGAAAAATGTAATGGCATTGAATAGAAATGAGTAGATTAATGGCTATAGATTAGCTTTAGGTTTAGCACCTACAGGTGCAAAAGGGATGAGACTGAACTGGTTTTGCTGGTTTTTTTTTTCTTTTTCTTTTTTATCAGAGAAGCAGTAATTCAATTAATCCAAAAAGAGAACAAAGCATAAAATTACAATACAATGAAAAAAATGGAGAAGCGAAAATAATAAGAAATAATAAGAAAGAATCAGTCTCAAGAAATAAAAGCGAAGCAAGCAAACAGATTAAATCAGGATTCCTCTTTCTCCTATTGCTCCATAAGGGGCCCCCACACCTGGCAACCCCTTTTTTTCGCTCTCCGGCCTTTACATTTGTATAATGTCACCTCTAAATTAAACACATGGAATAGTCTAGCGTACCACGCCTGATATGTGGGAGGATCCACATCCTTCCATTGTGAAGCAGACATTATGCGAGCAACCGCTGTTATCATGAAACAGAAATATACTTGGGTTAGTTCCAACTGTAAAGTCTCGTCACAGCCGAGTAACATCAATGTTGAGGTTAAATGGATCGTCCGCCCAGTACTTTGATACAGAAAAGTTTCGATCCCTTGTTTCAATACATCCAATTTACAGCAGTCGAAGAACATGTGGACCATATCAGCAGGGCCCTGTCCACACCTTAGGCAAAAGTGGTTTTCCCTTTTTCCCCACGCATACAGTTTTGCTGGTGTAAAATATAATCTAAATACCGTTTTAAAATGTTGTGCTTTCAAGATTGGCAGATAAAAAAATCGTTTGACAGTTTTAAAGATCTACACAGGTCGACATCCTGATTCTCCAGCTTGTCTGCCCAAACACTTTCCGACCTGGCTATGTCGTCTGTGTTAGCACTCAACAATATAGAATACAAATCCTTAATACGAGGCTGCCTATATTAAGGTTTTGCTGTTTTCTAATGATTTAATAATATTTACTAAACTGCCATATTGAGTAACCCACATCTATTTTGTATGCCTATGCTGTACTATTGTTGTTGAGTTCTCTCGCCACTTACGCAATCTACCTCGTTTCCATGCCTGGCACAATCAAGCAAGAATAGAAATGTGCCTAGCTCTGTAACGGTAAGTTTCAATTCTATTAAGGACACGGAAGCGAGGATTATGCTTATCTCTCTTCGATTTATTCATTATTAAATTTCATAGCAGCCAAAAGAGAAAACTTCAAACAAAAAAAATCAGCTCCATAAACCATAGGGAGATCCACACAGTAGTCCTTTCACAGTGTCCAGTAAATGCCATATAGTCCTTTCACTGTGTCCTCTCTTCCTCTTTCTTCGCGGGAAGTACGCCAAGAGCACAATCACTGGTCCTGTTTCGAACCCTCGTTTCCTAGCAAAAAAAAATAAAACAACGTAAGGAACCGAAGCTACCTCGTTGCACTATTATCAACACTTTGCATCCAACAACAGATCATTAAAGAGCTCATGAACAAGTTACTTACCACCATACGGAGAGGGTCTGCACCGAAGGTGCGTCGGGTGGGATAATCCTCGCCTCCGTGTCCTTAATAGAATTGAAACTTACCGTTACAGAGCTAGGCAAATTTCTATTCTATGTCAGGACCGGAGGCTTCGGATTATGCTAGTTTGAAGCTTACTTACTACCAACTGAGCGACCTCCACTAGAGGTTTGAAGTAAAACCTCTTGGGGGTCGAGTCAGAGGACCAATCCGCTGCCCGCATCAAGTCCTCCAGACGAGCCCCCAAAGTAAGAGCTTTCGAAGCCATGGCCCCTCGTGCGGAGTGGGCTCCAAACTGCTTTGTGTCAATGCCCGCCTCCTGCATGATCCAGCGCACCCACCTGGCTATAGTGGGGGAAGATCAATACACTTGAGGGCCTGAGGAGATTTAAGGACCTGCGTGAGCTAACTCCCCACCAAACTAATATCACACAAGAAAAGAGCCACGGGTCCGAATTACGAGGAGGTGAGTTAACTGTTTAGATGTGATATGCCATACAAATCAAGGGGGATTCCCTTTTCAGGACGGTTCCCCTCACACACCAGAGGTGTCATGCTTCATCATAGGGGGCCTCCTCACACGAAAAACCTAGTTTACGTGTGGGCTACAACCCCCTCTCTAAGAGGGAGGAGCTCAGGGATGTTTTTTTGAGTCAGGCAGGGTATACTAAACCCCTATGTGAGCTTGGCGTATGTGTAATAAAACAAGTGCAGTGCTGTGATGTGAAAAGTTAAAACTGGCTACGGGGTTAGCTATAATGTAACTTTATTCAGCTACCCTGTGTCAGGATTAAAAGCAATGAGGAGCTGATAACACAAGTGTCAATGTTAGAGACAGATGTGTAGATCGCTAGACCAACATGTTTCAGCCAGAAAGACCTGGATAGTGTCACGGCCTTCTTCAGGGTCAGTTTATTCAGCTACTACAAAAATGAAGTGCAACTACGTGAAAAAACATGAAAAACACGTGAATAAATCAAAAGTACGATTCCTGTCTTCGGACGTGCGCGTTTGGTTAGGATCCACGACTCTGTGGTTTTGGTGCACGTACCACATGGCCAATATGCCTGGACAGACGTAGTGAATTGCATAATCCCTTGGGGTTGTATGCAGTCCATACTGAACAGTCAATATCACTGGTTCAGTATCATACTTTTGATTTATTCACGAACCGACCTTTGTTCAGGAGTGCCGAGACTTCCTCGTCGATCAGTTCTGCATCCCGAGCCGTGAAACAAATAGGCCGAGGATGGACCTCTTGCCGAGGGTGCTCGCATGAATTCTATATGGAAACCTTGCACGGTTTGAAGGACCCAGGCGTCTGCAGTTATAGCCCGCCATGCGTCCAGGAAGTCTGCTAACCGCCCCCCAATTCGGACTGCGGAAGAAGGTATAACACTTACCGGTTGAAGTTCCGCCTCCGGAGTTATTCTTGAAGCCACCTCGGCCCCTGAATCGCTGGCCCCTGGTGGGGTAGAAGTTGGTATAATTGGCGCTGGTGTTGTACTGACCGCGACCGGAGCCTTGCCCTTTTGGAGGGTACCGCTGGAAGCCACGGCCGGCCGAGCAGCCCTTGCCTCGGCCGGCCCCATGGAAAACCCGCTGGTTGAACACTCGTTTAATATTTGACTGCGCCTTCTCTAACGAGGTAAAAGTCGCAACAAATTTCCCGAGCTCCTTAACAAAAGGATCTCCAAAAAGACCACCTTGGGCGACTGCGCCCGCCTCCGAGGAGGCCAAGTCTCCGAGCTTAGGGTCAAGTTTAATCAACAACGAGCGGCGACGCTCCGTTGACAGGGCACAGTTAGCGTTGCCCATGAAAATTATGGCCCGCTGGGCCCATTTAGATAGAACCTCAGGAGATATAAGGAACCCGGAAACCTTGGCTTCCTCAGCCATATCTAAGAATTTTGTCAAAGGTCCAGAAGCTTATCTTGACATGAACGCCAAGACCTGTCAATGCCTTTGTGCGGGTCCTTCATATACTTAGCTAAATTGGTGGCCATCTTAGAATCTAGCTCTGGAGTAAAAGCCACCTTACCCTCCAACGTGGGCGTCGGCACTCCGCTTTGAGACAGCCCCGGGCCTCCTTCTCAAGCTGTTTGCGGAGGCGACCCACAACAAACTTCGCCACCTTCTCCCCAGGAGTAAAAACTGCGGACCGAGGATGCATAATTTCATCCGGGTCCAGCATGCCGGAATCCTCTCCTTGCGCAGAGGGAGAGGGGACCACTGGGCGCCAAGGGCGCGAAGGACCCGCCTCATCCTCAGAGTCCGGGGAATCTTCGTCAGGCTCTGGGTCAGGAGTCTCAAGGGGTTCTGGAGACACTAAGGGAGTTGGAGGGGTGGGATTCCCTTGCGCCAGGAAAGCACTCTTAAGACACGCAAAAGCGTCCTTGTCGACCCCTTCGGCGCGTTTTTTCTTAGGTGGAGGGGCCTCTTCACCCGCAGGGGGAGGAGGTGGGAGCATAGGGGTATCAGAATGGGCTTGCGCCAACTTGGCGCACTCCTGGACAATCCTGTCGCCTAGGCGCTGCTCCATGGGACCAACTACCTCATGGACTACCCTATAAATAGAGGAGTCAACTGCCTCAAAAAAGTCATTGTCCCATTGCATATAAGATTGGGACTCCTCCTCCTCATAAACACAATCTTGTGCCTCCATTATGCTGACAGAATGTAAGTCAGTGCAAATATATATATGTGTCCCCAAGGCAATACAAATATATATATATATATGTGTCTCCACAAACAAGGCTCTTGAATATTTAAAGCGTATGTTCGCTTAGATGGGAATATCAGGTCGCAGGGGAACCCAGAACAGTTCTATGGGCAGACCCAAGGCCTGCAATAGGGCTTGCACCACCCTGTGCACAGAGTATATATAAATATAAATACAGCCCTCAGGTAAACCTGACCGGGCTCCGCTGTCCCGCCGTGCGCGGTAAACAAGGTTAAAACCTCCACTTTATGCGCGCCCTCGGCGCCGAGAAATGAAACTGACGAGTGCAACTGACATACGCCCTGAGGCGTCAACGCGGACTTAGCTGCAATACGGACCCCCGCCAGGGCGTTCAAATGAAGGGAAACAAATGCGGGAAAGTACATACCTGATAACACGGGTGTAAGCAGTGACAGCGGTCTCCTCAGTTTGAAGAGACGCGCCGTGGAGCAGCGAGACGAAACAGTCCGCCTAGCGGGCTTTCCAGAGCACCGCAACGTCAATGGCGCGGCCGCGTGAGGAGCGCTGGCGCGTTCCCGCGGCCAGGGGATCTGTAACAAAAACCCACAAACAATTCACTAGCATTCCCCGGAGGGCGTTTCAAATACGCACCTCCGGTAAAACCAAACCATTTCAAAACATAAGCCAAAACAGGCTAATACAACAATTTTCAAGTAGAGAAATAAGGCAAGCACACTTTACTGGCTGCGAAGCAGCGAAGAAAGAGGAAGAGAGGACACAGTGAAAGGACTATATGGCATGTACTGGACACTGTGAAAGGACTACTGTGTGGATCTCCCTATGGTTTATGGAAGCTGATGTTTTTTGTTTGAAGTTTTCTCTTTTGGCTGCTATGAAATTTAATAATGAATAAAGCGAAGAGAGATAAGCATAATCCGGAGCCTCCGGTCCTGACATAGAATTCTTAATTAATTTAGCGCAGCATCTTAGATCGCCTCTTTTGTATCTCTTTTCAAGGTCCTTTTTTGTTCTTCTCACAAGAAACTAAGGCACCTGTTAGTACTGTTTATAGTTACAGTTTCTGTCACATTTATGCTGATTCAACAGCCTATGTGAAGAAAATGTATAAAAGCTGACAAAATTTAGAAATAGTCTAACATTAGATGCTCAATTCCTTAGTGGGCCAAAGTTCTATTTCACTGAGAAGCAATATTGCTTTATTTTTGCTTAATAAACATGTTTTAGACTTCTAGTGGACTCTGATCAATATGTTTCTACAACAATATACTGTGACATATTGACTGTATGAACTCGGTCAAAAACAACCCAATTCCCACAAACTACAGGTAAATCTAGACAGTAAGGAAAGGAACAGAAAAAAACAGCAAATGACAAACAATATTAATAACAAGAAAGTGTATGTAGCTATTTCTTTCTATCTGTATGTGTGCTGGTCTGCAGTCAGGCAGCAGGTTGTTGTGAACCATGAGGAATGGAAGTCATGATCAGTTGCTTAACAACTGTGTTGTCAAACCTCAGAACTGTACACGACCAGGATCAAGAGGAAAACTGCTCAGTATTTCAGTAACTTCTTTGTAGAGTAGGGCTAAGGAGGCCACCAGGCAATTTTTGCTGGGTATATAGTCATTCTGACTCGATTAATGAAGCAGAGGGCCATGGGTCTCAGTTTTGACTCCGATCAGCTTGCGCCTTTTTCTAATCTGAGCTGATATACTGTGTACACGTTCCAGTCTTTAATGCTGTACCATATAGTGTACTCTGTTACTTGATGCAGTTAACATTGAGATTTTCCTAGCCTTGGTGTCAGAAAGGCTAGATTTTATTAAAGACACGGAGGCGAGTATTATGCAGTCTTTTCTTGCTTTAATTTTAACAGCAGCCAAGCAAGAACTACGTTTCCCAGAAAAACGAAGAAAACTACAGTATGACATCGCAATGAATACACCAATCAGATGTTGAGTAACCAATAATTATGTTGACTGTGAACAACAAGTCCTCTTTTCTTGAAGCGAGAAGGTAAACAGATAAGGAAGAGAAAATAAAAACTGAATAGAAAGTAAAGCGCATGATCAAAAGGTCCAAGAAACAGTCTGTGAAGATAAGATGATTATGCCAACCACACGGGGATCAAAATCCAAAGAGAGGAGCCAAATCCTGTAAGGGAGAAGCTGCCTCATCCAGATGAGGAGGAAGTGCTGATGGAAGGAGCTGGTACTACAAAAAACAACAGTAGAGAGGGTTAAAAGACAGTGGTGGGATAATACTCGCCTCCATGTCTTTAATAAAATCTAGCCTTTCTGACACCAAGGCTTTATTACAAGACATGGAGGCTCCTGTTATGCATGTTGAAAGCATTGCAATAACAGACTCAGAAACATGAGCAATAGGTTTGCAATAAAAAGTTCTAGAAGTATTCACATTTGACTAATCTGCAGATTTGAGAATATCATGCAAATAAGCACCGGCCCAGAAAGCCAGAGAAGCCATGGTGTGGTATCTCCCGCAGTGGGGGAACGTCCTCTTACTCCTGTTCCTTTCCCATCCTTCGCTGTTGGTTCCTCCCCACCCATTGTCAGTGGGCAAATGATGCTCCTGGAATCTTGGGGTTGCGGTGATTCGAGGTTGAGCGCCTGGACTGGGGCTGTGAGGACGCGAGTCAGGCGAGCTGTGGCTGAGGTGTACTTCCTTCTATTTTGAAATAAACCTCATCATTCTTGACTAATGGATCCATGGTTCCAGTCTCGGGATCGTCATTTCCACACTGGAGACAGAAGTCAGGATACGAACTTGAGGCGTGACAGCAGCTTCAAAGAAGAATCGCCTCAACATACGTGTAAGAGGATGAAGACATCACTGCTCCCACTGCTGAGTACGTGCCATGAGTACTTATCAATAAGAAAATAAAAGTAATTTGAAGTACGTTCAACCTTCTCACCCCTTATTGCTTTTTGGAAGTTTGGCACCCTGTCAGCAGACTGCACCAGCGTGATTCTTTTCATTTTCTCTGCTGGTTTACGTTTTTTTTTTTTTTTAAGGGAAAATGTATACTCAAGCAGTAAGAGGCTTCATAAGTTTATTCTGAACGGTGGAAGCCTTCAACCGTTCCTGGAACACGCATTTTTGGAAGTGCCTCCGAGCATGAGTGTTTCTGGTATCTGTCCGAGGTGCCTATGGTCAGCTTATCTCGACAGTTGCAGTGCTGCAAGGGAGCATCTGACTTTTCTCTCACGTCGCTGAGGAGCGCTAGTGCTCCATTTGGAGAACAGCTGCCGGTATCGGGAGCAAAGGTTCTCGCACACAAGTGAGCCCTCTGGCCGAGAATCTTCAGAGGGTTGTCTTTGCTATTCGGATAAGCAGTGAAGCAAGAGGTACAGGCGGTCTGTTTGTTTCCCCCAAGCCTGTCACGGTAACAGGCATAGCAGGACGTTGTTCACGTTCAAAACCGGACTGGCAGTCAAGAGATTTACAACCCTACTCTTTTGAGAGCTGCTGTAGAATCAGCAAGTCCAGGTGTATTCTTTTCGCCTGTCACGCTGACAGTCACAGTTCAGGATTAACGTCTTTGGGCATTATTCTTCTTCTGAGGCAAAAGTGTACTTACTGTGTGATATTACGAAGTATACAAATTACGGGAGTATTTATTTCGTCTTACCTTACCCTGTTAAAACTGCTAAGCGGGTGACTTCAACGCTCGTATTCCAGCTCTTCTAGGCGCCCTAGGATCTTCCCTTTTGCGAAGATAACAGTTCAGTTCAGTTCAAAACTTTATTCAGTGTGTATAAAAACAACCATAAAAGTGTACAGTCATGAATGACACATAAACCATTAAAACATTAACATCCGGTCCACAGAATGGGGTCAAATTGATCATACCTAGAGCAAATATGCCTTAAATTTGAGTACATTATATATATAATCAACGGAAGAAGAGAAGGACTCAAGTGTTAAAAAAACAATGCAGATGACACGAAAGCTGCGACACGGGGCAAAAATTGATCACTTTAAAAATTATGTTAGATATTAAAAATCAGTGCAACTGAAACATGGGGTGCAACATGGGACCAAGGTTAATCACAATTAAAATAGTATTCTAAAAACAGCACAAAATCTAGAAAGACGTTAGGAGATCGTAGCTAAAGTAATACAACAATACTCTTACGTGCATTAATAGCGTTTATAATAAAATGTGCTACATTGAGACAGACCCTGGCGTCATTAAATTCAGACAAATATTTTACTGCAGCAAGATGTGAACCACTGCCATACGCACGTAATAGTGGTTTTAGATAATAGTTTCTAAAACCTGTATAAAAACCACAAAACAGCATAAAATGCACCGTACTTTGTCTACTCTGCCCATCACATGGGCAAGGGGTCGTGGCCGGAGGGCAGGTTTTCATATTAGGGAAGGCCACTAGATGATGGACAATTCCTAATCTAAATCTAACTAAAACAAAACGGTGCTTAAGATTAGGGATTAACGTTAGATAATCTTGACAGCCCGCACTGGAAGTCAGTGATAAGTAAAGTTTTACAGTAGATTTTCTACACTCACAATCGAGCCGGGCTTCCCTCCTGTGGTTCATGAATGTTTCTTTAATAACCAACTTCCTAAACTGGGATACTTCGGTAGGGTCAGTCTTTATTGACATCCCAAATAGCTTGCTATACAGGGAACTAATATATCTTAACCAAGGAATCCTCATCACATTGTCCAGGCTTAAACAATCTAAAATAATTGATTTTGTAAATCTTGTTTCTTCCTTGGACCAGATGGAATGCCAAAGCAGTAATGGGCGGGATGTAATTATATCTATAAAATACTGAAGCCCCACTTCATTGTGTATAATCTCAGATGATGCAGAGGGGGTAAACTAAGGAGGCGTTTAAGGTAACTATTTTCCTCTATCTGTAATGTGGAGCAGTTATAATGGCCCCAAATACCTGCACCATATGTTGCAATCGATGAAACCCTTGCCCTATAAATAGTTGTCATCTCCTTGACCGGCCTAGAGCCCAGTTTTGCAGAAAATTTAAAAATGCTGTGGGTACTTCTGGCCATTTTACTCCTAACGTTAATAATTTCACGTGTCCACAACCCATTACTTGAGAAGGTAATACCCAAATAGCAAAAAGTGTCAACTCTGTTCACAGGTGATTTATCCATAAAAAAAGTTCTATTTTGCTTGTCCCGTGCCCCGCAAACCATAGTGTAAGTTTTGCTTTTGTTAATAATCAGTTTCCTGGTAGTAATAAAAACATTAAAAGCATTCATTAGACATTGCAGTCCCATAGGAGTCCGGGCCAACAGGACGGCGTCGTCTGCATATAAAAGTACAGGTATAGGGCGCCCAGCCACTTGGGGGGCATCGGCAGGCACTGCTTGTAAGGTCTCATCTACTCCATTGATAAATAAAGAAAATAGCAGTGGCGCTAGTACGCAACCCTGCCGAATGCCTCTCTTGACTGCAAAGGTGTTAGTACATTCTCCCCTAGGGCCATACCGGACTTTGCTTGTTAAATCCTCGTATAATCTGGCCAGGAAATGAATAATGGGCATGGGCGCTCCCATAGCAAGCAAGGTGCGCCAAAGAATAGCGTGATCTACTAGATCAAAGGCGCTGCTGTCTGCAAAGCAGAGGTAAAGTCTGCCGCCTTTGGCACGAGTGTACTTGCCTATGAGTAGATCAAGGTTCACACATTGTTCAATGGTCCCCAGGCCTTTCCTGAAGCCAAACTGGGCAGGTGAGAGTATTGAGTTGTCCTGTGCCCATTCCTCTAGTTGTTTTAACAAGACTTTGCTCATCACTTTCAGTGATGAATCTAGGAGTGATATGGGCCTATAATTTTTTGGGTCCGATTTGTTGCCCTTCTTAAAAATGGGGACTATGGTCGATATGCCCCATGTCGGTGGAGTCTTAGTCTCTGTTGCCATATTGAAAACCCTTGTTAAAATTGGGGCCCATAGCTCGGGGTAGTTTTTAAAAACATCTACGGGGACCCCGTCCGGACCCGGGGCTTTCCCTCCTTTACTATCTTTCAGCACCCATGTCACTTCTTGTAGTCTGATATTTAGAGGTGCCTCTACATATATTGATTGTTCCTCGATTCGAGGAATGTTCATTTGAACCATGCCCGCGCTAAAAATACTGGAGAAGTGTGAAACCCATGCTTCACATGTAACGTGTGACAACAGTTCTGGGAAAGAATCATCTTGTAATACCGGGGAATTAACAGTATCCCAGAAAAGTTTACAATTGCCTGTATCTGCTGCTTGGGACAATTTTGACCATGCTTCATTTTGTAATTCTTTTTTTCTAGCAAGCAAAACCTCTTTATGCCTAAATCTGAGGGATTTAATCAATAAATTGTCCCTCGGTCGCTTGGAAAGAGCAAATTTTAGGTCCCTAGTAGCAGTAGTACAGGTGTGGTCAAACCAGCCTTTACGTTTTGTTCGGCCAGTACTAATGGGGCGGGTCAGAAGTTCATCGACCACAGTGACAATACCAGTAAAATTAAAAAATAACTGACCCAGGGTGACCACGTCCTCCAGGCAACCCATTATAAAATTATAGCCCCTTATACATATGTCTAATAGAAATCGAGTCTGATCCACTCCATTCCATTTAATACGGGTCCCATTGGGTCTGGTTGGAGTAACATCAGTAACCAATCTAGAGGTGGTTGCAATAGCCCTGTCCCAGAAAAAGACTGACAATATTATACAGTTGTGGTCGCTCATGCCCGGACTAGCAACCCGTAATGGGTCGCACCACTTACGTACATTAGCTGAAACTAGGACATGATCGATGACAGAGGTTGAGTTTCTCCCTATAAAGGTAGGGATATAGTTCCCCTCACTATCCAAAGCACCTTCCAGTAGTAAGAGGTCGAATTTATTGATCAAGGTGTTTAATTGGGTGCCATAATCATTATGAGGGAAATGCCAATATTCTGATCCTACCTCATCTGTTATCCCACATACCCGTATGTCCGAATGGGGGCATGTATAAGTATTAAAATCTCCGAACCACAATAGTATAAAATTATTTGTAATTGACTTGGTGAGGGCCTCCAGACCTCCTTCGAGGGCCGAGACTACCCTACCCCGAGTATTATTAAAAACATTATTATAGAAATTAACCAAAAGCAAATCCTGTCCTCCCCTAAATGACAGCCATAGAATTAGTGAATGGGGACCAACTGATATTTTTCTCTTCAATCTTACAGGAGTTTATTTGATATTAGGATCATAAGCCCTCCTTTGGCTCTCCCTGCTGCCGATGGTTCGGCCTCTAACCAATGTGTCGTAAAGCCCTCAAAATAGACAGGTTCCAAACACCAAGTTTCTTGGATACATAATATATCCAAGTTATTTGTAAACTCTGTCCATCCTAAAGTTCCCTCTTTCTTAGCTAAACCCCCAACATTCCATGTGGCAATTCTATACCCTTTGCTTGTTCCTTCATCATTATTACTATGTTGTGCTAATTTAGGTGAGACAGTTGCTATATATGTATGAATTACCGTATCCTCACAGGATGGCGGTAAGGTGACAGATGGGATACTAGTATTACAGAGGCCCCCAATACCCAAATGGGTATCGTCTTCCCGCCCTTCATGCTTTGAAGGCACATCCATTTTGGATTTTGGTAAGTTAATATATTTACCCGTCTCAAGTCAATCAATGTCCTGGAGGTCACTCAATGCCTGGTATCTGTTAGTGACTGCCAGTGGATCGGAGTGGGGGTTTACTCTAACAGGATGATTAAGTAGTGGGCCCAATCTGGTTGTATTAAGTCGAGTGGGCTGGAAGTGCCTATAAAAGAAACCCAATGGCTGGAGTGACATATTATGTGCCGATTGTGCGTGACATGCCCCTCCCATAAGTATACCCTTAGCACACCGGACATCCCTGAAATTGATTATTATGCAATCTCCATTGTAATTTTTCTTCAGGGGTCCTATCCAGCATACTCTTCTTGCGAACAATATTTGTTCAGCGTACGCTTACCGGAAAATTACAGTTTCTATTAAGCCAATGGGTTACCCTATTCTTTAGGGACTCATGGGATTCCGACTGATCCCGGCGTAATGGGGGACATTAACTAGGACTGCTACATAGGGGACACATTCTGGAGGTGGGTTAATAGTAGTCCTAGCGTCTACAGCATTAGCTTCCATTATGTTGGCAGAGCTAACCTCAGGTGGTATAGGATCTCGTTGGCTTGTGTTGTGCGCTGGGTACTTAATGGTTGTGTTACGTGGCAGCAATTGTGTCTCTACTTGGGGCCTAGATACTAGTGGTGCTGTATTGTCCCTCGTGCTTGCTTCGCTTAAAATGCCTACCGTCCCCGCTTCGATATATTGACGCTTGTTCTCAGTACATTATCCCTTGATGGGTTAGTCAGTAGGGTTGCAGATAGTGCTGGTAGTGCTGGTGTCCGATCAGTTCTATCTTGCCCTCCCTCTATTTGACCCGGTGGCATGTTAAAAAGCCTGTCTTAATCAGTTTAACTTCAGTGGATAGAGCCTCTAATTTCTCTAGTATTGGTGCTAACAATACCTCTAACCTGGTGGAAATTTCTGCCAATAATGGGGCCCATTGAAAGTCCCCCATATCACGTGGTGTAGTCCCCGCCTCTGTATCCGGATGGGCTATGATCTTAGATTTATTTGATCTCTTGAGGCCTCTGGGGATGGGAGGGGTCTTCTGGCATTTCCTTTTCCTTTTTGGGGGGGCGGGTTCAAAGGGGAGATGGTATTACTTGAGGGTCCTATTGTTTCGTTTATTGCTAGATTAGCCGAGCCATCTATGGGTCTCAGGGCAATATCTTCCCTGGTTGGGCTGTTGATTAATGGCGGCGTACTTACTGCATCCACAAATGGTCTAACATTTTCACACCCTTGCACTCCGCCTATGGAAAGTCGGCGTTCGACACTATCTATCTCCTGGGAGATCATGTTCACTGCCCTCACCAGGAAAGAATCAATGGTTGACCGGCCGCTGTCGGGCACTGTTGGTACATTGCCTGCTTTGCGTCTACCCATTGATACCTGAATGTCAGGGACCTATTTCCAGTTATACACAGTGTGCACAGATAAAATAAAGTGATTACCACCAAAGGGGTTCAGAAATAGGCAAGCTTTTGAATAGTTACATTTAAAACATAAAGTTCCGCTATATTAGTAATTGGGCACAGATTTGCTGCGCGATGCTACTCGCCGATAACTCAACTGTATTCAGGCAGATAAAAGTACCTTGATTCAACTGTATGATGTCCACAATGTCAGAGGGGTTGCCCAGCCCGGCCTTCTCCGGTCAGTGACGGGCAAGGACGGGCCCGGGCTGCGTCCCGCGCTGAGGGAGCCCGCGCTCGGATTTGTAGCGCATCCTGGCGCTCCTATTGGCTGCAGTGCTGTGGGCTGCTGGCAGCTCCTGCTGCGGTGACTGGTGGGCTTTGCAGTGCCCCAGGACGCAGGACAAGCACAGGTAGAATGCTGGTGGTGCTATCCGCGCTGAGGGAGCCCGCGCTCGGATTTGTAGCGCCTCCTAGCGCTCCTATTGGCTGCGGTGCTGTGGGCGGCTCCTGCCGCGGTGACTGGTGGGCTTTGCAGTGCCCCAGGACGCAGGACAAGCACAGGTAGAATGCTGGTGGCGGGACCCGCGCTGAGGGAGCCCGCACTCGGATTTGTAGCGCCTCCTGGCGCTCCTATTGGCAGCGGTGCTGTGGGCGGCTCCTGCCGCGGTGACTGGTGGGCTTTGCAGTTCCCCAGGACGCAGGACAAGCACAGGTAGAATGCTGGTGGCAGGACCACGAAGATAACAGGAAGGAGAGTCAAGGAACAAACAAATTTTGTTCAAACTGTCTGATGGTTCTACATGGAACTACGCCATCTGGTGGATGTTCTTATATTAAGGTAGGAGGCTGTATAATTTTTGTTTAACAAAGTTGGAATAGCTATATGCGTTTTATCTTGAAGTTTCTCTTTCGGGTGGATAGGTCTAAGAGTCTTCTGGGATACCCTCATAGTTTCACTTATATATGTACGTGGGGAGAGGTTTCAGTTGGTGAACTGGATAAAGTTGTATCTCTAGACTAGACAACTTAGTCATGCAGAACGTGACACCAACACCATTTTTTATGTTAACTCCAGGTGATCCACCGTTGAAGTCGTATAAGTGGAAGAAGGTGTTCCAAAATTATACCAATGTTTGTGGCATTACTACAACACTATATAGGTGCGGAGGGACAAGAAATTTTGGAACATTTACCAGACCTAGATGCTAATGATGTAATAGGGCTAAATGAATATGAGATTAGCCTAAAGAAACTTGAAAAACATTTCTTACCCAAGTTCAGCACCATAATGGAATGCTATCATTTTGGGAAAAGGTGTCAGAAAGAGGAGGAAACGGTGGAAGAGTTTGTGTCGGATTTAAGGAAACTGGTTGCAAGTTTCAAATTTGGAGGTGCGTGTGAGGAGCAAATATGGGATCAGTTCTTGTTGACATGTAACACTAGGAGAATACAAGAGGAGTTGTGGTTGAAGGATGATCCGCCACTGGGGGAAGTGTTGATAGTAGCAAAACAAGTTGAACACATGATGCATTGTGTGCGAGAAAGAAAACAAGACAGAGAGGAGAAAACAGGAATGAGCAAGATCAGCGAAAATCTAAGTAAGGTCATGGTGGTCAAAGGAACTAAAAAAAAAAGGTCAAAGAAAATAAGAGTGGTGTGAGTTTTAAAGGTCACTGTTATAGATGTGGTAAAGTGGGACATCTAGCCAACAACAAAGACTGTCCAGCATTAAGAGCAACGTGCAATAGATGTGGGAAGAAAGGTCACTTCAGGATGTGCTGTAAGAGTGGAGCAAATTAACGAGGTAACTCAAACTACAATAAGAATAATAAGTGTGATGTTCAACTAACTTGTGATGAAATTGTTCTACAAGTAGATGGAGGGACTTTGGGCAACCCAAAGGATGTTATCAATATTGAGGAACAGAGTGTAGAAGTCATGTTTGATTCTTGCTCAAAATTGACAACAATTTCAAGGAATGTGTTTGACAAGATGTTTAATGAAAAGAAAAAATTGCACAAAATGGATGTTAAACTGGGAGGTTATGGTGGACAATCCATACACACGATGGGGTACTTTTGGGGAACTATAGCCTACAAGGGCAGATACACGGTCCCAAAAATGTATGCATCTCACAAGGGGGACAACATTTTAGGGTGGCAGGCACAAAAGGATCTTGGTATATATTTCAACCCCAATACAGATCCACAGATTTTTGTTCTAAAGTGTGGACCAAACACCCACAACTATTGAAAAGGAGTTCCCAGAAGTCTTCATTGGTGAATTGGGGTGTTTGAAGCATTATGAACATAGAATAAAAATAAAGGAGAACTCCCTACCAGTAGCAGCCAAAGTCAGGAATCTGCCTTTATCGATGCAGGAGGTGGGAAGGGAGGAATTGGAGAAACTATGCAGTTTACGAGTGATGGAATCAGTTGAAGTGTGGAGTGGCTGGCCCCAATTGTTGTCGCTAAATAAGGAGAAGGATCAATTCGCTTGTGCATAGATCTGAGGGCACTCAATAAGTAGGTGGTAGTAGGCAAATATCCTCTGCCAAATATCACATGCACGATGAGTAGGGTGACTGGTGCCAGGGTTTTTTCAACTTTAGATCTGGCATCCGCATATTATCAAGTGAAACTTCATCCAGAGTCTCAGGAACTTACGGCGTTTATCACGCCCATGGGTGCATACAAGTTAAAAACATATGCCATTCGGGCTTGTCTCAGAGGCTGCGGTATTCCAGAGGATCATGACAAATACGCTGCAGGGAATTGCAGGCGTATTCTGCTACCAAGAGGATGTTTTAATATTTGGGGAAGATCATGTTCAACATAACTAAAGACTCAGACATGTTTTGCAAAAATTCCAGGAGCAAGGCCTTATGGTGAGGCAGGAAAAGTGTAGGATAGGTGGCTCAGAAATAGTTTCTAAGACAGGATTACAGCAGATGGGATACTACCCAAAACAGAACACCATTGTGAACATGACACCTCCTACTAACAAGGAAGAGATCAAGTCGTTTATAGGAATGCTTGAATTATATAGCAAGTTTTTCAACAACTTTGCCAGGCGAACATACCACATTCGCTGCCTGCTAAAAAACGGGGGACAGTTTGAATGGTCAGAGGAGCTGTTGTATTCCGCTTTAGGTGTCCGTATATAGGTTTTCCTGATACATGCCCTTATATAGGCACAATTTGCATTGCCCTTATATAGGCATAAGATCCCAGTCCTTAATTAGGCATTAGCCATGCTATCCAAATACAGGCATGGTCACCTACATCCGTCCACCCCAACGTCACAATGAGTTCTTAGAAACCAGACCCTTAAGCTCTTGGGAGTTTCCCTAGCACAGGATTGATTTCTCCAAGAACTCATTTATTATGCATGAACCGTTATTCCTTAAGGGTTCATTCCTGACGTCTTCCTCTGCCCGACTTTACGTCAATGCTAACATTCCAAGGCACCTACCGGGTATAAATATACCTTCCCTTGCCCAAGCAAGTAGGAGGAGACCTCGACTTTAGAGGAGCCCGTGTCCCGGCCTGACGCACTGACAAGAGACGCTGTCATCCCTGCTCGCAGAGAATCCAGCTTCCAGTGTTCTGACTCCTTCCCGGGGTGTTAGAGTTCGAGACCCGGAAAGAGATTCCCACCTCTCTCATTCTCAAGGTATGGAGCTGACTAGAACCTAGAGGGACTCTTGGCATACTAGACTTGGCATACTAGACTTGGCATACTAGACTTGGCATACAAGACTTGGCATACCATACTATAGCATACCATACTATAGAATACATCACCTACTTCTTACCCTGCACTACACTTAGGTTAGGTACACTGGGGTAGAACTAGTTAGAGAAGCATCTTATGAGTACTCGCATTTTTAGCTTATGTTATTTATGTATATGAATATATGTGTCATAGCTAAAAGATAATGCTAACGCAGTATTATTTCTTTCTACTGC
Organism: Calotriton arnoldi; assembly: GCA_963921515.1. NCBI lineage: Eukaryota > Metazoa > Chordata > Amphibia > Caudata > Salamandridae > Calotriton > Calotriton arnoldi. The sequence goes on from CAWUFW010000699.1 coordinate 1,660,122, forward strand.
TTACGCTGTACATAATATATCTCGCATACTGTCTTACGATTGTAACAGCTCATATCTCTTACACGAGAAACAAGACTGTTCAATAAATCCGTTTATTGAAACACCCGTCTATTATTTCTGTGTAACTCTGAAGAAACTAAGCATGCACGATTAGCTGAGTGAAACAGTTATCTGTTGTTTCCACGATTCTGAGAGTGTTCCGATTCTAAAGGGAAACAAAGTTGTCATGTTTATGCGGTTGCCAGAAACTACTCCCTTCTTGTTTACAAGGAGTTTCTAGTGGCCTCTGAGTTAGCTGGTACAAAGTAAATTAAGTTTAATATACTCGATAGGGACATACTGACCTCAGTCCTATGTCAAACCTATAGGGTATATTATTCCAATGCGCAGAGCCTATTAGGGAAATAGGAACTACACTACATGGCGCCCAACGTTTGGTAAGCCACTAATTTAACGCTAGATACTGAGTAACTCAGTCGTGCTTTTCTCAGAGACCCCTACTCACATACTCCATAAGACGTCTGGAGTGGGTTGGGTTAAGTATCCGCCAAAGCTGAATAGGACAAAAATCCTATATATTAGCTGTATGGTTTGTTCAACGTTGAAGGATACAGTGTTCCAAAATATTGTGCACCTTATCTTTGTTTCCTTGAAACTCGTTCTACATTTTTCAAAAAACAATGTCCCTGAACGGGGATACTAACACCGAGAACGGTGTAGCTGCGGCTGACCCAGTCGTAACAGCTTTTAATTTTACAGGTTTAAATGAAACCGATGAGGGTGTTATAAACATCCCTCCAAACTTAAGAAGAGCCATCACTCTAAAACTTATAAAACACGGCCTAACACCAAGAGGTGGTAGAGCAGTTTTCGTGATAGAGGCACACGAATCCTTTCAGACAGAGGTATTCTATTCATGGATAGTATTCCCAGAATCAAATCCAGTAACAAAAATGTTTCACTTCTTTAAAGAAGCTGAACCACCAGAGGAATATATTCCTTTCGAGGACAATGAAATTCCACTCACATACCAGGAGCATAATCTATGGTTTAAAGGCACCCTAAAACATCACAAAAACATTACCAGGCTTGGTCCACTAGGTAGACCAGGAGCAACATGGCCGATTCTAGCCGGCTACACACCTCATCCCGACATCGAAGAAATGTCAGATGAAGAATTACTTACTCAACTACAAGAGTTAATAAAAATTTACAGACAATTAGTCCAATATGTCATGCGGACTTTCACAGTCCAACCACCTATAACAATTCCAAATCAGACCCCTCAACAGGGGAATATACTAAAAATTACTCCAGACTTTACACGCAGTCATGGGTAAAATGCCCACAAAACGTGAACAAATTCCATTCTGGATAGCTCAAAAAATTACTCAAATCGAAGCAGTATTTCCAAATACTAGCCCTTATGAGAAACACAGAATCCTAACAATCTGTTTACCAATGGGTATCACACCACAACTGGAAGACTGCACCACTTGGGGCACAGTCTTTGCTTCCATCTATACTAAAACACATGGTGTTCCGTCAATTGCAGTAATACCAGATGTCCTGAAACAAATTCAAAACGAATACGGGGCAGAACCTGCTCTGAATTTAGGTATGAAATTACTGAAAAACTCGACCAGGTCTCAACAATAATATTACCTAATATTAAAGGAGAGGCAGCATCAGTGGCGATCCGCCAACGCTAAGGAATTTGATGTAACCGAACATCAACATGAACTACCCAGAATAATAGAACAATCTTATGCAGAATTAGGCAGAGATAGTTTGGGTGGAAAACCTTTGAAGCCAAAACTATCTGAAAGTCCTGAGAAGGACTGTATTAAACAAAATCCTACATCTTCTAAAAAGAAGTGGGAAACTAATAAACAAAATTCAAACGAGACACGTTCTCAATCCCGAGGTAGGTCTCCTCAAAGGAGCCCTCTGAAAGGAGGTATAACCTCAGGAATAGGGATAATTTAAGAAAACCTGACTGGTATCAAGATACTGATACACGTTCCTCTCGTATCTTTCAGATATCGTCACAGACATCAGAAAGAAGAGGACGGTCAGATTACAAAGAAGAACGCGTGAAATCCAAAGACGATAATCACGTTCAGAAAAATAAATCAAAACCTCAATTCACAAAAAAGAAGGTAGCAGGTCTGAAGATCAGACATGCCGAGAATACTGAGAACACAGCTCAAGAACGGAGAATGGGCTCAGACAATGCTGGACAGTGCAGCAGAAGTAACAATAGCTCGCCAGAACCTGAAGGAACTTCTGGAGATAGTGGACTTGAATGAGTACATCACAGTAGAGACTGTAGACACCAGGGTTAGTAGTCCACAAAAGTTATATGAAATAACACTCCGAATGGAGGGAGGCATACCAAGAAAAGTGAAAGCACTCTTTTGGGAGAAACTTTCAAGGGGTTATGATATACTTCTAGCAGAAAAGGACTGGCCCAAACTTTGTCAGGGAGTGCCCACATGGCGAGGACATCATTATGCCAGCCTTCTCCAACCATATTCCAATTCACCTAAAATATACTTATGCCAGGAAATGGGCAGTTGCCCAGGCCCCAGCATTATACAACAATCATGTAGGATGGGATGAGAACTCACCTCACCACAAAATACAGCTAAAAAATCAACCTACTGCACAAAGGCAGTACCCAATAAAGCAAGAAGCTAAAAACAGGTCAGGGAGATCTTAGATCAACTTGAATACCAAGGGGTGATTGAAACATGCACCTCCTCAATGAACAATCCTTTGTTTCCTGTATCCAAACCAGACAATACATATCGTCTAGTTTTGGATTACAGACACTTGAACACTTGTTCCAAAACATTTGCAGTGCAAAATGCACATAGTACAGCATTAATGAATAACATTGTGCGTAAAAAATATAAAACCACTTTGGACATTTCAAATGGTTTCTTTTGTCAAAACATAGCACCTGAAAGCAGGTACTTAACAGCTTTCTCAATATTGGGGACCCAGCGTCAATTTTGTAGACTCCCACAAGACTTCAAAAACAGCCCGGGGTTATTCTCAGCTAGAGTAACAGAGTTACTACAAATTTATGATAATGAGGCATTGTCATGTGTCGATGACATCGATCTGACAGACGATGACCTAGATAGGCACTTGAACAGGGTGAGTACCATTATATTGGGCTTCGCCTCTGAAGGCTATAAATTCAACTTTAAAAATCCAGAATTGCCCATCTCAATGTCCTTTTCCTAGGATATGAGCTTTCAAGTGAAGGCAAGAGCCTGGCAGCTAACGTTTTAGAAAAGTGCGCGCTGCTCTAACCTCCAAAAACGCTGAAAAATTTACAATCCATCTTGGGTTTCCTAAATTTTGGAAGAAGTTGCATTCTAAATTACGCAGAAAGGGTTAAACCTCTCTACGAATTAATCAAACCTGATTTTTCAACAAAACATTGGACACAGGAACACACAGAAATCCTGCGTTCACTCCAAGCTAACACGTTAGCAACAAATCACTTACAAACACGCGTAAATAAACGCAATTTAATGATCCGAATAATTTCGGGTCAATGCGGATTCACCTATTTAACATTTAATGAGGGTGAAAAAGTACCAATAGCATACAAATCACATTTGTATACACAAGCAGAAATGCGCTTAACTTCAACAGAAAAAATACTGACAGCAGTTCAAACCGCTGTAGCAAAAGAAAGAGCTCTAGCTCAAGGGAAACGCATTATTGTCGTAACTCCAGTACCAGCCTTAGAGGCAGTTACAAAAGCGAGCATTCCAAATGCAAAAGCTTTACATCCTAGATGGATACAATGGGTTAATTCTCTTGCTGCAACAGATGTTGAATATGTTTTTGATCCTGATTTAAAAACACAAGCGTTCCTGCAATATGAACATGAATGTCCTCTGCCCACTGAAATTTTGCCTCTCGATCAGTACGAATTTATAATTTATACTGACGGCTCAGCACAACCCGCTACAGGGAGTAAGCAAGCTTACAGTGCAGCGTGCGCAATCGTTAAAAGGTCGCATGCGCGATGGTAACTTCAGACCAATGGTCACTAAAACTCAATCTCTAGGAGATTGTACAGCTCAGCGAGCTGAACTACAAGCATTCAAACTGGCACTTGAAAATACAGATCGCGAATTCCCCACACTTATAGTGTGCCTTTCCTTTTACTGTGTTCAGTCATATAATGAATATATACAGAGTTGGCTTAAAAACGGATTCAAAGATGCAAAAGGTGGCATAATAAAGCATAAAACGCTTTGGGAACAAGTAGTTCAGTTGAGAAACGAACTACCAAAAGCTCACGTGATACACACGCTGAGTCATCAACGTGATGGCGGTCACGTTGCAGGGAATTCATTGGCTGATGAAGTCGCAAAGGGGGCTGTTCAGACGGCTTCCGTAGCTGCGATCACTCGTTCAAAAACGAGAATAGACAGTGAGATATTGTTGGCTGTCAATGCTTCAAGCAAAGGCAGTGGTGCAGCGTTACCAAAGAAATTTCCACTCAAGTACTCTTATGTAATTGATGCAAACAACGTTCCTTTTGCTCGAATCCCTGGAGTGGGGGATAGGGTAATTCCAACCATGGAACGTAGAGCAGCTTTGATTTATGAAGCACATCTGGGGGAGGGTCTGTCACATCAAGGGATCTCTAAAACAATATTAACATTAAAAGAGATGTACTGGTGGCCTGGAATGAATACACAGATTCACATCTTCATCGATGACTGCATAGACTGCAATAGACAGACTAGTGCAGAACGCCATCAGACACCAGACTACGAAGTAGCCTGCCCAGTACAGACACCATTGTTAGACAGCATAAGACTATCTATGCGAAGGCGTCCTTTATGACAAATGCAATCCCACAAACACTAAGTCAAGGTTCCTATGGATGTGGCCTCAGCGCTCGGCTGACTCTCGAACTGTTATAAAAGATTTGCGAGTCTTTATCGGCACATACGCAATTGGCACACTACATTCTGACCAGGGCCCTGCGTTTAGCTCTCGGGCTTACAAAGAAGCCATGGCCAGTTTTGGCGTAGCATTGCGGTACTCCTCTCCGTTTCATCCTGAGGGAAATTCTGTTGTGGAAAGGAAAAACCGGGACATAAAGCAGTCTATAACAGCCAGAGTATTAGGTTCCGGTGATGGGTGGGTCAAACATCTTTATGGGGTCCAACGCTCATTAAGTAATTTGCCAAGAAGTTCTCTAGGGGGGTCACTCCATATGAGGTCCTATTTGGGACAAGAATGTGGGTTCCTGATCTCGAATGTAAAGGCACAGTGGTGGAAAATAAACCCTTTGATATCAAAGATCATTTGGCTGTTTTACAGGATCTAAATGAACTAAGATCGAAACAAAGCAACGTGTTCCTGAAGCCAACCACCACTGGGGAAAACCGGCAGTCCCAGCAAGGCCTGTCTGGATCCCAAAAGTTGGGGATCTAGTCAGAGAGAAGATTGCGGACAAGAAGGAATTTGGACCTTCTTACAGACAACCAGTAACTGTCCTAGCCGTCCACGGAACAAGAACAGTACTTCTGCCGCCCCTTGCTGGAAAAAAGGAGAAGAGATTTGTGTCAATCGACCTCATCAAACCACAGTATGTGGCCAATACTAAATAGTAGGCCTCGTGGACTCCGACCTAGTAGCAGACGCACTCCTCTCGCTACTATCCAAGAGGTTCAGACTGAAAGACTCATAACCATCGAGAATTAAGCAGTAAGAGATGAAGGACTAAGCAACAATACTATGGAACTCATCCCTCTTGAAACTCAAGTAACAGTTCGTCCAGGTACACCTGTCTACACCAACGTAACACGTGATCAACTGGTTCCAGCGATTTCGACGAATCCTGATGCAATTCCAACAATTGACCGAACTGCTTCTGGCTACTTCATTAACTTTGATACGTTTTCTGAGGATCCAAGTGAGCCTGAAACGACGCCAGCCCTAAAAACGTTCAAAAAACAAGTACAAGACCTTTTTCATTTTCTGAAAGAGACTTATCTGGTTTCACCATGGATTGAACTATGGATTATTTCTGGAATATTTTTCTTTCTGCTTTAGCTAGCTTTGGTTATGACTCTTAGCGTGCTTATAAATGGCAGATACATTCGTAAGGACACTGAAAGTAAAAATGTGAACTTAATTTTAAAACCACACAAATCATCCCATCGTGAAGCAAGAGACTTGTCAGCAGTGAACATCACAGCCGTTCCTATACAGGATGGTATAGTTTGGGACAAAACCGATTGACATATTCGGCCCAACGGAACTTTTGAAGATTCCACATTTATTTAAAATTTCATTAAGTGACTTTATTACCTCCAGTACCTATTCTGATGATTGGGACTTTGAGACTGTTAATAACATGATGTCTGATCTGGAAAGGTCTGCTGCATTCCCTAACAATGAATACTTAGAGGGTTCATCAGACTACGAACAGCTTTATTGTTACAACCACTATGGTCATCATTTCTTGCATAAATCTGCAACACCTAGAAATGTGTTTATGTTTAACCAATGGGAACATTGTCCTACACCACCAAGGGGTAGTTCAAAACGTTTGCAAATAAGTTTCCATATTTTTCAGGGTACAATACATCTGATCCAGAAACATTTTACTATAAGAATGTAAACGAAACAGGACAGAAAATTATGTTAACTAATACAAAACAGATTTATTCTGCAGCCTTTATTACCCAACTGTCTAGACAAGGATTTGACTTTTGGAAAGACACAATCGACACAAAATCTGTCTGGGGTTCTAAAGATTGGCAAGTACAGGGGATAGAAGCTTTGTTTAGAGCCTGTATCATCCCACAGCAAATAATGTTTTTGAATGACACTGTGCAACAAACGTCTTGCCTTGGTTTAGCCAAGATCAAAGACATGAACAAACCTTCTGTACCAACACCTGCAAGTAATAGCACTACACAGGGAGCGGTCACAGTAGACACAATACTACAAAATATCAAATCCTGATTGGAAAAAATGGTTGCTCTGGCCCACAGACACAAACATCTGTCAAGAAAGATTCCTGAAGAGAATACAGGGCTTTACTATCCATAAGTCAGACCCACGTTATGTTCAACGACAACATCCGGGGGTAGTAACAACATATAGTGTAGGAAAATTGTGCCTCGACTGGTTACAAAAATCTACACTCGAGGATGTGAAACAATACTTATCTTTACTTAAAGAAGACGCAGACCGTAGGGATTTCTTGCTAGGACCAAGAAAACCGCGTCAAAAACGCTTCATATATGCCGGAATTTATGCTGCTTATAATGAAATATGGAAGGTTTCACAGGCAGAGGCAGCAGAAAGAATACGTGAGCTTGATCGTATTAACTTAGAGAAATCGCTCTCTGTGGTCGACAATGGGTTAACAATTTTGTCATCCAGAATTTATTCACTGGACAACATTGTATCCTCCGCTATTGACATACTGGAACAAGATTTAGCCATGTTACAACAAGGCCAATCTCAGTTACGTTCTATTATGTTATTAGGCTGGACGCTGCAATCCTTGCGTGCAGGCTATGTGCCTTGGCGTTTTATCAACACGTCGTCTCTGTTTTCAGAATACAATCTAACGGATAAACAGATCGAACTGTCACAAAGGGGAGCAAAGTATACAGTGCTGAGCATTGAAAAACTGGAAAAATTACCATTTACGGTAGCAGAAAAACCAGCTACAGGATGGCTTATCCATAGCAAAATAACTCTGCCTGTCACTACTTTTCATTTTCAGTATTGCCTCAAACAAATGCAAGCAGGCAAATATGAAAGGTTGGGTAAAGAATACATTAAGTCATCCTGGGATTTACCTTATGAATACAGATGTTGGAGTGGGGATCGTGAAGTGTTTCTAAGCGGTACACACTGTGAAAATGCACTGAGCGGTTCACTCATATGTCAGGACATTTCTTTACACGGGGCTTGTAATGGTTCTGTGGCAAACTTGTCCTGCCACATGCAGGGTACACCAGCTGCTGTGATTAATCCAATGTTTGGCCAACTTTCTAACGGGAGTTACCTCATGTTGAATGATCAGAGTTGCTGTGGCATGTTGCCAGGACTCCCATATCTGGTAACGGTTAGCTCCAGGGTTACTTGTTGTATGCAAGTATTGTTCCCCAAATAGACACAGTCAGGAGTCGCCTATGGCCTTCATTGAATGTTTCTTTTATACGTTTTGATACTCTAAGCAGAATGAAAGCCATGCTTTTACAACAAACCGTGCCTTTGACCTCGGCCAAAGAAACCTATGATCTACAAATTACAAGGACTTCGGCTGAGATACAAGCTCTAATTCGCACAAACTGGCCTATACATTTCGTAGAAATTATGGGACGGATCTTAAACATGTCTGATACGAGCGGGATTGTACATGTATTTAAGACCATTGGTTCGGGACTGTTAACACCTTTTCAGGCAGTCCTCGGAATCATTCCAAACTTCGCACATTCGGTGTTTGGTGGTGTGCCATTAATTCTAGCACTAGTTGCAGGAATCCTGTTTTTATTCCTACTACTACGCTATGGCAAGCCTATCAACCGGCGTCACTCCCAGCCAGGGCCGGCTTTAGGGCTGTGCCACTGGTGCGGCCGCACTGGGCTCTGACCTGAGGAGGAGGCGCTGAGCTCATGGGAGTGGGGCGCTTGTTTAGCAATAACTTCTGATTGGAAAATGAGGGGCACTTATGCCTGGTGGTAGTGATAGAATCGAGGGGGCGGTGACTGTCATGGGGTGTGGGGGCGCCAAAAATGATTTTCGCACCGGGCGCCACGAGCGCTAAAGCCGGCCCTGCTCCCAGCAATTTGGAGAAAGCTCTCCTAGAACGGAAGTGCTGTGAGCGCATAGTGCAACTTTTGGGCATACCTCGTCTACAGGAACTTAATACAACATGGTTTCTGTCATTTAGACCAATCTGGCAAGATTGCATCTTACCTGTTCTACGCTGCCTTCTATGCGGTGAAGAATGCGTGCTAGACATCTGTCTAACACTCCCATCAGTCGTGTCAACGGATATCGATACTCTGCTGGACCCGATAACGGCCCATGCTCTGTGTTGTCCCCAGAGGCTACCAATCCTGATGACGGCATTCGTTGAGATCTCACAGACTCTTCCTGCTGCTGCTGAGGTACGAGATGGATCAACAGGCACACAGGTAACAACGGACGCGAACATTGCTGCACCATCCTATGCTGAGGGCGATGCTTCACATCTCTGTGCAGTTAACCTTCTAAACGAGGTGTTCCAACTGTCACCGACATCGGTAGACGATCTTTTGTCTACAGGCGTAGATGATTTCATGATTACCACAGACCCATATATATATGTTTAAAAAAAATGTAAGTCCGTTTTTATATAGCGCAGCTACTCACCCTTACGGGTCTCAAGGCGCTGGGGGCCGTCGTGGAAATTAAGTGAGCTATTGCCCAGAGTCACATGGTGCTGAGCTGAGCTGCCGCCGGAGCCGGGGATCGAACCGTGAACCCTGTGCTCCGAAGTCAGCTGCCCTGGCCGCTGCACCACACCTCTCCACCCATACACTGACTTTGATTCGGCTCACAGTGTACCGGGGACGCAATGAATTTGGCCTCCATATTTTCAAAACAAAACTAAACTTGGAACTCTTCCTAAAAATTAAATCTTTTTTTTCTCTCTCTATTTTTGAAAATACATAGCAATTCAGTCTGCTTACAGTAGAACTATTCATATAGAACGGACTTCTTTGAATACTTCCAGGGACACATTGTCACCTTATTTACTAACAATTTCATTTAGTACCATGTTATGAAATGGCTTTGATTTTGAAAACTTGTCAACCATTTCGTCATATGTATACATTTCTGTTTATTCATTCATGTTGCATTTTATTTCCGATATATGCTTAGAATGAAAAAATGCTTTAAAATGTACCGTACCTATTGCATTACATGTTTAGCAACAGTTTTTTTTTTAAACTTCTTTTAATATGCTTTTAGAAATGTTTTTAGCAACATGTGGTACTCAGTTTAATGTTTAGCATTTAGTACTATCGTTCATTCGAAAGTGGAGTGGGTGTTGTATTCCGCTTTAGGTGTCCGTATATAGGTTTTCATGATACATGTCCTTATATAGGCACAATTCGCATTGCCCTTATATAGGCATAAGATCCCAGTCCTTATTTAGGCATTAGCCATGCTATCCAAATACAGGCATGGTCACCTACATCCGTCCACCCCAACGTCACAACGAGTTCTTAGAAACCAGACCCTTAAGCTCTTGGGAGTTCCCTAGCTCAGGATTATTGATTTCTCCAAGAACTCATTTATTATGCATGAACCGCTATTCCTTAAGGGTTCATTCCTGACGCTCTTCTTCTGCCCGACTTTACGTCAATGCTAACATTCCAAGGCACCTACCGGGTATAAATATACCTTCCCTTGCCCAAGCAAGTAGGAGGAGACCTCGACTTTAGAGGAGCCCGTGTCCCGGCCTGACGCACTGACAAGAGACGCTGTCATCCCTGCTCGCAGAGAATCCAGCTTCCAGTGTTCTGACTCCCTTCCCGGGGTGTTAGAGTTCGAGACCCAAAACGAGATTCCCACCTCTCTCATTCTCAAGGTATGGAGCTGACTAGAACCTAGAGGGACTCTTGGCATACTAGACTTGGCATACTAGACTTGGCATACCAGACTTGGCATACCATACTATAGCATACCATACTATAGAATACATCACCTACTTCTTACCCTGCACTACACTTAGGTTAGGTACACTGGGGTAGAACTAGTTAGAGAAGCATCTTATGAGTACTCGCATTTTTAGCTTATGTTATTTATGTATATGAATATATGTGTCATAGCTAAAAGATAATGCTAACGCAGTATTATTTCTTTCTACTGCTTACGCTGTACATAATATATCTCGCATACTGTCTTACGATTGTAACAGCTCATATCTCTTACACGAGAAATAAGACTGTTCATTAAATCCTTTTATTGAAACGCCTGTCTATTATTTCTGTGTAACTCTGAAGAAACTAAGCATGCACGATTAGCTGAGTGAAACGGTTTTCTGTTGTTTCCACGATTCTGAGAGTGTTCCGATTCTAAAGGGAAACAAAGTTGTCATGTTTATGCGGTTGCCAGAAACTACTCCCTTCTTGTTTACAAGGAGTTTCTAGTGGCCTCTGAGTTAGCTGGTACAAAGTAAATTAAGTTTAATATACTCGATAGGGACATACTGACCTCAGTCCTATGTCAAACCTATAGGGTATATTATTCCAATGCGCAGAGCCTATTAGGGAAATAGGAACTACACTACAGAGTGTCAAAGGGAATTCGATGACGCCAAGACAGCATTAGCAAGGGCACCCAATCTTAAGGCGTTCATTCCAGGCAGGAGAACAGTGATAACTACTGATGCTAGTTCAAAAGGCTTAGCAGAAGTTATGACACAGGAGGGGGAGAAGGGTGAAGAGACTACTGCATTCGCATCTCGTTCGTTACGTCAAGCCGAAAATAATTGCTCTGAGATACAGAAGGAGGCGCGCGTGCTGCACACTGGGTGATCAACAAATTTAGAAATTTTGTGTGGGGAACAAAATGTGGTCTGAGAACAGACCACAAGCCACTTGTTGAGGTATTTACTAAGAACGGCCTTGACTCCATCTGTAGTAGGATCAGGAGGTGGGTGGTGTGTCTGTAGGATTATACGTTTGGGGTGGAGTATGTCCCGATTGTCTCTCACGCCTTGTAGGGAACCTGCGGGAGGAGGGAGTTGATGGCAACTCACAGGAAGAGGAGGAGGTGGAATTACAAGATAAGAGTGTCTGCACCATAACTCAAGGAGCAGTAGAAGAAACACAGTGGAAGGAAGAGTTGAGAAATGACCCACTCTTACAGAGGGTTTGTGGTAAAACACAAGAGGGGTGGGCAAGCCAGGACAGACATGATGAGATGCTCAAGCCTTTTTGGATGGTGAGAGAGGAACTGTCTGTAGTGGATGGGTGTCAATTCCGGGGCACAAAACGCATCCCACCCAAAGTCATAAGAGACAGGCTGATTGACTTAGCTCATGAGGGTCTTCTTGGAATCACAAAGACCAAGCAGAGACTAGATTGGATTTTTGATGGCCCAAAACGAACTTAGTCATTGAGAGGAAGATACAGGAGTGCATACCTTGCTCCTCTAGTGATAAAAAACTTAAACTACACACACCACCCGTGCATTGTAGCCCACCACCAGAGGGCCCGTGGGTGGATATAGCCCTAGATATTATAGTTCCCTTGACAGGAGAGAAACAATCACCCTACATAATACTGTTAGTAGATGATCTTGTCTCACATTGGCCTGAGCTTAAATTTGTCTCGGATATCAGCACCAAGACCGTAATTGGTTTCATACTAGAAGTATTCCTTAGGGAGGGGTTGCCCAGTTCTATACAGATGGACAATGGGGTAGACTAGAAGCATATCGTTTGACTCCACATCAAACCACTAATGTTACACCGTTCAAGCTTATAAAAGCTAGGAAATCTAACTCTAGGCTGGTGCCGGGTTGGATGAAGTGGCACAAGGGTTGGTTAGACTTCACTAAAGACAAACCACATAAACAAAGGGAACAGAGACTCTCAGCTGAGAGAAAAATACATAATGACAGAACACATGGGGTCAAAGACACTCGGTTTGAAGTGGGTGATCGGGTTAGGGCACCCACAGGCAGGGCAGAGTGGTCAGGTTTCACAGAGCCCATGAGAATTGTGAAACTGTTCAAGAATGCAGTAAAGACTCATGATGGGAGGATTTGGAATGTGGGAAGAGTTGCGAGATATTCCAATCCAAAAGAAAAGAGTCTCATTCCGGAGGGCAGTGGAGATGACAAGACTGGGGCTCACACTGCACTTGACACGGAGAAGGTCAGAGATCCCAATAGGTCTAGTTGGAGGAGAACATGTCCTCCACTATTTTTAAAGGATTATGTAATTAACTCAATTTGAACTTTCGTTCCTTACTTTGTCACACTACAATACACCATGTTTATTCTTCTTGTTGAATTGTATTATCAAAAGTGAATATCTTTCCTTTTCCTTCCTCCCCGTTTTCATCTTTTCCCCTTGAAGTGCTTGTATTGTATAAGAGGGGGATGTGTGGTATCCCCTGCCGTGGGGGGAACGTCCTCTTACTCCTGTTCCTTTCCCATTTCCCATCCTTCGCTGTTGGTTACTCCACACCCATTGTCCGTGGGCCAATGATGCTCCTGGAAAGTTTGGGTTGCGGTGATTCGAGATTGAGCGCCTGGACTGGGGCTGTGAGGACGCGAGTCAGGCGAGCTGTGGCGGAGGTGTTCTTCCTTGTATCTTGAAATAAACCTAGTCATTCTTGACTAATGGTTCCAGTCTCCGGATCATTATTTCCATCCTCTAGCTGAATGGGCGCCAAAAGATTCAATGTTAATGCCAGCTAGGGACAAAATCCACTTGACCCAGCGGGCAAGGGAGGAGGTAGAAACAGGTTTATGGGGTTCTTGCAAGGAAATAAGTAATTGAGAAGAGGAAGGAGATCTCAAATCTGCAGTACGAGCCACATACATTTCTAAACAGTTTCAAAACAGTCTCCAACACACACTTTGGGTTGAGAAGGAAAAATGGAATAATGAATAGAAGGTAAATTTGTTTTAGTGAGTCTGTGAACTTGAAATGAGACACCAAGAGAAGAATAATGAAAATAAGACACATCCAAAGCTTTTACATCAGAAACACGTTTCAAAGAGATCAGACAGAAAAGCATAGTAAGCTTGGCAGAAGGTTGTTTGAGAAAGAGTAAAACACTATCTTGCCATGAAATAAACAATTTTATGGCAAGACCGGAGGCTCCTATTATGCCTTCTTATCTTGCTTTATTTTCAACAGCAGCCAAGATAAGTAAGAATACTACAGTTCCCAGAGAGCCAAGCAGAACAACTGGCCAATGGGAACGTGGTAAAACGAAACCTTATAACCAATCAAGTGATAACACCAGTAGCAACGTCACAATCTGACTGCGAACCTTCCTCTTTTCTTGCTGCTCGCAGTCAGATAAGTGACCTTTCTTCGTTGCTCTTAATTGTTTATTCATATGAGTTTACTAGTATCATATTGTGCTATTGCTTGTTGTATTTTTCTTTTTCTGGTGATACGGCGCTCGCCGCTGCCTCATTATCGCTGTCCGGCGTGACGCGCGTTTTCATTGCTGCCGTTTTTTCCCCCCCATGCGCGCGGGCCGCATTTGGTTGCAACCACGCGCATTACGGTGTTTCTCCCGCTCACCCTTTCCCGAGTGCGTTTTTTATTTACCGTTCGGCGGTTGGGCTCGGAGCTTCTGTCCGCTCGCTGCAGTCACCGGAGCTTCTGTTCCCTGCTCCTTACGCCCACAAGGGGAGTGCTTCTCTGGTATCCCCGCCCCTCTTCAAAATATTAACCCTTGCCTCACCTTGTTTTGCTCCCTCACACCATGAATGTTGACAGCTCTCCCGGTTCTGACCGGCAACAGGATGAAGGCGCTGCCTTCAAAAATGACCTCAATAAATGTATTAATACCTCAGTTGAGGCTGCAGTGGAAACGTCCATGAGACGTTTTTCTAAAGGCATGGAGAACTCCATGTTGAGTCTGCTGTCTAAAGCATTGGCCCAGTCTGCGGTGGATAGCAGAAAAAGAAAGGTGGCTCCCTCTGCTTCTATGTCTGTTCCAAAAACTGCGTCACATTTGAATAGCGAGGTTTCCTCGCACTTGATTGAGGACTATGTGCCTCCCAGGCCTCCTTCTAAGGAGGGGTTACTTTTAAACTCCGATGGTAAACGCAAAGACAAGAAGAAGCATTCAGAGGTTCCCAAAAAGTTGGTTATTTCCACCATTTTAGACACAGACGATGACATGGATGACGCAGATGATCTTTTTGATTTATTTGATGTATCTGACCCTCCCTCACCTCCTGCTAAAAAACTCAAGTCTGATTCCTTTAAGTTTGAACCTGTTTTGGATTCGGAAGGGGTTCCCATGTTCGACCCTTCTTCTATTCGCCACCCTAATTCCACTGAGTGGTTTCCCGCCTCCCATGTGGGCGACTATATTTCCGCCAGGCTTCGTCTTCCTTTGGACGCTTCCACTAGATCTAAGTTAAAGTCTGAGTGTCCTAAACCTTCCTTAGCGGACAAGGTTACTATCGTTCCGGCTATTGACCAACCTTTACTTACTTTTTTCTCCAAGTTTGGCAAAGACTCACGCAAAGGGGTGGACAAGGCCTGGTCAGGATAAATTACTTGACGTTGTGGGTCCTTTGGCTCGTATTTTCGATTTGGCTGAATCTGCTCGCCTAGAGGGTTCTGAGTTGTCCGCTGATGACATCTCCCTGTGGGTCCAACGAGCCTTTTGTCTCTTAGGAAATGCGAATGCTGCAGTTACACATGAACGCCGCAAGGGGCTGCTAATTAAACTTGACCCTAAATTGGCCAATTTGGCTTCTCAGGATCCAGGCGTTAAAGCTAATGGGCTTCTCTTCGGCGATTCTTTGGTTAAGGATCTTAGCAGATTCGTTTCTACTTTGCCTCTTTAGATAAGGCACAGCAATCGATTAAAAGTTTTTCTCCCGGGTTTTGGACGGGCCGGCAGAGGAAGGGGTCGCTCTTCCGGCCGTTCTTATACCAACCAAGGCTCCAGAGGTTCCTTCAATTCCGGTTTCCAAGAC
Organism: Calotriton arnoldi; assembly: GCA_963921515.1. NCBI lineage: Eukaryota > Metazoa > Chordata > Amphibia > Caudata > Salamandridae > Calotriton > Calotriton arnoldi. The sequence goes on from CAWUFW010000699.1 coordinate 1,675,875, forward strand.
TACAAACCTCAATTTTACCCGCAAAGAGGACGTGGATACAGAGGCCGGGGTCAAAAGAATTTCCGCAACCACAACAACCAACAAGGTAGGTCCTTTATCACCTCCCCCTGTAGGAGGTCGATTAAAATTATTTCTACAAAAGTGGCAATCTCTCACCGCAGACCCTTGGGTTCTCAATACAGTTCAAGGTTATCTTATAGAGCTCTATGCGCTGCCTTCCCAAACTGTGTTCCCTCCTCCTCTGGTGTTCTCGACGGAAATGTCTCAGCTCATTTATCTCGAGATACAAGGCCTCCTCCAAAAACAAGCGATTCAGGTCGCCCCTCTGGATTCTTCCGGTTTTCTCAGTTCAATTTTCCTGGTGCAGAAAAAGAACAAAAAGATGCGTCCAGTGATAAACCTCAAATGGTTCAACCAATTCGTGGTGTATCGCCACTTCAAAATGGAAACCATCATCCACTTACGAGATACCCTACGTCTAAACGACTGGATGATCAGGTTAGATTTGCAGGACTCTTACCTCACCATTCCGATTCATCCTTCTCATACCAAATTTCTGCAATTCCAATGGTTGGGCGTAACTTATCGCTTCACCTCTCTCCCGTTCGGTCTGTCGTCAGCTCCATGGTGCTTTACCAAAGTCATGAAACCAGTGGTGGCTTTCCTTCAATCTCTGGGAATACGACTTATCATTTATCTGGATGATATTCTGATTATGAACATCGACAAACAGCTTCTGCTGTCCGAACTCAATGTTATTCAATCTCTTCTCCTAGACCTGGGTTTCCTCATCAATCTCGACAAGTCCATGCTTATTCCTTCCCAGACCATAGAGTTCTTGGGCTTCCTCGTCGACTCTTCCACAGCGTCTCTCCTACTCCCTCAGTCAAAGGTTTCAACCATCAAGTCAGAGATCGCTCGGGTGCTTCGGACCTCCCTCATTTCTCTCAGATCTCTTGCACGAATAGTAGGTCTTCTCTCCGCTTCCATCCAAGCCATCTTTCCAGGCCCTCTCCATTATCGGGCCCTCCAACGTCTAAAAATCAGACATCTTCGCCAGGGGTTAGCCTACGACGATCTCATTCCTGTAGATCAGGAATCTCGCGTCGAACTCCAATGGTGGATCGACCATTTAGATGCCTGGAACGGGCGAACTATCTTCGCTTTGGCCCCAGATCTTGTGTTAGAATCAGATGCAAGCCTGTCGGGTTGGGGCGCCCGCTGTGGACCAATCTCGACTGGCGGTACATGGTCTCGAGAGGAATCGAAATTGCACATCAATTGTTTAGAGATGCTTGCAGGCTCCTTTGCGATCCAAAGCCTTACAAAAAACAGGGTTCGATGTTCCATTCTCCTACGTATGGACAATGTTTCTGGGGTGCACTACATAAACCATCTAGGTGGCACAAAATCCAAGCCCCTTGCAGAATTGGCAAAGAGCCTTTGGGAGTTTTGTCTCTCAAACCATCTTTCGTTGACAGCGGAATATCTTCCAGGAGACCTCAATTCTTTAGCAGACTGGCATTCTCGCTACCTTCGGGATTCCAGCGATTGGAAGCTTCTTCCATCCGTCTTCCTATCTCTATCTCGAATTTGGGGCCCTTTCTACATCGATCTTTTTGCTTCTCGCCTCAATACTCAACTACCTCGGTTCTTCAGTTGGCGTCCAGACCCTTCGGCTCTGGCTACCGATGCTTTCCTTCAGGATTGGTCCCTCCACCTCAATTATGCGTTTCCTCCTTTTCTCTTGATCAACAGGGTACTCTCTCAAGTACGTCGCCAATCGACGACCTTGGTTATCGTAGTTCCTTTCTGGCAGTCTCAGATTTGGTTCCCTTCTCTTCTGGAAATGGCAATGGACTTCCCAGTTCTCCTCCCTGTTCGCAACGACTTACTTCTGAACCCCTTAGGTCTTCCACACAGTCTCATTCTGGACAAATCTCTGGTTCTGTCGGCTTGGAAGGTTTCCGGCCTGTCCCTCCTGACCTCCTCATTTCACAGGAAGCTTCTCTCTTTATCAGCAAAGCCTGGGCTCCGGGGACCTCCAAGGCTTATAAATCTGCTTGGTCTTTATGGGCAAGCTGGTGTCTGGAAAGACATGTTGATCCCTTTTCAGCACCTCTGAATTTTGTGGTTAACTTCTTGGCCTCTGAATCCAGTGCAGGTAAGTACTACAGAACGGTCAATTTGTACAGATCGGCCATTTCTCTTAATCATACCCCGATTGACGGCAAACCCGTTGGGGTTCATCCTCTGATCTGTCGCCTTTTGAGAGGAGTCCGTTTTTCCAAACCTCCGTTGGCTAAGTATTCGAATTTATGGGATGTTAATGTTGTTCTTAAGTTGTTTTCTGATTGGCCTGACAATTCCGCTCTTTCCCTAAAAATGTTATCTGCCAAGCTTACCATGTTGTTATGTCTTGTTTCTATCAAACGTGTTTCAGACGTAAGAGCATTGGATATTTCCTCTCGTCAGTTTTCTCCTCAAGGAGTTTTGTTTCAAATTAACAGACGTACAAAAGCGAATTTAAACTCTGTTTTTTACCCTTATTTTCCTTCTCATCCTAAATTGTGTGTAGGTCAATGTCTTAAAGTATATGAACAAAAACCGCTGATCTCAGAACGTCCTCCCTCTCCCAACTCCTCATTTCTTTTCGTAAGCCCCATCTTCCAGTCTCCTCTGCTACACTTGCCCGTTGGGTTCGCTGGATCATGTCCCTTGCTGGCATTGACGTCTCCGTTTTCGGAGCCCATTCCACTAGGGGAGCCATGGCCTCCAAAGCTTTTTGGGCAGGCTCTCATTTGGAGGACATTCTGAGATCGGCGGATTGGTCTAATGACAAGGTTTTCCGAATGTTTTATTGCAAACCTGTTGTTACTGCTTCTTCTTTGGTTATTGAGATGCTTTGAACAAGCATAATAGGAGCCTCCGGTCTTGCCATAAAATGTAGATTTTCCTAATACATTATGACGGAAAGTCTTAATTTTATTAAAGACACCGAGGCGAGTATTATCCCACCACAACACTTCTAACTGTGTTTTTTCTCCCTCCCTTCAGCGACTCCGGCGTTGCCTCCTGCATCTTCATGATACGACTAACGGCCGGCAAGAACGTCTTCCTTCTCAGTTGGACTTACTTCCTTCCCGTTCGGAGCCTTCTACGAGGACTCCCGCAGCTCGGCAATCCTGGTTCAATTTTGCTCTGGAGTTCTGTTCCTGGACTTTAGCTTTTTGTATGATGTCTTCAATGGTTCCTCTGTTTATTGACTCTATCTGATGCTCGCTAGCGAAAAGAGGAAGGTTCGCAGTCAGATTGTGACGTTACTACTGGTGTTATCACTTGATTGGTTATAAGGTTTCGTTTTACCACGTTCCCATTGGCCAGTTGTTCTGCTTGGCCCTCTGGGAACTGTAGTATTCTTACTTATCTTGGCTGCTGTTGAAAATAAAGCAAGATAAGAAGGCATAATACTCGCCTCCGTGTCTTTAATAAAATTAAGACTTTCCATCATAATGTATTAGGAAAATCTACATTTAAGCACTAAATTGACATCCCACATAGTATTGTACTTAGGAACAGGAGGTTTAACATGCCTTACTCTCTTTAAGAGACGACAAATTAAGGTATGTTCGCCAATGGGTCTGCCATCCACTCAATGATGTTTGGCTGAAATAGCCGATCTGTATGTATTGATAGTGCGGTACGCTTTACCCTGAGAGGCTAGGGATGCCAAGAAGTTGACAATTAACGTGACAGCGGTTGAAAAGGGATCTGAATTCCTGTTCATACACCAATTACACCAGGCAAGCCAGGCTGATTTGTAGATCTGTGAAGTACCAGGAGCCCACGACTGTTGTATGAGTCGGATAGGCTTTTCCGAAATTCCTGGGGTTCTTTAGGATGACCCAAAATCTTCCATGCGATCAGAATCAGAGGGCAGTCTAAAATCATGTTGTGTGGGTAACCTAGAGGATTGAGCAGTAAATCGGAAAATGGAGGAATCCAGACTGGAAAATCTGAAGCTATTTCCAAAAGAGTGGGGTACCAGGGTTAGGCTTTACAAAATTGAGTTATTAGAATTAGAGTAGATTGCTGTCTGCGAGCCTGAGCCAGAACTCGTGCAATATGAAGAAAAGGAGGAAAAGTACAAAGAAGAGTCTGAGGCCAAGAGTGGAGAAAGGAATCTGTAGCCAAGGCCTGAGGGTCTGGTCTCTAACTGAAAAAGGATGAGAGTTGAGGCGAGAAGCAGAGAGATCTATTGACAATCTTGCGAAGATGGAAGAAAGTAGATTGCACACTGAAGGGTGCAACCGCCAGTCGATGGAATTCTGCAGGTGTCTGGATTACCAGCCTGCCACTACATTTAAACTTCCATGGAAGGTAAACAGCTTGCACTGAAAGATTGCGTTGACTACAGCAATCCCAAAGATGTTTGGCAAGATCTGCCAGAACCTTGGATCTTGCGTCTCCAAGGTGATTGATATATCTGACCGCAGTCAGATTGTCCATGCGAAGAAGGATGGTGTAACTTACTCTTTCGTTGGTATAAGACTGGATGGCAAATGAACCTGCAAGCATCTCTCTTAGTGTTGATATGCAAGAAGTATTCCTTCAGAGACCATACGCCTCCAGTCGAGAACTGAACACATCTTGCGCCCCAACCTGTCCGACTTGCGTCGGATTCCAATACAAGATCTGGGGCAGCAGAGAAAGTGGTTCTCCCATTCAAGGCGTCTAGATGTTGAAGCCACCAAAGAAGCTCTTCTTTGGATTCTTGATCGAGTGAAATGGGATCTGAGTAGGCAAGACCTTTGTTAAGATGCCGAATTTTTAAGCGTTGAAGGGCCAGATAATGAAGAGGACCCGGAAAGAGAGCTTAAGTTGAGGAGGCCAGAAGGCCTACCAATCAGGCCAAAGACCGGAGGATAAATTAAGGAAGAGTTAGGGGATGACGGATTTCCTTTTTTTTTTATAAGAGATACCTTTTGTGGTGGAAACTTAAGAATAGAGCGGGAAGTGTTGATCAGGAAACCGAGAAATTCCAACTGTTGAGACGGGAGCAGGACCGACTTCTGTAAGTTTACCAGAAAGCCTAAATGAAAAAAGAGATTTTTGACAAAGATGTAGAGGAGTCAAAAGAAGATTCTTGTCCTGGGCCATAATGAGAATATCGTTGAGATAAATGATCAGAAGAATACCCTGAGCTCTGAAAACGGCTACCACCGGCCTGTGAATTTTGGTGACACACCAAGGGGCCGAAGACAAGTCGAAGGGAAGAACTTTGTAATGATAAAAATAATTTTCCCATTGAAACTTGAGATATTTCCTGTGAGAAGGATGAATAGGGACAGTAAGATAAGCGTCCTGAAGATCCATTCGGACCAACCAATCGTCTTGAATGAGAATATTTCTGAGATGTAATATGGCCCCCATCTTGAAATGATGGTCACTACAAAATTGGTGAAATTTCTTAGATTGAGGACTAAACGAAACTTCTTGTTCTTTTCCTGAATGAGAAAAATGGTGCGGAGGAATCCCGAAGGATCGAAGGAAATTTCTTCTACAGACTGTTTGGAGAGAAGACACTGAATTTCATTGCCCATGAGGCTGTTTTGCTCTTGGGAGACATGAAGAGGAAGAGGGAGATGATGTTGAACCGCAGTTTGGTAAAACTCTATGAGGTACCCTGAACTGACTGGATTACCCATGGATCTGTGAAAAGAGAAAGCCATGCATTGAGAAATAAAGCCAGTCTGCCTCCTACAGGAGGAAGGCCAGAATTGGAAGCACTTACACAATATTGCTCTCCTTATTCCTGTAGCCTCTAGACCGGTAACCTTTGGCACAGTGGGTGTAGAACTGAGACTTGTATCCTTAATAATGTTCGGATTGGCCTTGCTGGTTAAAGGAGCCTCTGTTGGAGAAGCGGCCGGAAAAGCGGCTCCGACCTGTGCCTGCCCCGGAGAAAACCCAAGGGGAAAAAATCTTTTTAAGGGACGTTTGAACCTTATCCATGGTGGCAGAGGTAGAGACATATTTGCCTAGCTCTTTGATAAAAGAGTCACCAAATAACAGTCCTTTGGCAGCGGGACCCTCTTCTTTAGATGCCAGAAAAAACAGTTTAGGGTCAATCTTTAATAACAGGCTTTTTCTTCTTTCTAAAGAAACATGTGCATTGGCATTACCCAAAAACCAAATAGCCCGCTGGGCCCAATTGGAAAGGGTATCAGGATCAATAAGAGTACCATCCATCTTGGCCTCCTCGTCCAAATCAAGTATTCTGGTGAGAGGCCCCACCAAATCCAGCATTACGCAAATAAAAGGAAACATACTCTGCCACATGGTCGGCAGGGAACTACTCAGTTGAATTAGAGTGCTGAATAAATGAGGGATTAAACATGGGTTCACCAAGGTGGTCCACTAACTCTTGAGACAAGGTGAGACGCACCACCGTCAAGAGGAGACATTTTACACCTTTTCTCCAGAGCAGGGGTGGGGAATTCATATCGCCCGACGCCCGAGACATGTTGATTTCTGTCAGGGGCAAGAAGATTTAATGTCTATTTTGTCCGACGGACAACTAGACATTAAATCAAAGTAAACGGGGATGTCCCTACTCGGCCCCTCCCCTACAGCCATTGGCTCCGTGAGTGGCCGGTGGTGTTCTCTCAGATGCAACTTCTCTTCTGCTACTGGTTGTAGCTTCTGTAGGCAGGCATAGCTCTTATGTATTACAAGTGCGCACAAGAACAATGGTCTGCTTATGACTGCTCCACAAGTCTCTGTCACTTGATTTAATAATGACATAGTATGCGTGTTGGCACAGGATGCCGATTACAGAACGTACAATTTATTTTCCTTGCAGGTGGGATTTTAAAACACGCTTTAGTGTTTTCCGAGCAGCTAATGTCTGCGTGGCTAGTGCTGAAAAGTGGACACTTTTGTTCTGCAAGCACAAGTAGGGGAAAGAGGCGGTAGAAAGAGAATAAAACCGGGACGAGCAAGGAGAGGGGTCTTTGAGAGCGTACTGCCTGCATGTTTGTTTTTTACGAATTGCCACAAATATACAAGAAGGAACTCCATAGTAAAGTTATTTGAACTTGTTTTGGGTTCTAAGAAGAATGCAATATAAAATGGGCTGAGGCACGGTAAATCCTTTCTTCCATCTGTTTTGTTGTCCATTTTCTCTTTTTCCTGTGGTGCAGCTGTCCAAACAAATCGAAAGTGTGGTGAAGATTGCTCATGCAGGATAGTGAGTTTGTATTTACATGCCTTATCTACTGGTGCGCCCGGAAGCAGTCCTGCGTGGGTAGCGCTGGAGAGGGCCGTCTCATCTGGCGTGCGGGGTCCAGTTTGGCTCAGATTTACTCCTGTTCTGGCCCTGGCGGCTCTGCTGGGGTTGGAGCAGTCGGCTGAGGCTGTGCTAAAGAGGGCAGTGGAGTTGGATGGTGCTTTAAGTTCCAAGAGACCATGATTGGCCTCCAGGAGGGCATGGACCTTGTCATTCAGGTGCTGAAAGGTGAGCTTGTGTTCGGGCGAGGTGCTGGCAAGTTTTCAGTGGGCTTAGGCGTTACAGTTTCATATTTTCAGGGTATTTAAATTTGACATTGTCTTATTTTATGTGTGAAATTTAAGAGTTATGCTTTTGGCTCTTTTAGCAACACACGTAGCCCAGCATTTTGAAGGCCTTTTGTGTGATGTGCTCATAGCTGCCGATTTTTCATTGCCTATGTGTGGCATTTCCGTGGTTTCAGTGTACTTATGAGTGACATTCTACTGTCAAATGTTGGATACCGCGAGTGACATTTTATTGTGAGTAAACCGAATAACGAAGGCTTGTAAAGAAATGCATATCAGGAATTACCCCTTTTGAGCAATGTGAACTGCTACAAAACCCCTGAATTGGACGATCTAGCCTACTGGGCATGTTTTGAAAAGAAAACAAGTAAAGAACGTGAGGCTGTCTGACTGAGAAATCAATGCAGAATATTAGGATTGAATATAATCTACAATTAACCAATATATGAATATGTTCGATTTAATTCTCAAAGATACTTTGCCATGTTAAGGGTCAGGGCAGCATATTCTTTTCAGATCTAATTAGTATGCATCTTCAATGGTCTGAAAGAGTACTTTTTAAAAAGAAGCAGTAATGTTTAATATAGTGCTTCAACCTACCCTCCTGCCATTTCTAAGCACTAACAAAAAACACATAGCACACAGGAGAATCATTGCTCCAAACTGTGTCATTTAATATATTATGCATTAAAGTAAAATCAACATACTTCCGAGTCAACACATGTAGTTTTCCCAACAGTAATACTGTCTCCATTTTTCTCCATGCTCGCTGGAAAATGAACCACAAAGCAAGCAGTGAGACCTTTCCATTCAATCCCACCAAATTAGGTGGAATTCTCTTCCCACTTCCAGCCTGGACACAGATTTTGTTCGATCTTTGAAATGAGCAAATATTTGTCCATGTCCATGATGAGAATGGGTTGTGGAAAGATTTGTGAATACTCCCAAATGCATTATTTGTGGGTGTGCACAAACTTCCCAGGGCACACAGGCCCCGAAACACCCTCTTCTCACACTTCAGAAAATATTTCTTCACAAGAAAAGGTAGATGTAAGTGAATCTTTTTACAAGTGCACTTCTACACTTTGAGCCTAACAAACTGAAAAGCTGTGCTAGTTGCGAACCGAAGTTGAAATAAGCATTGGCAAACGAGATCCTAAACAGCCAAAGAGACTAGGGGTGTCCAACATGTGCCAAGGAGGGCCAAACCCATACTAGATTTTCACGATTATCACATAAAATAAACAAATACCAATTTAATCTCATTGGAACTAATTGGAATAGTCAGTGGTAATTTTGAAAGTCTGGCCATGGATTGTGACCTGCCCTCGTGGACCTATGCTGAACATCATTGCCACCTAATCTTAAATTTCCTTGGAACCCTTCCCCTTTTGCAAGATACATTTGAATTTCATATACATTTGTGGAATGTCCTTCCTTAGAATAGAAAACGAGTGGCTTCTTTCAGCCTTTTCTGGAAATCCATGGATATCTTTGCGGTCAGTAGCTCTGCTCCAGTCTGGGCCAAGTTAGGCACATGTTATGCAAACCTTTCCTGTTAGGCACAACCTGTCAATAGGAAGTGTTGGGGTTTATCTATAGAGGGTGTATTTATGTCTGCGCAGGGGGGGTATGCCTCTAGGGGTGTTGTCCGGCATGGGGTTGTGTGTCTGTCCATTAAGTGATGTATGCGTCTATGCATCTATAGTGTAGCTATGTGTCTGTACAATGGTGTTGTTTGAATGTGCAGTGGGTGTGTTTGTCTCTCCCTGGAGTGTGTCAGTGAAGTTGGGTAGTGAGTATGTCAGTATGGCATGATGAAAGGGGAAGAACCAATTAGGACGAAAGCAGGCCAGACGTTTCGTGACAGACAGCACCTCCCAAACTGCACAGAATTTCTCATCCATTTTTTTTTTACTGCAACACTGAGGTACTCCACCTTAATTTTGACAGAATATCGTGCTACCCGAATATTATATACAAAATATTGAGGGTCAAAATTTGGAAAAGTTAATTGGTAAGTAAAGATTTACTATTTTTAACTCCAGACTCTATATTTTGGTCCTCAGTATTTTGGCAGCATGATGTTTCTGCAGTAGATATTTCCACATACAACCAACACGGATGGATGTGCAAATATTCTGCAACTTGCTTTTGGACCAGTATATCCAAACTACCATACCTGAAGTCAGTTATTCAAGATCCTTCCAAGATAATACGGAGGAAGCTTTTCACAACTTCAAAGAATGTCTTAGAGCAGTCGCAACTTAGATGGATGCAAATTGTTTAAAACAAAATTCTGACAAAATAAATGTTTTGGTTTTTACCAAAATGGTCCCTGCCACCTTCTATCGGGTGGTGGCCTGCCAAACACCTGTCCTAATCATACCACGTCTGCTAGAAATGTACGCATCATCTTTGACTCCACCCTCTCTTTTATGTCACAAATTAAACATATTTCGCCTGTCTGCCTTATGAAGATGAAAATTATAAAGAAGTTTCTTGATCTGGTTCCTGATGAGACTAGGAAAACAGTAGTTCATTCTTTAATTAAGTCCTGTCTAGACTTCTTTAACAGTCTCTACCTTGGTCTTCCTTCATATTTGATACACAGATTTCAGCTAATTCAAAATGCAGCAGCACGACTAATCAGGAGAGTGCTGAGGCGCCATATCTCTCCATATTTGAGACATCTGCACTGTCTTCCGGTGGAATAGCGTATCAACTTCAAAGCTCTAACAGTGGCTTTCAGCGCTTATCATGGTGAGGCCCCATGTTATCTGCTGAATAGACTCTCTGTATACTCAAAAGAGGGCACTTAGATCCAACAATAGTCACCTTCTGCTGATTCCAAAATTTCTGAAGTCTTGTGGCGGCAACCCCATTACCATAGGCACTGCAAAATTATGGACAGTCTTCCTTTTCAGTTATGGTTAATTGACTGTCAGCCTTCAAAAGGCAACTTAAAACTTGGCTATTTGACTCCGTTTAGTTTCTTGTTACTTTGGCCTGCCTTTACTGTCTGCTAGAGCACTTGCAAGCTACCTTTGAAGCAGCTGTGCACTTTAACAGATGTCATTTGATTGATTTTATTGAAGATCATTTATTGTTGTGTTTCAGTACTTAAGGAGAATATCGCTTTTCTCAGCAGTAAAGTCAAGGTTTCCTTCACATTTTTACAAATAATTGATATCACTGGTCCGTTTTATTAAAACAAAAATCCATTAATGGCTCTGTGTCATCCCACATAATTGATTTGGGAATAGGTGGGACAAGTTGATTGTCTTACAGGACAGGTAGATTTATGTTGCATTTTGTCCCATGGACAAGTAGATTATTTAAAAATTTCCACACCCCTGCCAGAGGCCCAAAAATATTAGCATCAGCAGATCCATCCATATTATCTGTGTCAATGAAGACACCATCATCGTCCCCATCAGTGTCTCTTAAATGGGAAATAATAAGGTGGGAGGAGGGAAGGCCCGATTTTGAAACCTCTCGGGTGGGAGGAGGACCAACTTTTATTGAAACGCCCTTAGAGGACCCAAATGTCGCAGCACGTTTCCTATTATTACCAGAGGAGGCTTCGTTAGATGAAGCAAGCATTTTGATGAAGAGGCTTAGAAACATATAACATAGAGACTGGAACAGCCTGTTTTACAGAGTCATTAATGAAAGACTTTAAATTATGGTTAAATTGTTGGGAGTCCTCCTCCTCAGACATGATAAAATTGCCAAATAATTATTTCAATCCTAAGGAAAGAGAAAAACCAGAAAATAAAGGGTTAACAAAGCAACTAGAGCAAGAGGCGTGTATAAAAGAAAAAAGGGGGAGTTGCCGAAGGCAGCCTCACCGAATGAGGGGTGGAGAAAGACAAAGAATGCCACACCAGGGAAATGGACCGAATGAGGAAGGTCCGTGAGAAGTAAAACGAAGCGAGGAGCAAACTCCGGGCAGAATAAAGGAAGCGACCGTAACAGTAGAAGGACCACAAGACGTCTGAGGCAAACTCAATACCGCCACTCACAGCAAAACAGCTGACAGGAGAATCCTCCCAAATGGTAAGAATGACCGTTACGGGAAGCGGGAGCTACAGAGCGAGCGCGAGATGCACGCAACACAGTGAAACCAAGTACAACAGTCATAACTATGAAATGCAAAACATTAGTAAAAGTCTGAACCATACATAAAATATTCTGACAGGGAAAGAAAGTACTAACCCTTGACTGTGATCAGCAAGAAAAGAGGACTTGTTGTTCGCAGTCAACATAATTATTGGGTTGCTCTACATCCGATTGGTGCATTCACTGTGATGTCATACTGTAGTTGTTTTCTTCGTTTTTCTGGGAAACTTAGTGCTTGCTTGGCTGCTGTTAAAATGAAAGCATGAAAGAATGCATAATAGGAGCCTCTGTGTCTTGTAATAAAATCTGTCATTCTGTGTTGTACCGTAAAGTGTGTAATTATGATGAATGTTAAACTTTCCACAGTGTAAATGTAGTGCCATAGGCACTCCCATGTATTGGGACCACATGATGACCTTTGACTGCCATTGTTTTAATTGACTTTAGGTGTTTTCTTGAATGTACAACACAATTTTTCCTGCATGTGCACTTTTCCTTGAAGATTTCATTCGGGTCTCCTTGTAGTTTCAGACGGGGAGTGTTTGCTTTTTACAGCCTTGCCAGGAACAGAACGTGTGGGATGTGCATTTGAAAGCATGAGAGAGAGGTGTGAAATGTACTTCTCGGTCTCGGAGTGAAGTGCTATAGGCAGTGGTGCACAAATGTGCATTGTGTTGTACATTGGGAAGTTTTATGAAGTTCTTACTATTGGCTTTGACATGCCCTCATGCCATCTTGAATTCTGACTCTGTCTAGCTTGAGCTTTGCGCACACAGGCAGGCCCCCAGATCACTCAAGTTATTTAGGCTATTCACGTTCAAGGTTGTTTTCTGTACTTTTGGAGACTTTCATAAGCTTCACTGAGATAATGTGTGGGATGCGTGCTTGGTACCTTTCAGAGCAGAGATTGCGGTTGCCAGAGAAAAGTGTGGAATGTACAGCTCTGTCTCGGAGTCAAAATACAGTGGCCTGGCCAGCTTCTGTCTTGACCCTGACACAGACCAGTACGGTCAGCTCGGTTTTCGTAACAGAAGAAAGGGGGGGCAAGGTTTCTAGAACCTTCTCCTCATGTTGAGTAAAAGGTATTAAAGGCGGGAAATCTTGGCGCCCACCCGGGAGCTCGCTGTGGAGCAGACGTGTCGCCAGAGGGAACTTGTTTTTAGGGTCTTGATCGAGGCTTCTGCCTCGCTGTCAAGGGCTCCTCCAGCAGAGTTGGCAAGAATGCAGAGAAAGAGCATTCTGTGATGTATTTTTGTTTGATTATTGGCATTGTGATGTGTGAGTGTGTCTGTGTGCACATTCAGGTCTCCAGTGGTTATAATCATCTGATGTACTTAGTGTATATATCTTTCTGATTTCTTGCAGTGGACGTCCAGTATTATTATCTGCTTGTATTTTATTCCATGCATTTAACAGTTGCATTTGCTTAATTATAAGTGTGTTATTATTGCTTGCACATATAAAAACATATACATTTATATGTTGTTTTCATTTGACATCTGGGAAAGAATTTCTGTAAGAGAGGGTTGCACAAATAAAACCCCATGCTTTATTCTGAAAATTGTCTTTTGATGTGCCTCATTTTATGAGAGTGAAATCCCTTTTCAGGTGTTTTTATTGCTTTGGCGTGTGTGTGCCTCCATGTTGGGGTGCGATATTTTCTATTATTTTAGAGGGTGAAGCAATACAGAGCTGTATTGATGGCATGATGAGGTAATACAAGAGCTATGCATAAAAATTTAAATAAAATTCCAATTGAGGTTTCCTTATCATAGCTTCTCATCAGAATAAAAGGAACACTAATCATAAGGTAAAAATGTTTGAAAAAGTATGCCAAACAGGCAACGCGGCTGCATGCAACCCATTTCACTGTACACACAACTTGGGAACAGTTTACCAAATATTAACCACATTTAAGTGTGGTGACAGGAAATATATAGTGTTGACTTGAGCATTTCTTTGGGTTATACAACACTGTTAGACAAAAGCTGTGGAGAAAACATTTTATATGAGAAGGAAAAAAAAAAAAAATTGAACTTTGCAGTGCAACATACACATTGTGAAGTACAAAACCAAACTTATAAGTTTTATATTCCTACCAAGGAATACAATATAAAAAAGTTGATTACGCTTTTTCCTGCCAAACACACAAAAGGTGATAGGAGGAATGCTTGCAATTTGTCTAACCACTGGTAATCGCTCGGGTAGCATTCCAACCCATTGTTCTTCTGCTCACCATGCCACCACAGACTAGGCCCAGTCATTTGAAAATTAGTCTTGGTCTTGCTATAACTGGAACAGTCCAACCCAAACTGCCAAGCCAGATTCTCTCTGAACCAGAACAGAAGCCATTCAAGACCAGTTTCGGCTGATCAGGCCTCTTTAGTCGGATGCAGCTTGGTTCCAGAGGCACAATGATCAAGGGTCCCACGTCTGGGTATACATACCCATGGCCACTTAAAGTGTTGCATCTAACACAGAAAAAGTGATGGTAGGAATGCTTGTAATTTGTCTAACAACTGGCAATTGCTTGGGGTAGCACCATTGTTCTTTTGCCCACCATGCTTCCTCAGATTAGACCGAGCCATGTGCAAATCAGTCTTTATCCTGCTCCAGTGGGAGCAGTTAAGCCCAAACTGCCAAGTCAGGTCTTCTCTGAACTGGAACACAAACAATTCAGGACCGGTTTCGGTCTGATTGGGCTTCTTCAGTCAGTAACGTCATTTGTTTTTTTGTTCATTATTTTTTCTCATTGTATACAATTCTTTTCAGGTTTGTCGTATGTCAGCCCTTAAAGAGAAGACACAGTGTATTACAAGTAGCAATAGAGTGCCATACAGCTTATTAGGTTGGACAAGTCCTGTGGTAAAGATGTGTACGCCTGCCCTGATTGCCCAACTGTACTGTTGTCTGGATCCCTAATGCTGATTTTTTGTCATAGGCGAACACAGATCCTAGGTGTCTGTCATGACATAGGCCTGTCTCAAATATTGCGGTTTTGTTGGACAGGGAGGGGCGCTCAAAGTGCTACCCTCATAGTTTTGGAAGGCTAGTGTGTGTGCTGGATGCATGGGTACAAGTAAAGATACAATATACATGGAGGACAGCGCTGGGCTGAGAGTGTGCTGGGAAAGTACAGTAAGTGAGTGTGCCTCCAATGGTACATTGTATGGAGGACCCTGGGTTCCATTTTGGGAAGCGCAGGCCTGCCTGGTAAAGAAATGGGGAGGAGAGGAATCCCCCCCAGATAGGATAGATTTGTGTATTGCTGCATTCCTGTGAGCTGGGTGTGGACTCACTGGAGGGAAAAGGAATAGGCTCCCTTTACATTTCAAAAGACTGCTTTGATTTGGTGATAGGCCACAAGGAATGGGCCTGGACACATCACAGGAAGGGACATGGGGCTGGTAAGAGAATTATAAAGGGATGGGCTGAAGGTATGTGAGTAACCTTTTGATGCACATATTACTGTGTGACATCCAGGTGTGAACTCTGGTCACTCCCATGAACTGTATTGTGGACAATCAACTACAGAGTCATTTCTGCTGTGGCAGACTTCTTTCGTGATGGAAGATGAAAAGGAGACGTGCCCACTCAAAAAAATCAGAACCCCAACATAAAACTTCAAAGACCCTGACCCTGGTGTCTGGAAAAGAACTATAATAAGGAGAGGTTGAGTCTCCAAAAATGTGTCATGTGCCAAGCAGCTAGACGGGCTGTGTGAGGAGGGGAATCTCTGCAAGAATTCCGTCTGTGACCAGACCTTGGTGCCAAGGTCAGCTAGTCACCCTGTTGGGTGAAAGGACATCACCCAGGGAAACAAAGACCACCTGCCTTAATCCTGGAGCACCACCGCCTGCCTGCTTGCCAAGACCACTGTGCCCTGAGAGAAAGAGGAGAGCGTTGGAGGAAGCAAGATCCAGTGGGGAGCCCTACTGCGAGGACTCGCTGTGTGAGGATTCGGCTGAGCAACGATCTGGCCATCGCTCGTGTGCAAGATTGTTGTCGGTGACCCCCATATGTTAGGTGAGGGTCGCAGTAGAGTGAGCCGTGTGTTGAGCGAAATGCAGGTCTTGCTTCGCCCGTCCCGCCATCCTGTGGTGACCCCGAATGCCAGAGGGAACCACCGGTAAAGTTACAGCTTCAAGGAGAGCCAAGACTTGTGATGTTCTGGGCCGGGGAGCGTGTGCTGGGAGAACCTGTGCCTGGATAACCTCGTACCATGGCAACCTCGTATGCCAGTAGGGGCTGCCGGTGCCAATATTGCCAAGGGATTTGGGCCGCCAACCCAAGGAGAGATTAGGGCTACTATCCGTGAGTTGGACCCGCACTGTGAGGGATCTGCCCCTGACCCACCATTGAGGACTGCCAGAGACGCTGTGGACAGCATTGCACCCTCGCTGGCTCGAGTCAGGAGCTGAAAAAAGGATTTCCCCCAATGCCGTTGAGCAAAGTAAACTTACTGTGTCTTTGCAAGCATGGAGCTGCTCCTACATCTGGGAGATCTCAGGCAGGGCCTCCCAGGACAGAATGCCTGCGCCACCGAGTGCTGCAGCGAGTGGCCCAACCTCTTTGAACTGAGCAGGACTCAAGGGGCACATTTGAAGGTGCCCGCTGAATCATTGAACTCTTTTGTGCTGCGAGAGCGGGTAAAACGTGAGCTCAGCCAGTTAGGCCCCAGGGGAACTCGCTGCTAATGATGCTGCGGCGCCATAGACACTTTTGACTAAGTTCCTAAAGGGTCAGAAGGGAGAACTCTTGGGTAATAGTTTGCATTTCGGGATGAGGCCACTGGAGAATGGGGAATAACCGTGTACAGGTTGCACAAAGGAGGGTGGGACAGAGATTTGCCAACTACTAGAGCCCAGGCCTTAAGGGAGACTGTGGTGTTGCGTCTGAATGTCATACTTCACTGCATGCGTGGAGTTAGAAAAAAAATACTACTTTCTCTTATAAAAGCAAGTATTTGGCTGGACATTGATTTATTGTTTGTACTGTATGCACTTTGGGTTATGAGTCGTGTTCACTGACCTCTATCTACATCCCCTCCTTCCAAAGGAGCCTTGATTGCTCAACCACAGCTACCACTGAGATTCAAGTGCAGAAAGGATACTTGGCCCAGTTGAGCAGGAGCCGTAGTAGGTCGGGCCCCGAGACATCAGGAGTAGAAGGCCTCACCACCACGGTTGGGCCCAGTGGCACCTGCGTGCCCGGTGGCCCTCTGAAAGGGGTTCTGACACAGCCCAAACAAGTGAAGACTAAGTAGTCGATTTCTAAATCTTGAATTTGATACTCAGCATCCTCAAATTCATACTGCAACACCTTTCAAAGTTCTTTTCACAAAAAGATGGATGTTGAAAGACTTTTTCATAAGCTCTTTTTGTATGTCTGCAATTTCTACGTAATTAGCACTCTAAGACTAACAGATATGTTGCAATTATACTACTCATTTTTAACAAATCAATCTTGTTCTTATATATATTTTTTTTTTAAACACAGAAAAACTTACCAAGCATGGCCAAGGTGTGCACGATCGTAAACTGTTGGGCCACAGCTGTACCTGGTTAAAAACAAAAGTTAAAATCACCTGTCAGAATAAGGCAGTAATTGTGTGCAGAGAGACAGGGGGTTCAAAGTGTTCTAATTAAGGTAAACTGTTCCAGACAGGAACAGGATCAACTCTGTATGTCGGAGCAGCCTCGCCTCGTTTTATTTTTCAAGAAATCTATTTCCTTTACCCTCCGCATGACCTTTTTTCTCCAACTGTCATGAGTCTGCACAGGAGGTGATAATTACCTCAGACAATTCTGGTGAACAAAGAGGTGTCGCCTGCTCTGTGGTGTCACTGCCTCTGCCGTCTTTCTGACCTCCAGAAATCAAGGACGGCAGAGGGAGATTGGTCTGTCGTCTGAAAGAAAGGGGTGAAAGTATAGCAGATGGAAGCAGGCATTACCTCTACGTCCTTCGTCCTTGCACCAGTCATCACTTAATGAGGTTCTTTCCATCCACCTAAGGACAGGAAACAAAAACAGGACATGCTAGCCTATAACCATACCCACCCAAGCCGAAAGCTATTTAAGGATTAGCATGCCCTCAGCACTTCCTATAATACCAAGCCATGTCAAACTCTTGACACAGGAAGGGAGGGTGGGTTGTGATGACTGGGACAAGGACAAGTAGGTCTGAGAGTAATGAAGATTAATGGTAAGTAATCAGGCCAATAGTTCCTTAGTTGGCCTGTAGAAAAGTTTTAATTAACCCCAAGGACAGAAGACAGGGGAATTGAAAAAGATTTGAGAGGTCTATGAAGAATTGGGCAAAGGGTTCTTTAAAAAGGGAAGACAGGCTTCCATTTTAATTCTGTCAAGTGTAGTGAAACTGCAGCACCTGGCTGCTTACAATGATTATGCGGTATGGACCAGTTAACAGTACTGATATGCCTAGTGTTGGACAAACTCTGTTTTTATTTTAAAGGAATGTTTATTGTCAGCAGCATAAGAACTGTATCAGAAGAATTTCTATATTTTTTAAGTTGAGTAACAACGTTTAATGTGGCTGGGTTTTTAATGCATTATACTACCCTCAATAAGGCAGGATTTTAAATACTGATTTCAGCTGTGGTAAATTGTCTACACAAAATGTTTTTTGCTCAGCAATGCAATGATAGACATCAAATTATTAAATTTGTCAAATCCCTGTACAGCAGTTTCTGATCTAGCATGAGCCATTCCTGAAGGAAATTAAAGGGAAAGTGCTACATTTACATTACCTTCAACTATGCCCCCACCAACCAAGCTTCCTGAAATTTGAGACAAAGAACCTTAGCTGGGCGTACCAAGATGCTGGCATATTTAATTTAGATTTGGCAAAAGATACCAAAAGGGTTTAGAAATCCAACTAATCTCTGCCAACGAGCCAGATCACATAACAAATTAATCTAATGAACTCAGGTGACAGGACATATGATGTTACCATTAACAGTATGTATGAGACACCTATGGATACAATATGATTTATTTGTTCCCTTTTGTGTTGATACTTAAAGATGGTGTCCCCTCAGATGTACTTACTTATTGATATAATTGGTGTTCAATCATTAGCATTGCATCTGTTGTGCGAATAAACAATAACTGGAGAATTTAACACGGGATTTAGGTTTTATTTTGGAACCATAACTAACCATTTTTCTGTGTTCAAGTAAATTTCAAAGTATTTTTAACATAAATCAACATGTCAAGAGGAAAAGAACCCATAAGACAAACAAATTAAAGAAAACAAAATTATTTGATTAACAGTCAACAAATCCTAAATTTTAACAAGATTTAGGATGTGCACTTTGTGGGGAACCTTGCACTCACTTGACAAAGGTTGTAGTCAGTTGAAACATTGGGCTACAAAAACTATGTACAGTGTTTGGAGTATTATAAACTTTTGAGAGTAAAAAATCCTGGCAATGGATGAAGGAACTTTGCTAGCACACAAACCTCAGTCTGTATTTTAACTAATCAACAAACAACAGGTGTGGAGTTAGGACAAACTACTGCATACTGTTTGTTTGTTAATACCAGAATAATGTGCTCTGTAGCAAATAAAAAAACAATATTAAATTCCTTTAACCATCAGCTTTCCTGGCTTGTTGGTCATATGACTTCATTTCGCTAGTGATAAACAATACACTGTAGTTACAATGGACCTAGCATCACCAGCCCCAGCATACCTGCAATCAAATGTTTAAAGTACAGTTTTGATTGATTGATTAATGCTTTTATAGAGTGTCACTTCCGGAAGGAAGTGTCCAGACGCCAAAAAAAAAAAAAAAAACGCTATTCACGATGAATATAATGGAATTTGCTGCTGTTTTAATCCAATCCCTGGGGTTAACGTAGTATAGGGGGGGAGCTTTTACAATGTATCTGCTTCCACAGCTGCTGCATTCCCTTGCTTTCCCACCTGAATTGCCACAGTTGCTACATAACCCAATAAGAGTTTCATGATTCACCTCATTGTAGAGTGCACTAACGCAGCAAGGGAGGAGTTATGTGGCATTGAAGGACAATTAAATGTTATATTTTGTGGCAATCTTGTACAGCAATTTTCATATTTTACCACATTAATAGAAAAGAGCGCTAAGGCTGTGCAAAAAAGACTTTTGGGAGACACTGTCAAATGAAAACATAAATTGGAAAATAAAGCATTTTCATGTAAAATAAATAAATATTTATTTCCACTCCGAATTATATTTAAAGGTGCACTACTTTGTTTCCTTCAACAGACAAAGTCTATTCCTAATCCATCAACTGGAGGTGTTAACACTTGAGATAACTCTTTACTCCCTGAATGCACAATAAACTACTCAAAGTGATGATTTAACTTTTGCAATGTGTTTGGGTGTGGTGTTGCACTCCATGCATTTCTTTTTTAAATAACTTTTGACATGTTTGAGCTAAAAACTATTTTTTGTTGAAATCTGCAAATTGTCTAATCAATAAAGCCTGCAGCCCAACAGGGGCTTTATGAATGCTTTCTACACTTGTCTTGATTTATAAAAACACAACCCTAACATGCATAGTTGTCAAACATCTAATGCCCCAATTGCCCTTATTTTCAGGGAATTGTATCAAGTATGCAGCTTCTCAAGGACGTCAGCCCTGCCAAGTACCACACAACAGGGGTTAGACCAAGGCATTTTAGTGCTGATTTCCTCATGTTCCGACAAGGCACTGCAGGGTACAATTAAACAAGAGGATGGATGGAGAGGATGTGGTGTTAAGGCCAGTGCTGCCAACTTTGGAGCTGTGGAACTAGGTTACAGTGTCTGATTCTGCTCAACATCCCATGGTTTTGGGCAAATCACTTAATCTCTCTGTTAATTTAAAAAAAAAAAAAAAAAGAAGATATATATGACCTTATGTAAGGTAACTGGTGCTCATGAAAAGAGCTCGAGTTCCTTTACGGTCGAATATGCACTATATAGAACTGTAAAAAAAAAAAAAATCCAGGGTAATTCATCTTACTCTGCTTTGCTGCCCCATGCAATTATCAGGCCAACCCCCATCAGCATTGCTTACAATAATCACTGCCTGCAGGCCTGTGGCCCCAAGCCTGGCCCAAAGACGCTCTCTGGCTCAGCCTGGCAGTCACTGGGGAGGCACTTCTGGTTGACAAAGGTAAAGTCAGCAGAGCACTCAATTCACCCTGTGTGCAGCGTGGTCAGGGTCAAAGATGTGGCTAAAAAGGACAACATTTTCAGTAACTATTTTGTTGGGCTTTCACCTTCAAGGAACTGCGTGAACAGTTGGGCTTTCACCTTCAAGGAACTGCGTGAACAGTCACTCACACAAATTAAAATAAGTACAAGTTGCAGTAATTTGTGAAAAATTCACTCTTTTAGGTTATGAAACTTAAATTTCACACTTCACACTCGCTTCCCCCATTGCTCCGTGCCACCTCCTCTACCCGGATCTTCAAAGCTGACCTCAAATCTCTTCTCTTCCAAAGACACTTTCAGAACTAATACTTTCATTCTCAGGCCCCTCTAGGAAGTTCGCTCTTCATTGTAAATTTGTACTTTTTCCTGCACATTCCTCACCCTTGCGTGCTGTGTTGGATTTTATGTTTGTGTACCCTTCATTTTAAGTCTCCTGTTTAATTCACGCCCTCTCTACTCCCTCAAGGAAGTTCTTCCACTATAGGAAATTCTGTACTCCATGCCTATAGAAGTGCCTTCCCAGTGTGTTCTGAGTGACTGTCACTTTTTGCAGTATTATACCTCTATTTGTATTTTGTATCTTGTGTATCATGCACACCTGTCACTTTTTCCTCTTGTAACGTATACCTCTTTTTGTATCTTGTTTGTTTTTGTTATTTGCACAATTGTCACTTTTTCCCTCATGTAATGTAACGCTTGCTTTTGTATTATGCTCACTTGTAACCTTCTCCTCGTGTAATGTTACTGTTCCTATTGTGAAGCGCTCTGACACCTTCGGGTAAAGTCCGCGCTAGATAAAAACGCATAAAATAAATAAAAAATAAAATAAATAAAACTATAGCAATCTGAAAACTTGGAAGGTATTGATTGGACTACTGCTGCCGTCTTTTTATTACATTTACTAAGCCCAATGCCTTGTGATACATACAACGTCCCTCTTCCTAAAGCAAAATCTCTTTGGAGACTTATATAATGTGAATACAAATATGCAAGCAACATAATAAAAACGTGTCTCAAGCTGGACAGTTTGTCATCTTATCAGTGAAACCAAAACACAATATTAAAATCTAACCAGGTGGCCACTCCTGGGCGAGCAAGGACGAGGGGCTCTTTAGTCCTGGTCAGGCTGTTGTAAACCTGTATGCCTGTGGTATATCCTTCTGGTAGGACCCAGGTCGCCCTGCTGCTGTCCCTAGTATCCTTGTAGAGCGATAAGAAACGCTGCTTGTTGCGGGCAGATGGACTCGCCACTCCTCGCCGAACCACGCACAGCATCATATCTGCAATCTTGTCCAAGTGACCGGCAGAAACGGAACGGGTTCTCTGGTTAGTGGCTGCTAACCAGCACCTCTCCCGCTGAAGCGTGGAAACGGAACATGCTGCAAGCCATGTCAATTGGTGGCAGTAACTGGCCCTGCCGGGGCGCATCCGCTACACGATACGCTTGCAGCCATTTTAAAGTGCTCAATTTCCGTATTTGATGTAAAGAACGTTCAAGAAATAAAATGCTTTATGGGTATTTAGGTGAAAAAACACATGGTAATGTACTTTTTGCGTGATTTATGGAGTGTTCGGTGTGCCTCCATTTAAAATATTTCGACATTTAAAACTTGTTACGGGCAGCGTAATATGATGTGGTGTCTTTAATTACAATGTAAAAGAAGACTTTGCACGCTTCAAAACGATCGTGTGCTCTCTTTTTTTCTGCTGAAACATATTAACGGTACAGCAATTCAATAGCAAAACTTCATTATGGCCACTGAAGTGCGCATGGTCAACTGCCTTCTGGGGAGGTGTATTTAAACGCACAGTGACGAGCGCAAATACACGCAAGGGGTGGAGTTCAATTGTGACTTTTTTTGAGAACCTGAAGGTGAGGATTTATAAATTCCGACGACTTGGTGTATTGCACTCAACACTGTGATGTGCAAGGTCGTTGAGATCTGCGGTGCTGTCTTTCAGCGCAGTGTGAACATAACAAGTCGTAAGTACATTCGGGGTGGACACCAGAGACTTTTTTTTTTTTTTTGGAGAACCCGGAGGGCGGGCTTTTAAAGTCCAGCGACCAATGGATATGGCTGGGGGTGGAGCGCACACCCAGCGCAGGCTGTAGGTACAGCCAGAGACGAGTGTAATCTCCACCCCTAGCTTCCCTTACGGGCTAAATGGTAACACGTGACGATTTCACAACCAAAGGATAGCTTTTAGCGTACTTAATAGAGATGACAGGCTTATATGTAGCCCCCCAACTGATTACTCCAGTCGTCATCGAACGAAAGTGGTTTTACAAGGCACAAAACATGGCCACCGCAACCAGCCGCCTGTTTGAGCACACTAAACAAAACGTCCGAAATGCACGTTTATGCTCTCATGCGAACGTTGCATACTTTCGAAATTAGCCGCCGTCCCTGGTTTTTAATCGGGCCCTTCCAAAAGTCTACGATATTTAACGGTGTATGAAATAGACCCTGACGCAGTGGGTAAAGATGGTTTGTCATGGCCGTGCCGCTCACAACCATCCCCAGTCCTCGGTGTACCGGCGTAGGTATTTACGTTAACGGATACAGAAGGGTGAGGGCGAAAGTCGATCAACATACCCAATAAAATGATAGGTAAGAAAGCGAAGAGCTAAACGCTCTGGAGTCTTGCGGACTGCAGCCAGAGGCAGGATAAGCGTAATATGAAAATTTGAAGAACGAATGAAGAAACACGTACTTCTTAAAGTTAAGCCCGCCGATACAAAAATGCCCGTCTGTAAAGTCATAGTTTTTTCTTGCGAGCATGGAGAAAACCACAAGAAACATACAGTGCTACCCCTAGGGGCATGATTTTTTTTAGTTTCTAGCAAATAGAAAGCAACACGAATGCGGTTTGGAAATTCCGAATGATCCACACTTTAGGTCACCTTAGACAGGCATTCTCGCTCAGCCTCATCTAACAACGGTGGCAAGCAGAAATGAATTACAGCTCAAAAGTACGTCTGCCTAACACTATAGGGGCAGTTAGAAGTCTAAGTAAACGCCACCTCCCTGTCGCCAACCCACTGTTCTTCGCCTTATAATGTGCGAAGGCACTGCCCAATTGTCTCTGCTCCTCAGGGGGAGCGATACTGCAGTCTGCAGAACGGTCACATTGTTCTAGCGATTATATATATCGGAAGGGTGAGCAGTTTGCCTGAACCTAAAATGGCCGCCACCCAAGACTTGGCCCATCCTCGCTGCACCTTTTTCTGACGCATAAAAATCATGTCTTAAACTATAAAGTGATTGTAACCTGGCGGGAAGAAAGCGCGCAGTCGCAGACATATCCTGCAGAAATTTGTATGTACGCTTTGGTTGAAGGAGAAAATCACGAAAAAGTGAGCGGGTGCAGGCCCAGACAAGGGGCCGGTCCTCGACTGTTCGCTCCTCCCTGTTTTCAAGATGTTCGTGGCGCGAGCACAGGAGACGCCCAGTAGTTACCATGGTATCGGCGCGCTCCTCAGACAGCTTGATAGAAGAAAGTGTGTTTCACTTTCTGCAGTCTTGTCTATTGAAAACCCATATCAGGACGTTTACACTCGGCGGTCGTCACTTAAAAAGAAAACTTTGCATCTCGGTATTAGCAAGGGACAGATCTCCAAATGTAGCTCGTGTTTGATTTTGATGCATCCCATTTCGAACAGCGTGACACATCAGTATTGGAATATAATAACAATACAATAGAAATTTGAGAGTCAATTGTAGGAGGATGCGCATACATGCCAATGTTTCGAAATAAGAACGAGAAAAATAGTCAAAAAAATCGGGGGATTTTATTTTCCCCAAGTTGTGAGGAAATGTATGGAATGGTCATGAAGTGTGTCTTTCTTGCAACACCGTACTGTTAAGATATTATAATGTAGTGAGGTAGAAAATAATTTGGAATAACTTGAGTTGATGAAGCGATGTGTTAGAGGAGCGCACAACTTATAGAGGGAGCTCCTTGCCGTGCTAACTTGACCACAAACAAGACTGCAGTGTGGAATATTTACTACAAAAAGTGACAACGAGCGCCCCAGCACACACCCCTACTTGTCTTTGCAGTCACCGAAATTCATGCTGAAAGGCTCACGTTTCAAACCACACCACCGGATTCACTACGGACAACTTCAAAACAGAAGGAAGGGAGCAATGCCATGGCAATAACTTTGATCTAGGGAGCTGCGTTGAAAAAACTTTTTTTAACTCGCATTTCAACGTTGTTGAACAATTCAAAATTTGCGAACATACGTGACAAGAATTTTCAATTCTATTAAGGACACGGAAGCGAGGATTATGCTTCTCATTTTCTTTACTGAAAATTCTCAGCAGCCAATAAGATTAAAGAAAAAACAAATACTACATTACCCATGAACACACTGGGTATCACATGATAAACCATAGAGTAACCCCTATATAAGGTGTAGAAGAGAATACCACATCCTCTTTCTTTGAAAAAATAAATAAACAGTTAAGTCCATGAACAAAAGTCCGACATCTGAGAACCATCTGGAAAGGAGAAGAAATTCTTCTGGCTGAAAAACAGCAGCCCAACGGTGCTCTAAACGCTAGACTTGGTTCTTGAACCAACGTGACACCTTGACCGGCTTGAGGACGCGAAGAACCTCCACGAACGAAGACCAACGTGCCTTATTTGAGATCCGATCCTGAAATGAAAAAGATAGGGCCGTAATACCTTACTCCCTAATATAGTTTATAATACATCAGAAAGGGAAGGGAAGAACATAGGAACATATACGGTATAAAATATACTCCAATTCAGACAATGCAAATTACAATATGCAATACAGAATCCTGGGTGGGATAATCCTCGCCTCCGTGTCCTTAATAGAATTGAAAATTCTTGTCACGTATGTTCGCAAATTTTGAATTCTATGTCAGGACCGGAGGCTCCGATTATGCTTGTTTAAAGCTGAGCCACCACTACAGTTGCCACATCCACAATAGGCTTATAGTAAAAAGACTTAAACGTTGTGTCAGATGACCAAACAGCTGCATTCATAATATTTGGTAAGCTGACCCCCATAGAGAAAGCTTTAGAAGCCATAGCACCACGAGCGGAATGTGCACCAAATTTTGAAACATCTATTCCTGCTTCGCCCATGAGCCAGCGCACCCATCTGGACAACGTAGCTGGGGTCACTGGGCGAAAAGGTTTCTGCAGAGCAATTAACAATTGACCTCTCATATCATTACGAAATTCAGCTGTACTTACCTCATAATCCTTGATACATTGTACCACACATAGTTTAGGATTATTAGGAAAAGCCGGGTAAGCAATAGTAGCGGTATTACACTTAGTACGTCTGGTAATTACAAAAGTAACACCCTCTGGTGAAAACCTACGACCCGCTAGATCCAACGCGCGGATATCTGAAACCCGTTTGCAAGACACTAGACAGAGCAGCATAGTCAGTTTTGCAGAAAGCTGCTTACGTGACAGATACTTATTGCAGGGCCAGGCTTCCAAGAATCGCAAAACAGTTGACTCATCCCATAACTCTGAATATTTGGGACAAGGGGGTTTTACCAACCGGATACCTCTGAGCAGTTTGCATATCAAAGGATGTTCACCAGCCGGTTTGCCATCCACCGACACGTGACCTGCTGAGATGGCAGACCGAAAATTATTCACTGTTCTATAGGCAAGGCCGGAAGATGCGATGGAAGCAAGAAAGTTCACAATAAAGGAGACATCTGCCTTAGAGGGATCAACCTCCCGTTGAGAGCACCAACTACACCATCGTTTCCAGGCTGAAGAATAACGCTTGTGTGTGTTGGGTGACCAAGCCTCGCTGATAAATCTGGCAGCGTCTCGCGAAAGGCCTGGGATCTTCCATCGATCCCTGAAACCCGCCAAGCTACCAGAAGGAGTTGACCTGATTCTATCAAAGGATGCAGGGATTTCAGAGGGTCCAGCAACAGATTCCACCTCTGGGGAAGGAGGAGCGGCACTGCACAAAGCATCTCCAGAATTACTGGGAACCATGCTTGAGCCCTCCATAGTGGAGTGATCAGAATCAATTCTGACTGATAACATTTGGTTCGTGCCAGAACCCTGGGAATCATCACAAACGGCGGGAAGGCATAACAAAGAGCCGACGGCCACTCCTGCAGAAACGCATCCGTGGCCAGAGCCTCCTGATCCGGACGCCAGCTGTAAAACGCTGGAATTTGCCTGTTGAGACGTGAAGCAAACAGATCGATCTGGCAGGGACCCCAAAGGCGATTCAACGACTGGAAAACCCGTGGATGAAGTCTCCAGTCGCTGAAATCCCGTAGGTGACGAGAGTGCCAGTCGGCAATCTCGTTGTTGCATCCCGGAAGATACTCCGCTACTACTGAAATCTTGTTCTGAAGGCAAAGTGCCAAAAATCCTTGGCAATTTCCGCTAGAATCCGGGACTTTGTCCCTCCCAACTTGTTCACATAGCGAACTGCTGACACATTGTCCATGCGGAGAAGAATGCAACAATTTGTTTTGCGGGGGGAAAGACAGCGAATCGCAAAGGAGCCCGCCAGAAGTTCCTGGCAATTGATGTGTAAATTCAATTCCTCCTGTGACCAACGGCCGCCTGTGGATATCTGACCGCAACGGGCTCCCCAACCCCACCAACTGGCATCGGATTCTATCACTACCTCCGGAGTAGATCCGAAGAGGGCTTGACCATTCCAAGACTCCATGTGTTCCAGCCACCACAACATTTCCAACCTTGCCTCCTCCGAAAGAGGAATCTGATCTGAGTACCCGAGGCCTTTCTGGAGATGTCGGATCTTGAGCCGTTGAAGAGCCCAGTAGTGAAGGGGACCCGGGAAAATCGCTTGGATGGAGGAAGCTAACAGTCCTACGATCCGGGCTACAGATCTCAACGATACAATCTGCTTGAGCAAAATCGACCTCAACTCTCTCTTGATAGACCTGATCTTCTGGTTGGGCAAGAGGAGCTGACAATTTAGGGAGTTGATCAGAAAACCCAGGAACTCGATCGATTGAGATGGAACTAAGATCGATTTCTTTGGATTCACAAGAAACCGAGACTCTGCAAAAGATCTATGGTCCATTCCAGATGGGTCAGCACAAGAAGAGGACAACGAGCCATGATGAGTATGTCGTCGAAGCAAATAATCAGGCGAACACCCCGTGCTCTCAATGATTCTACTACAGGCCTCAGAAGTTTCGCGAAGCACCAAGGTGCTGACGAGAGGCCGAAGGGAAGGACTTTGTACTCGTACCAAACTCCCTGCTATTGGAACTGAAGAAAGCGTCGATGAGGTTCGTAAATGGGCACAGACAGATACGCATCCTTCAGGTCCAGACGGACCATCCTGTCTCCTTCTTGAAGAAGGTCGCGTAAAAGATGAATCCCCTCCATCTTGAAGTGTCGATATACTACCCATCCATTCAAATCCTTTAGATTTAAAACTAGCCTGGATCCACCCCCCTTCTTCTGAACTAGGAAGATGTTGCTGATGAAGCCGCGGGGGTAACGAGTCGAAAGCACTATGGCCCCTTTTTGAAGGAGAGATTCTATCTCTCTGGAAATGAAGGTCTGATCTTGATGGGAAAAATACATTGGATGCGGAAACAAAGCCTGATTGGGGGAATTGTAAAACTCTATCTTGTACCCCTGCACTGTGTCCAGGATCCAAGCATCTTGTGAGATCTTTTGCCAGTTGTGGAGAAAAAATTGTATCCTGCCCCCCAACTTCACTTCCGAAAACGGAATCAACCTCACCTGAAGCTGCAGCATCCTGCTGTCCTCCCTGGTTACCTCCATATCTGCCTTTCCTGAACCTGTGCTTGGCTCGACGGGTTGGATAGAAGGAGGAAAAATTGTTATAATTGGAGTCCTGGTATCCTCCACGCTGTGATTGGTAGTGGTCACGCGCCTTGCTGGAAAAAACGGCAGAACGACCGCCCACAATATCGTCCGGCCTTGCCGAAAACCGGTCGGAACGCTCGTTTAAGGGACCCCTGCGCTTTGTCAAGGCCACTAAAAGTGGCGACAAACTTCGTCAGCTCCTTAAGAAAAGGCTGACCAAAGAGGAGACCCTGAGCCAAAGACTGGACTCAGAAGATGAAAGCTCTGCTAATTTAGGGTCGAGCTTCAGAAGAATAGAGCGACGGCGCTCACAAGACATAGCGCAATTCGCGTTCCCCAACTGACAGATGGCCCTTTGTGCCCAACCAATCAGTTCCTCTGAGTCAATTGCTGATGCGGACTCTTTGGCACGAAAACCCAGCTCCAAATTTTTAGTAAGGGGACCCGTCCAATCTAACAACTTGTCTTGACAAGACCTCCATGCTCGATCGATCCCTTTTGTAGGATCCTTAGAATATTTTTTAAGATAGGTGAGCATTGAGGGATCCACCTCCGGAGTATCCGCCACCTTATCAGCCAAGTCAGGCCGAGGGCATTCCGAACGAAGACGCGTTCTCACTTCTTTATCGAAAGCTTGCCAAATATGGGACTGAACGTATTCAGCAACCTCAGAAGACGGAAGCCAAGAGGAGGAATTAGGATGTACTATCTCCGTGGGATCAAAGGTGAGGAGTTTAGGGTGAGAAGGCGCATCCACATAGCGCTCTTTTCTCAACTTCTTGGCAGGTTGAGAGGACTCTTCCTGCTCCGAAGCTGGGTCGGAGGAAGCATCACCGTCATCCCCTTGAGGTGAACCGGAAAGAAGAGTCTCCTTAGAGGAAGTACCATAAGTGTGGTCACTAGACATGGCTTTGGCTAATCTGGCAAAATCTGACGCGTGAGGATTTTTAGAACCTTTCCCACTGGTGGTAGGACGACTGCCAGAGCTGGGAAGCCATCCCTGTTGAAGAGCATAATTACATAAATGGCGTTTCAGAGGTTCAATAGCCCGGACCAAAGCTTTGTTAACGGAGTGTTGAGCTCCTACATCCAGCGCTTCAACGAGCTCTTGCTCCATGGACCCAGAGGGTTCCTCATCAAAATACTCCTCCTCAAAATAATAATCTGACATGATGTCACAGTAAAGTGACACTCTTTCCCACAGGAGGATAGCCTGTAAAATCAAGGGCCAATTTGCGCTGAAAATAACAGTAAATAACTGCAATAGCAACTCAATAAGGGGGAGTGGTGAAACCCCAGACAAGCCAATGCACGTCAGTAAGAACTGAAGGGGCAACAGTCTGTGCAAATGTAATAAAACGTGATGGGAGGGCTTGCCAACAAACCACTCTAGGCAAAGCCTATGCCACAATTATCCAGCCCTATTCAACAAATAAAGAAAGGGCGCCGCTGGGAGTCTGGAACAGGCAAGTGGGACAAGAGCAATTAAAGCGCTGCTCCCGCGCTCGTTCAAACCCAAATGCTGCGCAAAACGGGTAAAATGGCTGCCGCGCATGCGCGGTACGAGCCACCCGTAAAACCAGTTCTCTCCCACTCCACAATCGGCAGGCACGGGCACAAAAGCGCCCGCTCCGGGGAGGTAGAAATTTTCCCAAAAGCAAAGCGGCAAAGAGACAACAATGCCCAGCGTACCGCGGTAAGCAGCGGCAACCTGCAAGCCGAAATCCACAAGCGCGGCACGTGCGCACAGCAGACAGCAAAGTGAATAGTCAAAAGCAATACAAAGCGCAACGCATAGAAGCGGACCAACACGCTATGTGCCAACAAATTAACAATCAGTGAAAAACAATGTAATGAAACGGTGAAAGAGACAAAAGCACTTAACTGGCTGCGGAGCAGCAAAGAAAGAGGATGTGGTATTCTCTTCTACACCTTATATAGGGGTTACTCTATGGTTTATCATGTGATACCCAGTGTGGTCATGGGTACTGTAGTATTTGTTTTTTCTTTAATCTTATTGGCTGCTGAGAATTTTCAGTAAAGAAAATGAAAAGCATAATCGGAGCCTCCGGTCCTGACATAGAATTTGAACACTAACTGGCGTCTCTATTGATAAGTCAAGCGTATCCCTTCTGCTCTCTGTAGTGTCTTATAAATAGATAACGCTGGAACTCTTTTGTACACTGTGAAGTAAGCAGTGGAGAGATGAGTTGAAAGCAGGCTTAGATTGTTGAGTTCTGACTTACATGCAGCAGGATAAAGACGTCTAAAATTACTCTCTGTGTGTCTGGTAGTGATTGGCGAGTGCCTGGGCTGGTAGGACGCTACAACTGTCGGCGAGATAGGTGATACAAAGCTTTTACACTGAAAGCGCTCTTCCAGAGAGTTTGCCCTGGTCCAGCAAACTGCTTGTGAATGGCACGTGTGGCGCTGTCAAAGTGCAGAATCGACGCTGGCACCAGTGGAGTCTCAGCGCAAGTCAGCCTGAATAAAACGCTTGAAGATAAAGAAAGCAACATTGAAAGTCCACATGTTGGTGGCCAAGAACTGAATGAAACGGCCGCCAATAAAAGGTACAGCGACATTACTCAAATTAATGCCATACGCCAGTGGTTCCCAAACTGTGCGCCGCGGCACCCCGGTGCGCCGTAATGAGGTGCCAGGGGCGCCGCGCGCACGATGTGGGAAATTGCAGCCGCAGCGTATGGGGGAGTTAGTAATGCCACCTTCATCATCCTGCAACATGGTTTGGCCCAAGAGCGACGTACGTATGCGCGTAAGTGCTTTCAGAGGCGTAGTCTCCGCCATTGCTGCCATAAGCAGTTCTGAGCATTTGAGGCGCGTGTTTGCTGCCCGCCGTGCTCTGCTGTGCCTCGTGGGACCCTCTGCACAAGGAAGTAAGTAAGTGAAGTCCGCCTAATGCCAAGAATTAGCTGCAGCATGCTAGCGAGTAATGGGCAGGGAGTGAGTGGATACGTGTGAAAACGCAGTGCTGGGGGAGTGCATGTAACAGGCTGGTCGAGCGTTGTGTTGGTCAGGCAACTGCTGCTAAAATCTGCGTACAGTGTGAAAGGTTCTCATTTCGGAGAGAGAGAAGACTGGGCGACAGTATCAGTGGGTAATGGCGGCACTTGTGATTTATAGCTGTATAAAGCTGCAAGTGTGACTGTGAGGCAGAAAGCGCTTCATGATAAAGCGCGTTGATATTTATTTGGCTGAGAGGTCGCCGTCGTCTTCATGAATTTCAAGAGCACAAACAAATGTAAGCGAATGGCAGGATTACGAGGTTGGGGTCAAGCTGAGTGTACATTTCAAGGTTTAGAGGCAGAAGGCTGACTCCTCTAGGCCGCAGGGGTCAGGGTGGTTGCTAGACTTCAGGCTTTAGATGGGTGCAGGGGCCCGTCTGCGGGCTCCAGAGTGGCCAGGGGCCCGGCTGCGGGCTCCACAGTGCCCAGGGGCCAGGCTGGGTGCGCCGAGCTGCAGGAGTTAAAAGCCTGCAGGGGTCACGCTGAAGTGCTACAGCCTGCAGGAATTTGATGGCGCAGGGGTCAGGCCAGGCGATCCAAGCTGCAGGAGTTATATTTATATTTGTCAGAAACATAGGTTCCAGAAGCTTTGAGCAGTCCTGGGCTGTATACATAGTCTGTCCACGGTGGGAGGGAGGTAGGGGGGCAGCAACCGGCAGTCAATCGACCATGATGGGGATTCTAGAAACAAACGCCCGTTACTGGAATTGTAAAAGGTCGCCTCTCGAGGGACTATTCATGGATTCTTCTGAGAATGAGATTAAGTTCTAAAAGGCCACACTGCGGTGATGGGCCTGTGGTCTTTGAGCTTGTAGAAAGCTGCCGTGGGCCCTAGCTCAAGCATGGAAAACGGTCCTGATACCTTGGGTTGGCAGTTAAAGAACACCTACAGTTGGGGTCGGAGAGCAGTGGGTCCCTCAGAACTCTGGGCCCTGGTGTCCCTGCCCCGGCTGCACTATTGAACGTTATGCCCCTGCCGTGGCATCTGAAGGGCAGGAGAAAGGGCACATTGCCTCAGCCCCTCAAAATAAAGCCAGGAATACAGAGAACCTGGAAGGATCCAATGGTGAATTAACTCAATAGACAAAAGTCAGAAATGAGAACTGATGTACACATTCGACATTGTTCTGCGACATGGTGATAGCGGCAGAACATTATAAAGCGCGGGGGCTGGGGTTACCACAGACACCAGAGGCCTCTTCGTACGAATGGAGGGGTTTAACCAGTGTTTTAAGTGGGATCCAGAGGGGGGCTGTGGAGTGTGGGGGGAGTCTCTTAAAGGGGCGTGGCGAAAGAAGTGTAACTAGGAATCCTTTGTAAAAGTCATGCCCCACCCTGGCAGCACACTTCTAACAGCAGCATCTTTTGTGCGCAGAACCACAGTCACTGTGCCAGGGATTCACTTTAATAGGCTGAGCACCGTATGTTCAAACTTTGTACAAATATCTGTTATCTTCTTATTTTGTTACAAATATGATTATAATACCTTCATTGCGTCCCAATTACTTTAAGGAAGACAACAGGAAGTACTCCCGAGGTCGGGCTTACATCCCCCACCCGCCCACCGGTAAAAAAATGGTGGGGAGCCACGGCCAACTGCCGAATAGGTCAAGGGAGCCACAGGTCAAAAAAGTTTGGGAACCACTGCCATACGCTATACGGAGTAAGAACGCTAAAGGCCAACGCAGCCAGGTTACAAAAGCAGCACACAGCAATATTTTAGTACAGATTAAACTGAAATTCATGTGCTATATAACTGAGATTTGTAGAAATCTACATAAAATAAGACAAAGACTCCGTCAGGCTCATATGAAGAAAGAGATGTTTACTATACATGAACATGGGGACAGCTGGCATGGTAACCAAGTGTCCGAATTGCAGAAGTTCAGCACAGCCTTTTATTTCTGCAAGCCACAAAAAGGCGTTTTGGTACGTGTCCAATAAAATCTCGAGTACAAGAGAATTTTTCAGCAACTATGGACCAATACATCACGTCCATTGAAGGAAGTGACCCGATTAGGGTCACCCGGGTCACTCACAACCACCTCTCAGCCTTCCATACTAAATGAAGAGTCGGTCAGACAGTACAGAATACAAACCAATATCTGTTTATTCAGGTAAACTCAGAGTGGAGCCCAGTCTGCCCAGTCGCTAGGAGTGCTGCAGAGGGACTGACATCAGCAAGCATGAAGATACATTATGTACATTTCAGAACCAATGAAGGCACGCCCACAATGGAATTTTCCAAACAGATGCAACTAACAATGAAGTACAGAGGATAAGTTTCGATTCTAAGGCCAGGCACACACTATCTACTACTCAAGGTCGCTCTGCCCTTGCCCGCCACTAGACAAGTGGGAGAAGGTCTCTATCTAGAGGGAAAGGTATGCGCTAATAAGAACAGTGTATTCAAAAGTGAAGCAAAACTTAGCCTTGGAGAAACGCAACTCAGCGAAGGCCTTTTCTCGGAAACAGCAGCGAATTCGTTCCAAATACCATTCAAAAAGGCGCCAACATTGAAAATGGCGCCGCGAATGCTAATATACATAAAACAATGCGCAAACATGATTTTTCTATTCCAACACCATCATCAGACAGTACAGGTTACACAATTATTAGATACAGAGCTAATCAGAAGAAGCTAATAGTGCATGCCACCTGCATGATACAGTGTGGTGGTGCTCGTCATCCTCACATGTCCAGTGATTGGGACAGTGGGGTTTTCCCAAGCCTAAGCAATGCAGTAACCAGTCAGAGGTAGACGCTTCGTATCATCTATATATGACGTTATCTGCTTTCATGGATTAGTAAAATATAAGGTTTATCTACTTACCGAAACCATTAACAAATCATCGTGCCACAACGTGCTGCGAATCGGCCCCAGAAGGGGTTGTGTTTGACATCTGCGCGATAACCACCGAAGCTGCAGCATAGGGGCTCCGAACACCTCCCTAGATTGCCATCAAATAAAGAGCTCCAATGGAGAACCAGGGAGAGGTCCAAGCTCCAAAAGTTGTTAAAGCTTGCCCCCAAAGCCAGCACGTCACAAGGCGCTAGAGAAGCTTTGCGTGAACAAGTTCCACAAGAAGCACCTGAGAGACTACTACTGTCCACCAATGCATATACGGCTGCTTCGTTCTTAAAACTGCCATAAGATTTTGATACTGCCAAAAACGCAATATTGGCAATAGATGGACCGCATGGATAGAGACTTTAGAAGATTTCATAGATGCAATAGATGAAAAGGACGATGAAAAGATTAAAAAGCATCTGAGTAACATGGCTGGTGAAGGAGTGAATGAAGCCATAAAAAAGATACCACAAGAAGGCGATGTGATGTACGATCAAATCAAAACAGCCTTGAATGTCAAGTTTAATTCAGTGCCAAATGTAGATTATGAAAGATACACATTCAGTCAAGAATGCCAGACAGCAGGTTAAACTATCGATGAATTTGTTGAGAGACTGGATGTTCTGGGGAAACATTGAAAATTCAATTAATTTAATGATGAAGAAGCTACCCACCTCAGAGTTATTGATGGATGTCAGATTCCTTTTGACAACAAATGCGGAAGGAAACACTGAGCTTAGAACAAGTCCTCAAGTCTGTATGCGTTTAAGAGCGTGCTGATTGTCTAGTGACTGACATGGAGGCCGGAGGCGCTCAAAGTTAGTCAGTCATGAGCATGAAAAGTAAGCCAAAGTACAAGGCAGAGGGACACAACGTGATGTCCCCACAGAAAGAGAAAACATGTTACAGATGTGGACTTTCATTTCCACACAAAAGTGTCCCGCCATTGGACAGACATGCATCAGCTGTGGTAAAACGAACCATTTTGTAACGGCTTGCAAGGTGAAGAGAAAAGTAAGTGCTTCACAGCGTGAAGGCAAAAAAGCAGACAGAACGCTACTTCAGCGACATTCAACAAGCTCCCATAAGGCCAAGCAGTCTCACCAACTGAGGCAAATCGACACCAAACAAAGTTGATCGTCATCTAAATCATTGACAAAGAGTTCCTCAGTATCGGTTTCCAGTGAAAAGTTACAATGACAATTGTGCAATGTCAATGTTTACTTCAGAAAGGCATGCACATGTGGGACTTGTCGAATGTGAGGAAAAATTCAAAGTGAAGAAAAATCGACATGAAAAAGCACCAAAGATATTCAAACCTTGTCTGAAGATTAGCCTAAAGATAAATGGGTGTTTGGCACCATTCATAATTGATAGCGGTGCATCGATAAATATCATGCCTGAGGAGAAGTATCAAGTATTGTCGTTGTTACCACAACTTACGAAGTCAAGAACTAAAGTCTACAAATGGGCTGCCTCATAAAAAGTCAAGGTTCATTTGTAGCCACAATGAAACTTAAGAAACCAGTGTTACAAGCGCCCATTCATGTACTTCAAGGAACAGCTTCAAGTGTCTGTCTGCTCAGTTTCAACACTGCTGCTGATATGGGACTGATACCAGTGACCTACAATATGAATGTTCATCATATCAGTGAACTACTATATGAATGCTCATAATATATATGAGGAAGTTAGACCTGTTGCTCAATGACGCAGACAAATTGCATTTCACTTGCAAGAAGCTGCTGAAAAATAACTTAATTCGTGGCTTAAACACTTCATCATTGAACGCTCCACCAGTCCAACACCCTGGGTGCCTAAAAGAGACACTGAAGGAGCTGTACGCATATTCGTTGACATCCGTCAGGCCAACAAGGCGAATAAGTGAGAGAGACATCCAGGTCCGCACATTGCTAATATGATAATTCAGTTGATTGGTGCATAATTCTTGTCTCGACTCAGCTTAAATAAAGGATATCGGCAATTGGAACTTAAAAAAAAAATCCAGGTACATTACAACCTTTTCTACGCATTTTGATTTGTTTCGCTATAAGCGATTGAGTTTTGGCGTATCCTCTGCTGCAGAACTTTTCCAAGAAGTCATTCAACGTATCATACAGACTGTAGTAAATGCATTCAACTATAGTGAGGACATACTGGTTTTCGGAGCCACTCAGAAAGAGCATGACAATGCTCTGATGAAAGTATGTTGTTTGCTGAATGATGCAGGCTTAACTCTGAATGCTGACAAATGTGAATTCCACAAGAAAAAGCTTGAAATTCTTTGGCCATGTCTTTTTTGATGGAGTATGAAATCTGATCCAGCTAAAGTGCAAGTGTTATCTATTGCATATCCCTCACTGGACATTTCTATGTTATGATTAGGGCTCCCGGTTTTCCGTTTAAACGGATTTTTACATATAAATACAGATGGAAAAGTATTTTTCTTTTGTCTGTATTTATATGTAAAAACGGCAAAATACGAGTAAACGAGTAAATTTTGCGGCGATGCTGCTGCCGTGGTTTAGAGTTGCCATGCCACGCCCCTGTTCTGGTGCTGGGAATTGCTTTCAGTGACGTACTGTGGACCTATTGGCTCAGGGTCTTTTAGTGAAGGTCGAGACCCTGAGCCAATCCTGGTCATCACTGTGTGGGCGTGCTTAACACACCCAGCACGCCCACACACGCCCTGGTAACTTTTGGGCTTTATTTTGGGGGCTCACCTGCCTGTTTTTAGGTCTCGCCCTGAGCCAGCGCTTGCTAGAGGCCCCGCAGTGTTCCACTTCAAATAAGAAAGGCAGCAAATAAAGGATGGGTTTTTGCACAGGATTTGACACTTTTATTTTTATATTTCAGCAACGCCAAGCAATAGAAAATAAGGCAGGAAATGGGAACAAAAACGCTATTCAATTATATTCAAAGTGGCAAAAAAAGTTTGAAATTAAGTTGGGAACATAATTCAGTCACTGGGAGCAAAGGCTTGCAGCGCTACAATTTACTTTTAAGATAATTGCACGCTCCTTTTGATGTGTAGAAAAGCACTGGTCTGTTGCAAAAAAACATCTTGGGGGAATAGTTTGAACGGCAATTAAAAGCCATCTGAAAGGAAATTGTAATAAGCAGTTTTAAAGGCTAGTTTGCTAGATAATACCATGACAAACCGGCTCTTGAAGTACAGAAACACATCTACTTCAGGAAGATTACTCAGATAATGTGCCGGGCTCTGGGATTCAGCGTACTTGCGCGACACCCAATAGGCTCAAGTACGCCTGCACAGAAATATCTAAAACGATGGGGGCGGGGGAGGGAGGGGTTAAGAGGGGAAGGCCAACATCTTCCAGGGCATTTAAACATTTTTTTTATTAGTTCTATTATACAGATGCGTGTAGCCGCAGCGCAGAAGTTTTGCACTGGTGAAAAAAACGGCAAATCATTTGCACTCCTTAGAACCTTTTAGCGGGGTCCACAATACAGAGACACTTTCACACTATTGCGCTTATATTTCATTTCCTATGTATAATATGGTGCTTAACAAAGGAATCCGGGTTCGTTACAAATAATTAAAATACTGATTTCGCCTCAGACTCCCATTTTTCTAATTTGTAACGTTGAAAATGTGCTTCCACCGTTTTATCGTATGTAGAAATGGCAACAATAGTGTGAAACCTGTTTGCTCTATGTTTTGACCCTTGTCGAAACTATATTTTGAGGGAATTACCCATCGCTCCATTCTTTATGACACACGCAGCAAAGTGGTGCACAAGGATTGGCTGCGTTTTTGCAATAATGAAGTGCTTCGGTTAAATGGTGATGCTTTAAATGTTTTAGCGGTAATGCCGACATGCGATCTCTTCGCTTCAAGCCACTAATTGAAAGTACAACAGCTGAGGGCAGTAAAGCTGTACTGCGTGCCTGCTGCCTCCTTGATTTAAACGAACGTTTCTTGACGTGAATGATTCATGTCCGTTACATAAACCTGCTGAAAGCTAAATGTTCATCTAAGGAACTTTAGACAAGCTGAGCCTCTGCTGTGACCAATATCTCTGACTGTTTATTCTGTTCTTTCTCCACTATGCTTTTTTCTTGCATTGTATTGATTTGTATTGTGTAATTGCATTTATATAGCGCTTACTATCCCTGACGGTTTAAGGAGGATAGCGGAGGGATAGGAGAGGGAACGAGCGCATGTGTGCATTGTTAACTTTAAATAAATGTGGAAAAATACTAGCTGTAGCGTCGTCTTTTGCTTGTGGGAAAAATAAATGCGGATAAATACAGAAAAGATGGCCCAGAAATAAATATGGATAAATACAGACGGAAATGGCCGAAAAATAAATACCATAAAACCGGGAGCCCTAGTTATGATCATTCCTTGGAATGGGCAGTTACTGTTCCATATACATAAAAGACTTTTCTAGGGTCAGTGCACCACTACAAGCACTGACAAAAAAGAATGTGTCATTTCATTGGTCACATGAATGTGAGAAGAACTTCCAAAAAATCAAGTAAGCCTTCAAGAATGCCACTGAAATGGCCTACTTTGATTACAAACTTCATACAGAGGTTGTAGTTGACGCTAGTCCTATCGGATTAGGTGCCATCCATACACAGTGCAATGGACAGCCAAATGTCCAGAGACATTTCGTGGCATACGCCAGTAAAAGCCTGTCACAAACGAATCGTGCTTACTCGCAACTTGAGAAAGAAAGTTTGGCAGTGGTCTGGACTTGTGAATATTTCCACATGTTCTTATATGGGTAGCATTTCACAGTAGTTACTGATCATCAAGCACTGTTGACGATTTTTGGCAGTCCCAAAGCCTAAATGTCTACTCAAATTGAATGTTGGGGTTTGAGGTTACAAGAATACAATTATACAATTCTTCAACGTCCAGGTAAAGATCAGAATCCTGCTGATTATTTTTCAAGAGTGCCAGTACAGTGCCCTCGTGCCCCATCTAAGACAGCAGAGGCCTACATGAATTTTATTGTAAAATCAAGCACACCAGCTGCCATGTCTTTAGAACAAATTGTCACTGCCACGAGGCAAGGTAGTGAGTGACATGTTGAAGTTAAGACATTATTGCTCACCAATCGTGAAATCCGCTTGCTAGACCTCTCACTAATCACAGTGAGTGTTTAAAGTTAAAAAATGTAAGAGATGAATAACAGTGACTCAAGAAGGCCTCATCCTGCTAGGTACACAAAATGTTTTTCCAGAGAGTCTACGACAAGTGATCGACGTCGCCCATGAGGGACATCAAGGATTAGTTGCCACAAAGAGAGCTCTCTGCGACCGAGTCTGGTTTCTTTATCTTGACGAAAGAGTCAAACAAGAGTTAAAGGCCTGTCATGTATGCAACTATCTTTCGTCTCAAGTT
This sequence comes from Calotriton arnoldi, assembly GCA_963921515.1. Taxonomy (NCBI): domain Eukaryota; kingdom Metazoa; phylum Chordata; class Amphibia; order Caudata; family Salamandridae; genus Calotriton; species Calotriton arnoldi. The sequence goes on from CAWUFW010000699.1 coordinate 1,715,885, forward strand.
ATTCAGCACCCTTTGAACATGCCAGAATTGCCACATCATGCTTAGGACAGAATTGCTATTGATTTCTTTGGTCCTCTTGGGAATGTACATCATCTTCTAATCATTATTGTTGAGTACTCCTGTTTTTCATTGGTAGAAGACCTTTCATCCACTACACATGAAAGGTTATTCAAAGGTTAGATAGCATCTTTGCAACATGGGGTGTACCTGCAATCTTAAAATCAGACAATGGCTCACCCTTTAATAGTCAGGAATTCAAAGACTTACTAAATCATCTGAAAGTAAAACATAAAAAGAGCACTCCTCTTTGGCCCCAGGCCAGTGGCCTGGTAGAATGGTTCATGAGTACTCTAAAGAAAGCTGTTCAGCGTGCTGCATTGGAGAAGCTCAACCTTAGAGTGTGGTTTGAACACTTCTCTTTGAGCTTACAATTCGACCCCTCACTCAACAACAGGGGAAAGACCTCCAACTCTAATGTTTGGAAGAGCCATGATGACCAAGCTGTTCCTATGGACCAACCTCAGATCCAAGACTGGGGAAGACATTCATACTAAGGACACAAGCAAAAGATGAAAATATATGCTGACAAGCGACGGCATGTCAAAAATGTCACCTTTACAAGAGGAGATCGAGTGCTTGTCAGACAGCCCAGAAAAAGAAAGTCTGTTGTTCCTTTAGAGGCTGAACCATTTACTATCACTAACCCCAAAGGACATATGAGGACTGCCCAGCGTCCTGGGAAGTCCCTTACGAGAGATTCCTTTCACTTTCGACACGTGGCCTATCACTCACCAAACATCGATGTTAATGTAGAGACTGGGTCCAAACAGACTTTTGATGATTCCACCTCACCTGTGCTGATCACTGACACTTTGACTGCCAGCTCCCGGTTTCCAATTACCCCATCAGAACGTGTGATTTAGGCACCACGAAGATTCATTGAAGAATTATGATTGCATATATATCTATGGTCATTTGTGTGTTTATTCATTTCTTTATCTAATTTTGAAAAGTTGTAACTTTTTATTTAACAAAGCGGGATACGTAGTGTCTTGTAAATAAGGAAAGCTGGAACTCTTTTGGTGCCCACAGTACCCCATAGGCCTATGACATTAGCGTTGGAGGGATGAGTTGAAAGCAGGCATAGAATGTTGAGTTCTGACTTACACACATTGGGATAAAGACGATTGAAATTACTCTGTGTGTGGTGTAGTTATTGGCGAGTACTTGAGTAGGACGCTACACTCTTGTGCCCCCACCAGCACTGTGTTCTTCTTAGATTCATGCCTTGTTCTAGCTCTCTGCTTCAGACGTGCAGTTCACATCACACGCAGATGCTGTGCGTAGAACACGTAAGAACATGCCACCAGCTTGTGGTGTAAAGTGGTACTACAACGCAGTGCAGAAACAAACTGCTCCGATCTAAACAATTAGACACCAAAGAATATCGACGCACTGAAAGAAGGATTTAGAGGTGTGTTTGGAACATTTTGGTTTTTTCCCAGAGCGTTGATGGGCGGTTTGTGGCAACTTTAAATCATATACTCTGTCCAACCATTAACAAGTGCACAAAGCAAAATGGCATCTGGTAATACTTTGAACCTGTCTCCTCCACAGCCGTTCACACCAGCTTCTGGAGACAACACAATTAGATGGCAGGAATGGCACAAATGTTTTTTAAATTACTTATCTACTTGTGATGAGGATGACGATCATACACCAGAAAAAAGAAAACAATCCTTTTACATTGCCTTGGGCCTCTAGGACTGAAAACACAATCTTATGGGGAAGAAACAAAGGCAACAAGGTCAGGGTGATGTATTCACTAATGCCCTAGAGGATTTAGACACTTACTACGCACCTACCGTCTGTGTCGCCATAGATAGGTACAAGTTCTTTCATAGAAAGCAGTCCAAGGAAGAGTCAATTGAATTGCACTACAAACTAATAAAGGACCAAATAGTCATGCATGCCACAAACTCTGCCATGCAGGACTGTTTATAGACCAATGGAGAAGCTTCACTACAGGAAGTGATAGAATAAGTTTAAAAAGCGGCACTTTCAGAGAACAAGAAATATAATACGGTTGAGGAGAAACCAGACCAGAAGGAGTTGGTGAACAAAGTTAAGACAGGAAAGAAGCTGATAGGAAGTACGCATGACACTCCTAAGAGACAAGGCAATATGCAAAGCTACAAACAGAAAATTGAATGGGAGGAACAAAACTCTAAAGTAAAAAATGTTAGGTGCCGTTTTACAGGTAATTTCGTGAGTTATAGGAAGTGTCCTGCTCGCAACCAAAGGTGTTCGGGCTGTGGCATCATGGGGCATTTCTTGAAAGTGTGTAAGAAAAAAAAGGGAAGCGATAAAAATGTTGCAGGAGGAATCAGATTCACGGTCTGAAGAGGATGAGAAAAATGTTTGTTTTAAGCATAGATAACCCCTCAGAGGAACATAATAGCGGGAACCAAAGAAAGAAACCAAAGTGTGAAATATCAATTGGTGGGGTGACTCAGCATCACAGTACATCCAGGATCTCTCTACATGATTGTTAACTACTCCGTATGGGATAAGAAACTCAAATCTGTGTTAGTGGAAGTCCTGGAGACTCCAAATATATCCCCCAAAAGCTTAATTGGGGAACCTATTGTTTCATTGGGGTTCAGAAGATAACACTTCATGTTTAAAGACAGAGAGGTGGAATGTAAGTTATATGTCTCGAAGTCTGGTCATTCGGTACTTGGATGGTGGGATCAGGGTGAGTTAGGTATAATCCTTGACCCTAACAGCCCCGAACCGGTCTCTGTGGTACATGAAGGGGTAACTGATTAAGTAAACATCACAAGGGCAAATCCAATGGTATTTTCAGGTACCCTAGGGGAATCAAAAGGTTTCCAACATATAATTGTATTGAAAGACAATGCGGTGCCCTGTATTAAAAAAGCTAGAAGTATTCCATTGGGAATTGGAGACAAAGTGGCAAGAGAATTAGAAAAACTACACATAGCAGGCATTATAGAGTCTTCTGATTGTGTCGCACCTTTGGTAGTTACAAGACGTGTGAATGGTAAGCTGAAATTATGTGTGGATTTAAGTTAGGATCATGTTTAAGCTTCCTAAAGGGATTCAAATGTGATTTTTTAAAAATATTGCAAGAGGAATCATTCACAATCTGAAGAGGAAAAATATGTGTGTTTAAGGCATAGATAACCCCTCAGAGGAACATAATAACAGACCAAAGAAAGAAATTGAAATATCAATCAGTGGGGTGACTCTGAGCATCACAGCTGGTTCTCAACTCAAACCCGTGTTAGGGGAAGTCATGGAAACTCCAGATATATCCCACAATAGCTTCACTGAGGAACTTATTATTTTATTAGGGTTCAGAAGATAAAGCTTCATGTTAAAAGACAGAGAAGTAGAATGTAAGTTATATGTCTCAAAGTCTGGTCCTTCGGTACTTGGATGGTGGGATCAGGGTGAGTTAGGTATACTCCTTGATAGCCCTGAACTGGTCTCTGTGGTACATGTAGGGGTAACTGTAGGAAGCTAGCTCTGTATGTGATATTATCACTAGGTGGCAATACCGTGCACAGAGTCCAGGGGTTCCCCAAAAGTGTACAGGGCTCAGTGTAAAACCCAAAGTGCTCTATTAGTGGTAGTGTTGGGCGAGCAGCCTTAGGCCTAACATAGAGTCCAGACTAGACTACGGGAATGCAACCCTCACAGGCTCAGCAAAATCTCACCTAGCTCCCCTAAGATCAACTCTGAATGCAGCAGCCAGAATGGTCACAGGAGTGAAGAAATATGAACACATCTCGCCGGCACTCAGAGAGCTAAAATGGCTCCCAATTGAAAAGCGTGCCAACTTTAGAACTGCCTGCCTCACTCACAAAGCTCTGCACACAGGGAAACCCGTCTACCTGGCCTCCAAATTTCAGAAGGCCAGTCAGACAAGGAGCCTGAGGAGTACCAACACTCTACTTCTTATCCCCCCGAAAACTCGCAAACAAAAAACTGCATCTCGATCCTTCTCAGGAAATGCGCCCAAAATCTGGAACACCATCCCAGTCCAGATCAGGACTACCCCCTGCTATTTGAAATTCAAAAGGCAGCTCAAAGACCTTCTCCTCAACCAATCTCTCCCGAACGGATAGCTTCCGCCTAACCGCCGAAGCCTGCCCACAGCAGCACACAGACACTTTGACATTAAGACTTCTACCTCAATCTCCGCATGACTCCCGCCTCCATCCCCCCTCCCTGAACTAATCTCGTCACGAATCATTGTGCTTTTTACGACGATACCATGTGATGCGTCTTAAGGCATTGTACATATTACTGTGATATTGTGTCCTACGAATGACAAATGCTGTAAAGCGCTCCGATACCTTTGGGTCTGGCTGGCGCTATATAAAACTCTTAAATAAATAAATAAATAGAGGACTGTTACACATTTATTGCACACACATGATCAATTATGGACACACGACTCAAGAAGGAGATCCTGTCCAATTTTATAAAATTATACTTTGTACTTTATTTTAAGACCCAGATCTTCGCAATAAGGTAAATACGTTTTTAATTGAAAAAAATATTTTTCAGGTTTCAGAAGTTTGACAGTGCAAATTTCAGAGCAGTTCTGTATTATCCTGTGGAGGAAAACAATTGTGCGGTGTAACCGGTACGTAAACCACTTACAGTTCCAGTACAGTCTTCGGGGCTCTCAGGCCAACACTGTGGGCAATGTCGGTCGTGGGGGACTGGGGGCACCCAAGAGGTGCAGGATCTGCTCGGAGGCGGTTGATACCGGCAATGAGATTTGCCTTTGTGGTCTGCGTAGAGCAATGAAGCGGGTCGGTTTTCAACAGACCGCCAATATGGTTACCGTCGCTGGCGGCCGGCTCCTGTTGATCGGATGGAAAAGTGCCGCCGCCGGACCATCACGGAGAGGTCGCGGTCGGCCAGGCAGGGCAAGAGGAGCAGAAGGAGGCTGACAGGGCCACTTGCAAGGAGGGTATGGGCTCTCGGGCACAGGGCTGGGCACAGCTCAGGTCGTGGGGCCGAGAGGATCCCTCTAGGTCGTGGAGGCCATCCTGTTGCAAGGTGTTCTTCTGACCGGGTAGAGTTGTGTCGGCACACGTGCTGGTCATCTGCCACTGTGGTCGTGGACGACTTTGGTAGCAGTGAGTGGCGTCGACCCGAGTGTCGGTCCTCACCACCAGGGATCTGGTACCGGCGGGCGCCAGGGACTAGAGCCTTTAATCCGAAGGGAGGTTCTTGGCACTTTGGTGAAGGTTGAAAGGTCTATGGGGTTTCTTGGAGGCCTTGCAGAGTTTCTGGAAGAACAGCAGGTCCAGTGGTCGAACCGGTTGCAGGGGGCAGGGTTCTTGTCGGGGTTTGTCTGCAGCGGTTCAGTTCCTGGTCCGACAGCAGTCGTCTTCCGTCTTCTTTGGTCCATCAAATCTGAGGGCCAGGTCTGGGGGGCCATCTAAATATTAAATTTAGGAGGCGTTTTAGGGGAGTAGCAGGTAGGGCCAATGGGCACCTCACCTGGGGTGACTACACCCTCTATTATGTCACCCTCCTGTTGGAGGGGGGATTAGCCCTAGCCCTGATTGGAGGGGTCCCCCTATCTTCAAGATGGCGGGGACTGAAAGTTGTGCTTCACCTCGCTTTCTCCACCTTAAGGGGGGGTGTTGGCAGAGGTGGGCACACCTATCTTTTTAAATTTTCTCGCTGGTTTAACTGCCCAAAGTGGGGGTGTAAACAAGGGGCTGCCATCTGCTGCTAGCAGCAGTGGCTGGCGGTCGAATTACAAAGGCGGCAGGCCTTTGAAGCTTCCCCCTTTGAGCACTAGCCCATCCTGGGGAAGGAGGCATGACACCTCTGCTGAGGATGTGCATTGTTTCTGGTCCCAGAGAGCAGGGGCTCTCTACCCAGGGGTCCAGATTCATGTCTGGTGGTGGCTGGCTGCCTATAGCTGGTCAGAGACCACACACAAGGGGTTGGTAGGGATTCAGGGGGCACCTCTGAGGTGCCCTCTGGGTACATGGTACAATAAACCCTACACTGGCATCAGTGCGGATTTATTGAAAGGAGAAGTTTGGTACCAAACACTCCTGTATTCAGTGAAGCCATCATGGTGCTGTGGATCTTGAGTTGTCGAGTTCCCAGCCCCTGTACTCTCTATGGCTGCACTGTCACTTACAATATTAGGAAATGGTGCCCAATATTGTAGGGGCCTATCTGCTCATGCAGATATGCCCTCACCTGTAGTATAGTACACCCTGCCATAGGGCTGTGAGGCCTGCTAGAGGGGTGACTTACCTATGCTGTCAGGCAGTGCTAGCTGGCATGGCACCCAGGCAGAGTGCCATGTCGACTTTGTCAGTTTCTCCCTCACAAGGGCATGCAGGCTACAATGGCAGTGGCATTCTCTCAGTGAAGGGGTCCCAAGGGACCCTCTTCAGGCCCCAGGTACCCAGGGTACCATTTAATAGGGACTTACAGTAGACAGAAGTACCAATTAAGGGTTTGTATTAGGGAAGGAGCACTGGCCCAAGGGACCTGGTGGCAGGGACACTGGGCACTACATTTGAAACGACATCAAAACCAGTAAACATCACAGGTGCATATCCAAGGGTATTTTTAGGTACCATAGGGGAACTGAAAGGTTTCCAAAATGGAATTGTATTGAAAGACAATGCGGTGCCCTGTTTTAAAAAAGCTAGAAGTATTCCAATGGTAATTAGGGATGAAGTGGCAAGAGAATGAGAAAAACTGCAAACAGCAGGCATTATAAATTCTTCTGACTGGGTCGCACCTTTGGTAGTTACGAGATGCGTGAATGGTAAGCTGAGGTTATGCGTTAATTTAAGTTAGGCTCATGTTTAAACCTTTTAAAGGAATTCATAATGGGATTTTTTTTTCAAGATATCTTGATTATGGGGAAATCCAAGAAAGAAGATGATTCCATGTTGGAAAAAGTTATCCAAATTCTAAACACCTTTGGCATCACAGCAGAATATACAAAATGTATATTCACAAAAAAAAGGTTGCATATTTGGGACACGAAATCAGTGGAAGGGGCATAGAACCTAGAGCAGGATTGGTAGAGGCGATCAAGAATGCGCCAGCTCCGTCCGGGCGTTCTTGGGGTGGGCGGAATTCTGTGCCAGATATGTGAAGTAGTTCTCTAGCAAAACGTATCACATAAGACAACTACTTAAAAACAAATGTGAGTTCAAATGCTCGCCAGATTGTCAAGATGCTTTAGTGGTGATTAAGCAGGATATTTCATGTGCACCTACCTTGCAGGGGTTTGATCTAAATTTAAGATGCATAGTCACCCCAGACGCAAGCAACATAGGTATAGGTGGTGTATTAACATAGTTGGACAAGCAGGGAATGGCATTTGCCTCCCGTTCACTGATGAACACTGATATCTATAGAAAATGGTATGGTTCTGCGTAATGTATTGTATTTCCCCCACAAGTACTTAAAGTAAGGATACTGGATATTTGTCACATGGGACATCTGGGGATTTCAAAGACCAAAAGCAGTGTCTAAAGATCTGTATTGGTGGCCAGGAACTGATGTGGCAAGAGGAAAGTGAGGTAGTGCACACTGTGTGAAGATTCAGAGAAAACATTAACAACTCTCAAGCCCCCATTGTGCCCCATTAAATGCCCAGACATGCCATGGGAAAGAGTAACAGTGGATGTAGCAGGGCCCATATACGAGGAAGGCGTACCCAAGTATATTGTAGTATTGCTAGACCATTTCTCTAAGTGGCAAGAGATATGTATCAGGTCAAGAGTGGATTCCCATACCATAGTAAGGTGGTTAGATAAAATGTTTTTGAGGGAAGGGTTGCAAAAAACCTTATTGACGGATAATGGAACCCAATTTACATCAGATGAGTTCAAGACGTCTTTGAAAAGGAAAGGTATAAAGCATAACACTACAAATATATACCATCCAGCCAGAAATGGTGCTGTTGAGCGCTTCAACAAGGTGTTGAAGAACACGATACAATTGACTAGAGAAGCAAATTTATAATGGGAAACGGAAGTGTGGAAGATGGTGTAGTCCTACAGAGTCACACCAAATGCGAATACGGAACATAACCCGTTTGAACTGATGAGGGGCAGAATTCCATTTACAAAAAGATAATCTAGGGTGGAGATGCAAGGCCAAAAAGAGTGTGTGGACACTGAAATCAGTTAAACAGAACCTAAATAAGGCAACGGAATGTACAATTTTTTTTATGATAACACAATTGTAACCAGGTTGATATACACATAGCTGTGCAACACTGTTTTATTGAGTGACGGGAAAGTCTGGCATTTGAGTTGCATTGCCTCGTATAATGGGAAAACAAAACTGAATGACCATCCAACTTGGATGTTGGAAGAAGCAATTGGAGAAGAGCAAGAGAAAGATCGGAGTGGTGGTATTTCTGATGGTGTTCCTGCATCAGACAAGACACCTATATCTATGCAAAGTAGTGGTGACATATGTGGGACGAGTAAAGTTAAAACAAGGAGTAGATTTGGGAGGAAAATTGCCAAACCATCCAAGGTTAGAGATTATGTCTGTTATATGTAATCTGACTATTTATGGTAATAAAAATTAAGCATGTTATGTATATCACTTGTGAGCAATTGACAGTGTTATTAGATAATTATTTACATTTTATTTGCATTTTTTCCTATTTTATATTTTTGTTTGAGTTTGTTCTTATCTTTTAATTTAAGGAGGGAGTTGTATTGTGAGGTAATGTATGGAATGGTCATGAAGTATGTCTTTCTTGTAACACCGTACTGTGAAGATATTAGACTGTAGTGAAGTAGAACAGAAAATGGAATGTGACTTGAGTTGACGAAGCGATGCGTTAGAGGAGCGAACAATTTATAGAGGCAGCTCCTTGCCGTGCTGGAGTATTTACAATAAACTTGACTACAAACAAGACTGCAGTGTGGAGTATTCATATACACCCCATTGACTAAGAGTTAGTTTTAGTTGGGAGACAGTTAAAATAAATCCATTCTTGTCTTTAACAATTGTGTGTGTTGCGCCTTAATCAGGTCTGTTGATATGTATGGATGTTTGCTCGCTGTTGCTTAGATAATTTGTGTGACAGTGGCACACCCACAATTTGTGGGTTACAGATGGTGTTAACCTCAAGAACTATGCAGTAATGTGTTCCTAGAGTTGAAGAGGGTGTGGTGTAACAGCCAGAGCTACTGACTTTGGAACTAGGGAACCAGGTTTGTGTCTTGGGGTTGGCTCAAAATCCTGTGATTCTGGGTAAATCACTTAATCTCCCCATGCCTAAAAAATAATGAATGCATAGCGTCAATATCGCATTTTATAAAACTGGGAAAAAAAAGGACAAGATTTAAAGCAACATTTAAATACAGTCAATAGGAAAGGACAGACTCAAAAATAATGTTCAAGACTAGAATTTAGGGAATACTGAGGGCAATCACCACATACTACGAGGAGTTCTACGAGGCCAGACCCCTTTGCACCTCTCCCGAAATTGACGACTACCTGACTGAAATCCAAACCCCTACACTTGACTAGACTGATATGTCGGAGCTGGACGATGATCTATCCACCATCAAGGTGAAAGCGGCCACATCTAAGTTGGCTAAATGGAAATGGGAGTTCTCCCGATCCCTGTTTCCAAAGTAAAACAAGCATTGGCATAGCCAATAGGTCTCGTTTTTGGGACCTTATAAGTGTTTAGCCATGCAACAGTTGATGTTGTTGCACCAAGGATATTGTGCTGCATAACTAAATACTTATAAGGTCCCAAAAGCGAGACCTATTGGCTATGCCAATGCTTTTTTTTTTAAGGCACGGGAGATTAAGTGAATTGCCCAGAACCACTGGCTGTTTTGCCTATCGAAGACTCAAACCTCATTCCTCCAGTTCCAAAGTCGACAGCTCTGCCAATAGTTCAACATCACCTGCTGTGATCTAGGGCGGCACAAGTAAGATACAGGGATATAGTGGGAATGAAGGGCGGCACAAGTAAGATACATGGGTATATAGTGGGAATGAAGGGCGGCACAAGTAAAAGACGGGCATATAATGGGAATAAAGGGTGACGAGACGGGCATATAGTGGGAATGAAGGGTGGCACAAGTAAGATGCAGGGGTATATAGTGGGAATGAAGGGTGGCACAAGTAAAAGACACGGGCATATAGTGGGAATGAAGGGTGGCACAAGTAAGGTACAGGGGTATATAGTGGGAATGAAGGGCGGCACAAGTAAGATACAGGGGTATATAGTGGGAATGAAGGGCGGCACAAGTAAAAGACACGGGCATATAATGGGAAGGAAGGGTGGCACAAGAGACGGGCATATAGTGGGAATGAAAAGTGGCACAAGAGAAGGGCATATAGTGGGAATGAAGGGTGGCACAAGTTAGAGACTGGGGCATATAGTGGGAATGATGGGTGGCACAAGAGATGAGCATATAGTGGGAATGAAGGGAGGCACAAGAGACGGGCATATAGTGGGAATGAAGGGAGGCACAAGTAAGATACATGGGTATATAAAGGGAATGAAGTCTTGAACAAGCACTATGGGGTGGAGTTACTGCGAGGAGGGTGGAAAAGAGAATATAAATGGCACAGACTGGAAGGAGGCTGGTGGTACTGGAGTGAGGGTGGCAGTGCGAGCAGAGTGAAATGGGCACGGAGGTGGTATCGACCATCAGGAGGGTGCTACAGGGAGCTGGCCGTGTACAGGGAGTGAAGCCGGAGGGGTGGTGGTGTAGCCAGGAAGGTGAACAGCACAGAGAGATGATAGATGCAGAGGGACACAGAAGCAGGGTGATATGGAAAGGGAGGGCCGTATAGACAGAGTGAGGGTGTTACAAGGACAACACCGTAGAGGTGATAGGAGGACACAAAGCAATGCGGTTTGTGGGGATCGGACAGGCAGGAGGGGGCAGTGATCCGAGAAGAAAAGCGAAGGGAAAGGTGGTGCAGATCAGAAAGTCAGGAAGGAAAAAAGTTGGAGAGGCCAAATGGAGGGTAGGGGACAATGCAGGGTGGTGCGAGGTGGTGGGTAGTTTGTAGTACAGAATTGCTAACTGTAGTACGGTTAGTAGTGAGTAGTGCAGAAGCGCTGGCTCTGGGAAGTCCCGTATGGGATTGTGAAGGATTGCAAACAGAGTAGAAGCTTGCTTCGCAGTGAGCCTCACCTCCCATAGCAGTGATATCAGGGTGCCGAAGGAAGGTTGGTTTTTGGGTTGGTGGGCCCAGCACTTGAGCATGACATTGTACATAGCTGTGGGGCAGTCCTCCGTGTGCTGAAGTAAACAGCATGGAGATTCCATGTTTTGCAGCTGCTGGTGATGCTCAGAGAGGAAGGGAGGGGGGAGGGAGTGTGTCGGTACTGCAGACACAGCCACCGGTGTTGTGAATGCGCACATTGACAGCAGCGTATGTTCCGAGCATTACCATTACAATTACCGCCGGCTGCCCCTACTGCAGTGCGAAACGAGCAATGTGTATCCCCTGTCTCAGCAGACCAGACTGTGGTGGCCAGACCGCATGTCTCCTTGTTTCCTTCGTTATATATATAAGTTCAATGCCTTTTACTTCCCAGCAACGATGTGCAGCGTTACAGTAATCAGAGCAGATAAGGCGCTATGTGACATGCATGCTTACTCATATGAAGTCAAAAAGTTTGCTGGCCAAAGTTTAGAAGTAAGTATTCTGGGCCTTATTCAGAAAGTTATTTTTCTGCAACCCCCTGCGACTGATGTACGGGAGTTCAGTGAAGAACAGACCGGCGGTGTAAACACTTGTCCCTAATCGCACAAAGCGAGCGAGCCTAAGTTACCCACGAAGGGCTCCAGCTGGTTCTACTCACGAGAACATTTTTAAGGACAGCACGTAATCTCCGGGGCATGTGGACGAGTCCCGCACCAAGAAGACGTTCGCTAATGCAGGTTTAAATGCTGGACACCTACACAAGTCTTACTTTAATTGGTTGGGACAAAACATTTTTATGGGGACACAAATAAACTCCTATTTTCTCCCAGTCCTGCTGTTTTTGCAATTCTGTCACTATATATCTGCGAATCAGAAGAAGAACAATTTCAAATGGAGACTTTTTTATTTTTATTTGAGATTGTTCTCTTTTTTTAATTCGCACATTTTGTGTTGAATGTTGTAATTTATCATTCCCAAGCCCTCGTGGGAGAAATTGATCAACTATAAGAAAAGAAATGGTTTAACCGTTAAAATTAGAGGCGCTACATGCTGCTGTGAAGGCGCTATGGCTAGATATAGTGATTATATTATTATTATTAATAATATTGGCGTAAGTATTATTGCTCGAGTGTGACTGAGATGCGGTGAGACAGGCTGGGCTTTGCACCAGGCTGCACAGCTGTTCCTTCCCTTTGCAGCCAGATGTTCTTTTTGAAAGGTCTGGAATGTCCTTTTCGTGTCCTCTGCATTGTATTGGCCGCTTCGTCTCATACGCCACACCCCTATCAAACCTGCATCATGTATTGCTTTATTGTAGGCGGGTGCGTAGCGCTAAATTGCTGCAACGTCTCCAAAAAATGTGCTTTTTTGTTTGAAGCGCTTGCGACCTGCAGCCCCGCAGACAGGCGCTACCTTCCCAATGTATCCAAACAGTGTGCCCCGACTGCCACGTGAAGGGAGGGGTGGGGGCACAATCTGCCCCCGCTCAGGCGCGCTCTCCGGACCTATTGCATTGCAAATGCTTGTTGATAGTCATTAGTCACCTGTGTTACAAGTAGGGCTTCTCACTATTGGCTGATGTATGCTTCTGTGCCACTGCCTTCGTATTTTCAAGTACATTTGACAATTGTCCACTAACTGAATTTTTGTTAATGAAGTTTATGTAGTTATTAAATTCAGTGACGTCCACATGCTTTTGCGATGGGAAGAGAGAGAAATTGCACAAAATTATGCAAAATATCTGTTGCTGGTATTTCGTGTGGAAATCTCATGTGATGGGATACCTCATATAAAACAATTCATGTGAGATACTGGCACGCCAATGGTTCAAGAAGAATATATCCCTTGAGGAAGACATATCCTTAGTGAACCAGTCTTCTGTGACTTTTAATTGCACAACATTGTGTTAGCGCAAAGCGTGAGAACATTTCACAGATTTGATGTAACAACAAATTTCATGTACTTTTTAAAAATTTACGCAGATGAAACTACTCACAAGGGAGTCCTCACTTTTGGGAAATGTAAACAGAATTACACGACTTGTACTGGGGTGAATGGAGTTGTATATCCAACGTATCGCAGTGCTCCCACTTAAAAACAAGCATCGATCTCTTGTCTTTATGGAGCCATGTGTTTCTAATTAGAAACACATGGCCCCATAAAGATAAGAAAGTGCTTTGCGACAGACGCAAAGCAGGCGAGCCAGTCCAGGTGGGCCGGCACAAAAAGCCAAAAGGAGGCAACCCAAACAGCTTATTTCCAATGGCAGACAACCGTTTACCATAAACGGTGACGCCAGCCAATGGAAATAAGGGGCGGGGCTTCAAGCCCTTTTCTAAAACTCCTCATTAACAATAAATCTCGCCGAGCGAGCTGCGCATGTGCGCAGCAACGCTAGGAGAGACCTAAACATGGGAATCCAATTTGATGAAAAACTTTCCTTTGTGGGATATGCCAGTGCTATCACCTCCTCTTGTTTCTTTTTGTTTAAATCACTTAGGAAGGTTTTCCCCTTTATTCCTCTGGACTTGCGTATGGCAGTGATCACCACACTTGTCTTCTCAAAAATTGACTATTGCAATGGGCTGTTTCTCACCGCCCATAAGAACGTTTTCCATAAGCTCCAGATGGTTCAAAATGCAGTGGCAAGATTGCTTCTCGGGATACCAAAACATTACTCGGTCTCCCAATCTCTTTCCTCACTCCACTGGCTCCCGGTGGAAAAGAGGATGAAGTTCAAATATTTGTGCGTAGCCTTCAAAGCACTTCACCTCGATGGCCCAGAATCTATCCAACAACATTTTCAATGGTACACCCCATCCAGAACTTTAAGATCATCCTCTCAGGCCAATTTGGTTGTACCTAAATTCAAAAGAGCCACCGGCAGAGGCAAGAGCTTCGTAAAAGCAACTGCCAAACTATGGAGCTCAATGCCCCTCAATTTAAAATGTACGAACAACCTGCTTACCTTTCGTAAGGCTCTTAAAACATGGTTGTTCAACAATTAGTACGGTCTTCATGTCTTTTTTTCTTTCATGGCTCCGCTCCTCTGATGCTTGGTTAAACCTCTGTTCTTTCCTGTTCTATCTACCAGAAAGTCTCAGCGCCTAGACATGCATGGTTATTAGTGCGATTTATAAATCACAATTTCATTTCATTTCAAGTTGCACCCGGGGAAGACCTCAGGACCAAACGGCCTACCAGCCGAGTTCTACAAGCGGTGCACAGATTTGCTGAGCCCCCACTTACTGAATCTTTTCCAGGACGCCTACAGTGAAGGTGTCCTCCCGCTAGATCTACTCCTGGCCACGATAGTAATGATACATAAAGAGGGTAAGCCAAGGGGCAGGTGTGAATCCTATCGCCTGATCTCCCTCTTGAACATGGAGGTGAAGATTCTGGCGACTATCCTGGCCACAGGACTTCGACACGTTATAACAATGCTGGTTCATTGCGACCAATCGATATTCATGCCCAGACAAGCGTCCCGATGGAACCTCCGTAGAACCCATAACTGGATGATGGCATCAAAGATCGAGACACCCCACATGTATTCCTGTCCTTAGACGCTGAGAAAGCCTTTGACGCAGTACATGGGCCCTTCCTGGACTCCACTTTGATCAAGTTTGGATTAGGACCGAAGTTCAGATGGTGGGTGGCATTACTAAACAATTCCCCCAGGGCGACAGTGCATTTGAATGGAAGAACTTCCCCTGACTTTCCCATTGGACGTGGGACGAGACAGGAATGCACCCTGTCCCCACTACTGTTTGCTCTGGCAGGGGAGTCCTTGGCCTGCCGGATCAGACAACATCCGGAGATTCAGGGCTTCAGGGTCACGCCGGGAGACACTCTGGAGGAGAAAATATCGCTGTATGCGGATGAAATTCTCATGTTCATAACAATAGCCAACATCACGATCCCCACCCTCTTCCAGACGATTGATACATATGGACGACACTCGGGATATAAGGTCAATTGGCACAAATCAATGGTATACAGCCCCGGCCCGATGTTAGAGTGGCCTTCTTTGGCGAAAGACCTGAGAGTGGTGGTCAACGGATTTACGTACTTTGGCATATTCCTCACGACAGACAGTGGACTGTGTCGCCAACTCAATATTCAACGAATACTGACTAAATTCAGAGAAGATGCAGAAAGATGGAGGACTCTGGCGCTCATTATAATGGGCTGCGCGGCCATGTTTAAAATGATTACCCTACCCCAATTCCTGCACACATTACAGAACACCTACCACGCCCTCCCACGAACAATATTTTGAGAGATAGATGCCGAATTGTGCTCACTTTTGTGGCTGAGTAGATACCCACAGATTGCACTGCGTACACTACAGCGAAATCCGTATAATGGGGGGTTGGCATTGCCAGATGTTGAAGCCTATTATTGGGCTGAGCACTTAACCCCCATCACTGACTGGATGCACGTAGCGGGCGACCACCCGGCTTACAGGTTGGAGCAGGAAATGTTGATGCTCTGCACATTCCCTCATTACCTTTATGGGGGCAAGGGGTCAAGAGGGTTGCTTCTGGTCACACAGACCACTCTCGAGGCTTGGGGGAGGGCATCTAGAACACTGGGGTGGGCTCACAAGATCACTAAGGCGACGCTGCTGTGGAAAGGGAATTGGCTCATAGAACTGGGTAAACTGAAGGGATTCGGAGCGTGGGACACACTAGGGAACTCAACCATCGGGGATATCATAGATAAGGGTACTCTCAAATCCTTCCCTGCCCTCTGTGCTGACTTTACCCTTCCTGCATCCCAATTTTTCATGCCACGCATGGTTGGTGGAAGGCATGACTGGGATAGACCTACCTGAATACGCATCACTAGAGGGGAGACTATTACAGGAACAACACACACTTAAGGCGGTATCACTTACGTACAAAACTTTGAACAATAATATGTGTGATAATCTAGGAAAGCTTCGGGGAACGTGGGAGGGTGAAGTCGGAGAATTGAAAGACGTTGACTGGGAGGCTGCTTTGATGCATCCCAGGGAGGTGGCAATCAAGGCTCGACTACGCCTTATTCAATACAAGATCCTCCATCGGGTGTACTATGACCGGGCCAGACTAAACAGGATTGGGCGTGCTGAAAACTTGAGCGGTCTGAGATGTAGACAAGAACCGTGGATTTCTACCACACGATTTGGGGCTGCCCCGTCATACAGGCCTACTGGGAAGAGATTGTCGGGGAACTAAGCACAGTGTTACAGATGTCCCTCCCCTTGGACTCGAAATGTATCCTACTAGGGATCCCCAGTAAAGTGGATATCGCCAGACCACAATTACTATTTAGTGCTCTGGGCCTAGTGGTTGCGAAAAGGGACATAGCACGACACTGGGGCGCTCTGGCCCCACCAACACTACATGAATGGAAGAGAGGAATGGATAAATACATGGCAGTGGAAAGGGTCACGTACAAAAGTAGAGGCTGCCCTGGAAAGTTTCGCAGGGTATGGGGCAGATGGATGAAACACTATGGCTAGATCTACTAGACATGGACACGCAGACCGCTAATGAAGGGGAATAGAAGAGCCCACCCCACTTCCTCAGGGGTCACAATACAATGGTACCTTAAATATGGTGGCGGGTGGGGTTCAACATACTGGGTAGTGGAGATGTACAGATATGGTATCACAAATGTGGTATATTACAATGCATATTATGTTCGTGTACATACCAATGTACCGTGAGGTCTTGAATATAGCTGTCTATAGCACGTACGACTACTGTTGTGGTTTAATGAAACTGAAAATCAATAAAAAATATTCCCAAAAAAAAGACTAGAATTTAGGGAAACCCATAAAGCGTTATTAAAATTTAAAGTGCAATATAGAACAATAGAAAAATGCAAATGCAGCAGCAATCTCATTATATCAATTGAAGTACATAGAAGTCAATTGCCACAAAGGCTTTCAGTTATAGGAATAACCCAATAGTGAGCAAAAATCAGGTAAACAGACTAAGGGCCTGATTTAAATCTTGGCAAATGGGATACTCTGTCACAAATGTGACGGATTTCCCGTCTGCCATATTACAAGTGCATTATATCCCATGGCCTATTATATCCTATGGCAGGCGGGATATCTGTCATGTTTGTGACGGAATATCCCATCCGCCAAGATCTAAATCAGGCTCTAAGTTCTAAATGTGCAACAAATCTATGGAATGATGGGGATCCCTGCCTAATCAAGTTCTGTCTTAAACTTCAAAAAATATACATAATTACAGATACAAGTATACATTAAGCACATATACAATGTATTAAATATATGATTTAATTCACAAAGCAAAAATAGATACAACTGATACTTTAAATTTAATGGGACAATTGGCGCTTTTTAAAATGTAGTTTTATTCTAAAAGAAGAAACAGTATGCTAGACATTAGTATATCACTTTGTTTTTTACTCCTAGTGCATGCTTCTTTATTTTGTCAGCATGTACCAGTGCTTCTCTTAAGGATACTAATCGTGTCCATGCTAGATTCCCTTTGGTGTACTTGCGCTTCTCCCACGAATCAAGATAATTATTCAAACCTAATTTTTAGCCTCCATTTTAAGATTTCTTAGCATATACAGAGTACTTTCAAATTAAATTTAGCCTTTTTTATGTATATATACTTCATCATTTTCTTATATTGTTTAATTTAGTAAACAGTTCCGGACCCCTGAGTGTCACGGACCCCCAGGGATCACTCAGTTGAAATCTACTGGTATAGATGGATGCTGGGAAGGAAGGCAGAGTGCAAGAAGGGGGTAGGAAAGGCGATGCGGATAGTGTCTGAAAGAGATTCTCATATGCTTTGTGTGTTTTTAGAACAAAAGTGAGGAAGACAGCCAAACCTAGATGTAATCATTAAAACAACAGTGTGTAAAAAGGATACATGTCATAACTCTTTTCAAGAGATATGTCTGTGACCTCCACTGCAGATGCTGTCCCGAACTCTCCGGATTTGATCTTTTTGCAATTATCGCTCATGGTTTACGGGATATTGGAAGCTAAGCTTCTTAGTAATTACATTTGCTTGTGGTCTTCATACCCTGGGCCTTTTTTAGGTCTCGCTGAGCCAGCGCATGCGCTGCTCTGCGAGAAATTTAGTGAGTGGCTTTTGAAAGTGCTACCACAGGCTTTTCCTGGCCTCAAGCTTGCGTTCACGCGAGCGTGCACGCGCGCAGCCGCCATGTGGGTTTTTGTCAAGGCTCATTAAGCCTTGCGTGCCTCTCTCCGCCTTGCGCTTCAATTCCCTCCCCCACCACAGATCGCGTCACTCTGCTGGCCTCCACTCCCCCCCCAACCCCCCCGCCTCTCTATACTGCAGCATGCCACTCTCTCCTTTTCCCTGTTAAACTTTTTGCTTCTTTATTCTTCTTTCTATCTTTATTTCTGTTTTTTCTTTCATACACTTTCTCTCATACAGCACTTCCAACTCTCTAATGACTCACGTTCTTTCTCTTCCACAAATCGATAAACCAGTCAAATAGATACTGTTTTTCAAATTCATAAACATGATATTCATATCCGGTTCCATTAAACAACGCGGGGAAATTCTAATTTCATATTTTTGAGATGTAAGCTTAAGAGCAAACGTGTTTAACTCACGTGCAGGAAAATTATACAGTTTAATCGATTTTCACTCCAAATACATTTCCCGTTTTTTGCCACTGACTCGAGTCCGTACTCCTTCCCACTACTCTCACTCATTTATAGCAGCGTCGAAAGGCACTTTAGGAGCTGGAAGCTGCGCCAGGGGCTTGCAGCCAGAACATGATTCCCAGCGCCTTCCAATACCACGCTGCATTCCCAGCAGTGACACTGACCTTGTCCCAAAACTCTGGAGACATTTCAATCTCTCTGTTCACTGAGTCGACACGCTGCGCATTGTGTTTAATGATGCACAGCATTTGGGGCGTGGCCAAGCAACATGGCCGACAGGACGTAAGCTCCTTCGGCTCCCGACCCGCCAGCCGCAAAATATCCTGTGCAATCCTTTCCGGGCGCCCACAACAGTACTCTCTGAGCGCCTGGAGCCCTGAATAGAGCGGCGGTGCTCCGGACCTGTCTCGGAGCCGGGTCCGCCCTGGAGACCGGCGGAATTGTTCCGGCGGCGGCTGCTCCGGCTGATCGCTCCTACGGGAGGCCGGGGATGCAGCCTTTGCTCGCGTGAGCAGGATTCGGGCCCTGAGTGTGGGAGCTCCCCCTGACATTGTGCTGTGGCCCTCGGACTGGCCTGGACGACGGTCTTGTCCCCCGGAGGATCCCGGTGGGGTGCCGGCCATGATCCCTGCGACACGGCCCTGCGGGCTGGAGGCCTGCGGGCTGGAGGCCTGCGCGGCGCGCTGACGGGCGCTGGGCCTTAATCTACGGGGGCCCCGAGGCCTGGTGGATTCTCTCTGGCCCTGGGGTGCCTGCCTGCCTGGTCCCGCATTGCGCAGCGGATCGTGATCGGGGCCCGGGGCTGCGGGGCCTGAGGTGCTACACGACGGCCGTCTGGGAGATGCTGGAGTCGTGCACTCCTCCTCCGGCTATTTGGCGACGCTGACCTGGTAGGAGGCGGGCGTGGAGGTGGGGGCCGGCCTGCCACGGTGCGCGCTGTGAGTGGAGTGGGGGTTCCTGTCCGGGCCCCCCCCCCTGGTCGCGGAGTGCCCTCCTGAGTGAGGGCGGCGGTGTCTGGCCCTTCTTTCGGGGCACTCCTGACAGTGATCCTGGAGCCGGGAGGGGTGCCAAAGACCCCAGCGGTGGCTATGCAGTGGGCCCGAGTTGATGACCTGGAGTTGATGAAGTGGTGAAGTGACCCTGGGGAGCCAGATTGCCCGGCCTGATCGCCCGTGGTTGACGCCATCCCAGAGTGGGTGTCCGGGAGGGGCGCCGCTGGTCCGCTGAACCCCGGATTGTTCGGCTGTGCTCCCTGGGTCGACGGAGGGGACGAGACCACACTACAGGACCGGACCGGGTCAGGTGAACGCCATACTTGCCGACCTGAGTTTTGCACCATGGGTAAGGATAAGCCCCCGCGCGCCTCTAACCCTAATACGATTATGCAGTACACCACGCAGCGTATCCCTACACAGAGGATCACTCGCCAGACCGGCCTCGAGGGCGAGGGTGACTCCCTACTGAGCCGTCCCGAGCCGAATTGCTGGAGGCTATACGGGGCTCCCACACTGCCCTGGGACAGCAAATAGAGGCGGTGTCCATTGATGTGAACCTACTGCGGGCGGATCTGCGGAAGGTGTCAGATAAGGTCTCTACGGCGGAGGGGGACATCGTCCAGCTACAGGGGAGGTGGCCTCCCTGAAACACCAGGTTACCCAGCTCACCACCACGACCGGTGCGTTGGAGCGCAGAGCGGAGGAGGCGGAGGGCAGGGCCCGACGCAGTAACATCAGGGTCCTGGGTGTCCCGGAACGCGCGGAGCAGGGCAATGCGGAGCGCTTCTTAGAGGAATGGATCCGAACGAAGCTGTGCCCCACGGGATTGTCTGCGTGTCTTTGTGGTGGAACGGGCCCATAGGGCGTTGACCCTCTGCCTCCGCCCGGGGCCCCCTAGGGCCCTCATAGCTAAGATCCTGAACTACCGGGACAGGGATTGTATCCTGAAAGCCGCTAGGGAGGCAGCGGACCTCACTTACGAGAGCGCAAGAATATCCATTTATCCTGATTACACCCGCTACGTTCAGGAACAGCGAAAATCCTATCTGGGCGTTAAACAAAAGCTCCGTGAACTTGGTCTGCAATATATGCTATTGTACCCAGCGAAACTCAAGGTGATCTCCCAGGGAAAGGCTCAATTCTTTGACTCACCGGAGGAAGTATGGGAGTGGCTCGAGGTCCGAGGGGGGCCCTCCCGAGCGTGAGCGGGGGAATCCCGGAGTACCTGGGGAACCAGACCCAGGAGAAGACGCAGAAGTAGACGCGGGGGCCGGGCCCTAGCCGGCGCCAGGGAGGAACGACAGCGGATCACGGTGGGGAATGATGGTGCTCTGCGTGTGGACTCCTCGGACTCGGAGGCTTCTCCCCCGGGCACGATGGTGGGACCGCCGGGGAGAGCTTGGTGCCGGACACCCTTCTACCCACTAATCAAGTGATTCCAGAAACTATTATGGATCCGCCTCCTGCTGCTGCGGACCCACCCTGAGGGCGCAGGGACCCTCTGCCTCACTTTATGTCACGCCGGCAGTTGGTCCGTAGTGGCTCCGTGGTTGAGGATGCGGCTCGGGGGGGGGTCCGCTGCTGGTCCCGCATCTGTACATTCCCCGTGCATTTCCTGATTCGGACATGGGCTCCTTGTGGGCCCCTATTGCTGGTCTCCTGTTGTTCTTCCCAAAGTTGGGGTGGATGGGGCTGGGCTGGGAGGGATCGGGGATTAGGCCACATTGGGGATTTTAGAGATGTTGCCGAGATCACAGGGATGACGATGGCTGTCTTTGTTGGGCTCCGCTGATTGCGTTGGTCTGCACTATGTGCATCAGATTCTAGTTGGGCGGCCCGGGATATATACCCAGGACATGAGCGGCTGGTTCCGGTCGGGTGTCGGACTTTGGGGAGGGGAGGGGGTTCTTTCTTTTTCTTTCATTCATAAATGGAGTTAGGCCCTGTTGGGCTCATGGGTTCGCTGTGCACGTCCTGGCACCAGCACGGGAAGGGCATTTCTGCATGTTTGGTTGACAGTAAATTGCTCGTGGGTGGGGGAGGGGGCTCTAAGGGGGTTTTGTTGGGTTTTTGTTGGCATCGTATGCATTGCAGTTGAGGCACAGCATGGTCGCTGCGTAGGGCATGGTCTGCCCGGGGATTGGGAGTTACAACCACTATGGGGTTTACATTTTTAAGCTGGAATGTGAGGGGGCTGGGTACATGCACCAAGCGGTACAGGGTCCTGTCTTTCCTTCGTAGACATCAGGTATCCCTAGCATGCCTTCAGGAGACTCATCTGACGGACGAGGGGCTCAACAACTGGCAAAGAAGTGGCGGGGCCAGCTCTTTCATTCCTCCTTCTCGAGCTATGCTAGAGGGGTCCTTGTGGGTGGCGCCCGGGGTTTCTCTGGCCGTCCAATATGTGGAAGCTGATATCCAGGGGCGGTACCTACTCCTCAGGGCTAGGCTAGATGGTCGAGACGTTGCCATAGTGAACACATATGCGCCAAACACGGATGACCCGGGTTTTTATCAGTCCCTGCAGGAGGTCCTGGTCTCTGAACTAGAGGTTCCATTGCTTTGGCTGGGAGATTTTAATTGTGTTCTCGATCCTGCCCTGGACAGATTTCCCTCCCGCACTGGCACAAAACCCAGAATGACAGTGAAACTCCGGGAGGTTATGGGGAATCTGGGGGCCCAAGACGTATGGCGTCAAAGACACCCAACCCAGAAAGTGTATACCTGCTTCTCATCTACTCATAACACATATAGCCGCCTCAACAGGGTTTTAGTCGCGAATCCCGATCCCAACATGTCTCTGGAGGTGACCCATCTCGTGCGATTCCTATCTGATCACTCCCCTGTCGCATGCGTGATGGAGTGGGGAGCCCCGAGATGCCGCCCGCGGACTTGGAGGTTGCAGGCAGAGATTCTTGAGGATCCGGTGGGGAGGCACCATGTAGAGACTGCCCTTACGGATTACGTCGATCTCAATTGGGGTGGGACAGACCTATTGCAGGCTACCAAATGGGAAGCCCTGAAAGCGGTAGTGAGAGGGGCATGTCTGAGTGTGACGTTTGGGGTTCGGAAGCAGCTCCAACAAGAGCTCCGAGACGAGGAATGCCGGCTGTTGTCGGTGCAGACTTCGACAGTCACTGACGCATCCGAGAGGGATGGGAAACGAGAGATCCAGCAGCGCATCCATGACATCCTAGATAGGCTTGATAAATATACGCTCACGCAATACAGAGAAGGGGATAAATCTGGTCGTCTCTTGGCCTGGATCCTCCGCCGAGAACACGCTCCTGCTGCGATTGAGGCTTTACGGGACTCCTCTGGGGCCCTGGTGCATTCACAGGTGGGATTATTGCGGGTCCTTCAATCACATCTTCAGGCAGTATACACCGCGGATCCTGTGGTAGGGGAGGCATCCTATCTCCCGTATTTGCATGGGTTGACCCTGATCACCATGTCTGAACAGGCACGGCAGGAACTGGATGAGCCACTGACACTGTGCGAGGTTCAATCCGCGTTGAAGCAGCTTCCGCGGGCCAAATCTCCGGGTAGTGATGGCTTTCCCGCCCGAGTTCTACCAAGCATTCCCCGACATTCTGCCCCTCTCCTCCTGCAAGTTTATAATGAGGCCTTCAAGCGAGGAATCCTCCCACCAAGTATGACACAGGGGGAGATTTGTATGATCTTGAAACCAGGGGGATGCACACGAACCGTCATCGTATCGGCCGATTACAATGATTAATACGGATATAAAAATCCTTTGCAAGCTCCTGGCCTCTCGCTTGGCGCCGCATATGGCCCGCCTGGTCCACGAGGATCAATGTGGGTTCATACCGGGACGCAACACGGCCATGAACCTACGGCGACTGACTCACATTTTGCATGAGGTGCGGGACAGCGAGGAGCAGATGGTTTTGGTCTCTATTGACCTTGCCAAGGCTTTTGACACGGTGGATTGGGGATATCTTCTCGAGGTCTTGCGTGCTGTGGGGATGGGCCCCCAATTTTGTCGCTGGGTTCGTATCTTATATAAGGCCCCATGCGCTAGAGTTAAGCTCGGGGCGCGCGGTCCGAAGAGTGGCAACTCGGGAGGGGTACACGACAGGGGTGTCCTCTCTCCCCACTCTTGTTTGCCCTCGCTATAGAGCCCTTTGCGGTCCGGATTAGAGCAGATATGGCGCGGTGGGGTATTCAGCTGGGAACCATGACTCACGTCATTTCTTTGTATGCGGACGACGCCTTGCTTTACTTGACCTCCCCCGCGATGCCCTGCCGGTGCTGTTGCACCACCTGGATCGGTTTGGTGAGGTCTCTGGATTGCGGCTGAACCGTGGCAAATCCCTAGTTTTTCCCTTGGCGGGGCTGGCGGCAGTGCCTTCGGAGGATCTGCCGGATCTGGAACTGCGGTGGGAGCGGACGGCATTCCGTTACCTAGGTATTCAGGTGACCCTGACGGATGAGCAGGCACTAGTCCGGAATGTGGACCGCGTCACGACGGCATTGCAACAGTCCGTGCGTTTCTGGAATACTCTCCCACTTTCACTGATGGGCCGCCTCGCCATCTCAAAAATGGTGATGCTCCCTAGGGTACTTTATGTGCTACAGAACTCACTTTGCCCTCTGCCACCCCGAGTTTTTAAAACTCTCAATACATTGCTCACATCTTTGCTCTGGGCAGGTCGGCGTAGTAGGGTAGCCCTTCGCACCATTGTCCGTACTTACGAGGAGGGCGATCTCGAAGCCCCTCGATTTGACCTATACTATTATGCCACCCAGCTCCAACATGCGGCCCGTTGGTTCACCGACACTGACAACTGGGAGAAGCGCCTTTTGCTTGCTGGGGCAGACACCCAGACACTGCAGGAGGCACTGATGCAGGGTGCGGGATCGGATGTTTATCTCCCCTATACTGTGCGACATACTGCTGGTATATGGCAGCGCTTTGTTGAGAGGGTCCTCCGAAGGGCGCCCTTTCACAGGGACCTCTCGCTCTGGATACTGGCTCCATTTATAGTTATGGCACGTCATATGTCCTTCCGACTCTGGAGGGAGGGAGGATGTGAGGTTCTCGCTGATTTATACCCTAATGAAACTTTTATCACTTATGAGCAGGCGGTGGAGAGTTTTGGTCTTGGGCAGGGCCAATTTTTGCATTTCAGGGGTATGCAGGACGTAGTGAAGATCACCTGGCCCCAGTACCCAGACATTCCACCACTGACGCATACCCTGGATGTTATGCTTACGTGCGGCAGGGGGCGCGGTTTGATCTCCCTCCTATACGACGCGATGAGGCGGGATTCTACCCCTCCGGTCCCGCCGTCTAGGGTTGCCTGGGAGCGGGACCTTGCTGCCCCGCTGGAGGAGGCACAGTGGGCACGCATAGGCTCCCTTACACACACCGTTTCATGCAATGCCAGATTTAAACTAACACACTTTAATTACCTACACCGCACCTACCTTACCCCGGTGTCACTGAGGCGCATTGACAGTAGCAGGGGCGCTGGTTGTCCTAGATGTGCAGCAGACAATGCAGGCTTTTTACATTTGGCATGGGAATGCCCATTGGTTGCACAGTTTTGGTCTGGGGTAGTGCCTAGGGTGGTAAGCGCCACGGGGCTTCGGGTGGCCCTCGATCCCTTGCAGAGTCTACTCGCGATGGTTCGCAGGCCCAAGAGGAAGAAACTCCCCTATAAACTCTTACAGTTAATGTTGGTGCTTGCCAGGCGCAGGGTGGCCATAACTTGGATGGGGCAGAGGGCCCCTGAACTTCCTGCTTGGCTTAAAGACGTCCGAGAGTGGTGGCTGGCTGAAGAGGCCCACATGAAGCACACCCGACGGGATGAGAAATTGCAGGAT
This sequence comes from Calotriton arnoldi, assembly GCA_963921515.1. NCBI lineage: Eukaryota > Metazoa > Chordata > Amphibia > Caudata > Salamandridae > Calotriton > Calotriton arnoldi. The sequence continues at coordinate 1,741,655 of CAWUFW010000699.1, forward strand.
GACCTGATGGCTTGGCGGGTCCTGTGTGCCACAGGGTTGACGGAGGTGGAGCCGTCCTCCCGGGATGTCACTACTAGTGAGCAGAGTGATGCTGATATAACCGGGGGTCTGTTTCTAGTGGGGAACGCGACGCCTGGCTCTGAGGGGGTCCACACTGGGTGGGGGTGCCTTGTTGCCGCCCCTCTCCCCGCAGCGATATGTTTAGAAATGATTCTTCTGTTCCCTTTGCCCCTTCCCTTCTTGGTGCGGCCTTGTGTCTCATGCGCCTATAATTGCTGTCAACGAAATGTATGCATACGTATTTATTTGATGCCAATGTATTGTTTTTGTGATAAATCAAAAAAATAAAGTTTAAAAAAAAAAAAAAAAAAATGATGCACAGCATTTAATGCACTGGAGGGAAGGCTGCTTGGCGACGGCTTGAGAGCCACCGAGCTCAACAAACTCACTTTTTTTTTTAATTCAATATTTACATTTTATATAATTTGAAGTGTGTGCTGTGTGCACCTTTATTAAACACTGTAGGTAAAATAATTGCACATTTTCATAAAAGAGCGACGAGTGATTCGATAGAAACTTGCCTCCACGCCCCTCACGTTATGATTTCCTAAAGTGACAGCTGAGACATTAGTCATCTTTCAAATCCTTGAATCTGACAGAATAGTCACATCTGAGAAGGGGACAGGCTTCTGTCCCGGGCCTTTGATGGCTTCAGATTACTGTTCAGAGGCTCGGAATATGCTTCATGCTAAGACTCTTATTTCCATAGAGAATGCCACGGTATCAACATTAAGCGATGCTGTTTAAAGATAGGCTTGTCACTTTAATTGATCTTGAGTCACTGCTTCCACTGTCAGAGCTGTCTGTCTACTTACCCATAATCCTCATCACTTTGATTGACTCTCTGAATCAGGGGCTGGCCTGGCTTCGCCTTCCCGAAGTCGTACTGGGAAATTGGAAGGGACACGTTCAGTGGCGCTAATCTTCATGGGAGATCGAAGCCTCGGGCCAAGGGGCTTGGTTTCTTGAGAGCTAAACTGTGACCGTCCACCAGGATGCTGGTCCTGCACAATACTTTGTATAGTGAAGAATATGTTGTATTGATTTATCCAATTATTCGCCTCACACCCGACTGTTGGTGGTGCACGGTGCCCTTAGACGATTTCAAACTACCTGTCTCTTAAGGTTACCTTTATCCTCTGAGTACGCTTTTGACTAATGGTGCCTTATGCAAGTGTTGCTTTACTCTGTCGTCATACACATCTTGTGTGCTTGTAAGCTGGTTATTTGTAAACGCCCATTGGGCTCAAAGGGCTTCAGCCCCCCCCCCCCCTCCCGTCGTGTGGCAGCCCGGGCTGAGTCAGCTTTCCAGGCACACACACAGCCGCACCCGAGTACTTCACAGGTCTTTAAGACCATTTGCCTGTTAATGAGGCTTTGTTGTGTTTTTCACGCCTTCCTAAAGCCCCTCCATCCCCATTCGGCCTGTTGCTGGGAGAATTAGCATCCCCCCCCCATTTTTACTTAGCTGCATTCTTTCCTTGGATCATGTTACTAATGACAGCGCAGTCGCTTGGCTTTCACTTTTGCGGTCGCGTTTTTTTGTTTGTTTTTGTTTCTAAGTTTTAAGTTGCATTCCTAGTGGGCTATTTCAAGTTGCATATAACAGCGCCACCTACCGGCCGCATGTCTCTGGTCGCTCCTAGCTGATTCACTCACTCAAGGGCAACTTTCAGGAAACAACAGTGAATATAGTTGGAAAAAAGTGTCAGTTTTCAAGACTGTAATACACCTTTCGAGTCAACATTCCTTTAGAATATACCTGCCAAGGACTCCTTTCACAAGCTGGAAAGAGAAACTGACGGACAAAATCTACAACGAGGTGGAAGCTCAAATTCCTTCTCCAGCTGGTAACAAGCACTTTAAGTTCTCTATTTTTATTTATTTGCGATGCAGCCTCTTGGTTTTTGTCGGCATTTTCAGATGGATTTACACAGCGCAATTAAAATACTAGGAAATCTAGTTGTTTCGTATCTGTAACCACCTCTTTGTGCGCGCGCTTTGTATGCGCTCGTATAAGGCAATTGTTAACACGTAGTTGAGAATACCACCATTAGGACACACTCATTGTTTGCTGGCTAAGCCTTCTTTCCTCATCGAACTCCTTACAAAACAAGCATTTGCAATGCAATAGGTCTCACATTTACGCAAGTTTGACCTATTGACATTGCAAATAACAATGCCTTTTATTTTTGTTTTTAAAACATAAATAAACAAGCATTGGCATTGCCAATAGGTCTCGCCTTTGGGACCTTATAAGTGTTTAGTTAACCAGCACAATATCCTTGGTGCAACAACATCAACTGTTGCATAGCTAAACACTTATAAGTTCTCAAAGGCGAGACCTATTGGCTATGCCAATGCTTGTTTTTTATTACCTGCTACTCGGATGCCATTTTTCCCCATAAGACTGACCTTTGTCATATTCCTCTTCGCCATGGCACATTGTGGTACCTCAGGCGCACAGCCATAATTGTCATGATGATGATCGTCACATTTAGAAAGGATCGAAACGTTGTCGACATTGCATGCAGTCCCCTTTTCTCTTTTAATTTAAATTGATTGGGTTTTTTTGCAGTTATTTTGATTGTGACATAAACAATATACTTTTACGTCACTTTTATCACTCATGCTTGCCTGAGCACACCATCACGTCACATTTATCTTCACTATCCACAATTATGAATGTCAATTAAGCCTTATATATAATTTTATATATCCATACACTGTGTCAAATTTAAACTAATTTTTGTTATTTGAGACTAATTTATTTTCCATAGGAACCCGTGTTCCCTAAAAGCATTATATACCACAGGTCCATATGTACCCATGGTTTTCCCTTTTGTTTTTTAACATACAAAATATATGGCAAATTCTAAAAACTGAATTCTCAGAGTTGAGCCTTACACTGACTTCTAGTTTATCACAAAACCTAACTTCTGCTACAGGGACACAATTACTGTTATCTAAACCTTCAACACCGCTTGGTGCAACACATGTTATCTAGCTACAAAACTAAATGTCATAGGACCTCATGAGCACCACCATAGCCATTAGAAGCGTCATGAAGCACCACAGCACCAATGATAGACTGAACAGAAGGGTTGTGTACTGAAGCTGAAGGAAATATCTGCAAGAATGATGGACTTAGACCGAAAGGAACGCACCCTTTAGTCGACCGTCACCATCAAATGATGTTCTGCTGATAACGAGGCATTGGCACTGCAAAGCAAGCATACAGCTAGTAGAATCCATCCTCATAATAATTGTAGGATTAACAGTCGTGTCACAGGCTGCTGCATCTTCTGTCTGTTGCATAATATAAGAAATTGGGAAAAATTACACTCCTAGGCAGGGCGAACCACTAACATCACTAATTAAACCCAAGCTCAACCCATTGGGAGCTATGGCAAAGAGTAGACAGGCTTAACTTGGAGACAATGTGTAAAGTATTTATGCAGTACTATAACAGTAATAAAGTCGAAATGTAAAACAAAAATTCCAAAGCAAATCAGAAAAAGAGTAAAATTTAATCAATAAAATGACAAAAATCCAATAAAGGGAACCAGAGATATGAATTGTAAAAGTTTTAAGTAGAAATAGTGCCACGAAGCATAAAGTGCCAATAATAGTGGTCATGGTAGAACAGGACCTGGGGCAATTTGACCATGACCGCAGTGAACCACGTGACGAATACACTAACCAGGTGTCAGGTCTGAGAGCACTTACCTGTGTTTTCTTCCTGAAGGAGCAACACCTATCTGTGGAGCTGCTTGGCCTCCTGTCCACTACTTCCATGGACCCTCCCCGTGAGTACAAACACAAAGGCCAGTATCAGGTATGCAGGGGAAGGGGGTTTGGAAGAGAAGAGAAGAGAGATGCAGAGTACAGTTCATTGTGGAACGGGGTCTTCCTGAGCCTTTCATTGAAACCACATACCCTTTGCATAACCGGCACTCGTCTGATGCTGTGAGAAAAAAGCTACAAAGTATTGTATGCATGTTAGCGGTGGCTCCCTGAGACTCCACATTTCCCACATCAACCTTAACCCACCTAATCATTCCCCCTTCCTTGTTTTAGAGCCTGTAGAATTATTGTCTCAGACTTTAGTTCACTATTTATAGGAAAAAGATAGGAATGAGTTAATGTCCAGCCAGCTTATCTTTTAGTTTACCTTCTGGGATGTTCCCTACCAAGATTACCTGTTCTCCTCTTTGGGTTGTTGAGGGATTATCTCTAGTTATTGGTTCTGTTTTGCGTTAAACTGCGATGTTTTAACTCCATGCCCAGTTTATGTTATTCACTATTGGAAGTTCTTTGTAACCATAACACTGTTGTTCGCTAAATCAAGAACATAACCTTATTTTAACAAAAATTAAATATGCTTTTTCTTCTTGCATGCATTCAGTACAAACCAAATTCAATGCACACCTTTTATTTTTTTCTGCATAGATACTTTGTGAGGTTTTAGTACACACCATTTAACTCAAAACTCTAGATAACCTTTGCATATCTTCTTTTCCCACCTTTAGGAGTTGGCTTTCCTCGTCTCAGAATTGGTGATCAGGTAGTTTCTGTATTAAGTCTAGTCGCCTGTGCATTACCATAACTCCTTCTAGAATGTTCTGTGGCTCACGTGTCCTTTTGTATTCCTTACAGGTCTATGGCAGCGCCGTGCTCCTTTTTGGAAGAAGTAACTGCACCTGGAGGTAGAAAACAGGTGAACTTAGATGCCTATCAGATTCTGGGGGGGTGTTGTGGTAAGTTCTGTACCCTGAAGCGGGAGCTTCAGCTCCCTCAGAAGCACCAGACAACAAGTGAGGGTGACGCCTGTGGCTTGGCCACATATAGGCTTGCCACGCCTGAAATGGCCACCCAGTTCACTGGAACTGCAACTCTCGGGGTAATTTCGTGGAGTTTACAGTGAATAGTCTTTGCCTCACCAATGGCCTTTAAGTGGCTCGTGTCAATGCACAAGGGCACTGGGTGTTCATGGTGTGTGTTAAGGACAGTGTTCTCTGGGGTGCAGATTCCTGACACTAGGTTCGTCCTTGTCACAGATTTAACCTTCTGAGTTTAGTCCTTAAAGTTCCAATCCACCACTGGAGTACGCTTCTAAATCCCCCAAGACTTCAAGGGAGGCACTTAGAGAATGAAAGGGTAACAGGCAGACAGCAACAGGAGGTACTAGTCCAGGTTCAGTTGCTACTGGTAAGCTGGTCAGTTGCAGGACAGGACCTTTTGTATCCTGTTGTGTCCCTGTAGCTTTAACAGAAGGTCATCCTTATGACCCTTGGAGTCCACTTGTTTGTCCTGGGTACAAGAGGGAGAGGCAGGTCCAATGTTGTAGACTCTTAGGTCTCAGACAGCAGTTTCAGTCTTCTTCTGATCTTCCACAGGCCCATGGGTGTTCTGTAGTTGGCGCCTGGAGATGCCACATTTATTTATTCCTGGCATGAGCTAGTGGGGTAGAGTGACTACTGGGTACCCCCTAACCCATGGAGTAAGTTCCCGTAACTACCCCTAAGCACTTTGGGCATTTTTAAGATGGCCGACATTAAATTTGGGCTCTGAAGGCTGGGGGTGTATGTTGGGAGTGTACTATGGTAATACTAGTGGCCTCCCACATCTAAGCCTAAACTAGAATTTTAGGCATTCTCTATACCCCCAATAAACTAAGAGACAGAAGTCTGTCAGGACAAATATGAGCCTGCAGCAGCTAAACAGTAGATACACACTAATGTTTTTGGCATTCTGTTTCCCTCCTTTGAAATGTGCCCCACATGTCAAATGAAAAACCCCAGCAGATCTGTCAAGCAGGTCTTGACATGCAAGCATGATTTGACACTGTGAATCAGCAAGAAACCCACTGCGATGTTGGCCAGCCTGGCCTGGGGGGACAATTCAAGGGTGGAGGCCTGGGTGTTAGCTAAATCTGTTTGTAACAGAGTAGATCTCTTTAAAGTTAATCAAGTCCTTGGGTCCAGCCCACAGGCCATCCTGTCAAGGGCACAACACCCCCGCACATCCAAGGCTTTTTGTCTCTGTCCTGGGAGCAAGTTCACTCCTCAATTATGCCCACTGAAAATCTAATTACTGGCTGGCAGAATAGAGAGAACTAAATGCTGATTTTGCTTCCAGATACTTCAGGCAAGGCTAAGGTGACTTTTAAAAGTAATCTTTCCAAAATGTTTATTAAAAATCTAACATCACCAGTGAATTGGGCTTGTAATGAATTTTTCAAAAATTGTATTTGTATCTGTTTTCTAGGTGGAGATAACATTTATTAAACTTAATATTGTATCGCAATGCTTTTGTATGGAATAAACAGCCCTGCCTCAGTAAAAATAACTTTGATGTTCTAGTCACTTTAAGGACATGCTTAACATTAACCTTTACGTGTTCTACTTTTAAATACCACGCACCCTGCCTTAATGGGTATAAAGGCTTACTTAAAGGTGACATAAATATTTAAAATAAGGATTTAGGCCTGTCAAAAACGGCCTGTTTTGACAAGTTGAAATTGAAGTTTAAAACTGTACAGCCAGGCTGCAGTAGTAAGTCTGGAGACATACTTTACTGTGCCTCTGCAGTGGATGGCATGGTGAGTGCTACAGTCCACTGGTAGCATTTAATTTACCAGTCTTGGGTGCATTGGATACCACATACTAGGACTTATAGGCAAATTAAATAAACCAATCAGGTGTATACCAATTTCATCATGTTGAAAGGAGGAGTACAAGCACTTTACGCACTGGTTAGCAGAGGTAAAGGGCTCAGAGTTCTATAGCCAGCAAGAATATGGGCTGACCCCACAGAAAGGGAAAATTTCCAACATATAAGCTGAGACATGGGACCTAGAATGTCTAGTAACTTGTCTTGGCAGGATTTTAGTACCTTATCAGTACTCTTCTTGGGGTGGTTCCCCTTTTTAGAAAAAAAACACAATAGTCAAATCAATATCTGGATTTGAAGACTGTTTATGCAGTAAACTTGGTCGAGGACACCCTGAATGTAGATTTTTCTGTTGGATTTCTCAATAGGGGATCTAATCCAATGATATATACATTCATAAACAGTAGGAGCTGGAGTCCACTTACCAGAACTTGGATGAGCAGTAGAGGTAGGGCCAAAAAATGACCCCAGAGCATCCAAGATAATTGCATTAAATACCTTGGCAGGACTATTTTTCTCTTGTGGATGCATATCAGTGTCCCCACCAACATCATGAGTTTGAATCCACAAGATGTAAGGGAAAAGAGTAAACATCTGGTATACCCATAGAAGTGCTCCTTACCATGTGAGAAACCTTCGCTCTCTTAAATGGGGACATCCCTGAAAGATGTGCTTACATAGACTGACAATGTTACCAAAAAACTCTTGGCTCTGAGACCCCTCAAGAATTTTTTTCTGGGGCGTGGCTAAGCTGCCTAAATTGGCTTGCGCAAGTTCCTGAAGATCCTGCTGAGCCCTGTATATACTGAATATTCATGCAGCATCCCTCATCTCTGATGCCGTCTGGACCCTGTGCCTGGCTCAGGCGAGGGAATTACAGAGGATACGGAGCCTGTACAGGGTGCCCGTTTGGCTGTTGCTAGACTGGAGGAGACCACGTTGGACGTCTGAGGCCTTGAAACGGCTGCCCCCATGGATCGGACCGGTAGGGAGTAGGACAAGAGGAGGGCAGCCAGGGCATCGCCTGAAACAATCAGACACCACGCTATCCTCCCTGATGCTGACAGAGCCAGTGAACCGACTGGGTGGTTTCGGATGCCAGCCACTCTGCAGCAGCTCCAAGTACGGGTTGGTGCCAGCTGGGTGGGACCTACCAGTGCCTTGGACCGACGCAAAGTGATGCCTGGAGGAGTTTGTCCCCCCCCACTATTCCCCCCCTCGTCTCACCACATCGGCACAGAGGAACCATGACTTCTGGGATGACTTGTGGAAGGCAGAGTCAACTCACAGGATGCCAGCGGCGAGGCAGGGCCTCCCTGCTAACACTGGCCTTCTGGTCGTGACACACTGTGCCTGCTTCCGGGGCTCTATGACCCGCCACTGCATCCATCCTGCCAGGTCAGGGTGCTAAGGGGCCCTGCATCTGTTGTCCTAAGTGGTCCAAGAGCACCTAATGAATCCCATCAGCAGTGGTGATCATTTCATGAGGCTGCACCCTTGGACTGCCCGGCTGCTTGTGCTCCTCTATGAACAAGCCTTTTCCATTTTTCATGCTACTGGGAAATTCATGCTACTGGGAAATAAAGGTGAGGCGGACTGGGACGGAGTTGGCAGAGATGGGGAACATGCATCCCTGAAGTCGTTTTGGGGGTAAGGCGCCTCACGCAGTGACCATTAGCAAAAAGGGTGTTGCCGGCTAGCTCGAGGCTCGGATGTTATCGGCGGGGGCCCTCTCCACTTTCTGAGGCAATCATGACCTCTTGCTGGCTGTGGGCCTCTCAATCTCCAAGCGCCCGTCCTGTCCCTGATAGATTGGGACGTACCAAGTGGGCCTTTAGGTTGGCCTGTGGGCACTCTTTAGATGGTATGGGGCAGCGGAATGGCCTGGACCCACACCCCCAGAGCAAGATCGACCGATTCACCAGACCTGGGAGTACTCATTCAAGAACCCGGGACGGTGGACAGGCCATGGACATGCTCCCCACTGAGGAAGGATATATCCCCATGGCAGAAGTACTGTTGGTGATCAGGGAATCTAGAGAGGCCCTGGGAAGCTGAATGGATGGAATGGGCTTGGAGCTCTCTCTACTGCGGCAAGACCTTTGCAAGGTCCCGGAATGCACAACCGAAGTCAAGAATAAAGTGTCTTCGACGGAAGATGGTCTGCTTTTCCTTAAGCAAGACTTCCTCAAATTCCAGGACGTAGCACAGCAACTGGAAAGACGAGCAGGGGATGACGAGGGGAGATCTCTGTGTACTAATCTACATGTTGCGGGGGTCCCGAAGAGTATGACTCAATTCTTTATTGTTTGATTATTTAAAATCATACAGTATACACATTTATAATGTTAGCAGTCTAAAAAATGTATACACTAGGAAAAAACAACTTAATTTTCATTTTACAACAATAAAATTCTTCTCTTCGGGGGTTCCTACTATTCCCACACATATAAAAAAACAAATACAGGCATTATGTCATATTACTACAATTATAAACACGAGAGCAATTTTTTCCCAGGTTCCTTCTTCTAAGTCTACATCAGACTATTCACCAGTAACTAATTTCTTTTTTGCCAATAGCATGGATTTAACAAAAGCAGCGTTCAGGTCTGTATCTGTTGAATTAAAACATCTTATGAGCGCTTGCGGGGTCCCGGAGAGTATGGAGGGAGCACACCCGAACTTTTTTTCACGGACTGGTTCAAATCCTGAGTCCCGCCGTAAGACTCGTTCTTATGTTTTGCTACACAGAGAGCTCACCAGGGCCCTTACTCCTTAAACGCTGCTGGGCCCCCGACACTCTCCATTATACTGTAACTCTTAAATTATTCAGACAGAGATGTCATTCTCGGAGCCGCTCGTGCCCAGCACAATGTTCTCTTACAGGGGCCCAAATTTATGATTTTCCTTGATTACACTACCAAAAGATCATTTAATGGGTAACAACTACAAAATACTTAATAAGTATGAATACTCCAGAATCTATCATGTTGGATATGCCGAGGGGGGCGAGAGGAGTAGCTAGCCTTTTTCAATGCGTCTTCACTCTGATTGTCACCAGCTCACAGACAGACATCTTGTGATTGTGACAGAAACTGGCATACTGGGGGCCATGTTTGGTTGTTCGCCAGTGTATACCTACGCATCAATTTGTTAAACTCTTCTCTGACTGAACTATTCAGCAGGCTGACGTCACTGATGGCTGGCCGACTAATAGTGAGTGGCAACTTCAGTGCTGTCACGGACCCTGCCCGTGACTCCTTCAGTGCTAGGCTGAGTCCTCAAGTGAAATCGTTTCGGGAGTGGGCCTTAACACTTGGTGGCTGAAGAATGGACAATTCGTAGACAGGCTTGGGAGGAAATAGCAGATTATTTCAAGGCCAATGTAAAATCGGTTGGCTCGCCGCTTACCATTTGGGTAGCATTTAAAGCCGTGACCTGTGGTCATATTAAATCTTTAATAACTGGAGAAAAGTGGAATGAGGACAGGGCCATTGATAATTTGGAATGCGATGTACAAGAACTGAGCACAAGGCGACTCATACCCGAGAGGATCAGAACATTAGCCTGCATAACTCAACAGTAGAAGAATTACGACAGCTCAGATTGGAGGAGGCTAAACTAATCTGGCTCGCCACACAGCAGCGAGTCTGTGAATCGGGCGCCAAATCAGGTAAATTATACTTTACTGGTTGGCAAACAGTAACCTCGCTCTCCACATAGTACCTTATATTTGGTGGAAAGATGGTATAGTGGTGGAAGATCCAAGGTCAGTAGCAGCAACATTTGGGGATTATAATAAGGGCTCCCGGTTTTATGGTATTTATTTTTTGGACATTTTCGTCTGTATTTATCCATACTTATTTTTTGTCAACTTTATCTGTATTCATCCCATATTTAATGGGTTTTGTAAAAAAAAGAAAGGTGAAACTGGTATATTTCCACATTTATTTAACCAATAAATAGGCAGTCATGCTTCAATGCCTGCCAGGTTTCAGTGAGATGAACACCCGCAGAAGATAAATCAATGCACTTATATGAAAATATGCACATTTCAGTATCAGCCTTGTGCATATCTACTGCTGTTTAAGCCTCTTTACTAAAATTCCTTTCTTTTTTAACCCCCTTACCTATCAATCCACTCAGTTATTGGCCTGGCAATCATGGCAAAGTGTATTTAGAATCACTCAAAAAGCACCCAATTTCAGTTTTTATCCACATTTAAAAATAAATACAGACACGAAAATTAATGTTTTTCTGTCTGTATTTATCTGTGAAAATCAGTAAAAACGGAAAACAGGGAGCCTTAATTATAATGCCTCTCTCTATATGGCACGGACACCTCCAGCTACTGAACACTCGAGCCTGATAGCATGTGCTATTGTGGTGTGTGACCTAGACCCGTACCAAAGGCAGATGCTTGATGCTACGCTGATGATAGAAGAATTCCAGGGAGCATTCACAGGTCTGTGGTAAGGTTCCTGGTCCAAATGAGTATCCTGCGAAATTCTTCTAAACAGATTTGTCCTTACTAACCCTTCACTTATTACTAATGTATAACAAAGCTTTAGAAGCAAGCCCACTACCCAACAACATCAGGGGGGCCCTGATTACCATAATCCTAAAGCAAGGAAAACACCCAGAAGACTATTCCTTCTATAAGCCCATCTCACTCATGAACACAGAGGTGAAAATCCTGGGCTGAATTCTGGTAACACGACTTACACAGGCGGTGCGCTCTTGATTCAATATTACCAGACTGGCTATATGCCACATCTAGGGATGCAACTCTACGATGACTTCAGATGGTTCTGGCTAAGGCAAGTAATTTGAATAGGGTGGCTGCAATAGTCCTTGAATAAGCTTTTATTTCTGTACACCTGCTGTTCATGTTCTGGACCCTAGAGTGCATAAACTTTGGACCCCAGTTCCTCAGTTGTGTCTGGAGTGTATATGAGGCTCCCAGGGCACGTGTGCATGTCAACGGTGCGTTCCCCCACCTGTTCCCGATAGAAAGGGGCACAAGATATGGTTGCCCTCTTTTGCCCCTTCTCTTTGCGCTCATCATTGAGCCACTAGTAGAATAGATCTGATGAGACGCGGGCTTGTGGAGTATCAGATGAGATCAGGTGACTAAGACCAAGTCTCTTCATATGCAGAAGACCTCCTAGTCTATGTTCAGAAGCCTGAATGCTCGCTGCCCTGTGTGCTTGAGATGCTCCAAATATATGACGAAGCTGCTGGCCTCTATATTAATCAAAACAAATCAGAATAAGTGTGTATTGTATGATAGCAACATGTGCTATCGGTGAACCTTTTATAGCCAACAACATGGCATATAGCCAATAACATGGAATATCTGAGCTATGTTGAATGTACTAGAGGAATCATGTTCTAGCATATGGTTGTGTGTGGTGTCTCTTGATGGAAGTGATGTGAAAGTCCTGTAATAGCTCACTATATTGCATGTGTGTATATTTATATATATTCACTGAAAAAAACAAAGGTTACAGGGATGTTTTAGTTAGGGTCAGATTTCACTCGTACAAAACCAGTGAAATTCGGCAGTTATAGTTACCGAGCTAACTATAACTTATGCCCCTCAATGCACTGCTTATGACCTCACATATTACATCACTCATGACATTGTCAGTGACATCACTCATGACGCCATCCGGTGATTGTAAGTATTTTGTAAGAGTTTATGATTGTTAAACATATATACTAAGGTACTACAAAAGTTAAAGTAGTATACTAGGTGTACTACCAATGAGTGATACTACTATTTATATATATCATGTGAGTGGCTGTGTGACTGTATGTATCCTTATGCGTGTGGGTTCGTGAGTGGCTGTATGAGTGTATAAGTAGTTGTGTGTGTAGCTGTGTGGGTGAGTGAGTTGCTGTGTGAGTGGTTGTATTGGTGAGTGAGTGGGTGTGTCAGTGGCTGTATGGTTGGGTGAGTGACGGTGTAAGTGGCTCTATCAGTGGGTAAGTGGGTGTGTAGTGACTGTATGGGTGAGTGAGTGGGTGTCTGAATGGCTGTATGAGTGAGTGACTGGGTGTGTAAGTGGCTGTATGGGTGAGTGAGTGGCTGTTTGACTAGGTGTTTTGTTAAGTGACTGTGTGTGAGTGACTGTATTGACAGTGAGTGTGTGAATGGCTGTATGGGTGAGTACAGGGATGTGTGAGTGCCTGTATGGATGTGGGAATGGGTATGTAAGTGGTTGTGTGAGTGAGTGTGTGAGGGCTTGTTTGGGTGAGTGAGTAGCTGTGTTGAGAGGCTGATTGGGTGAGTTAGTGGGTGTGTGACTTTGTAGGTAAATAAATGGGTGTGTGAGTATCTGTATGGGTGAGTGTGTGGTTATGTGACTGGCTGTATGGGTGGGCAACCTGTATGAGTGGCTGTATGGGTGAGTGAATGGTTGTGTGAGTGGCTGTATGAGTGAGTGCGTGTGTGAGTGGCTCTATGGAGGAGTGAGTAGGTGTATGAGTACTGGAGGTCTGAGAATGGGTATGTCAGTGGTTGTACGAGTTTATGAGTGGGTGTATGAGAGGTTGTATGGGGGTGTGAGTGGTTCTGTGGATGATGTCATCAGTGATGTCATTAGTGATGTCATTTGAGATGTCATCAGTTATGTCACTGACCATGTCATGAGTGATGTAATATGTGAGGTCATAAGAAGTGCATTGCGGGGAATATGTAATAGTTAGCTCAGGTAACTATAACTGCAGAATTTTACTCGTTTTGTACAAGTAAAATCTGACCCTAACTTTAACGTCCCTGTAACCTTTGTTTTTTTCAGTGACTTTCTAAGGTTTTTTAAATGCTAATTCCGAACTAAAGTCCCTGTAACCTTTGTTTTTTTCAGTGAATTTCTATGAGTTTTTTTAACTAGTAGTCACGTTTGAAGAGAGTGGTGGAGAAAGGGGGCTGGGACTCCGACCAGCTCTCAGGAATCCCGCTGTGTAGGGATTACAGGCGGTAACAGAAGGCTTCTTGGCCCCCAATGGTCCCTCAGGAGTAATGTGGACTTCATTCCCCCAACCAGTAGTGCACCACGGGCAGCGTTCACAGAGTGGAGGAGAAAGGAGGCGTGGCCTCAAAAGACCTCTTGGCAATCCCGCTGTGTGGGACTTACTGGAGATAACAGGAGGGGTAGTTGTCCCCCAAGGACGTCCTTGGGGGCCAACTACCCCTCCTGTTACCTCCAGTAAGTCCCACACAGCAGGATTGCTGAGACCTGGCAGGAGGCCACGCCCGCTTTCTTCAACACTGCAAAACGCACCTCCTGATGCACTACTAATTGGGGAATGAAGTCCCCTTGGCTCTTCAGTGTCCTTGGGGGCCAACTAGCCCTCCTGTTACGCCCAGTAAGACTCACACAGATGGATTGCTGAGAGGTCAGAGGCCATGCCCCCTTTCTCCACCACTCTGCAAAAGCACCTCCTGGCACACTGCTGCTTGGGAGAAGAAGTCCACTTTAGTCCTGAGTCCCTCAGGAAGCAAGGGGACCTCATCCCCCCACCAGCAGTGCACTGAGAGGGGCGTTTTCAGAGTGGTGGAGAAAGGGAGCATGGCCTTCAACCAACTCTCAGCAACCCCACGCGTGGAGCTTACTGGAGGTAACAGGAGGTTTTGTTGGCCCCTAAGGACCCTCAGCAGCCAACGGGACTTCATCCCCCAAGAAGCATAGCGCCAGGAGGCGCGTTTGCAGAGTGGTGGAAACAGGGACCGGGGACTCTGGTGAGTTGCCGTTTAAAAAAAAAATGTGTTTCTCTTTTTTAGGAAGGGGGGACCCCTGTTTGGATGACCCCATCCCCTGAGGCCTGCCCCCTTTTAAAAAAATGTTTTTATTTAAAGGGAGGGTGCTGCGTGGCCCCCCTCACAGGCCGATTCCGTCCCCGGGGACCCCATCCCCTGGGGCCCGCCTGCAGTGTGGGTGCCCTGGACCCACCCAGGGCACCCAATTTTGGATGTTGGGGACTGTGGGGGAAGCCTGAAGGCCCCCTGCGGGAGCCAGCATTGCTTTGACACCCAGGGAGCTGCTAACATGCAGCTCCCTGGATCTCAAAGCAATATCTGTTTCCCTACTCGCTTCCCAGCGGGCAGGGAAACAGACACTTGTTCTGCTTTCAGGAAGTGAGAGCATTTTGTGCTCACGCTTGCTGAAAGCAGAGCACTTGTTTGCTATGGATTGGTGGGAGCAGGCACCCAGGGACATTGCTGGAGCTGGCCCTGGGGGGTGGTGGTCCCTAGGACTGCGGCCCCCTTCCAATATAATTAAGCCTCGGGTTGCGGGGGCCATGCGGCCCCCATATGTAATTTTACAGAGTTGCCCCGGGGAGGTGGCGGTCCCTGGGACTGCGTGTGGGAGACGGAGCCCCCATGCATAATTATTTAATTTAGCCCCGGGGATGTGGTGGTCCCCGGGGCTTCGGTGAGCCACAAGGCCCCCGCGTTTCTGTTATATTTAGCCTTGGGGAGGTAGGGTCCCTCCCCGGGGCAGGGGGGGACGCAGTAGGGCCTCCCCCGCATTCTTTACAATTTACTTCTGTGCCCCGGGGAGGTGGCGGCCCCCGGGGCAGCAGGGGAGCCACGAGGCTCCTCCGCATACACTTATATCACTGTACTGCCCCGGGGAGGTGGCAGTCCCCGGGGCTTTGAATAGCCCAAGGAGGGGGGCCCCATGCGCCTACATACAAGTGTAAGTTACCTTTGTGAATAGCCTCCTGTATATCTGCTGAACAATACATCAGTTGGTTAGGAGGAACAAAATCCAGGATTCTAGTGGACCTGGTGAAATAGTTTTGACATTACTGCCTAGAACACAGTGTGTTGGTGATGGCAGACTGTTTACTCAGCAAGACCACTACGATTGTAGACTACAACTCCAGAAATCTGGAGGTGTGTAGCGATTGGAAGTCAGAGACGCGAATCTTCCATTATCTGATGATACTGTGGGCATCATTCATGATAGACTTATTTGTGTCCAGGTGGAATCAACAACTGGCACAAATCGTTAGTTGATATCCTGATCCAGAAGCAAAGTCATCAATTCTTTTCTGCAGAACTGGCAGGGAGACCTCCATTATGACTTCCTTCCCCCAGATACCCAGGCTGTCCACTTACATGGGATGACAGAAGGCAGAGTTGGTCCTGATGACACCTCTTTGAAAATCACACAGTGGCGGCTCCTCTGCATTACGGATGAGCGTCGCCCCACTGCTTTTGAGCAGTGCAAAGCACAATACATAAAATGATAATAACTTTGCATTATTATCATTTTATTCTGCGTGCTGCTTTGCGGGTGGGCGGGACTGCTGTGCTCTGGGAGCAGGGCAGGGAAGGAGTGGTTTGCCCACTCCTAAGTGCTCAATGACTGTTTGGTCGGCCCTCTCGGGCCGCCCAAACCAGTCATGTGCACTTTCCCTGTTCTCCATGCAGGCTGCATTACAGCCTGCATGGAGAACATGCCTACCCCTCCAGCCCCTGGCTGAGCGCCGTGTCATGTCGTTCAGACCAATCACAACACTGCATTGCAGAGTTGTGATTGGCCAGGGGAGCCTGGGTGCTTACCAATCACAACGCTGCATTGCAGTGTTGTTATTGGTCAGTGGGGCCTGGCTGTGCTTCCTGTTCAAGGAGAGCAGGAGCAGAGACGCTGGACCGGCAACAAGCTAAGTTTTTTTTAATGTATTGTGCACTCAACCATCCCCCGCCGTGACTCCCCCCTGCGACATCCCCCCCTGCCCCGCCACCCGCAAGCCATACCTGCCGCCACTGAATTCACAAGACTGGTTTCTGGTCCTTCTTGAATTGCCAGTTGCAGCTTCAGTCTGGATTCCCCAGACTCCTCGCATATTAAGGAAACAAGGGGCAAAATGTTGCTTCTTCAACTCAATACCATAGTGGATCTCTGGGGATCATGGGACACCCAGGGAATTTGGAGCTTATCTGCCAATTATATCTGGTAAGCCTAGACACCAGAAGCAGAATTATGTTATGGGTCAGGTTAAGCCATGGATTCATTGTTGAATGCCACAACACTTGGATCCTGTTGGGACAAGTATGGTAAATATGGTCAGCTTTCTGGTGGATTTAGTGCAACAAGACTAGGCTTACAGAACAATAGACTTTCAATACCCAAGTACACTTGACTCTGGGATATCAGTACACTCCTCAGAATTCATGAAAATATGCATGCAAATGAGTTTCTTGCAGGCAAACGGTTTTTAGATGTAAGAAAACAGGGCTTGTTTCAGATGTCCCTCCACAGTTTGTACCCATCTCAACTACTGGATGCTGGTTTTCAACTCTGACAGTGCTCTGAAGCCTGCTAACCAGGCTCCAGTGCCAGTGCTCTTTCCCTAAAACTGTTATGTGTGAATTGGCAATCCCAATTGACAAAGACTTTACCGCCTTATAAGTCCCTAGTATATGGTACTAGGGGTACCAACGGCATAGGTGGTGAAGGGGTCTTCAGGGCTGCAGCACCATTTTGTGCCACCCTGGGTGACCCAAGCAAAATACTGACAGCAGGTCTGCCATTGCAGACTGCAGGAGCAGTGCAAACTGCTCGAACTCAACTGTGCCCTCACCATGTGTGGCACAGTCAAATGAACTGTTTTTAGTATATGTCAGTCACCCCTAGAGAAGGCCTCCTGTGCCCAGGAGGCAGAGCCCAGAATATTAAGAGTGTAGACATGTAAGTGCAAGCTTTTATGTCTCGATAGTGTCTTGACCATTAAAGTACTATAAGTGATAGGTAGCTCCATTATGGTACCACCTAGATATGTTGAGTGTGGTGTCAAACAACATGCCTTCTCTCCCCTGACATTAATCTGGTGTCAAGGCAAGACAGGTATGCACCCAGGTGGCACCTTAGAGGTTGCCCACCTGGTTGCCCCAGCTTCACCGTGCTCTGGCTGACCAGCTTGTACTTTCCCTCACCTGCTGATGCAAAAGGCAGGATTCTGACCTCCTGGCAGGCAGTGTGATCACTCCAAGGAATCAGGAACAAAGGCTGGGCAGGAAGGAGGTCAAACCTTCCCTCTCCCCAGCATGCTAGTGAAGTGACACATCAGAGTGGTGAGCTTCAAAGGCTGCAACGCCTCTGATATGCATCTGGGATGTCCCCCTGAGGAGGACACATCACTCCCACTGCCTCAGGCGCGCTTGCACCTCGGCAAGGCGGGAAATTAGGTATGCAGGAGGTGTACACCTCCAGGAAGGCTGGCCACACATCCAGGGTGGGCAGTCTGATATGTACACCTAAAGTAGAATTCTGCCAACAGGACTTTGCCCACAGCACAAAGCAAAAGAGAGATACTTTGTCCCTGAGGCAACAGACTTGGAGCTGAGTGAACGACCCTCGTTCTTGGCTAAAGCTAGACGCTCCTGAAGAGAGGAACCCTTGTGGAAGCCAGAAGCACCCTCGGTCTTCACTGGAGTAGTGGCACTAGTCCCCTGCAAATTGCAGGTAAAAACACTCACCAGATCCAATGAATCGCTGAACATCGGGCCTTGCGAGGGATCACCCAAATCCAGGTGGTCCAGTGCATTGTGGGAGTTGTAGACTCGCCTGCCCGAAGTTTCAGGTCGCTACGTTACTCCGACAGACCCAGTGAAGATCAAGAAGCTTTTCGCTATGCTGTGCTGTGGCAAGGCTAGTTGGCCACCAATCCGGTAACCAACCCCCACACTTGATGCCGCATCTGCAGAGAACACCGTGCAACCATCATCTGATGTTAGTAGCTGTGTACCTGTTGTGTTTTTGCATTTTGTTTCTTGCAGCACTGTGTAAGCTGTGTAAAAAGCATCTCCCGTAGCTCCCGTTCAGCACAGAGGACAGCCAGAACAACTCTGCACCCGGATTCTACGGGCTAGGTCAAATTGAGCTTTCTGTTGTGGCCTGGTCCTGAGGTCCCCATGATCTTAACCCTGTAAGGGTTTCATGTAACTTGACCTGCAAGTGACCTATTGTCACTAGTGGTTTTTGCCATTGACCACAATGATATTTTGTCTATGTATTTTACTGCAGTGATTTAATATTGCTTTGAAAATCTATAACTCCGGCTATTTGTATTCTATTCCGTTTGTTTTGGTGTCTAAATTAAGATAAAAATACACTCTATTTTTATAAATTGGTGTTGGATTTCTCTCGAGTCATGTCGATTACTTTTCGTCCTTGTTGGTACTCTGAAATGCTTAACACATGTTCCTCTAGTGAAGTCTGACTGCTCTTTGCCACTCTACCAGGACTGAGCTAAGGATTTATTATTGTGAATCCGAGGACCATCTTTGGGTTATTGTGATAATATTAGATGGTAAGGCTACACAGCCATACCAACATAATATTCCATGGTGACGCAGGCCCCCGTCATCAGCCGGCTGGACTAATGCAACGCACTCTATGCAGGCACCACCCCCAAACTCATGAAAAGACTCCAGATGATCCAGAACGCAGCAGCCAGACTGATCCTCAACCTGCCCAGGAGGACCCACATCACCCAGCACTTGAAAGACATCCACTGGCTCCCCATCCAGAAAAGATGTCAATTCAAGCCTCTGACCCACGCCTACAAAGCCCTCCAAGACCTAGGACCCGCCTACATGAACCGCCGCCTGAATTTCCTCTGTCTTCCCAGGAACCTTCGCTCAGCTGACCTCGCACTCACACAGATACCACGCATCCACCGCTGCTGCACTGGAGGTCGCTCCATCTCCCCTCCACTGCCAAGTCTTGGAACACCCTTCCCCTCTACCTCCGCACCTCTTCCTTGTTGACTCACTTCAGGTAGGGACTCAAGACTTGGCTTTTCGACTGATACCCGCAGCACAGTACCTGTATACCATCTGAGGTGATTAGCCGTGCATTATAAATACCGCTTGATTGATTGATTGACTTTCCTACATTCGCGAAAATCAGATGGTAATGATCTAGACCTAGATGAAAGAACATTCACACCAGAAACTGTGACTTGAATTAACCAAGCATACCAAAACTTTAACTGGGTGATCTCGTACTCTATCTTACTGGGCAGTCTCGCTTATGTGTGGTCAAATGTTTGAAAAATTATATGGCCAGGACCAAAGAACCTTAGACTAAGAGGAGCGTGGCAACTGTTGTTATCTTACGTCCATTAATACACCCCAATTTCTTCAGCCACGCTGGCCAGATGGGTAAAATTGATCATGTCTGAATTTGGCATTGATATCAAAAGGCTTGGTGCACATGCAATAAGAGGCACAACAGCAGCAAAGTCGTACCTGGTAAGTGTATGATTAGAGGATATTATACTTTTTGCTGATTGTTCAAACAAATCCTACGTTTGAACAGTTTTACTTCAAACCCATTGCCGATATGACGTCTCAAGTAACGGCCATGGTTTTATCTAGTATAATACTCGCCTCTCATTCCCACTGAATGCTAATTTTATTATTGTCAATGATTTATGACGTGTTTTAAGGATGAATGTGTTTTATTATGAATTACCCACCCTAAGAGATGCTTATGTTCTGTATTTTAATGTATTATGACAAATGTATTTAATATGTGAGAGGTGATGAACGGTTGCTAACCTCTAGTGTTGGTCTTTTAAGATAAGGCTGCTGATGCACAGCTAGCATAAGAGGCATGGGGCTGGTTACACATGCACACGTGTGTGCAATCGTCACACATGAGACTTCTGTTGCACAGAGCCCTGTATCTGCACACAGGTAGCCTGTCTCAGAAGGGACACTGCACAAATTGGTAGGCCTTATAATATAAATGGGCATTTATATTGTAGGTCTGTAGTGCTTACAAGAAAATATGGGTTTTTTCTCTGCATTTTACATATAGGCAAAACCTACTTTAAGTACAGTTTCACTCTATTAGGCCTACAGGGTCTAGCGAGGTATCAAACTGGGTTAAAAAATGAACACCAAATTTGAATTTGCTGTTCGAAATAACCAACATCCACATCTTACTCGGCCAAGTTGATTACTCTGCTCCCCAGCAGAGGGCAAAAGGCCTCCCCACGCAAAAGGAGCAATAAATAATGATTGATCCAGTTCCTGGGAAGGTAAAGGGATGTGGGGGAAATCTGCATCTGATAATTAGCTTGTCACACTGCACCTGGGCTGTTCAGGCCTACTAGAACAAAGGAAGGAGCCCAGGCCTCTGGAACCAACACAAGAGGGACTCGCATTTGAAGGTTTTTTGGAAGTAATCGGGCAACTGTGTCAGTAGGGGCGGAACTGAGGCCCTCAGGGGAGCTCTTGCCAGAAAAAAACTTGAGGGCGCCATTTTGGATTGTCCTAGAATGCTGTGCAAGAGGGTTGCAACAGAGGCAGAGGGAAGTGGCATCATAGTATTGGCCAGGGGTGCCTGGCCCCTAAAACTATACACACACACTTAAAAATCCTTGCACAAGGAAGAGACAGTTAAGAAGTCCCTGAACCTGGGAGGCGATGGCGGCGAAAAGGATGCCCAGCTGGAAGGAAAAGCCACCTAATGCCCTGCAAGGATGGACTAAGGACTTTGACTCCAGCTGACCCCCAGGATTAGGATCGATCTCTGCAGGGCCAGTGGTGCTGGCCCCATTATGCCCCCATGAGAACCAGTTGAGGGAAAGGACCTGTACTCCACTGCCCACGGGTGCTTTTCAATATGCCAGGAGGCTCAGGTGCTTGGGAAGTGCTGGCAGGAGGGTATTCTGCTGGCAGGTTGTGCAAGGGATGCAAAAGATGCCTCACCAGCACGAGAGGAGCACCAGGACTTCAGGCCTGATGAAAATGTTCCTCGGGGCTAAGACTGGCCTCCAGGAGCAAAACAAACACGAGCCCAAGATGGAAGGAATTGACTTAACAGGGCCAGAGTAATGCTACTTTAAATATTTGCCTTTCTTTCAAGAATAGAATGAGAAAATGAGCATGTGGCACTCCACAGCACTCTAAGGTAATTACCACAGATAAGGGCAGGGGACTAAGGTTGGTGCGTTGTGATTTAATCATTCCCGGGGCAGAGGTGTATGCGTGGGGCCACCCTCCTGAGCCAACTTCTGGCCCTGGATCGGGGCCCACCACATTGACTAATGTCCCAGGGTCCCCATCTCCTGGGACACAAATAAAAAGGTGCTCGGCGCATTACCTGTCGCCCTTGCCCATGTTGTGGGTGGTCACGCTATCGTATAGCCTCCTGCCCGCGGTGGCAAGAGAGAGAAGATAAGCTGCTCTCACCTGCTGGTGGAAACGAGAAAGAGCCCTGCTGCTGCCTGCTCCCCCCACTTATCCTGGAAGATACGTGGGGAGCCGGCTAGCCCCACCAGAACAAAAAGCATCTTGGTGCCCCAAGTGGGACCTGGGCATCCATAATAAACAGAAGAAGAAAAGAGAAACAAAAAAGATACGCAATGTCAGGCCTCAAACAGAGCAGCAATGCCCTCATAAAATATTCACGCCCCATAATGCCCAACAAAGACTTTATTTACTTTTCTCTACTTGTGGTGGCCTTAAAAATGGGCAGGAGCACAATCAATGTTTGCTTTTGAGTGTTTGGTGGGGCTGCAGGCGTGCAGCAGCCCCATATGGTGTATTTAAACCACTAACCATAAGTCTCCTTGGGCCTTGGACCCATGACCCCAGGAGAGTTTTTCATTGAGATAGCACTAGCTCCTAGAGCTGGTGCTTTTTCTCTTGGGCTCTGGAGTGTGGGGATCCCTTGTGGTTTTCCCTGTTGCTTTGTGGTTTGGGAGGGAGGGGGGCAAGCCAAACCGAGACCCATTTTGTGTGTGAAAAAGGCTGCTTTATTGAAACAGGTGCATATTACAAAATAACCAACTGGCAACTTCCTTACAAAACTAAAGCCTCGCTATACATCGAATAGCTGACCCCTGATCCATCCCCCCGCCCCTACGATCACCTCAAAAGTTCCCCCACCCTGGCATTAACATAACAACAACATTACACGGTATTGCAGTTAAACCTTTTTTCCCCAATGACACCCCGTTCCCTACCTGCAACTGTAACTAACAAACGTCTATCCTGAAACTTAGACTACCTGCCTACCCTTTTCCTGCCCCTGCTCACAAACTTCCAATACTTAACCAAAAACCTGTGCCAACCCTGGCCAACTTTTCAAAACCCCGCAAGCACCTGTTCCAAGCGACAACCTCCATAAGATCCCTTATGCACCTGT
Organism: Calotriton arnoldi; assembly: GCA_963921515.1. NCBI lineage: Eukaryota > Metazoa > Chordata > Amphibia > Caudata > Salamandridae > Calotriton > Calotriton arnoldi. The sequence goes on from CAWUFW010000699.1 coordinate 1,764,574, forward strand.
CTCCACAAACCTGGCCTAAACCAAAGAACAAACCCCAAAGCCTCCACCCAGCTAAAATTATTAAAAAGAGGGATGGGAGGGTGGGGCCAAGAAAACTATTACTAGCTACCCTGCTGCCAGCCACCAGGTCACCAAAACCTAAAATGGTGGCTGGCAAATCCCCTCATAGGATTATATAAGCATTGGGCTACTTGGGCTACATGGGCTATAATTGGGCTACGCCCAAAAAAGCCCAAAACCACAAAATGGCCGATCCGGCTAGCCCAAACCCCTCCCAAACTGCCCTGGGGGCAGACCTCACTACGTTCGGCTGCCCCCCAAGCCCCCCTTGGGAGGGGGCAAGCCAAACCGAGAAACCATTTTGTGTGTGAAAAAGGCCGCTTTATTGAAACAGGTGCATATTACAAAATAACAAACTGGCAACTGCCTTACAAAACTAAAGCCTCGCTATACATCGAATAGCTGACCCCTGATTCCCCCCCCCCCACCCCCACGATCCCCTCAAAAGTTCCCCCACTCTGGCATTAACATAACAACAACATTACACAGTATTGCAGTTAAAACTTTTTCCCCCAATGACACCCCGTTCCCGACCTGCAACTGTAACTAACAAACGTCTATCCTGAAACTTTAGACTACCTGCCTACCCTTTTCCTGCCCCTGCTCACAAGCTTCCAATACTTAACCAAAAACTTGTGCCAACCCTGGCCAACTTTTCAAAACCCCGCCATCCAGGAAAAAGGGGGTGACGGCCACTACTGCCTAGCCCCCTTTTTTCTGCCCCCCCTATCCTGTAGGCCTCTTACTTTCTAGGGTGGCTCTGAACATCTAACGTTCTGGCTAACACCTCCCTAATTTCCAACAAATAAAGGTCCATCCCCAGCCTTGACAAGTGGACCCGGCTCTTCCAAAAAATTCCACTGAATCAAAACGAATGTCTCTGTGCACCAATCTACCAGAACTCAATTCCCTACAAAAACGAGACATCGCCGTATTAAGCTTCCTCCTGGCTCTGTCCACTGCTCCTGTATTAACTTACCTCCGCCAGACCCGGCGGGGTGCAAACTCAGTCCATACCACAAAACATCCTGCCCACTGTTGTTTAATAAGTGCTAAGTCCCCCTTCATACTTCTCATCAGGCCTGTGCCCTTCTCTTTACACAAATCGTTTTCACTCAAATGTAGGACCAAAATATCCAGACACCGACCCCCAACTAGCAGACCATTAAGGCACGGAATCAGCTCCTACCACAACATGCCCCCTTTTCTTTCCCATGACACTTTAAACAGTTTATCATTAAAATGAGGATTCCGTCCGAAATAACTTATTCGTGCCTGTACGTGCGCCCACTTCACGAAGGAGTGTCACACAAACCAGATTGACCTTTCCAACGAAAGGGGGGCCAGCCACCGAACCTGAAAGGGAAACATTGCGTGAACTTATGCATTGTTAACAACCGCGCTAAATTCCTTATCCCTGCAGCGCAAGTATCGCTTATAACAATCCGAGGACCACCTCCCCAAGCACATGATATCACCCTGTCCTCACCCTCTATTGCTTGCCTCAGATGCTGCCCTGATCCGGAAAGAGTGTGCCTCAAAACCTGCACCGACTATGCCCAATTCCTTTAGTGCCTTCCTCAGCACCGCTAGCAGATGGAAGGCTGTAACTCTTTTCCCATTCACATGCACGAAAACTGACTCCCCGATATGCTTGGATGCTGCTCGCCAGTGAAGCCCCCATCTATAAGGACAAGTAAGCTTAGGCAATGGAGCCTGCAACAACAACCATGTTCCCTTGCCCTTCTGATCCGTTTTGGACTTTTTTAAGCATATATTTATCCCCGCATCAGGCGAGACCACCTCTTCCCACCCGATCCCCCCGCCCCTTCTGTCCCTTAACAACTCAGACACTCTAAATGCACCAAAAAACATCCACACCACCAATGTGGACAACAGGCACTGACTCAAAAGCGTCCGTGCAAATCCTTGGCCAAATCTGTAGTACTCTGCTCAGCAACTGCCACGACAAGGGTCCCCTGACCGTATTCAGCTGGCCACGCTTCCTGGCCCACCCTACCAGCATCCTTGCGCCCAATTCACCCGCTGAAGGCATGTAACCCCAGAGCAATTTACCCATGAATGCAATTCCCGCTAATTTCCCTGCAATTGAACCCCCCTGGATAAGCCTTTTTCAATCAAATCCAGGATAAACTGAATCACATTGTCCCTTCGCTGCAACTCCTTCGAGCGCCGCTGGGCGCCTGACAGCAAAAACTCCTTCCGTGCTAGCTTATAGGCCATCCTATTAGACTTATCCAGTGATCCTACCACCAGTTGCCGCATCCTATGTTGCCTACATACCGCAACTGCTGCAGCATGGGTGTCGGGATCCTGTCGGCGTCCTTGGCCAACCCACGGAATCTCCCCCACTGTGAACAATACAAAGCATCCACTATGTCATTGTCCACACCTGGGACTTGCAGTGCTCTGAACACTATATCATGACGCAAACAACCTAGGACAAAAACCCTCAGCAACTGCAACACTTGTTCGTCCCTTGCGGACTGACGGTTCACAATCTCTACAACCGTCATATTATCAACTCTAAAAGTCACCTTCCAATGTGCAAGCTGACTACCCCATAATGTCACTGCCACAACTAAGGGGAAGAAATCCAGAAATGCAATGGACCTACCCCCTTCCTTCCATTCTGTCGGCCACAGCTCTGCACACCACTTCCCCTGCCAGTAGAGGCCAAAACCTTTGCTGCCTGCTGCATCTGCAAATATCTGCACATCCCAAATGAGACCCTCTCCCGTGCCAGTGGAATGCCATTGTAAGTGTGCAGAAAAACTCGCCACATTCTCAAATCTTCTTTTACGCCTGCAGAGAGACGCACATGATGATGAGGCAATCTGTTCCCTGCTAATGCCCTCCCTAGCCTCCTGCAAAAGGTTATCCCTACTGTTATTACCCTACATGCAAAATTGAGATGCCCTAGCAAGGCCTGTATCTCTTTGACCGCTACTTTTTCAAGTGTCAGCATGGCGTTAAGCAATTCCGGCATTTTAATCCTTTTATCATCCGGCAACCGGGCTTGCATTTTTCTGGAGTCAACCTCAATTCCAAGAAAAGACAGTGCCATGCTGGGGCCCATCGTCTTTTCGGGTGCCAATGGCACTCCAACTCCTCCGTCAGCTCTTTGAAGTTTTCCAGGGCCTCCTGGCACTCCATGGAGCTGAAGGTTCCAAGAAAGAAAAAATCATCCAAGTAATGGGTCACCAACATGTGCCCCGTCCTTTTTGAAAACAACCACTGCAGAAAGGTGCTAAAACACTCAAACAATGCGCATGACATAGAACAGCCCATCGGTAATGCCTTGTCCATGTACCATTTACCATTGAAATGGATACACAGAAGATCCCAATCATCGCGATGGACTGGAGGCAAACGGAAAGCCGATTTTATGTCGCATTTTGCCATTTCCGCCGTTGCGCCCGCCGTCACTACCAGGGACATGGCCACGTCAACTGAAGAGTAAGAAACAGTAGCTTCCTTTTCATCGAGTAATGCCTTGTCCACGTACCATTTACCATTGAAATGGATACACAGAAGATCCCAATCATCTGGATGGACTGGAGTCAAATGGAAAGCCGATTTTATGTCGCATTAAGCCATTTCCGCCGTTGCGCCCGCCGTCACTACCAGTGACATGGCCACGTCAACTGACGAGTAAGAAATAGTAGCTTCCCTTTCATCGATAAAATCATTAACTGAGCACCCTTCTGGCCATGATAAATGCTGAATAAGCCTGAAATGTCCAGGTTCTTTCTTGAGCACCACCCCCATTGGTGACACAATCAAGTTGTCCAGAGGCCAATCTGGGAAAGGGCCCGCCATTCTCCCTCTCCTCACCTCTTTGTCTAATTTCTCTTGTACAACCTGTGAATGTTCTTTTGCTGACGTTCTCCTGTGTTGCCCCCCACTGCTGCCCCCCTTGCTGAAACCCCCCCTGCCCCAAAACAGTTGACCAAGGGATGTTTCCCCCCGCATTTTGAGCACTCATGGCGAAATCCGCAAAATTCGCACGTGGCCAGCCCTTTATTGAAATCCCAGCAGGACCCCCCTGCCCCTGTCTGTCACCTTCCGGTATTACCCACCCCTCCCCAGGTGGGCTTCCCCTGAAAGGGCCGGTAGACAATCAGGAGTCCAACTGGCTGTAAAAATAGTCTTACCCGCACTGGAAGCCCCCATTGTGTGCTGCCATAAATCTGTGTCAAGTTCCCCCCATTTTGCCTCGGTATCCCAGGCCATACGGGCCCGGAATTCCTCATCGTATTGTGCCCATGCAAAACCCCGCCCCCCCTGTGATCTGTGAATGGCATCCATGTACTTGAATATTGCTACAAAGCGTTCCGGGAAGTTCTCACCGTAAACCCTAGCGTACATCAAAAAGGCTGCTGTCCAGTTTTCTATGGCCAGAGGAACCTTTGGCCGCTTAGCCAGCTCGTATTTCTCTTCTCTAGACCCTTCTTTTGCACGCACTACCCTGTGCAATAATTTCAGCATTTCAACATATTCACCTTTTCATATGCGCCCTTTAGTCACCAGCATCAAATGTGCCTCCAATGGCTTAGTCACTGCCATATAAGGGAGTCTCTTAATCTTCAACTCTCTACTTTCAAGAGTATCTTTATTATCTCCGCTGGTTTCTTCCCTTATCCTAGATTTCTCTGTGCCTTCCTACCTTCTTCCTCCGTACCCACCCCTATGTCTAAAATATGCTTGCCCTTGCGCAACCTACCCTCTTCCCCCCCGAAACCCCCTCTCCTCCCGTCCCCACGGAGACCATTACTGGCCCCTCCCTCTTCCTATATGTTTTACCTGGGTCTAAGGAAGGTGCCCGTGTTGCTGCAGTCCGCCTTGCCAGTGGCCCCGTGGTCGATCCCGACTTGGTTGGCCTTGCCGTAGATTCTGACTCTTTTCTGGAAACCTGAAAAACACTCCGAGAGACATTACTCTTATCCCACCACCCCATCTAACTCATCTCTCAGCTCGCCTTCCTCAAGGCTCTCCTCATCGAATCTGACTTCGCGCCTTCGCGCGACCCCACATGGTGGCCCCTCATGGGCCCATAACTCCAAGCCTCCGGGAGCGCCGACTGCACCCTCCGGTACACCGCTGAGTCCTTTGACTGCGTTCTCCTGCTGGTTTTCCGTCCTGCAGACCACTGAGGTCCATCAGGTGTTGGGGCCAGCGAGACCGCTCAGGGCCTTCATGTGCTGGCCGCGCCGGGATCCCCCGATGGTAACGGGTACGCCGCGCGAGGCTCCACCCTCCCTTCTCCTTGGCGCCAGAAGGCCGCACCCAGCTCTGCCAAGTCCGCACCCTTACGTGAGTCCTCGCCCTGCAATATAAATTATTGGTCTGGTGTGCCGGGCCTCCGATACTCATCCCGTCTCCTTTCTCCTTTTCTTATTTAAGCCCAAAGTCTTCTCTGACGCCCTACCTTAAACAAATCACCTACTTCCTTGTCACTCAACCCCCCCTCCTCACCCTCACTCCATTCCAGCCCAGCCGTGTCTAACCCTGGCCGGTCCTGGTCAAGACCTGTCCCCCGAGCCCCCCCCCCACCAAGCTTTCTGCTGCCCCCGCCCTTGCCCCCTCTTGTCAAATTGAAACCCTTGCCCCCCAAAACCAGCTGACCCTTCCTGTTCAAGATAAGCATCCACTTGACCCAATCTACTAATCAATCAATCAATCAATCACGGCATTTATAGAGCGCGCTACTCACCCGGGAGGGTCTCAAGGCGCTGGGGGAGGGGGTAAGTTACTGCTCGAACAGCCAGGTCTTGAGCTGCTTCCTGAAGGAGAGATGGTCCTGGGTTCGCCGAAGGTGAGTGGGGAGGGAGTTCCAGGTCTTGGCTGCCAGGTAGGAGAAGGATCTTCCTCCGGCGGTGGTTCTGCGGATGCGTGGTACGGTGGCGAGGGCGTGGCTGGTTGATCGTAGCTGGCGGGTGGGCGTGTAGAAGGTCATGCGGTCGTTGAGGTACTTTGGGCCCAGGTCGTGGAGGGCCTTGTGTGCGTGGATGAGGAGTCTGAACGTGATTCTCTTGCTGACGGGGAGCCAGTGCAGGTCTTTCAGGTGTCCGGTGATGTGGCTGTGTCGGGGGATGTCCAGGATGAGTCGTGCGGAGGCGTTCTGGATGCGCTGGAGTCTTTTTGAAGTTTGGCTGTGGTTCCGGCGTAGAGGGTGTTCCCATAGTCCAGTCGGCTGGTGACGAGTGCCTGGGTGACGGTCTTCCTGGTTTCAGTGGGGATCCATCTGAAGATCTTGCGGAGCATGCGCAGGGTGTTGAAGCACGAAGATGAGACGGCGTTGACTTGTCTGGTCATCGACAGGGAGGAGTCCAGGATGAAGCCCAGGTTTCGTGCATGGTCCGTTGGCTTGGGCGCGGTGCCCAGGGCCGGGGGCCACCAGGAGTCGTCCCAGGCGGAGGGTGATGAGCCCAGGATGAGGACTTCCGTCTTGTCTGAGTTCAGTTTAAGGCGGCTGTTCCTCATCCAGTCGGCGACGTCTTTCATCCCGTCGTGTAGGTTGGCTCTGGCGGTGGTGGGGGCGTTGGTGAGGGAGAGGATCAGCTGGGTGTCGTCGGCGTAGGCCCCTCCCCTCCCCATTCTACCCCCAGCCATCTCCCAATCCCCCGGGATCCCCTCCTCCTCCCCCCCAAAAACCATTTGAGCCCTGGCCTTGCCCAAACTCCCTCTACCTTCCTCCCCTCTCCACTCCCCAAACCCAAGTTTCCCTTCTAAACCCCTCAGGCCCTCACCCTGCCTAACCCAACCGGGTATACCCCCCACCTCCCAAACCCTAAAACCGCCCTGGCCTGCCACCTCCCAGTGTCCCAGAGAGTCTCTGGGTTCATGTTTTTGGGCAGCCCCCTCACCCCACCCCCCGAAAGGCTTCTGTCCCTTCACATCCCCCCTCCCCCTTCCCTCCTTCCCCCTGCCTTCCGCCCTTCCTTTACTAACTCTGCCGGGGCCTCGGCCTCATTCAGCCCCAGGCCCGAGTAGGAAAGACCTCATTCGAGGCCCTAGCAGAGCGAGCGACAGACGCGCTCCTCAGCCCACGGGCCCCACCCTCGCGCACTCTTGCCGGAGCCTCGGAATGCGCACGAGGCTCCGGCGCGTCTGGGGACAAAGGGGCCGTTCTTCGGGCCTAAGAGCGGCCCCTAAAACTCACCGCTTTTCTTCTCGCCCGCCTATGGGACGTGCAGGCCGCGACGGCGGCCGCCACCTCTGCAGAAGCACACCCAGGAGGGCGCGAAAGCTCCGCAGCTGAAGGGATCAATACATCAAAGGCAGCCTGCCTCGCTCAGCAGGCGCACCACCTCCAAGACCTTATAATCCTGCATAACTATGCCTAACTCGCTAAACACAGCTAATTAAACAGCCAAGAAAACAGTTAATTAAACAGCCAAGGAAACTATTACTAGCTACCCTGCTGCCAGCCACCAGGTCACCAAAACCTAAAATGGTGGCTGGCAAATCCCCTCATAGGATTACATAAGCATTGGGCTACTTGGGCTACATGGGCTATAATTGGGCTACGCCCAATAAAGCCCAAAACCACAAAATGGCCAATCCGGCCAGCCCAAAACTCTCCCAAACTGCCCGGGGAGCAGATCTCACTACGTTCGGCTGCCCCCCAAGCCCCCCTTGTGGTTTGTGAGGAAAGACTCAGACATACATGATGTTTAGAATTCAAATGCTTTAATGACAAAATAGTGATGAAACAACAAACGTTTTCATTGATATAAATGGTGATGCAAGGTGGGGGGGCGGAGCTTGCCAGGCTCCAAGATGGCCGCGACTTAGTGCTGCTCCGCCGTAACCTTCTCCCTTGGAAAGGCAAAACGAGGATCTTCACAGAACCAGATGCATATATGTCCTTCCTACAGCAGCACCCTCCTTCTCTGGGTGCCTCCCGCCTCATGGAAAGTCCGGCACATCATCGCTGGATGAGGTGGAATGACTGTTGCTCTGTGTCACATACGACTCCTAGTTTATTGCTGTTCTGACCAGTTGTTCATTTGCATCCCATAGCTCACTCATTTTCACTCACGTTGCTGGTGAGTCGTATGTCCCACTGGATTTGCTGTGCTTCTCCTACATCAAACACTGTATTGGCTTGCTCTCATTGTTTTATATATGATACCGCTGAGAGCTTTTGTTGATTCCATATGATTGTCTGCTTACAGCCCCCAGCTTTACGCCATGTTCTGTGTAGCATCACACAATGTTTGAGACAGTCCGATCTTTCTTTTACTGATTAGTTTGTTCATATGGTTTTGGGTTTCACTGGGACTTTGGGTCCTAGTGTGGGTGAGGGGAAAGTGGGGTATCGATAAACAGTATCGTTTGGTGCAGGGTTGTGACAAACGACTGGGAAGTACTACACAGTATTGTTTAATATTGCTGGTTTTCAGTGGTACACAAATCTGACCAAGTGGGTCTACCATTAACACTGATTACTTGGAATGTCCGAGGTATGAATAACCCCCGCAAATGCAGCCAAGTTCTCACTTACCTTAACCGCTATAAAGTGGACATTATTTATTTGCAGGAAACGCATTTGATGCCAGGGAGAGGGACAGGTCTGCCCACCTCATGGGGTCCTCACCAGTACTTCGCTTCTTACTCCTACTCCACGGGGGTGGCTATCATTATCAGTAAACGGGTGCCCTTTCGACATCTCCAAACTCTGTGCTTGTACAAGGCTTCATAGGATACACATTACTCAATACTTATGGCCACAATGTGGATAGCCCTGATTTCTTTCGTGCTATACTTGAACAATGCATTGTAGTGGACCCTAGGTCAATAATCTGAGGGGAGACCACAATCTGATGCTGGACATCGATTTGGACTGCTCAGATCGCCATGAGCATCGCCTCACTAGGGTTCGGGAGGTGTCCCTGGAAGTCATGACACAGTTTGGTATGGTAGATGTTTGGCGGGTGCTCGTGAATATACCTTTCACTCCTCAGTTCATGACACCTCCTCCCGGCTGGACTTCTGGGTGTGTTTGTGTTTGTGACTTGGACGAAAGATGTAAAGCATCTGCCTATAACCCTGTCAGACCACTCCCCGGTGGTGCTGCAGATTTTTTTACCTACTACCTGGGTGCAGGTACCGTTATGGAGACTTCAACCTCGATCCCTGCTTGATAAGGTATTTCAGGAAGAAATTTGAACTGCAATTGCTGACTTTGTGGCCTTAAATAAGGGTTCCGTTGCTACAGTTCCTAGTTTCTGGGAGGCCCTGAAGGTTGTTATTAGAGGTGTCTGCATCGCCAAGGGCCATGGTGTCCTCAAAGCTATTCGTGGCAGACATACACAGTGAGAAACAGTTCTTCGTACCTTGGAGCTCCGTATAAGGAGTCCAGGGACCAAAGCCTTTTGGACCCCATGCTTGCACTCTTATTGGAATTACAGGACGAAGCTGACAGGGAAGTGGAATTACTGAGTAAATATTCCTAAAATAGGAAATACGAGGAGGTAGAAAGACCAGGGAACACACTGGCTATGTTGCTCAAGCCTAGATGGACTGCCAATCTTGTCCATACCGTAAACACCTCTGACGGGCACCCACTGTATGACTCAGAGGAGATACTGAATGTGTTTGTTACATTCTATTAAGGGCTCTCCATGTCTCATGCACAGACTACCCCCACAGCTGCAACATCTTACTGGCAGCAGATTACCTTAGCGTGGTTAGACCAGGCCGATTGGGAGCTCCTTTGCCAACGCCTTACTCCGAGGAGATTAAAACAGTTATTAGTCAGTTAAAGAATGGGGAGGCACCTGGCAGTGACGGTCTCGTAGTTGAATTTTATAAAACCTACGCCCAGGAGCTAGCACCTATATTGCTAGATGTCTGTAACGAAGCATTTCAACTGGGCATCCTCCCCCTAACACTGAGGAAGTCCATCATAATTACGCTTCTTAAGCTGCATAAACCTCCGACTAAGTGCGAAACATATCATCTCTTATCTCTTATTAATGTTGATGGCAAGATTCTGGCCTAACTACTGGCCAATTGGCTACTTCCATTAATGCTGAACCTGGTCCGGCCGGACCAGTCCAGCTTCATCCTGGGCTGCTCTACAGCAGATAATCTACGCTTGCTGTTCGCCCTTACACATCAGCTGGACCCGGACTTGCCTATTGTGACGGCATTTTTAAATGCAGCTAAGGTGTTCGATACAATTGAATTGCCTTTCTTGTTCATAATACTTACTAGAATGGGAGTGGGTGGGAAATGAATGAAATGGATACAGCTATTGTGTAAAGCCCCCTTAGCTCGGCTTTGCTTGAATGGTGACTTGTCAGAGCCCTTTGAGATCAGCAGAGATCTGCGACAGGAATGTCCCCTGTTGCCCCTCATTTTTGGTCTCATGGTGGAGCCAATGGTGTGTCTGATCTACGTGAGTACCACCGTAGGCGGGGGTAAGTATGGGGTTTTGCTATATACTATTATCCATGTATGCTGATGATGCGATACTGGTAGTGAAGGATCCTTCTGTGAACCTGACACCCATTATACAAGAAATCGAGTTTGGTCACTGGTCCGGATTCAAGATCATTTGGTCTAAATCAATCATGGTCCCTTTGACTAAAGCCACCATTAGACCGGATACACCCGATCAGCTACAATGGCGGACTGAACCGACTAAATATCTCAGTATCTTCTATCATACTGATATCCCCCCTTTGATTGGAGCAAATTATGGGAGGTATATGGAGGTTTTACAATCTCACTTAGACAAATGAATAACTTCCCATTGTCACTGGTGGGTAGAGTTGCTCTAATGAAAATGACTGTTCTCCCTTAATTACTATATCTATTTCAAAACATTTGGGTGCCGCTAAATAAAGCTTTCTTTACTCAACTCGGTTCCCTCATGATCAAGTTGGCATGGGCGGGTCGGCCGCTCAGGATCGGCTGGCCATTCTACAGCTGCCATATCAACATGGTGGGTTTGCAGGACCCCACTGTGAAGCTTATTATCTGGTGGCGCAAGCACAATTTATTCACCACTGGTTTCATAATTACAGACATGACCCCATGTTGTTCTCGAGAGAGGCCTGGTGGCCCCCACCCCACTCCCAGCGGTCCCCTATACCCAACTCCCCAGGCCAACCCAGGTAATGCACACAGTGCAGAAACTGTATGGTAATAGAATCGATTAGCAGATCTGTGTGGCGTACATGTGTCCAATTCATGCATCTACACATTAGACACTACCACAGGCTAAACCTGGAGACCTTTCTAGGTGATTACATTCCCTAGGTAAAAGAGACATTATAACACTGGGAGATTTATTTCTTGCACATAAATTTAAAACATACCAGGAATATGTGGATGAAGTACCCGCTACTATGCTAGATGTGCTTACTTACAGCAAGCTCTCACATGAAGTCTAGAGCCTTTTTGATACGTTTCTTGAGGAACCCCCAGAGTGGCCGGTGTTGAATATCCTCCTTACCAACCCACAACCATGCAGACTCATATCGGGATTATATGCTGCAGTAATGGACAGTTTGATTCCAGAGTTTCCCAGGTCTCGCCAGACATGGTTGGGCAATCTGGGACAGGATATAACTGATGAGCAATGGCAGTTCTGCTGCAAGCAAACTAAAGAGGTTTCCTCCAATGACATGTATAGATTGCTTCATTATAAGTATCTACAGAGACTGTATCTCTCCCCAGTGGATCTTGCACAATTGTATACCAAAGTTGTGAGAAGCTGGCTTGGTATATGGTGTACACTTATGTAAGTGGGCACCTCGCACCAATCCAGACAACCCTTTTGGTTATTTATTGGTCTTAGGCAACCTTAGAAAGCTCTCTAAATGGTAGCTGTGGAGAGCAGCCTTCAGGCTTGGTCAAGAAGGAGTGTAAAGCAGCTTGTTTTACCAGAACATAATCTTATAGGTATAGATTAAGTGAAAAAGCCACACAGTGTATTTATAAAAATATGTATTTATTATACGACACTCACTAACACATACAGATATCTCCTAGCCGGAGATATACACAATGCACACAATACTTTTCAATAGAAACAGGTAAGTAGCACGTAATACACAGTGGTCACCGGGGGGGACCAAACCATATACTAAAATAGTGGTATATGAACCACGACTCAGGTCAAGACTATACCCAGAAGACGGAGAAGTGCCGGGGACGCAAGGAACCACACAAGGTAAGTAACTAGGAGCCCCACGGAGGCCGTGTGCAGAGTGGGAACACGACCGCGGAATCAATGCAAGTCAATGGGTACGTCGCAGTTGCAATTTTAAAGAAGAAGGACCGTTCCCGGTGGACCCTGAAGATACCCCGTGGAAGACAGAAGGTTGGAGAGCCCCCCACCCGTTGATACCCTAGGAACCAGGATACCTACACCAGGGAAGCCAGGTGCATAGGTGTGAAGTGGCGTCGGAAACCGCCGTCGAACCCAATGGCGGACTCCAGGAAGATGCCGCTGCTGGAGAAGGTGGAAGTGTCCGGTGGAACCCAAAGGTGGATTCAGGAAGAGAAGTACCTGCAAGCAGAGGCGACAGAGTCTATGCCACTCAGGAGTGACCAGGAGGCACGGAAGACAAATGCCCACTGATTTCGAGTGTTGCCGGGAAGTTGACGATGACCTTGGAACTGCAGCTGTGCGGACCAGGCGACGCTGTGGATAACCAGGAGCTGGATACAAGCTGTCCCACGTCAGATGTCGCAATTTGAGGGGTCGGTGTCCGTCGGAAGCACCAACAAGCCTTGGCAACTGGAACCAACGTGGAAGTAGAAGAAGGTACAATGTCCGGACCAGCAAGGTCCAGGAGACTCACCAACAACAGGGGAGTCAGGGCAGGCCTCGAGCAATCAGAAGAGCCCAAAGAACTCAAAGATGACCCTCACGAGGACCCACAGGCCGGAGGCACTGGAGTCGCAAGAGGACCTCGAGCAGCTCACCGAAGATGGAGGCCCACTTTGCAAGTGATGCAGTGAGGACAAAGATCTTGGTCACTGGAGATGCTTGAGATTGGGGCTGCTTGGAGCCCGAAGATCTTGGTGGAAGGAAGCTAACAAGCCTTTGCAACTGCAAGTCAACACGGTGCACAGGGATTCGGTTCCTGCGGCTCTGGCGAGGGTTACTGGCCTCAAACTTGGTGAGAGGACAGGGCAGGCCTCGAGGGATGTGAAGAACCACCACCTGTGTTGCTGAGCCTTTTGGAGTCCGTGGGAGCCCAGGATCAGCAGACCGGTCAGCTTAGTTGCGGTGCCTGCAGATGCAGGGAAGTGACTCCTTCACTTCAAGGGAGATTCCTTCAGGTGTATTGAATGCCCACAGGCCTTGGAAGGTTCCTGTATGGTGCACAGGCACGGACGTTGCAGCAGACGAGCAGGGCGACGAGATCAGGAGCAGCAGGAATCTTCCCGGTTGCAGCCTTGATGCCCAGAGCGAAGTCCAACAAAGTCCAGAGTGCCCAGACGGTTGGAGAAGAAGTGGTGTCTTGAATTGAATCTTGTCCCACAATGAATCTAGGGACCCACCCTCAGGTAAGCCCTTAAGTACCCTAAGGAAAGGGTTGGGACAATTCAGGGTTCCCTCCCAGGGGAGGGGTCGGACAGTGGGGAGGATACTCCCATGTCCTTTGTCCAGTTTCACGCCAGAGCGGGAGCCAACGGCTCCCTTAGCTGGTTTGAACTGGACTATGCAAGAAGGGCACCAAGTGTGCCCTTCAAGCAGCCTGAGTGGCGCTGACAAGCGCTCCCACCCGGCCCCAATACACTACTAAACCCTGTCTGGGAGGTGGTCCACCTCCCTGTGACAGGATACCTATTGTTCTGCCTTCCCCTGCTCGAGCTTGGCTCAGCAGCAGGAGGGCAGAATCGTGTCTCTGGTCAACAGCAGCCATGTTGTGCTGTCCGGGTCTAGAAGACTGGTACCAGGAGCACTGAGAGCCTCCCGGAGGAGCTTTCCAGTGCATGGAATCATACCTCCCAACATGTTTGATACCAAACATGATAGGATTCGTTACATCCAGTTTTGAGATGGTCATCGCGTAATGACGCTGTGCCCCTCTATATGTCATATGGCTGTCTCACTTACTACCCGGGAGAATGAACTCTGTAGGTTGTAGGGGCGTCGTGCTCATGCAGGGGCACCCTCACACTTAAAACCGAGCACCCTGGCTTCAGGATTGAAAGGCCTACCTTAGGGTTGACATATAGGTTTTAAGTGCAGTGACCTTAGATATAGGGAAACCCATATCTTTTGTAAGTGGTGCTAGCACCAGCTTACACAGGCTGCAATGGCAGGCCTGTAGTTCCAAATTGAGTGGTCTCCCATGGGTGGCATAATGCATGCTTCAGCCCATGGGGGACCCCAGGTGTACCTATGCCCTGAGTACCATATACTAGGGACTGATAAGTGTACACCAGTGTCCAATCTGGGATATACCTAAGTATTTACCATACCAATTTAGGGTAGAAAGCACAAAGACTGGGGTCTTGATTAGCAGGATCCCAGTCAGACTAGTCAGAAACAGCATTACATCAAGCAAAAAGTAGGGGTAACCTTAAAAGTAGATCCTACTTTCCTACAACACTGGTTGCAAGCGGTGTGGTATTGAGGGAACAGATTCCTTTAATCTAGCATGGTCGTGCCCAGCAGTGGCCAATTTGGTCTCAACTTACAAATGCGCTACTTGAGATGACGGGGCAGGCCTGACGCCTCACTCCCACCATAGTGTTGTTGGGTTATGTCAAAGAGATTCCAAAACCATTTCATAAGTTCACTGCCACAGGGTTACTTTTGGGGAAGCATAGAGTGGCCATGAGATGTGGTAGTAGGCTTTCCCCGAAATTTGTGGAGTGGCTGAAGGACATGTCCCTATGTGAGGAGTGGTCGGAGACATATGCAGAACGGTTGCCACCGACATCCCGTCCAGGAGACTTCTGGGATCCGTTGAGAACCTAATTGTTACGGTTGAATTTGGACTGTTAGGCGTGTCCCGCTTCCAGCGATGTCATCTGCTGTATCTTACTGGATTAAATGTAATGCTCGATTGATATAATCTAAATGAGGCATTATGTTACTGTTCTGCTAGACGTACTAGACGTACTCTCACTATATGTTTGCAACCAATGTCGAATCATTCTATCTCGAAATTATGTTTTTAATATTTGTATGCTGTGAAATGTCACTTTCTGTTCATCATGCCCAGCCGTCATATCATGCTCTGTCATGTTGCCATGCTACTAGTACTGTTTATGTTTTCAAAAATGTATGAATAAAACAAAAAAAAAACATAACATGGCCCCTCAACAAAGGGAATCTTCCCTGAATATTAGGACGGGTTGCAGTTTGACCGGTGATAAAGTGAGGATTACCAAGAACCGGTGTGTGCAGGGATGGGTACAACTTAAACTGATGCGTACAGGTCTGTCTCCAATGGTGTAGTGTGGATTAGGTAGAGGACAACAAAGTGCAGACAGAAGGGAGGCAGTAGAGTGGTAGCCATGGCAAGTATTTAGGCTGGAGTGTACAAGTAAGCTGTTCCAGTCGGGCCCAGGCTCAGTGGGATCATAGATCCAGTCCAGTGCCAGAACAAGCTGAGCGGCCATGATATAATAAGCTACATTCAGGACTCAAAACCCGCCTTCCCACGAAGAATGGTAGAAAGTTGCCTTAGCCACCCTAGGGGGTTTATCATTCCATATAAAGGACCACAGCTTCCTCTGAATCAGCGCAACCACAGTCTTCAGCATCCGAAGTGGGAGAACCCTTACAACGTAGAGAAGTCACTGTAAAAATTTCATTTTGAGGCAGTTGACCCTCCCAAACCAAGAAATCTCTAACCGACCTACTAGGTCACCCGGTCAAGTGCATTCTCTGCATCCAAGCACAGGAGAAGCATCTGCACCCCGTCCCTCGTGGCCCATTCAATGGCATTAATCGCTGGCTGGATGTTGTCTCCAGTCTGTCTATTTAGAATGAAACCACTCTAAAGTGGGTATATGAGGGTGGGCCTGACCCCAGCCAAGCGATTCACTAGCATCTTAGTAAATATTTTGCCATCACTGTTCAGAAGTGTTATCGGTCTATACAACCCACATTGATCCTGGGGCTTGGACGGTTTCAGTATCATAGAGAGCTTATATTCTATCATAGTCAGAGTAACCGAGCCAGTGTCTAGGAAAGAATTTAAAGACCTTTGTCAGATGAAGGACCAACAACTCCCTGAAGGACTTGTACAAAGAACTGGGAAACCCATCAGGTCCCGGGCTTTATTATTCAGCAGGGACTTAATGGTGGCCCTCACCCCTCCTCTATAATGAGGGAATCCAACTCCTCCTGAACCTTACTATGATTTTCCAGAAAATGGAGGGATGCTAAGTAATCCTCCTGCTTAACCAAATCTAAGGTTTCCCCTCAGTACCCTTCCCTATAAAAGGAGATAAAGCCATTGTAAATGTCTGTATCGGAAGAAAACCAGTGCCAGAACAAGCTGAGCGGCCATGATATAATAAGCTACATTCAGGACTCAAAACCCGCCTTCCCACGAAGAATGGTAGAAAGTTGCCTTAGCCACCCTAGGGGGTTTATCATTCCATATAAAGGACCACAGCTTCCTCTGAATCAGCGCAACCACAGTCTTCAGCATCCGAAGTGGGAGAACCCTTACAACGTAGAGAAGTCACTGTAAAAATTTCATTTTGAGGCAGTTGACCCTCCCCATCCAAGAAATCTCTAACCGACCTACTAGGTCACCCGGTCAAGTGCATTCTCTGCATCCAAGCACAGGAGAAGCATCTGCACCCCGTCCCTCGTGGCCCATTCAATGGCATTAATCGCTGGCTGGATGTTGTCTCCAGTCTGTCTATTTAGAATGAAACCACTCTAAAGTGGGTATATGAGGGTGGGCCTGACCCCAGCCAAGCGATTCACTAGAATCTTAGTAAATATTTTGCCATCACTGTTCAGAAGTGTTATCGGTCTATACAACCCACATTGATCCTGGGGCTTGGACGGTTTCAGTATCATAGAGAGCTTATATTCTATCATAGTCAGAGTAACCGAGCCAGTGTCTAGGAAAGAATTTAAAGAACTTTGTCAGATGAAGGACCAACATCTCCCTGAAGGACTTGTACAAAGAACTGGGAAACCCATCAGGTCCCGGGGCTTTATTATTCAGCAGGGACTTAATGGTGGCCCTCACCCCCTCCTCTATAATGAGGGAATCCAACTCCTCCTGAACCTTGCTATGATTTTCCAGAAAATGGAGGGATGCTAAGTAATCCTCCTGCTTAACCAAATCTAAGGTTTCCCCTCAGTACCCTTCCCTATAAAAGGAGATAAAGCCATTGTAAATGTCTGTATCGGAAGAAAACCGGGAGCCCTCCGCTGTCGTGATCTCCTTTATATAGTTCTTAGCCGTGGCTTGCCTACTCCTGTAAACCAACAGCCTGTCAGCCTTGTTCCCTTTCTCATAGTACAATTGTTTGGTCTCCAATAACTTATAGGCGGCATCTTTATTCAACATGGCCTCCAACTCCCCCCTCGCTTTGCGTAGTTGCCTATGGGTAAGATGCAAGGTTGTTTGTTTATGTTGCTTCTCTAATTTGAGGATTGTATTCTCTAGTTCTGTCTGGTGGAGTTTTTGGAAATGGAAAAAGGCAGTGGTATGAGCTATAAACTCCCTCCCCATATCACTGTCTTGGCAGCATCCCACATCGTGGCCCAAGAGAGTTCGTCAGAAAGATTCTCATTGACATAACGTTCAAGCACCTCTTTGATGTTGGAACGGAGGACCAGATCACGAAAAGCTATCTCGTTCATTCTCCAGGGGCAATACAATCGCAACCAAGGCAGCGCGGTCAAAAGCAACAACGTGAAGGGTGAATGATCTAACAAAACTTGGGACCCAATAGTTGCATAGTCCACTATAGACAACAGGGTGGTAGAGATGAAAAAGAAATCGATACAGGAAAAGTAAGACTAATCCTAATACTGAGGGTGAAGATGACGCCAAACGTCCACTAAATTCAAGTCAGTCATCCCCTGAGACAAAGATTGCGGAGGATGGGACACCCCCAACGAGGAGGCCGAGTAATCTAAGGTTGGGTCTCAAGTCGCATTATACTCCCCTCTTAGTATCATATGATGGCCAGGAGCAGCCGCCATGGCCGGGAAAAAATTGGCGAAGAAGGGAGCCTTATGGTCATTAGGGCCATAAATGGAAACTTTGGTGTAAGAGGTAATATCACCAGAAGTGTGAATCATTACGAATATCCCTTCCCTATCCCTACACGTAGATGTCACTCTTAGCTGGACACCAGCGCTAATGAGGATTGCCACCCCCCTGGTTCTATTAGGAGCCTAAGAATTAAATTGACAGGGGTAAAGGCATGACTTAAGCCTAGAGACATAACTTGCCAGCAGGTGGGTCTTCTGGAGCAGGACCACATCCGCGCCCCCGGAGGACACCCAGCAAAGTAATGCTTTATGTTTACAAGAGGAGTTAAGGCCCTGGACACTGACAGAGCAAAAATATAGCGTAGGATCAACTGCCGTGAGGGAAAACAAACACCATAATGCTTCCCCGACGTATACCCTTCAAAGAGGCACCCTGTCTAAGGGAAGAAAAAGAGAGGGGCAAGGCCCCAATGGTGTCCGTACCAACCGCCCACCCATTCTGAAAAATAAAGCTGGATTAATGGAGAAGCAGACAAATATATCCACATATGTAAATAAGGGGGAGGGGAACAACATCATGAATCAAGTTACATCGTACTACACCAGGAGAAATAGCCATCAAAGTTCCTTCGTGTCCATCAACAATGCATTGTTCATGTTTTGTTGGCCATTTCTTGCTTACGTCGCTGCGATCACCGAGAACGTTGCGTTTTCTACTCAGAGTGGATCGGCTCCTGAGAGCCCGCAAAATCGCCCTCTGCAGACTCCAATCCCAACAGCCATATGGCTTCATCCACAGAAGGGAGCGCCATGGGCTTGTCCTGGTAGCGAAAAAGGATCTCAAAGGGGAACCTCCAGCGATAAGAAATGTTAAGGTTCTGGAGGTGGTCTAAACGGGTTTAAACGACATGCACTTCATCAAGGTGTATGTTCATATGTTTTGGTAAAGGTGAAAAGTTGAACCTTGGTAGACGAACACATCTTTGTCCCGGACTGCCTTCAAAATGTCATCCTCAATGTGGAAAAAATGCACTCTGAACAGAACATCAGAGGTGAGTCTATTGCGAATTTGGTAAGCGTTTATAACCCTGTGAACCTAGTCAAGTTCAATCTTTTGATCCTCCGATGCAGCCAGTGGGGTGCGGAGCAGGCCCAGGACATATCCCTGCAGCTCTGAGGCAGCCACAGACTCCAGTATCCCTCAAATATGGACATTATTTCTGCGGGACCTGTTTTCATTATCATCTATTTTATCTTGCAGGAGTTCATAGCGTCGTTCAAACTCATCGATCCTAGTATTAAGAACATCCAATTTATGCTTTTCGTCCGCTATCGCTGTCTTGAGGTCGTCCACCCTATGGTTGATCTTCTGCAAAATCTGATCTAGCTTAATGACTGCATTGTGGAACTCTTTTTTATCTCTTCTAAGTCCATACGGAATTCTTCCAACCTTTCGCGACTGTCAGCCTTAGTTGCCAAAGCCGCCATGTTGGGCATGGCCGATTCAGAAGGAGCAGGAGTCATCATCTCCCCGCATCTGGGGCACAAGGCTTGGAGGTGTGCTGGAGAAGTACAGCAATGTTTGGGCCTTTGGGTAGTTTCGCCCTCTTAGCAGGCATCGGGGCACTTGCTCAGCAGCAGAAAAAAAAATGAAGTGTGGGAGGGGGAACCCACTGGGTTAGTCGTACCCCCTATGGCGCACCAAGGAGAAGCAAAGCACCAGCCACTAGAATTGTGTAGAATGCCAATGCGGCTGAGACACACCCTCTAAGAGCCAGGGTCTTCTGCCTGCATCCTTCAACCAAGAAGCCCTGCAACCAGCCAGGCACCAGCCAGTCTACCTTATCGCTTTCGAACTGTCCTCCACCATTGAGTCCAGTGGTGGCTGCCACATCCCAAGCATCAAAATAGGCTCAAAATGGTAGTCTGCCCTTCACAACCCTTCCATGCAGTACAATTTGTGTCCCCAGCAAACGCTTCTCACTCACTCCAAAAAGTGCTGCATACCAGCAGGGGGCTGCCACTCTAAAATTGCACCAAAGCTGTCATATGTGAAAATTTTGGTAGCGCCATTTCCAGTATGCTAGAGGTCATGTGGGCCAGATTCTGATTCAGATATTAAGCAAAGAGTACCTTTATCCTGAAAATGTGTGAGCTGCAAGGCAAATTGCTTAAAGGCGTCTAGGCACGTCCAAATGTTTTAATAGGCCCTCCACTCAAATAAGCAAAAGGGAAGGAGAGAGGGCCGCACCCTCAGTGCAGATGGGCATAGGCTCACACAACACGAGCCACGGTAAGGAGCCCCCATCCACTCCAGCACTCACCCGAGGCTCGCAATGTCTGGAAAGAGTAGGGCAGGGAGTCAGCGATGTCCGGCCTTGACTTCACCCGCACCTCAGCAGGTCACCTCAAACAAGGCAGCTGCAGTCCTTCAGCCAAACACGCCGTCACCATTGGGGGCTTGGGGGGCAGCCAACTGTAGGGAGGTCTACCCCCCGGGCAGATTGGGAGGGTGTGTCAGTCCAGAGGACTGCCATTTTAAAATAGTTTGGGCTGCCTCTGTGCAGCCCAAAAATAGCCCAGGGGTATTTAGAGAACATCATTTGGGCTCCCTGCCACCATTTTAGGTTTGGTGAACTGGTGGTTGGTGGCAGAGAGAGTGAGAAAAGTTTTTCCCGCCCTCCCGTCTCTTTAATTCAGCTCTTGAGGAGGGGTTAAATTGGGGAATGTGTTATTTCTTGGGGCATTTTGTTTGAGCAGGTGCGCAGGGTTAAGTTGTAAACTGTCACATGGAACAGGTGCTTAGTGGGGGCATGCAAAGTTTGCCAGGAGTTGGCAGAAGTTGGTTGGCGTTGACAGTTAGTGAACCATGTGCAAGGAAAGGGAAGGCATGGAGTTCAAGGTACAGTTTAGGTCATTTGGTTATTGCCAGGTTAATTGTTGTGATGTGAACATGTTACAATAAAGCGACCTTTTTCACACAAATCAAGTGGTCAGTGTTTTGGCTGCACCCCTCTCTCCCAATTGGGTGAAGGGAGTGGCATCACCAGCGCTCCGAAAATGCTGTAGAGATCTGGAGTCCCAACCTCCTCAAGGTCCGCGCCAATCTCGTACTGTAGGGGAAAGGTTGCCCTACTTCAATCAGGAGGGAATTCCCCGCTCCTCGCCACTATTACGGGCTTCGCAGCCTGAAGGGCCGTCACACCAAGGGAGCTCAGCTAGGATCTGTCTACATGGATCCTCGTCATAGCCACGCCCCGCCTTACACCTTTTCGATAACACTGCCCTGTATTTCCGCTATTAACACGCCTAAGAAGGTGACCTATTTTATTGTTTTTGTTTCTTTCTGTAAGGCCTCTCTGCTGAAGTGAGTTGGAGGGGAGAAGGATGGGTGAACTGTGGATCACCTATATTTTACTGATTGACTAACTGCAGGGTTATGAGGATGTTCTTTTTTTTTTGTACCAATTGTCTATTGATGTGATCTGTATATATCAATAGAAAGAAGTTACGACAAGCATTGGAATAGCCAATAGGTCTCACCTGTGGAAGGTTATAAGTGTTTAGCCAGAGCTATTGGCTTTGGCAATGTTTTTAAGCTATGTTACCCAAGCGGACAGATATGCTTAAGTAGAAAAGAGAGCATTTGATGTACCCAACGATTGAAGATCTTGTTAGTGCGGATTAAAACGGTATGCAGACCCCAGTGCACAAGCATATGTGAAAGTGTTTGTGCATGAAGCAGAGAGACAGTGAATTTGCGAACTTAGTTTGGTGTGGGTGCAAATCCTGCATTGCCGATTCCTGGCGAGTTTCACTACTACTGCTGAAACAATGCCAATGGCGGTACCAGTGGGTGAGGCGGACTGGCCTCAAGGGTCCTGTGACCTCAGTGACAGAGTCACTGTCGCTATAGTGTGTGCTGCATCGTAGGCCTGCCCGCAAGACTGGAGGTGAACTTTAGTATGGATTGTGGTGGATAGGCTTTCAAGGTTAACCCACACATGCCACTGCTAGGGTCCACCTGCTGGTGCTAAGACACCAGGGGGCATATTCTCAAGAACGTGTGATAACCACCGCAAGTTTAGCTTAATGCAACTTTGCATATCGCAGTCTATCGCGGGAAAACAATGCCGTGTTAACGTAGTATTCCCAACCTGGCGGCACCATGCAATAGTCCCACGATAACGCGTCAAATGACCGCGTTAAAATTAACGCGACGCCGCAAAAATGCGAAACACAAACGTGAATAAAGTTGCGATGAGGCCAACCAGGATACAAAAATCAGTGATAACCAGCGACAGGCCTGCAATTCCCACGCGTCATGCAGGAAAATGTACTATAAAAGCTGAACAAGAAAAACACACCATAAACAAAATAAACTGCGTAGCAACATGGATGCACCTGGAACGAGTGCCCAGGTCAACGCGAACCCCACAAGCCCCACAGACCACCAGCAAGGAACCTCGAGGTCGGGGAAGGCCAAGGAGAAGAGGAAGAGGAAGACGGGGTACAGTCCACATGACAACCTGATCGTCGTTACGGAGGTGACAGAGCACTAACAACAACTATCCGTCACCTCCACCGTGTCATTGGCAACACAGACGGAAAAATGGCATTCCATCGTGAATGCAGCTGGAGTGTCGAGGAGTCCAAGATGCGCTGGCACGATGTGAAAAGCCAAACCAAGCAGAAACCTGCTGCCAACAGGAAGGCAGCAACGGCGAATGGAGGTGGGAGTCCTGCGCCACAGGAGGAGCTGGAGCAAATGGTGGCCACAGTCATCAGTGTTGAGACGGTGCAAGGAGTCGGGAGTCCGGACACTGCTCGACATGACCTGACACAACATCAACAGGGTGAGTAACGAACAGGGACTGTGGGGACGGGGGGGACGGGCACAATAGCACACATGCACAACGACGTGTAGCAAACCGCACACCCACAATGACCCTGGGTCATGTCCCTGATCCCCGTGGCACACTGCAGCACACATACAAACATCAAGTAGGCCCCCGTCCACCATGTGCCCAAAGGGGTCCCACCCCACACATCACCAATTCCACAACACACACATGCACCCGTGCGAAACACACCAAAGATGCGTATGTGAGAGCCACACTGACAATGCAAGTGACACCACATGACGAGCAGCATGGCTGGAGTACAATCACCATGACATTGTGCACACCACGAGACTGAGGTGGCCGAGTGTGGACCACATCCGGAAAGGAGCAGGTCACACTCTGACACATCCATGTGCACAAACAACCACTGACGTCAACAATACATCTGCAGACAAACAATGCACAAGAGTACAAAAACCGTCCAAGAGCACAAATGACCCAAGTCGCCAACATCACAGCACCTTAAAAGCACAAAAGCCAAAGGCACACCGCCTCCAAGGGATAAGGGGCAGCAAAATCACAGCTGCAGGTGCGACTCTCACTCAATGCAGCACACACACATAGCAATGACAGCACATCCACATGGACGACAATGTGGTACACAGTGCAACACTTACACTGCAGAACAGAGGACACAACTGGGTCCGCCGGTGCGTAGAAAATGGCCAATCACATCTGACATAGCAGAAAACTGTGATCAAATAGTCCGCCCCTCCCAAACAGTCACAATGTACATTGTCATGCAGTCTGTATGTAAACTTGAACAATGCGGCAACATACATGCCAACACAATGTCAACAAGCATCTCCCCTTCACATTGCAGAGGGACACACAACACCTCCAGCAGGGTAGACCAGACAACTCTACAGTGATGCTGAAGAGGACCTCCACACTTCCGACACCGACGCCCTACAACAGTCCATGGACATCTTAGGCAATTGACCTCCAGGAGCAGGGCAGCTCCGCTGCATCGAGGATACCCCACCCCCTGCACAGACAACACAGCTGGACGCACCCACCACCCCGGATGGCTCCCAGCAGCCCACCAAAGCACACATCGCATTCCAAGGCCAGGTGTCAGACTACCAGAAGGGGGTGGCCGAACATGTGCGGGTGGGGTACTACCTCATGGAATCCGAACTAGATCACATACGTGGGTGTCTAAGTCCCATCAGGGACCACCTACACTGCCCAACGGAGAACCACACTGCGACAGAGACACATGCCTTTGCACATTTCCAGTACTGAACCACACCCAGAGCCACGGGATAATCATCCTCACCCCCACGCTGGACTGGCATACGCCGGCCCAGTTCACTCCTCTTACGTATTGAGTGGGGGACGACAAAGCTACATGTGCAATGTCTCACCCGCTGCCTGCGGTGACATGGCTGCGTCCTCTGTACACGGCACAATGTAATGTTGTAGGGCCCGGGGCCCTAATGCATACATCATGAGCACACGGACACACTCAGATAGTTCGTTGAACTGGCTACGGGCACGTGCGCTCGACACCTTTATTGGCATGGTCACATGTACAGTGACGCATGTGCTGGATGTGTGTGGGGTGAGTGTAAGCCAGCCCTCATGGAGTCGTTGGTGCTGGCAACAACTTGAACAGTGATCAAAATTGAAGCGGAAACAGAAAACACCAGCATAACAGGAACAACTGTGAAGCATCATGGTGGTAGCCGGAGAAAATACAGTGTTCACCCAACATGCAAGCAGAATGGTCCATGATTTGTGGTGCACTGAGTTAGTGGCACCTGAAGAGCTGAGCAGGGTATCAAGCTGATGATGGCACCCACGACAGGTGTGAGCAACTCTGATAGTCTGGCAGTAAGACACTTCCGACTCTGGCACCTGTTGTTTGGAGTTGGTCCTGGCAGTGGTGGCGTGTGCATCCTGCTGTGATGCGACGTCCGGGCAGGTCAGGACTCGATTTTATGTGTGAGCCCAGGTGGACCGCAGTTGAGGCCAGTGGCAGCGGACAGCACAGGGCCACAGACACATGGCCTTGATGACCCCCAGTCCATCGACCCAGAGGCCATCCAATATGCTATCAGACAGGGGCCATGACTTGAGCTGCACAGAGTTAGTGGCCCCGGATGCACTGCGGCCGGCACAGGCACACCGCCATAGGACGGTCACTTGCGGTGCAGTGAGATAGGGCCACGCGAGGTGAGCGGGTCCTCGTCGATGTCGAAGGTGAATGTAGCGGAGGTTTGCGGGGGACAGTGGAAGGTGTCCTCCAGGGCATGATGCAGAGGGCAGAAGCCGGCCGGAAGCGGCAAATGGAGGAGTGGAATGCTACAGCCTCGTTTTTGCCACAAAGTCAGTATCACCGACATGATGATGAAGACAACCCCCAGTCCATAGACTCAGTCGCCACCAAAGTTCAACCAGAAAGTGTCCATGGATGTCGGGGAACAGACTTAGTGGCACCGGAGCTGAAAGGGAATGCAGTCTGCGATGAGGCCAGTACAATGATGTCAAGTCTGCCATTAATGAATCATGACTGAATTCCCAATGTGTGACCTACTTGACCGCAGTGTAGGCCTGAGGCAGCGGTCAGCAGGGGCCCACAGCCACGTGTCGTTGGCCCGCGCTGCACAGAGTTAGTGACACCAGAGCAGTTGTCGGCAGTGCCCGATCACCTCCGTAACGATGATCCTTTTCTCCTCTGGACTGAACCGCGTCTTCCTCTAACTCGTCTCCTTGCGTACAATGATATGAACTCCGCCATGCAGAAATCAAGACTCAGTTCCACATGTGTGACCTACTCGACCGCAGTGTAGGCCGAAGGCAGTAGTCAGCAAGGGACCACAGACAGGTGTAGTTCGAATGCTATGCACAGAGTTGGTGGCACCACATCGAAGGGAGTACAGTGATATAAACTCAGCCATAAAGGGTGTACTCTGCCATTGCATAATCAAGACTCAGTTCCAAATGTGTGACCTACTTGACCGTAGTGTAGGCCGGAGGCAGCGGTAGAGTACGTCAACGAGAAAGGAGTAAAGCGGGCCTGTGTCGCGGAGGCCGTGATGGTCTGAGGAGGCTGGCAAGGTCACGGGCTTCAGGCTTGGAGCTTGCGCCGGCACGTGGTGGGCCCTCTTTGACACACGCCGGTGTCGGCAGGTGAGCAGTGAGGCCTGGCTGCGCAGGGGCGGGCATGACGGGTTTGGGGACCAGCGGCCCGGGGTGCAGCAGGCGCACAGGATCGCAGGCCGCCCCGCTCACAGCGACGGCATCGGCCTCGTGGCCGGGTGGGAGGTGCCGCCCTGGCAGACACGTTGGGCATTCTGGAAGAGAACCACCCCCAGAGCTACGTGCTTTTTATTCACACCCCTACGCTGGCCTGGCGTCCTCCGGGCCAGCCCACTCCACACACGCTTACAGGGGGGGACGTCACAAGCTACATTTCCGCGATCTTCCCCACTGGCTGGGGTGACATGGTTGCGTCCACTGTCCACTACACTCCTAACACCAGCAGTGCATGTAGACATGGATATGTCTGTGGTCTGCATACTGCAGTCTGTCCAGCACATCTCCGCCACACTTGGCATTGTGTACATTCTCATTTATGGGTCACTTGCCTCCTTCGCACATGCCTGGTTCCCACCTCTCCCCACATTCCGCTATTGTGTGGCTGAGGTGCCATGCCGTTGATGGCTCATGTACATGGCTAACCAAGGTTGCCACAGTAAGTTGTGCTGTCGTGTCTGGTGGTGGGCATGTTGTTTGGCATGTTGTATGTGATTTTGTGATGTGTGCAGTGCCAGAGTTGTGGGTTGCATGATTGTGGAGTTGAGGTGTGTGGTGTGTTCATTTGGTACTTGCCAACGAGCAGTGCATTCCCATAGGTGCCATCCTGGAAGCGCTGGTTGATGTTGGACTGTTGGAAGATGTATGAATCATGCACACTGCCTGGGTAGTTGGCGACGACATTGGTGAAGAGTCCCCGGTGGTCCCCTATTGCCTGCACATTGATGGAATGCGTGTGCTTCCTGTTGCGGTAATTGTGTGCAGTGTCGGCAGGGGGCACAAGTAGGACATGTGTGCAGTCGATTGCACCCAACACGTGCGGGAAGCCAGCTATGGCGTAGAAGCCTTGCTTGGTCTCCAGCTGTTCCTGCGCAGTGTGGGGGAAGTATAGGTACTGGGGTACCAAGCTGATGATGGCATCCAGGACAGGTTTGAGGAACTTGGATAGGGCTGGCTGTGAGACTCCTCCGACTCTGGCGGTTGTTGGTTGGAATGTCCCAGAGGCCAGCAAGTGCAGCACAGCCAGCAGCTTTGTCTGAGGTGGGATGTTGGTTGTCCGCTGTGTTGGTACCGTCAGCCTGTGGGCAATGATGTTCAGGATGCGGAGGATGGTTGGCCTTTTGAGTCTGTAGTGGGCAATGACATTCTCTGGGGTTAAGTCTGTGAGGCTGGTGCGTTTCCTGAAGGTCTGCTGTCTTTGTCTGCGCTGCCTCTGTGGTGGTCCGGAGGGGTCCGGGGGGGGTGGCGGGCCTGGGGGTGGTGGCGGTGGGTGTTGTGGCCCTGTTGGGGCTCCGAGCTGCATGATGAGTAGCTCCATGGCATCTGTTGTTCTTCAGGTATGGCTGTGGGCTGGGCTCCCTTTTCTGGTGCAGGTTGTCGTCCGACTTTGCACCAGGTCAGAGCAGGTGTTAATTTCCTGCTGCTAACGCGCCGTATCGCCTGTTTTGTGTTCTTATCGCCGATCTGGCTGGTCGTTGAGAATGTTGCGTTGTGGTGTTGTCGCGGCTTTTTGCTCGGGAACGCCTACTCTGCATCTCATTAGCGATAGTTGCCGGGCTCATCTATGGCGATGTTTTTTGAGGGTGCTATCGCAGGTAAACTGGTGATATCGGCTGTTTGCACCAGCTTGTGAATGGGACGTTAATTTTATCGCGCCTTTGGCTGAGATAAAGTGCCGTTAACTCGGCGATAGTTCCTTGAGAATATGCCCCCAGGACTTTTAAGGTCTAGCGGGGCCTTCTGAGGTCTTGCATGGTAAAATGCTCCCTCAGGAGAGTGGTCAGGTGGACTGGTCATGAATGCTGAACCTGGTTCCCCAGTTCCAAATTCGCCAGCTCTGGTAATAGTGCAACATTCTCTCCCCCCACTGAACACTATACTGCCCCTCTGACAGAAACTTGCACTGCCTTCAGCTACAACCCAATCGTGCCTCACTGTAAACACCTGGAGGAGAAAAAAAAGTAATAACATCCTGGAAAAAGCAAACATTTATAGGGAATGCAAGATTAAGTAAAGCATGTGAAATGTAAGCAGGAACAACATGGTTACCTTAACGCTTTTACTCTGATTATTTAGAAATCAATGAGTGTTTTTGCCTGAAAAGTCAAGGACATGACTACAGGACCCAGTAGGGACCCGTTTCAATGTCCATTGCTTATATCCTTACAAAACGTAAGCAGTATGGTTTAAAAAGACCACATCCCTGAACACAGAGTAACAGTACACATTTTATAAACTGAAGTAAGGAAAACAGCTGATAAGGATCACATTAAACGTTTTCCACTCCACGCATCAACAGAAAGACAAGAAAATGAAAGTAGAGCTTCACTGGCAAACTCTGTAAAGTGGAGCTAATGTGTTTGGGTGTGAATAAAACCAATCTTGCCACTTTGTGACCACTTTGTTTTGCTTAATTTAATTATTTGTAGGAAAACAGCTGATAAGGATCACATTAAACGTTTTCCACTCCACGCATCAACAGGAAGACTAGAAAACAAAAGTAGCGCTTCACTGGCAAACTGTGTAAAGTAGCGCTAATGTGTTTGGGTGTGAATAAAACCAATCTGGCCACCTTGTGATCACTCTGTCTTGCTTTATTTTGTTATTTTTCGTATTTTGAACCTTTTTCTCTCTCCGTTCCAATGCTGCACTTTGGAATAGAAAAATGTGAGAAAAAGACATTTCCTGCAAAGTGTTTCTTTCTCTTTTGGATCCATTACACAGGGGAACGAATGAAGGAAAAGAGAGGAGAGAGGGTAAGAGCCGTTTCTTGAAGGTACACTTTCATTCAGCAAGTGAGGAGGAGCGAGACAGAGACAGAAAGAGAGGTAAGAAGAGGAAGAAAGGGGGGGGCAGCTGACCGCGGCAGAGCAGGAGAAGTGGACACTGTCCTTGTCAGAGCAGAAGTGCCTTTTTCTGGCCAGACATGGCCAGGCACGGCCTGCATGCCGACCGGTGCGTGAGTCCGACCTTCCATGGTATACAAATATCATCAACAATGAGAAATGTTTGCACAACATAACCAGCATTGCTTAGCATTATGAAACCCATTCTAATTTTTTAGAATATAGGAAATGCTATCAATAAAAATAAATACGCATATGTGCTAACTTCAAAGAATACCTATGAAGGAGGAGATTAAGTGAACTGCAAGCAACGCCGTTTGCCAGCCAGTGGTGAGGAGAGGGCGGAAAGAAAAAGTTGTTCAGTTAAACAAAAAATATGGCCCATACTGAAAGGATCCATGTAGCAGGGGCAGTCGGCAGGGCAGGAACAAAACAGCCACAAGGCGGGGCAAATGGACACTATTCACCAACGAAAACTATGGAATTAGTAAAAGCAGACCAAGCAACCAATGACAAGCGGCGGGCGTGTGGTGAATGTGTTCAAAATCCCCAGACGGAATACAGCATGCACCGCAGAGCAGCGCATGCGCGCTGCCTCTAAGCTCCACCTAAAAAACTAATCTCCTTGCATAGACAAAGTTGGACTTTACTGGCATGTTTGCTTTGGTTTCCTTCGAGCAGCAAACTCTCTCATGATGCCTGGTGTAGAGTTGTTTCTTTTTCTATCGGAGAAAATTACGTGCACTTAAGTGCATTTTTCAAAGTTCCAGGTTACACACACACATGCCCTTGGGGCATGTGTGTGCGCAACATGTGTCCACATATCAATTTCAGGGGTGCAACAGGGTGTCCTTTTGGCACCCTTGCACCCTTGAAATTGCATGCGCAATTTAAGAGTACCTATTGGGTACTCGCAAATTGCGCATGCAATTTCCATTGATTCCTATGGGCCTCTAGGCCCATAGGAATGAATGGGCAGCAATTCCTTAATTCCGACTCGCAATTTGCGAGTCGCATTTAAGGAATGTTTAGGAATTGCTATTTTTTTAGGGATTCCTACATGCATAGGCATTTGCGATTCCTTATTAGCGAATCCTTATTTTTCGCTAATTAGGAATCGCAAATGACATTTTTGATGCATGTGCCAGTTAGTCTTTACCACGGATGTTAGTAAGGGCGACCAGATTTTGAAAACCAAGAAGCAGGATATTTTGCAAACATAAAAGAAGGACTACGATTTTACAGCAAACGAGGGGCACAGAATATCTTAAATGACAGCCCAACATAGAACCAAACAGAACGAGGCACTAAGGGATTTAATTAAATGTGACTTGTAAACCCAGTATCATGTATGTTAATTAAATTGCTTTCTGATAAGATCTGCTAAATAGTCCTGCCTTGGAAAACATAAAAACGTGCCTCTGTCTGTTTTCAGTCGAACCTCTCAGAAAACAGGGACATGTGCTAAATTTGATTAAATCTGCCAGGACAGCTGGTGAAAAACCGGGATGCTGTGTCATCCTAAGGTAAGTACCATACTTGCCCATTTTTGGTACTTTGCCCGGCACTTCTTAACCACATGTAATTGTTATTATTTTTTAATGTCATAATTATGTCATTTAAAAAAGGGGGATTTAAGAGTTAAGGAATGGGTAAGGATTCAGGGTGGTATGAGTAAGGGAGGATAGGGCTAAAGGAAGGTTAGGGGTTTTAAGGTCTCAGGTGTGGGTAGTAGTAAAGGGAGAAAGGGGATTGTTAGGGCTCAGGGGCGGGAAGAGGAAGAGGGAGGTAAGAGATTTTTAGGGGTCGGGGAGGTTAGAGGTTAAGAGAGGTAAGGTTTTTTAGGGTGCAAGGCGAGTAGTCGTAAAGGGAGGTAAGGGTTTTATTGGGTTGGGCAAAGGGAGGGTAAATTTTCTTGCGGGTTCATGGGCAGATAAAAGTAAAGGGAGTTAAGAGGATTTTAGGGTTCAGGGGAGGTACAAGTAAGGGGGTAAGGTTTTATTATAGTTCAGTGGTGGGTAGTGGTAAAGGGAGTTATGTTTTTTTTACGGTTCAGGGTTAGGTAGAGGTAAAGGGAGGTAAGGGGTTTTAGGGTTCAAGGATAGTAAGTGAGGTAAGGGGTTTCTCGAGTTTAGGTGCGGGTAGAGGTAAAAGGAGGTAAGGGTTTTTTTTGGAGTTCAGGGACAGATAAACGTGAAGGAAATTAATGGGTTTTCAGGGTTCAAGCAAGGATAGAGATAAAGGGAGGTAGGGTGTTTTTAGGGTTCAGGGGCAGGTAGAGGTAAAGGGAGATAAGACGTTTTACAAAAAAGGAATACAATGTAAAAAAGGGGATTTGGGGGGGTTACAACATAATATTTTAAACATACAAAACTATTGAAGTTCACCACTTATAGTTGTTGGCCGAAAGCTAGATCTTGGTATCTTGGTCCAGAAAGCGTGCTTTTTGTGATTTGATGTAAATCCATTCAGTTGTTTTTGAGAAATTAAGGTTTAAAAATATTTGTATGTTTGGACAGTTGGGTTTGAGGGACTCTCGCAAGGTGCCGCAAGCACAACTTCAAAAAATAGAGCGTTCTGATTGGCGCCTTTTTTCCCTTTAGGCCACCTCGCTCACACAGGAGAAATGTTGCGGCGACCATTACAGGACTCGGGGACTTAGTCCCATGTCCTGAAAATGTCTAAAAAACACATATAGGAGGCAGGGTAAGGATACCCTGCCCCCTATTGTTTGGTGAGAGGGGGTCCCAGATGGAACCCCTGTGGCCAATATGTTTTTTTAAGAAATTGTTTTTGCCGCTATCCTGGGGTACTTCTACGAGATTGTGGCAAAAAAAACCAAAAAAAAATGGAGACCACCATTGTTACGTTTCGCCTATATGGCGCTTGCACCATGCTTGCGAAATCTCTTGTAAAGAAAAAACAAATCTTAAAAGAGGCTTAGAGCCAGCCCATTACTTACCTTTGGTTGGCTCCCATGACATTTTATTTTATTTTCTTCCTATTGGTCAGTGCCTCCTCCTGCCACCAGCATTCTGCTCGGCTTCATGTCTTCCTTCCTCCTTGCTGCGGAGTTTGGACCAAGTACTGCTCCTGGCAGCCAGTGTCTTTCCACTGGCCACACATTTGCAACAAACATTATTTTAATTTTTTTAAACTTGCCAGTGTCTGTATTCTGTTCATTGCTTGCCCTTCTCTACCACTACCTTACTTCTGTCGCTACATGCCCCTTCCC
Organism: Calotriton arnoldi; assembly: GCA_963921515.1. NCBI lineage: Eukaryota > Metazoa > Chordata > Amphibia > Caudata > Salamandridae > Calotriton > Calotriton arnoldi. Next base: position 1,797,085 of record CAWUFW010000699.1, read on the forward strand.
CGTTCGTTGCTGGCCTGTCACACCCACCACCTCGCTCCCGTCACAGCATGCCCCTTCCCCACCCCCTTGAAAGTTACCTCCGTCCTACCTCAATCATAGCTTGTTTTATATAGTGTGAAGTCCATTGAAAGGACTTGGAGCACTTTACATGAGCCCCAATTACATTACACAAGGACACATTAATTTTTACACGCACGGGGAGACTAACGGCCAGATGTACGTTGGTAATTGTTTGCGATTACCAAATGGAGACTTTTTGCAATTTGCTATTTGGTCATCGCAAACACCAACGTACTAGTGTTTCTTTGACACATTTTGCAATTCTCAATAGGTGGCAAATAGACCTACCTCATTAATATTCATGACCCACTGGGAATCACAAAAACCACAGGGATGGTGGCCTGCTGGTATCAGCACACCATCACGTCTGGGATTGCTTTTCAATAAAGCAATGTTTTTTTTTAACACAGCCCATTTTCCTTAATGGAAAATGGGATGCATTTCAAAAAGAAAAATGAAAAGTTTTCTTTTCATTTTTTAAGAGTAGGCAGTGGTCTGTGGGACCACTGCCTGCTCTTTAATGTTTTAACAAACATTCACAAAGGGGAAGGTTTACCTTGGGGACCCCTTCCCATTTATGAATGGGTTACCACCTACGTCGCAAAACATTCACACATACCACTGCGATTTGGTATTAGGAAGGGATGCCCTAAACACGCCCCTTCGTAATACTAAATCGCAGATCCAATTTGCGATTCAGTAATAGGTTACCAAATCACAAATTGGGCCTTTGTACATTGAAAAATGCCTTTTTTTGTTTGCAAACGCCCCGATTCTGTGAATCGGGCTGTTAGTGAATGGAACAAAGCTTTGTACATCTGTCCCTAAGTGATTCACCCAGACAATGCCAATAGATCTCGCATAGGCAAACACAAAGGCTTTGCCAATGCCTGTTTTTTTTTTTAAATTAATGTGACCCTCGGAGTATTCCAGTGCCCGGGGGTCTAAATATACAATTATTTGGGGAGGAAGCTTGTGTGAGGCCCCTCCCCTGGTGCTGATTTCAGCCCCAGGGACCCCTTTCAGGCTCTTACCAAATTTTAGTCGCAGGTGCGAAATGGTTATGCCAAAAATTCCTGACTTCCCTATAGGCCAAGTGGGTCAGTTGTACGGACCCTACTTGACCTAAGGGGATGAAGGGACGCTAACTGGTGAATGTTAGTGTATCACTTCAAGGCTCCTGTGTGGTCTTGGCCTTCTCGCTTTTATAAAACAAACATCAACATTTTAGCATTTAATTAATATCGTTGTAAGCTATTTTAGAATTTCACCTGTTCAAATTACCTAATGTCCCTTCCTCCTTTCTCAGGTATACTGATGTTTCCAAGCGTGTACTTGCTGCATCTACAATAAGGGACTACAATGTAAGTCCTATTATATAATACCTTTCTCACCTATATGATTAATATGCTAATCTAACACTTATGACTATATATATATATATATATATATATATATATATATATATATATATATATATATATATATATATATATATATATATATATATATATATATATATATATATATATATATATATATATATATATACTGGTCACCAGTAGGTAGTTATAGTTAGGACCTTGTTTCTATTCAAAAAGCGTTTTTTCTTTTGCCAATATCTTTGGCGCCGTTTGACAAATCTTCGCGAACTTTTCAAAACTTATGGTTCGCTCAGGTCAGCTCCTGTCTTGAAAGTTTCGGGGTGGTTCGTCAAGCGGAGGCCGAGAAAAAAGGGGGGCCCCAAAACGCGTTTTCCCCATGTTAATTTCTATAGGAACTTTAGACAAAGCTACAGTCCGAACTGCTGAACGGAACTACACCAAATTTAGCAAAAAGGTAGGTCTTGGTTCAGAAAGCGTGCTTTTTTTAAAATGGTGTAAATCCGTTCAGTAGTTCTTGAGAAATTCAAAACTTAAAAATATCGATACCTGAGGGCTGAGGAGGATTCGCGAACCCTCCCGAGCACGAGCTTGATTCTGATTGGCTGTCAACACTCCAAACTAGGAAGTGTTGGCAGCCATCTTGTGACTTGGTAAAACCAAGTCACAAGAAAACAGCAAAAAAAAGCATTAAAAAAAAGAAAAGGGGGCAGGGTAGAAACACCCTGACCCCCTAGGCCTGCTCAGGGGGTCCCACTAGGACCCCCAGGGCCAAAAAAAGCATTTTTTTTTTTAAATCGGGCAAATTTGCGCTGGGTGCGCGAATCCGGCCGAATTTCTTTTTAAAAAGCGAAGCGCGGGCTCCCGCGCTTTGTTTCTTTGAGCCCCCGGGTGGGCCAGGTCCCGGGGGCAATGAAAAAATTATATGCGGGGGCCCGCAGGGGCCCCCGCAGCCCCGGGGACCGCCACCTCCCCAGGGCTTTATTTATTATGTGTGGGGGGCTCGCGGCCCCCCCGCAGCCCTGGGGACCGCCACCTCCCCGGGGCTCAATAACTAAAAAATGCGTGGGGGGGCTCCTTCCCCTTCCACGCTGCCCCAGGGACCGCCACCTCACCGGGGCTTTACTTGAATAGGGGCAGCCCTGGTGACCGCCACCTCCCCGGGGCTCCAATTAAATTATAGAAGTGTGGGGGGGCTCCTGCCCCTCCCCACACTACCCCGGGGACCACCACCTCCCTGGGGCACAACTGACGTGAATATGGGGGTCCGTTACGGACCCCTGGCCCCAGGACCACCACCTCCCCGGGCTTATGTCAATGTTGGGAGGGGGCCGCGCGGCCCCCCTCCTGGAGCCCTCCTTGGCCCTGGAGACCGCTACCCCCCAGGGCCGGCTCCTGCAATGTCCCGGGGTGCCCACCCCCGGGACATTGCCTTTTGCTATGGCAGGGCCCTGACATAGCAAACACTGCTTTGCTTCTTGAAAGCGAGAGCAGGAAACCTGCTCTAGCTTCCAAGAAGCAAAGCAGATTGCTTTTGGACAAGGGGAGCTGCATGTCAGCAGCTCCCCTTGTACAAAAGCAATGCCCGCTCCCGCAGGAGGCGGGGAGCCGATTGGGACCGTGGGGGCATTGGGGATCCCCCTGCGGTCCCCAACGTGAGGGCCGGCCCCGGGGCCGAAAGTCTCCGGCCAAAAGTGGCCCAGGGAAGAGGGGTCACACTAAATGGTGTAAATCTGTTCAGTAGTTCCTGAGAAATTAAAAAAATATCAATATCTGAGGGCCGAGGAGGATTCGCGAACCCTCCCGAGCACGAGCTTGATTCTGATTGACTGTCAACACTACAAACCAGGAAGTGTTGGCAGCCATCTTGTGACTCAGTAAAACAGAGTCACAAGAAAACAGTAAAAAAAAGCATTAAAAAAAAGAAAAGGGGGCAAGGTAGAAACACCCTGACCCCCTAGGCCTGCTCAGGGGGTCCCACCCGGAACCCAGGGCCAAAAAAAAGCATTTAAAAAAAAAAAAAATCGGTTGAATTCGCGCTGGATGCGCGAATCCGGCCAAAAAAATTAAAAGAAAACAAAGCGTGGACTCCCGCGCTTCGTTTCTTTGAGCCCCCGGGTGGGCCAAGTCCCGGGTGCAATGAGAAAAATCTGCAGCCCCGGGGACCACCACCTCCCCGGGGCTTTATTTATTATACGCAGGGGGGCTCGCGGCCCCCCCACAGCACCGGGGACCGCCACCTCCCCGGGGCTATGTCAATGTTGGGAGGGGGGCCGCACGGCCCCCCTCCTGGAGCCCTCCATGGCCCTGGGGACAGTCACCCCCCAGGGCCAGCTCCTGCAATGTCCCGGGGTGCCCACCCCCGTGAAATTTCCGTTTGCTATGGCAGGGCGGGAGCACGGCTCCCGCCCTGCCATAGCAAACACTGCTTTGCTTCTTGGAAGGGAGAGCAGGAAACCTGCTCTCCCTTCCAAGAAGCAAAGCAGATTGCTTTTGGACAAGGGGAGCTGCATGTCAGCAGCTCCCCTTGTTCAAAAGCACAGCCGGCTCCCACAGGAGGCGGGGAGCCGGCTGGGACAGCGGGGGCATTGGGGCTCCCCCCGCGGTCCCCAACGTGAAGGCCGGCCCCGGGGGATGGGGTCCCCGGGGCCAAAAGTGGCCCGGGGAAGGGGGGCCACGCGGCCTCCCTTTTGTAATTTAAAAAATAAATAAGGCTGGGCCCCGGGGGATGGGGTCCCCGGGGCCAAAATTGGCCTCAGGAGGGGGGCCACGTGCCACGCCTCCAAAATGCATATGAAAACAAAGAAAGGCTGGCCAGGCCCCGGGGGAGGCTGTCCCCGGGGCCAAGAGAGGCCCAGGGAAGGGGGGCCACGTGCCCCCCTTCCAAAAATAAATTTTTGCCGGGCCCCGGGGGATGGGGTCCCCGGGGCCGAAATCGGCCTGGGGAGTGGGGCCCCACAGCCCCCCTCCCCTGTAAAAAAAAAAAAAGGAAAGACCTAGCCCCAGGGGATGGGGTTCCCGGGGCCGTAATCGGCCTCAGGAGGGGGCCCTCGCGCCCCCCTCCATTTGAATAATAAAAAAAATGGCTCAGGTCCCGAGGGATGGGGTCCCCGGGGCCCAAAAGGCTCAAGAGAAGTGGGGCTACACAGCCCTCCTTCTTAAAATAAAAATTATTTTAAAAAACGGCAACTCGCTGGAGGCTCCGCCCCCTCCCTGCATGACTGTGCAAACGCACCTCCTGGCGCGCTCTGTGTTGGGGGATTAAGTCCCCGTTGCTAGTGAGAGTCCCTGGTGGCCAACTAGGCCACCAGGAACCTCCAGTAAGCCCCACACACTGGGATTGCTGAGAGGTGGTACGAGGCCATGCCCCTTTTTACACCACTCTGCAATCACGCCTCTTGGCACACTGCTGGTGGGGTGATGAGGTCCCCTTGTGTCCTGAGGACCTCAGGACTGAAGTGGACTTCATCCCCCGAGCAGCAGTGCACCAGGTGGCGTGTTTGCAAAGTGGTGTAAAAAGGCGGCGTAGCCTCGTACCACTCTCAGCAATCCAGCTGTGTGGGGCTTACTGGAGGTAACAGGAGGGCTACTTGGCCCCCAGGGACCCTCAGGAGGCAAGGTGACTTCACCCCCCAACCAAGAGCGCACCAGGAGGCGCGTTTGCAGAGTGGTGGACAAAGGGGGCGTGGCCTGTGTCCACCTCTCAGCAATCCCACTGTGTGGGGCTTACTGGAGGTAACAGGTAGGCTAGTTGTCCCCTAAGGACCCCCAGCAGCGAAGTGGACTTTAATCCCCATGCAAGAGCGTGTGCAGAGTGGTGGAGAAAGGGGGCGTGGCCTGCTATGAGAACTTAGCAATGCTACTGTGTGGGACTTACTGGAGGTAATAGGAGGGGTAGTTGGCCCCCAAAATTGTCCTTGGGGGCCAACTACCTCTCCTGTTACCTCCACTAAGTCCCACACAGTGGGATTGCTAAGAGGTCTTCGGAGGCCACGCCCCCCCTTTCTCCACCACTCTGCAAACGCGCCTCCTGACACAGTACTGGTTGGAGGATGAAGTCCACTTTACTCCTGAGGGACTTTGAGGGCCAAGAAGCCCTCCTGGTACCTCCTGTAAGTCCTACGCAGCAGAATGCCTGAGCGCTGGCTGGAGACCCAGCCCCCTTTCTCCACTACTCTGCAAACGCGACTACCAGTTAAAGAAGCATTTGTAATGTAATAGGTCTCGCATTTGCAAGAGTTAAAGATATTGGCGTTGTAAATCTAAAAGTTTTTTACTAATGTTTTTTGGAGTGGATGTATTTTGTGTGTAGTGGAATTATGTGGTATGTTGTGCAGTGAAGTTATGTGGATAGAAAGTATGTGGTATTTAGTGTTTGACAATTATGTAGAGTGGGATTATGTGTTATGGAGAGTAATTATGTGGTATGGTAGTCTGTGTTGTGGAGTGGTAACCTCAGGTTTAGTCTTCCTCGTTTCCATAGAAGCTAAATTATGAACTCAATGAGACAAAAAAAAGAAGGAATCACTGAGGAGCACTTCTGGACCTAGTCAGAGGTATGAGCAGGGCCACTGGAATTATGTGACTGTTTGGCTGCACCGACTTTTGCACAATTATACATTTTCCGCATTAGCCACATAATCCATCATCTGCTGCCTAATCTGCAGATTTGAACAAAAAAAGCCTTGTTTCTAGCTCAAACGTTACCAAAAACGCAACGACAAGTGTTACAGCGTGGTGGAAGGTCTTTGCAAACCTAGAATGGTCACCTGTTACTTATTGCTAAATGTGGGTGTTAAATTGGTACTAATGGTGTGCAAGACACTCTTGCTTCTTTCTGCGCCTCTCTTGCTTCTTTCTGCATTTCTGTTGACTCTTTCTGCTCCTTTCTTTCTTTTCTGCACTTCTCTTGCTTCTTTCTGAGAATCATATCTACTTTCTGCACCTCTTTCGCCTATTTCTGCACCTCTGTTGCCTCTTTCTGCACCTCACTTGCTTCTTTGTGCACCCCTCTTGCCTCTTTCTGCACCTCTCTTGCCTCTTTCTGCACCCCTCTTCCCTCTTTCTGCACCTCTGTTCCTTCTTTCTGCACTTCTTTTGTTTCTTTCTGCATCTCTCTTGCTTCTTTCTGCACCCCTCTTGCCACTTTCTCCACCCCTGTTCCCCCTTTTTGCATCTCTCTTGCTTCTTTCTGCACTTTCTTGCCTCTTTCTCCACCCCTCATCCCTCTTTTTGCAACACTAGTGCTTCTTTCTGCATCCCTCTTCCCTCTTTCTGCACCCTTCTTGCCTCTTTCTGCACCTCTCTTACTTCTTTCTGCACCCTCTTGCCACTTTCTCTACCCCTGGTCCCCCTTTTGGTATTTCTGTTGCTTCTTTCTGCACTTCTCTTGCCTCTTTTCCACCGCTCATCCCTCTTTCTGCACCTCTGTTGCTTGTTTCTGCACTTCTCTTGCTTCTTTCTGCACCTCTGTCCCTTCTTTGTGCAACCCTTGTGCTTCTTTCTGCACCCCTCTTCCTTCTTTCTGCACCCCTCTTGCCTCTTTCTGCACCTCTGTTCCTTCTTTCTGCACTTCTTTTGTTTCTTTCTGCAACTCTATTGCTTCTTTCTGCATGCCTCTTGCTTATTTCTGCAGCCCTCGTGCCTCTTTCACACCCCTCTTCCCTCTTTCTGCACCCCTCTTGCCTCTTTCTGCACCTCTGTTCCTTCTTTCTGCACTTCTTTTGTTTCTTTCTGCACCTCTCTTGTTTCTTTCTGTATCCCTCTTGCCTCTTTCTCCACCCTACTTCCCCCTTTCTGCATGTCTGTTGCTTCTTTATGCATTTCTCTTGCTTCTTTCTGTATCCCTCTTGCCTCTTTCTCCACCCATCCACCCTCTTTCTGCACCCCTGTTGCCTCTTTCTGCACCTCTGTTCTTTCTGTCTGCAGTTTTGTTTCTTTCTGCACATCTCTTGCTTCTTTCTGCACCCCCTTGCCTTTCTCCACCCCTCTTCCCTCTTTCTTCACCCCTGTTGCCTCTTTCTGCACCTTTGTTCCTTCTTTCTGCACTTCTTTTGTTTCTTGCTGCACATCTCTTGCTTCTTTCTACACCCCTTGTGCCTCTTTCTGCACCCCTCTTCCCTCTTTTTGCACCCCTCTTGCCTCTTTCTGTACCTCTGTTGCTTCTTTCTGCACTACTCTTGCTTCTTTCTGCACCTCTCTTGCTTCTTTCTACACCACTCGTGCTTCTTTCTGCACCCCTCTTCCCTCTTTCTGCACCCCTCTTGCCTCTTTCTGCACCCCTCTTCCCTCTTTCTGCACCCCTCTTGCCTCTTTCTGCACCTCTCTTCCCTCTTTCTGCACCCCTCCTGCCTCTTTCTGCAACTCTGTTCCTTCTTTCTGCACTTCTTTTGTTTCTTTCTGCACCTCTCTTGCTTCTTTCTGCACCCCTCTTGCCTCTTTCTGCACCCCTCTTCCCCTTTCTGCATCTCTGTTGATTCTTTCTGCACTTCTCTTGTCTCTTTCTCCACCCCTCTTCCCTCTTTCTGCACCTCTGTTGCTTCTTTCTGCACCTCTCTTGCTTCTTTCTGCAACCCTCGTGCCTCTTTCAAACCCCTCTTACCTCTTTCTGCACCCCTCTTGCCTCTTTCTGCACCTCTGTTCCTTCTTTCTGCACTTCTTCTGTTTCTTTCTGCAGCTCTCTTGCTTCTTTCTGCACCCTCTTGCCTCTTTATCCACCCATCCACCCTCTTTCTGCACCCCTGTTGCCTCTTTCTGCACGTCTGTTCTTTCTTTCTGCACTTCTTTTGTTTCTATCTGCACATCTCTTGCTTCTTTCTGCACCCCACGTGCCTCTTTCTGTACCCCTCTTCCCGCTTTTTGCACCCTTCTTGCCTCTTTCTGCACCTTTGTTGCTTCTTTCTGCACTCCTCTTGCTTCTTTCTGCAATTCTCGTGCCTCTTTCATACCCCTCTTCCCCCTTCGTGCACCCCTCCTGCCTCTTTCTGCACCTCCGTTCCTTCTTTCTGCACTTCTTTTCTTTCTGCACCTCTCACTTCTTTCTGCACCCCACGTGCATCTTTCTGCACCCCTCCTCTCTCTTTTTGCACTCCTCTTGCCTCTTTCTGTACCTCTGTTGCTTCTTTCTGCACTCCTCTTGCTTCTTTCTGCACTCCTTGTGCCTCTTTCACACCCCTCTTCCCTCTTTCTGCACCCCTCTTGCCTCTTTCTGCACCTCTGTTCCTTCTTTCTGCACTTCTTGTCTTTCTTTCTGTACCTCTTGCTTCTTGCTGCACCCCTTTTGCCTCTTTCTGCACCTCTGTTCCTTCTTTCTGCACTTCTTTTGTTTCTTGCTTCAAATCTCTTGCTTCTTTCTGCACCCCTCATGCCTCTTTCTGCACTCCTCTTCCCTCTTTTTGCATCCCTCTTGCCTCTTTCTGCACCTCTGTTGCTTCTTTCTGTACTACTCTTGCTTCTTTCTGCACCTCTCTTGCTTCTTTCTGCACCACTCGTGCTTTCTGCACCCCTCTTCCCTCTTTCTGCACCCCTCATCCCTCTTTCATCACCTCTGTTGCTTCTTTCTGCACATCTCTTGCTTCTTTCTGCACCCCAGGTGCCTCTTTCTGCACACTTCTGCCTCTTTCTGCACCTCTGTTCCTTCTTTCTGCACTTCTTTTGTTTCTTTCTGCAACTCTCTTGCTTCTTTCTGCACGCCTCTTGCTTCTTTCTGTACCCCTCGTGTCTCTTTCACACCCCTCTTCCCTCTTTGTGCATCCCTCTTGCCTCTTTCTGCACCTCTGTTCCTTCTTTCTGCACTTCTTTTGTTTCTTTTTGCACATCTCTTGCTTCTTTCTGCACCCCACGTGCCTCTTTCTGCACCTCTCTTGCCTCTTTCTGCACCTCTGTTCCTTCTTTCTGCACCTCTTTTGTTTCTTTCTGCAACTCTCTTGCTTCTTTCTGCATGCCTCTTGTTTCTTTCTGTACCCCTCGTATCTCTTTTACACCCCTCTTCCCGCACCCCTCTTGCCTCTTTCTGCACCTCTGTTCCTTCTTTCTGCACTTCTTTTGTTTCTTTCTGCACCTTTCTTGCTTCTTTCTGCACCCCTCTTGCCTCTTTCTCCACCCCTCTTCCCCTTTCTGCATCTCTATTGCTTCTTTCTGCACTTCTCTTGTCTCTTTCTCCACCCCTCTTCCCTCTTTCTGCACCTCTCTTGCTTCTTTCTGCACCTCTCTTGTTTCTTTCTGCACCCCTCGTGCCTCTTTCACACCCCTCTTCCCGCACCCCTCCTGCCTCTTTCTGCACCTCTGTTCCTTCTTTCTGCACTTCTTTTGTTTCTTTCTGCACCTCTCACTTCTTTCTGTACCCCTTTTGCCTCTTTATGCACCCCTCTTCCCTCTTTCTGCACCCCTCTTGCCTCTTTCTGCACCTCTGTTCCTTCTTTCTGCAATTCTTCTGTTTCTTTCTGCAGCTCTCTTGCTTCTTTCTGCACCCTCTTGCCTCTTTCTCCACCCATCCACCCTCTTTCTGCACCCCTGTTGCCTCTTTCTGCACGTCTGTTCTTTCTATCTGCACTTCTTTTGTTTCTATCTGCACATCTCTTGCTTCTTTCTGCACCCCACCTACCTCTTTCTGTACCCCTCTTCCCTCTTTTTGCACCCTTCTTGCCTCTTTCTGCATGTCCGTTCCTTCTTTCTGCACTTCTTTTCTTTCTTTCTGCACCTTTTTTGCCTCTTTCTGCACCCCTTTTGCCTCTTTCTGCGCCTCTGTTCCTTCTTTCTGCACTTCTTTTGTTTCTTGCTGCACATCTCTTGCTTCTTTCTGCACCCCCTCGTGCCTCTTTCTGCACTTCTCTTCCCTCTTTTTGCAACCATCTTGCCTCTTTCTACACCTCTGTTCCTTCTTCCTGCACTTCTTTTGTTTCTTTCTGCACATCTCTTGCTTCTTTCTGCACCCCACGTGCCTTTTTCTGCACCCCTCTTGCCTCTTTCTGCACCTCTGTTCCTTCTTCCTCCACTTCTTTTGTTTCTTTCTGCACAACTCTTGCTTCTTTCTGCACCCCACGTGCCTTTTTCTGCACCCCTCTTGCCTCTTTCTGCACCTCTGTTCCTTCTTTCTGCACTTCTTTTGTTTCTTTCTGCACATCTCTTGCTTCTTTCTGCACCCCACGTGCCTCTTTCTACACCCCTCTTGCCTCTTTCTGCACCTCTGTGCCTTCTTTCTGCACTTCTTTTGTTTCTTTCTGCACATCTCTTGCTTCTTTCTGCACCCCACGTGCCTCTTTCTGCACCCCTTTTGCTTCTTTTTGCACCTCTGTTCCTTCTTTCTGCACTTCTTTTGTTTCTTTCTGCACATCTCTTGCTTCTTTCTGCACCCCACGTGCCTTTTTCTGCACCCCTCTTGCCTCTTTCTGCACCTCTATTCCTTCTTTCTGCACTTCTTTTGTTTCTTTCTGCACATCTCTTGCTTCTTTCTGCACCCCACGTGCCTCTTTCTACACCCCCCTTGCCTCTTTCTGCACCTCTGTTCCTTCTTTCTGCACTTCTTTTGTTTCTTTCTGCACATCTCTTGCTTCTTTTTGCACCCCACGTGCCTCTTTCTGCACCCCTCTTGCCTCTTTTTGCACCTCTGTTCCTTCTTTCTGCACTTCTTTTGTTTCTTTCTGCACTTCTCTTGCTTCTTTCTGCACCCCACGTGCCTTTTTCTGCACCCCTCTTGCCTCTTTCTGCACCTCTGTTCCTTCTTCCTGCACTTTTTTTGTTTCTTTCTGCACATCTCTTGCTTCTTTCTGCACCCCACGTCCCTTTTTCTGCACCCCTCTTGCCTCTTTCTGCACCTCTGTTCCTTCTTCCTCCACTTCTTTTGTTTCTTTCTGCACATCTCTTGCTTCTTTCTGCACCCCACGTGCCTTTTTCTGCACCCCTCTTGCCTCTTTCTGCACCTCTGTTCCTTCTTTCTGCACTTCTTTTGTTTCTTTCTGCACATCTCTTGCTTCTTTCTGCACCCCACGTGCCTCTTTCTGCACCCCTTTTGCTTCTTTTTGCACATCTGTTCCTTCTTTCTGCACTTCTTTTGTTTCTTTCTGCACATCTCTTGCTTCTTTCTGCAATCCACATGCCCACCCCGGGAAATTTCCATTTGCTATGGCAGGGCGGGAGCACGGCTCCCGCCCTGCCATAGCAAACACTGCTTTGCTTCTTGGAAGCAAGAGCAGGAAACCTGCTCTTGCTTCCAAGAAGCAAAGCAGATTGCTTTTGGACAAGGGGAGCTGCATGTCAGCAGCTCCCCTTGTTCAAAAGCAATGCCGGCTCCCACAAGAGGCGGGGAGCCGGCTGGGACAGCGGGGGCATTGGGGCTCCCCCCACGGTCCCCAACGTGAAGGCCGGCCCCGGGGGATGGGGTCCCCGGGGCCAAAAGTGGCCCGGGGAAGGGGGGCCACGCGGCCTCCCTTTTGTAAATTAATAAATAAATAAGGCTGAGCCCTGGGGGATGGGGTCCCCGGGGCCAAAATTGGCCTCAGGAGGGGGGCCACGTGCCACGCCTCCAAAATGCATATGAAAACAAAGAAAGGCTGGCCAGGCCCCGTGGGATGGGGTCCCCGGGGCCAAGAGAGGCCCAGGGAAGGGGGGCCACGTGCCCCCCTTCCAAAAATAAATTTTTGCCGGGGGATGGGGTCCCCGGGGCGAAAATCGGCCTGGGGAGTGGGGCCCCACAGCCCCCCTCCCCTGTAAAAAAAAAAAAAGGAAAGGCCTAGCCCCAGGGGATGGGGTTCCCGGGGCCGTAATCGGCCTCAGGAGGGGGCCCTTGCGCCCCCCTCCTTTTAAATAATAAAGAAAATGGCTCAGGTCCCGAGGGATGGGGTCTCCGGGGCCCAAAAGGCTCAAGAGAAGGGGGGCCACACAGCCCCCCTTCTTAAAATAAACATTATTTTAAAAAACGGCAACTCGCTGGAGGCTTCGCCCCCTCCCTGCATGACTGTGCAAACGCACCTCCTGGCGCGCTCTGTGTTGGGGGATTAAGTCCCCGTTGCTAGTGAGGGTCCCTGGGGGCCAACTAGGCCACCAGGAACCTCCAGTAAGCCCCACACACTGGGATTGCTGAGAGGTGGTACGAGGCCATGCCCCTTTTTACACCACTCTGCAATCACGCCTCTTGGCACACTGCTGGTGGCGTGATAAGGTCCCCTTGTGTCCTGAGGACCTCAGGACTGAAGTGGACTTCATCCCCCGAGCAGCAGTGCGCCAGGTGGCGTGTTTGCAGAGTGGTGTAAAAAGGCGGCATAGCCTCGGACCACTCTCAGCAATCCAGCTGTGTGGGGCTTACTGGAGGTAACAGGAGGGCTACTTGGCCCCCAGGGACCCTCAGGAGGCAAGGTGACTTCACCCCCCAACCAAGAGCGCACCAGGAGGTGCGTTTGCAGAGTGGTGGACAAAGGGGGCGTGGCCTGTGTCCACCTCTCAGCAATCCCACTGTGTGGGGCTTACTGGAGGTAACAGGTAGGCTAGTTGTCCCCTAAGGACCCCCAGCAGCGAAGTGGACTTTAATCCCCATGCAAGAGCGCGCCAGGGAGCGCGTTTGCAGAGTGGTGGAGAAAGGGGGCGTGGCCCGCTATGAGAACTTAGCAATGCTGCTGTGTGGGACTTACTGGAGGTAATAGGAGGGGTAGTTGGCCCCCAAAATTGTCCTTGGGGGCCAACTACCTCTCCTGTTACCTCCACTAAGTCCCACACAGTGGGATTGCTAAGAGGTCTTCTGAGGCCACGCCCCCCCTTTCTCCATCACTCTGCAAATGCGCCTCCTGACACAGTACTGGTTGGGGAATGAAGTCCACTTTACTCCTGAGGGACTTTGAGGGCCAAGAAGCCCTCCTGGTACCTCCTGTAAGTCCTACGCAGCAGAATGCCTGAGCGCTGGCTGGAGACCCAGCCCCCTTTCTCCACTACTCTGCAAACGCGACTACCAGTTAAAGAAGCATTTGTAATGTAATAGGTCTCGCATTTGCAAGAGTTAAAGATATTGGCGTTGTAAATCTAAAAGTTTTTTACTAATGTTTTTTGGAGTGGATGTATTTTGTGTGTAGTGGAATTATGTGGTATGTTGTGCAGTGAAATTATGTGGATAGAAAGTATGTGGTATTTAGTGTATAGGAATTATGTAGAGTGGGATTATGTGTTATGGAGAGTAATTATGTGGTATGGTAGTCTGTGTTGTGGAGTGGTAACCTCAGGTTTAGTCTTCCTCAGTTCCATAGAAGCTAAATTATTAACTCAATGAGACAAAAAAAAGAAGGAATCACTGAGGAGCACTTCTGGACCTAGTCAGAGGTATGAGCAGGGCCACTGGAATTATGTGACTGTTTGGCTGCACCGACTTTCGCACAATTATAAATTTTCCGAATTAGCCACATAATCCATCAACTGCTGCCTAATCTGCAGATTTGAACAAAAAAAGCCTTGTTTCTAGCTCAAACGTTACCAAAAACGCAACGACAAGTGTTACAGCGTGGTGGAAGGTCTTTGCAAACCTAGAATGGTCACCTGTTACTTATTGCTAAATGTGGGTGTTAAATTGGTACTAATGGTGTGCAAGACACTCTTGCTTCTTTCTGCGCCTCTCTTGCTTCTTTCTGCATTTCCGTTGCCTCTTTCTGCTCCTTTCTTTCTTTTTCTGCACTTCTCTTGCCTCTTTCTAAAAATCATATCTACTTTCTGCACCTCTTTCGCCTCTTTCTGCATCTCTGTTGCCTCTTTCTGCACCTCACTTGCTTCTTTGTGCACCCCTCTTGCCTCTTTCTGTACCTCTCTTGCCTCTTTCTGCCCCCTCTTCCCTCTTTCTGCACCTCTGTTCCTTCTTTCTGCACTTCTTTTGTTTCTTTCTGCATCTCTCTTGCTTCTTTCTGCACCCCTCTTGCCACTTTCTCCATCCCTCTTCCCTCTTTCTGCACCCTTCTTCCCTCTTTCTGCACCCCTCTTGCCACTTTCTCTACCCCTGGTCCCCCTTTTTGTATCTCTGTTGCTTCTTTCTGCACTTCTCTTGCCTCTTTTCCACCGCTCATCCCTCTTTCTGCACCTCTGTTGCACCTCTGTTGCTTGTTTCTGCACTTCTCTTGCTTCTTTCTGCACCTCTGTCCCTTCTTTGTGCAACCCGTGTGCCTCTTTCTGCACCCCTCTTCCTTCTTTCTGCACCCCTCTTGCCTCTTTCTGCACCTCTGTTCCTTCTTTCTGCACTTCTTTTGTTTCTTTCTGCAACTCTCTTGCTTCTTTCTGCATGCCTCTTGCTTATTTCTGCAGCCCTCGTGCCTCTTTCACACCCCTCTTCCCTCTTTCTGCACCCCTCTTGCCTCTTTCTGCACCTCTGTTCCTTCTTTCTGCATTTCTTTTGTTACTTTCTGCACCTCTCTTGTTTCTTTCTGTAACCCTCTTGCCTCTTTCTCCACCCCACTTCCCCCTTTCTGCATGTCTGTTGCTTCTTTATGCATTTCTCTTGCTTCTTTCTGCATCTCTGTTGCTTCTTTCTGCACCCCTCGTGCCTCTTTCTGCACCCCATCCCTCTTTCTGCACTCCTCTTGCCTCTTTCTGCACTCCTCTTCTCTTCCCTCTTTCTGCACCCCTCCTGCCTCTTTCTGCACCTCTGTTCCTTCTTTCTGCACTTCTTTTGTTTCTTTCTGCACCTCTCTTGCTCATTTCTGCACCCCTATTCCCCCTTTCTGCATCTCTGTTGCTTCTTTCTGCACTTCTCTTGTCTCTTTCTCCACCCCTCTTCCCTCTTTCTGTAACTCTGTTGCTTTCTGCACCTTTCTTGCTTCTTTCTGCACCCCTCGTGCCTCTTTCACACCCCTCTTCCCGCACCCCTCTTGCCTCTTTCTGCACCTCTGTTCCTTCTTTCTGCACTTCTTTTGTTTCTTTCTGCACCTGTCACTTCTTTCTGTACCCTTTTTGCCTCTTTCCGTACCCATCTTCCCTCTTTCTGCACCCCTCTTGCCTCTTTCTGCACCTCTGTTCCTTCTTTCTGCATTTCTTCTGTTTCTTTCTACAGCTATCTTGCTTATTTATGCACCCCCTTGCCTCTTTCTCCACCCATCCACCCTCTTTCTGCACCCCTGTTGCCTCTTTCTGCACCTCTGTTCTTTCTTTCTGCAGTTTTGTTTCTTTCTGCACATCTCTTGCTCCTTTCTGCACCCCTTGCCTCTTTCTCCACCCCTCTTCCCTCTTTCTTCACCCCTGTTGCCTCTTTCTGCACCTTTGTTCCTTCTTTCTGCACTTCTTTTGTTTCTTGCTGCAACTTTGTTGCTTCTTTCTGCACTGCTCTTGCTTCTTTCTGCACTTCTCTTGCTTCTTTCTACACCACTCGTGCTTCTTTCTGCACCCCTCTTCCCTCTTTCTGCACCACTCTTGCCTCTTTCTGCACCTCTCTTCCCTCTTTCTGCACCCCTCCTGCCTCTTTCTGCACCTCTGTTCCTTCTTTCTCCACTTCTTTTGTTTCTTTCTGCACCTCTCTTGCTTCTTTCTGCACCCCTCTTGCCTCTTACTTCACCCCTCTTCCCCCTTTCTGCATCTCTGTTGCTTCTTTCTGCACTTCTCTTGTCTCTTTCTCCACCCCTCTTCCCTCTTTCTGCACCTCTGTTGCTTCTTTCTGCACCTCTCTTGCTTCTTTCTGCAACCCTCGTGCCTCTTTCAAACCCCTCTTCCCGCACCCCTCTTGCCTCTTTCTGCACCTCTGTTCCTTCTTTCTGCACTTCTTTTGTTTCTTTCTGCACCTCTCACTTCTTTCTGTACCCCTTTTGCCTCTTTCTGCACCCTTTTACCTCTTTCTGCACCCCTCTTGCCTCTTTCTGCACCTCTGTCCTTCTTTCTGCACTTCTTCTGTTTCTTTCTGCAGCTCTCTTGCTTCTTTCTGCACCCTCTTGCCTCTTTATCCACCCATCCACCCTCTTTCTGCACCCCTGTTGCCTCTTTCTGCACGTCTGTTCTTTCTTTCTGCACTTCTTTTGTTTCTATCTGCACATCTCTTGCTTCTTTCTGCACCCCACGTGCCTCTTTCTGTACCCCTCTTCCCGCTTTTTGCACCCTTCTTGCCTCTTTCTGCACCTTTGTTGCTTCTTTCTGCACTCCTCTTGCTTCTTTCTGCAATCCTCGTGCCTCTTTCATACCCCTCTTCCCCCTTCGTGCACCCCTCCTGCCTCTTTCTGTACCTCCGTTCCTTCTTTCTGCACTTCTTTTTCTTTCTGCACCTCTCACTTCTTTCTGCACCCCACGTGCATCTTTCTGCACCCCTCCTCCCTCTTTTTGCACTCCTCTTGCCTCTTTCTGTACCTCTGTTGCTTCTTTCTGTACTCCTCTTGCTTCTTAATGCACTCCTCGTGCCTCTTTCACACCCCTCATCCCTCTTTCTGCACCCCTCTTGCCTCTTTCTGCACCTCTGTTCCTTCTTTCTGCACTTCTTGTCTTTCTTTCTGTACATCTTGCTTCTTTCTGCACCCCTTTTGCCTCTTTCTGCACCCCTCTTGCCTCTTTCTGTACCTCTGTTCCTTCTTTCTGCACTTCTTTTGTTTCTTTCTGCAGCTGTCTTGCTTCTTTCTGCACCCCTTGCCTCTTTCTCCACCCCTCTTCCCTCTTTCTTCACCTCTGTTGCCTCTTTCTGCACCTCTGTTCCTTCTTTCTGCACTTCTTTTGTTTCTTGCTTCAAATCTCTTGCTTCTTTCTGCACCCCTCGTGCCTCTTTCTGCACTCCTCTTCCCTCTTTTTGCATCCCTCTTGCCTCTTTCTGCACCTCTGTTGCTTCTTTCTGTACTACTCTTGCTTCTTTCTGCACCTCTCTTGCTTCTTTCTGCACCACTCGTGCTTCTTTCTGCACCCCGCTTCCCTCTTTCTGCACCCCTCATTCCTCTTTCATCACCTCTGTTGCTTTTTTCTGCACATCTCTTGCTTCTTTCTGCACCCCACGTACCTCTTTCTGCACACCTCTGCCTCTTTCTGCACCTCTGTTCCTTCTTTCTGCACTTCTTTTGTTTCTTTCTGCAACTCTCTTGCTTCTTTCTGCACGCCTCTTGCTTCTTTCGGTACCCGCCCGTGTCTCTTTCACACCCCTCTTCCCTCTTTGTGCATCCCTCTTGCCTCTTTCTGCACCTCTGTTCCTTCTTTCTGCACTTCTTTTGTTTCTTTTTGCACATCTCTTGCTTCATTCTGCACCCCACGTGCCTCTTTCTGCACCTCTGTTCCTTCTTTCTGCACTTCTTTTGTTTCTTTCCGCAACTCTCTTGCTTCTTTCTGCATGCCTCTTGCTTCTTTCTGTACCCCTCGTATCTCTTTCACACCCCTCTTCCCTCTTTCTGCACCCCTCTTGCCTCTTTCTGCACCTCTGTTCCTTCTTTCTGCACTTCTTTTGTTTCTTTCTGCACCTATCTTGCTTCTTTCTGCACCCCTCTTGCCTCTTTCTCTACCCCTCTTCCCCCTTTCTGCATCTCTGTTGCTTCTTTCTGCACTTCTCTTGTCTCTTTCTCCACCCCTCTTCCCTCTTTCTGCACCTCTCTTGCTTCTTTCTGCATCTCTCTTGCTTCTTTCTGCACCCCTCGTGCCTCTTTCACACCCCTCTTCCCGCACCCCTCCTGCCTCTTTCTGCACCTCTGTTCCTTCTTTCTGCACTTCTTTTGTTTCTTTCTGCACCTCTCACTTCTTTCTGCACCCCTTTTGCCTCTTTCTCCACCCATCCACCCTCTTTCTGCACCCCTGTTGCCTCTTTCTGCACCTCTGTTCTTTCTTTCTGCACTTCTTTTGTTTCTATCTGCACATCTCTTGCTTCTTTCTGCACCCCACGTACCTCTTTCTGTACCCCTCTTCCCTCTTTTTGCACCCTTCTTGCCTCTCTCTGCATCTCTGTTGCTTCTTTCTGCACTCCTCTTGCTTCTTTCTGCAATCCTCGTGCCTCTTTCACACACTTCTTCCCCCTTCGTGCACCCTTCTTGCCTCTTTCTGCATGTCCGTTCCTTCTTTCTGCATTTCTTTTCTTTCTTTCTGCACCCCTTTTGCCTCTTTCTGCACCCCTTTTGCCTCTTTCTGCGCCTCTATTCCTTCTTTCTGCACTTCTTTTGTTTCTTGCTGCACATCTCTTGCTTCTTTCTGCACACCTTGTGCCTCTTTCTGCACTCCTCTTCCCTCTTTTTGCACCCATCTTGCCTCTTTCTACACCTCTGTTGCTTCTTTCTGCAACTCTCTTGCTTCTTTCTGCACCACTTGTGCTTCTTTCTGCACCCCTCTTCCCTCTTTCTGCACCCCTCATCCCTCTTTATGTACCTCTGTTGCTTCTTTCTGCACTTCTCTTGCTTCTTTCTGCACCTCTGTCCCTTCTTTCTGCAACCTTTGTGCCTCTTTTTGCACTCCTCTTCCCTCTTTTTGCACCCATCTTGCCTCTTTCTACACCTCTGTTGCTTCTTTCTGCACCTCTCTTGCTTCTTTCTGCACCACTCGTGCTTCTTTCTGCACCCCTCTTCCCTCTTTCTGCACCCCTCATCCCTCTTTCTGCACTTCTTTTGTTTCTTTCTGCACATCTCTTGCTTCTTTCTGCACCCCACGTGCCTCTTTCTGCACCCCTCTTGCCTCTTTCTTCACCTCTGTTCCTTCTCTCTGCACTTCTTTTGTTTCTTTCTGCACATCTCTTGCTTCTTTCTGCACCCCACGTGCCTCTTTCTGCACCCCTCTTGCCTCTTTTTGCACCTCTGTTCCTTCTTTCTGCACTTCTTTTGTTTCTTTCTGCACATCTCTTGCTTCTTTCTGCACCCCACATGCCTCTTTCTGTACCCCTCTTCCCTCTTTTTGCACCTCTGTTCCTTCTTTCTGCACTTCTTTTGTTTCTTTCTGCACATCTCTTGCTTCTTTCTGCACCCCACGTGCCTCTTTCTGCACCCCTCTTGCCTCTTTCTGCACCTCTGTTCCTTCTTTCTGCACTTCTTTTGTTCTTTCTGCAACTCTCTTGCTTCTTTCTGCATGCCTCTTGCTTCTTCCTGTACCGCTCGTGTCTCTTTCACACCCCTCTTCCCTCTTTCTGCACCCCTCTTGCCTCTTTCTGCATCTCTGTTCCTTCTTTCTGCACTTCTTTTGTTTCTTTCTGCACACCTCTTGCTTCTTTCTGCACCCCTCTTGCCTCTTTCTGCACCTCTGTTCCTTCTTCCTGCACTTCTTTTGTTTCTTTCTGCAACTCTCTTGCTTCTTTCTGCACGCCTCTTGCTTCTTTCTGTACTCCTCGTGTCTCTTTCACACCCCTCTTCCCTCTTTCTGCACCCCTCTTGCCTCTTTCTGCACCTCTGTTCTTTCTTTCTTCACTTCTTGCTTCTTTCTGCACATCACTTGCTTCTTTCTGCACCCCACATGCCTCTTTCTGCACCCCTCTTCCCTCTTTTTCTACCCCTCTTGCCTCTTTCTGCACCTCTGTTGCTTCTTTCTGCATTCCTCTTGGTTCTTTGTGCACTCCTCGTGCCTCTTTCACACCCCTCTTCCCGCTGTCTGCACCCCTCTTGACTCTTTCAGCACCCCTCTTGCCTCTTTCTGCACTTCTGATGCTTCTATCTGCTACTCTCTTGCACATTTCTGCAGCCCTCTTGCCTCTTTCTGCACCTCTGTTGGTTCTTTCTGTACCTCTCTTGCCTCTGTGTGCACCCCTGTTCCCTCTTTGTGCACCTCTTTTGCCTGTTTCTGCAACTCTTTTGCCTCTTTCTGCACTTTTCTTGCCTCTTTCTGCACCTCTGTTGCTTCCTTCTGCACTTCTCTTGCCTCTTTCTGCACCCCTCTTGCCTCTTTCTGCACTTCTGTTGCTTCTTTCTGCACTTCTCTTGCTTCTTTATACACCTATCTTGCTTCTTTCTGCACCCCTCGTGCCTCTTTCTGCACCATTCTTCCCTTTTCCTGCACTGCTCTTGCCTCTTTCTGCACCTCTTTTGCTTCTTTCTGTACTTCTCTTGCCTGTTTCTGCACCCCTCTTGCCTCTTTCTGCACTTCTCTAGCCTCTTTCTGCACCCCTCTTGCCTCTTTCTGCACCTCTGTTGCTTCTTTCTGCACTTCTGATTCTTCTTTCTCCACCTCTCTTTCTTCTTTCTGCACCCCTCATGTCTCTTTCTGCACCATTCTTCCCTTTTCCTGCACGTCTCTTGGTTCTTTCTGCACTGCTCTTGCCTCTTTCTGCACCCCTCTTGCCTCTTTCTGCACCTCTTTTGCTTCTTTCTGCACTTCTCTTGCCTCTTTCTCCACCTGTCTTGCCTCTTTCTGCACCTCTCTTGGTTCTTTCTACACTGCTCTTGCTTCTTTCTGCACCTCTGTTGTTTCTTTATTCACGTCTCTTGCTTCTTTCTACACCTCTCTTGCTTCATTCTGCACCCCACTTGCCTCTTTCTGCACCCTTCTTCCCTCTTTGTGCACCTCTCTTGCTTCTTTCTCCACCCCACTTGCCTCTTTCTGCACCCTTCTTCCCTCTTTGTGCACCTCCCTTGCCTCTTTCTGTACCCCTCTTGCCTCTTTCTGCACCTCTTTTGCTTCTTTCTGCACTTCTCTTGCCTCTTTCTGCACCCCTCTTGCCTCTTTCTGCACCTCTGTTGGTTCTTTCTACACTGCTCTTGCTTCTTTCTGCACCTCTGTTGTTTCTTACTCCACTGCTCTTGCTTCTTTTTGCACCTCTCTTGCAAATTTCTGCACCCCTCTTGCCTCTTTCGGCACCCCTCTTCTCTCTTTCTGCACCCATGTTCCCTCTTTCCGCACCTCTTCTGCCAGTTTCTGCACCTCTGCTGACTCTTTCTGAACTTCTCTTGCCTCTTTCTGCACCTCTGTTGCTTCTTTCTGCACTTCTCTTGCCTCTTTCTGCACCCCTCTTCCTTCTTTCTGCACCTCTGTTGCTTCTTTCTGTACTTCTCTTGCTTCTTTCTGCACCTCTCTTGCTTTTTTTGCACTCTTCTTCCCACTTTCTGTACCTCTCTTGCCTCTTCCTGCACCCCTCGTGTCTCTTTCTGCACCCCTCTTGCCTCTTTCTGCACCCCTCTTGCCTCTTTCTGCACCTCTGTTGCTTCTTTCTGCACTTCTGATGCTTCTTTCTCTACCTCTCTTGCTACTTTCTGCACCCCTCGTGTCTCTTTCTGCACCCTTCTTCCCTTTTCCTGCACATCTCTTGGTTCTTTCTGCACCTCTTTTGTTTCTTTCTGCACTTCTCTTGCCTCTTTCTGTACCCCTCTTGCCTCTTTCTGCACCTCTGTTGGTTCTTGCTACACTGCTCTTGCTTTTTTCTGCACCTCTGTTGTTTCTTTCTGCATTTCTCTTGCTTCTTTCTATACCTCTCTTGCTTCTTTCTGCACCCACTTGCCTCTTTCTGCACCCTTTTTCCCTCTTTGTGCACCTCTCTTGCCTCTTTCTGCACCCCTCTAGCCTCTTTCCGCATCTCTTTTGCTTGTTTCTGCTCTTCTTTTGCCTCTTTCTGTACCCCTCTTGCCTCCTTTTGCACCTCTGTTGTTTCTTACTCCACTGCTCTTGCTTCTTTCTGCACCTCTCTTGCTTCTTTCTGCACCCCTCTTGCCTCTTTCCGCACCCCTCTTCTCTCTTTCTGCACCCCTGTTCCCTCTTTCTGCACCTCTTCTGCCTGTTTCTACACCTCTGCTGCCTCTTTCCTGAACTTCTCTTGCCTCTTTCTGCACCTCTATTGCTTCTTTCTGCACTTCTCTTGCTTCTTTCTGCACCCCTCTTCCCTCTTTCTGCACCTCTGTTGCTTCTTTCTGTACTTCTCTTGCTTCTTTCTGCACCTCTCTTGCTTC
Source organism: Calotriton arnoldi (assembly GCA_963921515.1). NCBI lineage: Eukaryota > Metazoa > Chordata > Amphibia > Caudata > Salamandridae > Calotriton > Calotriton arnoldi. The sequence continues at coordinate 1,819,283 of CAWUFW010000699.1, forward strand.
TTTCTGCACTCTTCTTCCCTCTTTCTGCACCTCTCTTGCCTCTTTCTGCACCTCTCTTGCCTCTTTCTGCACACACAGGGCTACTTTTAAACTGACCTCAGGCTCAGCAGTGCACACATGCAAGTGCAGAAAAGGGCTGCTGGCCTCTAAACTGCCATGCCCTATTATATGCTAGGGACTTAGAGGTACTTTTAATCCCCCTGTCCTATTATGTACTAGGGCCTTACAGGGGAGGTCATGCCAATCACAGGGGTACTCCAACCCATAGTGTACCCTAGTGTATGTAGGAGTTTTCACTGTATTCTAAGTGTCTTTCAGCATAGCACTGGCTCCGGGCCTGGTTAGGCAGAGCCTTGGGTCAGTCAGAGTCAGTTACCACCAGTACCAGTCAGCAAAAAGTTGGGGGGTACCCAGGGCACAGGATGACTTTGCAACAAGGCTTCTATCTGCACCTCTGTTGGTTCTTTCTGCATATCTCTTGCTTCTTTCTGTACCTTTCTTCCTCTTTCTGGACTTCTGTTGCCTCTTTCTGCATTTCTCTTGCTTATTTCTGCACCTCTCTTCCTCTTTCTGCACATGTCCTACCTCTATAGGCATAATTAGAAATTAGTATTTAAAAACCTTAGAAATTCACTGAAAAACCATAGGTTTCAGGGACGTTATAGTTAGAAATCAGCATTTAAAAACCTTTGAAATTCACTGAAAAACCATAGGTTTCAGGGATGTTATAGTTAGAAATTAGCATTTAAAAAACCTTAGAAATTCACTGAAAAACCACAGGTTTCAGGGACGTTATAGTTAGTTGGACATTTCACTCATACAAAACCAGACAAATTCAGCCGTTATAGTTAGTTGAGCTAACTATAACTCGTGCCCCCGCAATGCACTGCTGATGACGTCACATATTACATCATTCATGACATGGTCAGTGACATCACTGATGACAACACTGATGACATCTCAAATGACATCACTGATGACATCATCCACGTGATAATCTGATGCACCTCCTCACACCCTAATATAACCTTTAATACACCCACTCTAAAATACATACTACCATTTTTGAAACCATAGACACACCAATACCAGTTACTACATACCCACTCACTGATTCCTAGGTCTACACACACACACATCCACTCATTCACCCATACAGTCACTCATACATGCAGTCACTCATAAATACAGCACTATCATGTGCACTCAAACACCTATACAGACACTCACACACCGCCACTCACCCATAGAGTTACTCACACACCTAGTCAGTCATGCAAAGAATCAATCACACTCCCATTTACTCACCTATACAGTTATAAACACACCATCTCACTTATTCATACAGATACTAAGACATACTTACTCTCTTATACAATCACTGATACAAGCACACACTCATCCATACAGCCACTCTCACAATCACTCACTCTCACATATAGTCATTTATATACTCCAACACTCTCATATACTGCCTTTCACATATGTAGTTACTCGCACATGCACCACTGAGACATCCATTCACTCACCAACACAACCATACACACACTCACCCACCCATGCAGCCCTTCACAGATGCACTCTTGAACCCATACACCCAGTGAATCACCCACTCACACATCTATGCACAGAGTCACACATCCCCACCCACCCACACAGACACTCAGGCACCCATACAGATACTCAGACAACCAATCAATAACCCATATAGACACTCATGTAGCTACTCACCAACCCATGCAGCCGTTTACACACCAACTGACAGACTGATACAGACATTCACACAGTTTAGTCACTAACCCATGCATTCAGTAAGACACGTTTAATCACTCGCTTATACAGTCAGTCATGCACCTACTAAATCATCCATTCAGACACTTATACACCCACTCATTCTTCAATACACCTTGGCATATATATATATAAAACATATTTAAACTTTACAGAAACACACAGTCACTGGATGATGTCATCAGTGATGTCATTTGAGATGTAATCAGTGATGTCATCAGTGATGTCACTGACCATGTCATGAATATGTGACGTCATCAGCAGTGCATTGTGGGGGCGCGAGTTATAGTTAGCTCAACTAACTATAACGGCCAAATTTCTCTGGTTTTGTACAAGTGAAATGTCCAACTAACTATAATGTCCCTGAAACCTGTGGTTTTTTCAGTGAATTTCTAAGGTTTTTTAAATGCTAATTTCTAACTATAACGTCCCTAAAACCTATGGTTTTTCAGTGAATATATATATATATATATACTCTCTAATGACTTCTTGCATAAATCGTTTTTCAAGATGTTCATTTCTCTCATGAAAAATTATTCTTCAGGAAACAAAAAACGACTTCCAAAAACATAGAGGACTCTGTACAATGTACAATCAAGATTAAATCAATTACATAATCTAAGGCAGCATTTCTGGTTAAGAGGTCAAACAAACTAGAATATTCAAATGCTCAATACAACTGAAGTCAGATTCTATTGCATATTCATGTCAACAAATAATAATTTTCAGGGGCATGGCTAGCTAGCCAAGGTGGCAGAAGCAATCTAATACGGCTCAGCATCTATCTCCCTTTTTATCCTGATTATTCTCGTGTAAATATAAACATTTCGGCTGCCAACTGGTGCGGGGTCCTTCCTAATGCTCGGTGCACTGGAACCTGGAGAGTGATGTGACTGCGAATCGGCTGTTTGCTGCATGACTCAATGAGCGGCCACGTCCCGCGCTGGACTGCTGGGGCCTGCGGCCGACGGGGAGCAACTTCGCAGAGTCGGGCGCTATATTATGTACAGCCTGCGAGAAGGAGGTGAGGCCCCTGGCGGACTCGCTACAGTAGTGGAGAGAGACAAACACACCATCGGCGCCAGCGCCCACGAGCCCGGCGGAGAGCCACAATTGGGACAAGGTGAACACGCCTGAGCGGGATGCCAACCGGATGGAGGTGTGAGGCAAACCTGCTGCGCTGACCCCGAAGAGAGCAGAGCGGTTCACAGAGGCCCCATCAAAGGCACGGGGAGGGAAAAAACGGCCCGCCCCACACGGGTAGCACGGAGCATTGCGACGACGGTGGGAGCCAGGACCACTCCAGCGCTGAAGTGAGGGGAGTGGTGCTGGAGGCCTGCACCCACGGCCTGCTGCCGGCTGTGTCTGTCCGGGGAGAAAGAGGCAACTGCGTACTGAAGAACAGAGCAAGCTAAAAATATAGAGGTGAGCCGTCACTGTGTGGAGGATTGCTGCGACCCGTGGGTTCCGGGTGGGACCCAGAAGTCAGATCGGGCCTAGGCCCCAGCGAGATGGTACGCGAAAAGGGCAGAGGCAGTGGGACCACTTAAGACTGTTCCCCTCCTGCTCTGGGACTGGTGAGGCTCCCAAATGCACTACTTTGTGTCCCGCTGAGCACAGATGGTTGCGGGTTACGCGGTGAGGAGCAGCCCGGTGTGCAGAGACGCGCACTTCAACATGCGGTCAGCTGCTGGGGCCTAACAGGTCTAATCGGGCCTAGGCCTCTCAATAGTGGAGCGCCCACAATGGAGAAGCACTGAAACTCCATAACTCGCCCCCAGCTGCAGAAAAACAGAGAGGCTCAAGCATGAAAGTTGCCATACGTGCCCTTAGCCCCTCGGTGCTTTGTGATAATCGAAACAGAGGAGAGTTGGTGCGCCATCTGCCTTGAACGGGTACCGCACATGACAGACCAGGGGGCAGGCCTAACTGCACTCCAACCACAAAGCGAGCAGTTTCCACGTTGGTCAGGCCTTACAAGCGACTCACTGCAGATGAGGGTGTGGCGCAGGATATGCTACAGGGAACAAGCGCAAGATAAAAACACCTGCTACCACTTAGTAGACACCCGAGTGGTCGTTAACCCATGCTGGCAACTGAAGGGACCGCAGTCGGCTGCTGGAAACGATCCCACATGGAACCTGGTCGGGTACATTAAAGTCGGCAATAGCTGGTGCTATTACGGTTATAGCCCTTATATGCCTTCAGCGCAAAAACTGGTCATGGGTCGTTTACGATAGAAATCTTCGCAGTCAGCAATACACTCAGACGTGGGCGAGGCATCATATGCACTGGCCACTAAATTAGACTCGGTCCTAGCAGCAGTTGAGAAAATAGGAGCGGCGCTAGACCAGGCACACACATCCCTGGAGTCTAAAATCGACAAAGTCACATCTGACTTTACGCTACTGAAGGCCAACCACTGTAAACTAGCAGAAGAAGTCCATGCTAATGAACTTGCACTAACAAATCTACAACCAGCAGCCCACAACCATGCGGCAGCATTGAAGGACCTACTAGATCAGGTGAACACCTTGGAGGACAGGCTGGAAGATGCAGAAGGGCGCTAACACCACAACAATGTGAGGGTGGTAGGCTTCCCGGAAGGTGAGGAGGGACAAGATCCGGTGCCTTATGTTGAACACTGGTTGAGGGAACTCCTACTGGAGGGTGCACTGTCGCCCCAGTTAGTCGTGGAGTGAGCACACAGGGTACAGGCCCGCAGACAACCACCGGGGGGCCAACCCGCGACCGCTCCTCTTCAGAATGCTGAACTACAGAGACAGAGATACCGTCCTGAGGCAAGTTAAATGACATTAGGATTCAAAATGCCCAAATTATGCTGTTCCCTGGCTACACAGTGCAGAAGCAGAAACGGCGGGGTCTTTCGTTGCAGTGAAATGATGGCTCAGAGAATTAGACATCCGTTATTCCCTGCTGTTCCCGGCCCGACTGCGGGTGGTGGCGAAAGGCGCCACTCACTTCTTTGATACCCCATCAGATGCCTGGGACTAGTTAGAAGAAGCTGGCTTAGCAACGGGACTCAAATCATCTAATGAACTAACAACACCCCGGGGTAACAAAAGGGGCGACGCAGAGGCAGCTGTAGAGGCCCAGGCCGCCCTGCCCTGCCGTCAGTGGCTCCTGACCTGGAGCAAATATTGACGGAGAGACGGGAAGCCCTCCACATAGCGGTAGCAATTAGAACCACAACACAGGGTTAGGCCCAAGAGGCGAAGTCTGCCAGATCATAGAGCGAAGATGATTCCACTCCCACATGGTCCGGAAACCTGGACTCCCCGCGCTTGCCAGTTGTCACGCTTCAAACATCTGACGATATAATTTGAGTGGACACAAGAAGACAGAAAACTGAATTGTATCACACAGTTCACAAATGTAGTAATGGAGCGATCCCAAGCTATGCACCCCATACAATACATGCAATATGGGTGATCGGTAGCTTCCTGGGTGGGTCAGGGCGAGGTATACGCGGAACATGGTGCTCCCCCCTGCCTGATGGCACACACACTAGCACTAGACTCTATGGGAAACACCGTTCAGTAGAGCACCAGGGAGATGGACTGACACCAACAGTACACAGCGCGCGACCCCCATAGCCAGACACCAACACGCACAGTAGTTGCTAGGGTTGGGCAATATTGTTCAGGCGAACTCCCGTTGCGAATTCCACCTCATAAGGTCGTGCAAGTTGCACTTCAATTCCCAGTTTTTTCTTTTGAAACGCCACGGAGCACTGACCAATCGCCTGGTCCCCCACTATACATGCATACCTCCCTACTACGGTAAGTGCAACACGCCCTCAGCATGGCACATGTGAACATCATCACATGGAATGTGAGAGGAATACATACACCCGTGCGTAGATACTCCATATATTCATACACACAGCATAGATCCACCAGCATAGCCCTCCAACAGGAGACTCATCTGACTCGAATAGAGGCGGATCGCCTTCGCTGGCGAGGACAGGTATATAGCACTAACTACTCCTCCCAGGCTAGAGGATCCTTGGTATGGGTGAGAGCAGGGATTCCTTATGTGGTGGAGGAGGTAGAGGCTGATGCGGAGGGCAGATACATGTTTATGAAAGGCAGGCTAAATGGCCAAAGTCTCCTCATCGGATCCGTTTATGCCCCAAGTATAGAGCAAAATTAATTCCTTCGTAAACTGACTGTGGTCTTGGCCCGTTGGAGTAGAATTCCCTGGCTGATAGGTGGTGACTTCAATTCGGTATTAGATGTGGAGCTAGATCGATCGTTCCCGCCCCTGACACGCACCACAGCCGCATCGAATGTATAAGCGCTGACTGTGTGGCTGGCCCAGTGGTCCCTAGCTCACATATGGCGTACCCGCAACCCAAACGCACGCATTTACTCATTCTACTCCCCCATACGTGGCCTGCATATAAGATTGGATTGTATAGTGGGATCACTTCCCCTTGTTGGAGGGACTGAATACCCGGGACGCACACACTCCGATCACAACCCTCAGCTCTTGCAACTAAAGTGGGTCCACCACCTGTCTCCACTTGGAGCCTCCAGCCGGCGGCGCTGGAGGATCAGGCGTTCCGTGTGTCCTTGGAGGCTGTGACCGGAATAGTTTGATGTAAACAATGGCTCGCAGGTGACACGCTACTAGAATGGGACGCTTTTAACGTAACCACTAGTGGACATAGTCTAGGACTCACCTGGAACATTGATAAACAACTGAGTGAATCAATCAGCGGAATAAAACATAAACTCCTGCGATACGAAACCAATGCGATCGCAAGCACAGGGGACACACGGCGACTAGATGAGTTGTGCAGCAAACATGTAGAACTATTGGAGAGGCTTAGGTGCCACAACTACGAGGCGCACTCTGCACGCATGCATGCAACGTCAGATAGAGCAGGTCCGATGCTGGCATGGCTCTTGCGCCAGGAACAAGCTCACCACCCTATATACGTTCTGCGCAATGACAGGGCACATGCTATATATGCAACACAAAATACATACAGCAATGATGCGACATTATGCAATGCATTACCAATCCTCAGAGTGCTGTGACAGACAGCGGTTGAACACCTTCATAGATTCAGTAAGCCTACCTAAGATAACCTCTGAAAAGTGCGAAACATTAGACTCACCAATCGCTCATGATGAAATTCGCTGCGCTATTGCGGCGCTGGCGACGAGTAAAACCCCCAGGTCAGATGGGCTTCCAGCTGAATATTATATGGCATACACTGCAACACTGGCCCCGTGCCTACAAATCCTTTATACCGCAGCACTAGAAGAGTTGGTACCCCCCTCATCGATGAGTGAAGCGAGCCTGGTGTAGCTGCTGAAGCACGACAGGGACCCCACAGACCTGGGCTCTTACAGGCCACTGGCCCTACTGAACAAGGGCTATAAGGTGTTGGCAAAAATCCTAGCAGACTGACTGGCGCCCATAGTCCCAACCCTAGTACATGCAGATCACAACGAGTTTGTGCCTTCTTGTAGCACCTCCTTAAACCTGAGGCATTTTTTCAGAGTCGCCACATACTCAGCATGTCATTGGCCATACTCGGGATTTTTAATATTTGACCTGGAGAAGGCCTTCGACTCCCTGGAATGGGAATTCCTGTTTTCCGCACTAGCCCGCTATGGCCTTGGTGAAACGTTCATCTGCATGGTTAGGCTGCTATATAGGGAGCCGAAGATACGGGTGAGAACAGGCCCATATATATCTGAGCCAGACTTGGTGGGAAGGGGAACAAGGCAAGGATGCCTGTTGTCTCTGCTCCTTTTCTCACTAGCCATTGAACCTCTGGCAGGGGCCATCCATGCTGGCGCAGACTGGGGCATCTCACTTGGAGATGGCACACACATGATTTCACTGTATGCGGACGATATCCTGGTGTACATTAGAGATATCCAATCGATGTCTCCACAACTAACGCGCATCCTAGGAGACTTTGCTGCCTTGTCGGGGCTGAGAGTTAACGCGGTGAAGTCAAGCTTATATCCATTTAACAGCACATGTCAGGACCCGATGTATATACTTAATGGGGTGCGCGTACAATGGAAGGCTGATACCTTCCGCTACCTGGGCATACGGATATATAGACAGCAGGCAAACTTGTTGGACGGCAACCTGGGTAGAGCTTTGGCAGCTATCCGATCCCAAATGTCCTTTTGGGCATGCTCCCGCTGTCAGTAACGGGCCGGGTGGCTCTCACAAAAATGGTGATCCTACCACGATTCCTATACTATTTTTCAAATTTACCATTTTACATCCCCTGCCCTTCCTTCTAGCCCTTGAGAAGGCAATCAGAGACTTAATTTGAGGTAACTCTCGCCACCAGGTGGCTATTAAGAAACTCTATCTGCCTACAGACCAAGGAGGCCTAGCGGCACCAAACATAGCACAGTACTATCTAGTGGCACAGCTGCAATGGGTGACTAGATGGCTGGCCGATCGGCAGCTATGCGACACAGCAACCATGCCCCTAGTTACCCTGACTAAGTTGTTTCATCCTTGTGTGAAGGCGAAGACACCAGACCCTCTGCTGCTCAATGTGGTATACAAAGGTTATTGCAGGAGCTTATATATCACCCAGAGCGGGAAACCATAAGTGCCTGCTTTACCACTGGAGGGCACACCTAGGCCACAACCACAGCGGCTGAACTACGTGGTTGGCGGGATGCAGGGATCCAAGGCATGGGAGACTTGTACCAGGAGGGCACCCTCATACCGTATGCTACACTAGTCGAGGAAGATGGGCTACACCCAGGCCAATTCCTGCTACTCCGTTTGCTCTTGGCAGCCCTAGCCACTAAATGGCGAGCCCCCAATGCATCTCACAATCCAGTACTTACATGTGATGGGGTGAGGCAGACATCTCACGCGGTGTTTTGCCACTTCCCTTAAGCAGCACACCGCAATCACATTGACACCATTCAGACTTCACTGGGAGGGGGACCTGAGCTGCCCACTCACAGACCCTGAATGGGCTTCGGTATTGGAAGGTCCTGTACATATCCCCAGGAATATGAGCTTACACCAGATACAATACAACATTATGCAGAGGGCATATCAGACTCCGGCTAAAATTAACCGATATTTCAATTGTGCCGATGCCGCCTGCCCCCACTGCCACTTTTTAGATGCAGACTTGTTGAACATGTTATGAGAGTGCCCACACCTTCGGGAATACTGGAGTGCAGTAGCAGATGCCCTCTCCGACTGCACGGTGCGCACCCTTTCCCTCGGGTGGGAGGCCTAAATCCTACATCTTTACCGTAGAAGTAAAATACACAAGATGACCTCTCATTTCCTAGATCTAGGAATAGCAGTAGCTAAGAGGCTGATCACTGAGAGATGGAAGGCTTGGAGGTGCTCCCTGCTGACATGGGCTAAAGTGGAGATCGTTGCGCTACATCGGGAGGACACACTGGGCATTCGTAAGACTCCAATTGCTGCAAGCTGGGAATGATACTGAATAAGCTGCAAAACACTCACAACACTGAGGTAGACACCCTGCCCCTAAATGACAACACCCCAGAGCACGCACTGGGGGAGGACTATGGGCCCTGACATAGATGTAGTTGAGGGTCCATGGCTGGTGGGGGCGCTCGCGCATCACCCGACGCAGGTTTTAGGGCATACACCAGAATATCCTCACAAACGAAAGCAGAAGGGATGCATTGACATGGGGGACTAGAAAGCGTTCCAGTTATACACACAACCACCAGTTATGTTTTTACTTTGTCCCGTTTCATTATTACCCGCCTCCCCTGTTAGCAGAATACTACAGTCAGCATTTACTGGGTTGACAAATAGGATACACTTGGGTACCGAGTGACTGCAGACAATACCAGAGATTAACATGTGAGGTGTATATAAGTTTAGTATGAACATGTGCTTGTCAGCACCAGAGACGCAGACACATCCTGGTTGCATTTGCACTAATATATACCGTCTACTAAGTAACCAACCAATGATGGCTGATACAAAATGTGGTTTACACTGTGTATGTCTGTGTTGTTAACTGAAAACTAAATAAAACAGATTCAAAGAAATCAAATAACAATTTTAATATAGTTCACACATCTGTGTCAATAATATTTATAATGCCAATGTTTGTTTTCTCTTTTAGGTATTTCAGTTTGTTGCTCAGTCAATAGCAAGTTTCAGGCCAAATCTGTTGACAAATTCTCAGATAAGTTTCTGTGTTTTAACATTTAAGGCACCAGCAGTGCGTTACTCATTGAAGAATTTGCCACTTTTTGAAATATCTTCCGCTTCTGTTTATTTTCACGAGCAGCAGCAGGCTTCCAGAGAACACTCGCAAGGAACTGGAAGACGGTGAACTCGACGCACTTGGACGAACAAGACGCTTACAGCAGAGAAGAACAGGGATGTGTAAAAGCCGAAGAAGTGGGACACAGCAAGAACAGATGCAGAGGCGCAAACTCCATTACAGGTAAGTGGGCAGGAGTCCGAAACGACAAGCAGTCGTTCGTGGTGCAGCGTGCAGTCTTAATACTGGGCGCTCCACCCATTAAAGGGCCCGCTCCGCCGGGACGCCGAGACTGCAGCGTGCCCGTCAACCCTATCCCCCAGGGCCCACCATGTAATACACAGGAGAGAGGGGCACGTGGCGCCCCCTCCCCTAACCTTCTACAGGCCCCTGTGACCAGGGCCGGACTGGCCGTAGCGGGCACCGGGCATTTCGCCGGTGGGCCGCTAGGGTGGGGGGCGGTTTTGGCCCCCATGGGAGCCGTTTTTGTTACTGGGGGCCGGCAATATCAGCTCCCAGTAACAAAATCGGCCGAAACCGGCCGTAGCAAACAGCTCGGCAGCACCCCCCTCGCCCCTCCTGGGGGCCGGCAGAGCAGTTTGCCAGGGCTGGTTTCAGTTCCCAGTCCGGCCCTGCCTGTGACCCCACCCCTCAGGGCTGACTCAGTAATTAGGGGGTCATGGCTACCCTCTCCCAAGCCTCATTGATTCCCCAAGGACCCCGCCCCTCCCAGGACAAGTATACATTTGAAGGGGAGGTGGGCATGTGGAGCCCCCTCTCGAGACTCTACAGGACCTGGAGACTCCATCACCCAGAGCCGCATTATAATAAAATGGAAGGGGGCATGCCTCCCTCCTCTCTGAGCCTCCTCAGGCTCCAGGAACCCCATTCCCTGAGGCCAAATATATTCTAAAAAAGGAAGGGGGCCGCGCGTCCCCTACCTGTGCCAATATCGGACCCAATCCTCTCGGCCCAATAATTTACAGTATCCTGGGAAGCACACCCCTGGGACACTGTGGTTCCCTGCCAGGGAGAGTGCAGGCATATCCTACCCGCACTCTCCCAGGCAAGGCGCAGAACTTTGCTCCTGCCTGGCTGGAGCAGTTACAAAATGCTGCTCCCGGGTGGGCAGGAGCAAAGGAAAGGTGCCAGCTCCCACCAGGGCACAATATGGTGCTGTCTGGCGAGCCAGCTGGGGCCTTGGGGGCCTCGAGGCTCTCCCGTGGCCCCCAATGTTCCCAGCAGTGTGGGTGCCCCAGGTTTGCACCGGGGCACCAACCAGATATTGTTTAAAAGTGCCAGCTCCCACCAGGGGAGCCGGCTGGGCTGCAGGCTCTGGGACTCCCCTTCAGCCTCCTAAAAGGTTTGAGCTGTGGGTGCCCCAGCCCCTGCTTGACGGATCACCCCAAAACTTTCCAGGTAAAAGTAAAAGCTGAGGTGGATGAGACTTTTTTAAAAAAAAGTTTCGTGAGGATTCGTCAAACGGCGCCAAAGTTATGCCAAAGTTATGCGGGGTAAAGCCCTGCGTTGTATTATCTGATATACATTCTGATTCCTACTATTTATGCTGCATTTGGCAGTGGCAGTGGCATTTGGCAGTAGCGTAGCTAGAGAGGTGCTGGAGGGGCGGTCCACTCCGTGCGGCACGAGTTTTGGGGGTTGCGGCCCTCCCTTCTCTTACCTAACGTCTCGGGCGGCAATAGCAACTCCCCCCCCCGCTTCTTAATGCGGCCGCCGCGGGACGGCAAACGCAGGGACCGCCACGGGCAGCCAGGGGGCTAGCTACGCCACTGGCATTTGGGCACCTATTTTCCAGCTTGTTTTTCTAGCTCCTTCAAACATTCAAGCAAGATAACAGAACAAGCTCCGTAATTCGCCCAAAGTAAGTCTCACTGGCCATTTGATAACAATTTTGAGTTTGCGCTTTACCACGTCTTCATGTAGGCCTTTGAATTTATGGAGAGTTCCTCTGCCACAACCCACAATGGAGCAGTACGTATCTTGGCTGCAGCCTGTCCTCCGGCCTTTCTGTGTTATTCTCATATTGCGGGGTCTCAACATTTGCACTTATTCTTACAGCACATTGTTCTTCTCGGCACATTCTTGTGACATTACATCTATTAGTAATTATTATGTCTCCTATCATGGGAGCCTTACTGATTTTACAACTTTAATATGTTACCCTATGGTGTTAAAGAGTACTCGTCTATCAGTCCTCCTGAAATAAGAAATATTTGAGGGGATGTGGGAGTTTTCCTGGTAGGAAAGGTGGAAGAGCAACATATGGAGAAACTTGTTCCTAATGTTTTATTCTGGCTGTTCCTTCTTGTCCATTAGTTATTAGTCGCAGTATAAGCTGGAGCAGTGTGGTGGTCTACATCTTTTTTTTCTTTTCTTTTGGTATGTCCTTTGATGATCCTTTTCTTAATTCCAAGCTCTTCCACAAATACTCCAGTCTCTGGCTTTGTTCAAGCTTTTTTCTAGCACATTTTAGTAAATCTCTCTCAACATACATTGTAAGCAGGTTCCCGCCAGATTTATATTTATAAATTATATGTTTGGATTTTAAATACATCACATTTGTATACACAACACATTGTGAACATCTTGACTCGTGGCTTTAGGCAATTGTGATACAAAACATTATATAGTCATCAGGGAACCATTTCCGTCTCTGTATTACTTTTGCTTTTAGGCTTCTCCTTTCTCCTGTTTAAGGGGCCATCTAGATTTCTCAAGGGGATCATCTCTGCACTGGCCTGATATCATTTTTCTTTTCTTTTGATATATTCCTTATTGTCTATCTATTAAGAGAGTAGTGTGAGTTACTCATGGGGTCTTTAGCCATATTTCTAGGTAAATGCCTCTAGAGCAGCCTCCAATACTTCTAACCTGGTGTGATTAGCTGTTCTTGTGGCTAAAGTGTGTTGGATTGCTATCTCTGCTGCTGCTCATAGGGTGACATCAGACCTTCTGCATTGTTCCAGCGTCATCCATATCATTTTATTAATTTGATGCCAGTCACCTATATAATTTCCACCTGGGGTAATTATCTGGGTATCACCAGAGAGAATATCTAAAGTATGTCTATCTGTATAGGTAGGATAGGGTTGACTAGCACTTGAAGATTAGGGCAACAAATGGACTTCTCAGTTGTTACATTTGGAGTTTTGGAGGATGGCAGTATGTCACCCACCACATTTTACTGCTATCTTTTCATTTCAGTATTTTAAATGTCCCTTTGTACTACAGCATGGCGATCTGACGGGGTGTAGAGCGGTGAACACATGCCCCACCCTTTGGATATGAGGATGCTGAAGACATCTGTAAAGTGCACACTCCCTAACTAATTTCTCTTGGCTCCGGTCTTACCAAAGTTCTAGAAAACGCACTTTAACGCTGCCTTAAATTAGTATAATGAGAATGTTCTGAACTGCTGTGAAAGACAAGTCAACAGACTGGGAGATTCATTAAGAATGTTGGGAATAAATCCAAGGCTTCTGAAAAATGGTGGGCTTCTTCATAATTTTCCTCGTGTGCTTTCTATGGACGGACCTGGTGTTTCAAAGAGTTGGCACTCAGGATTCTGGAACTGAACTCCATCATCTGGTTTGGTGACTTTCCAGGCTTGGCAGGGAGGGGGAGTTTTTAGTGAAACTGCTGAGTTGAATGATTTTTTTTTCAAAACAATTTTTATTAATTTTCATTGATCTAGGACGGAAACCGAGATGAATAGCAAAAGACAAAAGGGGTTCAGTTACAGGCCCCAGCTGTGTGTCAGAGATACATGGCAAAACAGGGGATTGAAGACACGTCTATGGTTCCGTAAACTGTCCATGCCCATTACCCCAGCAAAACCCATGAGTGAGTTCTTTGCAAAGTCTTTGTCCAACTTTTGAGCGTGCAAACCCCAACTACCCCCCCACCCATCCTCCCTCCCCACCCTCCCAGGCGTGTCACTTACGTGCTGGCTACAAAAGAACAGGAGAACTAATGTCGCAATAGGGCAACTCATTGGAATGAGAGGAAGCTGAGTGAAAGCAGGCGAGCCTGCCAGGCGCCACTACTAATCATGAGGGGACAGAGCAAGGTGGGTGCAAGGCTGAGTATGAGTTAAACTATGGCTGCCACAGGGTCATCCACATTTGCCCCCTCCGCATCATCTTCCGGGGATTTGAGAGCTACAACAAGCCTTTCCCAGGCTCTCGCCCTCTCCATTGCCTTTTCACTCCCCGTGCGATTTGCAATTTGTAACCTAATCACTCCCTCACACTCAGCCCATTTCAGGAAGTCTGCTTTCCACTTATCGATATTAGGGCCCTGCTGCGCTTTCCAGTGAGTGGTGATGGTTCTCTTGGCCAGTAGGAAGCCCAAATCTATAAATTTACTAGTGATTTTGTTTTTTGAGGTATGGGGAAACCAATGTAGGATACAGTGAGCCATGGATGGATCTAGGTCCCTGTCAGTGAGGTCTGCCAGTATAGCTGTTATCCCCTCCCAATAGCTATCAAGGAACGAGCAGTCCCACAGCATATGTTTAAAATCTGCGCTGTCTGCATTACATCTCGGGCAGGACGCTGACTGGGCCGGGAAATATGTGTGCATCTTTGCTGGGGTAAGGTATGCTCTGTGTAGAATATGAAAGTGCACTAACTGAAACCTCGCATTCCTCGTGCTCTTCCAGGCTCTCTCCACAAGTTCACTCCACGTCTTGTCCGGAATGGCCGCCCCTATGTCTGTTTCCCACTTAAGCTTCAAGGCAGACAGGGGGGATAGGGACTCCAGTGTCATGCATCTATACAGACATGTCACCGCTTTAAAGGTGCCCGTTGCCATCACCACATACTGGCATCCCATAGATGTGGGTGGTTCTGTTAATCCTCCACCCCAATGCTTCCTGATGGCCGTCGTGAGGGCCGTGTATTGTAAGAAATCACCCCCAGGCAAGCCGTAGCGAGCCCGTAGATCGTCAAACGGGATCATGGCTCCCTCCTCATAAAGGTCTCCCATGGTGGTCAGTCCCCTCTGCACCCAAGTCTCCAATCTTTGCCAGTTGCCCCCATGTGGCAGGGCCCTGCACATCTGTAATGGTATTTCCGGTGCATAGGGGCTCTTAATAGAAGCCCTCCGTAAATACCTGTTCCAGCATTTCCGCGCTGTGACGAATTCTAGGGTGAGGGATGTAGGACCGATTGGGAGCTGCAGCACTATGCGGGACAGCACCATTAGGGGCCCCCAGACTTCTCTGGGCTCATCCTCCCCCCTAGTGGCCCTCGCTACCCTTTGTGTGAGCCATTGAAATTGGGCGGCTAAATAATAAGTCTCGTAGTCCGGGACCGCTAGACCTCCCTCTGCTCGAGGGCGCATGAGTGTGCTGAGGGCTACCCTGCGCCTGCCCTTGCCCCACAGGAAAGCAGTGATCATTGCACGGAGCTGCTTGAAGTAGGATGCTGGGATCCAGATTGGCAAGGTCCCGAAGAAATATAGGAGCCGCGGGAGGGTCACCATTTTGAGCAGCGCCACCCGGCCTGGAACTGAGAGCGACAGGGAACTCCAGAAGTCAAAGTTAGCTTTTGCCCCCCTGATGGCCTTCCCGATGTTGCCTTCAAGAATATCCTCCTGTCCGTGATAGATAAGCGTGCCCAGGTAGGGCAAGCATCTGTCCTTCCAGTTCACCCCCTCCGTGCACTGTGGGCCTATTCTATCTCTGCGCGCCGGGAATAGAAATGACTTTGACCAATTCACTTTTAATCCTGCCACTTTGCTGAAAGCGTGGAGCAGGTTTTTTGCCCCTAGTAAGGCCTCCTCCGAGTCAGCAAGGAAAAGTAGAAGGTCATCCGCATAAAGTGCAATATGATGCACCTGACCATGTACGTCAAGCCCTGGATATGCCCGCCCCGACCTAGCATGTGCCGCTAAAGGTTCCACCGCCAGAGCAAACAACAGAGGGGAGAGGGGACACCCCTGTCGTGTACCCCGTCCCACCCTGCATGCTTCCGAGATTACTCCCCCAGTCCTGACCCTGGCGGTGGAGTCAGCGTACAAGAGAGCTGTCCACTTCACGAACTCGGGACCAAACCCCATTCTCCGCATCACATGAAACAGGAACCCCCATTCCAAACTGTCAAATGCTTTTTCTGTGTCTACTGCAAAGATCGCAGCGGTGTTAACGTTGTAAGAATCTGCCTCTAATATATGCATGAGTCGTCTGATATTTAGGGCTGTGTTTCTGGAGGGGATGAACCCGGATTGGTCCACGTGTATGAGGGTGGTCATGTGGGGGAGCAATCGGGAGGCCAGGATCTTACTTAGTATTTTATAATCGAGGTTGAGCATGGACAAAGGGCGATATGCCGTTCTATCCCATGCCTGCTTGCCTGGTTTTAGTAGAGGAATGATGATCGCCTCTCTAGTGGAGACAGGTAATTTGCCAAGCCTCTTGGCATCATTATATAATCGTGTAAGTTGGGGAGCAAGGAGGTCAATGTAAGCGAGGTAAAATTCTATCGGAAGGCCATCAGTGCCAGGGGTTTTATTACGGGCCATGCTTTTGATGGCACCACGCACTTCCCGTACTTCGATCTCACGTCCCAATGAAGTTGCCGCATCCTCATCGAGCGCAGGCAGTTCAACGTCTAGTGTGAACTCTTGGAGCTCATCCTCCGATGGGGCCAGTCGGCTCCGATAAAGCTCAGTGTAATAGTCAAAGAATATATCGTTGATCCCCTGTTGGTCATATCAAGCTACACCCCTCTGGTCTCTGAGTTCCAATATAACTGATCCTCGCCTGGCCTGGTTCGCCAACCAAGCCAGAAGGGCTTCCGACTTATCCCTTTCCGAATGTGCCCGCGTGATATAGGTCTTATAATCGAAGCAGCGCAGACGCTCCACGTGAGCGGCAACTGCCTCCCTCGCCTCTAGTAACTCCCGGTGCTTGCCCGGGTTTTCAGGTCTGTCCTTTTCCAGGGCGCGCAGACGCTTATCATCTCGCTGAATATCCTGAAGGAGTACCTTCCTAACCCCAGCCAGTTCAGATATGCACCGCCCTCGAAGCACTATTTTGCAGGCGTCCCATTCCACATTCGTGGACGTAGCTGTACCCTCGTTAGCCTGGAAATATTCAGTGATAGCTGTTCCAATAGTGGTACGGAACACCTGGTCATCCAGGGCTTCCGGACGCAAGCGCCAGGTGGGGATTGTGGGGCGTGTACGCGACCATTGCAACCGTGCCAGGACAGGATTGTGGTCGGAGAGCGTCCTAGTGAGGTATTTGCTGCAGCTAATCCCCTCATGGACATCGGGTGAACATAGTATGGCATCTAGGCGGACATGTAACTCATGAAGGGCTGAGAAGAAGGAGTAATCCCGAGCTAATGGGTGTCCCGCCCGCCAGGTATCGATTAATCCCCATTTCTGTTGCCAGTTACGGCGTGATTCTGCCAGCTTGTGTGCAGGTGCATTAGGGAGTGGGGGGTGGGAGCGGTCTAGGGTAACATCAGTGGTGCAATTAAAGTCGCCCCCCAGTAACAGCGACCCTGTGAGGGTGGTCGCTAACCTTCGTGATAATAAGCGCCCCCACCTGAAGAAGAGCCAGGGCTGGTCTGCAACCACGGAGCCAGGATGAGAGGCCCCGGGAGGATCAGCATGTTGAGTGGCAGGCTCCATACTTTACATTAGATCATCGGCTGTTTGGGGCGTAACCTCCGGCATGTTCGTTCCCAAGCTGTCGTTGTTGCTGCGGTCTGGCGAGGTTTCCGAACCACCATCACGCGTTCGCTGCCTCCCGAAGAGGAACCAGGGCTAACCCGGTTGTGGGACACCACCGCCTGCAGCGCTTTACGTCATTCAAGGCTAAGTTCCCTGGGCGAAGGAGCCTTGGAGCCCGCCCCATGGCCACGAGGACTCTGCTGCGGGGTCCCTGAAGCCGAAGTCGGTCAATCCATGGAGCCGTAGGCTTCCAGCCAGTCCCAAACTTCTTGTGACGAATTGAAGAAGTGCGCTCCCCCCGGGTCAGCCACCCGAAGACGAGCGGGAAATAGCATTGCATAGGACAGGTTCAGTTCGCGCAACCTAGCCTTAACTGCAGCGAAGGATGCCCTGCTTCGTTGAACTTCCCTTGTAAAATCTGGGAAGATCATTACATTACTATTAGCGATGCGTAGTGTTTGTTTTTGGCGGGCACAATGCAATATGTTGTCTCTGTCCCGAAAGTGTAAGAGTCTAGCCACCACAGGTCGGGGGGAGCTCCTGGTTTTGGCGGCCTAGCTGGTACTCTGTGAGCCCGCTCCAGTGCGTAGAAGGGGGACAGTCCTGACGGGGCCACCTCAGCGCGGAGCCAGTCCTCCAAGTAGCGGACCATGTCAGTCCCTTCCGTTTTTTCCGGTATCCCGATGACGCGGATGTTGTTCCGCCATGACCTCCCTTCACTGTCTTCAGCACGCAATTCCAGGGTTTTCACCTTAGTTTCCAGGACAGTAAGAGATCGGCGCATCTCACGCACGTCGTCCGGCAGGCCGCACAGTTCCTTTTCAGTGCTTGACACCCTGTCTTTAAGCTTACGGTGATCATCTTTGAGTAAGCTGAGGTCCGTGCCGATGGCATCTATCTTTCCTTCTAGCGCCTCCCTGGAGGCTGTTATGGCCTGCATTATGTCCGCTAATGTAGGTTTCCCTGAGGGCAGGTCTCCACTTGTTTCGGGCGTTTCCTCCTCTTCGTTGGAGTGAGGACCGGGGACATCCACACTAAGGGCGGCGAAACCCCGCTTCTTTTGTGGTCTCTCCATCGTGAAGCTCTGGCGTGCGGACCTGGCGTCCGAGGGAGCTCAGTGACCTCCGGGAGTGTAGCGTCTCAACACCACCAAGTTCGCTAGGCGGTCTCCAAACTGTGGGATTCCCTCGATTCGAAGAGCACTCGTCGTCCTCGTCACGGGTAGCTTTCCCCACCGTTGACGTCGCGAGCCGAGGGGTCTCGCCGAGACAGAGCGCCGCTCAGTAATTCACAGGTCTCACTAGCTCTCCCCAGTGCTTGTACACTGCAGCACCACACAGCTGGTCCACTCCGCCTCCCGTCTGTAGCCTGTGTCAGGCCTGATTTTCAGTGCAAGTGTCCCCCTCCGTTATCGCGCCACTGTTCCGCCGTCGAACACAGTGATGCCCTACTGAGAGTCAGCAAGTTTACTTCCGGGACTGGTGCTGCCTTCATGGCAGAGGCGCCAAAGTATGGTATGCCCACGCAGGACCGCTATCGCTGGACACCCATTGCACCCGGCGGGGGTTTGATTTGGCAAGAGCAGGTTTTTCTCGTGGTTCCCCTAGCACAGTTATGGCTCATGGAGCAACCTGCTGAAGTAAGTGCGCTTCAGTGGGGGAGGGCTTTCTTCATGGGATGTACGCACACCTTCCTGCAGCGGCCGTCCCCGGGCTCAGTATTGAGGTGAGGCCAGTCAAAGCGAGGCACCGGGCTCCGCCGGTGTGCGGGGCGAACAGGAGCTCCACCGCTCAGGGCCACAATGTCCTCCGCCCTAATTGTCGTGCCAGGGAAGGGAAAGTCGGCGCGCTTATGGGGCGCTCTGCGCCATTTTGATCGTGGCTCCGCAAAGCCCTCACTGCGGGCAACACCAGGCTCCTTAATCACCACCACACTACTCCGCGTCTGATCGCGGCCGACTCGGCTCGGCGGTCAAAGGAGGTACAACAGCGGGACCATCACAAGCAGGTTGCTGCCCAACACAGTCAACATCGCAGGGCGCTCACCGCCCGGCCGCCATTTTGTGCAGCAGTTCGGGACGCTCAGGGGGCTGCGCTGCAGGCCAGTGGATCTCAGTGGAACCGCGTCAACCCCTCCTCACCTCCTTGGGAACGTGCTACTGTCCGTCAAGCAGCACCGGCACTTCCCCCTGCGTCGGGACGTCTGTCTGCCTCGTAGGACAGGGACCGCGGCAGCAGTCAGACCGCGGCCGCCATCTTAACTCCAGGTCCGCCGAGGTGGCGAGTGGCAATTCACCCCCGGGGGCAGCTGTAATTTCCGCGCAGATCTCCGCCGAGTCCGGCAGACGTGCTCCGGAGGGCTGTGATGCGGGTGGCGGCTCCCCCGCTATGTCAGGGGATCAGGATGGTTGAAAGCGGGGAGACGGCGGCTGGAGCTCCCTAGCTCGCGTCCGTCTCCATCGGCTGCAGGCCACGCCCCCCAACTGCTGAGTTGAATGATACTGTGTTTTAAGAGTGAGACTTTTCTTGCTGTAGACTTACTACTCTCAATTTTGCCTCTGCTAAATTCCATCAGCAATCAATCAATCAATAAATCAGTGTTTGTATAGCGCAGCTACTCACCCATGAGGGTCGCAAGGTGCCGAGGGGGGTAGGGGGGCTGCTGGTCCGTCTGGGTGTCTAGGTTCAGTCGAAGAGCCAGGTCTTGAGGTGCTTTCTGAACTGTGTCAACAACGCTGCTTGCCTGAGGCGGAGGGCCAGGGTGTTCTATGTCTTGGCGGGGAGGTAGGAGAAGGATCTTCCTCCGGTTCTGGTCTTGTGGATCTGTGGGACGGGGGCCAGGGTGGGGTGGGCGGAGCGGAGTTGTCTGGCGGGTGTGTGGAAGTTGAGGCAGTGGCTGAGATATGCTGGTCCTGCATAGTGGAGAGCTTTGTAGGCATGTTTGAGGAGCTTGTAGGTGATTCTCTTGTTGACTGGGAGTCAGAGGAGTTGTCCGAGGTGTTGTGTTATGTGGCTGTGGCGGGGGATGTTGAGGACCAGTCTGGCAGCGGCGTTTTGGACGTTCTGTAGTTTCCTGAGCTGCTTCTGGGTGATGCCGGCATAGAGTGAGCTGCCGTAGTCCAGTCTATTGGTAATAAGTATGTGGGTGATCTTGAACATCGTGAGTACTTGATGCGACCCCTGGAGGCTTGGGAATTGCATGAGGCATTACGCCATATGAGATCCGGCAGCGCCCCGGGGCAGGTCGGCTTGACAGTAGCTTTCTATAAAGAATTTAAGGATCTCCCTATCCCACATTTAGTAACGCTTTTCGAAGAGCTCTATGAGTCAGGGAAATTGCCCCCTTCCATGAGGGAGGCTATGATAGTCACTATACTTAAACCTGGCAAGTCTCCGGAGGAATGTTCCTCCTTCCGACCGCTATCACTATTAAACGTGGACACTAAAATATACGCCAAGGTACTGGCTAACCGTCTTGCCCCCTTGGTCCCGAGTCTGGCCAGCACAGACCAAGCTGGGTTTGTTCCAGGTCGCAACCTAACGTTCAACCTGTGCACTTTTTTTTGAGAATTACAACATGTCAACCCAGAGGTTAAGGCTGCTGCGGTATTTTTAGACGTTGAAAAAGCGTTTGACTCAGTGGAATGGCCGTTTATGCAGCAGTGCTGGAAAGAATGGGAGTAGGTGGGGTTTTCCTGAAATTAATAGCAGTGCTGTATAACTCTCCAACAGCAAGAATACGTATAGGTGATATGGTCACTGCCCCAGTAAAAATCTCTAGAGGTACCAGGCAGGGATGGCCGCTGTCACTATATGCTATCGTTGCAGAACCCCTCGCCTATGCGCTCAGGGAATATCACAGATTCCGTGGGCTCCGGTTTCCAGACTATAACTTAAAAGTGTCGACATACGCTGACGACACGTTACTCTATGTCAGGAACCCAGACGTCAACTTGTCCCCGGTGCTCAGGGAAGTGGTTCGCTTTGGGGTACTTTCTGGTTTACGAATCAATTGGACTAAGTCCATGATTTTCCCGCTGACGCCATCCACTTGTCCTGTTGAGCTAGATTTTCCTTTAACCTGGATCACGGAGCCGGTCTGCTAGTTGGGTGTACAAATTCATACTGACCCAGAGATCATTTTTAAAGAAAATTATGGTAGGGCAATCACTAAACTTGAAGAGGACGTCGAAAGATGGAAGCGACTGCTTATCTCAATCCTCGGGCAGATATCGATGATGAAAATGGTAATATTGCTGCGGTTTCTATTTTTATTTTTAAATATTCCTATGGTCCTTCCATTGCATTTTTAAAAACCATTACTTCCATATTGATAAATTTGGCGTGGGCCGGGAAGCAGCCGAGAGTACAGTGGAAAGTCCTTACACTACCCTATTATTTAGGAGGCCTAGGAGCCCCTGACATGGACTTGTATTACCGAGTTGCTCAGTGCTCACATGCGTTTCATTGGCTACATCCGTCACTGGACCCTCCGCATTTACACGTCGAGAAAGTGGCGGTCGCCCCGCTCGCTCTTCCCACTAGTAAATTTTGTTCTCCTGATCGACGCACGGGCATCCTAGACTCCATAAATTCTACGGCTCACGCATGGCAAAACCTGGTTAGAAGGCAAGATTGTAACATTTTATACTCTCCATTGGCCCCACTGGAATGGTGCGTTTGGCTCCCTATGCACAAAGATCACGCTGCGCTTAAGGCGTTGCGGTCACTGGGTGTCTCTGTGGCGGGCGATCTTTTCACTGAGGGGAAAGCACGTACGTGGGACAAGATAGTGACAGAGAACGCGGCGGTCACCCCATTAGTCCAGTTTCACTATCATAGAGTGAGGCACGCTCTGCGCGAGGTATTGGGTGAGGACATGGCTGAACCCCCTGAAGTCACCCCACTTACATTTATGCTAAAAGCCGAAACTCCCTCTAAATTAGTGTCTAATTTTTATAGAACTGCCCAAGACTATTGCACAAACTTTTATACAAAGTCCAGACTAGAGTGGCAAAGGGACCTAGGCCTGAATATAGACGACGATATTTGGAGGTATAGCTGCGAGATGACCCGTAGGGTGTCCCTAAATGGTCGACACCGACTAATTCATTTTAAATATTTGCAGAGAGTCTACTACACTCCGGAGCGCTTATTTCTTTATGGGCTGCGCGACACGGCTGAGTGCGAGCGGTGTAAGGGGAGCCCGGCAGATTTCTTACATGCAGCCTGGCAGTGTCCGGTCATAGCCAGGTACTGGGAAAAGGTATTTCAAACATTAAGTGACGTCACTGAGACCACACTACTCCCTGACCCGCTAATAGCATTGTTGGGCTATACCAAAAAATTAAAGAAGGGAATTAGACGACTGATCGAAATGGGTGTCTTATTTGCAAAGCGCAGATTAGCAATGCGTTGGGCACGAAGTCCACCGCCCACCATACAGGAGTGGTCACGTGACATGCTGTACTGTAACACTCAGACTGAACTGTATAGTGAGCTACTACCCCCCCCCCCGAAGTCGCCCCAAAAACTTCTGGGGGCTATACCAAACATTCCTAGCTGGAAAGGACCCTCTGGCCACGGACACAACTCCTGATATGGGGGTAGTGTAGAGTAAATGTTATTAGGATTAATTAAATAAGCGCGGACGTTAGTCATCAAGCTGTGTATTTAATCTATTGATCGCACTGTAATATAGAGATAAGGGGATGTACCTGTTGTGATCACCTAACACCACCACTGCGGCTCTTGTTTGATTGTGTTTTTTTTCACTGGGGGTGGGGGGGTGGGAAAAAAAAATGTGTATGTGGATGACCATCTTTCTGGATGCTGTGGGGAGCCATCTGAAAGTCTTTCGAAGCAGGCGGAGTGTGTGGAAACAGGAAGAGGATACTGCATTGATTTGGCGGTTCATTGAGAGTGAGGAGTAAAGTATTATGCCAAAGTTGCGTGCCTGGTCCGTGGGGGTGGGAGGGGTTCCTAGCGCGGTGGGCCACCAGGAGTCGGCCCAGGCTGAGGGGGTGGGTCCCAGGATGAGTACTTTGGTTGTGTCTGAGTTGAACTTGAGGCAGCTGAATCGCATCCAGGTAGCGACCGCCTTCATTCCGTTGTGAAAGTTAATTCTGGGGGTTGTGGGTTCGTTGGTGAGGGAGATGATCAGCTGGGTGTCATCGGCGTATGAGACGATGTTGAGGCCGGCTATATGATACTCTTCTCACTTTGCTCAATAATAGGCAGAAATCACACACAAACTAGCTCTTTATGACTGCATGTTAGGGTTTGTATTATCCTGGTTATGCCAATTTCACAGGAGTCTAAGGTAATAGGCATCTGCTCTGTCAATGAAATGCCACATTAATGATGAGAAAATTCTATGTCTCGGCATGGGGATCTGGAGAAATGTATTTGAATGGGGGGGTCCCATACTTTTCAACTTGAGCATCTTCGTCCTGGATGCCTTTTTAACGTTTCTGGGTTTTCTTCTGGGACTGAGTTGCTGGCTCCTTAGAGCTACTTGGGGCTTTGGGAAATGCTCTACTTGGTGATATTATTTTGTATTAGCCCACCCATCTTTTTTCCCTCTTGAATGTCCCAGCTGTCCCAGAATGAAAATAGTATGTTAGACCTCAATAGAAACAATAATTACCAACTATAGAAAATGCTAGCTACCCAAGCTCAATCACAAAAAATAAAGAAGGACAACAGGCCACCTATCTTGGAAGGTACATTTTAGCTTTAACTCTGTTTTTATTAATGTCATCAACAAAATGTCAGCTTATGACAGTATCTCGACCATGTGCTCTCGTCATCACATTTAAGACATTCTCAAATTCAATTACCATCTACTGATTACAGATCTCTTCTGCTCTGGTGCACATGATATTCGTGGGATACATCTTATGTTAACCGCTTCGCCGTGATCGGAATTCCGCCCAGGTGCTGGACATTCTGATCGCGGGTGTGGTCGTGACGAGCTCAGCTCGTCATGCGCACAGCGCGACCGCGCAGCATGACGAGCTGAGCTCGTCATGAGCATCGAAGGGGTTAAAGACATACTTAATCCGAATAGAAAATTAAAGCAAAATCAAAGTTTAACAGTTCCTGTCCCTCCCCTCCCTGCCCACCCCCCTCTGGCATTAGCATCGTCTCTTTCTGATCTGGATCCATCTTACCACTTTCTTCCTAGCTTCAGGGTTCATGGTGTCTCCTGGGGTTCACCTGTATTTGTTATCCGGAGGAGCCGAAGGTATCTTGGACATGTAATTTCATGAAATTCCGTTGACAACAGGGTGAGAAGCGGTTTCCATATCTCCATAAATGCCGCTTCAGAATATGTCATCGAGGCATGTATACGTTCTATCCCCAAGATATACCACATTCTGTGGAGCCAGCCTATATTTGTAGGTATGGCTTGCGTTCCCCAGTGTGTCAAGATATTTTGAGGTGCAGCCCGAGGGCCAGACCCATTTGTTTCCCTTTGCGGGACTTCAGTGGGAACATTAAGGGGTTAGGAAGCCCTAAGATAGTGTATGCCGGGAATCTTGGGATCTGTGTGTCAAATCGTACATCTATCTCATCTAATATTTGGGACCAGTACTTTGATAGATGTGGGCAGTCCCATAACAAATGCAGCAAAGTACCCTCCTCCTCGCACCCTCTCCAGCATGTTGAACTACGACTTGGATTTTCTTTATTGAGACATACAGGGGTTAAATATCAATATGTTGCTATTTTAAAAGCCGTTTCTTTGCTGGCCGTATTACGTGCTGTGTGTTTGGCTCTATAATAAATTTCGCCCCATTCTTTCTTTGATAGTTCTCTCCCTGATTCTTGTCCCCACCTTCTCTGACTAGTGGTGAGTTGTAGGGGGGCTGATGGTTGCAGCATATCGTAAAGCTCGGACACCAGTTTTTTATCTGAATTTTTCGTGATCAACCACTTCTCATATCTGGTCAGTTTACGAATGACCTTTGGTTGTACCTTGCGGTGGAGTAACCAATGCCGAATTTGCATATAATGAAAACGCTCTGACTCAGCTATTGAGTAGTCTTGTTTCAGCTGTGTGAATGGTATGATCCCCTCGAGGTCGAATAGGTGGCCTGCCACCCTGCAAGAAGAAGACTGCCACGCCGCAAATGCCTGTGTGATTAACCCTGTTGTAAATTCTCTATTGTCCGTCAGTGGTGACATCGGGGATGGGAACGTCGTGAGTTCCTTCTTGGTAGCTACCCTTTCCCATACCTCTAGCAGTGGCTTTGTAACCGGTGATCTCAAAAGGCTCTGTGGTCTATCTGCCTTCTTTAAAAAGGGTATTTTCCATAAAGGCAGCCCCGCTAATGCCCTCTCTTGGAATAACCAGTGTTTCTCCGAGTCCGATCTATTCCACTCTACTAAGTATCTTAATTGGGTAGCCCTAAAATATGCCAGGAGATTAGGAATCCCCAACCCTCCTTCCTCTGGTTTCAAATAACCCAGTTCCCGACGCATACGCGGGCGACCACCCGCCCAAACAAAGTGAGATATCTCCTTTTGTAGTTTGTAAGCATTCCCTTGGGTGGCGAGGCCGGTAGCGTCTGAAATAGATACAATGCCTTTGGTAGAATCGACATTTTGACATCAGCTAAGAGCGATAAGCGGTGATGCCTCCAGCTATTCAGCTCTCCTGTGATCTGTCAGTTTAATTTGGTATAATTAAGCATAACCGTTTGTGTCACCGACGAAGCTAATTCGATCCCCAGATAGGGAATAGACTCTGCTGCCTGAATACCTGAAGGATGGTGTCCCTTTGCCGCCGAGCCTAGTAGTGAGCCCTTTAGATGAAGAATTTGTGATTTCTCAACGTTAACGCGGAACCCAGATACCCGCCCAAAAGCCTCCATTTCCTCCAGGAAGGCCGGTAGCGACCGCTCAGGAGATTCCAGTGAGGCGAGTATGTCATCGGCATATAAACTAATGGTGTGCTGTTCCCCCCCAAATGGAATACCTTTAACCTCGGGATTGTCCCTGACCCTTTGAGCTAGCGGTTCAATATATAGGGCGAATAAGAGTGGTGACGACGGACACCCTTGCCTAGTGCCCCGTTGGATTGAGGAGGGCCGGGAGGAGACTCCATTAACCCTAATTGTAGCCGTGGGAGAATTATAGCAGCCCGCAATCCAGGACCAGAAGCGTTCTCCTATGCCAAAGTGAATCAGAGTGCGTTCAAGATACCCCCAGTCTACCCGGTCAAACGCCTTTTCGGTGTCCACCGTTAATATTAGGGCGTCCATACGTGTCTGGTGTGCTTTGTCTATTAATTGTAGAATCCTTTTTGTGTTATCGCCACTTTGCCTGCCTTGAACGAACCCAGCTTGATCCGACTCTATGATTCCGGGCACCAGGGGGCCTAATCATGCGGCTAGAATGCTTGTGAACAATTTCAAGTCCACATTAAGAAGAGACACCGGACGGTACGAACCGCATGCTTTTTTATCCTTTCCCGGCTTGGGTAGGACCACGATCGCCGCCGATAGCATTCCAGCAGGTATCGATCCCGGTTCCCCAAAAGAGTTAAACAACCGTGTTAAAACCGGTGCTAGGATATGGCAAAAGGCCTTATAAAACCCCGCAGAGAACCCATCTGGGCCCGGGGATTGAAGAGGTTTAAGTCTTGCAATCGCTCCAATCACTTCTTCCAATCTAATAGGGTCATCTAGTGACTCTGCCTGTTCCTGAGCTATCTTAGATGTGTGGGCCCCCTCTAGGTATCTCGTTATGAGCTCTTCGAATCTATTCTCCCCCGTGTAGAGTTGCGCGTAAAAGTCCCTGAATGTACAGGCTATGTCCTCATCTTCAGTGAGTTCCTCTCCCTTATTATTTATGATGGCTTGGATCTTAGTCTGTTGTGTCCGGGCTCTAAGCTTGCTCGCTAGCATTCGTCCCGTCCTATCTCCCCCCACATAGTAGGAGTACTTTAGCCGTAGCGCTGCATATTCAGCCCTATCCAGGTCTAACCCGGCCAATTGCATCCTCGCCACTTTAAGCGTCTCCATACCCTGGGCACTGCTGTCCGCCTATGTACCCGTTCCAGTTCCAGGTCTTGTGCCGTTAGCTGCTCTCTTTTTTCCTTCCGTTCCTTATTTTCTGCTGCGGTGATTGCAATTGTCTCTCCCCGAACCACTGCTTTCATGGCCTCCCACAACGTGGTTATAGAAATCTCTGGAGAGTCGTTCATCTCTAAATAGTCCTTAATGCATTTAGTGATTTGTTTCGCCACTATCTCTTTGTGTAACAGGCTTTCTCTTTATCGCCACCCCCCGGAGTGTCTCAGCGGCGTGTGCAATTGCAAGGATACGGTCACCGCATCGTGGTCTGAAATCGCTGTGGGCACAATGCTCGTTTCTTTCATTAATTTAACCAGCCCCGTCGTGCCCAGAAAATAGTCCAAACGGGCGTACGTGCCATGAGCGTGGGAATAGAACGAATACTGCGATGTCTGAGGATATTTTGCGCGCCATAAATCTACCAATCCCATGGAGCCAAGCCAACTAATCCCTTCCCGTGATACCTCGCCCCCCTGTGTATAACGACTCCCGGATCTGTCTTTGGCTGCTTCCATGACTATATTTAAGTGAGTGTTAGGCGCATTTGTCTATTCAGGACCTCTGTAAGAGCAAGCTTCATAAACTCCTCTTGGCCTGCATTGGGCCCGTAAACCGACCCAATCGCTATGGTTTGTCCCCCAACCTGTAGTGTATATGCCAACAGCCTCCCTTTGATTTCTGCTATTTTATCTTTCACCACCCCCCCCCGAAATCGCTTAGCAATCAAGATTGCCACTCCTGCTTTTTTATCTGACATGGACGAAAAGAATTGTTGGGGAAAGACTCTCGACCGCAGGCGGTGCCAATCCCTGGATATTAAATGTGTCTCCTGAAGGAGGCACACGTCCGCTTCCGAGTTCTCTAAATATGATAAAATAGCTCTTCCTTTGGTAGGGTTGTTAAGTCCCTTCACATTGAGTGTAACGACTTTCAGATGATGATGCAACATGTCAAGTAGTTGAAATATTGCTATCTAAAGATTGCTCTGCACACCTATGCTTCTTCTCTGTCCCTCACCTTCATTATCCTCCTCCCCTCCATCCCTACTGGTAGATCCCTTAGCTTTTTCACCCGGAATGCCAGACCCTTCCCTCCCCCTCCCTAACCCCAACTGAGACCCCAACAGTTCCCCATATTGTCCAGGACTCGCAGTCCAGTCCCACGTGTCCTTGGTGTAAAAAGAGTTTGGGTGCATAGTGTGGTCAATCCCTTCTAGGCCTCCCCACTCCCTAGGAGTCCCCCCCCTGTATCCCGCCGGGCCATGAGCCGTGCACTTATCTGCCTCTTGTCCCCTCAGTCACTGTCCGGAGGAGTCTTTTCTTTAGACAAAGAGTCTAATACAGCTTGTCTCTCCTGCACAATCGTGGAAGGATCTGGTTTCCCTGCATAGTCCTTAGTATGGCCTCCTCCTACTGTCTGCCATCTCCCTTTAGACGACGAGCGGCCTTGTCCTACATTTTCTTCCTGCTCTGCGTGTTCGATCCCCAGGATCTGGCAAGTGTCTCATAGAGAGCGGAGTTGATGCAATTTACCCTGCCATTTGAATATTAGCCTGAACGGATGTCCCCAGGAGTACGCCACTCCCTGGTTCCGGAGAAATGTTGTCACCGGTCTGAATTCTCTCCTTTTCTGCAGGGTCATTGCGGCTAGATCCTGAAACAATGCAATAGGGTGGTCCTTGTATTTAAGAGGTTGCTTATCTCGTGCCTTGCGTAGAATCAGTTCTTTCAGCTGGAAGTCCGGTAGATAGGCTAGGATATCCAGGGGAGGGCGCTGGTGCTCTTCTCTGTAGCCCTACCCTATGTGCTCGGTCTATCTTGATTTCAAAGTCTTGAGGGACCTCTAGGATGTGGCGAAACAGGCCGTGCAGGTATTGAGTGATATCCAAACCCTCTTCTCTGGATGGAACCCCTGTGACCCGAATGTTATTCCGGCGTGACCTATTTTCCAAATCTTCTGTGTGTGTCTGTAGGTCGATTTGTTGTGCCTTGAGCTGTATCACTTCTTGCTGCAATTGTTCCACCTCTTCCTCTCGAGCTTGATTTTGTTCCTCCATTTCAGCTACTCTTTCTCCTACGGCATCCACATCCCTCCTCACTTCTTTCAACTCAGGTGCTACTTCGCTTTTCAGTGTTTGTATATCCTCACGTAGGGTATTAAATAGCATCTCTAAGAAAGCACGAGTAACCGGCGCCTCATTGGGTTCGGGTTCCTGTCCTGTTTGTAGGCTGGGGAACGTGCGCCCCTCTCCGCCGGTCTGTGCGGGGGGGTTTGAGCAGCATATCCTTGAGGTTGCGGTCCTTTTTCCCACGTAGTGCAGTCATGTCGGCGTCCGAGGCCCTGTACCTCTCGCTACCTCTTATATTCGATAATCTAGGCCGCACCTTTCCTTTTTTACCCGCCTTGCCTCAGGGGTGTAATCCCGGGGGTCCCCCGTGCTCTATTCCTTTCCAATCGGTTGATATATCAAGGCCTCACTGCTTCTCTGTAACTGTGTAGGCCCCTACTTCTGCTTGGGTGCTAATGCGACCTCCACAGTCTTCTTATGTGTTCCCTGCTTCGCTCTTATAGTTGGCTGTTATGGGCTCCCGCCTATGTCTTTTCCTGTTCTTCTCGCATCCCACCTCCCTCAGTACCTTAGTATTCACGCTGCTGTGCGAGGGGACACCAAAGATCCCGCTCTCTCCCCAATCTTCCACACGCCGTCTCCAGCAACCAACTCAGAAGTGTTCCGCTCCCTCGTGTTCTGGGTCCCCCTTGACCCGATTGAAATTAATGTCCCGTACTGGGTCTGGGTTTTTATAGGAGTCTCAGCTGGCTTGTCGGGGCCCCTCTGAGTCCCCTTCGTGGTATTGCTGGTCCCAGCATCTGCTGGCAGGCCCCCACTCGATCCCCTTTCTTCTGCCCTGCTTGCTTGCACCGTCGGAGGCCGCGTCCTTCCTTTCGTCGGAGCATAGGAAGATGGACTCCGCACTGACGAGGTATTCGGCCCTTATGTCTTTATTCCGGTGCCCAGGCTGCGATCCCCGCCCTGTCTTTGCTGTCAGCGGTGCCACTCCTGGGCCGTACTTCGGCGCTCGTGGTCTCTGCTGCCCGGCCTCGCTGTCCTGTTTCGGCGCCCTGCTTACTTGCGGCTTTGTGGGCCGAGTTCTTCCCTTCACCGGGGCCTGGGAGGCTGTGCGTTATTCTGGTGAGATGTTTGGGCTTTTGACACCTATTATCGGGGCCTGGATGCCGATCGCCGCACCGTCTTTATCATTGGCGGCACCAGCCCCGAGTAGTGGTCCAACGTGTGTGGCCTCCGCCTTACTGCCGCGTTATCTGATGATCACCACCGTCACTCCATGAACTCGGCCGCCACTTCTTCTGGAGCGAGCCTCTGCGGATCCCTCACCGCTACGCCGTCTCCGTGAGATCTCGTATCCCCGAAAGCCGATCACTACCCTCTGGCTTCCTTCCCGCTGCTTCTTGCGGGGTTTCGGGCAGTTTTCTCGCTGATTAGTGGCCCGGCGGGCAGATGGGAGCGGGGAGACGAACGAAACGCGTCTTACCCGATCGCCATCTTGGCCACGCCCCCGGAAGGTACATTTTAGAAGCACGTGGTCACTTTAAGCATTATCCATCTTAAAATAATTCCCAGTATTATGTTGGAATTGCCTCTTAAAGAGCTTGACATAAGACGTTGTGTCTTATCAGCTGAAAGAAACCCCTTGGTGCTGGACTTGACTGCGTGGAATAGTAAAGGAGATTTGATGCATATTGGCGCCATTCTGAACTTAAGGCCCGTTTAAGAGTATCATTAGTTTGCAGTGCTCCACGGTGTGACATGCACCAATGAATGTCCTGAGTGGATGCCTGGTGGTTAGGGTGTCTTACAACCAACAATGGTAACGAAGGTAGGTTGGTCCTCTACAGTAAAGTGTTTTGCCTTTTTTTCTGCAGTTAGTTGGGGTTGAGGAACAAACTGCCAGCACTGGGAAGTCTCGACCATGACATGAACAATGCCACTGCTGCCCTTTATTGAGCTAGCAGCTCTCCAACTACAGCACCCCAGTTGAAATTACAGTTCAGTCATTTGAATGTCTCCTATAAAGTCACACAGGAGTGTAACTCTGGTGTGAAGATATTGCTTCTTGCACTCTATGCAAATGAAGAAATATTTATGGCATTTCTGAGTCTACTTGACAAGGGTGAGGAAGATGGTTTTGATAAAGGAGTGACAGCACTAAATAAGCACTTTAACTCTAGATCAATACAGACTATGCATGAAAAATGAGCAATGAACAAACACTGAAGCAGCAGGGTGAAACGTTGGATAATTTCCACACTTCTGAGGGTACTGGCCAGCATATGCACAGATAACTGGTCAAAGAAATCAGGATTATACAAAGATGCAAGTCACTTATTCTCAGTAGATGAGTATTGGAGGTAGCTAGAGCCTGGAAATCATGCTCACATTCGGCTGGCGATATGAACTGTCCCATGGAGGTGCCATAAAGATGTACACGGCGTTGGCATAAAATACCATAAGAGCAGACCCAATGTAGATCCCTATTGCACAATCTGAAGGCACTGACTGTAGGTAAGCGTGTAGAGGATTGTAGAGTGACAGACAAATCACACCACAGAAAGTATGATAATGTGACAACAAAGCTCACCACACTGATGCATGTCCAGCCAAAGGATGAACATGTCAGCATGCAGAAAGATTAAACATTTCAGTTTAGCCTCAGTGTGGGAACATTTGAACTTGAGGATCTGCTCATCGAATTTCAGCACTTTTTCAAACGTCTGGGATGTTCGTGAGTTCATCTTATTCCCCTCCACATTGACCACACAAAGCATCCACTAGCAATTCATCACTGTTGAACAGTGGCGGCTCCTCCGCTAAGGCAGAGGAGCGTCGTCCCACTGCTTGCAGCAGTGAAATAAAGGAAACATAAAATGATAATAACTCGAGGTTATTATCATTTTATGTTTTCCTGCTGCTGCAGATTTACGGACGGGGCGGGACGGGACTGGGCTTATCACACAGGAGCAGGGGGAGGAGTGGTTTGCCCACTCCAAGTGAGCATGAATGTTTGGCCGGCAGTCATGCGCACTTTGCATGTTCTCCACCCAGGCTGCATTACAGCCTGGGTGGAGAACATGCCTAGGCGCCCACTGCCTGTCTTAGCGCCGAACAGCGGCCCTCGGACCAATCACAACGCTGCATTGCAGCGTTGTAATTGGCTATGGGGAGCCTGTCGCTTCCTGTTCTGGCTGGGAGAGACGACAGAGGGACGACGGAGGAGAGACGCGGGTATCAGGTACTTTTTTTTTTACACCCCCTGCCCCCAATCGGTGCCGGCCACCACTGCTGTTGAATACCATTCCACATCAGTTCGCAGGGTAAAGTGGAACTACGGAAGTGGAAAGAAACCACTGTCATAGAAAAAGTAAAAGTAAGCCACCCCAGGGGTATCACCAGTCATTGTCACAAGGAAATCCAAGGAGTTGGGTGGTGTGTTAGAATAAGCAGAGACAAGTGATTGCCCAGCAAAGCCTTCAAGAGGCAAAGGCCCCTCAGAGCAATTACCAATGACCTACTGCCTGACCTCAAAGAGGTGAGATGGTTCTCCAAACTAAACCTCAATGCCGGATACCACCAACTGAGGAAAGTCAATATATTACCACACTTTCCACCAACGCTGGGCTGAAGAGATACAAGCAGCTCAACTCTGGCATCTTGTTAGCCGTTGAGGTAATCCAAAATGCAATCAGTGAAGCCTAGGCTAGAATGATGGGAGTCATAAACGTGACAACATTCTAATATATGCTATTAAAGTCACGGACTACCATGAACAACTGAAAGGTATACTGCGGAGTGCGAACTGACATTCATAAGAAGAATGTTGCTGTCTTACAGTACAAGCAGGAATTCTTTTGGAATGTGTTCACCAGGGAGGATATGTGTAAGGATCCCCAGAAGATGTGCTGCCCACACACCCCAAACTGTTACCGCCGTGTGATTTTTCCTTGGCATATCTACATATTGCCAAGTACTTATACCTACTGAAACTCTGGAAGATTTGACAACAGAACTGGAGGCCAATGCCAACCCATTATGGCTGGAAGCTGTATTATTTAAAGAACTGGAATCCAACTAGTGTGCATCCATTTCCTTCATAAGCCATGCCCTGACCAACACAGAGTTCCATTATTCAGAAATCGAAAAGGTGACCTTCCACATTAAATGAGGTTGTCAGCATTTCACCTGTAGTTCTATGGTCACTATTTCAAAGTTGTTACAGACTACAACCCGCTGAAACCTCTTTTGCAAGGATCTGTGGTGGAATGAATCTCTGTAGGCCACTATCGAAAGAATGAAACAAAGACAGTGGAAGCCACTCCTGGAAGGACAGAGCTGGGAACAAGCTACCCATGCCACAATCCATACAGCAAGCCTAGTGGAGGATGAGACACGAGCTATGCATAACTGAGAACAACGTAGCGCTGGGTGTTGAACGCAATATCATTCCAATCTCCTTGATTGTCAGAACTCAAACTTTGGCAGATTGTGACCATCAAGGGATGGTTAAGACCTAAGCATGTCAATGCCGGAAGGTTTGATTTTCCAGTGTTACTACTCTGGTGGAATATCTGGTATCACATCACCTATGTCAGGGTTTTGGAAACCCGACCCTCAAGCGTCCATCATCACTGTGGGAGAGTGCCAGCATTCCTCAACAAAAACAAGTGCTGACTTATCTGACTTCATATGGACAACAACTGCTGGTTCTTGTTGATGCCTCCATCATATAATCGATAGTGGAATTTGTAGCATCTAGGCCATTCAAAAAAATCATTCCCACACTGGAGAAAATGCTAGTGATGCAGAGAATATCTGAAGAAATCAACACAGATAATGGGCCTCTATTCCAATTAACTGAGTTCCAACAAAAATGTTTGTAATCTGAATATCAGACAATGATGTATCACCTTCCATTGACACCAAGACATTAGAGGTTTGGAGCACAAGACTGAAACGGAATGGGCTTCCACAAATATCCTGAAAGTGTATCACAGTATGTCCCTCTCCTCCTACGAACATCTTCTGCCTTGATGCTATTTGGATGCTACATAAGAGACGCTGTCCTGTTTCCAAATGATACCTAAAAACGAACAGCGCCACAGAGACTGAGAGAAGACACCCTCACAGCATTAAGAAGTCAGTAGAAGGAGGACTCCATCCATTCTAACACAGAGTTCCAGAATCAGCACCCAAGTGGGAAGTTCCACACGCCATTTGAATGTACACTCTGAACTATTGTAACCAAGTACGGTAGAAAGGGCGTCACAGCCGTGGAAGGAAGTGAATGAGTAACTCGTAATGTGTCCAGGTTCAACCAAACGAATGACAATCCAGAGATATGTTCAGAAGCTGATAGGTCCCAACAGGCAGGGAGTGTTCATGATAATAGAAATCACATGAATGAAATGGTGAAGCCGGACAACAACACTGATAAAGATAATTCCCCAGCTGAGTCTACTGATGTTCAGACTGCCAGCTGAGAGAAGGGTAATGAATGGGGAGTCAAAGGGTGATACATCTTCATCCCTAATCCTTGTCACACAATGTCAGGGACGCTGAACTAAAATGATCACTATTGTGTTGGCCAAGAATCTTTATCTCTCTACTTTTCTTAATTCTTTCATTTTTTGGGGGAGGATTGGTACATTGGAACACCTGGTACAAGTGTCTAAAATAAGATGCTGCTTTGAAGTGGAGGTGTGAAGCTGTTCTGGCCTCTGAGGAGCCCTCAGAAAGACTCTCAGCTGGTTACCAGTTGAAGCCCGAAGAACGGTGGTTCAGGGTCTAATAATATCCCGCCTTGATTACGGAAATTCTCTTTATCTGGGCAGTTCACTTTCTGTTACAAAAAAACTTAAAGTTATACAGAATGATGCTGCGCGAATCCTTCATAGCATTCCCAAATTTCAAACTGCATCCCCAGCACATTGGCTGCCCATAGTTAAGAGGATTCAGTTTAAAGCTCTCTGTATAGATCACCGCGCGAAACACAAAAAAAGGCTGTGTATTCTTCATCACCTGGTCAGCCCTTACCTCCCTAAAAGAGAGCTACGATCTAGCAACTTGAGTCTTCTCTCCATCACTAGGGTGAAAAAGCCATGTGCAGTGGGTGTTCTTTTGCCTACCTTGCCCCCAAACAATGGAACACCTTACCTTTTACTCTTAGGATGATTGACAATCTATTCAGCTTTAGGAAACAACTCAAGACCCACCTAAAAGATCATGATACTGAGCCTGACAGACCTCAGCACCGGGAAGACCGTTTGGGGTAGCTATGCTCTCAATAAATCCTTTGAATTTAATTGAATTGTAGCACCACTCCATCAGTCTTTCATTGGCATTTATATGAAATAAACTAACCTTGGTTTAACCATCTCAACCTGTCCTGTGTTCCCGTTCTCACTACTATTTGGTGACTAAAGGCCTGATCACGAGTTTCGGCAGTTCTGGAGCGGGGGGTGGCATGCCGCTTGCTCCAGAGCCACCAAAACTCCCCGCTGCCCGCCAGATTACAAGTAATTTTGTGGTCTGGGGGCGGCATGGCGGTCCCGCAGTGGTGCTCATTGTGAGCCTAAAACAGCACCACCACGCGACCGCCAGTGCACGTTCCTACATGGGAAGGAATGCACCATGCCGTGCATTCCTTCCTGTGCAGGAACTGGGGGTGCAAATCTACAGGGGGCACAACATCTGCCCCCCTGCATGCACCCCCGTGCACTGGGGCAAGTAGGCTCCCTTTCTTTCTTCAGAGCCAGCAGTTACATGGAGGAAGAATCTCCATGACACTGCTGGTGGTGAGGAAAGTTGTAATATGCTTGGCACCACCAAGCATATTGCAGCCCTCAGGCCACAGCAGGACCGCCAGGGTACGCGGTTCCCTGGTGGTTGCAACGGTGCAATGGCGGTCCGACTGCCAAAGTCTTAATAGGGTGGTCGGACCGCCGGTGCGGGAGGGGAGGTACAGCCACCGCCGTCCCCCCGCGAGCCCGTCAGATTCGTAATCAGGGCCTAACTCAGGAGCTGGGAATGCTGTATGACCGCAAGGAAGGCTCCAGGAGTGCACTGCAAGGCAAGCACACAGCATTTTGAAGACTTGTCAGCCAAAAGAATATTCCCTGGAAAGAATAGAAAACATGTATTACAGTTATCTAGCCGCAGTGGACGGTATGGATTTTAGATGCCCTGGGGATCCGTAAATTCCATGGAATATGTGTAGATGGTGAAACCAATGAAATTCTAAACGTTTCTTACTTAAATTCTTTTTTAGAATTTCAAGACATGACAGTAAAAATGAAATAAATTAAACAAAACTCAACCCTTTCAGTAGCCATCCATTCCCCACCCACTCCACATCAACAGGGACTATATATTTTCTCATACTGATGATTATTAAGTAAGAGCAAATTCTATGAACTGTTCATTTGGTAATAGGAAAAAAACAACAAGCCTTTTTCAGAGTCGTCATCTGGCACGCTGCATTGCTGATTCACCACTTCAATAACAGTGACTTTTGCTGGGCTGTCGAATAGTACAGGTTTTCAGAACGCGTGAAGCAATCAATCAGTGGTCTCCATTTCTTCTCAAAACATCCACTCTCATGCCTCAATGTTGAGACTTTTTGGGTCAAAAGCTAAAAACTGCCAAAGCGTGTTGAACCACTGGGACATACCTAGAGAGTCCCTTTTCTTTCAGTGAAGTGCTATAAGGGAGGCAGCCCCAGTCATCTGCCTCAGAAAGGCACAGTTGGGTGCATTTAGCTGACCAAGACCAAGGTCTTTCAGTCCCAGCAACACTGGGCCCAACTCCTCATGCATGGGATAACCCCATACTGCTAATGAACACTTCCCAGGACATATTTATTGTAGGACGTTGTCAACAAATGTAAATCATTGATCCCACTTGTACATTCCAATGCCAGCATTTGTCCACCAGATCAGTTTCTCTTGGATCAGGTACCAGAGGTACATTATCATTCTATTCACGAAAGTACCCGACAAACAAGAATTAGTAGATTGCTTGTAGATCTTCCTGCATTGAATTTTTATCTATGGAGACTAGTGACTTCGTCCCAAACATTCAGTACTGTCTTTACCGGCATGGTATGCTTTCTGTATCATTTCCCCCTTTTGCTATAATGATGAACATATATTGAAATTGTAAAGTGAGGCTATCTTTTTTCTGCTTTTTCAATAAAAATATGTTTTAAAAAGTATGTATTCTATGGGCTTTGGGTTTCCAGCATCCACGGTAGGTGCCAGAATGATCTATCTACATTTGCTAAATCCAGTAAGAGACTTTTATGTGAATTCCTGGCCGTCCTCTCCACTATAATGCAGAGGTGGGCCGCCTGGTAGTACCTAAGATAAGCAAGATATTGTCCGCAAAAAGACATATCTTGTGTTCATCTTGGCCAATGGGTAGTTCCACTATTCCTCACCTCTTTATCCTATTCGTCACCAATTCTGCCTCTAACACAAAAAAAGAAAGGGTGACATGGGCTACTCTGGCCATGTACTTTTGACGGTTAAAGTTTGTGGACCATAGGACATTTATTCTGACCCTCGCCTCAGGGACCACATACCTTGCTAGCACACATCTTCTCATACTGAGTCCCACTGTTTCCAAGTCTGCCCTTAGCAACTCCCAGCACACATAGTCGAATGCTTTCTCTACGTCCAGACTGAGGAGGACCACTGAAATATTCTCCTAGGTTTTTCCCAGCATATGTATTAAGGAGAAGTCAGTCTCCCTCAAAGATGGTGAAAGGCCGCCTCCCTGTGAAAAGGTGTTGAATAGGCCACTAATAGCTTTTCTGTGTGCAAGAGAAAAGCTTTATAGAACTGTACTGGGAGTCCATCCAGAATCTGCATTATGTGTGGGTGAGTCTTTTGAATTGCCTTTCGTTCCTCTGCAGTTTCAATGGGTTTGTCTAGTTCCCCTACCCAGTTGGGTGGGATGCAAGACAGGTTATATGTTCGTAAGTAAGCTCTTATCTCTTTTCTGTCTTCCTTACCACATGCATATAGATGTTGGAAGAAATCCCTTAAATTCGTTTGCTTCTCCTTTTCCATAGGGGCCCAGGTGCCATCCTCCCTCTTGCTTTTCCATGTGTATTACTTGGACCTCTGGGTGCACAATCTCCTAGCCATATGGGTATACACCTTATTGTCCTTCCCGCTGAAAATTTGTCCTAATTTCAGTGGAGTGAGTGCTGCCTTGTTTGTCTTTTTAGCATTTCCCTGCCCTCTGCTCTTTTTCAGATGCCCTACCCATATACTAGTCTTTTTACTCTCCTACACTAGCTCTTTTAATTCCCCTATTTGTTTGTTCTCCCGCAGCCTTCTGTCCCAACCAACTCCGTCTTATTGACACTGATAAGGCCAACAACTGCATCACTGCTGTAAAAGCATCCCAGTTCCTAGAGGGTGAAGTGTCCTTCTCTAACTTGAGCTCAAAGAAACCCTCTATTTCCTTTGCCATCTCTTTTCTATGCATGGGGTCCCTTAACAGGTTAGTCCCCAACCCCCAGACATCCTTTGTCTGTATTCCTCCTACCTTTTCCCATTCGGTTTCCACATGTGCTAGCCTAAGATGGAAATGTCTAAGATTTCAGCATTGATTAGTGAATGCACAAGCCCCTTGGAACTTGAATATAGTCTTTTTGAGAATACGGGGCCATATGTACAAAGCATTTATGCTGTTGGAGACAGCCCGATTCGCAAAACATGTTACCAAATTGCATTCTGTGTTTAGTGATTCATTATTTGGAAGGGGCGTGCTTAGGGCGTCCCTTCCACATACAGATTCACAGTGATATGTATGAATATTTTGCCACTGAATTACGGTCAAAAAACATTAATTTTTTACCAACACCTCAAAAGAGCTGGTAACCATTCGCAAATGGGAAGGGGTTCCAAATGGAATGTTGAAACAAATATTTTTAAGAGCAAGCAGTTGTCCCACGGACCACTGCCTACTCTTAAATGATGAAACTTAAACGTTTCTTTTTATTTTTTTAAATGCATCCCATTTTCCTTTAAGGGAAATGGGATGCATTTTTAAAAAAAAGATTGCTTTATGAAAAAGCAATTACAGACATGGTGGTCTGCTCGCCCCAGCAGGCCACCATCCCTGTGATGGCTGTGATTCCTAATAGGACGCAATTTGTGACCAACCTCATTATTATGTATATGGTAGGTCAATTTGCAAACCCATCATGAATCAATATTTAGGAAATCATTCTTTCGTACATTAAGAATTGTGATTTCCTAATTGCGATTCAGTAATAATTGCAATTAAGAAATTGCTACCCCTTTACTCTGTACATATGGCCCTAGGTTCTGTGTAGGTGAGAGTAGAAGAAGTCCCTACCATGAATGGTAAAGTGTGTGCCATGTGCCCTCCAGTCCCAGCACGTTGATTTTTTTTTTGCAGCCTTAGTGGCAGCCCGCCGATCCTCCTACTCAAACTACCCATCTGAGGGTTCCATGACATGTTGAAATCTCCACCCAGTCTCCCCATCTGGGGGTTCCATGATATGTTGAAATCTCCACCCAGTCTCCCCATCTGGGGGTTCCATGATATGTTGAAATCTCCAACCACGATCACTTCTTCAATGCTTCCCTGTGTTTATGAGAGTGGTAAGCTTAGGCCCAATTGCAGATGTTTGCAAAATATGGCTACTCCTGTTGTTTAAGTAGTGAGGTTTTCCCATGCCCGGACAGGGTAGGCCTTGTGCCTCATTCTAAACCGGTCTGCCCACAGGAGAGGTGACTCGTGGAAAAACAGTATGTCTGTGTCATGTTGTTGCACATGTCTTTTGACTCTTACTCAGCAAGTTTAAGCCTTTTTTACATTAAGCTGACATTAATCTGTACTGTATTTATTATTGCCTACCGCCAGGGTGAACCACAGGAATCATTCCACCAATTTCAAAACCAACCACTGCAAACAAGGCCTTAGTTGTAACATCAAAATTTATTATAGGATGGTCTAATCAGGGATCAGTGTTTACATTCCCCACCCAAGGTATAAGAATACCCCAACAGAAATCATATTTTACCACCAGTAATGCTTTGTGTGTAACTTCATGCCAGCTACACCCTCTCCCACTCAGCTGGGGCCTCAAGTGTGCTCCATCGTGTATGCATCCCCTCCCCTGTTAAGTTCTGTGCCTAAACCATTGTGCCCTACTGCCAGTGTCCTGGGTCACATAACTGTGAACAGCTCTCCTGCTTTGGGCTGTGTATTCCTCCCAGCCATGTGAACAAAAGGAGCTTAGGTGTGACAAGATGGGCCATCCTGGCAGGATGGCTCAGGAAGGAGTTGTGCCCAGCCTTGAATTACACTTCAAAAGACCTTTCCTGCAGCACACTCAAAGGACTTGACACTAGTCTTTATTCACACCAGATATTCAGGAGCCAAGCCCAGGAAGGTAAGGGGAGTGAGCCAGGTGTTACCACCCACACAAAGCCTGGCACTGGGGATACAAGGTGGTACACTCAGACTCCAAATCAGATCACATTTGGACCTGTGGAAAACTCAGAAGAACTGCTCTGCTGCCCATCTGCTAGAAGGACTGCCCTACTGCTGGAAGGACTACCCTGCTGCCCTGCTGCCTGAGGAAGGAAGACTGGACCTGCTCCTTGAACCTAGGACCACCAAAGTGACTCCCAGGGCCAGCTGTCTGGACTCCTGTATGAGCTTCAGGGACACAGCAAGCTCCAGAGGCCTTGAACACTAGTGCTTGCCTCTGCTGGAGTGGGTCAAAACACCCCAATAGGTGTCCCCCAGGTCCTGGCCCCTTAGAAGTGGGGCTGGTGGTACTGTTCCCGGCTAACCCTGAAAGATGAGACTTAGAAAATGTTTTAAGTAAAAACACCTGGAGACCCGACAGACGACTGGGAACTAACTACCTGCCAGCCGAAAGGCCCAAGGTGAATCATCGGTCAGCCTGACTTCGGAGTAGCTCCTGCTATTTTCTTCTCTGCAGCAGCAAAGCCTCTTCAGTGTATCATTCCTACAGGCATCCTTAGTTTTTATGTTTGCTGTATCTCTGTCCATATCAGCCCTTAATGGGGTCATTCCATCCACAAGCAACTTTTAGAAAACCTGCTGTGATTTCTGCCAGACAACCATCCAGATCAGCTTTTTTGAGGGGTGCTGAAGTTTTCGCTGACATGTTTACTGGACATTTATTGCAAGGCAGAGTATCTTGGCAAGAACTCTTCTCTTGCTACTTTCTTGCCTGCTTTGTTCAGTTTCAGCATCAATCTGTATCACAAGCCTGTCAACGCTTTCTCCCTGGAACCGGAGAAGTCCTCCCTGGATTGCTCTCCAACAGGTTTCCTTGGCCACTGGATTGGCGTATATGCAGTCTCAAGGAGAGAAATGCCATTCGGGTCACCAATGACACTCGGGACCTTCACCGCTCTTCTTCTTGTTGGGCGACTTAAGCCGCCCATTGACAATGGTCTTTGGGCCACCGCACTGCAGACAGTGCCTTCTTCTTTGATATCCTTTATAGGGTTTGAACTTACATAATACCTGTGTTGATTAGTCATCGCTCCTGTCACTGGAGTGTACCTCCCCACTAACCTCGATTCCTCACGTCACTGCAATACTGACTCTCCAAGTTCCCCTCAACAGCTCCCCTCTCTAGACGGCAGGCAGCTACCCTGCATCAAAAGGGCTGCATCTTCCACGTCTCCTCTACCCCGCTCTCACAAGGCAATGTTGGGCAACATCACCACACTTGGAGGTAGCCACCGCACAACAACAGACAGTGTTTTC
Source organism: Calotriton arnoldi (assembly GCA_963921515.1). NCBI lineage: Eukaryota > Metazoa > Chordata > Amphibia > Caudata > Salamandridae > Calotriton > Calotriton arnoldi. Next base: position 1,862,021 of record CAWUFW010000699.1, read on the forward strand.
TTTAGATATCAGGTGCACCAAAGCATGGAGGCCATCTTGTGTGACGAATGACCTGTGTTCATCAGTGGGAAGCGGTTTCACTGGATCTGCTGCCATCTTTAATCAGTTGAGGAGTCCCCTTCTCCCTGTCATATTTCCATCCTTGAATCTGCACATCAAGGGCTATTTGCCACCTTTTAGTACCCAGCCAGGCAGGGAAGTGTGGTGTGCAGCACATGTACTACTAACACCCCGCCATTTTGAGCATAAATCATCTGCAATGTTTTTGAAGAGGCCGTGCAACATTTAGGCCAGCATTTTACTAAACAATTTGACTTGGTCAAAATTAGGAACAAATTTTACACTTCATTACAATATGTAAATTAAATTATAGACCACTTTGTGACCACTCTTCAAGAACTGGTAGCAATAGATGGATTCTGTGAAATGACCCGACAACTAAGAGCCCGATTACGATGGGTGTCGGACAAACGTCTAACTGCCATCGCAGCGGGATTGGGACCAACCGATAAGTAGTTGGCGGTCCTACCCACCAAACTAAGATGCGACCGCTGTGTAGGTGGTGGGAATCATGGCTTTTTCCATTGCGGTTTGTGCTGCGACTCGTAAAGGGCCGCAGCACAAGCCGCAATGGAAAAAGGGATGTTTTTAAACATCCATGCATCATGTGCCAGGCACCATGTTGAGCCTGGCACATGGGGTATGGATGTTTGGGGGGCATCAAAGGTGCCCCCTGGGCCTCATAGCGGAGGCCAACAGGAGCGGTTGGACCACCATGGAAAGGCTGTCGGAAAGGGACATCGTAATCCCTACGGCGGTGCCTGCGCTGGCACCGCCCCGATTGTAGGGAATACAATCCGACCGACGGCCCGACAGGCTCCTTGAGCCCGTCAGAAGTGTTGGTCAGTCCCTCTGACCGATGCGGTCCGACCGACCGCATCATAATGCGGCGGTCAGTCCGCTCTGCTGGATGTCGGTCAGCCCGCCACTTGTCGGTGGTGGTCCGACAGCCATGCAAATGAGGCCCTAAGTGTCCTATGCAGAGACCAAAAGTACATGGAAGGCTGGTTTTGAATGAGAATCCCACCTTAAAACAACCAATCAACATTGCACGGCACATGGAAGAGTCAATTCAGTTGTCAAACCCTAAGGATCAGTAGTGGAATCAGACGTCAAACCAAACTTCTCCTAAGCTATAACCTTAACCTGAATGAGAAACAGGGTAATATAAACCTTGTGGGAGATACAGTGCAAAGTATTGTAAGAAACAATGAAACACTGGAGGTGGCTACTCATCGTCCGACAGGAATCAGTCTTCAGAAACAAGTAGGATGTTGGAGCCCCAGTCAGAGTAGTACAAATGATGGCTTGAACAGAAGCATTTAGGAAACGTTAGACACAGTTCATTAAATCCACCTAGGTAATACATGTGAGAAGTTGGCCTGGCATATGCTGTCCACTAATTATAGTGGGCACCTTGCACCAGTCCAAACAACCCCTTATTGGAGATAGGTTAAAGACAACCTTTATTGAAAGCTATCCTAGTGGTAGCTATGGAGAGCAGCCTTCAGGCTAAGTCTTGAAGGAATGTAAAGCAGCTTGTTTTACCAGTCTATAATCTCTTGAGTGACCAAATGAAAGAGGACCACACCAGGTATATATTCAAAATATATGTATTTATTACTAAACACACCCCTCTAGTCTCTTAATGAGGCTAGAGTTCGAAGTACATACGTTACGAGTTAGTTATCTACAGTAATAGCACAAATACACGTTTGAGCCCCAGGGGCGTACCAAACCATATACCAATAAAGTGGTATAAGAACCACGACTGAGCTAGACACAAGGCCTAGAGCCTGTAGAAGTGCTTGGACCACAAGGAACCACCCAAGGTAGTGACACAGGGGACCCACGGGGGACGCGTGCAGTGTATGAACACAACCGCGAACCACCGTTAACTTCTATGGGGAAAGTCGCGATTAGAATTTAAAAGAAAAGGGACACTTAGAGGAGGACTTGGAGCAAACCCTTTGAGAACTAGGCTGTTCTAGTGTCTATACCCACGGGAGCACCGGAGTACTCGAGTTACCTCACCCAGGGAAGCCGGGTGCATAGGTGTCTTTCGGGGTCGGGTTTCGTCGTCGCTTTCAATGGCGATCTGCTGCAAAGTGCTGCTGGCGACCAAGTCGAAAGTGTTCGTGTGGATCCGAAGGTGGATCGAAGAACTGAAGAACCTGAAAGCAGAGGGGACAGAGTCTGGGTCACTAGCCAGTGACCAGGAAGGCGATGAGCAGATGCCCACCGATGTCGAGTGCTTCAGGTAGGTTGACGGTCGTCTTGACTCTTCAGCCACGAGGTCCAGGAGGCGTCAACGACAACCAGGAGCTGGATTCGAGCTGTCCCATGACGTCTGTCGATTGCAGGGGTGTCGGCGACCGGATTGGACCCAACAAGCCTTGGCAACGGCAAGTCTCGTGGAAAGCGAAGAAGGACGATGTTGCAGACCAGCAAGGTCTGGGGGACTCACCCAGCGAGGATAAGTCAGGGCACACCTGGAGCAACCAGGAGCCCAAGCAGAAAAAGATTGGCCTTCGTGAGGGCCTACTAGCCAACGGACTAGCGACCGCGAAGGAGCCTCGAGACGGTGCACGTGGAGCTGGCTCACAGGACACTCATGGAGTGGAGGCCAGTGATCTTCGGTGCAGTTGGTGCTGGAGGCTGGGGCTACTCGGAGCCCAAAGCACGACTTCGTGGGAGACCCAGAAGAGGATGCACTTGCAAATGCGTTCGGTGTCCAGGGGTCACGGTTCCACGTTACCCACGACAGCTACGGGCCTCAGCTTTGCTGGGGACTCAGGGCAGCCTCGGGGAAGTCTGGAAATCCACCTCTGGTGATGCAAAGACTTCGGCGTCCGACGGGAGCTTCAGCGATGCAGACCGGACAATTGCTTCTTTGGTGCCTGCCAAGCAGGGGAGTCACTCCTTGACCCCAAGGGAGATTCTTCAGTCCTCTAATCTTAAAGTAGAGCGTCGAAGGTCCAGGATTCTGTATCAGAGTTTCGTCCAGGTAAATCTAAAGTCCTAAGGACTGGGTTCCCTTACTTATACTAAGGTAGGGGGTTGGACATACTCTGTGACCCCACCTATTGGAGGGTCAGGGCAGAGGGGTGGTTACACCCCTTTCCCTTTGTCCAGTTTCGTGCCAGAGCAGGGGCTGGAAGCCCCTGAGCCGGTTTGAACTGGGGTATGCACAGGGACACCAAGTGTGCCCCCAGTGCAGGACTTCAAAGCACCAGAGAGTGCTCCCGCCCAGCCCCAATACACACTATCCTGTCTGGGGAGGTGGTCACACCTCCCTGGGACAGGAAACCTATTGTCCAGGCCTCCCCTGCCGGAGTTTCGGTCAGCAGCAGGAGGCCAGACTCGTGTCTGTGGCAGCGGCATCCATTTTGTGATGCCAGGGCTTGGAAAGTCAGTACCGGGCATACCAGTGTGTACATGTCTTTCCCTCTAGAAGGGTGGAATGCTACCCCCGCCGCCAGAACTGGCGGGGGGGTAGTATTCCAAGATGTTTGACACCAAACACGACATGTTTCCGTGCAGCCATCCCAAAGTTAGCATTTAACGCGAGGTTATAATGCGCTTAACAGTATATGGTCAGGCTGCACTACAAACAGCATCAGAGAAGGGTCTCCAAACGCTGCAGAGGGGCCCTGCTCATGCAGGGGCACCCTCTCACATAGGAACCACGCACTCTGCCTTCAGGATTGATAAGGCCTGCCATAGGAGTGACTTATAGGTTTATATGTGTGTATGTATATAGTGATATAGGTAGCCTATATCACAGTAAGGGGTGCATGCACCACCTTACCCAGGCTGCAGTAGCAGACCTGTGGTGTCCTTTTGGATGGCCTTCCAGGGGTGGCACAATACATGCTGCAGCCCCTGGTAGGCCTCTGAGGTACCTATGCCCTGGGTACATAGTATACCATATACTAGGGACTTATAAGGGCACTCCAGATTCCAATCAGAGATGTGCCTAAGGCACATGGAAACCATTTTATAGAGGAAGCAGATAGACTGGGGCCCTGAATTGCAGGATCCCAGTCCAACTAAGTCATAAACCAGCAAAACACCAGGAAAAAAAGTGGGGGCAACCATATAGTCAGATTCCACCTTCCTACATAACCCCCCCCCAAACGAAGGGAGATAAGGCTAACCTTGGCCAGTTGAGCCTTTATTGACTAAGTGGCCATATAAGGAAGCACCTGCACTAGCATGGTTGCCCCCTATCTTATGGCCCACTAAGCCATCCCTCACCCTAAGGGTATGAGAGGGTCTCCACCATGGGGAATTACTACCTGTCGTGTGCCTTGGTAAAGTACAAGGCTGGTGAGGTGTCTGAGTAGGGAAGTGAGGCCCTAGGAAGGTTGGTCTCAGCTTCCTCAGATCACTGGTCACCATGTATGCCTGTCTTTCCATGACTGAGTTGCACTTTGCTCTAAGGGTCAACCTTTGGCTGCCTATAGCTGGGGGTTGGGTCCCTTTGGATGGACCACTGGAGGGACATGGCAGGTTTGGAACCTTTTGGTCCCAGGTTTGCCCTTGCCTAACAGAGTCCTTCTGGGGAGGTCCCTACACAAAGGTATGGGGGATCCCTCAGTGTGTTGAGGAATTTTCACCTGGCTAGGGCTAGTAGACTGGGTGCCCCTAATCTGCTGATGGGGGTTCCTCTGGACAGGGGGCCCTGGGGGGTCCACTGACCTCCCTGACCTCTGCAGCCCTGGGCTGACTGAGGCAGGGTAGAGAGGGCAGGTTACCTGCTCCAGACTGGGTACCACCTTGGAAGGGTCCTCTGCCATCAGGGGGGTGGCCAGGCCAGGCCTGACTACCTCTGGGGCAGTTCCTTCACTAGGGGTAGGGTCAGTTCCCTGAGGAGGCTGACCCTTACCTACTGTCTGGAGGGAAGAAGACTTTTCTTCAACCCCTGTGCTCTCTTTTGGGGGAGAGTGGGCCATTCTTCCAGGCTCCACATCTCCAAAATTTCCCTGGGCTGGGGCTGTGGCTGTGGCCATCACAGCCCCACTAACTTTTACAGGGACGCCCAGCATTCTCAGATGGGTTTGGTGTTCAACTTCAGCCCAGGCTGAAATTTCCAGATCATTGCCCATCAGGCAATCTACAGGCAAGGTTGGGGACACTGCCACTCTTTTTGGGCCTGTGACCCCTTCCCAGCTGAGATTGACTATGGCCATGGGGTGATCTGTTCTGACACCATCAATGTTGGTCACCTGGTATTTAAACTCAGGTAAAAGCTGGTGAGGGGGGACTAGGTTCCCTGCCACCATGGTGACACTAGCCCCTGTGTCCCTAAATGCCACAGCTTTCTGACCATTAATTATTGGCTCCAGTCTGTACCTGCCCAATGCATTGGGACCCATGGTAAAGGTGGCAAATCCTACACCACCATCAGAGTCAGAGGAGTCTGTGGAGGGGGTCCTGTCTAAACTAGGGCCCACCTCTGTTTCTCTTGCAAAAGCACCTAACTTTTTGGGTATACTACTCCCAACTGGAGGATTACTACTGGTAGTACCAGGAGGGGTGGTAGTAGTTGTTGGAGGAACATTTTCTTTATTGCCAATCCTGGGGCAACTGGGATCAGTTTTCCAGTGTCCAGGCTTTTTACAGACATGGCAATAGGGTTTCTTTTCAGGAGAGGAAGGAGTTTGGGACCCACCCCCAGAAGAGGACTTTTGGGGCCCTGTAGTGGATTTATCCTTAGATTTATTCCCACCTTTCTCTTGGGACTTGGTAGAATCTTTCTTCTGGTCACCACCCTGATTCTTAGTCTTTACTCTGGTTCTGACCCATTTGTCTGCCTTCTTTCCCAATTCTTGGGGAGAGGTCAGATCAGAGTCCACCAGGTACTGGTGTAAAAGCTGGTTTTGACAATTATTAAGGATCTGCTCCCTCATAATCAAATTGTACAATCCTAAAAAGTCATGCACCTTGTTGCCATGTATCCAACCTTCCAGAGCCTTAGTAGCACAATCTACAAAATCAACCCAGTCTTGAGTCTGAGCCTTTTGGGTGTCTCTGAACTTCAACCTATACTGTTCAATGGTTAGGCCAAACCCATCTATCAGAGCACTCTTCAAGACTTTGTAATTGTCAGCATCCTCCTCTCTGACAGTGAGGAGCTTGTCTCTACCTTTGTCTGCAAAGGAGAGCCACAAGATTGCTGCCCACTGCTCCTGAGGGACCCTCTGTACTTTACAGGCCCTCTCTAGAGCAGTTATCCAGTTGTGGATGTCATCCCCACTCTGGTAGGGAGGGACAATCTTGCTCAGGTTTCTATGGTCATAAGACCTTTCCCTATCTTTGGGGAAACTGCTGCCACCATGGGACTCTAGTCCCAACTTTTGTCTCTCTCTATAGAGATCTAGGGACTCCCTGTCTATAGCCAATTGCTGTTTCCTGAGTTCAAGTTGAGCTTGCTCATACTGAATCAGTCTCTTTCTCCTCTCATGAGAGGATTCCCTCCTATGAGAGGAGACAGAGGTCCCTATTGAGGTGTCAGAGTGGTTAGACTCCTGAGAAGGAGACCTAGACCTTCTGGGCACACTCAGAACTCTTCCTGGGGGGACAAAGGGGAGGTCAGTCTGATCCTCTCCCTCCTCCTCCTCCACAGGAGGAATTGGATTCTCCAGGACAAGGTCATTTTCACCTTCCTGGCCAGTTTCAGAGGGGGGCCTGGGTTTCTTCACCCCTGGCCCCTTCCTCATCTTCTGCCCCACCCTCCTTGCCTACCCCTTCAGACCCTAGGGGCCTGCTGAGATCATCAGCTAGTAACACCTCCCTGAGGTGTTGGGTGCTGGCACTTTTGCCTGTCTTCAACTTCCTAGTAGTGCATAAGGCTCTCAATTCCAAGAATGGGAGTTTATCATACTTGGAGGGAAGAAGCCCACTGGCTTCTGGCAAGGACTCACTGGGTCCTGGCTTTGAAGACATCACTAGTGAGGTGTGGTGTATGCACTACCTACTCTAGTGTGGCCTACTAAACTCTCTTGAGTTGTAGAAAGGGTGTGCTGTCCCTTAACACACAACTCTAAGTTCAGTAGAACTTACTGTATTACTAAGCTTGATTATATGTACCTTAGGTACCCTTAGTGGTTTTCAGTTGATCAATTCAATTGAGATTATCTGGTAAAACAATAGCAAGCTGGAATCCCACACGCTGCACACCAATGTGAGATGTTGGCCTGGCATATGCTGTCCACTAATTATAGTGGGCACCTTGCACCAGTCCAAACAACCCCTTATTGGAGATAGGTTAAAGACAACCTTTATTGAAAGCTATCCTAGTGGTAGCTATGGAGAGCAGCCTTCAGGCTAAGTCTTGAAGGAATGTAAAGCAGCTTGTTTTACCAGTCTATAATCTCTTGAGTGACCAAATGAAAGAGGACCACACCAGGTATATATTCAAAATATATGTATTTATTACTAAACACACCCCTCTAGTCTCTTTATGAGGCTAGAGTTCGAAGTACATACGTTACGAGTTAGTTATCTACAGTAATAGCACAAATACACGTTTGAGCCCCAAGGGCGTACCAAACCATATACCAATAAAGTGGTATAAGAACCACGACTGAGCTAGACACAAGGCCTAGAGCCTGTAGAAGTGCTTGGACCACAAGGAACCACCCAAGGTAGTCCCCACAGGGGACCCACGGGGGACGCGTGCAGTGTATGAACACAACCGCGAACCACCGTTAACTTCTATGGGGAAAGTCGCGATTAGAATTTAAAAGAAAAGGGACACTTAGAGGAGGACTTGGAGCAAACCCTTTGAGAACTAGGCTGTTCTAGTGTCTATACCCACGGGAGCACCGGAGTACTCGAGTTACCTCACCCAGGGAAGCTGGGTGCATAGGTGTCTTTCGGGGTCGGGTTTCGTCGTCGCTTTCAATGGCGATCTGCTGCAAAGTGCTGCTGGCGACCAAGTCGAAAGTGTTCGGGTGGATCCGAAGGTGGATCAAAGATCTGAAGAACCTGAAAGCAGAGGGGACAGAGTCTGGGTCACTAGCCAGTGACCAGGAAGGCGATGAGCAGATGCCCACCGATGTCGAGTGCTTCAGGTAGGTTGACGGTCGTCTTGACTCTTCAGCCACGAGGTCCAGGAGGCATCGACGACAACCAGGAGCTGGATTCGAGCTGTCCCACGACGTCTGTCGATTGCAGGGGTGTCGGCGACCGGATTGGACCCAACAAGCCTTGGCAACGGCAAGTCTCGTGGAAAGCAAAGAAGGACGATGTTGCAGACCAGCAAGGTCTGGGGGACTCACCCAGCAAGGATAAGTCAGGGCACACCTGGAGCAACCAGGGAGCCCAAGCAGAAAAAGATTGGCCTTCGTGAGGGCCTACTAGCCAACGGACTAGCGACCGCGAAGGAGCCTCGAGACGGTGCACGTGGAGCTGGCTCACAGGACACTCGTGGAGTGGAGGCCAGTGATCTTCGGTGCAGTTGGTGCTGGAGGCTGGGGCTACTCGGAGCCCAAAGCACGACTTCGTGGGAGACCCAGAAGAGGATGCACTTGCAAATGCGTTCGGTGTCCAGGGGTCACGGTTCCACGTTACCCACGACAGCTACGGGCCTCAGCTTTGCTGGGGACTCAGGGCAGCCTCGGGAAGTCTGGAAATCCACCTCTGGTGATGCAAAGACTTCGGCGTCCGACGGGAGCTTCAGCGATGCAGACCGGACAATTGCTTCTTTGGTGCCTGCCAAGCAGGGGAGTCACTCCTTGACCCCAAGGGAGATTCTTCAGTCCTCTAATCTTAAAGTAGAGCGTCGAAGGTCCAGGATTCTGTATCAGAGTTTCGTCCAGGTAAATCTAAAGTCCTAAGGACTGGGTTCCCTTACTTATACTAAGGTAGGGGGTTGGACATAGTCTGTGACCCCACCTATGGGAGGGTCAGGGCAGAGGGGTGGTTACACCCCTTTCCCTTTGTCCAGTTTCGCGCCAGAGCAGGGGCTGGAAGCCCCTGAGCCGGTTTGAACTGGGGTATGCACAGGGACACCAAGTGTGCCCCCAGTGCAGGACTTCAAAGCACCAGAGAGTGCTCCCGCCCAGCCCCAATACACACTATCCTGTCTGGGGAGGTGGTCACACCTCCCTGGGACAGGAAACCTATTGTCCAGGCCTCCCCTGCCGGAGTTTCGGTAAGTAGCAGGAGGCCAGACTCGTGTCTGTGGCAGCGGCATCCATTTTGTGATGCCAGGGCTTGGAAAGTCAGTACCGGGCATACCAGTGTGTACATGTCTTTCCCTCTAGAAGGGTGGAATGCTACCCCGCTGCCAGAACTGGCGGGGGGTAGTATTCCAAGATGTTTGACACCAAACACGACATGTTTCCGTGCAGCCATCCCAAAGTTAGCATTTAACGCGAGGTTATAATGCGCTTAAGAGTATATGGTCAGGCTGCACTACAAACAGCATCAGAGAAGGGTCTCCGAACGCTGCAGAGGGGCCCTGCTCATGCAGGGGCACCCTCTCACATAGGAACCACGCACTCTGCCTTCAGGATTGATAAGGCCTGCCATAGGAGTGACTTATAGGTTTATATGTGTGTATGTATATAGTGATATAGGTAGCCTATATCACAGTAAGGGGTGCATGCACCACCTTACCCAGGCTGCAGTAGCAGACCTGTGGTGTCCTTTTGGATGGCCTTCCAGGGGTGGCACAATACTTGCTGCAGCCCCTGGTAGGCCTCTGAGGTACCTATGCCCTGGGTACATAGTATACCATATACTAGGGACTTATAAGGGCACTCCAGATTCCAATCAGAGATGTGCCTAAGGCACATGGAAACCATTTTATAGAGGAAGCAGATAGACTGGGGCCCTGAATAGCAGGATCCCAGTCCAACTAAGTCATAAACCAGCAAAACACCAGGAAAAAAGTGGGGGCAACCATATAGTCAGATTCCACCTTCCTACAATACAGAAACAGGCTCTACTACTTGTTTTAGGTTTCATGCTGCAACTAAACCACCCTGGCCCACCTCATCCACGGACGACTTGGATACATTCCAGGAAACCAAAAATGGTGGAAGCCCAGAAAAAAAGGTAAAAAAGCAAAATGTCAAAAATACACGATGCACAAGTCTTGCTTAGGCTAACTGAGGAAAGGTATTGAGGAGATAGTAGGAAATGAAAAAATAAAAAAGTGTAACGATGCAGCAACGGTGCGAAATTGGTCACCATCAAAGGGATCTTAACAGGAACAAAATGGTTGCTGGATGCCAAAATCATCCTACAATCGCTACTTGTTTTTCCTCTGCCCTTACTGCCCCATGAGTGCAACCTAAATTCAGAAGCCCTGCCCTACAGATTCTCTTCAGCCCAGTCCTCCAGAGCTGCCCCTGCCATTTCTCCTGTTGCTGTCTTCTTCTATGTAAAAGACGGGAATGTGTGCTCAAGTGATATGCAAAAGATGAACTGCAACCTCAGTGCCTTTTTTATTAAGCTGTTGCTTGCTGCTTCCTGTGTAGAAATGTATTGACGTCGAAGAAGCCCGTTATGTCCCTATGGCTTGGAACAGGAGACCAGCCAACTGACCCTTGAAGTTTTACAGGAATTCTGGGTCCACACAGGCAGATTGGATTCCCCAGGATTCAGCAGGGCAGCCCATAGCAGCAGAAGGGTCCTGGTGCAGCAACAGCTGGCCTAGGCAGCAATGCAGACCTTGATCAGCAAGCAGGTCAGCAGGGCATACTTCACAGCTGGGCAGTTCATCTTCCTGGTAGAGTCCACAGGTCCAGCAGTAAGCTGAAGAGTAAGGTATGGGAGTTTATTATTTATCCTTGGTACCAGCTTTGAAGTAAGAGAAGTTTCTAGAGGGTTCTACCCCCAGACGTGTTTGGCATTTCCTGCCTTTCCTGGCCCTAGCTTGTCTGGAGGCACAAAAAACTTGTATCAAACCCTTTGTGAGCACCAACACCTATTTCCCCCTTTATCTCGCTGTTTGGGTGCAATACACAAGGATCAGTTGTCAGCTACACCTAGTCATGTGACCCAGGATACAGTTGGCAGGCACCAAATGGTTGGGACAAGAAAATGCCAACTTTCTAAAAGTAAAAAGAACAATTGATGGATGGAATGCTGAACAATGCAAACATTCACCCCCAGTCACAAAGATCTGGGTTTAATCTGTCATTTTTTTGCTCACCACGTTACCCCAGTTTGGACCCAGCCATATGCAAATCAGTCTTGACCGTGCTCCTCATGGGAACAGTCCTGCCCAAACTGCCAAGCCAGGTCCTCTCTGGACCGGAAACAAGTAACCTGGGACCGGTTTCAGGGTATCACCCCTCATCAGCCAGGCTATCTTGAATTCAGTGGCGCAGTGAGCATGGCACCCACGTCTGGACATACGCTGATTTGCATATAGCTGCCTTTTTTCTTGCCTTTACTACTCGCCCAGTGCCCAGACAGCTTCTTCGCTGGATGTCGGGTACCTTCTGACAGTGGTGTGTTTTGGATACCACATTCATTTTGAGTTTTTTAGTCGCAGTTTTGGTTTTCTTATTGATCTGTGACACAGTTGAAGTTAGTTCATACGGTCAGCGGTTTGATGGGCCGCGGATAGCGGTCAAACAGGTTTGCAGAAATGTCAGCAAGTTTCTTGATCAGTGGGTTTTCCTTTTGATCTAATCCTTTGTAGAATTTCTCTATGGGTTTGCGGAGATGGTCGTCTAACATCTCCATGCCTAGATCTCTGTGGAGGTTGTTGTTCTTGTGAAGCAAGGAGCATCTGCTGCTATCTGTAAGGCCTTGCTCTGTAGTTTCTGCAGGTCTTTCCGATACTTCAGATGACAACCACTCCATACTGGTGAAGCATATGTCATTGTTGGTCGAATAAATGTGTTGATAGCGCACACATTGCTCCGCATAGGCATCGACTTGGTCCTCAGAAGTGGATACAATGCAGCCAGTTTGATTGATGCTTTCTGGCAGTTTAGAAGTTTAGTCTGTTGATGTTCAATTAATTAAAATCGTTACATCTTAAACGGAGCGAGAAAAGTAAAAACAGAGTAAAAACACTTATTCGTGCGGTAGAAAAGAAACACTGGTAAACAGAATAAAACTCACGGTAGCGTGGTGCTGTATGGACAGCACCACAAAAGCGATCAGGACAAGTCCATTCTTTAAAGCGCGGCCCAGTAAGTGCAATCAGCTATAACCCAAAAAGTGCATTGTGCTTTTAATGGTAAAACATAATTTAGACGCAGGTTTATAATTCATGTACTCTTTTTTTCTAAATTAAAATATCTACCTCAACGCAGGATCGTAAATGATGCCATGATAAATCAGTATTTTAAGGGCGCACACTACTTCATAAGCCTTTTAAAGGATGTGCGTCTCAGTCGCACTTATATGATAATTCTTAATACATAAATTGCTCCTCAAGCAGGTCTTATCATCCGGTCGTCAGCACCCATGACCTGATTGTCAGTACCCATCATTGATTTTTCGATTTTCCTGTTACTGATTTCATGAATTTTGTAAGGCGCCCAGATAACTGACATGATTCTCCCTGTCGGCAGGTAAAAACAGCAGCCCCACATGTACTTATGCTTAAAATTCGAAATATTGGTTGGAGCCACTAGCACGTTAGGGGTTTCAGGATTTCGCATATGCAGATTACTGTGTCTGTGTGATCGCTTCGCCCATACCAGTAGCCTCTTAGGGGGATCAGCCCAAAACGCATTCTCATAAGGGCGTACTTAGTGTGATAGGGGGGCGGCGAGCGCAGGTATTCAGGTAAGATGCCAAGAGGATAGAATTTTGCGGCCCAGCTGCCATGATGTTTAGTTTTTAATTCTCTTAAATCCAGTTCCCATTAGATTATTTTAGCTTGCTTTAATAGCAGTTTTGCACTAGATCTTGATGGTAAGCTACTTTTTAGTAAGTCTTCTGCACTTAGGATCTTAATTGAAGTTTCCCAAAGCAAACCCCATGTAGAGCCAGGTGACTGGAACTTCTCCCAAAGCAGAGGTTTCATTCTGCCCATCGATGCCATTTGCAGTGTTCTGCAGTAAGTTATAAATTTTGCCCTTAGGGCCAATTCATGCTGTGGCAATTTAAATTCTAGCTTTATTTGTGACTGACTAGTGCAATCTGGAAGAGCAAAAACACGTCCGTAGCAAATGCATTGCTGTTTATCTAGCCACTCGTGGAGATTGTCTTTGAACTTCATAGCACCATATGCCAGGGCTGCATCACCTTTGCCGCCATCACCGTTAAAATGGCCTCTGTATTTTGGCTTGCCACACTTCTTTTAACACCTTCGCCGCGATCGGAATTCCGCTCAGGTGCTGGACATTCCGATCGCGGGCGTGGTCGTGACGAGCTCAGCTCGTCATGCGCACACGCCCACCGCGCAGCATGACGAGCTGAGCTCGTCATGAGCATCGATGGGGTTAAGCTGGCCCATCTTGCAGGTCAGATGTTTTGCAGTTCATTTTCAAGGAACCCAACTGGGCATTCATGTCCCCTCTTCCATCCAATGTAACCCTGAGGTACTTGAAAATTGATTTCTGGCAAGTCTTCTCTATGTGGTGTCTCCAGCAGAGTTTGGAATCAAGTGTCACCAGTAGGTAGGAGCTGTTGTTTTCCCACTTGATCTCCTCTCCATTGAGGAGGATCTGAGGATGCTGTTTGATGGACCACAGTGTGTAAATCCCACTGCTTTATAGTAGCGGCAGACTCAGAAATGGACACAAAAGAATGGCTGTGTAAACCTCCGAAAGTCCTCCGAGCACAACGAAATGAAAGGCAATCCCAACAGGATTTGCCTTGCACCATATACGAAAAACTTTCAAATGTAGTACACTGGTTTAAAGATGAAAAAAGGCCAGTGTTCTTATTAAACAAATGTAAACAGAACCATACTTGAGTTTTACATACAGTATGTAAATCGAAGATCGTACTGTTGCAGTTTTTACCTCCCACGAACTAGCGGACAGGAGAAATTTATCATGACGAGTCGCGGTCATTCTGAGAAAGGAATATGATCCATTGTTGTAAAGAAACGCGTACAAAAAACGTAACGTACGCGTAGTTTTTTTCAACTATACCTATACTTTTTGAAATGCCAATGAGCATTTTCATTCGCTTTTTGTGTGGACGATCAAAATATTGCATCTATTTAGTCAATGTAATAATATGTTTTTATTTCCCATAAGTTGTATTTATAAGTGAAGCGATACTGTAGGTTACTGTTTTCAAATACAAGAACTGCCTCTTCAACATGGCGTTATCGCTACAAAGTACAGGAAAAGGACTTCCGCATTCATCTACCCGTCAGCGGTTTTCTGAAAGTCAGTCCGTTGTCCACCTCTAAAGTAGTAGTGGATATACTCCAGTCTAGAGGGAAGGGCGGGGCGCGCTTTGGTCTTGCTATGCAAATCTTTGCTCTGGAGGAGGGACGGGGTGGGACACGCATGCGCCCTGGGTGGCGGGGCTGTGAATGTTTCCCAAGTGTTTGAAACTGGTATTTGGGTTTTCCACGTTGGATCAAGTGCGGCGGGGAAGACAGGAGAACGGTAGCGCGCAGCAGCTGCCACCGAGGACGGTGGAAGCAAGGACAGCTAGGCATCGGTGAAGCGATTCAGTTGGTGGAGATCCTTGCGTCCTGAGAGCAATTTTATGCTGTGTGTCCTGGGTCGGCTAGCCTTCCACCCGCCGATGGGCTACCTCACACACCCTTTGCTGCTAGTTGAGTGACCCCGAAGAGAGCAGATGTAGTCGTCCGGGTCAGCAGAGGAGCGTGAAACCAAGCAGACCTTCATATATGTGTATATAAATATTTACATCCACCTAAGAGAAGTCGAGGGGATTGCAGGAGGAAGAATCGGACTCTGCTGTGCTGAGGAGAGAGAGCAGAGTGAAAATGTTGAGTCCGGCGAATGGCGTGGACCAGCTGCAGATCGTGAACTATGTGGAGGACTATATGGACTCAGTCGAATCTCTGCCTCTGGATCTGCAGAGAAACGTCTCCCTGATGAGGGAGATCGACTCCAAGTACCAAGGTGAGAGACCGCCCCCTCCTCTCGTATCGCTTCTTGTCTGTTCGTTGGTTGCCTCAGCGAATCTGATAATTTAAAGGCGAAAATATAATTGGAGACTAAGGGGTGTTACTTCATATTGCGGGGCTGAACAAAAGGTCCTCCGACGACAGACCCAGTCCACCGTGCTTGTTTGTGCTCTTACTCTGGTGTGCCTTTAGATATTAGTGTTTCGTATCGTAGTTGTGTGCTCCTAGCATAAAGCTTGTGGCGTGTGTTGCAGGGAGAAAGGTGAAGCTGCTGCGAGCGGCTGGCAGATTGCAGCGCAACAACGTCCAGGAATGTACAGTCTGCACGGTGCCTGTAGCTGCATAACTAGAAAACACATAATGTGCCCGTGCTGTCGTCCGTATGTATGTCTGATTTATCTGAAGATGAATGTATTGTTCGTCCACCTTTTGGGAAATGCCCTTAGTTTCGAAGCAGATTGAGTTGCCCCCCTTAAAAAGATTACCGGCAGGCGGTGTCTGCGGTGAGCTTTGCCGTTTCAATGCAGGACTTCCTCAGAGCCCGGCGCCAAAGCATGGGTTCAACAATCATAAGGCTCGGCTCGAAGGAATTTGACGAGGATAGTGTATTTTACTTTCAGTCACCCGATTTCTATTTAAAGGGAACAAGTGTCCAGTCTTTCCTGTGGACAAGGAAGCAGAAACGCGTTCGTTAGGCTAGCAGGTGGAGAAGCTGTATTGTGTCTGTTAATCTATTGTTACCATCGATCCCTTATTTAGACTTCAGTAGGTAAACAGATGATATTAGTGTTTTTAATTGGAGCACAAACCTCTTCTGTCCTCTCTAGCGCAAGCCGCGCTTTGTAGGCGAGATGGGTTCACGGAGGGTTTTATACCAAGGCCTCTGTCTCGTGCCCCGCCTACAGTATCCACCGCGTCCTTCCTTGCTGGCCTGGGCGCTCTTATTGGGCACTACTAAACATGTTGCTCCGCCTTCCTTTGCGTTTCCAACCAACCATAATCTCTTACTCGATGGCTATTTAAATATTACACCCCCCCCCCCACGCCTTTTCCTGTGATTGACGTGCTCGTTCATGGTAGAGTTTCGGTGGTGTCTAAGCTCCGAGAACAATGACTGGAATGTTGCTTCGGTGATATCCGGTTGTTCGGTTTACTGTTGCTAAGTGTGTGTTACCGTGGTTTCCTCCTGATCAGCCTGTTGAAAGCAGGACCGGAGCGCCCAGACGCCCTACGCACGTGTGCATTGTGAGGTCTTAGCTTGTCTCCAGTTACTTTTAAATATCACTTCGGATTCTTCTAGTTGCCGTTGTGACGGTGCTAATAGAGGACGTGGGTTTTGCGACAAGGACTCCCCGTCAGCAGACGCAGTCTATATTTGGTGCTTTGCAGAGAAACATGAGCGCGTGGCACGGTTAACTTCCCTGCTCCCCCACCAACAGACCCGAGTGCAGCTTTCCGTTGACAACTCCAGTCGTACAGGATGGTTCGAATTCATTTAAAACTTTTCTTTTCTCCTAACATTGCAGTTAGGTTTCTATTTTAACACGTTTACGTGCGTTAACATCGCTCATTACATGTACTTGCAGACATTTTAATTCAGTTCTGACAATGCACTTTGCTTTATTGGTGTTGGCAGCTGTGCTTATGTAGATGGGAAAGCCAGTTACTTGCCGAGCGGTGCTCTCATTGCACTTCCTTCAAAATGCTGTGTGGGCGGGCTGCCAATGGCGGCGTCTTGGTGGACACTGTCATCTGCAGACTTGGCGGCCAGATTGAAACCGTGCGTTGAAATATTTGCGCATTGAACTGAAATCAATACGGAAAGTTCCTTGTGCACAAGTCGCGATTAAGGTAAAGGGTTATTATACTAGTATGTGCGTTTATAACGCTTGCCCCTGCCGCAGTTACTTGTGTATGGGGGTTACCTACTCCGCGAAAGGGAGGACGGTGTTTCTGTAATTTCTATTGCTTATGAAGTAAAGAGATGCAACTCCCCTTCGGCTGTGATTACGAAATGAGGCACGCGCGATGTGTAGGGGGCAGCCGAATTAAATGAAAATGGGATTGTTACGAAGAATGCGTACTACGTTGGCTTTTAACGTCTTTTTGTAAGGTAAGTTTTCATCACCACGGGAGATTTGACTTGTTCTCCCTTTTTGTTTTTACTAAGTAGATCCCCTATTTTTTGTAATCTTTTCCCCGTACTCAGTAGATTGGTGCCCCATTTCAAGATGGCTGCCGGGTGCGGGCGTCGCTTTTCCTTCTGAGTTATCCCCAACCCTGTGAATGGGCTGCGCTGTATTAGACGCAGCTCCAACTGGTGGCGGCTGTTCCGCCAGCCGGACACAAAATGGAGGCGGTGCCGTCAATGTGGAGTGAATCTGGCTGACAGGCAGCGGGGTCTTAGCACAGAGAACTGTTTCCACATTTCAGTGCGCCGTGCGGTCATGACAGCTGTCAAAAGAAAAGGGGCGCGACTAACAACAACAAAAAAAGTAATTGGTTATTTCATAGCATTCTTGCGGAGTTCTCTCACAATGTTTCTCGATTCTGTGTAAGTCAGTGAGCGCCGCAATTCTCCCGCCTTTCATCAGTAAATGCCCTTCAGTATTAACAAAGAATGCTAAGAATACTTGCGTTCTCCATTAAATTACGAAAGATAATAGTTACCGTAAAAAAAATACTTGACCAGCGAGCGCACGCGTCATATGGATACTTTATAGTTATGAAACTAGATCTAATCTTATTTCAGTCCTCGATGTTTCCTGGAAAAAATATGCGCATAACGTGAGCTTCAGGCTTAGGCACTTAATTGCCTGCCTGGATTAGGAAATATCCTGGGTATTTTGTTTTAGCAATACTACCAAGGGATCCTTATTTCCAGCTATATATTCTGCAGTCCCTTACCTAACATATATTCCATACAGTGGAAAAAATGACAATATATACTGTGGCAGCTCTACGTGGATTGACTCAAGATCGTTTCCCATAAAGTAAAGAGGTTTTCTTCCTAGAAACGTCTGCTCCGCAGCCCTCTCCGCCCCATTTCTTATTTCCCACTGACCTTTAATCAAGGCGAGAAACAAGAATAACCTCCTGCACATAGGGCTATGCAAGCCAAACAGTAAAAGAAAACAAGGTGATGGTTTGGATGCTTAGATTAATCTCAACCACGGGCGAGCGTGTGGGGCCGCATTCCAGTGCATTGTTATTCGCCCATCCATGCAATTCACTACTGACCCGGCTCTTTATGGGGACAGTCCACCCCGAGGCACCCTCCGGAAGAGAACATACGAAACCCAAGACCGTTTTCGGCAGCGTGAGTCCTAAGGCACAGTGAGTGCGGGAGCTACGTCTTGGCGTACCCGTCAGACTTAGGACACTGGCTGCAACAAAAAAATAAGATGAGAGAATGCTCGGCCGCAGGCGATTGTTTGAGGCTGCTTTCCAGTTCATAGTGTTTTTTTACCCACCGTGCTATGCCACTCTAGACGGTAGTCCATGCCTAACTACAAGCACCCTTCCAGAAGGGAACGAAGGAATACCTGAGCAGTTTGGGCATATTGCTGACTTGCACACTTAATTTAACACACAAAAAATAAGAGGTGCGCTTTTTTTTCTGCATCCCCACAAAATACTCATTCTTTGCATTCTCCTAACTAAAGCCACATCAAATCAGCACATGCATTCTCGTCATCAATTGAAAAGTGAATCACAAGTGTTCTTTCTTAAAATGATACAGTGGCGACCATGGGCTTTCCAGATCACCTAATTTTGGGGGAATTAGCCTATGCGTTGTGCTGCACAATTCCCAAAAGCAAGTAATTCTAACTCCAGCAACACCATCACACAAGGAAGTGGGCAGTTGAATGCTTTATTCTGGATTTCACAAAGAGAAGAAAAAATGAGGATATCGACCGGAATCTGTCTGCCCCCCCCTCTCCAAAATTACATGCATTGTAAATTGGCACACGAGTTCCATTAGCCTCATCCCGGTCCAAGTGGGCACCATCCACCAAAATTGCTGCACCAAACCTGTGACCCACTGGAATGATACAGCCGAAAGGGTTGCATAGTAATCAGTGAAAAGACTGCAAGAAAAGTAGTTCTTAGACACAAAGCATGAAAGGGGATTTTTGTGTTAATACATGTGGATAATGTTGCCATCTGCTACTGCTGATGTTAGTTATTACAATTTCTATTGCTAGCAGGACTAGCATATTTTATTTTTTGATTACATTTTCATGTACAATAGAGAGCAGGTCAGATAAAACACATGATATACATTACTAATAACGTGAACTGCAGTAACAGTTTTAAATCAATATTACTCAGTTGTTCTTTGGGTCTAGACTCCTACTTTGGGGAATGAGCGCTTAATAAATTCCATTTATTATTTTAGGATCTGAGGGAGAGGGAAAAATGTTAAGGATAGACCATTTTTCTACTTTTCTGTAGGTTTTTGTATGTGTGGCAGGCTGATTATACACTGTATTTGGCATAGCCAGTAGTCTAAAAGTTATGTAAGCTTGCCATTGATGCAATTGAAAATAATCCATGTTACATTTAAAACACGGTTTGCCTTTGTATCCTTGCAAATAAATGTAAATGTTGAAAACTCTATAAAAGTCCACCTCCTTAGAGAGTCTGCTTTTTAGAGTAGTTAGTATTTTGAATATCTACCTGGTTTTGCTACCGAATTGTAGACTTGCTTATTTAGATCTCAAAGCCCCTCTTCATGCTCTCACTTTGTTGGTGATCACTGGCACACAGATTTTAACTTGTGCCTATTATAAAGACAGCAGCAGTGGGAATATGCAACCAGCACTGAAACCTCCCTCCAATTTGTTCAGTAATTGCAAGAATTTAAGTGTGCTACAACAGGCAGCACTCTTGCTCAAAGAAGTGCAGGCATTCCCTGCTTCGTATAGATTTCCAGAGCATGGATCCTGACTTCGGGGATACCGCCCCTTATCAAGGGGGTGAGTTCTTGTACTTCTCATTGATCGCATTCGATCTGCATATCATCGTGGACCATTGCATGACTATGCTCTTTTTGTTAATGGTGTTTGGTACCTTGGAGATTACCTATAATTGCACACAATATATGTACTTGATAAACCAGTGGACGATTTGGCTACGTTCTAGTAGCCTTTGGTGGTATGCATCAGTATCCCTGAGGAAGTCTTAGTCCAAGACGAAACACACGTTGGCTGCCCTTGGATGGTTGTACTTTGTGGCTGTATTTTCACGTCTTTTGTACTGTATCAAGGACGTGTCTAATTTGTACTGAATGTTGGTTCAATACTCGTATTGTACATGTGGATTTATACTGAACACTACTCCACTACATCTATGTTGGAAAAAATGATCTTTTCTGGCCATGTTTATTAAAACATCGTGACTAATAACAAGTTCTTTTTTGATCACATTAAGTTGTGAGCTTTCTAGTTTGAACTGTGTTGTGCTCCAGATATTTGTTGTAGATTTTAACTTTTCTCCGTAACCCCGGCTTTGAAGCTTTAAATAGGTCGAAGCATGGTTCTTGAGACGTGCATCACTCAAGTAACTATTCCCACCTAAATAATTTGCCAATGTTCGACGTGAAGTATCCTTGCCGTAATGGGGTTGTAATGAACGTTTTCTCTGTTCATTGATTGTGTGCAAAGCCCAACTGCCAACATTTACTGTTGTGCTTGCTTCTGATCTTTTGGTTAGGTTTCTCATCTGTATTGTTAGCCCATTGATGGGTGACCAGTGTTTGCTGCATCACATGGTAGAACATGTGAAGTGTTTTCCTGTATTGTGTCCACATAATCAAGGATACATTAAATTGCTTTTGCCAAAGTGAAATGGAAAACTCACTATTTCAAATCCAGGGTAAACTGCGTTAGTACATGGCTTACAATATTAATTGTACCCTACCATAATCTATTGTATTAGACCCAATACAGTTCTGGCTTTCTTTCATTCTGATCTTTAAGCTAATGTGTGTTTTTTTTTTTTTTGTCTTTTGAATCATAAGAAGCTATATATTTAAAAGATCATTTGTGTATTATGGTTCCCTTTTGTACATGGTCAGTCAGTTACATATGCCACTGACCTAAGTGGCTCAATCACAGTTAATACATCACATTACCAGACTTGCCAACTAAAACAACAATTTCAGTGTGTGAGGAGTGGGACGAGACCTCAAGTCAAAAATACATAAGAGGCACTCTTGCCCTGCCCCAAACCACCTCCTCCCCAAAAAAATGCTTGCTGAGGCTGGTGACGTTGTTGTGGGGTGTTTTTGCACCTTTTAATGGACGTTGGCAGTGCAACGCCTCCAAAACCAGTTGAAAATTCACTGTTTACAATGGTTTTCAGCTAATTTTCCTTGCTACTATGTGATATTGGCTCCTCACTGGGTAACTGTACGAAGGAAGCTGATATGGTGCGTCACAGTGGCAAAGTGTGAGTTGGCTGATCTGCATTACAAATTTAAAATAGTGCACAACTCTCCCAAATGTCATGTCGATCACCAAATACAAATCTGGAAAGATTATCAAATTATCCTGATCCTCCGCCCACAGACACAAATTATTTAAGTCATATATCCAAAACAAATGAAGTTTAGGACATCCCAGTTAATGAGCCACTGCTTGTAGTGCCTGGAGCAAAGGTTGCACTGTCTTTGATATTTGTTTCCATGTACGTTCACCTTTTAAGATTATAGCTAATGCAAAGAAGCATTGGCATAGCCAATAGATCTAGCCTTTGGGACCTTGTATAAGTATTTAGCCATGCAGCACATTATCCTGGATGCTTTGCCGCCAGGGATTGAAGAGATGTACAATTACTACACACTGGGTCATGCAGTGTTATTCAGGAATAAATGCTTGGCTCAGGAAACATTTCTGGACACATTCCAAGGCTTTTTAATGCACAGACCGGAAGACAAGTGCCTCGATGCAAGTCAACAGCACTATAACATTCTGTGTGCGACTGCATCACTAGAGTATTGAACAGCCTATGAAAAAAAACAGTGAAATACTTTCCAATGGCAGAGACGTCTCCCCCAGGCCTCTATTCACCATACGCCCTTCTACAGAGTTTTCCATTCAAAACATTGCTCGCACAATCCGTTTACCAGCAAGCCCTCTGTCCCAGCCCCCTGGGTATAGTAGCACTGTACATAGCAACAACATTCTCCCATGTCAGGTAGAGGGGAAATAATGAGTAAACGGGGATAACGTTGGCATCACTTAATCTCCGCACATCTAAAACCAAAAAAATTAACCTCTCCATGTGTAATGTAACTGGTGCTTTTGTAAAGCGCTCCAATACATTTGGGTCAGTCAAGTTTGTGTTCTATAAAAATGCCCCCAAAAATTAATCTGACCCTGTGTAATGTAACTAGCGCTCATATAAAGCGCTCCAACACCTTCAGGTTGCTCGAGTTCACATTATATAATAAAAAAAATGCCTCACAGTCCCTTGGAAGCTGATGTGAATGTGTTTAGAAGTTAGAACTCTGAGAGGAGGACGATGACAGGAAGAGGGGGCGGGCATGCAACGACATGGGTGGAGGTGGGAGGGGCGAATGCTGCTCCCATTTGTCAGGTAAAGAGGTAATAATGAATAAACAGGTGCCGGCCTGACCTTGTGTAATGTAACTGGCGCTTTTCTAAAGCACTTTAATGCCTTTGGGTCAGTGGAGTTCACGCTATAGAAAAATGCCCCCAAAAACTAATGACATTGTGTAATGTAGCTAGTGCTCATGTAAAGCACCCAACACATTCAGGTCGCTCAAATTCACAGGATATAAACAAGTGTCAGAGAAAATGCGTCAGGAGTTGCCCAAACCCTGCCCTTAACTGTGCTGCAAGGTTGGGCTGCTGAAGGTCCGGTGACCGAGGCTCGCTCAAGCAACAAGCAGCGAAGTGGGAGGGGTTTGGAGGAAATTACACTTTGAAGTCCGAGAAAATTAAAGAGGCGATTTCGAAAGAAACGTCTGACATTTAATCTCAGTATTTGAACGGGAAGAAGGGGTTAAGTGACGGGTGCCAAAGTTGAACCACCGAAGACGGGCAAACAGTGACACGAGCAGGAATCAAAGAAAAAAACCAGCCCCCCTCCCCCCCCAAATGAACACAAGCACAGAGGCGTAATGTTAACAGTAATTGGGCGGTGCTCTGTGGAAGGAAACCAAACAACAAAAAGGATGGACAAAGAGGAAGGTTTAACTACTAACAATCAAGCATTTTTTAACAACAATTAAAGGGACGAATAAAATGGAAATAGGCGGGCTGTAAGCCCACAGAGTGAATACAGCATGCCTCGAAGAGACAGCGCATGGGCTGCCTAGGCTCAACCTAAAAAGACAAAGGGTGGAGAACACAGATCTATTTTCTCACAGAAGCATTCCACTAATGCATTGATTTCATCATAATGTACCATGGTTTGTGCACAAATAGTTTTTCAAAAGGTATACAGTTGCACAATGTGCTTTTTCCCTGATTCTTTTCCGTCCATAGAGAAGATTATGTTTTTAGAATCCGGTTTTACTCTAGCAGATCTTAACCTGAGATCCTCTGACCCCTGGAGGAACTGCAACTGTTTAGAAAATTAAGTAGTGTTGGCAGATTAATAACGTATATACACAGAAAAAGCAAAACATTAAATTGAAAATACTAACATCTATTGTAACTGTAAAGGAATTTGAAGTTGGAGGCTAAAAATCAAGTTGATATCCTTTGCTGAATCTGTGCAAGCAGCGCAAGTACACCAACCAGTAGGTATGTATGATTGGTGGCCCCAATTGAAGTACTACTATGATCTGACAAAAAAAGTGAATGCATTAGGAACAACAAAGACAAAGCGATATGCTGGAGTCTAGCATATTGGATTCTCATTTATAAATTAAATCAAAATTTTCAAAAGCTCCAACCTTCCTGTTTATATTAAAATTTCGATTTTTGTGAATTACTTAAAGAAGATATTTCATAATTTATTTGTTGTATACCTGTTTCTCTGGTTTTGTATATTTTATTTCGAGGTTCAAAATGTAGAAATTGGTAAGGCTGGGATCTGAGGATCCCAGTAGTGATTCGATGGGTGTCCACACAAGTCCAAAAGGTTATAAGAAACACACCTTTACTTGCTATCATGTTTTTACATTATTGTTCTATATTTAATACTATTTGTATGCTTTGTAATCTTGTTTTTAGTGAATGGCCTGTGTTGACAGCTAATAATTTTAATCTGTTCTGTTTGAATGATAGATTGATGCTTGCTATCCGAGTTTGAATTTGTTTTTACATTTTTTTTCTTGTGGGGGGGAGGGTACAAAGTGCAGCAACTTTATTACAGGGCTCTTGTGGCACTGCTGACAAAGGTCATGACCTGTACCCTTGTGGGTTCAAGTCCAGTATTGCAACATATTTTTTAAAATCTATTGTTTTTTTAAATATATAAAATCTGTTTTATTCCAGTATTCCACAGAGTGTGGGTAGATTGATTAGTTCACGTTGTCACTATTTTCCTAATCATATCTTTTTCTTGTGCTGTTGCAGAAATCTTAAGGGAGCTTGATGAATATTATGATAAGTTCAAGCGGGAGACGGACCCTGTGCAGAAGAGGCGGTTTTTGCATTGCATTCAGAGAGCCTTAATACGAAGCCAGGAACTTGGTGATGAAAAAATTCAGATTGTTAGTCAAATGGTGGAACTGGTCGAGAACCGGACAAGACAAGTGGATAGTTATATTGACTTTTTTGAGACTTGTCAAGAAGCAAATGATAGCACAAGCAACAGTGGCAAATCTCACCAGGAGAAGTCCAAAAATGACACAATTGTTCCATCAGAGAAACCAAGTAATAAGCGATCCAGACGGCCAAGGAACAACGAAAACCGAGAAAATACATCAAACAATCATGACCGGGAAGACCTTACGCTGGACACTCCGAAGGAGAAGAGAGCCAAAATACCAAAGAGGAAGAAGAAGACCAAGACCAAAGCTGCAGAGAGAGAGGCTTCCCCAGCGGATCTTCCCATTGACCCAAATGAACCAACATACTGCCTGTGTAACCAGGTTTCCTATGGAGAAATGATTGGCTGTGATAACGAAGAGTGTCCCATTGAGTGGTTTCACTTTTCCTGTGTGTCACTTAATCATAAGCCAAAGGGCAAATGGTACTGTCCAAAATGTCGAGGGGAGAATGAGAAAACCATGGACAAGGCTTTGGAAAAATCTAAAAAAGAGCGAGCATACAGCAGGTAGCCCTTGCCTGTGCTGTGAACAAATGGACAATAACATATTCAAACCATTGTATTTATTGTTAAGTTCATCCTAGTTTAAGTGCAGAGATTGTAAAATGTAAGTTTTTTTAAAGACTTCATTAAAGCCATTCCTTTAAAAGGGAGGGCAATGCATTTTTTTTCCATTTGATTACTTGAGTTCTTGCCATAAGTAGGTAGTTGATAGGATGGCCTTTTGGAAGGCTCAACTAGGGGTTATTTTGCACCATCATAAACGTATCGGACTGAGGAATAGCAATGTCATCAAATGCATAATTTCATTATTTATATCGCAGATATACATTTTTTCAGCAAATTAACAAAAAAATGGATGCCTGGTTGTGTTCGTATGGCGCCAAGTTGTAAATGTGATTTCCTTTGAAAAATGGCCGTTTGTAATGTATGAGGAACTTAGGAACATAGCTACATTTGAAACACGTCTATGTGACTGGTAAAAAGCAAATGCACTGTTTTTTTAAGCAAATGGTTCCAGTTTTAAGAGGAAGCTATTTTATACATTGGCCAAGTTCCAGAAGGGCCATTTTAAAACAATGGAGAGTTTTTTTTTTTTTTTACATTTACCCTGAAAGTGGTTGAGCGTAGAATTTCACAAATCAAGCTTTATACTGTCACAGATACCGTAGCAATCTTCAACATGTATAAATTGTATAATATGTAAATTATAGTGATATTGCACTTACTGTATTATAATTGAAAATGCAGCCAGATGCCATAGTGTAACTAGTGGGCATTTCCTTCTGTATGTATGATAATTGTACAGCTGCGCTATTCTAAAATAAATGAAAAACATATGACACTGCTGTTGATTAGTTGATCTAATGAAACGTTTTATTACATTACTTGTTTCTTTAATTACATTGCAATCAGTAATTGTTTTGGATCTGGCCATAATGAAAATTCCAATTGCATCTTTGAACTATTCTGTTATTGTTTTAAAATGCTTTCTTTTGGATTCATTCGCTACTTTTTAAAACTTAAACTAATGTCCTGCTGGTCCCTGTGATCCATTTCCTTATACTCATATGGTGGAATTTTATCTTCTAGAATCCTTTCAATAAATTGTCAATCGGATTCACCCAAGGACAGTTCAAATGTATGACTACAGCCACAACAGTATTTTGATTAAGTGAATATGTGCCAGTTGTCCATCTCACTGACTGTAGAGCCGGTGTGATTGAGACTTCTAGGCATATATTCTTGTCTTAGCCTTTGAGATTCATCGTTAGAAGAGAACTATTCCACATTCACAGGACCTGATCCACTGCAGGCCCCATGAAAGTTCAGCCAGCCAGATGTGCCCCAAAGTGGTTCTAAACAAGATGGCTGTAACCACCTGTCTTTATTGATCAGGTGCACACACCACGGAGTGCTGTGGATGACTAGAGCCTTACAAGTCGCTCACAGAGTGGTGAGCAGCTGCATTACGATTACAAAGGCTCAACAGGGGCAACAGTGTTGTAAGTAGATGTTTAGCCTGACTTGGCCTATTCCAAGCGGAAAGCCTGCAGGGGTAAAGGATTGGCGAGAATGGTAGCCTCACCTGCCTCGAACATGAACATTTATGGATTTCAGACACATCCGGAGTTGCGATTTAACATGTACTGGACTGTACAGGAGGACCGTGATGACTGTAACATAGGAGAAAAATAACTGCAAAACTAGAAAAAGAAAGTGGCGGTCACATTTTAACTAGTTTTTGCAATTCCAGGACGTAGCCATTTTGCAGTCATTTTCACAGTTCTGGTACTTCAGTATTCAACTGAAAGGGTGCTTGTTGTTAATTTACAGTTTTTTGTTTTGGAAAAGCATCGAAACTGTTTTCTCTTTAGAACAAAGAAAATATAATCTGTATGTTCTGACCATCCTGATCCATTGATGGGGGTAAAAAAGAGAGCCCAGTCTTCTGCCTCACCACTCGGAGACCCACCCTTTGATCCTATCTGCTTCTTTCTTTTTGCAGTCCAACTGTTTGTTCTTGAACCTCCAACCAAATGTGTTACTGTGCTCCCACCTGGTCCCTGTCAGACCCTCTCAGCCCCAGTCCACATTGCATACATTTTGCTGCTTCTTAGGTTTCTGCTACAGACCAGACTTGTTGTTTCCAATACACTATATTTACTTACAATTGGCTTTGGGTCAGCCCTTTGCTTATGACTGGATAGCTTTGTTGCTTATTTCTCTTGCTT
Source organism: Calotriton arnoldi (assembly GCA_963921515.1). Taxonomy (NCBI): domain Eukaryota; kingdom Metazoa; phylum Chordata; class Amphibia; order Caudata; family Salamandridae; genus Calotriton; species Calotriton arnoldi. The sequence continues at coordinate 1,889,612 of CAWUFW010000699.1, forward strand.
GCTCCTATTTTGATGGTTTTCCTCCCTACTCTTGTCCCACCCAGTAGCATTTAGGTTCCAGCCCTCTGATAAGATGATGTATTCTTCCATTGCAGACGTCAGGACATGTTTGCACTGCCTTTGGGGGCAGGGATATTTTCTCTGTGCTCCCCTTCCACTTCTTTTTCTCCCTTGCCCCCAACTGTCCTCTTTAAAAAATTTTAAAAAAAACTTTTTCTTACCTTTTTCCCGTCTGCAACGCTATCAGTGGGCAGCTACTTTATTTTTTTTACCATATCATAAGGTGGCAACTTGTGCATGTATGGTTGGTAGGCACCTACAATGTGTTTTTTTTTTTTTCTTCTTTCTACCAAATGCTTTTAAAAGATCCATGCTGGCCATATGTGAACAATGTTTATTAAAATAAGGCAAAATGCATTCAAAGAATACTGCCGCAGATGCACATGCATCCAAGGCCACATGCCACCGACCGCCTCTGAAAAGCACTTGTTAAAAACATTGTAAATGAATGAAAAAATGGCTGCTGTTGATGCACACTCATCTGCAGCAGCCATCTTTTAGTGCATTTAGTAATGTCAAAACCTGTTCCAAGATGGTTTCTGTAGATGTCCACCCATGTATGGCGAAGCCAGTAAGTTTCACTGCTGAGACTTTTATTACCTTTGCCAATCCTTGTTTTCTTAAACGTTTATTTCTAGTTTTGTGCTTGGCTTCCTTTACAGAATCCTTATTTATTCTCACTCTTCATGATAAGTTTTCAGTACTTTTACTTCCATAAATAAGGGAATATATGTATCTGGATCATTTGTCAAACAAAATACCCTTTGCTTCGTGAAAAGTATCAAATCACAATTTGTACTATGAATCTCTAAATGATCCCTCAGAAAGGGTATGTTATGTTACAGGTATTAATATAGCACAGTGTTCACTGATTGCGCGATCTCTTGGCTCCTTGTGCATACATTGATATGTGATCGGGATATGTCTTGCAAAAAAATATTTGCTGGGGGAGCTACATTAGTGTCTGTGGTTTGTGGGCGTGGGCTATCCCTACAGAGCTGTTTGGTAAAGAGAGTGGGTTTTGCGACCTTTGAGATTAACCATGGCTATATGTGGATGTTGATGGTGGTTCAAAGTGAGGTTTTGTCGTGAGACCCTCCACCTATATTATCTCAGTATTGTCACATCGGGAGCATGGGTTTTGTGCCCTTCTAAACATATGTTGTGGTGTGTCATGCTCTTTCTTTTGCAGTGTTTGTGGATCCTCAGTGTTTGAAATGAAATGGTTTGTATTAGAAGCCATTGCTCACTCTGGAAGAAAACATGATGTGGATCCTTTACTCACATTGAAAGAGAACAGATGGATTTGGCAAGCGGATTCTGTTAAGCGAGGGCTCAATCAACAAGTTGAATGGTATTCCCTATCTACAATGTGTATGGCCTTTTCTGGTTGTCGTGTATGTCAAGTTTCTATATAAGATGGGTGTCTGTATTAAGGTCTGACTTAAGTTCTAGTTGCCTGTTCATTGGGCATTTTAGATACAGTTGTGGTTAAATGCTGTTAAATCATTTAGCCTGTTTAGGCTACTGCTGACAGGCTCATTATATGTTTGTGACTGATATAGTTTTTATAATTTAGGATGCAGATTATAGGGTCTGATGTTTCTGTAAGATGGCGCTTTCCTTCTGCTGAGGTATTTTAAGATCCTGTATTCCCCTACTTGGTGTCGGAAGGTTTCCATAGGTACACTATAAAATCAGTGTATATATATTTTTTTTAAAAAAATTTTATTGAGCAGAATGCAGAAAAAGCACATTTCATACAGAACACATAATATGTTTGCCATCTTCAACTCAAAGTAACATAGCATAGCCACAATTTCGGCCATGCAGGTGCTGTAGTGCATTACGAATATAAAAAAAACAAAATGCTATTTAAATGTACATAGCAGCAGATGTTAAAGTGCGTCAATGTATAGTAATGGAGGAAAAAAGTGCCTTGCGCAAACCAGTACTGTGCAAATCCGACTAATCCAAATCCTATTCCATGTATATAGCAGCAGATTAAAGTGCATAAATATGTAGCATCAATGTGCATTGCGCAAAAAATTTTCCTGAATACAACCTGGATCAGCGAATCGGTATAGAGTTCATCATGTAGAATAATGAAGTGGAAAAAGTGCCTAGTGCAAACCAGAACTGTGCCAGTTCAGCTAATCCAAATGCTAGTCCATGTATATAGCAGCAGCTGTTAAAGTGTATAGGTATTTAGCAGCAAAGTGCCTTGTGCAAAGCACTTTCCCTGAATAGAACCTAGATCGGCAAATCAGTATACAGGTTATCATGTCACTCACAGACTAACCTAGATCACTACGATGAGGGAAACAAAGGAAAGCAAATCTTAACATATAAAAACATTAATGCATGAAGCCAGTATTAATACATAATAAAATCGTAATCATTAGACCTTAGATAGCTGTTCATCCTTTGGAATATACTACGTCATCGTAAAGGCACCCCATGTTTCATTAAACCTCTGAAGGGCCCCAACCCACTTAGCATAAACCTCTTCAAATGATCGGGTTCTGATCATTTTATTATGCCAGTGAGAATATGATGGGGTCACATCTGTTTTTCAGTTTTGAAGGATCAATGAACGAGCCACAGCAATTGCTAACGAAATGAAGTATTGTTGGTGTTTGTATAGATGGTATACATAATAACATGATCCAAAAAGCAACAACATAGAAGATGGAGATACTATAGTGTTTAAATATTGACTAATTGCATGAAAGATCTCATTCCAGGTATTTTATGGGGAAGATTTAAAAAGAGAAATAAAAACAAATGGAGAATAGACATTTTAACCAAAGCAACTCTGCCAACCAGGGAGAGTGGCAATAAAGCGTATCTTTCCAGTTGCTCTCTAGTTTTGCGCCATAATTTAAACAAAATAGTTGTGAAAATTTGTTAGTGGCAAAAATACCTTACAGGATGCTCTGGTAGTGTCTGCAAGATGGCTGGGAGCTCAGAACGAGGTGAATTAAACCATAGAAGCTCGGTCTTGGCCTGATTGACTTTGTGCACCCCAATTTGCTTAAAATTATCTATTTCATTCATGATGTTAAAACTGTCGTCCCTTTAAATATAAAATCATATAGTCGGCGAATAGCTTAATTTTCCCCATTTCCTCAATAGGCAATAAAATGGCTTGGTTGTTTTGGATCCTGGAGGCTAAATGTTAGATAAAAAGCATAAAAAGGAGTGGGGAAAGGGGACAACCCTGACGGATGCCATCATTAATCCTCACTGCCCCCGCCTCGCAGGAATTAATAATAATCTTACCCTCTGCCATTTGGTAGAACTTCTTAAGCATGTCTACGATTGACGAAGGGAAGCCAAACCTATCCAGGATGAAGAAAAAGGATGACTTGTTGACATGGTTGAAATCCTTTTCTGCCTCCATCATGAGAATTGCCCCTTTCTCTTTACTAACCAAAAATAGTCTGTGGTTTTTATCAGTTGATAAGTGTTGGCTGCCATCGACCTTCCGGGCAAAAAAACATTTTGATCCCGATGGATCAATGATTGCGCACATAGGGCGAACCTATGCACCCAGATCTTCATGAATAGTTTATAGTCCACATTCTGTAGACTTGTAGGGCGAAATGAATTGGGGTTTATGGGATCTTTGTCTTTTTTAATAAAACTAACAACAACTGATTCTTAAAAAATTTGGGGTATTTCAGCTCCCTCTTTAATACTATTACAAAGAACTAAAAGGAATGGGAGAAGTTTGTCCAAAAAGACTTCATAGACTTCTGTAGGAATTTCAACACTTCTGCTCGCCTTGGCATTAGCCATATTCTTAAAGGCCATTGTAATATCCTGAGATTCTATTTTACTATTTAGTGTACATTTTTGAATGTCTGCCACTTGCGGGAGCTGCAGCCCATTAAAATACTGTTCTAAATCATGCTCCAGAACCTGCTCTGCGTTTTCATACACAAGCCTATAATGATTAAAGAACATCCCAGCTATTTCTGTATTATCAATCTCCAATATTCCTATAACGGGATCTTTAATTTTATAGTATCTTTTTTTTAAATTTCTCTTAGTCTTGGCTGTCCAAGCCAGAAATTTCCCTACCTGTTGGCTCTCCTCGTAGAGCTATTGTTGATAAGCTCTGCCACCTGCAATTTTCTCTATAAGAAAAAAAAATCCTTATATTCATGTTCTACCCTTAATAGCTGATCTTGTAGAGGCTGGCGAATCACTGAAGGAGTAGAATCCCACAGCAATCCCAATAACTGGCTACGGTCAACTTCTAGTGCTTACTGGAGCTCCTGAATCCTACCTACCTGGGCCTGGCTTAATTTGGCTTTATATGCGATCACCTGCCCCCTAAAAGCGGGTTTAAAAGCTTCCCAGACTACAAAAAGAGGAGCCGAATTAGTGGAGACTATTGAGTGGTCTGAAAAGGGATTAGCTCTTATCTAAACCATGCCCTTTTTTAATGACTTTTTTTAAATTATTTATTTTATTTACTTGAGTTTTATATAGCGCTGGCTAGACCCGGAGGTATCAGAGCGCTTTACATGAGGAGAGTTACATAGGTTACAAGTTACACATTGTTACAGAAGGAACGTCAATTACAAGTTACATCCGTTGAGTCAAGGCGTGTAGAGGGTAAGGGGGTAATGTAAAAGGGCGACGGGGAGGGAGAATTGGCACAAGGAAAAACAAAGCAGGCAGGGGGAGAGAGATTCAGGGGAGAGAGGAAAGGAATGGGGGAGGCAAGCAACGAATGAAGGAGGGAAGAGGTGGGGGGTAGGAGACACAGCGAGGAGACGAGGAAGTAACTGTGCCTGATGTCCGGCTGGGTGGGAGACTGTGGCACAAGAAAAAAGACTAGGCGAGAAGCAGACTGGAATCTTGATGGGACAAGTTGGGGTAAGCTACCCGCCAGGGATCCACCAAGGCAAGATCTTGCTTGATTATACTAAGAAGTTTGGCGGTTGTTGGTTACACCTGCCTCCTAACCTTATTTGATGTATTGTAGCTTAAGTCTTGTATAAAGTTAAAATCCCCTCTATTAATGATCCCTCTGTCTGTAATGCTGAGTTATAAATTTTTTCTAGAACCTCTGTGTCGTTCAATATGGGGCTCTAGTAATTGAAAAAATTCAATACCTCGCCTGCAATACTCGCTTTAACCCAGCTCCACCTACCCTTACGATCCCTTGAGACTGCCTTAATCTTCCAGACTATAGAACTGGAAAGCAATATGGCCACCCCGCACATTGCCACGTCTGCCGAGGAGTACAACACCAAAGAGTATTTCCCAGGAATGTGTAATCTGGGCGCATTGCTTTTGAGGTGCATTTCCTGAGGAAAGTCACCGGAGTTAAACGAGGTTAGCCAATTCAACAAGACCCCACGCTTCTGCTTGTTGGATATCCCATTCACATTACAGGTAATAATTTTAATTTGTTGACCCATTATCAGTCTAAATAATCAACTATTACTTCTTGCAGCCAGGACTTAACGACCTTGACGTGCACATTTCTGATGCCACACTTCTACACACCTGTGATTTGCTATTCATGATAAGAATTAAAAAAGACATCCGCATCCTGCTAATTTTTGCTGCATGCCAACCCCCCCACACACCCCTGTCCTTGGATACAGGATTTACCCACCATCCCTGTGTCCCTCGTATGCCCGCCCCCCCTTGGAATAGACCGATGTGATCAAACTAACAAAACCTAATTCCTACAACATAATCAAATAATTTCAACACATGTTCGTGATTGCGAAATTTTAGAACTTAAAGCCTGAGCCTCCTCAACTGTCATAAACACATGAAATTGGCGAGGACCTTCAGCTTAGATTGCTGAACCAAGGATTCTTGTGCCCCTAACAGTTTCAATTCCCGGACCAAACCTTGAAAGAGTTTACGTCTACGAGCAGCCATTATTGATAAGGCAGAGAACACTCTCACCTGCTTATTGTCTGCCAACTGGAAAGATGTTTTTTTTGGATTGCTGCCGTCAAGATCCGCTCTTTTATCCTATAATCTGAAAAAGTAACAATGATTTTCGCGTATATTTCATGTCCGTAGGATGATGCGCAAGAACCTTATGTGCCCTCATAATCGTCAAATCATCTGGCGCATCTGGTAGAATATGTTTCCTGATCAGTGAGTCCATTAGTTGAAAAACATTCTGGGCATCCCCCTGGGCCTCACTTCCCCTCTGGAATACTAGTGAACCTAAGGTTTGAGCATCTGCCATGATTTTCCATTTCATTAAGTACATTTTCTAATTGCCATATCTTCCTTTTCTTGGTTGAGGCGATTTTTACTGACAGATAGCAACATGTCCTCCAAATCTGAGATTTTTTGCCCCGCCTCTACTAACCTCTGCAGCATTTTTGACAGATTCTGCTCTATTTTGGAAAGTTTCTGATCAAATATTTCAATCTCATGAGTCTGCTGTTGTTTCACTTCTTGAAGTTCTGACAAAATGGTTTCAAACAATGTTTTTAGTGTCTCTGTCTACAGCATGGGTACTCACAAACTTTCTCTCGGGGGCCAAATTTACAGTGTGGTTTGTGGCCGAGGGCCGCACTGGTGGGGGCGGGGTCAGTGGGGGAGGGGGGCGGGGCTAGAGCAAAAAAATAACTATGACCATGAGGTTGAACACAGGCCCCTGCAGCGGACGCCTTCGTCCACTGAGCCACCAGACCCGGCATACACACATCTCTCTCTATCTATCTATCTCTCTCTCTCTCGCTCTGTCTCCCTCTCTCTATCTCTCCCTCCCTCTCTCTCTCTATCCCTCCCTCTCTCTCTCCGTCTCCCTCTATCTCTCTCTCCCTCTCTCTCGCCCTCTCTCTGTCTCACTCAGTTTGTCTCCCTCTCTCTCTCTCTGTCTCCCTCTCTCTCTCTGTCTCCCTCCCTGTCTCTGTCTCCCTCCCTCTCTCTCCCTCCCTCTCTCTCCCTCTCTCTGTCTCCCTCTGTCTGTCTCCCTCTGTCTGTCTCCCTCCCTCTGTCTCCCTCTATCTGTCTCCCTCCCTCTGTCTGTCGCCCTCCTCCCTCCGTCTGTCTCCCACTGTCTGTCGCCCTCCTCCCTCCCTCTGTCTCCCTCCCTCTGTCTCCCTCTCTGTCTCCCTCTCTCTCTGTCTCCCTCTCTCTCTATCTCCCTCTGTCTCCCTCCCTCCGTCTCCCTCCCTCTGTCTCCCTCTCTCTCTGTCTCTCTCTGTCTCCCTCCCTCCGTCTCCCTCCCTCTGTCTCCCTCCCTCTATCTCTCTCCCTCTATCTCCCTCCCTCTATCTCCCTCCCTCTCTGTCTCCCTCTGTCTGTCTCCCTCTCCCTCCCCCTGACTCCGTCCCCCTGACTCCCTCCCTCTGTCTCCCTCCCTCTGTCTCCCTCCCTCTCTGTCTCCCTGTCTCCTTCTCTGTCTCCCTCCCTCTGTCTGTTGCCCTCTGTCTCCCTCTCTCTCCCTCTGTTTCCCTCTGTATCCCTCTCTCTCTCTGTCTCCCTCTGTCTGTCTCCCTCTCTGTCTCCCTCCCTCTGTCTCCCTCCCTCTGTCTCCCTCCCTCGGTCTCCCTCCCTCTCTCTGTCTCCCTCTCTCTGTCTCCCTCTCCCTCTGTCTGTCTCCCTCTCCCTTCCTCTGTCTCCCCCTGACTCCCTCCCTCCCTCTGCCTCCCTCTGTCTCTCTGTCTCCCTCTCTCTGTCTCCCTCCCTCTGTCTCCCTCCCTCTGTCTGTCTCCCTCTCTCTGTCACCCTCTGTCTCCCCCTCTCTGTCTCCCCCTCTCTGTCTCCCTCCCTCTGTCTGTCTCCCTCGCTCTGTCACCCTCTGTCACCTCACCGCGTGTGTGTCAGCCCCGGCTGGGCTGAGACAGCTTCCCGGGAACACACACAGCCGCACCCGAGTACTTCACAGGTCTTTAAAAGACCATTCACTTGTTAATGAGGCTTTGTTGTATTTCACCTCTTCTTAGCGCCCCTGCATCTCCACTCAGAGTGGAGATGCAGGGGTGCTAAGAAGAGGGGAAATACAACAAAGCCTCATTAACAAGTGAATGGTTTATTAAAGAATCGCCCGGCCCCCATAGAGCGCTGCTGCAACCGGCGGTGTTCGCGGACACTTAAAAAAAAAAAACGAAAAAACACAGGTAGGATAGCTGCAAGGTCCGCGGGCCGCCAAGGAAGGCTTGCCGGGCCGCTGGCGGCCCGCGGGCCGTACTATGAGTACCCGTGGTCTACAGTATAGAGGCCCAATCATAACTTTCTTTGCTACCAATGGCGGAGCCTGGGACTAGAGGTGGATCTCCTTGGTCTTTAGAGAGCTGCCTTCCGGGCTTAGAATGCCCGTCCGGCCTACCAGGGCTGGCACTTCTCCTCGATGGGCTGGCACTTCCTCCATTATCACATTCTCCTCTTGCTGGCCAGTGGTGATTTTATTAACTTGCTCCCCCTTGTTTTGTTTCTGATTGAGTTTTTTCTCTGTGTTGAGTTGCCTGGACACAGACTTATGAAACACTGGGTATTCTTTAATTTTTTCTAATGTATTCAAACTAACGGTGGACATAAGACTTGACCCCACCATCATTGCTTGGCAAACATTGTCCTGAGGACTTTACGTTGCAGCCAACTACTTGTTCAGGATTAATCTGTATTGCTGGCACCAGGCTAACCACAGGGAATCAAGGGAGACATTTGCCTCGGACAAAACTATTTGATCTTGCAGTCGCTTTTGATTGGAGGATGGGCTTCCCTCTGCCATTTTCACTGCAGTAGTGTCCTTCTGCCCAGTGTTCCCCTGGACTGTTACGGCTAACCGGCCCTGAGCCGCCCGTCGTTTAGATTTCTGGGCTGCTGGCATATTATATGCTGTTGGTGCCGATTTAACATGGAGTTGCTGCATATTAGAGGTAGCTAACATGCCCCTGGATCCCCTTAATTCCTTTGGAAGGAGCCCCCCGACACGACTCCATGTGGCTGACGCTCAGTCACCTCGGGAAGCCGGCAAAGCCACGAGCAGCCACCTGCAGCTTTCTCCCAGTAGGTCATGGTCTGTTCTCCTCTATCTTTCCGTCCAGCCGGCTTCCAAAAATCCTCTGTGGTGCTAATTTAGTCCCACACCAGCCAGGAGCCTAATGATGCCCAGGAAAGCAAAGGGTGAAACATTATAAAATCAGTATAGGCTTCACTCTAAAAAGAAGGATCAACAATGTAGTCACTATTGCTGAACCTATCAGTTGATGTTGGAAGAAAACATGAGGCGAGAGTCTAATTAATTGTTACCCCAATGCCACTCCCTTTTAATATTTAAAAAATATGGCATAAAGGCATGATACCTGCCTAGTGCGTCTCTGCTTATAAAGCACTGTATTTTTAACATTTATATTATCAGCAAAAAAGCCCAGTCTGTCAAATTTAGGACCCACGATGAAATCGATATATTTGTCACGACTTAAGTTTAGACAAGGATCTTATGGATTTAAAAGTAGTATGAATCAAAGACCTAGCAATCTGAACAGTATTGCCAGTTGTATGTCCTATCTTGTACAATTGCAGGTCGCACCATTGCGTTAATCTTTTGGGGACAACGTGTATTGATAACTGCAAGGAAATTATCAATTGTAAGGTAGATGTCTTAATTACATTTGGAAATGAAAAAACACAAATGCTTTTTGTAATTTAGTAAATGCTCCGTCTGAGCAAACATCTCCCGCTATTTTTTACGTCTTTTTTCAGAATAGTCATGCTTATTATTGACTTTGTCGAAGCTATAGGCTTAAGATTTACGCAAAACAAACACTCCAAAAAGAGTGCTACTGTTTTCAACAGATCCGTTGTAGTGTAGTTCCTATTTCCCTAATAGGCTCTGTGCATTGGAATAATATACCCTATAGGCTTGACATAGGACTGAGGTCGGTATGTCCCTATCGAGTATATTAAACTTAATTACTTTGTGCCAGCTAGCTCAGAGGCCACTAGAAACTCCTTGAAAACAAGAAGGGAGTAGTTTCTGGCAACCGCATAAACATGACTACTTTGTTTCCCTTTAGAATCGGAACACTTCTCAGAATCGTGGAAACAATAGATAACAGTTTCACTCAGCTAATCGTGCATGCTTAGTTTCCTCAGAGTTACACAGAAAGAATAGACGGGCGTTTCAATAAAAAGCTTTTATTGAACAGTCTTGTTTCTCGTGTAAGAGATATGCGCTGTTATGATCACAAGACAGTATGCAAGATATATAATGTACAGCGTAAGCAGTAGAAATAAATAATACTGCGCTAGCATTATCTTTTAGCATATATTCACATACATAAATAACATGAGCTAAAAATGCGAGTACTCATATGATGCGTCTCTAAGCTAGTTCTACCCCAATGTACCTAACCTAGTCTAGGTGTAGGGCAAGGTAAGAAGTAGGCGAAGTATTCTCTAGTATGGTATACTAAGAGTATGTTAAGTCTAGTATGCCAAGAGTCCCTCTAGGTTCTAGTCAGCTCCATACCTTGAGAATGAGAGAGGTGGGAATCTCTTTCCGGACTCGAACTCTAACACCCCGCAAAGGGAGTCAGATCCCTGGAAGCTGGATTCTCTGCGAGCAGGGATGACAGCGTCTTCTCGGTGCGTCAGGCCGGGATACAGGCTCCTCTGAAGTCGAGGTCTCCTCTAACTTGCTTGGGCAAGGGAAGGTATATTTATACCTGGTAGGTACTTTGGAATGTTAGCATTGACGTGAAGTTGGACAGAGGAAGACGTCAGGAATGAACCCTTAAGGTATAGCGGTTCATGCATAATAGATGAGTTCTTGGAGAATTCAATAATCCTGTGCTAGGGGAAATCCCAAGAGCTTAAGGGTCTGGTTTCTAAGAACTCGTTGTGACGTTAGGGTGGACGGATGTCGGTGACCATGCCTGTATTTGGAGTGCACGGCTAATGCCTAAATAAGGACTGGGATTCTATGCCTATATAAGGGCAATGCGAATTGTGCCTATATAAGGACATGTTTCAGGAAAACCTATATACGGACACCTAAAGTGGAATACAACACCGTCACTCGCCTGTTATACGTGACACCTTGTTAGATAGAATGATAGCGTGCCTTAATTTTATCTATTGTGTTCAGCTTGTCGTCATAGATAATAAAAAAGCCACTTTGTTGTTAAATATGTGGCATTAGGTACTGTTATAAACAAGAACTGTTTGTGACAACTTTGCACAGACGTTCCAACCTTTACTATTTCAAAAAGGACTGGTAAAATACATTAAAGCAAGTTTAACTCACACTAAATTTAAAAAAACCTAGTTTGGGCAAAATTATAACGGAAAAACCGGTCCCACCGCTTACCTGTTTCAAAATTACGCAGTCGTCACGCAACGTGCTATGTTTCCGAAAATATAAAACATAGTCCCGATCGGGGCCACTCTTTTTATAGCGCCTGCGCGGGAATTCATTTCTAAAGCGTCATGTTGAACGCTGCACTAAATCTATAGTTAATAGCGGCCATCTTGAAGAGGACCACAGTGTATTGGTTAAAATTACCTGTATATGAGTAACAGAGGCATGGCTCTAAAAATTATACAAAAAAGCTCATATAATGCTGAATTGTCCTATTTTATACTTTGTGGAAAAACAATAAAGGCATGACGGTGGACACACCGACTTGCCTCGAAATCTTAGCGGCCATCTTAGAACGGGCAATTGAACTATACACGAAAACATTTGTGTATGTAGCATCCTATATGAATTCTATATGAATAGCTTACCAAAAATCAGAAAACTAGGTCTCTGATCGACTAGGGAACATCCATAATAGCTCAGATTTCAGTAATGCAATTATCAGGTCAAACAAGATAATGATAGAGTCCTGGGAGGTAACGGTTAAATCAACCTTTCCCATTCCTCTTTACTGTTCAAACCGTTTTTAAACGTGTTGAACTTGGACATATAAAATTGTTCTCTTCTTTTACGTTTAATGTCGATGTCTCCACCGCGTGCATTGACCTGAATTACTTCCACAATACACCATTGTAAATCATTGGTGTTGTGGTGGGACTCCACCCAGTGATCTACCAATGGGGCATTTTTCTTTCTGGTCCAGATAGCGGATTTATGCTCCTTAAGCCTTATCCTCATTTCACGTGATGTCTCACCAATGTATCCCTTTTTACAGGGGCACAATATTAGGTACACAAAGTTTTTGGTACTACAGTTCACCATGTTTTTGACCTCGTGTGATTCCATTATGTACTATATTGCTACCTTTTATAATATTACTGCAGTTAGTACAAGAACTACATGGATAATTCCCTTTTAAAGGGAGGCCGTCAGTAATACTCAGTTGTCTACTGTAATTGTTAGATCTATACGTGTGTACTAAACAATTTCTTATGGTGCGATTTCTTCTGTAGGAAAAGACTGGTTTTTGTAAAGTTGTACCATTTTTTGTATTTAAAAGATTCCAATTCCTATTCACTAAATTTTTTATTTTGTTACTAATAGTGCTGAAATTAGTTACAAAAGCAATAGGTTGTTGCCTTATATTTATTGTTTCATCCCTATGTTCAAAAAGGAATCCCTATTGAAATATTTTGCTCTTTTGTATGCTCTTTTAACTAATTTTTAGGGTAGCCCCTACACATAAACTTCCTTTTAAGTTTTTTCGCATGATATTCAAAATCTCTCATATTCGTGCAATTACGACGTACTCTAAGGTATTGGCCATATGGGATGTTATCTTTCTGGCTCAATGGATGGTTACTCTTATAGTGCAACATCGTATTGCGGTCAGTGGTTTAGTGTATAATTCAACCTTCAGGGCGCCATTACTATTTACAATTTTGATATCTAAAAAATCACATCTGTCATTATGTACTGTGAAACCCCGACTATACCTGCTCTTTATGGCCTTCCCAAGGTCCATAAGGACATACACAATCCGCTGATGCGACCTATAGTCTCGAGTATTGATTCTATTACTGAACCCCTTAGTAAGTATGTTGATACTTTTCTACAGCCTTTAGTCATTAAACAAAGGGTTACATAAAGGATACTACAGCAATGATATATAAAGTGGAAAACTTTCCTTTCAACGCAGAAAACCAATGGCTCGTAACTTTAGATATAGAGGCCCTTTACACAAATATGCCTCAGGATGCAACTATCCAGATGGTAAATGGCCTCTGTTTAAATGACAATGGAGATTTATCCCCACATTCCACTTTCATAGTGGAATGTGTTGAAATCATTTTAAAGAATAATATATTTTTTTCAATTCTGATTTCTACAAACAAATCAAAGGGACCAGTATGGGAGCCACCTGTGCTCCCAGCTTGGCATGCCTGTATGTTTCTTCATTTGAGGAGAAACATATTTTTAATGAGTTAGCTCCGTTTTATGAAAACGTAATTAATTGGTCACAATATATTGATGACGTTTTCTTTATATGGCAGGGACCCAGAGAACTTCTAGACACATTCATTCAGTGGCTCAATATGGGAGATGTAAATCTTAACTTTACCTCTTCAGTACATAATGACAGATGTGATTTTTTAGATATCAAAATTGTAAATGGTAATGGCGCCCTGAAGGTTGAATTATACACTAAACCAACTGACCGCACTACGATGTTGCACTATAAGAGTAACCATCCATTGAGCCAGAAAGATAACATCCCATATGGCCAATACCTTAGAGTACGTCGTAATTGCACGAATAGGAGAGATTTTGAATATCATGCAAAAAAACTTACAACAAAGTTTATATGTAGGGGCTACCCCAAAAAATTTGTTAAAAGAGCATACAAAAGAGCAAAATATTTCAATAGGGATTCCTTTTTTGAACATAGGGATGAAACAATAAATATAAGGCAACAACCTATTGCTTTTGTAACTAATTTCAGCATTATTAGTAACAAAATAAAAAATTTAGTGAATAGGAATTGGAATCTTTTAAATACAAAAAATGGTACAGCTTTACCAAAACCAGTCTTTTCCTACAGAAGAAATCGCACCATAAGAAATTGTTTAGTACACACGTATAGATCTAACAATGACAGTAGACAACTGAGTATTACTGACGGCCTCCCTTTAAAAGGGAATTATCCATGTAGTTCTTGTACTAACTGCAGTAATATTATAAAAGGTAGCAATATAGTACATAATGGAATCACACATGAGGTCAAAAACATGGTGAACTGCCGTACCAAAAACGTTGTGTACCTAATATTGTGCCCCTGTAAAAAGGGATACATTGGTGAGACATCACGTGAAATGAGGATAAGGCTTAACGAGCATAAATCCGCTATCAGTACTAGAAAGAAAAATGCCCCATTGGTAGATCACTGGGTGGAGTCCCACCACAACACCAATGATTTACAATGGTGTATTGTGGAAGTAATTCAAGTCAATGCACGCGGTGGAGACATCGACATTAAACGTAAAAGAAGAGAACAATTTTATATGTCCAAGTTCAACACGTTTAAAAACGGTTTGAACAGTAAAGAGGAATGGGAAAGGTTGATTTAACCGTTACCTCCCAGGACTCTTCCATTATCTTGTTTGACCTGATAATTGCATTACTGAAATCTGAGCTATTATGGATGTTCCCTAGTCGATCAGAGACCTAGTTTTCTGACTTTTGGTAAGCTATTCATATAGAATTCATATAGGATGCCATATACACGAATGTTTTCGTGTATAGTTCAATTGCCCGTTCTAAGATGGCCGCTAAGAGTTCGAGGCAAGTCGGTGTGTCCACCGTCATGCCTTTATTGTTTTCCCACAAAGTATAAAATAGGACAATTCAGCATTATATGAGCTTTTTTGTATAATTTTTAGAGCCATGCCTCTGTTACTCATATACAGGTAATTTTAACCAATACACTGTGGTCCTCTTCAAGATGGCCGCTATTAACTATAGATTTAGTGCAGCGTTCAACATGACGCTTTAGAAATGAATTCCCGCGCAGGCGCTATAAAAAGAGTGGCCCCGATCTGGACTGTGTTTTATATTTTCGGAAACATAGCACGTTGCGTGACGACTGCGTAATTTTGAAACAGGTAAGCGGTGGGACCTGTTTTTCCGTTATAATTTTGCCCGAATGAGTTCTCTAAATTTAGCGCAAGTTAAACTTGCTTTAATGTATTTTTCTAGTCCGTTTTCAAATAGTAAAGGTTGTAACGTCTGTGGAAAGTTGTCACGAACAGTTCTTGTTTTCCTACAAAGTATAAAATAGGACAATTCAGGATTTGTTGTATTATTTTGAGAGCCATGCCCCTGTTTCTCATATATAGGTATTTCTAACCAAAACACTGTGGTCCTCTTCAAGATGGCCGCCATTAATTATAGATTTAGTGCAGCGTTCAACATGACGCTTTAGAAATGAATTCCCGCGCAGGCGCTATAAAAAGAGTGGCCCCGATCGGGACTATGTTTTATATTTTCGGAAACATAGCACGTTGCGTGACGACTGCGGAATTTTGAAACAGGTAAGCGGTGGGACCGGTTTTTCCGATAGATTTTCCCCAAACTAGGTTTTTAAAATTTAGTGCGAGTTAAACTTGCTTTAATGTATTTTTCCAGTCCTTTTTGAAATAGTAAAGGTTGGAACGTCTGTGCAAAGTTGTCACGAACAGTTCTTGTTTATAACAGTACCTAATGCCACATATTTAAACAACAAAGTGGCGTTTTTGTTATCTATGACGACAAGCTGAACACAATAGATAAAATTAAGGCACGCTATCATTCTATCTAACAAGGTGTCACGTATAACAGGCGAGTGACGGATCTGTTGAAAACAGTAGCACTCTTTTTGGAGTGTTTGTTTTGAGTAAATCTTAAGCCTATAGCTTCGGCAAAGTCAATAATAAGTATGACTATTCTGAAAAAAAGACACGTAAAAAATAGCGGGAGGTGTTTGCTCAGACGGAGCATTTACTAAATTACAAAGAGCATTTGTGTTTTTTCATTTCCAAATGTAATTAAGACATCTACCTTACAATTGATAATTTCCTTGCAGTTATCAATACACGTTGTCCCCAAAAGATTAACGCAACGGTGCGACCTGCAAATTGTACAAGACAGGACATACAACTGGCAATACTGTTCAGATTGCTAGGTAAGAGGCAGCAGTGCATAATAGGCAGAAAATTGACATCTTTGATTCATACTACTTTTAAATCCATAAGATCCTTGTCTAAACTTAAGTCGTGACAAATGTATCGATTTCATCGTGGGTCCTAAATTTGACAGACTGGGCTTTTTTGCTGATAATATAAATGTTTAAAAAAACTGCTTTATAAACAGAGACGCACTAGGCAGGTATCATGCCTTTATGCCATATTTTTTAAATATTAAAAGGGAGTGGCATTGGGGTAACAATTGATTAGACTCTCGCCTCATGTTTTCTTCCAACATCAACTGATAGGTTCAGCAATAGTGACTACATTGTTGATCCTTCTTTTTAGAGTGAAGCCCTCATCACATATACGGACCACATTGTCAGGATCCGGGCACAATAATAATTTTTATCCGACGAGGTGGGTCCTCTGCATGGTTTTTACAGTATAGTTTCTTTAAACTTGAAGAGTGTTATAACAGACATATGGTTTCCCTGTTTGCAGTATTCAATTTAAGAAAGAGCCCCAGGGTTATCTACCCTATGACTCTGCAATTAACAGCAGGAGACAACTTTAACTTGTGTCCCTACATGAATTATTTGGTATGTCTCTTTTTCATTAAATTGCAAATTTATGCTATAAGCGATCAGTAGTGATATAAAGGTTTATGTAGCTTTCATATTAAGAATGCAAGCGCTATGTGGGTAACAAAAATTGTAAATAATGTTTTTAATAATTGTTTGTAAAATACCGACTATGTGTATAGGTTCTTATTGTAATGTTTTTTTATTCAGATATTTTTGGAATTATCAGTTTGTCCTGAAGAAGGTAAAGTGTCACCGAAACGCCGCGTCGACAGTTTCCTCAGAATCATTGTTTCAGTATTGTATGAATGTTGTATTCTTAACTGATGTATTAAATATTTCGGTCTCTCACGAGATCATGTACATGCTTTTAAATTTGTGCTTATGATGCTTTTAATATACAAATATCTGAATAAAATGTTTTTATGATTTGCATAGTCGGTTATATTTTTTAATAATTTTTTAAAATAATTTTTGTTAAAAAAAAATTCATGGTATACTTTCCTCACAATTTATATTCATGGTTTTCTGTGTTCCCACATATATAGTGCAGATGTGTTATCGTGTAAGATTTATTTAATTTCAGAATCATTGTTCTGCTTTCTCATTGAGCTGAAAAGGGAATTTGTTCATTTTATGTATTATCTACTAGAACCCTCTGCTACAGAACTGATCGATGGGGTGTTGGCCCCACATTCATCTTCACATAAACTAAAAAGAGACTTGTCCCTCTTGGGCATTTCAGCTGTTCCAGCAACTGATGGAATTTGTTTGGGATAAAGTTCCTTTAGATATATGCGGTCCTATGGAGATCCCTCATTTGTCCGCTTTGAAAATTGGCAAAATATGACAAATTACACTGAAGAACAACTAAATAGTATGTTGCAGAATGGTACATTTAATTACACACTTTCAAATCCTCATGGGTGGTTATTGTGACACAAATGACTGTCATGCTTGTTTTCTGAATTTCACACCAGGGTTTAAGGCAAGCAAGCCGGATCCTTGTTACTTCCACTCACAACATTCAGGTATTGTTACCACCTATTCGGTGGGGAAATTGTGGCAACAATAATTGGAACAATCCACATTGTCTGCAGTTAAACAACATCTTTCTCTCCTGTCTGAAGATATGGATTTATCTGATTTGTTTTATTTGGCCCTAGTCTCCAGTTCTAAAAGATTTATGTATGCTACATATAATGAAATTTGGAAATTGTCACAAATGGAAGGTGCTGCACATTTGAGACAAATTGATCAAGATAATTTGGATAAAGTGATTGCTGTTGTTGATAATAGTATTAATACGCTGTCTTCTCGTATTCATAATTTGAATAACCTTGTGTCATCTGTTATTGATACCATGCAAAGTGACATGTCGACATTGTATCATAGGCAAAGTCAGCTTAGATCTATTATGAAGTTCAGCTGGACACTAAAAACCCTCAAAAATGGGCCCATACCCTGGCGTTACATAAATTCCAGTCACCTGTTTTTGCACTTTAATTTGACACACAAACAATTAATGGCAAGAAAAGATTCCACATACACAATGTTGCACCTAGAGAAGTTAGAACAGCTCCCATTTACAATAGCCGAAACACCTTCTGCTGTCTGGTTATTACACAGCGTAATATTTTTGCCTATTTCAACATTTCAGTTCACAGCTTGCATGAAACATTTTCCAGTCTGTAGATATGAACCCCTAGGATGCAGCTCCACTCATGAATTATGGTCACTCCCATTTTCGTATCATTGTGAGTGTGCCAACAAGGAGGTCTTCCTTACTGGAAAGGAATGCGACTCTTCTGTCGGACATTCACTCATTTGCAAACATGTGACCATTCATGGCGCATGTAATGCGTCAGTAGCAAATTTAGCCTGTTATGTAAAAGGGATACCAGCCCCCACAATACTCCCACTTGTTACAGTCCTCTCAAATGGAAGTTATTTAATGCTTAGTGATCAGGACTGTTGCAGAATGTGAGCTGGGATTCCCTACATTTCATCCATTTCCCAGCTCGTCACCTGTTGTAATACTGTCCTGTTCCCCTACACGCAAGGGGTCATGGATAGCTCACTGTAGCCTTCCAGTCCAACTTTGAAGGCAGATTTCTACAAGCTAAGCAGACTCAAAAAGAAATAGCACTAACATTGGCTTGAGAAACTTTTGAAATACAGGTTGCAAGGAAATCCAGTGAGATACATTTCTTGTTGAAACAAACCTCCCATTACATTTTGGCAAATTAGTTCACTGTATTTTTAATGCATCTAATGAGGCCGGCCTTGCCCATTTTTAGGTCGAGCATTCGAGACCTCTTGTATATACTTTAGTATATACTTATATGTGTATGTACTTTGTGTGCTCTGGAGATCAGACCTAGGACTTGTCTGCTTCCACTTAGGGACTTTTTTTCTGTTCAACTGCCTCTATTTAACTGTGTTGATAGAAAATGACCAGCAGAGGTCAATAAAATACCAGAATTGCTTTCTGGTGAGGGACTTTCTTTTTAAAAAAATTTCGGGCAACTGCCTCTATTTAACTTTCTTGATAGAAAACGACCAGCAGAGGTCAGAAAAATACCAGAATCACTTTAGCATTCTCTAGATTGCAGTCCATAGAAATTGTCTTCCACGAGCACCCGTCGACAATAATATTTTTGTCAAATCTTGTATTTTCAGTGATATGACCACCGAAGGCCCTGATTTTATATTAAAAACAGAGCTTTGGACTATACCATTTCCCACTGAAGGGCAATATTTCTCTCCATGTGTTCCCATACCTGCCGTGTCACGCAGTTTGGTGCTTACTTTCCCTCCATGTTAAAGAACAGTAGATGTTTCAGCACCCAGGCTAATGTGCTGCATAGCTAAATACATATAAAGTCCCAAAGGCGAGACCAATTGCATTGCAAATGCTTGTTTTAAAATTGTCGGCTCTGTCTTGGTCAGTTCATGCCAAACCATCTTTGGAGTAATACCGGCTTTTATTCATTCCCTTCTCTCCAGTGTGTTCGAGGGTTTCCGACTGCTGTTATTCCTCATTTGCAGCATTTTATTTTTATTTTTTCTCCTCCTCAAGGGATGTTCTATTTGCAAGCCTACTGGACCTACCACAGCTCCATTTGTGCCCTGAGGTCAGGTAAAGCACTATGAGTTAGTCTGCATGTGGGCCCATAGGTACTGATGTGGTATGGCGACTGAGTCCCTACATGCTGATGTCCCATAATCCCAGGCATAGTTCTGTTTCCAAGCAGAATCCCTGCAACAAAGTGAAGTGATTGTTCAAGTGATTATGTATGAATGGTCTGACTCACTCTTCAACCGGACCAAGTCATGTACAAACCTATTTGTGGTGGTGTCATAAGTTATATATATTGTATATTTATATTGTTCTATAAGAAAGGTTTTTGTACTACTCTGTGCTATCACTGATATGTGTCTATTAAGGCGGAAATGGATGATAACAGACAACCTTAAGGTGTACTGCTGGTTATAATATGAAAAAAGCCAATAAAGAAATATAAAATAAAGTCTGACATCACTTAATGGTGTCAAGTCTCTGTCAATATTCATATCTTTACTAATAGCCTATTCAGTTTAAGTGACGTGAGAAAAGCAATTTTTTTAATCTGCTCAACTTAAAAGTCACTGGGATAATTAATTGGAGCAAGTGTTAAACCAACATTATATTGAGAAGCACATAGATCATACCTTTAGTGCCAGGCAGCAAGCCAGTCAAGTTCAGTCGATCCTGCCTCAAGGCAGGATATCTTTGTAACAAGCCATGGAAGTATCTCTTGGTTTGGTGGACTGAGATTTCTGTTACCCATTATGTGGACAAGTCCTCAATCAATCAATCAATCAATCAGGGGTTGGTAAAGCGCAACTACTCACCCGCCAGGGTCTCAAGGTGCTGGGGGGGAAGAGGGACGGCTCCGTTGAGTGCTGGGGTCATCCGAAGAGCCAAGTCTTGAGGTCCTTACTGAACTGGAGCAGTGTGGGAGCTTGTTGGAGGTGGAGGGGGAGGTCATTTCAGGTCTTGGCTGCGAGGTAGAAGAAGGACTTTCCTCCCATTCTGGTTTTGTAGATGCGTGGAACGGTGGCCAGAGAGAGGTCAGCTGATCGGAGGTGTCTTTTGGGTGCGTGGAAGGAGAGACGGTTGTTCAGGTATGTTGGTCCGGTGTTGTGGAGAGCCTTGTATGCATGAGTGAGGAGTCTGAAGATTCTTCTTCTTTCAATAGGGAGCCAGTGGAGGTTGCGGAGGTGTTGGGTGATGTGGCTGCAACGGGGGGTTGTCTAGGATCAAACTGGCTGCGGGGTTCTGTACGGTCTGGAGTTTGCAAAGTAGTTTCTTGTTGATTCCGGCGTAGAGATCGTTTCCATACTCCAGTCTGCTACTGATGAGAGCGTGTGTGACAGTTTTTCTGGATTCAGATGGGATCCATCTGAACGTTTTTCGGAGTAAGTGGAGGGTGTTGAAGCAGGCCGAGCATACGGCGTTAAACTGGCGGTTCATTGTGAGCGATGAGTCTAATATGATGCCGAGGTTTCGTGCGTGGTCTGTCGGGGTGGAGGGGTTTCAGAGGGCGGGGGGCCACCAGGAGTCATCCCATGCAGAGGTGGTGGAGCCAAGGATGAGGACTTCTGTTTTCTCGGAGTTGAGTTTCAGGCAGCTTTTCATCATCCATTTGGCGACAGCTTTCATCCCTTCTTGTAAGTTGTGTCTGGTGATGTTGGGTTCGTTGGTGAGGGAGAGGATAAGCAGGGTGTCATTGGCATAGGAGATGATGTTGAGCCTGTGGTTTCTAACGATGGTTGCGAGGGGGGCCATGTAGATGTTGAAGAGGGTGGGGCTGAGGGAGGATCCCTGGGGCACTCCACAGTTGGTCTCTGTTAGTTCCCAGAGGTAGGGTGGGAGTCTGACTCGCTGAGTTCTGCCGGTGAGAAATGAGCATATCCATCGAGGGCCTTTCCGCAGATGCCAGCGCCGTGGAGCTTGGTGGCTAGTGTGCGGTGGGAGGTGATGTCGAAGGCAGCCAAGAGGTCCAGGAGGATGAGGGCTGCTGGTTGGCCCTGGTCGAGGAGGGAGCGAATGTCATCAGTGGCGGCGAGGAGGGCGGTCTTGGTGCTGTGGTTGCTGCGGAATCCGTATTGGGAGATGTTCAGGACGTTGTTCACTGCGATGAAGTTTGCTAGCTGGGTGTTGACAGCTTTTTCGATGACCTCGGCTGCGAATGGAAGCAGGGAGATGGGCCTGAGGTTTTTGAGGTCCGTTGCATCAGCGGAGGGTTTTTTCAGGAGGGGGTTGACTACGGCATGTTTCGAGTCGGGGAATGTGGCGGTCTCGAGGGAGCAGTTGATCATCTGGCGTAGTTCGGGTGCGATGGCCGTGGCAGCTCTGTGGAAGATGTGGGGTGGGCAGGGGTTTGAGGGTGCTCCGGAGTGGATGCTCTTCATGGTCTTTAAGGTGTTTTCTGTTGTGAGTGAGGTCCAATTGAGCAGGGTCTGTTGTGTGGCGTCGCTAGGGAGGGGAGCCGGAGCGGTGCGGTGCGGAGATCTTGGTTGTCCAAGTTGTCTTAGATCATCTTAATCTTGAGGTGAAAAAAGGTGCTGAGTCTGTTGCAGATATCTTGGGAAGGTGGGACATCTGTTGTTTTCGCTGCAGGGTTTGACAACTTCCTTGATGATGGAGAAGAGTTCTTTGGTGTTGTGAGTGTTGGTGAGGATTCTGTCTAGGAGGGATTTCTTCTTTGTGGATTTGATGAGTTGGTGGTGTGCTGTGGTGGCTGCTCTGTCGCGTGTTTCTGTGGCTTTGTTGTTCCTCCACGTCTTTTCGAGTCGTCGGCAGGAGCGTTTGGATTCTTGGAGTGCAGGGGTGAACTAGCGTTCTTGATGTTTCATCCTGTGGCTTTCTTGAGGGGGGAGTGTGTCGGCGCAGTTCGTGATCCAGCAGTAGAGGTTGCGTGCTGTGGTTTTAGCGTCTGACATAGTCGGTGGTGGGGTGCTGATGAGGGCAGAGGTGAGCTGGTCTTCGGTGACTTTGTTCCAGCTTCTATGGGAAGGCTGTGGGCCTGCTTGTGTACGGTGGGTTTTTTGAAGGAGAAGTGGATGCAGTGCTGGTCTGTCCAGAGGAGTTCTGTGGTGTGGCTGTAAGAGACGCTGTTTCCTCCTGCGAAGACTGGGTTGAGTGTATGTCCCGCTGTGTGCATGGGAGCGGTGACTAGTTGTTTCAGTCCTATGTTGGTGAGGTTCTCTAGGAGGGAGTTGGTGTTGGGGTCGGCGTGGTTGTTCAGGTGGAAGTTTAGGTCTCCGAGTAGGATTTAGTCTGTGGAGGCGAGGGCATGGGGTGCGATGAGTTCGGTGATGGTGTCAGTGAAAGGAGCATGGGGGCCGGGCGGCCTGTAGATGAGGGTTCCGTGGAGAGTCGTTTGAGGGTTGGTCTGGATTTGGAAGTGCAGGTGCTTCATGAGGGTCGTAGTGTCGTCCGGGCCGGTGGTCATCATGTGGAGGGTGCTTTTGTGGACCATGGTGATGCCTCCTCCTAGACGGATGGGGCGGTCCTTCAGCAGGATCTTGTATCCGTCGGGAATGGCGGTGGCGATGTCGGGTGCAGAGTTGGCATTGGTCCAGGTTTCTGTGAGGAAGGCAACGTCGGGCGCATAGGTGTTGAGGAGGTCCCAGATTTCTATTGCGTGCTTGTGTATGGAGCGCAAGTTGAGGAGGATGCAGTTCAGTGGTTTGTGAGTGGTGAAATCCAGAAGGCTGGGACCTCCTGCTGGGGTACGGAGGTGGGTGAAGGTGCAGCGGCAGTGTAGACAGGAGATCGGGCCTTGGGTATTGCTCAGCATCAAAAGCTGGCAGATGTTGCTGCGTCCGGGGTTGAGAGCGTGGAGGGTGCTGGAGTTGTAGCAGAGGAGGGTCGGAGAACCAGGGTCCCTGGCGCTGGTCGCGGTCAGGTCGTGGACAGGTGCAGGCGGCTTGCCTTTGGCGCGCCTTTGGAGCACCAGCTGCGGGGCCGCACAGCAGCCACCATTAAGTAGGGATCGGGGGAGGGCTGGTCAGCTGGGAGGTGGGAAGGACACACTATAGGGGGTAGGGGCTGCAGGGGCAGCAGTTGTGGGGGGACAGCACAGAGAGAAACCAGCACGGAAAAAAGAGGAAACAGAAAGAGAAGGAAGATGAAAATAAAAAGATGAAAAAGAGGCAAAAGGGGCAGAAGAGCAGGGTGCGTCTGCAGGTGGAGGAGGGCCTCGAACGCGCTGCAAGAGTGAGCTCAGGGCTCAGGAGGCAACCCTCAGTGGTGGAGCTGCGCGGGGAAGAGCAGTCACACTGACCAGGTCAGTGGTCTTGCATAGACTGACCAGGTCAGTGGTCCTGTACCAGGGTTTAGGCATGATAAGCAGCGCAGAGCGCTTGATATGCCACTTAATGGGCATGAGTTATTCATGAAAAAGTCAACAGAGAAATATAAGTGGTCAAAATTAGCTTGGCAAAGGTGGTGTGGGCTCTACCCTTTCATCTAGTCATACAGCGGTTTTCGGAGCTTGAAAGGCAAGTTCTCACATGGGTAGATTTTCACCAATGCCATAGAAGAAGGGTTCATTTCTGTCACTGTTCTAAGGCTACCTAAAGCCATAACCCCAGAGATTTCAGGGGTTTAACATCCACTTAGGTTCCCGGAAGAGGACTGATCAAATCATGAAATGACCTCCAAAACCAAATATGGCAACCTTTTGCAAATCGCGAGAGTCCACCTTTGCCAGTCACTGGCATATCGTCTTAGACCTTGAACTAAGCAGAGAACTCCTTGGACAAATGAATACTCTGCATCCCCTCAGATGGTCACACATTACAGCTTTCAGGGGGCCATTGGCTTAATGAACTGATCCGGGAGCAGCTCCAATAGCTTGCGATCACTAAGAGGCCATAGAGGTCCTCCTTGTTCCAGACACTCCTAGATGCAGAACAAGTGCAAGGGTCTCATGCTAATCATGTAAAGATATTGAAGATGGTGACTCTTTCAGAGGTGGTTCCATACTTACATAAAGTGGATTTTGTGTGTACCCACATTCCTATCCACCGAAAGCATTGGAAGTACCTCAGGCTCAAGGCAGAACAAGGTACTGCTCTTTGGGCCTCAACCAGTGACCCATATTTTCACAAAGTGCCTAGACAGCAAGAAAAGTGATGGATGGTTGAATTAATCTCAGCCACCGGTAATTATTTAGGGCCACATTTCATTGCATTCTTTTGTGGTTTGTCTGTGCCATTACAGTCATGAGCCAACTATATGCAGTTCAGTATTGGCCTTACCCCTCAAGGGACGACCTATACCAAACTGCCATGCCATGTTCTTACTGAATATGCATAGAAGCAACCCTAGACAAGTGTCTACCGTTCTGGGCCCTTTCAGTGAGGAGCAGCTTGATTCCTATGACATAGCAAGCTCAGGACCCACTGCTTCTACTAAGGGAAACTCTCCCAGGCATCACAAACAGATGGAGGGAATGCGTTAATTAATCTCAGCCACTAACAATTACCAAGTGCCACATTTGATTCCATTATCGACAGGGTCAACCATATACAAATCAATCATGCTGTCCCCCCAAGTGACTTTGCCAGACAAAACGGTCAGTACATATTCCTTCTGAATGGGAACACCAGCAACCCCAGACCAATTTTAGCCTTGTTGGACTCCATTAATGCATTACAGCTTGCGTTCTATGGCACAGTGATCTTGGGACCTATATCTGGGCATACTCTTCTTAATTAGGGAGATTCACTTAAACAGCACAAATCATAGTGGATGGAATGCTACTGAGAATTATTTTGGGCTATAGTCCTTGCCATAGATTTTGCCTCAGCTATGCCATTACTGGCAGGAACAACAATATGCTAATGAGTCTTGGCTAGCCCCCACAAGGGATTGCCCGACCATACTGCCCTACCATACCCCCTCTGAATAGTCACTTGAGTAGCTCCAGATCTGTTTATGCCGGTTGGGCCTCATAAGTGATGTACAGCTTCAGTTCTACGGCACAGTAAACCCAAATTTGAGTATATAATTCCTCCTTAGAGAGGCTATAGAGTGTATTACAGTACATTATCTTTTAGGTTATCTATTATAATACAGACAGTGACCAATCATATCCAAAACAGTCTTTAGCCAACTCAACAAGGGGTGGTCTAGAGACCACACCTCCATACCATGTCCCTTCTGAATTGGTTTAGAAGCAACCCCAGGCTTGATATGGTCTTATTGTTTCTCTTCTGTCATAAGACCTGAATAATGTACTCTTTGCTCTAAAGGACTCAAACTGCGCCTCACTGATGAGGCCCAACAAGGCTAAAACGAGTCTGTAATTGTTCATGTTCCCATTCTGAAGATACATGGCCTGGCTGCCAAGGCTGAAGTGTTCCTATTGTAATAAAGTGAAGGTTGAATTTAATAAAGTTGTACCCTGTCAGCAATGATATCAAAATGGACTGGAATGCAGCCTTCAGTAAGTACCAGCAACTAAGAATAATTCAATCATTTCACCCTTTACTTTTTTTCTCAGTGAGATGTCCTAAGGGCAGCAGATATGCCCCAATGTGGGCACTGTGCTCTCTCTGCCAAAAGACTCAAACTGCACCACCCTGATAATTCTCAACAAGGCATAAATCTGTCTAAAGTTGCTTGTGGGTGACCAAGATGGCGGCGCAGTAGGACACGGATCTGTGTCCCTCCGGCGCTGCCTGATAAACGCATTGTCATCGAGCCGCATCCCGGGGCTCTCAAGCCGCGATTTCCTGTGGTGACGGTACAGGGGTCTGACGGACGCCGGTGGATGGAGTTTGGCGCCCGTGCTGCGGCTGCACGACCTCGCGACCGCTGGGAGGTGACCGGGCCTGCAGGTTTCGCAGTGCAGAGCGGCGCGATTGCGGCCTTGCGGGACCGCAGGCCGGCTGCGAGGTGAAGGCGCAGGCACCGAAGGGCGGCCCTGCAGCACCAGACGGCATCCGGAGGCAGGAGGAGTTGATCCGGCGGTGGATGGGGCGGTGACCGGCTGGCGGAGGCCGGCGGTGTAGAGCGGCCACAGCGGATGGGCAGCGGAGGGCGGAGGCCAGAGCAGTGCTGAGGAGGATCGGTCCAGGCTCGAAGGGGGACTCCGTCGAGGATTCCTGCAGAGGTGCCGCCGGTGGGCGGGCCCGGGCACTGCAGTGAGGTGAGCCGGGACTGGGGGCTCGGATGAGCTGGGGAAAAGTGCCCTTGGCCCTGGCCTGGAGCTGCGGAGAGGAGAGCGGTGTCCGGACCCGGTGCGCTGAGGCCTAGAGTCGAGAGGCGCCAGTGTGGAGGCCCTGTCGGTCCGCGGATCGGCGGACGGCGCCAGTGGGGTTGGCCTCTAGTGGGGCCAGAAACAGTAAGAGAACTACCCGACTAGCTGTTTGGCAGAGAGGGGCTAGACACTCGCCGCTGATTGCCGCTGGGACGACCCCATAGAGCGGGGAGAGTGCACACACTCGGGGCGGGCTGCTCCCCCCGCATAGTCAGGCTGGTGGAGCCCGGCGCGCGTATCTCTCGAGGCCCGGAGGTGGAGGGGGCCTGGTGGAGCAGTGACGCAGAGGCTACCGGAGGCACCATCAGCGGCCTCGAGCAGCGGGGCCGTGATTGACCGCAGGACATACCCCCCCCGGTTGACACCCTGTGACGGCGCAGCGAGGGAGGCGGCTGTGCGGCCGGAGGCCTACACGGGTCCCGTCGGAGCTGGGGGGGCTTTACGGGCGCACAGCGCTTGAACAAGGGGTGCTCGGACCGGTCAGTGCGAGGGATCCTGTCCGGCCTCCTAAGCATAGGCGGGGACGAAGAAGAGTGCGGAGGGGGGTCTAAGCGGCAGCACCACCTGCGTGACACGCATCCCCAACGGGAGAGGTATCAGCTTTGACACCCGGAGCAGAGATAGACGCGAGGCTCGATACCGGCCCGGTGGCCCACTATGGCGGCGGCGAGAGCCCGAAAGGAGAAGTCGTTAAAGGATCTCCTTCAGAAACAGCCTGGTCACTCTCTGATACCGGGCGAGAAGGGACCCACTACGATGGAGGGGGATGATTCCCCAGCGACCAAAGCTTTCATGGTGGAGCTCTTCTCGGCCATCAAGGAGGACATTCAGGAGCTCAGGTCGCAGCTCACCGCGGACCTCAAGGAAGTTCGCCGAGATGTGGACGACATAGGTGAGAGGGTGGCAACTTTAGAGGAGCACGATGTGGGTCGGGAAGAGGAGCTCCACCATCTGCAACAAGACATGCTGCGTCTTCGCGAACAGAACCTCGATCTCCAGGCCCATACGGAGGATCTGGAGAACCGCTCTAGGCGGAACAACGTGAGAATTAGAGCGGTACCGTGGAAGGAGGAAGGGGACGATCTTCGAGCTTATGTCACCGCCTTATTCCAACAAATCCTCGGAGAGGAAGAGATCTCAGACATCCAGCTGGACCGGGTCCATAGGGTGGGCCTCCCCGCGGTCCAAAAGCCGCTCCTCCTGATATTCTTGTGTGTGTGCACAATTTCCAACTAAAGGAGCGCATTCTCCGGAGGGCACGTGAACAACAGCCAGTTCAGTTCCGCGGGCACCAACCAGCGCTCTTTCAGGACCTGGCTGCCTCTACCCTCGTGAAACGGAGAGAATTTAAACCTGTCACCGCTTACCTCCGAGAGAAAAATATTCCTTACTCGTGGGGTCACCCCTTCCGTATAATATTTAAACACCAGGGGAAGTTGCTGCAAATCCGGTCCCTGGAGGAAGCGTTGGGGGCCCTGGGCATCGATACTACTATGGCTACAGAGGGAGCGGAGCAACCGACTAAGCGAAACGACCGCCGCACATGGGGATGGCAGCGGGTTGGCAGGCCCGCCCCGGTCCAGAAGCCCGATCGAGCCGCCAGTGATCAGGAACGAGAAGCGGTGATCACCTCGCTGTCCCAGGTTACAGGGAGACCCACGACCCCATGACGGGCTTTCTTGCTGGCCCCGGGATGTGCTCAAGGGGGCGCCGGAGGGAACAGAGACGATTGTGCAGTTTGAGGTTTCCCTCTCCCCTGCGCCTGAGTGACTGCAAGAAAAGAGTCCCTGTGGACTCGATGATACCTCTGTCGCGACCCCCTGAATTTAACTACGGTGACGAACTTTTGTCATGATTATATTGTTTATGTATTTTTCGTTGATGTTGGAATGTTTGTTCTTTTTTGGGGTAGGGGTTTCTTATGGGTTTTTAAGGGGTCTCCGCATCAGTTTCCTAGTACAGATTGTCTGCTCCAGAGTACTTAGCGGTCCCGCGGGTGGCATAAATGTCCCTCAGCCGGTAGCCCACACATTGCTTGCCCCTCCTAAGCGACTACATGGGTAGAGACCTGAAAGTGGTTAGTCTGAACGTTAGAGGGCTGAATAACCCTGTGAAGCGCGCGGCAGTGCTCTCCCTACTCGATAGCACCAATAGTGATGTCTGCCTGCTGCAAGAGACCCACCTATTGTCCAAAGATACAGCGCGCATGCGCGATAGGCGATTCCCGCAGCAGTTCTGGTCCTCCGGGGCATCAAAGAAAAATGGGGTGGCGGTTCTGATTGGGGCGCACTGCCCTTGTAAGGTAATCTCGACGGTGGCCGAAATTAAGGGCAGGCTTTTGGCCATCAGACTACAATGGGGGGAATCGCACCTTACTTTAGGGTCCCTTTACGCCCCTAACGAAAAGCAGGAGTCTTTCCTGCAAGCGGCCTTACCCGAGGTACTTGCTTCCCCAGATGCTGCGATCTTGGTGGGGGGAGACCTCAACCTAGTGATGGACTCGGAGCTAGATAGGTCAGGGCACAGAACACATCAGGCGGGGGCGCTTTCCCCGGGAGGGAAGAGTTGGCTGGAAGATAGTGGTATGCATGATGTCTGGCGGGAGCAACACCCAGCTGAGCGCGATTACACATATTTTTCGGCAGCGCATAAAACTTACGCACGCTTGGACCATTTCCTTGCTTCATCCGCCCTTATGCCTAGTGTACATTCATCAGAGATTGCTCCCCGCTCGCTCTCGGACCATGCCCTCATCTCCGTACTCCTCCCTGCGCAACATACGCGAGCGTTCCCTCTGGGCTGGCGACTACGAGAGAGCTTGTTGAACTCCGAGGATGTGGTTCAGAGGATACGTGACACTATTGTACAATATTTTCAGAACAATGATGTGGGGTCTACTCCTCTTGCTGCGGTGTGGGAGGCAATGAAATTAGTGACGCGAGGAGAGTTTATTGCGGTGGCCGCGACTTACAATGCTCTGCGTAGGGAGAAGCGCGCGGAGTTGGAAGGGGCTGTGAGAGAACTAGAGGCGATACATAAACGTACCGGAGCGCCGCGGGTATGGCGCGAACTTGAAAATCGCAGACGTATGCTCAAACACTTAGATCTCGATAGGGCAGAACACGCCCTGCTGCGGCTGCGCCACAAATTCTACCTTAGCAGCGATAAGTGTGGGAAAATGCTGGCACACAGGCTACGAGCCTCGACACAGAGGTCCCTCATACAATCCGTGAGGACCCACGGTGGAGCTGAACAGACCGCTGATGACCAGATAGTGGAGGCCTTTCGTGAGTTCTATCGCCGTCTCTATGCGGACCAACCCGCGGGCGCACTTGACCCACTTCCATATTTGAGCGATTGTGATATATCCCCCCTCTCGCAAACAGTCTCCGAGAGTCTGGACTCAGCGATTCGGGTAGAGGAGGTGATAGGGGCTGTCTCTAGGCTAAAGTTGGCTAAGTCCCCGGGGCCGGACGGATTCTCAGCCGTCTTTTATAAAACATTTTGCGTGGAGCTGGCTCCATTTTTAACGCGGCTCTTTAACTCCTTTCTTGAGACAGGTGCTGTCACCCCATCGATGGCGGAGGCGGCGATATCCGTCATTTTGAAACCCGGGAAGGACCCCGAGACTGCGGGTCCTATCGTCCCATCTCGCTCCTGAACATTGATGCGAAACTCTTTGCGGGAGTCCTGGCGGCGCGACTGAACCCCCTTATGGCGGACACAGTGGACCCGGATCAGTCCGGTTTCATTCCCACCAGGCAGGGTGGGGATAACTCCAAGCGATTGCTGCATCTCCTTGACCAGGTGCGCCGCGCTCGGACCCCAGCCTTTTTATTATCTATAGACGCGGAGAAGGCCTTCGACCGCGTTGACTGGGAGTACTTGTTCGCGGTGCTCCGCAAGTATGGTTTAGGGGACAATTTCCTGCGCTGGATCAGGTGCCTTTACGCGGCCCCCAAGGCCTTTGTACGGGTTAATGGCTGCAGGTCAGCCCTTTTTCCCATTGAGCGGGGAACCCGTCAGGGGTGCCCCTTATCACCGCTTCTCTTTGCGCTCTACATGGAGCCATTTGCCCAGCGGATCCGGGCGAACCCCGGGGTGGTTGGACTCAAGTTTGGCGCGGATATTCACAAAATTAGCCTGTACGCGGACGACGTGATCCTCTCGCTTACCCAACCTCGGACTACGCTGCAGGCGCTATCCGAAGAGCTTGCGGCTTTCGGGACGGCCTCGGGGTTCAAGGTCAACTTCACGAAATCACAGGTCCTCAACATCTCTATACCGGCTGGGGACCTGGAGGCCCTGCAGCAGGACTTCTCGTTCCCTTGGACTACCTCCGAGGTGACCTACCTAGGAGTCAGGGTGGCGCCAACAATTGCCAAGACAATTTCCCTCAACTATGCTTTGTTGTTGGAGTCCACGACCAAGGCGCTGGACGCCTGGTCGCGTCTCCGGCTGGCCTGGTACGGGAGGGTGGCTGCAGTGAAGATGACGGTCTTGCCCCGCATCTTATACCTATTTCAGATGCTACCGCTGACCCCACCTCCGGGTAGCCTTAAAAAGCTGCAGGCTCTGATTAATAAGTTTATCTGGGAGGGTAGGAAGCCGCGGTTCTCGTTACAGCAAATGACAGCCACAAAAGAACAGAGCGGTTTAGGTCTTCCACTCATAGGGGCATACTACCAGGCGGCCTGCCTCCGATACCTAGTGGAATGGAATAGACCGATGTCTAGCAAACATTGGAATTTCATGGACCAAACGGTGGCGGGAGCGAATATCTGGCGGGAATTGTGGCTGCCGCGCAAACACAGAGCGTGGGGACTCTATTCCTCTCCCGTCACCTCGTCTACGCTCAGGGTCTGGGATCGACTTGCTATTGCTAGGGGATGGACTTCATTCCCATCACCTA
Organism: Calotriton arnoldi; assembly: GCA_963921515.1. Classification (NCBI taxonomy): domain Eukaryota; kingdom Metazoa; phylum Chordata; class Amphibia; order Caudata; family Salamandridae; genus Calotriton; species Calotriton arnoldi. The sequence goes on from CAWUFW010000699.1 coordinate 1,921,576, forward strand.
TGACCCCCATTGTGGACAACCCCGACTTTCCCCCGGGTCAAGCGTCTCCGGTCTTTCAGCGGTGGCGGGAGGAGGGATGTAAGAGGGTCGGGTTCCTCTTTGACTTGGAGGGGCTGATTCCTTTTGCCCGGCTGCAGACAGACTACGCGCTCCCGGCCTCGGACGCATTCGCCTACGCGCAGGTGGCGCACTGGGTGACGAGTCTACCCAACTTCGCTCACATGTCGCGTACCCTCACTAGATTTGAAAAATGGCTGGTGAGCAAAGCGGATGATCGAAAGCTCATCTCAGAACTATATGCTATGATCATGGCACGCCCGGCAGGTCACCGTACAAAGGCTCAGGTGCGTTGGGAGACGGAATTGGGGAGACCTCTCACACCCAAGGAATGGGAGCATATTCTATACAGAGCACACCACACAGCACATAACACAGCAGGCGCGGAATCCGCCTTTAAGGTAACTTCATATTGGTACTATACACCGGCCCGGGTGCACAGCTGGGACAAGTCCAAATCAGACCTCTGCTGGCGGGGGTGTGGCGCTACTGGAACCCTAGTTCATCTACTATGGCGCTGCCCGAAATTGGTGCGCTATTGGAAAGCAGTCCTAGACGATATTGACACGGCATTTCAGATTACCCTGCCCCGCGCCCCTGAATACACTCTGTTAGGCCTTTCACATCCCAAAGCCTTCCCGCTGAAGTCTCTAAGGGGCAGACAGATTGCTATGGCGCTGCTGGCGGCGCGACAGGTGCTTTTAGCGCATTGGGGGTCGACCTCGGTGCCGGAGTTGAGGGACTGGATCCATCGCCTCTGGCAGCTCTTGGCAATGGAGCGCCTCTCGATGGGGGTAGACGGGAGGGGCGGAGAGTTTGCGACGCTGTGGGCCCCCTACTTACAAATCCTCACAAAGGATATGCGGGAGGTGACATGCCCTAAATTTCTACAGATCCTCCGGCTGCTGCCGCTAGAGCCGGCAGCTGCGGTTTAGTACGGCGGGACGGAGCAACACTAGTGCACGGTACGGGCCCCGGCAGTGAGCTCTTTACAATATGTTTACATCAGATGCGGAGACAGGGGAGGGGGGAGGTGGGTGAGGGAGGTGGGTTTGTTGGGGGGTTTTGTTTGATTTATGATAAAAATGGTGGAGGATTTCTATAGGACGAGCGAAACTGCTGCCAGAGGTGAATGGTATTGCGGGGGCCGTCCTCTGGGATGTAGGCCTCAACGCTGTGTAACTGCATGTCTACCTCGCTCTGCCGGCCTTGAGATGTAGGCAGTAAGCTGTGTTTGAACCATGGTTACCCACTTAATAAAAATGATTGATTCTAAAGTTGCTTGTGGTTTCCTTCAGAGTGGACGTGGCCTCGCAGTCAGGGCGTAGTTTAGTCAGTGAGATTCGGGGAGTGTGAATCTTAAATGTCCCAACTAAAAATGCAGTGAGCTGCAGGGTGGAGGAGTGAGATAGACTGTTGCCCTGTGGAACAGGGACATTAATGTTTTGCACTAGCTGGGCCTCTGTCCAGAGGGACACATTGTGTGAAAAACGATAGGTTGGAATGGTACCCGAGCAATTGCATTGGTTAGACTCTTTGCAGCGATTCATCCAATCATATTTTGGATGTTTGATTGCCAGTAGTATGCCTGGAACTCTGATGCTGGTTCAGCTTTCCAAGATTACTACAGTCAATGTTTGTGAATTCCAAGAAGTAGAAAGTTTGCACGCATTCAAGGATTACGTATATGGTTGCAGGTTTACTACTTTTTTGATAAACTAGTCACTAAATATAAGTTTCTTATCCAAAAAATCAACAATTAAGATCTCTGAGAAAATGAGAATGACAAGAAAAACTGACACAAACTGCTCTGACTTAGGGCCCCTAGACCCATCTACCAAGCCAAGAATGAATTTGGGCAGAGTCACACCCCAAACAAACCCCCTTGAAGCTATACCCCAGCCTGTGCCACCTGGGCCTGGTGGTTCTCCCTGGGAACTCATGACTACTGTTGCGTACAACACAACGGACTGAAGTCCCTGCCCTAGGATCACTTTTTTAAAAATGTATTTGCACTGCACACTCTCATCTTTGCCTCTGTTACAAGAAGCCCTGATGGCGACGTTGTCACATCGGTGCATGTAGGCAGAACTCCATGTGTCTAGTCATCACCTTTTACAAATCATTTTATCAAGTAACTGATGGTGCCACATGCTAAGCACGAGTTACAAATGGAGGTGGGTGCGCCAGCAAGTTAATAGGGCGAGCTGAGCCATAACCGAGCCAAGGGTCTCACTTGGCTCTGAGAGTCAATACACGAGTCGAGCCATAAAAACAATTGGCCTGTGTATTGTGCAACAAGCATAAGGTAAAAATATGATAGTCTTCAAAATTCAAAAAAGTGCATTATTTAATGTGGACGCATTTCACATTATTACATCAAAGTATTTCACTGCATAGACTGACATTTATTCAAAGTGATAGTTTTTGAACATGAACTTACAATCATTCATGCCTCGGACCCCACCGGCAATGCCATTAGTGAACTAAAAGGCAAGTAATAGTCATGTAAACCCTAAACATGACCTAGATTCTTGCAATAGATGGATCAACATTATAGTCTAGTAAATCAAACGTAAAAAGTGCTTGTACAGTGCATATACTGAACTCAAGCATTTAAAAGTGTTCTCATGCAGGGCCGGCTCTAGGGCAGTGCGATTGGTGCCATCGCACTGGGCGCTGACTTAGGGGGGCGCCGTTTCCTCAAATATACTATGGAAAAAAACCTGCTGCAGCTACTTTGCCTTCAGTAATTATCTGGCAACAATAAAAATGTCAAGATAACTTTGGGGATTAATGCAACAGCTGGAGAGAGATGAAGTTTTGTCTAGTGGAAGTGTTGACTCATCATAAGGTGGCACAGAGGGTTTATACTACAAAGCACATGTGCCATACAGATCACAACGTGCATATAGCAAATAGTTCAGTGGGTTTCTGGTTTTTTTCAATGAGAGCCTTTTGTTACTTGCAGTTTCTCAGTTAAAATTCTAATATAGAACAGTGAGCTATCACCTGTCATCAAAGAGCTGCATGCAGAAATGCATGTGAGAACGGGTGGTTATGGAGACTTGAGTGGCGCTGTTAAAGGGTGGGAATGAGGAAACCCATGGAGAAAGAGGTCATTGGGGGGCGCCTAGAAGCATTGTCACAACGGACGCCATCAGCACTAAAGCTGGGCCTGTTCTCATGTGATAATAAACAAAAAGGAGGCTCTGTGAAATAAAACATTTGCCTAAGGTCACACAATTTGGACAAACAGGGAAGCTCGTAAAGATTCTAGGTTATATGATTTCACGTTTTGAAATTCAGCGATGAGATGGGTATTGCTGTCGCTCTAACCCGTTTTACCTCAAAGGTCACAGTTTTTGCCTTTTATTCTTGGCACAATATGAAAACCGGACACAAACATAGCAGCCCCGTCTCAGCCACCCCCAGACCCAACTCACAGGCCAAGAATGCCTTTTTTTGGGGGGGGGGGGGCATGTATAATGTATCACGTTACATAGAGAAGCAGTGCATTAACTGTACACACCATATATTGACATTTTTGAAGCTCACCAATCATGAGAAAAAGAGAAGTGCTCGCTGCACATGGTGAGACACACAGGCTATCCACACACATTTGAGGATTCCAGAGACTCATTTTTGGTTCGTGAGGGTCATTTCTGTGTTTTCCACTCGATTGTCAGGGGCGATTAGGTCTGGATGGGGAGTGGTTTCCCATGCATATCTCTGGAACGTGTGACGATCTCAGAATTATTACGATTATCTCAGGTGTGTTGTCTGAGCTGGTCCCTGTACAGGGCACTTCGCCAAAAGCGCCAGACAGTGTGAACAAATTAAGATAGGCCGTCATTGGAAAAGTGAGTTATCCGAACCCTTAAATGACTTGAAATGGGGGCCTATATTTAGATATACTGCTTAAAGTACTAGTAATGCACTTTTTGAGTTTAAGAGAAGACATGTACTTGATACATAACATAAAATACAGAGACACATATTGAGGGAAGACATTTTGTCTAAAAATTGTTAAACATTTCCTATCAATAAATATCTTAAAGACACTTATAGTTTTATTAAGAAAAGTGGAACTATCTAAATGATTACATGTCGTCCTCAGTAGAATGAGATGATCTGTGTGTCAGTCATGTGTATTTAGAAGTCACTGTTTTTGTCAAAGAGCATCTGATAAGGGCCTCATTACAGGTTGTGGGAAATAGGGTAGGGTATTTACAACACAAGGGAAATACTATTAACGCCACATGAGGTTTTTACCTCATAAGTACTTCGGTAAGTACTTCCGATTCCGAGTTTTCAATAGGAGAAAATGAGGCATAACACGAAGAATCAGTTTTTAACACCATATTATGCATCTTTTGACTTGATACATTTCATCGAGTTTTACCTGCCGGTACCTATCAAGGGGTAACTGTGGGGTGATAATTATCTCATAACCCATAATTCGAATTGGAATTTAGCCTAAATGTTTCTGCTGTTATAGAAAAACACTTTTAAAAAAAGTTGTCCAATAACACACCTGACGCATCGTGTGGAGGAATGCTCTGGCAGCATAATGGCCACCTATAAATTGGCAGAATCCTCTGCAATAGACAGGGTTGTGTACCAGACAAACTTTTTCTATATCACCCTCAGCGATATCAGCAGATTCATAAAGGGTATCCTTGGAGTTTTTGTCCCTCGCCCCTCAGATAATGAGGCCGTCCACACTTAACTTGTGCTGGTGCGTGCAGATGATGGGCACTTGCACTTGTTTTTGGAGACCAAGACTTATTTTTCATTACCTGACTTTGACACAGAGCAAGAGAAAGAATGGCAGAAAAGGGAGAAAGAAGAAGGAAGAGAAAGAAAAACAGTGACAAAGAATAACCTGCCAGAGTGAGACAAAAGAGACAGGAAGTGTGAGGTGGTGGAGGAAAGAAGTATCTGGTGGCATCAAGTCTAGGCATACTTGGTATTGGGTAACTTCAGCATTCAGCAGCAGTGGCGGATTCCTAAGACAAACTCTGTAATTCGTTTTTCAACTTCAAATTAAGTAAGGCTAAGATGGACCTTTCATACTAGTTGTGGCGCGCTGGTGCAGGTACGCAGCAAGACCTTGCCAGCGCGCAGCAGGAACACACACCAGACACGATAGTCGCTCTCGGCCGAAGGTCACGTGCGACCTGGGGCCCATTTATTTATACCCTCGGACCGAGCCTGGTCTCAAGGGGTGGTGCGGTGCTACATTGTAGAGTATTGGCCGGGTGGCACTCTACATATCTCCCTTCTTTTAGATGCAAAGTTCGCAGGAGAGGAAAATGAAAAGAAAGAGAGGATAGGAACATAAGAACAAAAGTAAATCACACATTGGAATGTCGTAGGGTTGCAGTCCTTAACACGGAGCCGGCTGGTGCACGGCTCGTTCAGCACACAAAGTCTTTCAGCCTTTGGCTGGGCACTGGGTTGGGTTGGAGCAGGTATCGTTGACTCCGGGAGGGCCCTCCCCTTGGGTCTCCTGTGGTGATCTCCGGAGACCTCACCGACGTCCCTGGCAGCGACTGATCTTCGGGGCTCTCCCTTGTTGCACCTTCTCCGTCCGGCACAGAAGTGGGAGCTTGGCCTGCGTTGGTGTCTGCAGTGGTTTCCCCGGACATGCTCGCCGGTTCGTCGCCTTCCTCCTGAGACGAGTGGTCGACCGTCGGGGTACCCCGTGCCTCTTTGAACCAGGATACGTTTCTCACCACCGTGTGTTGGCCTCGTTGCGCCGTGATCATGGTGCCATCCACTCGAGTGACCATCCACAACTCCGGTTCATAGGGCGTACGAAACCTCCAGCCTGGGTGACGATCTTTGAGGACCACCTTGGATCCTACGTGCAAGGCTGGAGCTTTGCCCCCCGGCTTGTGGTCGCCTTCTTGTTAGTCATTTTCCGCTTCTTCTGCGATGTTTTGATATCCAGGCAGGGCGGCACCCACTCGGAGTCTTCGGGGATCAGATCTCGTGGCGAGCGCTTTAGCAGGAGCGAGGCTGGGGCTTGTGAGAAGTTGGCCTGGCATATGCTGTCCACTAATTATAGTGGGCACCTTGCACCAGTCCAAACAACCCCTTATTGGAGATAGGTTAAAGACAACCTTATTGAAAGCTATCCTAGTGGTAGCTATGGAGAGCAGCCTTCAGGCTAAGTCTTGAAGGAATGTAAAGCAGCTTGTTTTACCAGTCTATAATCTCTTGAGTGACCAAATGAAAGTGCACCACACCAGGTATATATTCAAAATATATGTATTTATTGCTAAACACACCCCTCTAGTCTCTTTATGAGGCTAGAGTTCGAAGTACATAAGTTAGAAGTTATTTAAACACAGTAATAGCACAAATACACGTTTGGGCCCTAGGGGCGTACCAAACCATATACCAATAAAGTGGTATAAGAACCACGACTGAACTAGACACTAGGCCTAGAGCCTCTAGAAGTGCTTGGACCACAAGGAACCACCCAAGGTAGTGACACAGGGGACCCACGGGAGACGCGTGCAGTGTAAATACACAACCGCGATACGCCGTTGACTTCTATGGAGAAAGTCGTGATCGGGAAATTAGAGAAAAGGGACACTTAAAAGAGGACTTGGACCAAACCCTTTGAGATCTAGGACTTTGAAGAGTCTCTACCCACGGGAGCACCGGAGTACTCGTGTTACCTCACCCAGGGAAGCCGGGTGCATAGGTGCCTTTCGGGGTCGGGTTTCGTCGTCGATTTGAATGGCGATCTGCTGCAAAGTGCTGCTGGCGACCAAGTGAAAAGTGTCCGGGTGGATCCAAGAGTGGATCGGAGTTCTGAAGAACCTGAAAGCAGAGGGGACAGAGTCTGGGTCACTAGCCAGTGACCAGGAAGGCGATGGACAGATGCCCACCGATGTCGAGTGCTTCAGGTGCGTTGACGGTCGTCTTGACTCTTCAGCCACGAGGTCCAGGAGGCGTTGTCGGCGACCAGGAGCTGGATTCGGGCTGGTACACGATGTCTGTCGAGTGCTGAGGTGTCGGCGACCGGATTGGACCCAACAAGCCTTGGCAACGGCAAGTCTCGATGCAGAGGAAGATCGTCGATGGTGCAGACCAGCACGGTCTGGGGAACTCACCCAGCGAGGGTAAGTGAGGGCAGGCCTGGAGAAACCAGGATGCCAAGTTAGAAAAAGATTGGCCTTCGTTAAGGGCTACTAGCCAACGGGCTAGTGACCGCGAAGGAGCCTCGTGACGCCGCACGTGGATCTGGCTCACAGGACACTCGTGGAGTGGGGGCCAGTGATCTTCGGTGCAGTTGGTGCTGGAGGCTAGGGCTACTCGGAGCCCAAAGCACAACTTCTTGGGAGACCCAGAAGAGGATGCACTTGCAAATGTGCTCGGTGTCCAGGGGTCACAGTCTCAAGTCACCCACGATAGCCACGGGCCTCAGCTTTGCTGGGGACTCAGGGTAGCCTCGGGGAAGTCTGAGAATCCACCTCTGGTGATGCGATAACTTCGGCGTCCGACGGGAGCTTCAGAAATGCGAACCGGACAGATGCTTCTTTGGTGCCTGCCAAGCAGGGGAGTCACTCCTTGACCCCAAGGGAGATTCTTCTGTCCTCTAATCGTGAGTAGAGCGTCGAAGGTCCAGGATTCAGTTTCAGAGTTTCGTCCAGGGATGATCTAAAGTCCTAAGGACTGGGTTCCTATACTTATACTAAGGATAGGGGTTGGACTACTCTGTGGCCTCACCTATGGGTGGGTCAGGGCAGAGGGGTGGCTACACCCCTTTCCCTTTGTCCAGTTCGCGCCAAAGCATGATCCGGTTTGAACTGGGGTATGCACAGGGACACCAAATGTGCCCCCAGTGCAGGACTTCAAAGCACCCGAAAGTGCTCCCGCCCAGCCCCAATACACATTATCCTGTCTGGGGAGGTGGTCACACCTCCCTGGGACAGGAAACCTATTGTCCAGGCCTCCCCTGCCGGAGTTTCGTCCAGCAGCAGGAGGCCAGACTCGTGTCTGTGGCAGCAGCATCCATTTTGTGATGCCAGGGCTTTGGAAAGAAGTTACCGGGCTAGCCAGAGTTAACATGTCTTTCCCTCTAGAAGGGTGGAATGCTACCCCCGCCGCCAGAATTGGCGGGGGGGTAGTATTCCAAGATGTTTGACACCAAACACGACATGTTTAGGTGCAGCCATTCCAAAGTTAGCATTTTACCGCGAGGTTATAATGCGCTTAAGAGTATATGGTCAGGCTGCACTACAAACAGCATCAGAGATGGTCTCCGAACGCTGCAGAGGGGCCCTGCTCATGCAGGGGCACCCTCTCACATAGGAACCATGCACTCTGCCTTTAGGATTGATAAGGCCTGCCTTAGGAGTGACTTATAGGTTTATATGTGTGTATGTATTTAGTGATATAGGTAACCTATATCACAGTAAGGGGTGCATGCACCACCTTACCCAGGCTGCAGTAGCAGACCTGTGGTGTCAGTTTGGATGGCCTTCCAGGGGTGGCATAATACATGATGCAGCCCCTGGTAGGCCTCTGAGGTACCTATGCCCTTGGTACATAGTATACCATATACTAGGGACTTATAAGGGCACTCCAGATTCCAATCAGAGATGTGCCTAAGGCACATGGAAACCTTTTACAGAGAAAGCAGATAGACTGGGGCCCTGAATAGCAGGATCCCAGTCCAACTAAGTCATAAACCAGCAAAACACCATAAAAAAGTGGGGGCAACCATATAGTCAGATTCCACCTTCCTACATAACCCCCCCAAACGAAGGGAGATAAGGCTAACCTTGACCAGTTGAGCCTTCATTGACTAAGTGGGCATATAAGGAAGCACCTGCACTAGCATGGTTGCCCCCTGTCTTATGGTCCACTAAGCAATCCCTCACCCTAAGGGTATGAGAGGGTCTCCACCATGGGGAATCACTACCTGTGGTGTGCTTAGGTAAAGTACAAGGCTGGTGAGGTGTCTGAGTAGGGAAGTGAGGCCCTAGGAATGTTGGCCTCAGCTTCCTCAGATCACTGGTCACCATGCATGCCTGTCTTTCCATGACTGAGTTGCACTTTGCTCTAAGGGTCAACCTTTGGCTGCCTACAGCTGGGGGTTGGGTCCCTTTGGATGGATTACTGGAGGGACATGGCAGGTTTGGAACCTTCAGATCCCAGGTTTGCCCTTGCCTACCAGAGTCCTTCTGGGAGAGGTCCCTACATAAAGGCATGGGGGATCCCTCAGTGTGTAGAGGAGTTTTCACCTGGCTAGGGCTACTAGACTGGGTGCCCCTAATCTGCTGATGGGGGGGTTCCTCTGGACAGGGGGCCCTGGGGGGTCCACTGACCTCCCTGACCTCTGCAGCCCTGGGCTGGCTGAGGCAGGGTAGAGAGGGGCAGGTTACCTGCTCCAGACTGGGCACCACCTTGGAAGGGTCCTCTGCCATCAGGGGTGTGGCCAGGCCAGGCCTGACTACCTCTGGGGCAGTTCCTTCACTAGGGGTAGGGTCAGTTCCCCGAGGAGGCTGACCCTTACCTACTGTCTGGAGGGAAGAAGACTTTTCTTCAACCCTTGTGCTCTCTTTTGGGGGAGAGTGGGCCATTCTTTCAGGCTCCATCTCTCCAAATTCTTGGGCTGGGGCTGTGGCCATCACAGCCCCACTAACCTTTACAGGGACGCCCAACATCCTAAGATGGGTTTGGTGTTCAACCTCAGCCCAGGCTGAAATTTCCAAATCATTGCCCATCAGGCAATCTACAGGTAAGGTGGGGGACACTGCCACTCTCTTTGGGCCTGTGACCCCCTCCCAGCTGAGATTGACTATGGCCATGGGGTGATCTGTTCTGACACCATCAATGTTGGTCACCTGGTATTTAAACTCAGGTAAAAGCTGGTGAGGGGGGACTAGTTTCCCTGCCACCATGGTGACACTAGCCCCTGTGTCCCTAAATGCCACAGCTTTCTGACCATTAATCATTGGCTCCAGTCTGTACCTGCCCATTGCTGTGGGACCCATGGTAAAGGTGGCAAATCCTACACCACCATCAGAGTCAGAGGAGTCTGTTGAGGGGTCCCTGTCTGAACCAGGGCCCACCTCTGTTCCTGTTGCAAAAGCACCTAACGTTTTGGGTGCACTACTCCCAACTGGAGGATTACTACTGGTAGTACCAGGAGGGGGGTAGTAGTTGCTGGGGGAACATTTTCTTTATTGCCAATCCTGGGGCAACTGGGATCAGATTTCCAGTGCCCAGGCTTTTTACAGACATGGCAATATGGTTTCTTTTCAGGAGAGGAAGGAGTTTGGGACCCACCCCCAGAAGAGGAATTTTGGGGCCCTGTAGTGGACTTATCCTTAGATTTATCCCCACCTTTCTCTTGGGACTTAGTAGAATCTTTCTTCTGGTCACCACCCTGATTTCTAGTCTTTACTCTGGTTCTGACCCATTTGTCTGCCTTCTTTCCCAATTCTTGGGGAGAGGTCAGATCAGAGTCCACCAGATACTGGTGCAAAAGCTGGTTTTGACAATTATTAAGGATCTGCTCCCTCATAATCAAATTGTACAATCCTAAAAAGTCAAGCACTTTGTTGCCATGTATCCAACCTTCCAGAGCCTTTGTAGCACAATCTACAAAATCAACCCAGTCTTGAGTCTGAGCTTTTGGGTGTCTCTGAACTTCAACCTATACTGTTCAGTGGTTAGGCCAAACCCATCTATCAGAGCACTCTTCAAGACTGTGTAATTGTCAGCATCCTCTTCTCTTACAGTGAGGAGCTTGTCTCTACCTTTGTCTGCAAAGGAGAGCCACAAGATTGCTGCCCACTGCCTCTGGGGGACCTTCTGAACTTTACAGGCCCTCTCCAGTGCAGTTATCCATTTGTGGATGTCATCCCCACTCTGGTAGGGAGGGACAATCTTGTTTAGGTTTCTATGGTCATAAGACCTTTCCCTATCTCTAGGGATATTGCTGCCACCATGGGACTCTAGTCCCAACTTTCTTCTCTCTCTAAAGAGCTCTAGGGACTCCCTGTTGCTTCTTTTTGATTTCAAGCTGAGCTTCCTCATATTGAACCAGCCTCTTTCTTCTCTCATGAGAGGATTCCCTCCTATGAGATGAGACAGAGCTCCCTATGGAGGTGCCAGAGTGGTTAGACTCCTGAGAAGGAGACCTAGACCTTCTGGGCACACTCATAATCCTTCCTGGGGGGACAAAGGGGGCATCATTCTGATCATCCTCTTCATCTTCCTCAGGAGGGGTTGGATTATCCAGGTCAGGGCCATTGTCGCCCTCCTGGCCAGTTTCAGAGGGGGGGCTGGGGGTACTGGTACCCCTGGTCCCATCCTCATCATCTGCCCCACCCTCAGCTCCTACCCCTTCAGTCCCCAAGGGCTTACTAAGGTCATAAGCCACCAACAACTCCTTGAGGTGTTGGGTGGTGGGGCTTTGGCCTGTCCTTATTTTTCTCAAGTTGCATAAAGCTCTCAATTCCAAGAATGGGAGTGTATCATACTTGGAGGGTGGAAGCTCAGTGGCTTCCTGCAAGGATTCTTTAGATCCTACCCTTAAAGACATTACTAGTGTGGTGTGGTGTATGCACTACCTACTCTAGTGTGGCCTACTAAACTCTCTTGAGTTGTAGAAAGGGTGTGCTATCCCTTAACACACAACTCTAAGTTCAGTAGAACTTACTGTATTCTAAGCTTATTATATGTACCTTAGGTACCTTTAGTGGTTTTCAGTTGATCAATTCAATTGAGATTATCTGGTAAAACAATAGCAAGCTGGAATCCCACACGCTGCACACCGATGTGAGAAGTTGGCCTGGCATATGCTGTCCACTAATTATAGTGGGCACCTTGCACCAGTCCAAACAACCCCTTATTGGAGATAGGTTAAAGACAACCTTATTGAAAGCTATCCTAGTGGTAGCTATGGAGAGCAGCCTTCAGGCTAAGTCTTGAAGGAATGTAAAGCAGCTTGTTTTACCAGTCTATAACCTCTTGAGTGACCAAATGAAAGTGCACCACACCAGGTATATATTCAAAATATATGTATTTATTGCTAAACACACCCCTCTAGTCTCTTTATGAGGCTAGAGTTTGAAGTACATAAGTTAGAAGTTATTTAAACACAGTAATAGCACAAATACACGTTTGGGCCCTAGGGGCGTACTCAAACCATATACCAATAAAGTGGTATAAGAACCACGACTGAACTAGACACTAGGCCTAGAGCCTCTAGAAGTGCTTGGACCACAAGGAACCACCCAAGGTAGTGACACAGGGGACCCACGGGAGACGCGTGCAGTGTAAATACACAACCGCGATACGCCGTTGACTTCTATGGAGAAAGTCGTGATCGGGAAATTAGAGAAAAGGGACACTTAAAAGAGGACTTGGACCAAACCCTTTGAGATCTAGGACTTTGAAGAGTCTCTACCCACGGGAGCACCGGAGTACTCGTGTTACCTCACCCAGGGAAGCCGGGTGCATAGGTGCCTTTCGGGGTCGGGTTTCGTCGTCGATTTGAATGGCGATCTGCTGCAAAGTGCTGCTGGCGACCAAGTGAAAAGTGTCCGGGTGGATCCAAGAGTGGATCGGAGTTCTGAAGAACCTGAAAGCAGAGGGGACAGAGTCTGGGTCACTAGCCAGTGACCAGGAAGGCGATGGACAGATGCCCACCGATGTCGAGTGCTTCAGGTGCGTTGACAGTCGTCTTGACTCTTCAGCCACGAGGTCCAGGAGGCGTTGTCGGTGACCAGGAGCAGGATTCGGGCTGGTACACGATGTCTGTCGAGTGCTGAGGTGTCGGCGACCGGATTGGACCCAACAAGCCTTGGCAACGGCAAGTCTCGATGCAGAGGAAGATCGTCGATGGTGCAGACCAGCAAGGTCTGGGGAACTCACCCAGCGAGGTTAAGTGAGGGCAGGCCTGGAGCAACCAGGATGCCAAGTTAGAAAAAGATTGGCCTTCGTTAAGGGCTACTAGCCAACGGGCTAGTGACCGCGAAGGAGCCTCGTGACGCTGCACGTGGATCTGGCTCACAGGACACTCGTGGAGTGGGGGCCAGTGATCTTCGGTGCAGTTGGTGCTGGAGGCTAGGGCTACTCGGAGCCCAAAGCACGACTTCTTGGGAGACCCAGAAGAGGATGCACTTGCAAATGTGCTCGGTGTCCAGGGGTCACGGTCTCAAGTCACCCACAATAGCCACGGGCCTCAGCTTTGCTGGGGACTCAGGGTAGCCTCGGGGAAGTCTGAGAATCCACCTCTGGTGATGCGATGACTTCGGCGTCCAACGGGAGCTTCAGAAATGCGAACCGGACAGATGCTTCTTTGGTGCCTGCCAAGCAGGGGAGTCACTCCTTGACCCCAAGGGAGATTCTTCTGTCCTCTAATCGTGAGTAGAGCGTCGAAGGTCCAGGATTCAGTTTCAGAGTTTCGTCTAGGGATAATCTAAAGTCCTAAGGACTGGGTTCCTATACTTATACTAAGGATAGGGGTTGGACTACTCTGTGGCCCCACCTATGGGTGGGTCAGGGCAGAGGGGTGGCTACACCCCTTTCTCTTTGTCCAGTTCGCGCCAAAGCAGGGGCTGCAAGCCCCTGATCCGGTTTGAACTGGGGTATGCACAGGGACACCAAATGTGCCCCCAGTGCAGGACTTCAAAGCACCCGAAAGTGCTCCCGCCCAGCCCCAATACACATTATCCTGTCTGGGGAGGTGGTCACACCTCCCTGGGACAGGAAACCTATTGTCCAGGCCTCCCCTGCCGGAGTTTCGTCCAGCAGCAGGAGGCCAGACTCGTGTCTGTGGCAGCAGCATCCATTTTGTGATGCCAGGGCTTTGGAAAGAAGTTACCGGGCTAGCCAGAGTTAACATGTCTTTCCCTCTAGAAGGGTGGAATGCTACACCCGCCGCCAGAATTGGCGGGGGGGTAGTATTCCAAGATGTTTGACACCAAACACGACATGTTTAGGTGCAGCCATTCCAAAGTTAGCATTTTGCCGCGAGGTTATAATGCGCTTAAGAGTATATGGTCAGGCTGCACTACAAACAGCATCAGAGATGGTCTCCGAACGCTGCAGAGGGGCCCTGCTCATGCAGGGGCACCCTCTCACATAGGAACCATGCACTCTGCCTTTAGGATTGATAAGGCCTGCCTTAGGAGTGACTTATAGGTTTATATGTGTGTATGTATTTAGTGATATAGGTAACCTATATCACAGTAAGGGGTGCATGCACCACCTTACCCAGGCTGCAGTAGCAGACCTGTGGTGTCAGTTTGGATGGCCTTCCAGGGGTGGCATAATACATGCTGCAGCCCCTGGTAGGCCTCTGAGGTACCTATGCCCTTGGTACATAGTATACCATATACTAGGGACTTATAAGGGCACTCCAGATTCCAATCAGAGATGTGCCTAAGGCACATGGAAACCTTTTTACAGAGAAAGCAGATAGACTGGGGCCCTGAATAGCAGGATCCCAGTCCAACTAAGCCATAAACCAGCAAAACACCATAAAAAAAGTGGGGGCAACCATATAGTCAGATTCCACCTTCCTACAGGGCTCATCCGGTTGTTGAGTGTGGTGTTTGCCGGTATGCAAGCAGGAATTGATGCAGACATGCCTCGGGATCTTGGTGCTGGTCGACCCCGATTCTGAGGGCCCTGTTGAGGGTCCTCATGAACCGCTCTACCTCGCCGTTGGCTTGAGACCACTGTGGGGTGATGCGGCGGTGTCGGATGGCTCTCCGCTCCAGGAAATCGTGGAAGTCCTACCATTGAAACGGTGGCCCGTTGTCTGACTTTACTTCGTCCGGCAGCCCGAACAGGGCAAAGATCCTTTCCAAGGCCGGTTGAACATGGGTGAACGCCATGGACGGCACCAGCTCTACCACTGGGAACTTTGAGAATGAGTCCATGATGACCATGGTGTGCCGTCCGTCCGGGAAGCTCCCACAGTCGACACTGATCTTCGTCCAGGGCGTGTGACACAGTTCTTTAGTGATTTCAGGCGCTGGAGTGGGATCGCCTCCGGTAATGGTGACGGGTGGCAGCGCCGGACTTTCTCGTCCACCATGTCGTCCATGCTGGGGAACCACACTTTCGCCCTGAGTCGGGCCTTGGTCTTGGCAGTGCCTTGATGGCCTTGATGGGCGAGCACAACCATTCGCTGGAATAGGTTCTTCGGCACAAAAATGTGCTGTCCCCTCAGGATTAGTCCGGACCCGCTGAGTTCGTGTTGCACCCTCCAGAGTTGGCGTTGGGAGTTCTGTTCCTCGGCGGTTAGCAGAGAGACTCCGTCCAGGAACCGATGCCACTGCCCCTTTTCCAGGGCCTCCATCACTCTTTTCATGGTGTCATCCTCGTCCGTGGCATTGCAAATATCTTCTTTTGTCATGGCCACGGGGCAGGCGCTGTCTTCAACCATGTTGATGAAGGCCTCGGTATAGGCGGCATCGTCCTGTGGCAACTCACCATCCTTTGCCGTGCGGTGCCGAGACAGAAAGTCAGCGGGGTTGTCTGCCCCGGGTCTATACAGCAGTTGAAAGGAGTATGCTTGCAACTGAACTGCCATCTCTCAATTCTTGGGGGTGCTAGGTGTGCAGACCCACTGAACAGCGGCAGGAGGGGTTTGTGGTCAATTATCACCCGGAAAGGGTGGCCGCACAGGTACAGATGGAAGTGTTGGCACGCCCACCTTATGGCCAAGGCCTCCCGCTCTATTTGAGCGTATCTGGCTTCCGTCGGGGATAGTGCCCGACTGGCGTACGCCACGGGGGCACAGACTCCTTTGGTGCCTTCCTGCAGGAGGACTGCCCCGAGCCCGACCGGGTTGGCGTCGACCCCGAGCTCAGTCTTCCTTTTGGGGTGGAAATACGCCATGGTCGTCTGATCTAGAAGGGATTTCTTGATGTCTTGAAACGCCGCTTCCTCTCTGGGCGTCCACTCCCAGGGCGTGCCAGTCTTCGTCAGCTGCCTGATTGGCTCTGCTATGGTGGCGAGATTCGGGATGAACCTCCCGCAGTATGTCGCCATCCCGAGAAAACTCCTTATTTCCATGCGATTCTGCGGGACAGGGGCACTCCTGATGGCTTTGCGTGGGTCGAGACTGAGTCCGTCTCGCAAAAAGACATACCCAAAGAAGTCTATCGACCCTTGGTAGAAGGCGCACTTCTTCTTATGGAGCGTGAGTCCACAGTCAGACAGCCTCTGTAGGGTCGCCCTCAGCCGGACATCGTGTTCCTCTAGGTTTTGTGAGTATATTAAGATGTCATCACTTAGGTTGATTACTCCGACCAGGCCTGAGAGGGCTTCCTTGATGGCGTTCTGAAACACCTCTGCTGCGGATGACACGCCAAAGCTGAGTCGGGTATAACTTCGGAGACCTACGTGCGTGGAGAACGTGGTGATATAGCGACTTTCTGGCGCCAGCTCCAACTGGTGGTATCCGGAGTTCAGATCGAGTTTGGAGAACCACTGTACCCCGTTCAAGTCTGCCATGATATCGTCCATCGTCGGCGTCACGTGTCTTTCTCTCCGGATGGCCTAATTGGGAAGCCTCATATTGACACACAGCCGAATGGTGCCAGGTTGCTTTGGCTTTGGTGCCACAACCAGCGGGGACACCCACGGAGTGGGCCCAGACACATTCTCTATGACTCCCAAGTCCTCGAGGTCTTGCAGCTCTTTTTCCACCGCAGGGCAAAGATGAAAAGGGATGCGCTGATGCCGGAGTGGCCTCGGTTGGACCGCCTTGTCGATGTGTAACTTTACTTGGCGTCCTCGGAGCTTGCCTAACCCTCGGAAGAGCTGGGGGAATTCACTCAGCATGCCTTCGGCATGGGTTTCGTGAACTTGCTTGGCAAAGAATACCAGCTCCAGGTCTTCTGCGGTGTGACACCCCAGCAGCATTCCTTTCTTCCCTTCTGTCACGTGGAACTTAGTCGTCACTGAGTACTCGGAGTTCGAGACTTCGACCTCCATCATCCCTCGGAGTGGTATGGGTTCAGTGCCTCCATACGTGTAGATCTTGGCTGCACTCAGTGTTAGGCGTGGTTTGGGTGACAGCTGATCGTACTGGTCGGAGTCCATCACGTTGAACGATGCGCCAGTGTCTATTAGGGCTTGCACCAAGGTTCCATTGATCTTGATGTTGCACATCGGGGGTGGGCGCCTCTTTCTTCCCGGCCTTCCTGCGAATAATATGACGAACGTGTCGTTGTCGTCTTCATAGTAGGCGGCAGCACCTTGTTCTGGGGGTGCTCCAGGGTTGTCGTGCTCTTTGAGTGTGAGGTGTCGCAGGGTCGTCGAACGCCCTCTGGATGCGCCTCCACGTGGGCGCCCTCCGCCACTACGGCAGACACTAGCGTAGTGATCGGCCTTGCCGCATCTCGAGTAGGTTTGTCCTCTCGCCGGGCACCTGTCTTGCTCTTGGTGGTCGAAACCGCAGTGCCCACACTTGCCGCTTGGCCGGCTTCCGGTGCTTCGCCTCTGGCTGGGGGCGGGTCGCCTCTGCACGACCTCCACTGTCTCCTCCTTGACCTGGACTACCTTCTGCGTCGACACGGCCAGAGTTTTCCGAACTCGGACGGCCTCCATTTCTTCGGCTCGCTTGTCTGACAGTTCGTGCGAGCGGGCTACGACCAGGATTTCATCCAGTGTTATCCCTGGTTGTCGGAGCATCTGGCGCCGCAGCGTGACAGACTTGCATCCCTGACTGATTTGCGCCCTGATCTCTTTGTTTTGGTCGATGCCTGTGCACGTGCGTGCCAGCTTCGGGAGCCGGGCGTAGAACATGTCCACTGTTTCCGCCTCGGTTTGCCTGGCTTGGCGCAGCTTGAAGCACTCGTCGTCCGGGTTCATCTGGGGGTCGAAGTACCTATCGAAGGCCACAATGGCAGCATCATACTCGTGGGCCGCTCCGGTGTTGGGCAGTGTCTCAAACAGCTCGTAGTGCTCGTCTCTTCCAAAGTGCATCAGCAGTGAGCGTTTCACCGTCCCATCTGTTTTTCAGGTCCCTGTAAAATAGTGATTGAGGTGACCTACTCTGAGCTTCCATCTGGGCGCAGCTGTGGCAGGGTCGGTGAGCTGGCTGAACCGGGTATGGGCGGCACTGACGCGTGTGAGTGTGGCGCAGTTGGTACTTGGGCCTGTGACTGGTGGCGGAGGGTCTCCCATGATGTGCTGGGGTGATCTTCTCCTGAGGTAACTGTGCTGACGTGCGCAGAGCTTGGGGTGGCACTGGTACTCTACCCCCTTGTGATGGTATGCCCTTGCCCTTCTTGTGTCCCTTTTGGGCCTTGAGACTGACCTTCCTTGCCTTCTGCGTGGGTCCCCGTCCTTTTCTGTACGCTGTGTGCTTTTCTTTTCTTGGATGTTTCCTTTCCCCCTTTTTTTTTGTTTCTCTTCTCGCTCCCCCTGGCAGCTCCAGCGCCTCCGTATGTTAATCTTTGACCTGCAGGGCGTAATCTCCAGTCGTTGACGGGCCTCCAATCAGTCGTGTGGGGAATCCCCACGTTGTAGGCCTTGGAGCTCCGCCCTCGCGTAGCGTGTCACACGCGGGCGGGCCCTCGTGCTGAAAAGGGGCTGGCGTCGAGCTCTTCCGCTCAGACACGGACTGCTGCCGCACCGCTGCAGGCGCTCCAGCCGGCGGTCGTCTGTGGTGCGCACTCACGCCCTGACTCCTTGCCGCGAGGGCGACAGGCTGCGCAGGAGATGGCGCTGGCTGCGCAGAGGCCTCGGGGGCAGATGCGGTGACACGCAGTCCGTCGGTGCTGCACTCTTCCGGTGCAGGGAGGCGCGAGGGTCCGCTCACCCCTCGTCGCCAGTGTGGCGCGCTGGTGCAGGTACGCAGCAAGGCCTTGCAGGCACGCAGCAGGAACACACACCAGTCACGATAGTCGCTCTCGGCCGAAGGTCACATGCGACCTGTGGCCCATTTATTTATACCCTCGGACCGAGCCCGGTCACGAGGGGTGGTGCGGTGCTACATTGTAGAGTATTGGCCAGGTGGCACTCTACACTAGTCATGTCCAGAAAGAGGGTCCCGAAGCTGTCACTGCAGTGTCACTCCCAGTGGGTACTGGGGCTGATGATGATTTTAGGTTTGGAAGCATCTCATCATAGCCTTCAAGAACAGTGGCGAAGCTAGCCACCTTGCTGCCCGTGGCGTTCCCAGCGTTTGCTGCCCAGCCGTAGGAGGGGGCGGGTGCTGATGATATTCCTGGCAAAGGCATGGAAGAACGGGGGCGCCGCCGCCGCCCCAAACCTTGTGCTGCCAGGGGTGGACTGCCCCCCCTTCCTACACCACTGTTCCAGAATCGTGTGAGTGCTAGTTTTGGGATGTCCCAGCAGTTTGGAGTGCACTCAGGTGTAAAGCTGCAAGGGCACCTCAGGGTTGCCTATTACAACTAAGAAACCCCTTCCTCGTTTAACATGATCTGTCCCTCAAGAACAGATAACCAGAGTAGGAGCATAAGCAAGAGACCATCAACGAGTGCAAGCAAGGAAAGATCCTGGCCGCAAGTGGTACTGCGCCAGATAGCACTGCAGGAGCAGGCATGTTCGTGTTGGCATGTTCGGGTCTAATGTAGGATGGCACGTATTGCCACTTACTCCCTGGATAAAAGCAGCCCATGTGAGTACTGGCGTCTTGCACAGTCATGCACAGAGGCCTTGATTCACAAAGATAAACTTACACTTTTGTGTAAGGTTAATCTTTTCGGTCTTCACAATACTGCAATTTGATAGTAACTTTACGACTGCGCAGACTTCGCAGTCAGGACGGAGAACTCTGCACATAAAAACGATAGGATAGGCCTTTTTCTATGAGCGGATTTCGCTGCCCTGACTACAGAGTCTATGCATTTGTAAAGTTATTGTTAAATTGCAGTTTTGTTAATACCGAAAAAGAGTACACTTACACAAACGTGCAAGTTTACCTTAGTGAATCAGGCCAATGGTGTCCAAATGGACACCTCCATTGGCTGAGTAACAGTGAATTCCTGACATAAACAACACACACTACCCACACATAAAGCGACTCTAAAGATAAGCAATGGAACATAACTAAGGGAGACTTAGAGGACCTTACGAAGAAGAGCCAACAGGCAGAGTCTCCAGAGGAACACAGATGCAGGTATTTTTATTTTTAAATATTTTTTTATAACTTTTTTTGAAACATTGCACATCATACAGTGTATAAAGGAGATGAATGCATTTTTCCACAAAATGAAGGTTTCACTGAAAGACCTAACAGTTCCAACAGTAGGGTCCGGGTTCAGATCGGAAACATCGCTTTTACGGCCTAGTGCTTGACATAGGACAGTCATTACTTTTAACACAACAAAATTGCAACACCCTGTCCCATTTCCCCCTAGCATAGCCCTGTATTGGTGCCCCTGAAGTCTGGCCAGGCCTCCCACACCTTCTCACAATTTTTGGGGCAGCCACAGCTCTGATAGATCACCTCTGCTGCCCTCTGGCACCAGTCAGAGGTTGGCTCCCCTTCTGTAATGCTTGGGGGAGTGTTTGTGCCCCATTTCCTTGCTAAATTGCGCTTGGCCACTCCGGTCGCCATCGTTAACCAATTCTTATGATATCTGGGCCAGTTTTCCTCCCCTTGCACCGTCAGTATCAACCATATTGCATCTAGGGACATCTTCAAGGAAATAACCTGGGACATTACCTCAGTCACCTTGCGCCAAAACATTTATATCACTGGGCAAGCCCAGACTATGTGAAAGAATGTGCCCTCTTGGTTACAGCCTCTGAGGCACAATGGTGTGTCAGCCATACCTATTTTATGTAAGAGGGTCCTTGGGTAATATGTCCTGTGCAATATTTTAGTTGGACTAATCTGAACCTGGATCGAATGGCTATTTCCCGTGGGCTCTGGAGAGCCTCGGCCCAGTCTTTGTCGTCTATGTCATCCAGGTCCTCAGTCCAAGCGTTTCTCAGGGCTCCCAACAGGTCAGGGGAATTATTAACCAGTTTCCTATAGATTGTGGAGATCCCTCTGTCAGGTATTGGCTCAGTGAGTAGATGATCTTCCAGATATGATGCCTCCGGCAATTGCTCTCTCTCAAGGATATGTTTTCGCAGCGCACGCCCCTGTTGGAAATAACAGTAGTTTTTGGTCTCCGTATTGTAATATGACGTAAAGTAGGACTTAGTTGGCATAGAGGGAGGCATGTTCCCCGAGCCTCCGTCCGCCCTGATCCCCCATATCAGTGGGCTCTGGCTCATTCAGGCCGCAAGCGGTTCAAGTGCCAAGGCAAAGCTCATAGGAGAAAGGGGCCATCCCTGCCGACTTCCCTTTTGCAGGGTGAAGACACTGGACACAATCCTGTTGACTCGTACCCCGGTCAAGGGGGCTTGATATAGAAGTCCAACCCACCCACAGAATTTCAGCCCAAAGCCCAGTCTGGCCAATGTGTCTCGTGAGATCAGAATCGAAGGAGATAGCGAGCCATTCACCCGGAGCCGGGCAGTAGGAGAGGAATAGAGCAGCGCGGTCAAGGCAATAAAGTTGGCTGGGAGGCCCAGCTTGCGGAGCGTGGCAGTGAGGAGTGGCCACTCCAGAGAATCAAAAGCCTTTTCTGCCTCGAGAAGAGCTATTGCTGCAAGGACGCTCAGCTCTATCCTATTAATGACTGAGAAAACGGTTCGGAGGTTTAGGACAGTGGACCTGTGTGGGATAAAGTCAGATTGCACTGGTGAGAGAATTTGGTCCAGGAGCAATGACAACCTGGAGGATAGCATTTTGGCCAGGATTTTGTTGTCCATATTTATTAGAGAGATGGGGCAATATGAGGCGCAATTAGTGGGCTCCTTACCTGGTTTTAACAAAAGAGATATAGCCGCCTCCCTCATGGAGGGGGGAGTATGCCATTCTCGAGGGCCTCAGCGTATACCTCAATCAGCTGTGGTGCCAGGATATCTTTGAAAGTCTTGTAGAATACCCCTGATAGTCCGTCGAGCCGTGGTGCCTTTGTGCCAGTCAGAGCATCTATTGCGAGCGTGACCACTTCTACAGTGAAGGGTGCTCCCAGAAACTCAGCCTGTCCAGTGGTAAGCCACACCATGGCAACCTCCTCCAGACATGCTAAGTGCTGTGTAAAATCCCTGAGAAGTTTGGTTGCGTATAGAGATCGATAATACTCAACCAGTTCTGAGATTATTTCTGCATCTTCAGCGGCCACGGAGTCGTCAGATCGTGTTATTGCTGCTATATGCCCAGCTCCCCTGGGGGGTCGTACCAGGCATGCCAGAGTCCTACTAGGGCGCTCCCCCTCTCCGTAGCGGCGCGCTGTATGGTACTTGCCCAGTAGATCTGCCTCCCTATCCGCATGTTCATTAAATTCCATTATGAGGGCGCTATGTTTGTTCAGGGTATGAGGTGTGGGTGGCGGCATGTCTAATAATGACAGCTCAGTCTCGACCCGGGCAAGGCTCCCACGTATCGATTGCAAGACTCCTGCCTGTTTAGATATACAGATACCGCAGATATATGCCTTGAAGGCGTCCCATAATGTTGCGTATTTGGTCACTGAGCCAGTGTTCAAAGTGAAATATTCAGTAACTGCCTCCTGCAGTTCAGACCGAAATACTGCATCCAGTAGGGCTGTGGCTGGGAAGGACCATCTGCGCTCCCACCCAACGGGGTGAGGGATTATTATATGTAGGAGTACCGGCGCATGGTCTGACATCGTGCGTGGCAACGTATCGATGCCCTTGGTCCACTGGCAGCCCGGCGCGCCCGTGAGCCAGTATTCTATGCGCGTTTGAGTGAAGTGTGGTGCCGAGTGGAAGGTGTACCCCGGGACATTCGGGTGGTGCGTGCGCCAGAGATCACGCAGATCCAAGGAGTGTATTAGGTCCTGCATTGCTCGATGGGCATGGGGCTTGGCGATGGAGATCAGGTTTGAGGAGTCACGTCTGGGGTCCAGCCATAAGTTCAGCTCCCCCCAAGGAAGATTGCATCGTAGTCATACCGATTAAGCATAATATGAAGGTCCCTGAAAAAATAGGATCGTCTGTGTTGGGTGCATAAATATTGAGGAAAACAACCGTCCTGCCCAGCAATGTCCCCACCACCAGCAAGTACCTCCTCTGTGTGTCGGATACAGTGTCCCTATGTGTGAACGGGAGAGTATGATGAATAAGGAGGCATACCCCTCGAGAATAAGTACTGTAACTCACAAAAAATCTATGGGGTCCCCAGGAAGACGCAAATGGGGGGGCCTTCTGCAATGGGAGGTGGGTTTCCTGTAGAAATGCTATTTTAACATTGTGCCTCCAAAGATATACTAGCACCAATTTACATTTTCTAGGATTGTTCAGCCCTCTTACGTTCCAGGTGAGAAATTTTAATTCAACAGCGGGATCCGAGATCATGATCCTAAAGAAGGGGGTATGTATGTGCGCCACCAGCGTGCAGTGGCCTCCCCTCGAGTTGTGGAGGGGGGGGATCTACATAGGGACACACACCTAGGAAAATTACAAAACCAACACCACAATAAGACAAGAAATGATACCCCAATTAGAACCAACAAATCCCACCCTCCACCCACACCTGGACTCAAAGGTCCCGTGAACATCCTCCCTCCCCAATGAACCCTAGAAAGAAAGAAAAAAGAAAACCCTGGAAGAAAACTAATCGGAGTCGTCCGTAGGAGGCGGGCGCCGCCTCGGACATCCAATGCCCAGAGACTACACTACATAGTCTGCAAATTTGAGATATAGAAACATGCATAACATAAGAAACTTTCACATTTCCTCTCTCGGTTTCGGCATCCCATTAGAACAGCAGGATCAGTGAGAGATTCCGGAATCTGGGGCCTTCACTCCGCGGTGAAGAGCTCGGCGCTGGCGGCTAACTGTCTGTCAGGGGAGGAGTGTCCGGAGGATCTGGCCGGGCTTCTACGGCTTGCACTTTGATGTTGTTTGCAGAAGGCCAGTGTGTCCGCAGCGTTCTCGAAGAAGCGTTGTTTATCACCCACCATCACCCGCAGTCTGGCTGGATAGAGCATGGCGTATTTCAGGCCCATTGTACGAAGCTGACGTTTTGCTTCCAAGAAATTCCGGCGGGCCTCCTGAACCGCAATTGTGTGGTCGGGATAGAAAGAGAGCACGGCACCCTGGTACTGCACTGGTGCATTTTCCCAGGCCAGGTGAAGAACTGTGTCACGGTCTCTATAATTGAGCAGGCGGGCTATAATGGGCCGCGGGGGATCCCTGGGGGGGCCGTGGGCCGAGGGAGCAATGCGCCCTTTCTACTACAAAGTTCTTGGAGAGATTTTCAACGCCAAACAGTTCAGTCAACATGGATTTCACAAATGGTTCCGGCCGTCCGATGTTCGTGGATTCTGCCAGGCCCATTATGCGAATATTATTTCTCCGCAATCTAGCCTCCAGGTCTTCATTTTTAACTGCTACAGTCTTGAGCAGCCGCTCCACGCGCTCCAGCCGTTGTGTTGTATCTTTGATTTGGTCTTCCTGGGTGGAGATGCACTTTTCAGCTTCATCAAGCCTGGTGCCGTGCCCTTCTAAATGTTCCCCCATCCTGTCCAGTCTGGTAGTTAGGGAGTCGAACCTAGAGTCTATTGCGCGGAAATCTGCCCGGAGTTCCGCCATTATGGCCGTGGCACCGTCCATGGACTGTGGTTGCTCTTCGCACGTCGACCCGTCTCCCCTATCCAGGCTATGGTCGGGTTGATCAGTTGGGCTCGGCTAGTCGAAGGTCAGTTTACGTTGTTTAGGGTCCCCACGACCCATTGTTTTGCGCTGTGTGGGGGTAGGCTGTGCTGGGCCTTATATGGAGTGTAGTATCTATTCCCCGCGGTATGTAGAAGAGATGGAGGCACTGGCGATTTTCACGTGCCCTGCACCGATGGTCGCCACCCACCGGGGCTCCCATCACCAATGTCTGCTCTTGTTTGCCACCAGGTAGACCAATGCTGGTGCTCTGATACAGCGCAGGCGCTCAGGCGCGATGTATCAGCGACCCCAGCAGAGGCACAGAAATGTAGTTCTCAGGGGAGCCCCCATGAGCCCCCGGAACCGGTCCCGGCGCCAACCAAATGCGTTCTTGGCATGTGCAGGAGCGTTGCACCCCACAGGACCCCACCAGCCGTCGCCCCGGGTTCCAGGCAAGTGCGTTGTGGCGATGATGGTTACCCCCTAGGGTCTGGTCGACCCAGCCCCCAGTAAGGCTCCCCAGGTCATGCCTCAGGCCTAGTTTCGGTGCCGCACGGAGCAGCGCTTCCGTTCAGGGCCACCTCCCGGAATGACGGAGTGATGGGGGTTGCAATGGTGGCCTCACCAGCTCAGTCCTGCAGGTTGCGGGCCCGGCTCTCCGAAGCATGTGTAGTGAAGTGCTCCCCTCAGGTAAGGCATAATGGAGGGGGTGGGAGGCCTGGCCGTGGCGCAGTGCGGTGACATACCCCGGTGCAGGGCATCCTCCAGGTGTGGCGGGGACAACAGTGGCGGCCTGGCTAACGGGGTCCTGCACACGCTGGGTCTGGTCCCTTCAATGTGCGTGGGGGGTCGCGCCCCACAGGCCCGGTATCGCGGAGGTGTTGGGGAGCCCTAGTCCTCCCAGGCGCCGAGTTGTGAGTGCGGTGCAAGGCCGTGAGGGCCCGTGCGCTGGGCCTTCAAATCTGCGGTGACTCAACACCTGCTCCCATCCTCAGAGCGGCCGGGGGCCTGCAGAAGCATCGCCGGGTCTCAACACAGGCGGGGGTGAGGGAAGCGGCAGTGGCCCTTGGCAGAGAACAAGCGTAGACCCAGGTGGCAATCACGCTCGTTGGGCCTCGCTCGCCGCGACCTCAACCCCCCACTCACCCGACCTCCAATGACGGTCACCTCACCTCCGGCCAGTGGACGCCCACAGCTGGACCATGCCTCTCCTCCACTCCCAGGCAAGACGGTGCAAGCGGGTGAGGGGCCCGACACAGCTCCGCCGCTCCGGCCTCAGGCTCACCCGTGGACCCTGTCACCACGGGGCCTCCGAGGCAGGTTGGGCCGTCTCTCTGATTATGGGGCCGCGAGGGCGCCCACGCTGTATTTTCTCGGTCCCGGATCCGTCATCAAGGGATTGCTGAAGGGTTCCACGGCAGCTTCAGCGATGCACGTTATCGGGTCATGCCGTTTCTACTGCACCGGAGCTTCAATGCCATGCGGCCATCTTGGTCGACGGCTTGGCCACGCCCCCCAGGATCTAGACTTATTATCAAAATATGTATCTCAAATGCCTGTGACACAAAATAAAGCAATCAACAGTACAATGTACAGGATAATAAATAATAAAGAACAGTGTAGTCATACTAGTTCTTAGTGTTAGAAATATCGCAAAATGTATGTGAGAATATATAAAGATGTTCTATGGTTGCACTTTTCAAGGAGAGCAAGCCCTACAGTGCCTTTGCTTGTCTAATAGTCACTGTGCCACAGAATACCTCACCGTAGATCACTCTGAACATAATACACTGTTCATCTGTTACTGGGCCACATAATATGTGCCATGAAAGATCTGCACATTACTCAGTGTGTAAAATGACTGAACGTGAGATACTAGCCACACGAACACATCCATGGTCACTCCCTCTCACTGTATTTCTCTTCTTTGCTCTCCTTAGTTCTCATGTTTCTCATACACTTTCCCTTGTGTTACATTCATATTTGCTTGTGTTCTCATATGTTCACAATCTATTTCTATTTCTATCACACTCCATAGTTTCTTTTTTTTCAGTTCCATATTTTACTCCCACTTAATGACTGGCACATAGACACTATTGCAGCTTGGGCCGCTTGGAATGAACAATTCAAATTAGAGAGAGAGAAACATGCCCTGGATCGAGGATGAATTATAATTTCCCAGAGGGTATGACAAAGTTCAGAGATCCAGGCCGCATCTAGATATTAGAAGGAGGAAAATCAGGTGTTTGATGTTTCCTCCTTCTCATATTCAAGCAGAGCAAAATAAAACAAATCAAGATACAATCTACACAGAAAGACTGACCAAGGGCATGCACAGCAGTGCCAGCCCTGCTCCTGCACATACATCAGCCTTTAGATGATGAGAAGCTGCTCTGTCTTTTTTCTGTGTGCTGCAGAATTGTTTACAAATCCCATCCCTGCAGTGCTCTCAACTCACCTTTATGCTTTGTGAGGAGAGTTGGGGGGGAGATGGAGGGGGTGTTGCGCTATGGCCAAGGCTACAGACTCTGGAACTGGGGAACCAGGTTTGAGTCTCAGTGTTGTTTTTTTTTTATTTTTTATTTTTAGGGAGTTTTATATAGCGCGAACTTGACCCGAAGGTATCGGGTATCAGAGCACTTTACATAGCACCAGTTGCGTTACATGAGGACACATTCATTTTTGTTAGGCACAGGGAGATTAAGTGATTTGCCCAGAATCACAGGATGTTCAGCGTCATTGCCGAGACTCTAACCCTGGTCCCCAGATTCGAGGTCGACCGCCCTAGCCGTTAGGCCAACTCCTCTCCTCAGGATTCTGGGCAGAAAATGTAATCTCCCTGTGCCTAGGAAAAATGAATATGACCTTGTGTATTGTAACTGGTCCTCATGTAAAGCACTCCAATACCTTTGGTCGGGTCCGCTATATATAAAACTGCAAAAAAAGAAGACAGACTCATCAAGGAATGAATACTCATCTTGCCCGTCTCCCATCAAAGCATTGGAGCCACTCACCCTCCCCTGCTGATTTGGGGCCGAGCTCCACTGTAGGTGTTCACATTCCTCTCAATGGTCTTTCGAAATAAAAAAAACTGCCCCAAAAGTAGCATTTAACAGCTCATTCAGCGTCATCACAGATATCTCCTTACAAACGCAAGCTGCTCTGAGACACTTCTTTTATGCACAGTGACTGGGCAGCAGGCACCTCCAGGCCCAGTCTCCATGCACAGAAAAACTGCTGGCTAGTGGGTGGTATAGATAAACATCATCTCAGTCCCCTGGCCCTAAAACCAACTGTATCAGTACAAAACATCAAATCCAATTGACTCTGCATGCCTTTGCTTGCCTTCCTCACTTCTCAGCAGAGAGGAAGGAGGAGTCACTTCAAAGGCTTTACTGAAGGAAGAGGTGTGGCGCAGCGGCCAGGGCGGCTGACTCCGGAACACTGGGGCTCACGGTTCCATCCCCGGCGCGGGTGGCAGGTTAGCCCAGTACCATGTGACTCTGGGCAATAGCTCGCTTAATCTTCCCGACGGCCCCCAGCGCCAGGACACCCTTAGGGGTAATTGTTCGTGCTTTACAAATACTGGTATCATCATCATATCATATCAAGCATTTCATTGCAGCCAGGGTTCGAGGAGGCGCGCGCTGCATCACACTCAATACGCGGAGGGAAAACACTTTGTGCACGTCCGCTCAAGCGCGCATTTTAGAGGGAATTTTGGTAATCCTAATTTACCTTGGCTGATCCATGAGAGTTTTTGGGAGTGTGGGGAGGGCTCTAAAATCTGCATAACGGGACAAGTATATGAGGGCGGTATTCTCCTCTCATGTGAAAATCTGCAGCACAGGTATTCCCTCCCCCGCCCTGGATTCTTTCGATATTTACAACTTCAACATATTATTGGTAGTCTGAAGATGGCTGATATCAGCTGCTCTTTGAGTGGCTTTTTGGACTACTTGATGAGAAGTCCCCTCAAGGGAAGCATCAGCCTAGCCTATAAAATGATATCTTAGGCCGAGGCAGGGTGGAGGGTGGATCCTTTCCTACTTAGGGCAGATAAGTGGATCAAGCATCTTGAACTCTCGAAGATATCAGGCATACCAACATGTTGGCACAGAGTGTCTTAAATGTCCCATGGGTTAAAGTTCATCATCTTAAGTTTTTTAATGATTTCTATTACACTCCCAATTGTCTTTATCTCATGAAAGTTGGACAAGACGCTAAATGCTTTAGATGCGCGGTCGATCAAGCAGAAGCTGTTCATATCTTTGCTACTTGTCCCTCCATTGGTTATTATTGGGAAACAGTTATGGGGAAAGTCAACGGACCTGTCAGGCTAATGTGGCCTGGGACCCTAAATTAGGAGTTCTAAGCCATTCTCCGTCCATTCCATCGCATCTTTCAGGAATCGATTTCTTTGCGATCTCTCTGTCGAGACTGGTCCTGGCCCGACCTTGGCTGACCAGTGGGGTCCCTAACCTGATGCTCTGGTGGCACGAATTCTTGAATACAGGCTTCTTCAAAATATCGTTAATAGACAATGATGAGAAGAGAGCCAGATTAAGGAAGATCCAGGATCCTCTGAGGGGGATGCTGAGCTATTTTTGGGCTGCCCATGGCTAGATACCATAGTGATTACCTTCTGGTCTGCATTTGGTAGTTTAATGCTTAAGATGTTCTTTGTTTTTCCATTTTATTTCTTGTGTCTTTTCCTTGACTGGCTGATTGGGATAATGATTGTGTATTATGCTCAACTGTTTGATCTGGTTTGTTCATATCTGTAATTCCTTTGTTATTCATAAGTTGCTCCAAGTAAAAAAAAAGTGTTGTACAAGTCAAATATTATGGTATTCATTTGTGAAACTAGGATTGCGATCGACACACCTAGCAAAGTAGGTGGGTGACGAGGGGTATCCCAAGAAGTCAAAGGCTGGGTAATTGAGGGACATCACTTTGCGAACCCACAGAAAAATCTTGTATTTGATTGCTCAAACCGTATCCCCGATTTTATGCACAAATTCCTCAATTACATAAAAAACAATAATATAAACAACTGAATGCATGCTTTACATCATGATAATAGTTGCTTTTATTTCTTTTTTTAACTATGTATAAACTGTATATAAAGCAGATAACCCTGTTAAATAGGTTTTAAATAATCGTAACCTATCCTATTTTATGCTATATTGGTTATCATATCCACAGATGACGTCCAATAACACGTTGCGCTCCCACTTCAACCAATTTGAGTTACTGAATATATCGCAAACTGTATTAAAAATGAATGAACACACACCTTGAGTGTCTTGAAAGCTGAATATATCCGGTCAAGATTCTTGACCCACTCCCTTGCAGAGCATGAAAGTTAAAAGACGTGGGGCATGATTCACAAAGGTAACTTACACTTTTGAGTAAACTTATACTCTGGAGTAAGTCACAACTTTGGGTATTCACAAACTCCCTAAACCTCTTCCTGACTCACCCTAAAGTCATCTTATTCCTCCCTAATCACATCCCCCTTTGTAGTAAGCCTGACACTTCTTTAAACCACTCCCCTGTGTCCCTCCCACACTTACTGCTAAAACCTATACCTATATGTGCGGAGACTTCACAGTTGGGCAGTTGGGGTGGAGAACTCTGTACACATATATATAGGAAATGTGGTGGTGTAAAACTCTGAATGTAGTTTGTGAATTGCAATTTGTAATACCTTTTGCAGTACTACAAAATGTACTACAAAGTGCAGTTTGTGAATCAGGCCCTAAGAGTCCATAAAACTCAATCCTAACTTTCAAACTATGCACAGTCTTGTGGCTGTATACAATCTTTGTACCAAAATCCAAGCTTTAATAATCCCTAACCTACACAACTGTATGCCATAAGCAAAACTGCAAGCAGTACTGTACTAAAGAAACTACAAGTTCTGAAAAATGACCCTGCCAGACTCATCTCTATTTCCAATCGCTGAGCCCACATTATGCCTACAGCAAGGTCACTCACTAGACTGTCTCCCAGTGAAAGAATGCTACCAATTTAAAACACGGATCCTTAATCACAAACCCATTCAATTGTCTCTAGGTCTCGTCTTCCTTATCACAGTCATAACCACTTGAGCAATTCTGTATGCGAGACCTCTGTTCTGCAAAGCCTTTTAGTATTTTCCATATCCATACTTTTATTTTGTTAAGAAGAAACTTCTTTCAGTCCTTCTTTTATTTTATTTACACCAGATACCACTCTGTTCCCCTACCCATAATACTGGCATTTACGTATTTGACTTTCTGAAGTACCAAGTATTTTGATATGTCTTAGTGGGTAGGGTGTGGAGGGATATTTAGAATGTGAGGAGAAAGACTGACATCAGGGCCAAGACTTACAAAGGTTTTGCATCAGGTTTGCCCTTTTTCTTCTCCCTTTTTGGGGATTTCCCTTTTTGGGGATTTACAAACCAACGCAAATTGGTATTTGCGTTGGTTTGTAAGGAAAAGTAACGCAAACCAGCACGAAGAGCTGCTTTGCATTACATAGCGTTAAGGGACTCGTTACATGGGTGGTACATGGGCATTCCACTCATGCTTTTTGATGCAAAAAAATAACGCTGCTGGAAAGCGTTTCTTTTCCGACTTTGCATGTGTGCATGTACAGCACACATACAACGTAGGAAAAGTTTTAAAACTTGTCTAGTCATAGTATTTTGCGCTGGAAGGGTACCTTTCCACACACACCCTTGCACTATGGCGCAACGGTGTGTGCGTGGCACTCTGCAGCTAAATTCATCACCAGTGAAAGGAGAGGGGAGGAGAGTGCCATATCCCTGTTGATATGGCGCTCTCCTGCTCTGCCCCTGTCACACAACGCAGCGTAGAAACCTTTGGTGCTGCGCTGCGTTGTGTGACACCATTGTCAATCTGGGCCCAGGAGTTATAAAAGTTAAAAACAATATTGACAAACATATTTGGCTCAGAAAGCCTGTTGCTCCAGAAGGAGGTCTATTACCACTTATTTCCTTAGGAACATCCATCTAGCAGAAATCTCTGGTAAGAACACCCATCCCTGCCATGTGGCTATGTACAAATTTACCAAATACTAATACTAAGCCTACAAGTTTGACAAAAGTACGCAATGCAAAGCTGTGTGGACCTCTGCACTGTTGCGTTTTGTGCACAGCCAAAAAACGTGCAACACTTTAATTACTATGCATTGTGTGCAATTATGTCATCAGGCAGGTCTGTGCTTAAAGTGCCCTGTTTGCACAACGCTAAATATAACTTTGTGCAACGCCATGACGCAAAGCAAAACTTTTGTATTGGAGGCCCACCCTTGAGTTCGATTATGTGCATATAAACGCCCAACAGTCAATCACATAATATAAATAATTTCACAAATATTACATGCTTTCCACTCCGAAGTATCACGTGATTTACCTTTATCCATTTTCTACGTCTATTTTCATTTGGTGCCAGGGTTTCAAGTAAAGCCAGGTCGCATTGCTTGAGTTGACTTTAGCTGATTTTCCTTTGCATAGAATCCTATGGTGTTGTCCCGTCCTGTCATGCCCATTTTTGCTTACATTCTGAAGGGTTTCATGCAACACAATGCTGTTTCAGTGCCGCGCTTGTATCAAATATCGCTGCAAAAATCATCTTTGCCTACAAAAGTCCACTCACACTATGGTTTGCGCCATTATGCATTGCTTAGCTCTCTTTTGCATCATTCGAGCACCCATACTTTTACTCCAAATCATTACCAGTATCAAGGCTTTAGGATGGATGAAAAAGTGGGGGGCGGTGAAAGTAATTAAGGGTGTGGCTCAAACATGTAAACTAAGGGCCTCCTTTACAATATTTTGACTCACTGCAGCGCAGCAAGCCACCCATATGATAAGGTCTCTTCAAAATTTAAAATGTGTATTTCATTAAAATGCAGAAACATTTCACAGTAGTACATTAGATTATATTGGTACATTGAGAACTATTTTTTTTTAAATTGATCGTTTTCAAACATGAATTTAGAAACATCACATTTACCCCCACTCTGACAACAATGCCAATAGTGAAAAAAGAGGCAAAACGGTTGTTATGTGCACTCTCTGGGTGGCCTGAGTTTCTATTATACACAAACAACATTATGCTTTATTAAATCAAACACAGGAAAAGGTTTTGTATAGCACACATGCTGAACTCCTGTATTTGGAGGTCCTCTTATATATGATAATGAAGAGCAAGGAGGGAAAGTGAAATAAAACAATTTCCTAGTGTAGCATCCTCCCCAGCCCCGGAGCGTGCAAATACATACGTCACACACGGAGCTCTCATTACGTCATACCTGTGAATAACCACACCTTAACACCTCCCAGCAAGTTACCTAATTCCTCTGTTGAGTCCGCCCAGAACCACAAGGGTCCTAGAGCACATAGCCTCACGACACTACACCTAGGATCACACAATTTGGTAAAGTTGAGAAGCCAGGATTAATCCTAGGTTTTCTTTTTTCTCGTTGTACAATTCAGCGACTAGATGTATATGCTTCACTTCCCCTACACCCACCTTACCAGCGAACTCTCTTCTCTCCCCGCCCCACTGCTGGCATCTATGTGGGGGTGGCCTATGGGAAAATGTTTGCGATTACCCATGTTAGTAAATCCGACTATGCTGAGCTCTGCTCGTGGCACTCTTCGGGATTTGTGTATAATGATTTTGCAGCATCCATCAGTTGGAATCACATATATTACATACTACTGCCATCTAGTGGCTAGCTTCGGAATGCCTCCAGTAGTTAAAAAAAAAATACCGGTGCGTGTGGATGTGACATTAACTGCAACCGTAGCAACTCCTCTGCCT
This sequence comes from Calotriton arnoldi, assembly GCA_963921515.1. Taxonomy (NCBI): domain Eukaryota; kingdom Metazoa; phylum Chordata; class Amphibia; order Caudata; family Salamandridae; genus Calotriton; species Calotriton arnoldi. The sequence goes on from CAWUFW010000699.1 coordinate 1,955,184, forward strand.
CACTATCTTCAGATTTCTTGGCGTGACAATTGGTCCAGGAATCAAAAGGTCTGCACAGCGAATTTTTAAAATGCATAGTTCACGGCCTTGGAGCAAGGAGAAATGTGCGACAATCAAATGAAGAGAGGTCACATCAGTGTTGCTATTTCTGCAATCTTATTTTGTATGTGGAGTTGTAGGAGTCGAAATCTTGGAAACGCACCACTTAAGCTGTGCCTCCAATGTAAGCAAAAGGCGGCAATATCCAATGAGCTCACTGTTCATCTTCTGATCATGACAAATGGATGCAAAGCTCGTGAAAAGGGTCCAGGTGTCACGCTGACCCTGATGAAGAAAACCCTCATTAGATCCCAGAGGAGCCAGTCAGTTGCACTGTACAGCTTGTACTGGACATTTTTATTTTTAATTACTCGATTTCTTACCATTGATTAAAATTAATGCTGCGGAAAACTTTAATTTTGCATGTTGTTTTTGTGAGTGTCTTGGATTAGGTTTAATGTAAACCATGTTTCCAATTATTACTAGTAACAGTGCCTAATTTGTTAAAAAAAAAAGAAAAGAAATGCCAGGGCTATTGGAGGCCACTGCAGTTTGCACCACCCCTTGCCCTTGCCAGTGACAGTACCAACACAACTACTAACCATCACACTCCTACAAGAGTGACAATTTAGACTATTTCAGGCCCTCAAAGCTATGAGAATGGCCTGGGCAGCAGGTATTAGTCCTTTCAAATGTAAATTTATTTAATAAATCTCATGTGCTCATCTTTAATTTAGATAAATATCGCTACCATGTGGCAGACTATCATAAGTACTGGTGTTGGCAATTAAGTGCTGAGCACCTGAAACCACCGACTCAAAAAAACAAGCATTTGCAATGCAATAGGTCTCGCGTGTACGCGAGTTTGAGCTATTGGCATTGAAAATGACAATGCCTTTTATTTATGCTTTGGTTTTTAAAACATAAATAAAAGGCTTTGTCATTTACAATGCCAATAGCTTAAACTCGCGTAAATGCGAGACCTATTGCATTGCAAATGCTTGTTCTATTACGCGCTCCAACATCAAACGCCTGAGACTTCACTCTCGTTTTTCTGAACACCCTCCACTATCTTTGCTGCATTGTTTCAAACATAGGCTGCAAATGCCATTGTGCACTGCAGCACAAGACCGCCTGAGGCATTCATTCTCGTTTCATGATCTAGTCAGCATATAAACTCACACCGCGCCTCTGTGGCCTGGCCTCCTTCGCGTGGTCCGCTTCCACAGTGGGACGGTTGTCCTGAGCTTTAAATAGTGGACTAATTATTGATACAAAGCACCTGCTTCAGTGACGCTATTTTTTGAAAAACCATTGAAGCCAATACAGCTCTTGAGGTGATACTATGTGTGAAAACGCAGACATGTAATCGGCGCTCCTATATAATAAGCTGATAATTAAAATGCTCTACAAATTCAATTAGTAAACTGGCACAAAAATAATGTGGTGTATTTTAGTCACGTTTGTAAAGCAATGAATCTTTTTTTTCACCTCACTGTAGTATCGAACCTGCAAATTATACGTTTGATCTGCCATGCGTTCTAGGCGCCGCCTTTCAGCTGTCGCTCTCTCCTTCGCCATGTAATGTTAAAAAACAGTCATATTACCGGGACACCTTCATAAATTGCTGTTTACTTTACAGAATTCAATACGAGACTTGAAAATAAAGATAGACAATTTTGTTCTGATTTAACCACGTTTATAATGAAAACAAGCATTTGCAATGCAATAGGACTCGCATATACGCGAGACCTATTGCATTGCAAACGGGAGTGCAGGGGGGCGGGGGACAGGGGGCCGCGAAGGCACGAACAACGGGAGGGGGGGGCGAGAAGGCAGGGACTGTGGGAGGGGGGAGAAGGCACGGGGAGTAAGAGAACCTTATTAAAGAAAATAGTGCTCACAATCTAAATAACACATACCGTGCAACACTGGAAGTAAAGGGGCCAGTAGCCATGGAAGGATACAAATGACGACATGGCCATAATAAGGAGGGACTAACAAGCCTCATAATCAGTCAGAGGGCAGCATTTACGAAAGACAATGACACGAGCCAATTGAAAACATGGGCGGAGAGCGGGCAGAGCTTCCACTGCATACTCCATTACTGCATGCCTCGCAGAGCGAGCAGCGCATGCGCGCTGCTGCTATAGGCTCGACCTAAAAAGCACTGCTAATAAGTTCAAAAATATTAATTAAACCTCGTCCAAGAGGCAGTTGCAGAATTCACTGCTGTTCATTCTTGCACTTGTTTGGCTCTCTATCCTCTAAGTCTTGAATTTAAGGTGGCGTTGAAATACATGGGTGTTCATAATATTTCTTTTCTTAATCATTTCCCCCTCTAATTCTTGCTCAATCTGTTCTGCTTGGTATGTGTAACTTGCAACTGAATTGTACTTAAGGGCTATCACTCAGGATCCACCGATACACAGTCTGTAATTGTTCTTACTGAAACACAGCATGGAATTTAGATTACATTTGAATAAAAAGAAATGTAAATTAAAAATGTGAAATAATTAGCAAGAAGCCGGCATTGCATGGAAAGAGCCATGTTTTCTTTCTGCAGTTTCCACACAAAATAGCAGACAGTTATGGTGCAAAACGAGGAATAATGAGTCTACCCTGTGATTTATTTTGGTATCAAGGTGTGCATAACATCATGTCTGTGACTCCTGGCATTTCAATGATACAGGCTGGGAGGGCTTCAAAGACGTGAACACGAGCCTCCATCTAGGAGGATACTGATGTGAAAGGCTCAAACACCAGCATGGCAATGTTTTTCCTAACAAAAATGCATCTGGAAAGAAACTTCCTGAGACCATACTTCCAAAATTGGAGGCAGTGATGTTGGACGTTCCCCAAATAAAGGCATGTAGCACACGACCAGTGAAGATCATCATCTTCCCAGATGTGAGATAGGATTGACTGCACAACACCCTGAGAAATCATTATTTAGGGTTTAGGCGCTAGATGAAAAGAAATCTCAGGAAAAACAAACCAGGAGAAAAAAAATCAGGAATATAGGGAAGTAAAATTGAACAGTGATTCAGAAAAATACTGCTTAACGGAATTACACCAAATGTGGGAGAAAGCTGGATCTATACCCAGAAAGCATGCTTTTTGCAATTTGAGGTGAATCCGTTCAGCAGTTTTTGAGAAATTAGGGTTCAAAATTTATACAGTGTGGCCATGAGATTTGATTGACAGGCAACAATTTGTTTTGCTAATAACTTTGGTTGGCCTATGAATGAGTCAGTGGGTATGTACGTACTGGTATTGGTGTGTCAATGGTTTCGAGAATGGTTGTCTGAAATTTGGAGTGGGTGTATGAAAGGTTATATTGGGGTGTGAGTAGGTGCATCAGAGACTATGTGGATGATGTCATCAGTGATGTCATTTGAGGATGTCATCAGTGATGTCATCATGAGTGATGTAATATGTGACGTCATCAGCAGTGCATTGCGGGGGCGCGAGTTATAGTTAGCTCAGCTAACTATAACGGCTGAATTTCTCTAGTTTTGTACAAGTGAAATGTCAGCCTAACTATAATGTCTCTGTAAGCTTTGTTTTTTTCCGTGAATTTTTAAGGTGTTTTAAATGCTAATTCCTAACTATAACGTCCCTGAAACCTGTGTTTTTTTCAGCGATTTTCCAAGGTTTTTTAAATGCTAATTCCTAACTATAACGTCCCTATAACCTTTGTTTTTTTCAGTGAATTTCTAAGGTTTTTTAACTAGCAGTCACGTCTGCAGAGTGGTGGAGAAAAGGGGCTGGGCCTCCAACCAGCTCTCAGGAATCCCGCTGCGTAGGACTTACAGGAGCTACCAGGAGGGCTTCTTGGCCCCCAAGGTCCCTCTGGCCCCCAAACAGTAGTGCACCAGGAGGCACGTTTGCAGAGTGGTGGAGAAAGGGGGCGTGGCCTCCGAAGACCTCTTGGCAATCACACTGTGTGGGACTTACTCAAGGTAACAAGGAGGGATAGTTTTCCCAAGGATGTACCTCCAGTACGTCCCACACAGCAGGATTGCTGAGTTCTGATAGCAGGCCATGCCCCCTTTCTCCACCAGCCTGCAAACGCAACTCCTGGAACGCTCTTGGTTGGGGGATGAAGTCCCCTTCACTGCTGGGGGTCCTTAGGGGCCAACTAGCCTACCTATTACCTCCAGTAAGCCCCACACAGTGGGTTTGCTGAGAGGTGGACGCAGGCCACACCCCCTTTCTCCACCACTCTGCAAACGCACCTCCTGGTACGCTCTTGTTTGGGGATGAAGTCCCTTTGCCTCTTGAGGGTCCCTGGGGCCCAACTAGCTCTCCTGTTACCTCTAGTAAGCCCCACACGGCTGGATTGCTGAGAGGTGGTCAGAGGCCATGCCCCCTTTCTCCACCACTCTGCAAATGAGCCTCCTGGTGCACGGCTTCTTGGGAGATGAAGTCCACTTTAGTCCTGAGGCCCTCAAGTCGCAAGGGGACCTCATCCCCCACCAGCAGTACGCCAAGAAGCGCGTTTGCAGAGTGGTGGAAAAAGGGGCTTGGCCTCCAACCTCCTCTCAGCAATGTCACTATATGGGGCTTACTGGAAGTAACAGTTGGGCATGTTGGCCCCTAAGGACCCTCAGGAGCGAAGGGGACTTCATCCCCCAACCAAGAGCGTGCCAGGAGGCACGTTTGCAGAGTAGTGGAGAAAGGGGACGGGCCTCCAGCGAGTTGCTGGCTTCCAGTTTTTTAATTTACATTTTAGGAAGGGAGGCTGTGTAGCCCCCCTTCCCTTGATTGTTTTGGGCCCTGGGGACCCCATCACCCGGGGCCTGACCCATTGTTTTAAAATACATCAAGAAAAAAAGAGGGGGGCAACGTGGCCCCCCTCCTGAGGCCGATTTCGGCCCCGGGGACCCCATCCCCCGGGGCATGGCCATTTGTTATAATCATTTTCAAGGGGGGGTCCGATCGGCCCCCCTCCCGGGCCATTTTCGGCCCTGGGGACTCCATCCGCCGGGGCCAGGCCATTTCATTTTTTATTTTTTTATATTTTTTTAAGGAGGGGTGTTGCCCCTCCCCAGGCTGATTTCGGCCCCAAGGACCCCATCCTCTGGGGCTCGGCCATTTTTTTTTAAAATAAAAAAGGTAGGGGGGCCGAGCGGCCCCCCTCCCGGGCCATTTTCGGCCCCCGGGACACCTTCCCCCGGGGCATGGCCAGATGGTCCGGGATCACTGGGGGAGCCAGAAGTCCCCTGCGGTCCCGGCCGGCTCCCTCCTCCTGCGGGAGCCAGCATTGCTTTTTACATCCAGGGAGCTGCTGACATGCAGCTCCCTCGGGGTAAAAAGCAAAGTGCTCTAACTTGGTCACAGTGGAGCACTTGTTTGCTATGGGATGGTGGGAGCAGTGCTCTCGCCATCCCGTAGCAAACTGCAATCTCCCGGGTATGGGCACCCCAGAACATTGCTGGAGCCGGCCCTGGGGGGTGGCGGTCCCCAGGGCCATTTACGGCTCCAGGAGGGTGGCCTCGCAGCCCCCCTCCACTTTTTAAAGTAACCCCAGGGAGGTGGTGGTCCCCGGGGCTGTGCGGGTGCTCGAGCCACCGACACCGCCGCCCGCAACCTCAGGCGATGGATCGACGACTGCGCCAACACTCTCGCCCCGATCAAGAAACCCTCCAACAGATGCACCGACAAGAAAGCCAGCTGGTTCACCGCGGACCTCCAGGCCTCCAAGCAAACCTGCCGGAAACTAGAGAAGAAATGGCATCGCGAACAGACACCGGACAGCTATGCGGCCCACAAGAACGCCATCCGCAGACACCATCACCTCATCAGATCCGCCAAAAGGACCTCCTTCAAGGACCGCCTCGACAACAACGCACACAACAGCAAAGAGCTCTTCAACATCGTGAAGGAACTCTCCAACCCCAGCTCCAACACCAACGACATCCCACCATCGCAAGACCTGTGCGACTCCCTAGCCACCTTCTTCCATCACAAGATCGCAGACATCCACGACAGCTTCAACAACCAGACCGCCCCGGCAGCCTCCGACACCTCAGTCCCGCCCCCCACCATCCACTTCGACCCCCTGCTCGCCTGGGCCAACGTGAACGACGACGACACCATCAAAATCATGAACACCATCCACTCCGGCTCTCCGTCAGACCCATGCCCGCACCACATCTTCAACAAAGCCAGCGCCACCATCGTACCCCATCTCCGCAAGGTCATCAACAACTCCTTCGAGACCGCGACCTTCCCAAGAGAGCTGGAAGCACGCCGAGATCAACGCCTTACTCAAGAAACCCAAGGCGGACCGAGAGACCTCAAGAACTTCCGGCCCATCTCCCTGCTCCCGTTCCCAGCGAAGGTCATCGAGAAGAACGTCAACGGACAACTGTCCCGCTACCTTGAGGAGAACAACATCCTGGACCCGTCCCAGTCCGGGTTCCGCAGCAACCACAGTACCGAAACTGCCCTCATCGCTGCCACCGATGACATCAGGGCCCTGCTGGACAACGGTGAAACTGCGGCCCTCATCCTCCTGGACCTCTCAGCCGCCTTCGACACTGTCTGCCACCGCACCCTACGCACACGCCTCCACAACGCAGGGATCCGAGACAAGGCTCTGGAATGGACCACCTTCTTCCTCTCCGGCAGAACCCAGAGCACCGCCTCCCCCCATTCCGCTCCGAAGCCTCCGAGATCATCTGCGGCGTACCCCAAGGATCATCCCTCAGCCCGACATTGTTCAACGTCTACATGGCACCGCTCGCCCACGTCTCCCGACTGCACGACCTCAACATCATCTCTTATGCCGACGACACCCAGCTGATCCTCTCCCTCACCAAGGACCCCCTCACCGCCAAAACCAACCTCCACGAAGGAATGAAGGCCGTCGCCGAGTGGATGAAGAAAAGCTGACTGAAGCTGAACTCAGACAAGACGGAGGTCCTCATCCTCGGCTCCACCCCCTCAGCCTGGGACGACTCCTGGTGGCCCACCACACTGGGAGCAGCACCGACACCCACCGACCACGCACGCAACCTGGGGTTTATCCTCGACTCAACACTCTCGATGACCAAGCAAGTCAACGCCATCTCATCCTCCTGTTTCAACACCCTCCGCATGCTCCGCAAGATCTACAGATGGATCCCCACCGAAACAAGAAGAACGGTCACCCAGGCCCTCGTCAGCAGCAGGCTGGACTACGGAAACGCCCTCTACGCGGGAGCCTCGGCCAAACTCCTGAAACGACTGCAACGTATACAGAACGCCTCGGCACGCCTGATCCTCGACGTCCCACGCCACAGCCACATCTCACCCCACCTGAGAGACCTGCACTGGCTCCCCGTCAACAAGAGGATCACCTTCAAGCTCCTCACCCACGCACACAAGGCACTCCACAACACCGGACCGGCATACCTCAACAGACGACTCACCTTCTATGCCCCGAACCGCCAGCTCCGCTCAGCCAACCTCGCCCTCGCCTCCGTTCCCCCGCATCCGAAGAGCGACCACCGGCGGAAGATCGTTCTCCCACCTCGCCGCCAAGACCTGGAACACCCTCCCCATCCTCCTACGGCAGACCCAGGACCTGCTAACCTTCAGGAGGCTACTCAAGACCTGGCTGTTCAAGCAGTAGCAGCACCCCTCCCTCCCCCCCAGCGCCTTGAGACCCTCACGGGTGAGTAGTGCGCTTTACAAATGTTCTGATTGATTGATTGATTGAGCCCCCCACACTTTACTTTGAAATATAGCCCCGGGGAGGTGGCCATCCCTGGGGGCTCCGTGGGGGGGCTGTAGCCCCCCATGCATCTTTTGAATTTAGCCCTGGGGAGGTGGTGGTCCCCGGGGCTGCGGGGGGCCCGTGTGGCCCCCCGCATTTAATATACATAGTCCCGGGGAGGTGGCGGTCCCTGGGGCTGCGTGGGGGGCAGAAGCCCGCCCACATGAAATATAGCCCCGGAGAGGTGGCGGGTCCCAGGGCTGTGCGGGGCCTCATAGCCCCCGCATTGAATAGATAAGCCCCAGGGAGGTGGCAGTCCCCGGGGCTGCGGGGGCCCGCACGGGCCCCCGTATATATTTTAATCATTGCCCCAAGGACCTGGCCCACTCGGGGGCCTAATTAAACAAAGCGCGGGAGCCGTGCTTTGTTTTTTTAAACATTTTTGGCCAGATTTGCGGATTCAACGCTGAAAAGTTTCAGTGCTCCATCCATCATATCCTTGTGTTTGCTTTGTTTGCCCTAAGTTGACAGGGTATGCCCAGAAGTGGGTCACTTGCTCACTTTGCCACTGGATTCAAGCTAGCCTGGCTGATGAGGGGTGTTACCCCGAAATCAGTCCCAGGGAAGACCTGGCTTGGCAGTTCGGGCTGGACTGTTCCCATGGGGAACAGGGTCAAGACTGATTTGCATAAGGCTGGGTCTGAAAGTGAGCTAAAGAACGTTGATGGATTCAACCCAGATCTATGACTGGGGGTGAGTGTCTGAAAAGTTTCAGCGCTCCGTCCAGCATCTCCTTGTGCTTGCAAATGTTAGAGTACACCATAGCAGTGTGAGGAAAAGTGGCATTAATTGACCAAAGGTATCCTTCATTAGGATTTCCAGTCCTACCCCAGTAAATGTACCTAGGTCATTTCCACCACAGTGCACAATTAAGAGGTCTGGAGGATGGCAATCCACAATGCTTTCAACCAACTGAAGCAATTGATGCCACTTTAACTCTCTCTGGCCAATTCAAGTGATGTCCACCTGAGGCAAACCCAAGTCCCTCTCAATGCAACTCTTTCTAGCACAGTCACTAACCCAAAAGCCATAGCTGTGACCCACAATCCACATTCTAACCATTTTGAAGGCAAGGAGCAGTGTCATACAGGAGAAGGCTGGAGGTGAATGAGACTTTTCAAAATGAAAGGAAGTTAAAATGGAAGACCGGACCTGGTTTCTAAACAAGGACATATTTTATTGGATGGTGTAATATGCTAAAAATAGATAGTGATTCTGTGATTGACTCTGGATAAATTAAAAAGAAGTTATGCTATTTTGCATATGCTAACATTTTCAAACAGTCAACCACACCTGCTACAGTTCAACTTGAAGCTAGTATGCTGTGAACGTTTGACCTACTGGTACAGTAAAGTGTTCCACAGGAGGTTGCTATGGCAACTGAGCGGGGGAAGGGTTCTAAATACACTGTACTTTCAAATTTCAAAGAAGAGTGGTTTACACATAGTACGTATTCTAAAATACAAATCTCCTAAATTACTACTATCACAGAATATCAAATGTAGATGAAAAATGATAGTAGTATAATGGTAAATGCAGTAACGGACTCCCGTATAGATTCGCGACTCCATCGCAAAGTTACATGGGGGGCTGCGCTGAGCGTCGGGACAGAGTCGCGAATCCGTCCTCAGACACTACTAGATTGGGCTTCTTATCAGGAGACTAAGAAAGGGTTAAAAAAAACTGACCATTCAGAAGTGGAATAACAAAAGAAAAAAAAGAAGGGAACGTTATGATTTGCTAAGTACATCAGTATCACTGAAAAAAGAGTGGGAAAGATTGCCATTACTGGTCCTTTTCTACTGAGAGTGGTACTTATCATTTTGTCTGATAAGAAATTTCAAGTAAAAGTGCGTAAAAAATTGGAGGACAGCAAAGCAATTTCACAGGTAAGTTAATAATGGGACAGATTGATAATGTGTATATAAATAAATAAATACATAAATATATATATATCCCACAGAAGAAAGAAATATCCGCGCTCTCAGGAAGTGCCAAAGTGAAGTTTATTACATCAGGTAACGCGTTTCGACAGACTCGCTGTCTTGACCAAGACAGCGAGTCTGTTGAAACGCGTTACCTGGTGTAATAAACTTCACTTTAGCACTTCCTGAGAGCGCGGATATTTCTTTCTTCTGTGGGGTATTGTCCGTCGGCTGGCTCCGCTGACATTTTGCGCCACCTACATCAGGGCCTAGGATCCTGGAAGGAGCTTCCCTGTGTGCATATATATATATATATAGATAGAGTTGCAAGGGCAGCTTCGGCAATCTTCGTTTTTCCAGGGTACTGGTCTAGCTCTGACCCACCGCATCCAGATCCAGCAATAGTGCCGCTGCATAAAAGCAGACCGTGACTGCACGGAGGAGTCCAGGGTCATTGCATCCGCGATTCCAGGTCGGCAGGAATTTGGGAATATGCGGTTGAGACGTCTTGGGGACCCAGGATAGAAGCTTTGTCTCTACAGCGGTGTTTGCCAGCATACTTGTCCCACGTTCTTAATTCCTTCAGGACCAAGGAAGGGATATATGGAAGCCGAGAGGAGACACTCACCCAGCATGCCGTGAGAGGTGCATGCTGGGACCTGTAGTTTGCCGATGCAGCTGCAGTGTTGTTTGGGACTCTGATTCAGCCCACCTGGAGGCGCAACCAATGGCAGAACGGATGGTAGTATCAGTGGTGGCTGGTGACATTTGAAAGTGGTGGGGCGTAAAATTATTGGCATACTGCACCGCAGCGAGCGTAGCGAGCGAGCCCGAACAACCTAAGGGGGGTTCGGGGCGTTCCCCCCCCCGAGAAAATTTTGAAAAAGAGTGGCCAAATGGTGCATTTTCAAGCAAATTTGAGAAAGCAGGAAGGTTAATAAAGCAATTGTGAAAGTGCAGTTATTACATTAATAAAGAGATGTCATATAACATAGGTAGCTGCTTATTCAAGCTTTCTTTCACCCCATAGTCCAGCAGGGTCTTGATACAAGACAGATAAGAGAAAAAGCAGTGTGGTCCTCGACCAGGAAGACACTCATATTTCGTTGGTAAGAAGTCAAAGGATTGGTCAAATTGAAAACCTGAAATGCAATATGCAATCAAACAATTTGCAAGTACATCTCATCTATGTTCAACAAGCCATGTTTTACCCATGATTGGAATTGTGAATCACCAAATAAACTGACCCACTGCAATCAAAAGCAGAGGGCCTCCTCAAAAAGTATGCCCCTAAGAGAGTTTTCTCATCTCATGTACTCTCTATATTTTCTCTGGAAGTTGAAAACTCATCACATTCTACTGCACAAACCTGAACCCTTCTACATATTCCAACACCAGAACTCATTCTTGGCCATTTAGTTTGGAGCCATTCATACCAGGAATACAGAAAATACCTTTAAATAGAGTAGAAGGTTTATGAATACAAGCACTTAGCAATTGTACATATACTATGAATGAGAGCCAAAGGAAACAAAAGGAATAAAGAAGGGAGCAACACTCAAACACAACTCATGCTCCGGAACGCCATAAAATTCTCTATGTGGCAAGTTCATCACCTATAGCAGAACACAGTACATTTAATGTCTCCCTCAGTTTAGCATATTAAACAATAGCAAGTGGTAATTCTTGTGATATAGTGCTGGTAAACAAATATAATTGTCCACACCAATCACATGGCTGTAAAACTTTCTTCTATTTATTAAATCTTAATCACGCAACTGAATCAAATGGGTCACACACTCTGCAGAGGCCCTACTTTACTTGCAGTCTTCCTTCTCTTTTCCTCCTGAACTGCACTTAACTTTTTATGAGTATTCACATGACACATAGCACTGTCAATACAGAAACCTCATTCACCAGGTTAGTATTTTTTATCTGGCTGTAAAATAAATAACATATTTCTCCTGTGACTGTTGAATAGGAGTGGGTGGAATTCCTGGACGAATTTCATAACAGAAGAAACCTGCAGGTTTGTTTTGCCTGTGGAGAGGAATTTGTGTTGCTACATGAGCATAAAGAGAATTATGCCCAACGTTGTTTTAGGAGCACGGTGAGGGGCAAGGAAACTCAACTATCTCAATATTAATAGCTTTAAGGTAAATGCATTGCCCGAACCCTTGACAGCACTGTTGAAAGCTACTTCCTTAGCAGGAAACCTAGACCTTCCTGCAGATTCCACCTGGTGCTCTAGCAGATAGACACCACACACAGACTCCCCTGCTGGAAAACCAGCTTTCCATAGACTGCCTGGAACAGGCAGTGGCATTAACAAGGACATTACCATTGAGGTCATTACATTGCCCGGCCCACAACAATGCTGGACACAGCACATGTATTCTTCATTTTGTGCATTCCTCGCTCCCCTGGACAAGACAAGCATATGCAATCTGCCTTTGTTACAACCTGTGCGGGTAAATGCAAAACTCTGGGGAAACGGGCAGAACAGTAAGACGTTTCGCATCCTTCCAAGAGTTTAAAAAAACCCTACTCATTCATTTTAGACATAAATGTATGACCAGAGGACTCCTATTGTGCCAGCTGCTTTTTCCTTCACATTCATCCTGCATCACCCTGTCAGTCATTCTATTATTTTGAGACGCTCCAGGCAAACGAGGGGATAACTCTGTTACCTCAATGCTTCTAAGCCCCCCCCCGCAAGCCCCCCGCGAGCCGCGTCTGCTATACTGTTCGATTATTTACCACTGTCTGTCGCACTGCACTACACCAACGAAGAAGTGCTACTAAGAGATGTGAACAACATGCAAATCAGAAGGTTCAACTCCCAGCGCGAGCGACTTAATCGTTCACCCTTTGAGAGTGAAAAACAAGTAACATTGCGTTTGGTAATAATAACGTGTTATTGGAGTAGGACTAAACAGAAAAACTGCGGTACCAGGCGCCATTTAGAACCACAAGATAATATTTAAAACGTGCTCTTGGGCGAAGTTAAATGCGTTTGTGATATCGGTAGTTTGTAAATATCAGGTGTTCAACTTACTGCGAACTCACCGTGGAAGTGCATTACAAAAGTATGAGAACTGTGATCCTGAGAGCAATGGGGTGGGGGTCAGGGAATGTGGGGGCAGAGACAAAGGCGTGGCCAAAAGGAACAAATATTCTTTCATTATTTCGTTGGCATTTCACTTTAATGTATACGCATATAAAATAACACACATTAATCAAAAAAATAAATGCAATTTAAATTGATTAGTGGGGAATTACACACAGCATAAGATAGGCTGCCGCAAAATGCGCAAAAAGATTCACATCTAAGGCAAGGAAAAAAGTGCTTTTAAAATATAGCTCTTATATAATGGCATTATATATATAGCTCGCGGGGGGCTTGCGGGGGGGGGTTGTGCCGGGCCTAGTGCTGGCCCGGTGACCTTTCCCTTGTAAAATTAATTAAAGCTGTTCTTTCACAAAAGTCGGGAGAACTAAACAAAATCCCAGGGGGTCTCTTTAATTCGGAGCTCGAGGTGTGTGTGTGTGTGGGGGGAGGTCCATGCCTACATGCAGTAGCAAATGCAGTCACACAGGGGCGTCAATTCTATGCTCATGGTTGGGCGCAGAATTATTCCCGTTCACGAAAATAGCTTTTACAGTGGTCCAGGGAATTATAGGTCAATTAGCCTGGGGTTACGCATCCCTCGCGTTTAAGAGGGAGACGGGGCCAGCTCAGCACAGTCCCCCACCCAAGGGAGCGCCGATCCCTCGACTCGAGTCACACATTTGTAATCCCCAAAACTCCCATCAGTGGACAAACCTCGCGCGTCTAAGACGGACAAAGTATTGATCCATAAAACAACCTACTACACGCTTCCACCGCGAGGGTGGGTAACTGGGGGCCAGGGGAGAGTACAGGCAGTGGCCAGGCCGCCCCCGAAAAACGAATTCTTTTTTTCAGAAGTGCACTCTATAAACTTTGACATATTTTATGCGGTGTATAGTTCCGCGCGGTTCAAGCGCTTGCCCTCTCCCACGCATCCCCCCCCAACAAATCCCACAGTGAATGTACATTTCTAAGTGTAGTGCAATATATAGTAGACCTTGAATCCTGTCTCGAGCGCCAAGAGGCCCGTTCTGTGGTGTACGCATATCACCCCCTAACTAGCAGGGACTGTGCTCACGCAGAAATAGAGGCACAGACGGACATATGCCCACTTAATGGCCAGCCACATTTCTACGGATTAACAAGAGCTCAGATTCAGAAGGCGCTACTACTAGAGCATGCAAACGGCAGTAAAGCGCTATACCAATGCTCTTAACACAACAATCAGTCCAGCTTGATCTACCAGCGCCCTTTATTTAAAAAAACAAAACACAGAAAAAACATTTTCGGCTTGGAAAACGTCTAAAAATGGAAATTACCTCAAGAGTCCGGTCCTCCCTCTCAGTGGCTTCGAAGGGGGGTGGGTAGCAGCAGCAAGGTTCGCCCCACGCTGACCCGGAGTGAGATGGCCGTTGAGGTGAGATGTGTGCAGAAGGTGTCCTCACTCGTTAGGCGGAGGGAGAGGCCTGCGCCTCTGGGCTCCTAAGAAGTTTGGAAGGTGCAGCCTGGAGATGCCTACAGCAAGGCTCCTACCAAGCTGGGAAGGAGGGGGCGGTGGCGGTGCAGCAGGACTCTCCACCAGCACCCCCAAGAGGGAAGCGCCAGTTTAAGGCCCCTACACCTGAGGAAATAGATGTCTGCAGCAGTGCTCCTCGCCTGTCTAGGGTAAGAGAGATGCCTGCAGCCAGCACGGCGTCTCACCCCTTGGGAAGGAGGGAGATGCTTACAGGAGGAGTGCCACACGTGGGACAGGAGTAAGACTTCGACTCCGTTTGGCCCTGCCTACAGCCCCTCTCAGCCAATCCTGGCGCTGCTGGCAGCGCCAGGATTGGCTTAGGGCACGGTTACCTCTCGCCCGCCTGCCCATTAGGAGACCGAGGTTTGAGCCTTTGCTCAACCCTCGCTCTCCCTAATGGGCATGCGTCAGTCCAGTGCACACACAAGTGCGCATGACTGGGCACGGCGCGAAAATTCGATGCCCTTCCCCACTCATGCGCACTTGTGCTGCAGTGCTGCCTGCTGCCCCTGGTCCCTCTGACAATCATGTCAGTCAACATGACGCAGGACCGCCCACCCCCTTCAGACTCTGAAGGGGGTGGGCGGTCCGACGTCATGCTGACTGACATGATTGTCAGTTCTCCCTCAGCTCTTTGAACTTAAGTAAACTGATTGTTTGCTTAGGTTCAAAGACGCCGAGGGAGCTGCGGGCGGGGGGGCTACGCCCCAATGGACGCACCGCCCCTGGGTGGTATTTTAAGTGAGCTGGCGGGAAACAATTCTGTCAGCAGGCATTTGAAAAAGACATTTTAAGTCGAAACGCGTCATGCCAAAGCTCTGATGAAATAAAGCTACTTACCTGGATTCCCCTTTGTGTCCCTCCGGTTCTTCCTACTGTAAGAATCTTTTGTGTCATAATACGCGCGTTGGCCCCGGACGCGCTGGAGGAGACCCGCCTCATCAAGTGGACAGAGTTGCAAGGGCAGCTTCGGCAATCTTCGTTTTTCCAGGGTACTGGTCTAGCTCTGACCCACCGCATCCAGATCCAGCAATAGTGCCGCTGCATAAAAGCAGTCCGTGACTGCACGGAGGAGTCCAGGGTCATTGCATCCATGATTCCAGGTCGGCAGGAATTTGGGAATATGCGGTTGAGACGTCTTGGGGACCCAGGATAGAAGCTTTGTCTCTACAGCGGTGTTTGCCAGCATACTTGTCCCACGTTCTTAATTCCTCCAGGACCAAGGAAGGGATATATGGAAGCCGAGAGGAGACACTCACCCAGCATGCCGTGAGAGGTGCATGCTGGGACCTGTAGTTTGCCGATGCAGCTGCAGTGTTGTTTGGGACTCTGATTCAGCCCACCTGGAGGCGCAACCAATGGCAGAACGGATGGTGGTATTTTAAGTGAGCTGGCGGGAAACATTTCTGTCAGCAGGCATTTGAAAAAGACATTTTAAGTCGAAACGCGTCATGCCAAAGCTCTGATGAAATAAAGCTACTTACCTGGATTCCCCTTTGTGTCCCTCCGGTTCTTCCTACTGTAAGAATCTTTTGTGTCATATATATATATAAAGGGAGAAATTTAAGAGACATCCTTGTGAAAGGTGATATCACAGAAATAAAGAAAAATAATTTCCATGACCTCAAAGGCTTCTTTCCATGTGGGCATTGTAGGGCATGTAAATACAGTTATTCTGTCAAAGAGTTTAGTATTCCGGGGTGTACACAGAAGTGGAAAATCAATCAATTCCTTACCTGCAGCAGTAACTTTATAGTGTACATTTTGGAATGCCCGTGCAAATTAAGGTATGTAGGTAGCACTACATTTATGGCTAAGAAAAGAATCATGGAACATCTGAGAGCCATTACGAATGTAGATATACACTACCCTATTGCTAGACACTTTCTAGAATACCATCAATCCAACAATTCATTACTTAGATTCTTTGTAATCGAACAAATAACTCTAGGGAATAGAGGTGGCAACAGAGAATTGGCCCTTAGACAAAAAGAATCCAAATGGATACTGGAATTAGAAACAAAATTCCCGGGGGGCCATAATTTAAGTGATGAATTGGCCTCACACCTCCATGTTAACTGAAAATATATTATAGAATTGGTTTTACAAGTACTGTTGTTATAAGATACCGTTTCATTGTGAAAGTAATTGTATAATATTGTTTATTGTGTAAATATTGTTTATTTAATGAAACTGTACTGATTTTGTTTTTTATCTTATTCTTCTCATTCACAGGAGGAAAGGAAGGGACCCACCACTCTGCATGGTCACTTCACGGGTTCCATACCCTTTTCTTCCCCGGGCTCGGGTGAACACTGAATCAGATAAGAGACTCCTTTCTTAAAAATCCTTTCACTAGTTCAATTTATAATTCATACTTTATTTTATTTTTTGCACTTAATTTATGAACTTGGTTATATAGACTCTGACTTTATGTACTAGCCAGTTGGCAAGTCCATTTTAAAACCTGTTGTTTGTACTAAATTCTCGTAGTGTAATTAGCTCATACTAAAATGTTATTCCTCTGCATTTTTTAACCACTGTGTGAGATATACGATGCGCATCTATAGAGGTATTACCGAGCACAATAACACATGTCTCAAGAGGCACTAGACCGCATGTATAATAATTTTCACAATATATAACACCCTTATATTGATGAGGCAACTGTACAGTAATAACACAAAAACACCGTAGATATAATGGCTGAAATTCTTTATTATAAGATTGAGCATATAGGACATATGCCACTAGTGCTATTTAAATATTGAAATATTGAAAAAATCTGTGAAACATAATTAACCTGTGACAAAATCTTAATTATATGGTACTATACCGGTTTCATGGTTAATAAAAGAGACACGAGTAGAAGTATAACTCGTTAGTCCGTTTCCCATGTTCAGGCAAACTTAGCATGCTCGTATTGCCTCATGTAACAAGGTGGTGTAACTCGAATTGAGTTATAAATGAATGTATTTTGTGCATTTAAACAATTGAAGAGATATTTCATGCGGTGTAAAATGTACAGTAACGAGTGCCATTACATAAAGTTGTATTGATATATTTATTTTTCACGTTACAAAATGGCCGACAGTTTTACAACACAGGTAGAGTGTAATTTGTAGTCCCATGTCTATTACCATGATTGTTTTAAATGCACGCTCTTGTTTGCCGTACTTTTCGTGTGATCAAGACAGTAATTGTCGAAACGCGTAACGAGCAATAAATGAGCTTCCTGCTTGGCATCCAAGACTTTGAGAGTGCGTTTTACTTGGAAAATTGTGGATATTAATAGCCGGTTTTGGGTTTTCCGGCAGCACGCACCACCTAACAATGGGCTCGTTCCCGGAATGACCCTTCTTCGTGGATCTAAATATATATATATATATATATATATATATATATATATATATATATATATATATATATATATATATATATATATATATATATATATATATATATATATATATATATATATATATATATATATATATATATATATATATATATATACTACTGGCGGTCGCCAGTAGATAGTTATAGTTAGGACCACGTTTCCATAGGAAAAGCGTTTTTTGATTTGCTTATACCTTTGGCGTCGTTTGACGAATGTTTACGAAATTTTCCAAAAAACTTCTCTTTTCAGATCAGCTCCTATGTTGAAAGTTTGGGGGTGATTCGTCAAGGGGGCTGAGAAAAAAGGGGGGTCCCAAAACGTGTTTACTCCATGCAATTTCCATAGGAAACTTTAGACAAGGCTACAGGTCAAACTGCTGAACGGAATTACGTCAAATTTGGCAGGGAGAAAGGTCTTGGTCCAGAAAGCACGCTTTTGTTTAAATGGGGTAAGTCCATTCAGTAGTTTTAGAGAAACATCAAAATTTACAGATATCGATATATGAGAATTCTGACATCTGATTGGCTGTGGCGTTACGAGCACAAGCGTGCGGCTCATTGGCTGCGAACTGTTGAAACTAGGAAGTGTTGGCAGCCATTTTGTGACTGAGTTGAAAGGCGTAGGGGGAAAAATAAGAGAATAATTGTATAAGAGGGTATAGTAGGAACACTGTGGTCTTAGTTTAAGCAGTCTGTACGGTGCAGAGGCAGGGAGTTTGAATGTTGCGTAGGCCGTGGAAATCACGTCCGCAGAACAACGGTGCGCGGTATTGCGGCAAGGTTGCGTAGGCTCTGGAAATCCCATCGGGAAAACAATGCGCCGTATTGCGGCAAGCAGTGTGTAGGGTGCACACACAGGTAGTGTGAATGTTGCGTAGGCTGTGGAAATCACGTCCGCAAAACAACGATGCGCGGTATTGCGGCAATGTTCAGTAGGCTGTGGAAATCATATCGGGAAAATAACAATGTGCCGTATTGCAGCCTTCCTTTACCTTCCTTTAATATAATGCGCAGTAATGTTTACTTATAATGCGGTGTTCACTTTTATCACGGACAGTGAACAAAATTAACGTTTAATTGGCTGAGGTGTTCCAACAACGAGCTCAATGTAAAAGTAAAAGTGTTGCCAGCCATTCCCTCCCCCTGCACGGAGTAGCAAGGACATCTGATTGGCTCACATGTTCCAAGCAGGACCTTCCAGAGGTTAATGTTCATTGGCTGCGAACCATTGAAAGTAGAAGTGTTGCCAGCCATTTCCTCCCCGTCCGCGGAGTATTTATTTATTTATTTAATGAGTTTTATATATCGCTGGCTAGACCCGTAGGTATCAGAGCGCTTTACATTCGGTTACACAATGTTACAGACAATGAATAATAATTACACATTACGTCAAAAATAAGAAACACATTGTAAGAGGAAAGAAAGGTGAGAGAAGTAGGGAGGAGGGGGGGAAGTGTGAAGGGGGAGGATGAGGGAAAAGACAGCAGGAGAGACGAAGGGAAGTCTGCCCAAAGACCGACTGGGTAGGTGACGTCCGAGGAGGGAATCCACAGCCCATCTCCCCTATAGCTAAACAAGGTAGCTCCATTGGGCATCAGTCAAATAGCTAGGTCTCAACTGACGAGGGAAAGTTCACATAAGAAGGTCCAGTGGATAAACATGGAGGGAACTATGAGCAAGGACGGGTGAGGGCAGGGGTCAATAGCTGGAAAGAAGAGAAGAGTAGAGCGGTAGGGGGTAGGGTGAAGGGGGAGGAGGGAGATAAGGTCAGGAGAGACGCAGGAGAGTTTGCCCAAGGACCGGCTGGTTAGGTGATGCCCAAGGAGGGAATCCATAGCCCATCTCCCCTTTAGCTCGCGAGGTAGCTCCACCGGGCATCAGTCAAAATGGCTGGGTCTCAGCTGTCGATGGAGAGTTCACAGAGTCAATGACTGAGGCGACCATCTTGAGGTCAGGCAGGGGGGATGAGTCCTTGATGTACGAAATCAGAGGATCCCCACAATATTCTATAATCCGGATGAAAGGGGGTGCAAACTAAGCAGAGGATCGGCATGATGAACAGAGCCAGGGTCCGCATGTCTTTAGGGGGGAGCGCGTGATGTCGAGTGATAACCGCCAGAGGGAGAAACAGCCGCCATTAGCAGGACAGGCGGGGCGACTCTAGAGTCTTACTCGCATTATTTATATCGCTAATCAAGGTCATCTCAGAAGGACAGGGCAGTAGTTGTAGTATTAAGACAAATTTTGCTGCCTTTACGCTAAAGAAGGGGGCAGGGGGTCTCCCTTGGATGTAGCTTTAACCCCTGCCGACGATCGATCGATCGGAGTAGCAGGGACATCTGATTGGTTGACGTGTTCCAAGCAGGACCTTCCCAAGCTTAATGTTCATTGGCTGTAAACCATTGAAAGTAGAAGTGTTGCCAGCCATTCCCTCCCCCTCCGCGGAGCATCAGGGACATCTGATTGGGTAATGTTTTCCAAGCAGGACCTTCCCAAGCTTAATGATCATTGGCTGTGAAGCATTAAAAGTAGAAGTGTTGGCAGTGATTCCCTCCCCCTCTGCGGAACACCATGGACATTTTATTGGCTACAGTGTTCCGAGTACAAGTTTGCTCATTATTGGTTGGGAAGGTTTCACTGTTGTGAAGCGTTTTGTGACGCACTTCAATGGAGTACGGGAAAACAAAGTAGTAGCGGGGAGGGTAGGAACACTATTAACTCTGTAAAGTGGTCACATGGTGGTGAACAGGGATTGTGAAGGTAAAAATAGTTTTTTATATATTTTAAGGGCCATTTATATAATTGGCGTGGGGTGTACAAATCACGGCGGGAAAATAACAGAGTGTGTTGCGGTCTTCTTTTATTAAGTTTGCGGGTGGGATACTTCCCAGTAGCACTATTTACTTAGAATGTGGTGTTTACTTTTCTGACAGGGAGGTGTGGTTGCGCAGCAAAAATTTCAGTCTAGGTTTGAAACTGTTTTTATTAAGCAATTACAAATAAATTTTCTTCGAAAAGTGAAGCTGTATATATCAAAGAGGTGACAAATAAAAACGCAATTCATAAAATATCCCTTAAGCGTGGCCACACCCTCCCTTTTTTTCTGCTATAGTTTGTAAAAGTGTTGCCCCATATTCTTGATAATATAAGAGGGCATGAGTTACTTTTAGATAAAGTAGAAAAGAAGTGCTACAAGAAACACTCCCGCACTACATCATCTCAGGTCACAAGAACAATAACAAGTAAAAAACTGTTAAACACGAATGACTTTATATTGCATAGAAATGTACGCTTCATCATTTTTTACAATTTCTATTCTGTAGAACTCTGGAAAGTTCAGTCGTAGTGCTTAGAGGTCGCTCACTGCTCCGCTTACAGATCACGGACTCCTTTAAGAACATATAGGATAGTAGTAATATACACACTACTATTCCTATCAATTCTATAGGGAGAACGAGAATAGGAACCACAACAGAGCAAAAGAGAAATACCAAAAAATCATTCAAAAATGTAGGGTATATCAAAGGCATTCAGTAAGAAAGTGTCTATGCAAACAATCTTTTTTAAACTGCAATTTCGAAAAATATTCTCACTGTAAAAATATCTGATCAAGTAAGTTAAAAAGGTCAGTAAGCTGTATTTCAGATGGTTTACTCCTGGCGGCGACAAATCTCCAATTCCTGTTGTGTGAAAATATGACACTCTACTACAATATAGAGAGTGACACTGATGCCACACAAAAGGAAAAGGAAAATAAAGTCATGAACACAAAACAAGATCAATAACGAAATACTTTCCAGCGGTGAATATGTTCAGAGCTTCTTTTATCCGGGACTTCGAAATCTTTCATCTTTGCGCCGACGGGTCATAAACTCCTCTGAGATCATAATGACTGTGAATATTACAATATACATACTCACACTATATGATCCCAAGGGGGAAACAGAGTAAGAACCAGAAGCTGCTGACGTTACATATAAATCTTTAGACTTCGCGCCAACGGGTCATAAACTCCTGAGATCACAATGACTGTTAATATTTTAATATACATATTCACAGTATATGATCCCAAGGGGGAAACAGAGTAAGAACCAGAAGCTGCTGACGTTACATATAAATCTTTAGTCTTCGCGCCAACGGGTCATAAACTTCTCTGAGATCATAATGGGTGGTTATTATAATATACATAATCACACTATATGATCCCAAGGGGAAACAGAGTAAGAACCAGAAGCTGCTGACGTTACATATAAATCTTTAGTCTTCGCGCCTGACGGGTCACCCACACCTCTGAGGTCAAGTACAGTGTCAATATTATAATATACAAAGTCACACTATATGATCTCAAAGGAGCCAGAAAAGGAACAATGTTTGCTGTATTCTGTCTGTTTCTGAAAACAAGCTGGTGACGTTACATATAAATGGCAAAAACAACCAATAACACTTTTTCTAAATACAAATGTTTAAATATTGACAAATAACTACGTATTATAAATATCTACTATGCCATAATCAAACAACTTACAACTCTGGAATATGTTTTGTTGCCGCAAAACAAGAATTTGACGCTAGAAAAGGGAACGTGCATCGCAGAATGGACACGCGTAAATAACTCGCATAAACGAAACTAATCAAACAACGGGTGTGGTTTATATACTTTTTGGTTATTGAGTAGTCTATGGAAGGAAGATGCGGCTCCGCCCATTTAGATGTCACGTTTTAGGGTTGACACGTGCTCACGTTTTCACTGTTTAACTTGTGCACGTGTTGGGAAAAGTTACAAAATGTGAAGCGGTAAAGGTTTCGATTTCGATCCTAACACGTATAAGGTCCTTAATATGTACATACGTTGGAGAGCTTAAAAACTGTTACCCGGCAAACCGTGTCATTTCCATTCTCATGACTACAAACATCTATTAATTGCCGTAATTCTAAATAGAAGACATAAAAAAAATATCGTTCAGAATAGAAAAAAAAAAATACGTGCTAATATTTCTCATCACTATGGTTTTAAAGTAAAAAAATGCCAGCATTTGTAAAGCGTACAGCTACCTCCAGAGAGGTGTCCCGGCGCTCGGGGCGTCGGGAAGATTAAGCAAGGTATTGCCCACAGCCGGGATTCGAACTGTGAACGCTGTTGTTCTAAGTCAGGTATCATAGCTGCTGCGTCACACTTTTTCCACACTTATATGTTAATTAGTGCTAATTAAGTTTTAAACATTGTTAAATTATAACTTATAACAGACTACTGTTACAGTTAGTTTTTCACTACAAAAAGTATGCACGTCTTTTTAAAATTTACTTAAAAACAATATAGGTTTCAGGGACATTGTAGTTACAAATTAGCATTTAAAAAACCATTGAAATTCACTGAAAAAAACATAGGTTTCAGGCACATTATAGTTAGAAATTAGCATTTAAAAACCTTAGAAATTCACTGGAAAAACCATAGGTTTCAGGCACGTTATAGTTAGTTGGACATTTCACTCGTACAAAACCATAGAAATTCGCCCGTTATAGTTAGTTCAGCTAACTATAACTCGCGCCCCGCAATGCACTGCTAATGACATCACATATTACATCATTCATGACATGGTCAGTGACAGAACTTTAGAGTTACTAAAAGAGACAGTCACACAGCGACATAGTTACTTACACATTGAGTGACACACCCAGAGAGGAACTGATACACTTATTTAGATATGAACTGAAATATTGATTCTCCTAGTCACCCATGCAGACAAGTAGCCCTTTACACATGTGCAAAAAGAACAATTGATGGACAGAATGCAGAACAATGTCATACATTCACCCCAGTACAGAGATCTGGGCCTAAATCCATCATTTTTTTGCTCCCCATGCCATTCGAGTTTGAACCCAGCCAGATGAAAATCAGTCTTAACCCTCCGCCCAATGGGAACAGTCCAGCCTGAAATGCCAGGCCAGGTCCTCCCTGGACTGGAAACAAGCATCCTAGGACCGGTTTCGGGGTTTCACCCCTCATCAGCCAGGATAGCTTGACTCCAGTGGCAGGGAGAGCACGGGACCCACGTCTGGGCATGCCCGTCCCACTCGGGGTGACAAATGCAAAAAGAACTGTTGATGGACAGAATGCAGAACAATGTTATACATTCACCCTAGTACAGAGATCTGGGCCTAAATCCATCGTTTTTTTTGCTCCTCATGCCATTCCAGTTTGAACTCAGCCATATGCAAATCAGTCTTGAACCTGCGCCCAATGGGAACAGTCCAGCCCGAACTGCCAAGCCAGGTCCTCCCTGGACTGGAAACAAGCATCCTAGGACCGGTTTTGGGGTTTCACCCCTCATCAGCCAGGATAGCTTGACTCCAGTGGCATGGAGAGCATGGGACCCACCTCTGGGCATACCCATCCCACTCAGGGTGACAAATGCAATACAGTTTCAGTGCTCCGTCCATCACCTCCCTGTGTTTGCTTTGTTTGCCCTGAGTTGGTAGGGTATGCCCAGACGTGGGTCCCTTGCTCACGTTGCCACTGGATTCAAGCTAGCCTGGCTGATGAGGGGTGTTACCCCAAAACCGGTCCCTGGATGCTTGTTTTCAGTCCAGGGAAGACCTGGCTTGGCAGTTCAGTCTGGACTGTTCCCATGAGGCACAGGGTCAAGACTGATTTGCATATGGCTGGTTCTGAACTACGGTGGCGAAGTAAGCTAAAGAACGATGATGGATTCAACCTAGATCTGTTACTCAGGGTGAGCGTCTGAAAGGTTTCAGCACTCCGTCCATCACCTCCTTGTGTTTGCTTTGTTTGCCCTAAGTTGGTAGGGTATGCCCAGACATGGGTCCCTTGCTCACTTTGCCACTGGATTCAAGCTAGCCTGGCTGATGAGGGGTGTTACCCCGAAACCGGTCCCAGAATGCTTGTTTCCGGTCTAGGGAAGACCTGGCTTGGCAGTTCGGTCTGGACTGTTTCCATGAGGCACAGGGTCAAGACTGATTTGCATATGGCTGGGTCTGAACTGGGGTGGCGAAGTGAGCTAAAGAACGATGATGGATTCAACCCAGATCTGTGACTGGGGGTGAGTGTCTGAAATGTTTCAGCGCTCCGTCCATCACCTCCTTGTGTGTGCTCTTTACACATATCTCAGGCCTAGTGCTGCAGAGCCTGTGTGTGCAGTTTTACTGGTAGGTCGAGCTGGCGTTTAAAACTGCTTGCAAGCCCTAAACTCCCCTTCTGCTACATATACATCACCCCTAAGGTAGGCCCTAAGTAGCGCATAGAGCAGGGTGAAATATGCTTAAAAGGTAAGACATTTTCTTTCAGGTTTGATTGAGTTACATGCACACTTACAGACCTATATGCGCAGTTATACATGCAGTCTGTCACCCAATACTGTGAATATCCTATGTATTTTAAAAATGTAGAGCCAGTCACACACCCAGTCAGTCAGCGACACAGCTACTTGCACATTCACTTACACACCCACACAGCACATATATCCAGCAGTAACTGAGCCAGTTGTATACACAGTTACATACCCCAACACTTACTAGAAAAGCCAGTAAACAAACACAGATCGCCTGATACACTCACTCAGATATCTAGTCAAGTACTGACGCAACAAAGTCACCCATCCAGACAATTAGGCCTTTAAACATGTCTCAGGCCTGCTACTGCAGAGCCTGTGTAAGCAGTTTTACTGCTAGGTCAAGGTAGCATTTAAAACTAGCTTCTACTACATAAGAGTCACAGCAAACGCAGACTGTAGGTAGGACATCGGGCAGCGTGCTATGTGCTTAGAAATTAAGACATGTACTTTGATTTTTCAGTAAGTCACATGCACGCTTCGAGGCCCATATGCTCAGCTAAACATACAGTCTCCCATTCATACTGCAACTCATAAAGCTATTTCAAAATCATAAATGCACTCACACTCCCAGCCAGACAGAGACAGAAGCACTTACACATCCACTCAGTCACCTATACAGCAGTTATTTATCCAGCACTAAGAGAGCCACTTGCACACACAGTTACACACCCTAAGAGTCACTAATACAGCTAGTAATGAATTGATACAGCTACTAACATACACATTTAGAGACCCATACAGTTTCTAAGAGAGCCAGTCATATAGCGATATAGTAACTTACATATCTAGTGAGACACGCACAGAGAAAATGGTACTCTCATTTAGATATGTACTCCAATGACGCAACCAAGTGAGCCATCCATACAAGTTGCCCTTTAAACATGTCTCAGGCCTGCTACTGAAGAGCCTGTGTGTGTGCAGTTTTACTGCTAGGTCGAGTTGGCATTTAAAACTCTTTGCCAAGCTTTAAACTTCCCTTCTACTACATATAAGTCATTGTAAGGTAGGCTGCAGGTAGTCATAGGGCAGAGTGCTTTGTGCTTAGAAGGTAAAACATGTGCTTTGAAGTTTTAGTGAGTTACATTCCCACTTACAGACCCATATGCCCAGTTAAACATCCAGTCTCACACTCATACTCCAACTCATAAACCTATTTACAAAAGCATACAGGCACTTACACACCCACTCAAACAGCAACAGAGGCATTTACACATTGAGTGACACATCCATACAGCACAGATGTATCCAACAGTAACTGAACTAATTGCGCACAGAGTTACATAGCCCAACAATCTCTAGCATAGCCAGTAACCAATACATACACCCAAATAGATACAGATTTAGAGACCCATACATGTTCTAACATACCAGTCATATAGTGGGATACTTACTTAGATATCCAGTGAGACACGTACGGAGAAAATGACACACTCATTCAAATATGTAGTTCAATACTGACATAACAAAGTGAGCCATCCAGACAAGTTGGCCTTTAAACATGTCTCAGGCCTGCTACTGCAGACATTGTGTGGGTAGTTTTAATGCTAGGTCAACGTGGCATTTAAAACCCCTTTGCCAAGCCTTAAACTCTTCTTCTACTGCATATAAGGCAGTTTTAAGGTAGGCTGTAGGTAGGCTATACAACAGTGTGCTATGTGCTTACAAGGCAATACATGTGCTTTGAAGTTTTAGTGAGTTACATGCACACTGGCAGACCGATGTGCCCAGTCTCACATTCATACTGCAACTCATAAACCTATTTAGAAACGCATAGAGTCACTCATACACCCAGCCATACAAACACAGAGGCATTTATTCACCCACTCAGTCACTAATACAGCACTCATGTATTCAATAGTAACAGACACACTTAAACATACAGTTACACACCCCTAGAGTTAGTAACAGAGCCAGTAACCAATCCATATAGTTACTTACATATACATTTAGAGACCCATACAGTTTCTAAGATAGCCACTCCTATAGCAACATAGTAACTTACATATCCATTGACATATGCACAAAAGAAATGGTACACTCACTCAGGTATGTAGTCAAGTACTGACACAATCAAGGGAGCCATCCAGACAAGTTGCCCTTTAAATATATCTCAGTCCTGCTACTGCAGAGCCTGTCTGTACAGTTTTACTACCAGGCCGACTTGGCTTTCAAAAATCATTGCTAACCCTTAAAATCCCCTTTAATTACATGTAAGTCAGTCCTAAAGTAGGCCATAGGTAGGTCATAAGGTAAGGTGTCATGTGGTTAAAAGGTAACACGTACTTGTAAATTTCAGTGAATCACATGCACACTTAGAAACCCAAACAAACAGTTATAAAACCAACGTTTCATCTATACTGTGACTAACATACCTGTTTACAAAATCCTAGAGGCACTCACACACCCAGTCTGACAGCGACACATACACTTACACATTCACTAACACACCCATACAACACTTATGTATTCAGCAGAAAGTGACCTTTTGCACACACAGTTACATAACCCAACATTTACTAACAGAGCCAGTTAGGAATCCAGACAGGCACTTATATACAAAATTAGAAACACATACATTTAGTAAGAGAGGCAGTCATATACCGAAATAGTTACTTACACAGGTATTCAGAAAATGAAGAGGGTTTTGTGCCTTCAAAATTCACTTCAATCTCAGGGTTGGTTTAATCCCATAAATTTATGTTGGTATCAAAGTGACTTGGTATGGTCTGTCGTTGTGGTATATATGAAGGAAGCAATAAAGTCATTGTAATTTAGTCCTTTTTATTTATAATTTTCTTAAAATTTCGATCCAGCACGCCCCATATTTTTATCCTGTTATGAATACCGCGTGACTGAGCCCATTTGCAACTCCTTTTGTCCCCTATATTATCGACTCGGCTGATTTTAGATGCCGTTATAGACCTCTATAGAGAGCCCTCTGTTACAGCACATAACCTCCTATAGATTCTTTTACCTAATGCATGCTGTGGTGATTATCTTTTCCGAACTCTTACCCTTCCTTCTGTACATGGCTTTTCCCTTTCACAGATGACTAGCCTGCATTATTTGGCATTACCCTTTGGACGTTAGGCACGAAGATTTTACCATGACTTTTTTGGTAAGTGAGAATTTTGGTATGACATTATTTGACACAATATGTTTGTTAACCTAACTAATTGCTTTCTTTCTATCATACTCACGTGATACTTGTACTCATCATATGTTGCTTACCCTGTTTTTGTACCACTACTTATATAATATGGGATAGTCCTACTCTTTCCTTTTCCCAATGTATCGCCCGTTACCGCAATAAACAGGATTCCACCCATGGGCTTATGTAAAGAATCTGCCTTTTATATATATATGTCTAAGATGGAACCTTTCTAATAGTCATTACATGTACAGATACGACCTAGGTTTCTTTTCACTTATTTTTGTCTTAAGATGGTATGTTTCATGTGTATCACCGATGATGATTAATGTCAAGTTTATGATGTTTTTTCATTCCCTCTGTTTTTCTTTTTATCTCTACATTATCTCCCATTTTTCTTTTTTTTTCCCCGTCGCTCTGGACACGGGGCACGCCCACCCTCGGACTACCCTTTGTTGATATGCACTTGGTCCTACACTTTTATATACTCTATTGCTCTCTATGAAAACGCCTGTTCTACGAATCTTTGACCTGGTCCCTGCACACTCCCACCCACCTTTCCTCACGGGCCTCCATCCTTTCTCCTTATACCCCCACCTATTTTCTCATGTATGCTCACTTGTGTATATCAGCCTTGAAGAAGCCTTGGCCAGTAGGCCACTGCGCGAAACACGTGTCGGCTGTTTCTGTTCTCACCTGTATTTTAAGAAAATTATAAATAAAAGGGACTAAACTACAATGACCTTATTGCTTCCTTCATATATACCACAACGACAGACCATACCAAGTCACTTTGATACCAACATAAATTTATGGGATTAAACCAACCCTGAGATTGAAGTGAATTTTGAAGGCACAAAACCCTCTTCATTTTGTGAATACCTATCTCATTCCTGGTGGTCCTTGGGTGAAACCATCGACGAGGATTGTGTCAATAGCTACAATTTGGGTCCTGTCTATTTGTGCGTGAACCTTGGCGGCACCCACCTCTTTCTTCTATGTAGTTACTTACACATAGAGTGACACATACACAGAAGGACTAATACAGTCTCTCAGATATGTACTCAAATACAGATACAACCAAGTCACCTATCCAGAGAAGTAGCCCTTTAAACATGTCTGGGGCCTTCTACTGCAGAGTCTATGTATACAGTTTTACTGTCATGCCGACTTGGTATTTAAAACATCTTGTTGAGCCTTAAACTCTTTTTTAGAACATATAAGTCACCCCCAAGGTAGGCCGTAGGTAGCCCATAGGGCAGGATGGTATATGCTTAAAATGTTAAACATACCTTTAAGATACAGTGAGTTACATGCACACTTACCCACCCATATGACCTGTTATACATGAAGTTTCACAGCTAAACTGTGAGTCACATACTTACTTAGAAAGCATGGAGGCACTCACACGCCCTTTTGGTCTGTGACAGAGGTACTTACAAATTGACTCATACACACACACAGCACTAATATATTGACCAGTAACTGAGCCAGTTGGACACACAGTTACATACCCTTGCACTCACTAATTCAGCTAGTAAGCAATCCATACAGCCAGTTACATATACATACACAAACCCATAGAGATACTAAGCCAGCCAGTGACACACCTACATAGTTAATTACACATCCAGTGACACACCTACAGAGGGAGTAATACACTGACTCAGATATGTATTCAAGTACTGATACAACCAAGTCACCCATCCAGAGAAGTAGCCCTTTAAACATATATGGGGCCTTCTACTGTAGAGTCTATGTGTACAGTTTCACTGTCATACCGACTTGGCATTTAAAACGCCTTGTTGGGCCTTAAACTCTCCTTTTACTACATATAAGTCACCCCCAAGGTAGGCCGTAGGGCAGGATGGTAAGTGCTTAAAAGGTAAGGCATGTATCTTTAAGATACAGTGAGTTACATGCACATTTACAGACCCATGTGACCAG
Source organism: Calotriton arnoldi (assembly GCA_963921515.1). Classification (NCBI taxonomy): domain Eukaryota; kingdom Metazoa; phylum Chordata; class Amphibia; order Caudata; family Salamandridae; genus Calotriton; species Calotriton arnoldi. Next base: position 1,985,390 of record CAWUFW010000699.1, read on the forward strand.
TCTCCCACCCATATTGCAACTCATAAACCTTTTTACAAAAGCATAGAGGCAGTTACGAACCCAGCCAGACAGAGACAGAGGCACTTACACACCCATTCCTCACCCATACATCAGTTATGTATCCAGCACTAACAGAGCCACTTGCACACACATTTACATACCCCAACATTCACTAACACAGCCAGTAAGCTGTCTATACAGCCACTTTCATACAGATTTACAGACCCAGAGTTACTAAGAGAGCCACTCATATACTGATATAGTTACTTACACATACAGTCACACACTGAAAGAGGGACTGATACACTCACTCAGATATGTACTCAAGTACTGACACAACAAAGTCACCCATCCAGACAAATAGCTCTTTAAACAAGTCTTGGGCCAGCTACTTCAGAGTCTGCATGTGCAGTTTTACTGCCAGGTTGACTAGGCATTTAAAACCCCTTTGCCAAGCCTTAAAATCCCTTTTTACTACACATATGTCACCTGTAAAGTAGGCCATAGGTAGGATATAGGGCAGGGCGGTATGTGCTTAAAAGGTAAGACATGTAGTTAGAGGTTTTAGTGAGTTACATGCGCACTTACAGACCCATATGCCCAGTTATACATCCAGTCTCCCACCCATACTGCAACTCACATACCTATGTACAAAATGATAGAGCCACTAATACACACAGTCAGACAGTGACAGAGGCACTTAAACATTCACTCTCACACATACACACAGCACTTACATATCCAGCAGAAATGGAGCCAGTTTTGCACACAGTTACATACCCCAATACTCACTAACACAGCCAGTAAGCAATCCATACAGCCTCTTACCTACACATTTAGAGACCCATAGAGTCACGGAAGAGAGCCAGTCATATACAGACATAGTTACTTAAATATCCAATGACACACCCACAGATGGTCTGAGACACTCATTCAGTTATGTACTGAAGAACTGACACTACCAAGTCACCCATCCAGACAAGTAGCCCTTTAAACATGTCTCGGGCCTGCTACTCCACAGCCTGTGTGTGAAGTTTTACTGTCAGGCCAACTTGACATTTAACAGCCCTTGCCAAGCAATAAACTCTTCTTCTACTACATATGTCAACCCTAAAGTAGGCTGTAGTTAGGCCACAGGGCAGGGAGCCATGTGCTTAAAAGATAAGACATGTACTTTGAAATTTCACTGAGTTACATGCGCACTTTCAGACCCATATGCCCAGTTATACATCCAGTCTCCCACCCATACTGCAACTCACATACCTATGTAAAAAGGATAGAGCCACTAATACACCCAGTCAAACAGTGACAGAGGCACTTAAACATTCACTCACACACACACACAGCATTTATATATCTAGCAGTAACAAAGCCAGTCACACACAGTTATATACTCCGATACTCACTAAGACAGCCAGTAAGCAATCCATGCAGCCACTTGCATACACATTTGCAGACCCATAGAGTTACTAAGAGAGTCAGTCATATGTTGACATAGTTACTTACATATACAATGACACACCCACAGAGGGACTAATACACTCATTCAGATATGTACTGAAGAACTGACACTACCAAGTCACCCATCCAGACAAGTTGACCTTTAAACATGTCTCGGGCCTGCTACTGCAGAGCCTGGGTGTGTAGTTTTAGTGCCAGGCCGGCTTGACATTTAACAGCCCTTGCCAAGCTATAAACTCCTCTTCTACTACATATATGTCACCCCTAAGGTAGGCTGTAGGGCAGGGAGCAATGTGCTTAAAAGATAAGACATGTACTTTGAAGTTTCAGTGAGTTACATGCACACTTACAGACCCATATGCCCAGTTATACATCCAGTCTCCCGCCCATTGCAACTCATTGACCTATGTACAAAAGGATAGAGCTACTAATACACCCAGTCAAACAGTGACAGAGGCACGTAAACATTCACTCACTCACACACACACACAAACACACAGCACGTATGTATCCAACAGTAATGGAGCCAGTTGCACACACAATTACATACTCCAATACTCATTAACACAGCCAGTAAGCAAATCATACAGCCCTTTACATACACATTTAGAGACCTGTAGAGTCACTAAGAGAGACAGTCATATACTGACATAGTTACTTACATATCCAATGACACACCTACAGAGGGACTGAGGCACTCATTCAGGTATGTACTGAAGAACTGACACTACAAAGTCACCTATCCACACAAGTAGTACTTTAAATGTATCTCGGCCCTGGTAGTCTAAAGTGTGCCTGAACAGTTTTAGTGCCAGGTAGACTTGGCATTTAACACTATTTGGCAAGCCATAAACTCCTCTGTTTGTATATGTAAGTCACAGCTAAGGCAGGCTGTAGGTAGCCTATAGAACAGGGTTATATGTGCTGAAATACTAAGACATGTACTTTGAAGTTTCAGTGACTTGCACGCACACTTACAGGCCCATATTCCCAGTTATACATTCAATTTCCCACCCATCCTGTGACTGGCATACCTATTTAGAAAAGCATAGAACCACTAACACACAGTCAGACAGCGGCAGAGGCACTTCACATTCACTAATACACCAATACAGCACATATGTATCCTGTAGTAACTGAGTCAGTTGCACATACAGTTCCATACCCCAACACACACTAACACAGCCAGGAAGCACTTCATACAGGTATTTACATACACATTTATACACACATAGAGTTATAAGAGAGCCAGTACCACAGCAACATACTTGCTTGCACATCCAGTGACACAGGCACATAGGGACTGACACACACACTCAGATATGTCCTCAAGTACTGATACAACTAAGTCACCCATGCAGACAAGTAGCCCTACAAACATGTGTCGGGCCTCCTACTGCACAGTCTGTGTGTTCTGTTTTACTGCCAAGTCAAGTAGCTATTTAAAATCCCTTGAGAAGCTTTAAACTTCCTTTTATCTGCATATAGGAGAGTCTAGGCCAGAGGTAGGCATACACTGATGCATACACTGTCAGACCCATACACGGTATAAAGTATAGAGTAGCACACCCAGGCAGCCACGGATACATACAGTAAGATGCTTAAGCACACTCATGTGTACACTAACACACCTAGTCACATAATAATGCATACAGGAAGATACCCAGGCATACACTAATGCATACGCTGACACATCCAGACACACACTGATGCATACACTGACACACCCAGATACACACTGATGCACATACAACACATCCAGATATAAACTTATGCATACCGTGATACAGCCAGGCACACACTGATCTAGATATGATAAGTAACTGACTTTCAGTGGATACAACATAGTGTTATAGCTGTTTATATAGGAAGTTAAATGGTTAAATTATGTAATATAATATATAAAGAAAAGCTAAATATATTGATTTGTTTTTTGTTTGCAGAGTTCTACTTGTACTTAAAAACAGAGACTTAAAATGCCAAATAAAACACAAAGAAGAAAGAAACAGAGGAAAGAATACTATCGCATTATAATTAGGGCTCCCAGTTTTATGTTTTTTTATTTTTTTTATTTCCGTCTGTATTTATCCATGTTTAGTTTTTGTCAACTTTATCTGTATTTATCCATATTTATTATGGGTTTTGTGAAAAACATAAAGCTGAAACTAGTATATTTCCACATTTATTTAACCAATGAATATGCAGTCATGCTTCAATGACTGCCAGGTTTCAGTGATATGTACACCAGCAGAAGATAAATCAATGCACTTATAAGAAAATATGCACAATTCAGTATCATCCTTGTGCATATCTACTGCTGTTTAAGCCTCTTTACTAAAATTCCTTTCTTTTTTAACCCTCTTACCTATCAATCCACACAGTTATTGGCCTGGCAGTCATGGCAAAGTGTATTTAGAATCACTCAAAAAGCCCCAATTTCCATTTTTATCCACATTTAAAAATAAATACAGCTAAGAAAATAAATGCTTTTCTGTCTGTATTTATCTGTAAAAATCAGTAAAAACGGAAAACAGGGGGCCTTACTTATAATACAGAAAGAAAAGGGACAAGATGCAGAGAATGTGGTTAAAGAGAAAAGAGATGCTGGTAAGAAAACTAACAAGTTTCTTAAAATCGTATGTGGAAAAATGAAAAGTAAGGAAAACAATGGAAATAAAAAGCAAGGTTTTATAACATCTAAGACAGGAGAAACATGAAGTAATATTAAGAGTAATACATGTTATAAGAAAGCAGATACTTTAACAAGAAGACAAAGGTAGTTTAAGGAAGTCAGAGTCAGAATGTTTCATAGTACCGTAATTAAGAATTTGGCACAAACTATGAGGCACTATAAAAGGAGAAGATAAGTTTTCAAACAAAAACAACATATTGAGTCAGTAGTTGATAAGGCATTTGCCATGAAAAGGAAGCTATTTATTTTGATACTGAATAGGATGATAACACTGGACAAAACGTTTTGTAAAAAAGTTCTGAGGTGAATTGGAGCATACATCCAGTACTGAGCCTTTCTTTAATGAAGAAAGTTGCTTTCAACAGAACACATTAGTGCATGTAGTTAAAACAACTGGTCGATGTTATGAAGTGAAAGATGGCACACCCATTGCAAAAGAGGAGACTGTTTCAGGGAATGTAGAGGAAATTATAGCATGAAGAGATACAGGGAAGGTGTAGACAGGCCCTTGTATACAACTGGAACTGTAGCAGTATTTGCAGTGTTCGGCGGGAATCAATTGATATAGTGAGAGCTTTCCTACATCAGTTTCCATGCAAAAGTCTGCAACAGAAAATTGGAATTTTGCAAGGATTAGATCCATGCAAAGTAAGGAAGTATACAAATTTACAGGGACATTCACTGACATGTCTATCGAAGAAAGTGTCAGAAGTACCTTTCATCACTTTAGAATGTTAGCTGTTCATCACTCTAAATTGCGAAATTTTGTTAGGAGACTTTACTATGTGAAAATTCCTGCCTTATGTTTAGGAGAAACTAATAGAGCTCTTTTGTATGGTACAGTAGCACAAGTCAAAAAATGTTGTGAAGATGTACAGTTTTGTTTCTTTGGCCCTGAAGAGGACTCTAGGGGAAATGAGGAGTTGGTATGTGCAGGTGTAGAAGAACAGGACGCAGGTATTACTATTGATAACTTTACGCAAGAGATTGCTAAGTTTAACACAGTTTCTTCTGAGAAACCAAACTGTGTTTGTATTTGTTGTCGACGCACTCGCTACAAAAGCCAAACGCGCAATGTAGTTGTATTCTCTAAAACTGAACAGGAGAACAGAGATAAGTGGCAAGAATTTGGTGTATATTTATTTGTTGAGGAGCGTTTTAATTTGTCAACACAACAAATCATATGTAAGTATTGCTATGATAAGTTAGAGGATAACAAAATGCCAGCAAGAGCAATGCATAATAATTTAGAATTTATATCAATTCCAGAATTAAATGTTTATGAATCAATCCTCATACAATATATATATCCATTTCAGGCTATACTTCGTATGGAGCCAAAGACAGGAAAGTTGCCACCAACTAAGCTTCAGAAAAAACTTAAAGAGTTGTCTACTTACCTTTAGATTTTAAATGGAATACTGAAACTGCTGGTGTAGACAGAGATGTTGATCAACCACTTATTATTCTTGTGAATGGTTTCCAAAAACAAAAAAATCGGTCAGGAGATAGTGGAGGTTAATAAAGTAAAAAGTTCAATTCTACCTCAAACTAAATAATATTTATTATCACAATGTCGATAATTTTGGAGATATAAGTTGTATGGCGAATGAAACATTACCATCAAGTGGACAGATTGAAAAAATGCGATCAGAAGAAATTTATGAACACTACAGCATCCATCCCCTGCATTCTAAAGATGTTACTGGTGATGCTCTAAGTCTCTTTCGAATGAAGTAAGCAAAAGGAGCTCCCATGAGTGTGTGATAGAAATGTTTAGCGGCTCGCTGTTTTCCACAACTGTTTCCCACTGGAGCAGGTGGCCGCTATGATCACCGCTCCGTACAAATACCAGCAGCTGAATACCGGTCAACCAGATTAAATTCAGAGGATCCTAGATTTCGCCAGTGTATTCCATACATATACCAACTTTTGCTTGAGAGTGACTTGTCTGGACTATCATATGCTGTAAACCACATACTGAAGACAGGAGTTAATCTTCAAAATCTCTCTGCAAAGGAATTCATTGACAAAGTTCATGGAAAGGATGAAAAGTCAGAATACAACTTGATTAATTTGATGGCATGCCAACGTGGCACCAACAAATATTGGTATCATTGTCATGGAGAACTGAAATGTATGAAGAGAAACCTAGGTGCACCTACTTTTTCTGATACTCAGTTGTGCTGAATACACGTGGGATGACCTGCTTGAATATTTAAGAGAAGCAAACTCAAACATTAAGGGCATCAATGTGAAGACAGCTGGAGAACCTAGCTCTTTGGATCCTGCTAATGTTTGTAGATATTTTAACCACAAGTATCAAGCCATGCTGTCTTTTATCTGCAACAAAACAAATCCTCCTCTTGTTAAAATAACAGATTTCTTTTGGCATAAAGAGTACCAAGCAAGAGGTGCTCCTCATATTCACATGCTGTTATGGATAAAAGATGCACCAACATTTGAAACAGACAGTGATGAGTCTGTACTCTCTTTCATAGAACAGTATGTGAAATGCATCATCCTGAAAGACAGTGGTGAAAAAGGTCTGAGACACCAAGTTCTGTCCCTTCAAACACAGACATGTGGGGAGTACTGTGACTGAAAATACAGATGTAAAGGAAAGTTTTATACAAGATGTTGGTTTGGATTTCCATAACCTACCATTTCCCAAAGAAGGGTGAACAGCTTTTTATCTACAGTCAGGCATACACTGACACGAAAATCACCGAAAAACACATACAACCTCAGAAGAACAGAGGCCTCCAAGTATATTAATGACTGTAACCCTGTGATTCTCAAAATATGGAATGCTAATATGGATATACAATTTGTTGCAGACAACTCCATCACTGTTGCTCGTTATGTCACTTCATATATTACAAAATCAGAGTAGACAGATGTGAAGGAGATGTGGGAGGAGATTTCAACATAAAAGACCCTAACCAAGAAATTGTACAGCTTCAGCTTGAAAATGCCTTCCCATAGAGAGAGAGGACCCTATGAATGCTGTGATCGGTTGAGCTTGGCCAATTTGTTCTCGAAGTCAAGGGGAATTGTTTGGGTAAGTCTAGGCCTAGCAAAGCACGCAAAATAAAGTGTTGAAGTCTTTCCCGGAAATTCAGTACCTAGCAGAGTTCGACCCGGAAAGTACAGACATAGTGAAATCAAATATGTTGGACACATATTATCCAAGAAGGAGTCCACATCTAGAAAATATGTGCATTTATGAAGTACTTCAACACTACAGATATAGAAGCAATGTAACAGAAAACATAAACGAAGGGAAATATGCAGTAGTTGGATGTGACGGTTGTTTGGTCAGACATGCAAAAGGAAATCAAATTACCCACAGAAAACTTAGTTACCAAACTTCAGACAAAAGAGAGTATATCTATTAGGCACGTCTACAACTCTTCAAGCCTTGGCGTGCTGAATCAGAATTACTCAGAGACTATGACTGCTACTAAGATTCTTTCAATGCTGTGAAAGACAGTATTCAGTCTTTGCAAACTATTTGCAAATGTTAAATGATGGGATTGAACAGGACGAAACAATTGCTGCTGAGATAGCTAAGGAGACTTCACAAAGCAGTCAAAGTTCTGAACCACTGAGTCAAGATCCTCTTGGACAACCAATTATTGAAAATGAAGCTACAATAGCCATGAATAAGGTGGAAAGTGCAATGTAACAAGCAACACAAGAAAGTGTTGATTTGGAACAGTTAGTTGGACATCTGAATGACAAACAGAAAGAAATTTATTTGGTGGTAAATTACAGATTAGAGCATGAATTCCTCCATGATACAAAATAATGTAAAGGCTCATCATTTAAGCCAATACTATTATACATCAGTGATCAAGCTGGCACCCGGAAAAGCTTTTTAATTAAAATACTCTCCGCTTACTTAGAGAGGACTACAGAATCAAATTTATCATGTGTAGTAACAGCACCAACTGGATTAGCTGGACCCAACATTAAGGAATTACATAACATCGACTACTTATGCTACCTGCTGCAGATGGCAATAAACTGTAATTCCAGGAGTTATCCAGTGAAGCATGTCATGAAGTCTCAAGAGTACTGAAAACACTGAAGATTTTAATCAACAATGTGGTGAGCATGGTCTCAACCTTAATGCTTGCCTTTGTACACTTGAGAAGAAAACAGATTTTAAAAACAGAGTATGACATGCAGTTTGGAGGAAGGCATTTAATTGTCTTCAGTGACCTACTGCAACTTACCCCCGTCAAAGGACAGGCTGTTTTCAAGACACTTCTCCATAATGAAACTCAGAATTCTTTGGGAAGTATTGGCAATTTAAACATTTGGCTAAACTTCCAATACAAGGAACTATTGAGAAATATGCGTGAAGCATCTGACATGCAATACAGAAATATTCTGAAAAACATTAGAGTAGGAGTTCTGACAAAGGAGGGGAAACATTTCATAGAAAGTCATTTTATCAAGAAACTATTTTCCTCTAACAAAACAGCAGCACATCTAATGCTCAATTTTATTCAAGAAGGGAAATCCATTGTCTGTTTAATGCCTACACTTCAGGAGTGCTCCAATTTTAACGTAGAATTACTAAAACTGGAGAAAGAACACATTTTGGAAATTACAGCAATTGACAAAATGGAGCACCAGGGAGTGACAGTACTGCTTAGTGCAAAACTACAAGCAAAATTGGACTCATTGGAGACATCTGTATCCAGGACTGCAGGATTAGAAAAGTGTTTATGTGTATGCAAAAACTGTAGAGTAATTTTGCAGAGTAATTTAAATGTTGAGGAAGGATTAGTAAATGGTGCAATGGGTAAAGTTATTGATATAATTAAATTTCCAAATAGGGATCAAGTTGAATACTTAGCCATAACATTTGATCAGATTGATGGTGTGAAGCAGATTGGTCTTGTGCGTTTTTTGCTTGTAAAGGACTTATATGTCCGGCCGCAGTAGTTCCCAGTGTCTCTAGCATACCATGTAACTATTCATAAATCTCAAGGTTTAAGTGTAGACACAGCTTTTATTAATATTGGTAGTACTTTATCTAAAAAAGGTATGTCATATGTTGTCGAGTAAGAACATTGTCCGGTTTGTTTTTTGTTGATTTTGATTATAGCAAAGTTAATGCTGATGCAAGTTGTGTCAAAGAGTACAATCAGTTAAGAAGTGTATATACTCCTCATTTAGGACAGTATCCCATTTATGAAAAACTGATAATCTGTCCAAAGCGGAAGCTTACAAAACAATCTATTGACGTTTCTGAAAATAAAGAAAACAAGGACAAGAATGAAAGTGTTAAGAAGAAAAAACTGGAAAATTAGGAAGACATTGTAGGTTGCCAGTTGTCAAACCCTTCAGGTGTCAACTGCTATGCAAATGTTGTTCTCATTGTACTGTTTCATTTACCACAGCTTATAAATGCAACTGAAAAGAAACCACAGAAGAGATTATGTTCTGTGTAGTTTGCTGCAACGTTTACATAGTGATAAGACTGTAATACATTGTGCTTCAGGCATTTGAGATCTAGTAGCTATATGTAGTGGATCAGTACTATTTACTCAGAACATTCAACAAGACGCACAGAGGTTTATAATGGTCATGCATGGAGTTTTAGAAGAAGAAGAAGAAATCAGTATTGATTACTTATTTGGACTTAGTTACACATGGAACCATGAGTGTGAAGATTGCTCGGTCATGTCTACCACTCAAATAGATTCCTAGAGATTTCTGTACTTAACACTACTGGATTTCAGAACTGTGCCTTTTGACAGATTGATCAAAACGGCTAACCAAAATATGAACTGCCCAAATTGTAGATCAGATGTTGTGTCTACATTACATATATGAAGACGTAGAAAATAGCTTATATTAATGCTGGAACGATGCAGGGCAGATGGATCTAAATTGGAAACCAAAATTACAAAAATCAAAGAAGAACAAATATCAATTTCTGCCCACTTAGGGCAAAAAGTGCTGAAGCAACAAATGATCGACGGAATGCTGAATGAATCAAACGTACACCCCCAGTCAAGAGATCTGGGGTAAATCCATTGTTCTTTTGCTCACTACGCCTCCCCAGTACGGACCCAGCCATATGCAAATCAGTCTTGACCCTGTTCCTCATGGGAACAGTCCAGACTGAACTGCCAAGTCCCAGGATGCTTCTTTCTGGTCTAGGGAAGACCTGACTTGGCAGTTCGGGCTGGACTGTTCCCATGTGGAACAGGGTCAAGACTGTTTTGCATATGGCTGGGTCTGAACTGGGGTGGTGAAGTGAGCTAAAGAATGACGATGGATTCAGCCTAGATCTTATAGTGACTGAGGTGAGTGTCTGAAAAGTTTCAACGCTCCGTCCATAATCTCTTTGTGTTTGCAATGTTTTAAATGGTGGCACTCCTCGGGTTCTTGTACGTCCTCCAGAACAGCCCATATAAAATCCCGGACAGTTTTTTTGTTAGAGTAGATGCACTTGGGAGGACCCTGCTCTGGGCAAGGGGACAACCCCGTATTTCATTGAGGGACCTGCAAAGATCTAAATATGAAGGAGGCATAGCCCTACCCAACATCGAGAGATACTATGAAGCAGCACAGGTGAGTGTAGTCAATGACTGGGCATATACTGATCAGGAGGACCCGGCATTTCGGCAGGACAGGATAGGAATGGGGAAAAGGAGCTATCTTAATGCTCTGTATGGGGGCAAACTGCTGCCTGAGGCAAGCCCGGTAACAGGGGTGGTGGTAGAAATACCGAAAAGATTGATCAGAGAGATGGGGTTGGGCAGCAGACTGACCCCAAGTATGCTGCTGTGGGATGGGACAATATGGGCCTGTCCACACTGGCAGACGTATGGGATGCAAACAGGTTTGTCCCCTTTGCCTTCTTAAGGAAGGAAAATCTGGGGCGGCTCCACCGCAATGGCGGAGGAGTGTTGCCCCACTGCCTGGCTCAGAGCCAGCAAATGTAAAATAAAACGATGTTCTTGCATCGTTTTATTTTGCATATGTCGGCTCTTAGCCAGCGCTGTAGGGAGGGGTGTGTCCGAGGCATGGGAGGAGGGAGGACGAGTGCTACATGCACTTCACACCCTAAGTGCTTATATGTGTTTGGCCGGCCCTCTCAGGCCGACCAAAACACACATGCGCACTGAGAAACCCCCACAGACTCCCTGGCCTGAGTGGAGCATCTTTCTAGCCCGCTCAGGCCAATCCCCATGCTGCTCTGCAACACGAGGGTTGGATGGGAGTCTGTCCCAGGGGCTGCTGGGACCCAGGAAGAGGAGAGGCGGCGCGACACAACGCTGAAGGCGGCCGGCAGTAAAAAGGTAGGCTTTTTAAATTTCTAACACCCCACCCGCGCGATCACCCCCAAGAGCTCCCTCCACCCGCCCTACCACCCTTTGTTTGTGCCGGCTGCCACTGAGGAATATCGGATGCCAGAGACACAATGGCTAAGATATGGTCAGTTAAGACATGCCCTCAGAAAATGTGTATCTATGGAAGAGGAGATTCAGGCGGATTCCCCACTGGAAATAAGGCTACTGGAGGGGCGGGTCGACAGGAAACTGATTTCACTGACATACGGTACGATGATGAGAAATATGCATCCCCCTCAGTTAAAATTACAAGACAACTGGGAAGGAGACTTGGGAGAAATAGATGAGGATGACTGAAGGGATGCTCTTGAGTTCCCGGCGGTGGTTGCAATAAAATCGAGTTTCCGCCTAATCCAACCTAAGATCATACACCGAGCCTACTACACATGCACCTTGCTCTGCAAGATAGACAGGTCGGTTGATGCAACTTGCCTCAGAGGCTGCGGTTCGGAAGGTCTACTTATGCACACACTCTGGAGTTGCCCCCGCTTACAAGACTATTAGGAGGTGGTTAGGGGCTCCTTGGAGGAGGCTACACCCTGGAACTACAGCCGAAACTGGCATTGCTGTGTATCTGGGGACCTGTGGATCACTCTCGCTATCAGAAGCTGTTGGTGAATCTAAGCTGTATGGTGGCAAAGCAAGATATCGCTCAGAAATGGGTCTCTAGGATTCCCCCCTAGCCACCAAACATGGGAGCTAGGAATGGAGTATTGTAAAATTATGGAAAAGGAAGTATACAACGGAAGAGGGTGCCAGGGGAAATCTGAATAGATCTGTGGAGGGTGGGACGTAGGAGCAGGTTGAGGTGGGCAAGAACAGATACACATCATTGATGCAAGAAAAAAGGGTTGGGTTAATTAGCCCAATAGGGAAAAATGGTGAGGTGGCAATGGCGGGAGGGGATGAGGCGAACAGTGATCCTGTGACTACTTTGATCATATTGTGCCCGATTACAGGGGGGGGCTGGGTGTTAAAGGAATGTTGTGACTAGTGTGAAATTTACTTGTTATTATGTATAAAATAATAAAAAGGTACAAAAAAAAGATATAAAAGTGGTGTCACAGTAATCCACTTCTAGAAGTACTGCACCATCCCTATCCCCTGCAAGGTACTCTTTGTAATTGTGTGACACCATAATCTATTGCATATCTCTTTGTGTAGTTGTCTTTTACATATGAGTTCAGGGTGGCTGCTTTAGGTGCTATTACACTTTTCTCCAGTGTGTGCAGTTCTACCTCAAGCCTTCGCAGCTGGTTGTTAAGGGCTGCTCTGATTCGCGATTTGATTTTGATTCAAATGCAACATATGTAGTCCTCTAAGGGCTTCCATTCATTTAATGCATTCCCAGTACAGCCTGCATTATTGTTACAGAAATATGCTATCTACTCTTTTTTTGTTCTTCTGTACACCACGTCATCCAACTCAGATGGCTGAGGTGCTGTGTGGGTATCCTGAGTGGTACATTTCCTCTTTGCAATGATAGTATCAAGGGGTTGTGGTTGGAGTGTCTTGGCCTAGGTACTCTATTCTGTGAGCGACTCCCCGTAGGTGCTGTGTGGCAAAAAAACATGTCTATCTATGTGTGCAGAACATAGATAGAATAGTAAGAGTATTCTCTGGCAAGTGGGTAAGCTGCTCCATGCATCTATGTAAGGCCCCAGCAACTTTCTAGTTTTTTGGAGGGTTAACATGTTACTACGCCTTCCAGGCACCATTGACGTCCATTATTATCAAAAGTAGTTTGAGTAGGACTTCTGCTATCAAGATGGAAATTGTGTCTAAGAATGCTGCTTAACCAGTATTGGGAATATATAGGTCAAGCATATAGGTCTCTCCCTCCGTCTTAGTTAGATGGGTCTCCTGCAGGATTCCAAAGTGCGTACCTCGCTTTCTCCAGGAGTGTCCTTGTGCCTCTTACTAATATGTCCTAGCCCACATGCTGTATACCTGCCTCTACTGTCGGCATGTGATGGTGTCGAGGTAGTGGCATACCTGTGAGGGCCATTTCCATAACCCCCATGACTTCAGTCACATTTGTAAATGACCTGGTGTTATTGGCACATCTTTTCGGTGTCCACTGATTAACCTTGTGTATGTTATGAGTTGCATTTCTCTTCTCTTCAAAAACAGACTCTTATATCTCCAAGAAAAGAACAGTTAACAGGGCTGCCACATGCACAAATGTGGCAGCCCTGCACAGCAAAACTATAAAGTGAGTGTGCGGGGTTCCCCACGAAGCTCAAACCATGTTGCGTTGCTGTCTGCACGGTTCTAAAACCTGCGGCTTAAGTTAAGTGCTGTATGTTGTGGTCTGTGGTGCTTTGCCATTGCCGGAAGTGTATTTATATCGCACTTCTGCCAGCAAAAGGCATCATATATTTGCTAGGCATATTATTACGGTTCTTTATGTGTTTTGCAATGTCCCTATTATCAGAAGGCACCCGGTGTGCCAGCTTAGGTTGACCAGATTTTGAAAACCAAAAACCACGACATTTCACAAAAATAGAGGAAGGACTACAATTGGAAAATATAGAAAAGTTCCTCCCACTGTTTTCAGTCGACTGTCTCTAAAAACCGGGACATAGGACAAATTTGCCAAAATCTGCCGGGACTACTGGTGAAAAACCGGGGCTGTTCCGGCAAATCCGGGGTGCCTGATCACCCTAGGCCAGTTCAATTTTTGGCAACATCTTTATAGAAATTAGGATCAAGGCTTGACTGCGGATATCAAAATGTATCAAGAGAGGATATCACTGAGCACTCCAGTCTCAGAAGACTTCTCTGATCTGCACACGCTGGTTACTCCTGAGGCGACGTCAGTTATAAATACCTTGTCCAGTGGGAAAACTGCCAGAGAAGTTCTCATCCAAAATTAATTCTGTTAGGCCTTTTCATAAATCAAAACATCAATACCTTTAGAAGTAACTAATTCCATTGACAGAAGAAAGGACAGTATAGTGAGAGGACAACCATAATGCCATCTTGTTAAAGAACAATACACCAATGGATGAGGAGGGAATCATCCTGATCAAATTCTTTGATAAATGCAGATGCCATTTTTTCCCCCAAAAATCTTGCCTCACAACTTTAAAAGATCATAGAAGGACTTGTGTTGGAACAACAGCGTTACTTTCTTTCATGTTGTAATACTGACTTGCAAACAAAGATTGCTATTGCAGCATTTGATGCTGCAAAAGGGTTACAAAAGAAGGTCAGTATGACCCCTCTTGATGCTGAAAATGCATTTAATAGGGTTGCTTGGCCACATCTTGCATGGTAAAGGAACAGATTAAATTTGGTCCAAAATGTATTGCACTTGTGCAGCAACTTTATAAGACCTCAATGGCCTGAACTGTAGGTCTGGGTGCCATTTCTGAGCTTATCAGAATCACTCTGGCACACATGAGGGCTGCCCGGTATCCTCGCTGTTTGTGCTATACTTAGAGCTGTACCAGTAAGAAATAATCAAGGCTAAACACATGCATCCTTTTGAGATGAATGGCTATCAAACCAAAGCAGCTGTTTATGAAGATAATGTCTTAATCCTTAGCCAGGATCGAAAAATGCTGTGTCAGCTATAAAAATGCCGTATTTCAAATTTGGCACATGACTGGGTGTAAACTGAAAGTCTCTAAGACTCAGGAGATAATCAAAAACAAGCATTTGCAATGCAACCAGTCTCGCATTTGTGAAGGTTAGAGCCATTGGCGTTGTAAATTACAATGTTTTTTACTTTTGATTTTTTGTTTGCAGTTGAGTGATCATATTTGCGTAGCGCTATTGCCATTCGTATGACCTCGCAGTGCTGGAGAACCAGAAACTGGGAAATGGGTTACGAAGGAGGTGAGGTGGAAAATCAATGACACCATTGGAAAAAGGATTTTAAAAAATAGGGAACAATGTAAAGGGTTGGGGATAATGCATGACAGGAGAGAGAGCCTGATACTGGAGCAGGATATGTGCGTGAGAGACAGAGAGAGCAAAAGAGGGCTTCGAGAGAAGTGTGCGTGAGTGACAGAGAGAAAAGGATGGTTAGAGATGAATGGGGCAGGGGAAAAGGAATATGAGGGGAGTGGGAAACAGAGTGCGGTTACAAGTTTGTGAGGAAGAGATTAGAGCAGAATGGACGAAAGAGAGAGCTGGGGGAGTTGGTGCATAGAGGGAGAGGAGAGAGTGAGGAGTTGTTTGGGAGTAGTCAGCATTCACATCAGCTGAAAGCTCTGAATATATGGGAACATGATTAATGGTATGGGACTGTGTCACGAAAATTTCAGTGTACCCAAAAGGGCAGGAGTGTTGTTATGAACTATACTCCAGGTTTTAGTTAAGAAATTACTTTTTTTAGACGAGAACTTAGGATAAAACGTCTCATACGTGGTATATTCAAAACATCACTTGTGTTTTAATTCACAAGGTATGCAATGTGATTAATAAAAACCAAGACCATCGTTAATCAGATGCACCCTAATAAAAATAAAAAACCTTCCCCCATCTCACGCATGATACTGTTTGAAAAGATAACAAACGGTGCCAGATTCGTGACCAAATCCTGTGCTGGTGGGTATCTTTAGTATGGTATAATATTTAAAAGTGCAGTGGATTTGACACATCCTATCGTAAAGTTACTACGGAACTGATGCTTGCCTTGTAATGAACTAAATCCTCGTTCCAAAATGGCCACAACTCTAGTCTGTTATTGTTATGTATGCTCCTGGAGTCTTGCATGTCCTCTCTAGCCTGCACTTCTGACTGGCTTGCAACTAGTTGCTGTTTCTATGGATACGGGTCAAGCAGCCCAAGAGAGCGAGCAAACCATGCTGCCGCTGTGACCGTTGCCCCCGCCCTTCCACGTGTGCAGCCAATGATGGACAGCACAAATGAAACCTGACGGGCAAAAAAAAAATCAAGTACACAGTAAATCCAATATGGTAATATTTAAAAGTGCACTGGATTTGACACATCCTATTGTAAAGTTACTGCGGAACTGATGCTCGCCTTGTAATAAACTAAATCTCCCATTCCAAAATGGCCACAACTCTAGTCTGTTATTGTTTTTTATGCTCCTGGAGTCTTGCCCATCCTCTTTAGTCTGTGCTTGTGACTCAACTTCCAACTGCTTGCTGTTTCTATGAATACAGGTCAAGTAGCCCTTGGAGCGAGTAAACCACGCTGCTGCCATGACCCATTGCCCCCGCCCTTCTCCGTATGCAGCCAATGATGGACGCGCAAATGAAATGCGGACGGGCACAGGGAGTGACCATGTGAGGAGGAGGAAAGAGGGAGGAACAGGAGAGGAGGGAGCAGCGGTTGGATGTGGCTTAATGGCCAGAGCGGCCGACCTTGAAGCTGGGCAACCAGGTTCGAGTCTCGGCGTCAGCCCTGCCTGAAAATTGAATGTGTCCATCTGTAATGCAACTGGTGGTCATGTAAAGTGCTCTGATACCTTTGGGTCGAGTTCACGCTATATGACACTGCACACAAAAAAACAAATTTGAAAAAAAGCAGTGTTGTGGGGGGGGGAAGTGGCTGGCTGGGTGGGTGGCGGCACAGAAAGATTAAGTAGCGGCAAAGGTGAAACACCAAAGACGAGTGCAAAAAAAAAGCAGTGTTGTGGGAGGGGTGAAGGGGGATGGGTGAGGGGTCAGCACGGGGTGACTAAGTAGCTGCGAAGCTTAATAATCTCCGTAGACGGGCAAACAGCACTGCAGATGAAATGGCAGCTGCAAGCATTTTATCAAGCCCATGCACGAAGTGAACAGAACACTTAACAGGAGCAGAGGCAGGCTAACAAAAATAGAGTGCTCTCCAAGTTTCCTAAATAACCTGAAGAGTAAGAGCACATGTAACAGGGGCAGTCCTCATGGGAGGATACAAAAGTCCAAAAGGAGGGACTACTAACCCTATTCACCAATCAAAAGCCGGCATTTACAAAGGACAGTAAGAGGAGGCAATTGAAAAGATGGGCGGTGCTTAAAGCCCATATTCTAGGAACAGCATGTCTCAAAGAGACAGCACATACGCTGCCTAGGCGGGACCTAACAACACTTCCTGGACTGTTTCTCGCATTGTCCCAAATGCACTATATTTAGGAATAAGAATATCTCACAGTAGAAGCTATGCTTGGTTAAAAATCCCTATTGGTAAAATGCTCTGTTATCATGCACAACTGAAATAGATTACTAAACTCAGAAGACATAACAGTGTCAAAAAAGTCCATTCTTTTTAAGATCAATTCCACTACATGGAGCGAATGGATTTTTTTGCTCCCTCAATTCCACGTCTGGTAGTTTTTCATGGGGCCATAAACAAGCCTGCCGATCTATCAAATTTCTAAAATTACCCATTTCAAATGGTGGCTGGTCACTTCCCTGCTTCCGATTCTACTTTTTGGCTGCTATGGGCAAACATTTAGCCACATTATTTACCCTGATATTGGAATCAAGTTCTCTGAGCAATTACCAGCTTTGTCTGTGACCTAAAGCTACTACTGGGTGTTTGGTTAGGCTTTCAGATTCTAACCACTTTAAATTAGTTACATTTTAGGTTGTCAAGACAGGATTGCATATGTGGCAGGTATGGTGTAAGATGTTTTGAATTAAAAAGTAATTCGGATGATATTGCATGATCATGATGATTCAGTGCAACCACATATTTTTGTTAAGATAGCTGTTGTCGTATCTGGGCACAACATTGCCCCACACATATAGACCTGCCATTTCAGAAGGAGAAGGTTGGAATACCGAAATACTATGTCATTTTAATGCTATTGGAACTGAATTTTGTTTGCCTCGCGGTGCTTTTTTAAGTACTTGCTGACAAGAGACTTTCTACAAAAGGTTAATAACACCAATATTGAAAAGATTTCACTGATTGAAATAATACAAAGGGGCAAAAGTTTGTTAGCAATAAAAATGTATATCCTTTATTTGATTAAAGTGATGACTGATAATAATACAGATCTGGCTGTTCAATGGCTACTTAAATTAAACATGACAGTGTCAGTGGATTATCAGTTAGAAAGTATTATAGATCAGAGATTTCTCTTGGCTGCTAATTTACAGCTTCAGCTTTACTGGTGTGCAGATGCTATATTTTACAACTGCTATGATATATAGTTGGATATGTAAAAATAATTCAAACTGTCATAGGCTCTGCTTTTATAGTCCAACATAACTTAAGAAGTGCCAAAGACCCCAAAAAAGGGAGAAAAGGCAATGTGAGTGTACAATATCCTTAGACAGGATCATTTATGTGGTCTCGAAACCTTGTCATTCAAGTGCTACCTTAATCCGAATTTGAATGTGTATTTATCTTTCATGTGTCAACTGTGCTTTCACATATATTCCATGACTGTGGTGTGCAAGTTAACAGGTTATTATTTTATGGCTAAAGGTTGTTGAGAAATCCGGACAAGGAGTAAATGTGATTTCACATTTCTCTACAGATGTTATATACAAGAAGCAAGCACATGGTGAAATAACTTGAAAGCTATAATGTAGAATTATGTGGAAATTAGTAAATAATTAATTATGTAGGTATAAAGCTGCATCTGTTAAATTGAAATAAATCTTAAGAGAGTGGGCTAGTCTACTACAAAAATCTAAGGGAGTTGGATGGCCCCAGAAAAACCTAGTTGAGCTTGGAATCCCTTAAGGCTATAAAAAGACCCTCGCCCATAGGAGTTTACTGGTGGCATGCATCATCATCGGGTCAGCACTCAGACACCTAATGTGGCTTAGTGGGCTCAATCTCCTCACAGTGGCAGCATATCTAAATTAAATTGTGAGTGAGATCTGTAGGATGTGTATTAAAATTACTTCTGATATCCCAAGCTAGTTTTATTGTGTATCTGGGACTCAGGTAAGGTTAAAAGAACTAAAGGATGTACTTAGGGATGATAAAGGTCCCTGACATTGTCTGTGTGATTGTGGTCTACATATTTCAGCCACCTGGGCCCAAGCCGGGTCCTGTGGCCTTCCTCAGGACCTTTCTATGACAGATCTCCATGTATCAAAGTACGAACTACAAAGGCATACACTATTCTAGATTGTGTGTTCAAAAGACTAAAGTGTAAGTGTACAGAGTGAACCTCATAATTCATACAAGTCACTGATTTACAAAATTCCAGGGCGTACTGGCTCGGTACCTTCTAAGGCTTATTAAGGCCCCATAGGGCATCTTAGAGGAGGAAGGACCCCGTAGTCACACATTCGTCAAGGGTTAAATAGACACAGAGAATACCTGAGTTCAAGATTGAAGAAATGCTCTCAAAGGGTAAAACTCCAAGATCAAATAAATATGGAACTATCAGAAAATGGACGGCTGAATAGTAGATAATAGCACTTGCTCGAATACTTCTCAGAAATGACATACATGTGATAACTCGAATAGAGAAATCTACTTACCACATGGCAAAGAGTGAGAATCAGTAAGATTAAAAGAGTTTCAGTACCGAGTCAAGTACAAATGGAGACTTTTAGGTGCTGTAGGCGTTTTTTGACACAAAGTACACTCTTTCATGGAGGACATGGTGTTAAGGTCTGGTTCTCGTCAAAAACATAAAAATACGTTCAAGAATGAGTTTCTACTAAAGCTTTATGCCACTGTGTAAAAGCAGTGTAGCTAGCAAGTCAAAAAGCATGAGTTTATTAGAATCAGTAATGTGTGCCTAATTCCATTAATGCCTTATACGAGGACATATGAAAGATATGCAGTACCCCTAACAAACAATAAATTGTGGCAAACTCAAAGTGTAGCAAACTTAGCTAAAGTGGCACTTCAGGTTTATGTATTATTTGAATATCCATATAAAATGATACAGCATACAGTAGTTTGATAACAAGAAAAAGTGTCTTAGCTGTAACCCATTTCCTTTCTGGAGAATCCTCATCAAAGACAAATCACTGAATTGTTAAGCCCATGTGGTGAGGAAATCCCAGACGACTTTACCATACATATATATGTGGATATATATGCAGAAAGCTGGTGCCGCCCACTGGGAGTACAAACAATTCTCTCTGCCTGTGTTCTCATGGTTGGGGAAACACAAAATAGCTCCTGCCCGGCAGTAGCAAAAGAAAAGTTGCCCCCGCCGGGAGGAAGCAATGCTGGCTGCCGCTGCACCCTGGATGGATGCTGGCAGGGAAGCTGGTGGGGCTGCAGGGGTCTTAGGGCTCCCTCATAGTCCCCAATGACAACTAGCATTGGCATAGCCAATAGGTCTCGCCTTTGGGACCTTATAAGTGTTTAGCTAGACCTACTGATTTTGCCAATTTTTGTAAGCCTTGTTGTAGAGTATTGTGGCTGCTGCACAGCATGCTTATAAGTTATAATAAAAAAGTATTATAAGCATTTTTGTTACTTTATATATCACCTAGAAGACATTGTGTACAACTGAAGACCTTATTAAAAAATTATTTCTCATAAATAATGTTTTCCATATTTTATGCCTCCAATAGTGGCAGCTTCTTTCTGCATGTTGTAATGCTTGTTTGTTATAGTTTTTTTTTTGTTATGGGGGGGGGACATAAATAATGGAAGGATGGGGTTGGTGAAATAGTTATTAAATTATAATGCGAGCAGCGGACAGACCGTAGGGGAGAGTGAAAAGATGTCATATTCCAAGGATAGATTGAGGTGGTGGTTAGTAATGCTGTGGTGGTGCTGAGTGATGTTTAGGTGGTGCTAAGTGATGCTGAGGTGGTGCTGAGTTATGGTAAGGTGGGGGTTCTGCACTGATGCTTGGTGGTGCAGCATAAATAGAGCAGCCCTGCACATAAGTGACCATTGCTCTCTGTTGTGAAGCCAAGGATTGGATATGCATTTAGTATTAACACCTTTATCACCCACTGACCTGCTCTGTGAGAAATTCACACTCCCCGATTGCTGCATAAACAAAATTACAGAAACATCTGGAAAAAGCAAATACATTTAGGGGATGTATAATGGAACTGAATATGTGAGTTGTAAACAAGCATTGCATTACAGATATGGATTATATAAAGGGGTTTTACAGTTACTGTTGAGAAACAAAACTGCATTTTTTCTGTATAGAGGTTTTCATATTGCACTTGAATGCCTTTAATAACGGGTACTACTACTTAGATTTCACTCTCCCAACATGGGAAGGATGAAAAGTCAAATCTGCCTCGCCAGGATTCAATTTGTCACCTGAGGTGCATTGAATATTTCACATGGTGCTTTCAAGGCGCTGTGACATCCATGAAATCACCTCCGCTACTGACTAGAATAGCTGTAAATCAAATGACTGTTTGTTCAAACATAAATACAGTTTATTAACTAATCACTATGCTGGGACAATTTGGCCCTGAAACTGTTCTGAGGGGACTCGGCCCCCTTCCAGCCCCCTTAGTGAACGTAAATGAGTCTCTCCTAAATGACTGATCAGCTCATCAGCAGCAGAGTTAATGCTTTGACTTTAGAAGTGCTGCAGATATTCACTTTATTCTGACACAACTCATTTGTCTCTCCTTTGCACAGAGAAATTTCAGTTCTTAAGAGGAGAAAATGTATAAGTGCCGGTACTTAGTAGATGTGAGTGCCGGCACCTTTAAGGCACTGTTCCCTACTGATAAGGTAAACAAAGATAGAAAAGCCATGTTAAAAATGATCTAAGACGATTTTAAAAGATACTCTGTCAATATAATTCCTGCCTTTCACAGAACCTTTAAACAAGAAATCCCATTCCAACCCTGCCACTTACCATTGATCTTACTGGCATTGGGAGGGTTGGGCAGGTCACGATAGCAGCAAGGAGGAGTTTGACAAATAAAGGTATTTTCTCTGATAATTGGAGGCCCTGTTTCTCCTGGGTCCTGTAGAGGTGGGGGCAGGAGCAGGCGTACACTGCAGCAGGATAGTCCGGTCCGAGAGGGAAAGTTTGTTGTTCTCCATGATGGATGACTTCTCTGCTCTTCTCTGTCTGGTGTGATGGGGGAGGGCTCCTGTCTTCCTGCAGGATTGTTGGTGCTTCAGTCCATCTGTGTCAATCAAGTCGCAGTTGTGGTGGTAAGAGAAGGAAAACCCTGAGTAAACGGTAGTTTATAAAGGGATTTCCCTTCGCAGCACACCACTGTGCCATTGATTCATTGAGCACGTCACAACGTCCGAGGTGCTTCAATTGCATCTAGATTACCACATGATGAATAAACCGGCGAGATTAACATCAAAACGCCGCACGGAGTGTGGACAAAGGCGCCTAACCTTTAAATGGTGGCTTCCTGTTTACTGCAATGTAATAACTGCTGCTAAATGAACAAGCAATGGCCGCGCGTCCGTGAAACTGACACGGCCGCGAAAGTGAAAGTAATCGCGAGGGAAGCCAGATGGCGAGGGAAGCCATATGGCGCCTGATCACGCGTGCACGCTCGCGTGAACTCAAGCTGGTCGCCAGCAAACTGCTGTTTGCACTTCCAAAACCCGCTTACTAAAACTCTCGCCAGAGCAGCGCATGCGCTGGCTCAGGCGAGACCTAAAAATGCTGGGGGGCACCCCGGATGGGTACTTGGGCACCCCGTTTAAAAAAATTTAAAAAAAAGAGTGTTGTGGGCGACTATGCTGCCCATGGTGCCGCTTGCAGGAAGCTGGCAAGGCTGCGGGGGCCCTGGTCTCCCCCGTGACCCTCAACATAAAAAATGTTGTGGGCATCGTGACACCCCAGATTTAAAAGTGTTGCTGCCTCATGTATGGCCACGTGCAATGAGGACCACTGCAGGGAGCAGGCAGGGCAGTGGAGGCACTGGGAGCCCCCCACTGCCACCAACAAAAATTAAATCTATGGTGTCCTGGGTGGGACCGAGACACCCACAAAAAATGAATAAAAAAGTGAATATTAAAAGAGCATCTAGAGCCACACATTTATTATTCACTGCTCCTAGAAACAAGCGTCCCATAATGCCCTCCATGGGCTAATTTACATATATTTTACTGGTGGTTCCCCCAATCTGGGCAGGGTAAATACCAGCATATTTGTTAGGTATTGTACGGGCTGCAGGGAGTGCAGCAGCCCCTAAAATAACTTTAAAAAATTAACCCTATGTTTCCTGGGGTCTATAGAATATGAACCCAGGGACATTTTATATTATTCTCAAACAGTCCTAGGGCTGATGCTTTCCTTCCTAGGAACACAGGGACTGCCTTGTGTTTGGTTTTTATGGCTGCATTATGTGGCTTGAGAAGTGTAAAAAAAAAAAATGACACATTTAATGTTTAAACCTTAACTGCTTTGCTGAAATGTTTAATGGCAAAACTAACAAGCTTGCTTTCTATATATTGACAGTGTCTTACATTGAAAAAAGCCTAGAAATTCACTGAAAAAAACAAAGGTTAAAGTGCTGGTTAATTTGGGGGGAGCAAAGAGAGGCCCTCATCCTTGAGTTGATCTCCCCTTCAGATACAGTCCTCCGTACACAACAATCTTTCTGAATTCTATACATATTACTCCCACATCTAGAAAGCACCCAAGTTGATCCCAGGCAGAACCGCCAATTCTTTCCTTGCACATCTCACATTACTGTGCATCGCTATGGCTCAACAAGACACTTTAGATTCAATCATAACACCGGCGGATGTTAAACAGGCAATCTAGAACCTGACCAGGAACAAGACTCTTGCATTGACTGACTCCCTGTAGAATATTATGGCACATACGCTTATCTTATCAGATCGTAGAACCTTGCTTAGCTGCTGTTTATAATGAGGCCCTTCAACTGGGCAAATTGCCGACTTCCCTTCGGCAGTCTTTACTAGTCTCCATCCCCAAACTAGAACCAGATCCTACCAATACCGCCTCTTACCGAATATGCCTCCTTAGAACGCATGCCTTTTCTCCGCATGCAATTACAATGCGGTCGTTACAACGACTGCGTTGTAACAACGCATACCATTACCCTGCAAATCGTAACAACGACTTGCTCTGGGGGGGGCGCAGGATGTTGGAATAGTATTATTTACTATTCCAACTCCAGTCTGTGCAACAGTAGGGAAGGTGTTGGATTTTAAATCCAACACCTTCTGCCCCCTCCGCAAGTCGTTGTTACAACTTGCGAGGTAATGGTATGCGTTGTTACAACGCGGTCGTTGTAAGTCCTGACCACAGCCAGTGACCTGTTTTCAGACGGCCACCTTATCTCCTTTGAAAAGCTCCAAACTGACTTCGATCTTCTGGCTGGGCAGTTCCTCACTTACGACAACTCCACAATACTTGTCATACACTATGGCTGACCAGAGACGAAGGGCCCCTCCACATGCAGTACTGCAGGCGCTCCTCACCATGAGAGAAAGGGGTCACTTGATCACCTGGCTCTATAGGGCAATCTGTACCCACACCAGCATTTCCTTAGGATTCCTTCGTACAACATAGAAGATATAGGACGAGTGCTAAAAGCCACAGAATGAACACTGGCGCTGAAGTTCCCTCATACCATCTCAAGATATGCCAGGTTTAAAAATATTCAATTTCACATCCCCCACCGCGCTTATTTGACCCCTGCACAGCTCAACCGGTGTGTTCCCATTGCTGACCTGGACTGTTCCCACTGTAACTTGGGAAGTGTGGATTTCCAACACATGCTGTGGTCCTGTCCCACCCTGGCCACCTACTGGCGAGATATTCATGCCATACTTCACGAGCTCACTGACATATACACTTGGGAGGCCTGCGTTCTTGGTATTTTTAATAATAGAAAGAAGCACACTATCCGCATTTGTTTTGCTGGCCTGGCCTTGTTGCTGACCAAGAGAACACTCTCACTGCATTGGAAGGCCCCCTCCGCTCCACCATTATCAACTTGGCAAGGTGGAGTATGCAAATGGGGGACAGCAGAGGGTACCACCCTCCGCTATGAAGAGGCATGCCACATCCTCAGACGTCACATATCCCCACAATGGGACACACTTTTGACACAGTTCTTGCATCTTATATCTCCAGACGATCTCCCGCCATAAACCCATTGCACCAACATCTCCGCTCAGTGAGCCCACCGCATTCAATGCTCCTGTACCTATGTAGGCAACCCTCCTAAACTCCTGTGCATCAACCTCACCCTCCCCCTTGTCAATACTTGCTGCATAATCGCACAACGGACCTGCCTTCCTACTCACCCTTGCAACCCACCTACATTGTGACCGAACTACCACATGTCCCACAGACCAGTAGTCAGTACTCATTCACTGTATCAGCCTTTGAACCCACCCATTCCCAAGTTCTAGTTCTGTGGTTTCCACATTACCCTTTTCATATATTTTTTGACACCGATGTAGACTATATTATTGCTTATGTCACTCTAAAAACACATAATGTCTAGGTATCTCTCAATGTACCCTGTTTTTGAGAATGTTTGTTTATTGCTTTCATTGGAAAGCTTTGTTTCATCATACAAAACCTTAATAAAAATTATAAAAAAAAAAAAAACAACAAAGGTTAAAGTGACAGTAATAGTTAGGTATTAAAAAAAAACCTTAGATATTCACTGAGAAAACCAAAGGTTAAAGGCACATTATAGTTAGGTGAAATTCACCAGTTATAGTTATCTTAAGTACTCGTAACTTGTGCCCTAAGGTAACTATAACTCGCACCCTTGCCAAGCACTGCTAACTATTTCACATATTACATCACTCATGACATGCTCTATGACATCATTGATAACATCACTGACATCATTGATAAAAACCCTGTGCATGGGCTCGAGTTACAGTTACTTTAGGCCACAAGTTACAGTTACTTGAGATAACTATCACTAGTGAATTTCAGTGTTTTTGTTAGTTTACATTTCACCTAACTATAACGTCCCTTTAACTGTTGTTTTTTCTTTGAATATCTTTGTCTCTCTCGCGCGCTCTCTCTCTCTCGCTCTATCTATCTATCTATATATATATATCAATCCAAACACTTTCGCGAGTATTTCTGCCCCAGATGGCGGCGGGCTCACGGCGAGGTCGCGAACCTCAAAAATCCAAAATCTTAGTTGTGCTTAAACAAACCAATGCCGAGCCCAATTCCTTTGTAGCGTGGATAAGTTTATTTCATGTAGCTAAAAACGCCTGACGCGTTTCAGAGCAGCCAAGGACCAAGGAGCGGCTGCTCCGAAACGCGTCGGGCGTTTTCGCGACATGAAATAAACTTATCCACGCTACAAAGGAATTGGGCTCAGCATTGGTTTGTTTAAGCACAACTAAGATTTTGGATATATATATATATATATGTATTACCTACTGGCGGTCGCCGGTAGGTAGTTATAGTTAGGACCTTGTTTCTATTCAAAAAGCGTTTCTTCTTGTCCCAATAACTTTGGCGCCGGTTGACGAATCATTGCGACATTTTCAAAACTAGTGGGGCGCTCCGGTCAGCTCCTGTTTTGAAAGTTTCGGGGTGATTCGGCAAGCAGGGGCCGAGAAAAAAGGGGGGTCCCAAAACGTATTTTCTCCATGTTAATTCCCATAGGAAACTTTAGACACGGCTACAGCCCGAACTGCTGAACGGAATTGCACCAAATTTGGCAAAAAGGTAGCCCTTGTTTCAGAAAGAACTCTTTTTGTTAAATGGTGTAAATCCGTTCAGTATTTTCTGAGAAATTCAAAAAAAAGAGGGCGAAAAATGAATTTCCCATAGGAAACTTTAGACACGGCTACAGCTCGAACTGCTGAACGGAATTACACCAAATTTGGCAAAAAGGTAGTGCTTGGTTCAGAAAGCGCCCTTTTTTTAAATGGTGTAAATCCGTTCAGTAGTTGCTGAGAAAATCAAAAAATAAAAGTTTCGATATTTAGAGGCACGGAGGATCCGCGGACCCTCCCGACCACGAGCTTTATTCTAATTGGCTGTCAACACTCCAAACCAGGAAGTGTTGGCAGCCATCTTGTGACTCGGTAGAACCGAGACACAAGAAAAGAGAACAAGCATTGGCATAGCCAAACGGTCTCGCTTTTGGGACCTTATAAGTATTTAGTTATGCAGCACAATATCCTTAGTGCAACAACATTAACTGTTGCATGGTTAAACACTTATAAGGTCCCAAGGGCTGAGACCTATTAGCTATGCCAATGCTTGTTTAACTTTGTGGTTAAGGTACAGTAATTCATTGCTGTTTTAATGTACTGTATTTGAAGCTCCTTACTATATTATTCTTAAATGTGTGTGTTATATTGCAATGTTTAAAGATGTTACTGTTGTTTGTGCTTTTATAGATTTTATATAGCTGAATAAAGTGTTCTTAGATTGATTGATTGACTGAATAACCACATATGGAACTGTAACAAGGCCCTCTGAATGGCCGCAGAACACGAACAAAAAATAGCCAATCGTTTTGCACTTCGATACCAACTCTATTGTGCACTCGTATAAACAAAACAATTTCTCTGCCAGAGATTCACTCCTGGTACAAAACCGCATGGTGGCATTGACATCACCTGAGTTAAAGAGCACTGGCCGAATCGCAACTTGTGTTTCTAAGAAGATAAACAAGACCTGAAACATTGAGTTCTTATGCACCACCCTGCTGCAAGGTACAGGTAGCAGAAGAAACACGTTGTTCTTCAGTCTGATCCGAATGGAATGCTTGTAACAGGCAATCAGGGAGTGCAGGACTTTGTTCTTAATTGAAATGAGCGAAAACAAAGCAGTTTTCAGCAGCTAGCCATAAAAATGCAAATGCGGTGTATATATCAGAGAGAGAAGCGAAATTCCTGCTCCCAGCATGTCAGCCAGTGGAGGAACAAGCACCACTCACACATGAAAACGTATAACCTAGAAAACACCTCTCAGTTAATCCAAAAGCAACATTCCACACCAGCAGAGCAAAACCATTGTTTCAAGGTGGATCAAGCTGTGCTCAATGTCAGGGAATTTTTTTTTCAGCTATCATTTTAACATGCACATACGAAATTAAAACGTTAACTTGTACGCGGAAGCTGTTTGGGAGGATTAGATTCGGTCAGGCAATTCAAGAAATGTAATGGAACGTCGCCTTGCCAGTGGCGGATTACAATGCGTGGCACAGCCGCGGCGTTTCACTCGCACTAAATCCACTCGGGACAAAGAACTTCACTGTACTAAATAACACCTTACTACTCGAAGCACGTTTCCTCACATTTAAGTGCATACGGATCTTGAATAAAAAGTATTTTTCAATGCATGTGCAAGGATTCAAAACACATTAGAGGGGCAAAGTAAAACGTAAACCAGCACCTTCGCCTGCATTAATAAACACGTTCTTTTTAACCGGTCAAATAACTATTTGTTTAGTGATCTTGTGTGGCCATAAACATATTGTATTCAAAGATCAAAATAACGGTGCTCTTTCAGACTAGTTACCAACAGTTGTCACTTCTATCACATATACTATAAAGTAAATAATTTCAGGCGCTATCCAGAAGATAAAGGCATAATTAAAATCAGAGGCAGTGGCGTAGGGAAGGCAGCAATGACGGCAGGGAGGAGGCGGGAGCGACGAGGCAACAGATGGCTTAATGAGCCATGACGAGAGAGGAAAGCCAGATGGCGCCTCTGCTCGTAACCGCGCGCGTAACCGCAAGCTTTAGGCCACAAGCAAAAGCGTGTGGTAGCATTTCTAAAGCCAAAGCCCACTCACTAAATGTCTCGCCCAGCGCATGCGCTGGCTCAGGCGAGACCTAATGACGACTTCAATGGAAGAGCACTTTATTAGCCTTATGCAAGAAAAGGCTCATGTAAGCAGCGGGTGCCGTCGTGAGCAGCAAAAAAACATTTTCATCAAAATAAATGGTAACATCAAAAAGCAAGAGGGATGCAAACTTTCCACATGTAAACCTGCCAGAATATAGAAACGTAACAAACCCACTAACTCCTGCTCCGACTTTTCACGCTTCCGCCCTCAAAGCAACCTCAACGTGACAAAACACTTTGAAGAAAAGCATCACAACATAAGAACGGACTCCGCATAACAAAGAAGCAGTGAGACAGCCAAGCCCACAGGAGCCTGCCACAATAATACAGGAGATTAGACTGCAGCGCGCACCACGGAAAGCTAAAAGAAATACTATCTGTGGCGGGGGAGGGGCTGTTAACTGAGAGGGGGAGCAGGAGGTGAGCCTGTGAGTGGTGCGGGCGGCAAAAGTGAAAGTGATCGCGAGCGATGTGCGCGCACCATGACGAGCAGAGGAAAGCCAGGATGGCGCCTCTGCTCGTCATTGTCTGCGCGTAACCTGCACGCTCTATGCTACCCCAAAAGCTGTGGTCGGACTTTTGAAAGCCCACACACTAAATGTCTCGCCAGAGCAACGCATGCGCTGGCTCAGGCGAGACCTAAACAAACGCTAAAAACAAGGAAAGGGGGCAGGGTAGAAACACCCTGACCCCCTAGGCCTGCTCAGGGGGTCCCACAAGGACCCACAAGGACCCCCAGGGCCCAAAAAAGCATTTAAAAAAAAAAAAATTTAAACGGCGAGATTCGCGCATCCAGCGCGAATTTCGGCCGAACTTTTTTTTTAAACGAAGCGCGGGCTCCCGCGCTTCGTTATTATTTAGCCCCCGGGTGGGCCAGGTCCCGGGGGCACTGAAAAAATGTGTGGGGGGGCCCCAATCCCCCACACACTGCCACGGGGACCGCCACCTCCCCGGGGCTTGATTTATGAGTTGCGGGGGGCACACAGCCCCCCCGCAGCCCCGGGGACCGCCACCCCCCCGGGCTAATTTTTAAGGCCCCCCCAAGCCCCAGGGACCGCCACCCCCGGGGCTTTCATTAATTATTTGCAGGGGGCACACGGCCCCCCGCAGCCCAGGGGACCGCCACTCCACAGGGCTTGTTTTTTAAAAAAAAATAATCCTGTGTGGGGGGGCTCGAGCCCCTCCACACGCCCCGGGGACCGCCACCTCCCCGGGGCACTAAAATGCAAATTTGGGGGTCCGTTACGGACCCTCGAGCCCTGGGGACTACCACCTCCCCGGGGCTTTGTAATTGAAGGGAGGGGGGCCGCGCGGCCCCCCTCCTGGAGCCTGTGATGGCCCTGGGGACCGCCACCCCCCAGGGCCGGCTCCTGCAGAGTCCCGGGTGCCCACCCGGGACACTGCTGTTGCTATGGCAGGACGGGAGCCTCGCGGCTCCCGTCCTGCCATAGCAAACTAGCTTGGATTTTGGAAGCGAGAGCAGGGAAACCTGCTCTCGCTTCCAAAATGCAAAGCAGATTGCTTTTCCACCCGGGGAGCTGCATGTCAGCAGCTCCCCATGTGGAAAAGCAATGCCGGCTCCTGCAGGACGCGGGGAGTCGGCAGGACCGTGGGGGCATTGGGGCTCCCCCCACGGTCCCCAACAGAGAGGCCAGGCCCCGGGGGATGGGGTCCCCGGGGCTAGAAGTGGCCCGGGAGGGGGGCCACGCGGCCCCACTCCCCCATAATAATGAAATAAAAAAATAAAAAAACACACAAAGGCCGGCCCCGGGGGATGGGTTCCCCGGGGCCATAAATGGCCTGAGGAGGGGTGCCACGCAGCCCCCCTCCAAATATATATATAAAAAAAAAAAAAAACACTGGCCATGCCCCGGGGATGGGGTCCCCGGGGCGAATATGGCCTCGGGAGGGGGGCCACACTGCTCCCTTCCATTTTTGAAAAAATAGGGGTCAGGCCCTGGGGGATGGGGTCCCCAGGGCCCATAAAATAGGAAAGGAAGGGGGGCCACACAGCCCCCCTTCTAAAAAAAATAATAATAAAAAAAAAAGCCGGCATCGCGCCGAGGCCCCGCCCCCTCCCAGCAACACTCTGCAAACGCGCCCTGTGGCGCGTTTTAAGTTGGGAAATGAATTCCCCTTCAATACTGGGGGTCCCTGGGGGCCAACTAGCCCACCAGGTACCTCCAGTAAGCGCCACAGGGCTGCGTTGCAGAGAGGTGGTCCAGGCCACGCCCCTTTTTACACCTCTCTGCAACGCAGCTCTGGTGCGCTTACTGGAGGTACCTGGTGGGCTAGTTGGACCCCAGGGACCCTCAGGATTCAAGGGGACTTAATTCCCCAACTTAAAACGTGCCAGGGGCGCGTTTGCACAGTGGTGAAGGGAGGGGGCGGGGCCTGAGGTGACATGTGTGCAAACACGCCCTGTGGCTCGTTTTAAGTTGGGGAATTAATTCCCCTTGAATCCTGAGGGTCCCTGGGGTCCAACTAGCCCACCAGGCACCTCCAGTAAGCGCCACAGAGCTGCGTTGCAGAGAGGTGTAAAAAGGGGCGTGGCCTCGGACCACCTCTCTGCAATGCAGGCCTGTGGCGCTTATTGGAAGTACCTGGTGGGCTAGTTGGGCCCCAGGGACCCTCAGGATTCAAGGTGACCTAATCCCCCAACTTAAAATGCGCCACGGGTCGCGTTTGCACAGTGGTGAAGGGAGGGGGCGGGGCCTCAGGTGACATGTGTGCAAACACGCCTTGTGGCGCGTTTTAAGTTGGGGAATTAATTCT
Organism: Calotriton arnoldi; assembly: GCA_963921515.1. Taxonomy (NCBI): domain Eukaryota; kingdom Metazoa; phylum Chordata; class Amphibia; order Caudata; family Salamandridae; genus Calotriton; species Calotriton arnoldi. Next base: position 2,017,362 of record CAWUFW010000699.1, read on the forward strand.
CCTTGAATCCTGAGGGACCCTGGGGGCCAACTAGCCCACCAGGTACCTCCAGTAAGCGCCACAGGCCTGCCTTGCAGAGAGGTGGTCCGAGGCCACGCCCCTTTTGACACCTCTCTGCAACGCAGCTCTGTGGCGCTTACTGGAGGTACCTGGTGGGCTAGTTGGACTCCAGGGACCCTCAGGATTCAAGGGGACTTAATCCCCAACTTAAAACGCGCCACGGGCGTGTTGCACAGTGGGAAGGGAGGGCGGGGCCTGATGTGACAAGTGTGCAAACGCGCTCCGTGGTGCGTTTTAAGTTGGGGGATTAAGTCCCCTTGTATCCTGAGGGTCCCTGGGGCCAACTAGCCCACCAGGTACCTTCAGTAAGTGCAACAGAGTTGCGTTGCAGAGAGGTGTAAAAGGGCGTGGTCTCGGACCACCTCTCTGCAACGCAGCTCTGTGGTGCTTATTGGACGTACCTGGTGGGCTAGTTGGGCCTTAGGGACCCTCAGGATTCAAGGGGACTTAATCTCCCAACTTAAAACGCGCCACGGGCGCGTTTGCACACTTGTCACATCAGGCCCCACCCGCTCCCTTCACCACTGTGCAAACAGGCCCTCTGGCGCATTGTAAGTTGGGGATTATGTCCCCTTGAATCCTGAGGGTCCCTTGGGTCCAACTAGCCCACTAGGTACCTCCAGTAAGCGCCACAGAGCTGCGTTGCAGAGAGGTGTAAAGAGGGAGTGGCCTTGGACCACCTCTCTGCAACGCAGCTCTGTGGCGCTTACTGGAGGTACCTGGTGGGCTAGTTGGCCCCCAGGGACCCTCAGGATTCAAGGGGAATTAATCCCCCAACTTAAAACCCGCCAGGGGGCGCGTTTGCACAGTGGTGAAGGGAGGGGGTGGGCCTGATGTGACATGTGTGTACTTATCCAATCACTCCGCCAAAACCCAAGCACTTATAAATTCACCATGCACTCTCCTTGCAGTATTCTAATCATCCAGTTAGTACCCATGCACTCATGCAATGACCCATGCACTAACTCATGCACTGCTACAATACTCTGAGCCCTACTGATGCAGTCCAGCCATCGCCCTGTCACTACCCATGCACTCCTCCTATCACCCAGCGAGCACCATGTACTTATCCAATCACTCCGCCAAAACCCAAGCACTTATAAATTCACCATGCACTCTCCTTGCATTACTCTAATCATCCAGTCAGTACCCATGCACTCATGCAATGACCCATGCACTAACTCATGCACTGCTACAATACCCTGAGCACTACTGATGCAGTCCAGCCATCGCCCTGTCACTACCCATGCACTCCTCCAATCACCCAGCGAGCACCATGTACTTATCCAATCACTCCGCCAAAACACAAGCACTTATAAATTCACCATGCACTCTCCTTGCAGTACTCTAATCATCCAGTCACTACCCATGTACTCATGCAATGACCCAGGCACTAACACATGCACTGCTACAATCCCCTGAGCACTACTGATGCAGCCCAGCCATCTCTTTGTCACTACCCATGCACTCCTCCAATCACCCAGCCAGCACCATGTACTTATCCAATCACTCCGCCAAAACCCAAGCACTTATAGATTCACCATGCACTCTCCTTGCAGTACTCTAATCATCCAGTCAGTACCCATGCACTCATGCAATGACCCATGCACTAACTCATGCACTGCTACAATACTCTGAGCACTACTGATGCAGTCCAGCCATTGCCCTGTCACTACCCATGCACTCCTCCGATCACCCAGCGAGCACCATGTACTTATCCAATCACTCCGCCAAAACCCAAGCACTTATAAATTCACCATGCACTCTCCTTGCATTACTCTAATCATCCAGTCAGTACCCATGCACTCATGCAATGACCCATGCACTAACTCATGCACTGCTACAATACCCTGAGCACTACTGATGCAGTCCAGCCATCGCCCTGTCACTACCCATGCACTCCTCCAATCACCCAGCGAGCACCATGTACTTATCCAATCACTCCGCCAAAACACAAGCACTTATAAATTCACCATGCACTCTCCTTGCAGTACTCTAATCATCCAGTCACTACCCATGTACTCATGCAATGACGCAGGCACTAACACATGCACTGCTACAATCCCCTGAGGACTACTGATGCAGTCCAGCCATCTCCTTGTCACTACCCATGCACTCCTCCAATCACCCAACCAGTTCCATGTCCTTATCCAATCACTCCGCCAAAACACAAGCGTTTATAAATTCACCATCCACTCTCCTTGCAGTACTCTAATCATCCAGTCAGTACCCATGTACTCATCCAATGACCCAGGCACTAACTCATGGCAAATACAGAGGAGGTCATGCTAATCACAGGGGTACCCCAACGCATAGTGTTCCCTAGTGTATGTAGGTGTTTTCACTGTATTCTAAGTGTCTTTTAGCATAGCACTGGCTCTAGGGCCGGTTAGTCAGAGTCAGTTACCACCAGTACCCGTCAGCAAAAAGTTGGGGGCACAGGAGGACTTTCTGCTCCTCTGTTGGTTCTTTCTGCACATCTCTTGCTTCTTCTTGCACTTTTCTTCGTCTTTCTGGACTTCTGTTGCCTCTTTCTGCATTTGTCTTGCTTCTTTGTGCGCTTTTCTTCCTCTTTCTTCACATGTCCTACCTTTGTAGGCATAGTTAGAAATTAGCATTTAAAAAACCTTTGAAATTCACTGAAAAAACCATAGGTTTCAGGGACGTTATAGTTAGAAATTAACATTTAAAAAACCTTTGAAATTCACTGAAAAAACCATAGGTTTCAGGGACGTTATAGTTAGAAATTAGCATTTAAAAAACCTTAGAAATTCACTGAAAAAACCACAGGTTTCAGGGACGTTATAGTTAGTTGGACATTTCACTCGTACAAAACCAGAGAAATTCCCCCGTTATAGTTAGTTCAGCTAACTATAACTCGCGCCCGCAATGCACTGCTGATGACGTCACATATTACATCATTCATGACATGGTCAGTGACATCACTGATGACATCACTGATGACATCACTGATGACATCATCCACGTGAAAATCTGATGCACCTCCTCACACTCTAATATAACCTTTGATACACCCACTGTAAAATACAGACTACCATTTTCGAAACCATCGACACACCAATACCAGTTACTACATGCGCACTCACTGATTCCTAGGTCTACACACACATCCACTCATTCACCCATACAATCACTCATACATGCAGTCACTCATCAATACAACACTATCATATGCACTCATACACCTATACAGACACTCACACACCGCCACTCATCCATGGAGTTACTCACACACCTAGTCAGTCATGCAAATAATCAATCACACTCCCATTTACTCACCTATACAGATACTAACGCATACTTACTCTCTTATATAATCACTGATACAAGTACACACTCATCCATACAGCCACTCTCACAATCACTGACTCTCACGTATAGTCATTTATACTCCAACTCTCACATACACTGCCTTTTCCCTATGTAGTTACTTGGACATGTACCACTGAGACATCCATTCACTCACCAACACACCCATACACACACTCACCCACCCATACAGCTGTTTCCACATGCACTCTTGAACCCATACACCCAGTGAATCAACCACTCACACATCTATGCGCAGTCACACACCTCCCACCCACCCACACACACACTCAGTCTCCCATACAAATTCTCAAGCAACCAATCAATAACCGATATACACACTCATGTAGCTACTCACCAACCCATGCATTCAGTAAGACACATTTAATCACTCACTTATACAGTCAGTCACGCACCTACTAAATCATCCATCCAGACACTTATACACCCACTCATTCTTCAATACACCTTGGCATATATATAAAACATATTTAAACTTTACAGAAACACACAGTCACTGGATGATGTCATCAGTGATGTCATCAGTGATGTCATTTGAGATGTCATCAGTGATGTCATCAGTGATGTCACTGACCATGTCATGAATGATGTAATATGTGACGTCATCAGCAGTGCATTGCAGGGCGCGAGTTATAGTTAGCTGAACTAACTATAACGGGGGAATTTCTCTGGTTTTGTACGAGTGAAATGTCCAACTAACTATAACGTCCCTGAAACCTGTGGTTTTTCAGTGAATTTCTAAGGTTTTTTAAATGCTAATTTCTAACTATAACGTCCCTGAAACCTATGGTTTTGTCAGTGAATATATATATATATATATATATATATATATATATATATATATATATATATATATATATATATATATATATATATATATATATATATATATATATATATATATATATATATATATACAAAAAGAGTTGCCACTAGGTGGGATGCACTCCCAGGTGGAAATTACGCCACCTAGAGGCAACTCTTTTTGTATTTTGTACAGCGGCCTGCCTAGTTGCGGGATTGCACCTGAGCGTTATTATTATGGGGATTTACTGGTGGTTGCCGCATGCCGGCACATCACATGGTCTGCCACTGAAGAGGGCGTTGGCCCGAAACGCGTCTGGCAGGTAAACCAGAAAGGGACTTTGTTAATGGCGTGTGCCCTTGCTTTGGCTTAATTTCAACCTGGGAGTGCATCCCACCTAGAGGCAACTCTTTTTGTATTTTGTACAGCGGCCTGCCTGGTTGCGGGATTGCACCACCGCGAAACACTTGCGGGTCCGCGGCTGCTTTATTGGGGCAGCTAACTGTGGAACAGGAGGCGCCTGTTATATGCAGGGGTGCCGGCGCGAACATCGGCAATCCTTTTAAAGACATTTTTTAATGTGAGTGCCGGCGGCGACCCACTTGGGTTTTACTGAACCACCAGTCCCAGGAAGCATTGCTTCAGGTGGTTCACCTGAGCGTTATTATTATGGGGATTTACTGGTGGTTGCCGCATGCCGGCACATCACATGGTCTGCCACTGAAGAGGGCGTTGGCCCGAAACGCGTCTGGCAGGTAAACCAGAAAGGGACTTTGTTCATGGCGTGTGCCCTTGCTTTGGCGTAATTTCCACCTGGGAGTGCATCCCACCTAGAGGCAACTCTTTTTGTATTTTGTACAGCGGCCTGCCTGGTTGCGGGATTGCACCACCGCGAAACACATGCGGGTCCGCGGCTGCTTTATTGGGGCAGCTAACTGTGGAACAGGAGGTGCCTGTTATATGCAGGGGTGCCGGCGCGAACATCGGCAATCCTTTTAAAGACATTTTTGAATGTGAGTGCCGGCGGCGACCCACTTGGGTTTTACTGAACCACCAGTCCCAGGAAGCATTGCTTCAGGTGGTTCACCTGAGCGTTATTATTATGGGGATTTACTGGTGGTTGCCGCATGCCGGCACATCACATGGTCTGCCACTGAAGAGGGCGTTGGCCCGAAACGCGTCTGGCAGGTAAACCAGAAAGGGACTTTGTTCATGGCGTGTGCCCTTGCTTTGGCGTAATTTCCACCTGGGAGTGCATCCCACCTAGAGGCAACTCTTTTGTATTTTGTACAGCGGCCTGCCTGGTTGCGGGATTGCACCACCGCAAAACACTTGTGGGTCCGCGGCTGCTTTATTGGGGCAGCTAACTGTGGAACAGGAGGTGCCTGTTATATGCAGGGGTGCCGGCGCGAACATCGGCAATCCTTTTAAAGACATTTTTTAATGTGAGTGCCGGCGGCGACCCACTTGGGTTTTACTGAACCACCAGTCCCAGGAAGCATTGCTTCAGGTGGTTCACCTGAGCGTTATTATTATGGGGATTTACTGGTGGTTTCCGCATGCCGGCACATCACATGGTCTGCCACTGAAGAGGGCGTTGGCCCGAAACGCGTCTGGCAGGTAAACCAGAAAGGGACTTTGTTCATGGCGTGTGCCCTTGCTTTGGCGTAATTTCCACCTGGGAGTGCATCCCACCTAGAGGCAACTCTTTTTGTATTTTGTACAGCGGCCTGCCTGATTGCGGGATTGCACCACCGCGAAACACTTGCGGGTCCTCGGCTGCTTTATTGGGGCAGCTAACTGTGGAACAGGAGGTGCCTGTTATATGCAGGGGTGCCGGCGCGAACATCGGCAATCCTTTTAAAGACATTTTTTAATGTGAGTGCCGGCGGCGACCCACTTGGGTTTTACTGAACCACCAGTCCCAGGAAGCATTGCTTCAGGTGGTTCACCTGAGCGTTATTATTATGGGGATTTACTGGTGGTTGCCGCATGCCGGCACATCACATGGTCTGCCACTGAAGAGGGCGTTGGCCCGAAACGCGTCTGGCAGGTAAACCAGAAAGGGACTTTGTTCATGGCGTGTGCCCTTGCTTTGGCGTAATTTCCACCTGGGAGTGCATCCCACCTAGAGGCAACTCTTTTTGTATTTTGTACAGCGGCCTGCCTGGTTGCGGGATTGCACCACCGCGAAACACTTGCGGGTCCGCGGCTGCTTTATTGGGGCAGCTAACTGTGGAACAGGAGGTGCCTGTTATATGCAGGGGTGCCGGCGCGAACATCGGCAATCCTTTTAAAGACATTTTTTAATGTGAGTGCCGGCGGCGACCCACTTGGGTTTTACTGAACCACCAGTCCCAGGAAGCATTGCTTCAGGTGGTTCTCCTGAGCGTTATTATTATGGGGATTTACTGGTGGTTGCCGCATGCCGGCACATCACATGGTCTGCCACTGAAGAGGGCGTTGGCCCGAAACGCGTCTGGCAGGTAAACCAGAAAGGGACTTTGTTCATGGCGTGTGCCCTTGCTTTGGCGTAATTTCCACCTGGGAGTGCATCCCACCTAGAGGCAACTCTTTTTGTATTTTGTACAGCGGCCTGCCTGGTTGCGGGATTGCACCACCGCGAAACACTTGCGGGTCCGCGGCTGCTTTATTGGGGCAGCTAACTGTGGAACAGGAGGTGCCTGTTATATGCAGGGGTGCCGGCGCGAACATCGGCAATCCTTTTAAAGACATTTTTTAATGTGAGTGCCGGCGGCGACCCACTTGGGTTTTACTGAACCACCAGTCCCAGGAAGCATTGCTTCAGGTGGTTCACCTGAGCGTTATTATTATGGGGATTTACTGGTGGTTGCCGCATGCCGGCACGTCACATGGTCTGCCACTGAAGAGGGCGTTGGCCCGAAACGCGTCTGGCAGGTAAACCAGAAAGGGACTTTGTTCATGGCGTGTGCCCTTGCTTTGGCGTAATTTCCACCTGGGAGTGCATCCCACCTAGAGGCAACTCTTTCTGTATTTTGTACAGCGGCCTGCCTGGTTGCGGGATTGCACCACCGCGAAACACTTGCGGGTCCGCGGCTGCTTTATTGGGGCAGCTAACTGTGGAACAGGAGGTGCCTGTTATATGCAGGGGTGCCGGCGCGAACATCGGCAATCCTTTTAAATAAATATTTTAATGTGAGTGCCGGCGGCGACCCACTTGGGTTTTACTGAACCACCAGTCCCAGGAAGCATTGCTTCAGGTGGTTCACCTGAGCGTTATTATTATGGGGATTTACTGGTTGTTGCCGCATGCCGGCACATCACATGGTCTGCCACTGAAGAGGGCGTTGGCCCGAAACGCGTCTGGCAGGTAAACCAGAAAGGGACTTTGTTCATGGCGTGTGCCCTTGCTTTGGCGTAATTTCCACCTGGGAGTGCATCCCACCTAGAGGCAACTCTTTTTGTATTTTGTACAGCGGCCTTCCTGGTTGCGGGATTGCACCACTGCGAAACACTTGCGGGTCCGCGGCTGCTTTATTGGGGCAGCAAACTGTGGAAAAGGAGGTGCCTGTTATATGCAGGGGTGCCGGCGCGAACATCGGCAATCCTTTTAAAGACATTTTTTAATGTGAGTGCCGGCGGCGACCCACTTGGGTTTTACTGAACCACCAGTCCCAGGAAGCATTGCTTCAGGTGGTTCACCTGAGCGTTATTATTATGGGGATTTACTGGTGGTTGCCGCATGCCGGCACATCACATGGTCTGCCACTGAAGAGGGCGTTGGCCCGAAACGCGTCTGGCAGGTAAACCAGAAAAGGACTTTGTTCATGGCGTGTGCCCTTGCTTTGGCGTAATTTCCACCTGGGAGTGCATCCCACCTAGAGGCAACTCTTTTTGTATTTTGTACAGCGGCCTGCCTGGTTGCGGGATTGCACCACCGCGAAACACTTGCGGGTCCGCGGCTGCTTTATTGGGGCAGCTAACTGTGGAACAGGAGGTGCCTGTTATATGCAGGGGTGCCGGCGCGAACATCGGCAATGCTTTTAAAGACATTTTTTAATGTGAGTGCCGGCGGTGACGCACTTGGGTTTTACTGAACCACCAGTCCCAGGAAGCATTGCTTCAGGTGGTTCACCTGAGCGTTATTATTATGGGGATTTACTGGTGGTTGCCGCATGCCGGCACATCACATGGTCTGCCACTGAAGAGGGCGTTGGCCCGAAACGCGTCTGGCAGGTAAACCAGAAAGGGACTTTGTTCATGGCGTGTGCCCTTGCTTTGGCGTAATTTCCACCTGGGAGTGCATCCCACCTAGAGGCAACTCTTTTTGTATTTTGTACAGCGGCCTGCCTGGTTGCGGGATTGCACCACCGCGAAACACTTTCGGGTCCGCGGCTGCTTTATTGGGGCAGCTAACTGTGGAACAGGAGGTGCCTGTTATATGCAGGGGTGCCGGCGCGAACATCGGCAATCCTTTTAAAGACATTTTTTAATGTGAGTGCTGGCGGCGACCCACTTGGGTTTTACTGAACCACCAGTCCCAGGAAGCATTGCTTCAGGTGGTTCACCTGAGCGTTATTATTATGGGGATTTACTGGTTGTTGCCGCATGCCGGCACATCACATGGTCTGCCACTGAAGAGGGCGTAAGCCCGAAACGCGTCTGGCAGGTAAACCAGAAAGGGACTTTGTTCATGGCGTGTGCCCTTGCTTTGGCGTAATTTCCACCTGGGAGTGCATCCCACCTAGAGGCAACTCTTTTTGTATATATATATATATATATTCACTGAAAAAACAAAGATTAATAGTGATGTTATATTTAGGTGAAAAAATAACATTTTAAATTTAAAAAAACACTGAAATTCACACGTTTCAGTTAACTGAAATAACTAAGCTTGAGTGCTCAAGTAACTATAACGATGACAGGGTAATTATAGCAGGGTATCCCACCCCTGCCCCCTATATGTTTTTTAAATCCTTTTGGCAGGACAGAGGACTGAGTCCCCGAGTCCTAAAATGGCTGCCGCAACATCTTTGTTGATGCACCACTCATGGTTATCTGGTCGTAGCCCAGGGGAAAGTCACAAGTTCAGGGCAACTGCGATGGAGAGCAGGCTGTATACAGGGACTAGGTTAGTCACACTGAAAAAGTTAGCTTCTCAAAGTCCAGCGCAAAGTGTCTAGTTTGCGGCGGAGGAAGAGGGAGAGCTTTGTGGATGGTCATTGCTGTAGCACGAAGAGCAGGCCGGGCATAGTTCACTTTGTGAAAGTAGCTTGAAGATCCTTTTGGCGTCACAGATGGTTGCTGGAGCTTCGCGTTGGCAGTCACGACAAGCTATCGATGCTGTAGCCCAAAGTGCAGATCTCATAATGCCAGTCGACACTGGCAGTCGATGTAGCGCAGAGTTGGGTCCACCGGAGCTTTGAGTTGGCGGTTGTCGCAGGCATCAAGATCTTGACACAAATGGGCCCGGTACTGGTTGCGCAGAGCGCAAAACTTCAGGATTTCTCCTTTTCTTCATAGGAGGGGCTCAACTGATGCTAGTTAAGGGTTCAGGACCTGGGAGACACCTCTTGGGGAATAAGAGCTCACTCAAGCAGGGGCCAGCAGTGCTCAGGCATGTCCAGTTGCAGGCCCAGGCAGGTCCAGCGCAGCAGGCCAGCTGGGTAGTTGCAGGGAGGCCTCTGGAGCCTGTTATGTTCCTGTATCTCAGAACAGGAGGTCAGCCACCTGATCCTTGGAGTTACTCTGCCTGGGATGTAGGGAGCACGTTCAGTCTTCCTTCTCAGAGAGCAGGGCAGGCTTCAAGCAGAAGGGCAGTCCTTCTTCTGTAGTATGCAGAGGTCGAGGAGTGTACTGAAGAGTTTGTCTGAGGGTCCTATTTTTATCTATATACACAAGAGGGACAAGGAGTGCATGAAGGTCCAGCATACGTGCTCCAAATGGTCACTAATTAACAACAAGGGGTATGCAGTTCCTACAGAAAAAGTGGAAAGAGAACACAGACAATTCGGTGCTACAAGCCTGAGAACCCAGAAGGGGGCATCTGAATGCTCAGGAGCAAGAGCTGTCACACACCCGAGAGGTGTCATGCTTCATCATCAGGCGGTGCTCCTCGTTGGGCCGGTGATGCAATAACTGTCAGGCACCCACAAGGGGGTTCTTTGTCGGAGATCTTTTGCTCTTTTGCTGTATGTGAAGCTAGGGTGTGTGTGTGGATAGGCTCTCTAGTGTAGATTGGTGTGAGTATGTTAAAATAGGCTAAGGAGTACTCAAAAAATGATTTTTATTGAGTGGGTCCCCTTGTCTAGGTTAAAAACAAAAGTGATGGCTGTAACCAGAAGTGATGATCTGAATCAGCTCAAAAGGAAGTGTGTATGATGGTTGACATGTTTCTTGCCATCTTAGTCAAAGGTGATCAAGGGCAATTTATCAGGAACTAAAAATCCTAATCTACAAAGTGATTGGGAATATTATTTTAATGAGTTTATATTTATCCTATCACTATCTACAAATATTTTGTCACAGCAAAATTAGTGCCTTTTGTGATGGTAAAGCAATGACTTGTAGTGGAGATGAAAACAGTTTAAGCAACTACTATATGGTATTGTGAGCATGAATAGCCCAGTGATGTGATTCAGTAATTATTGGTAGAGCTGCCAAGATCACGAGTAGAATTCACTCATATCCAAAAACAAAGTGACACATGTGAGAACACCACATAATAATACAAACAAGCACTGTGTCCATAGGTTGCACTCACGCTATTAACCCCTTCGATGCTCATGACGAGCTCAGCTCGTCATGCTGGGCGGTCGCGCTGTGCGCATGACGAGCTGAGCTCGTCACGACCACACCCGCGATCGGAATGTCCAGCACCTGGGCGGAATTCCGATCGCGGCGAAGCGGTTAAGGAAGTTTGAGGGCCCCCTCTGGTGGTTTCAGAAGCTATGCTAACCTCAAGCCAGCTGTGGACAACTGAAATGATAGCAATTTGCTTAGCGTATCAAACAATGGCTTTGTGAGTGGTAGACTAGGTCCCACGAGTGAGGGAGAAAAATGTACCTTGTCCAGACGTGGAGTAAGGATATGCATCTACGCCATTTCTGCCACCTCGGTGGTGAGTGGCCAGAGCATGGGGCAGGATTAAATACTTGAGGGACGGGCTTGCAGGTGTGTGCAATCGTCTCTTTCCATGTAGAGCGTGACGTTCCGTAGAGGCGTGGCAGCCTGACATGGGCGCCATGTTGGAGGGAGGTAAACACCATCAGATTGCTCTGTAAGAGCGGTTATGTCGGAATAACATCTCCGTAATGGATCGGGGTTACCCCAGGGGCTGGCACCCACAATAGTGGAAGGAACTGCCTGGGGAACAGACCAGGTCCAACATGAGTATTAATCAGATGGTGTACACACAAGGGTATTAAGAGGCTACATGGGCGCCATATTAAATGAGGGCACCATCATCATCAATAAACTTTATTCGGTTTTTGTCAAACCATAAAAGTCACAGATAAAAAACACAATACAACATGTACCTTTGATACATACATTTCAGAAAAAAGCAGCTTAGCATACTTAAGGGTTCATGAGGGCACATCAGGACCATCCAGATCAAATCCTTAAAAATTCATTATCATTATTCAAACACAATAAAACAATGTGCATTCAATTATATTTAAATATATAACATTTTTGTTAAATGACACAGAACCCTGAGTGTAAACATTTTGTTTTTTAAAGTGCAAAGTACCTTTACCCAGCGCCAAAAGAATTTTGGACCCGACATGCAGCCTTAGAGACAAACATTTCTTAAAGTGCATAGTGACTTTTTAAAGTGCCAGAAGACAATTAAAAATTCTAAAAGAGAGAAACATCATTTACCAACTAGCCTCCTTAAACGAATTGCAGCAGAGATAAATCTATATATCATTTCACAGGTATATTCTGTTTGAAGCAGCCGAAGGTGGAATAGAGCTGGCCTGCATTTTCTAATATTCAACACCCACAAAAGTGGTAAAATTAATTCCCTGCGTGGAATGTCATATAACTGACAAAAAAAAGAAAATGCATCATATTCTGATATGAGTTACAGTCACAGGGGCAAGGAACCAAATGGGCATCCTGATATGTTTTACTAGGGTACGACACCAGAAAGTGAGTGATGCCAAGTCTAAATCTTAAAAGATAAAGGGGAAGATTTACGAGGAAGTGCCGCAGCGCGGCAACCCAAGCCCTTTGGCTGCGCCACGCTGCTGCACTTCCAAAGCACAGGAATGCAACATATTTACAATAATATGTCGCATTCCTGTGCTCCCCCCTACGCTGGCGCGCAAACAGCTGCCATGCGCCAGCGCAGTCACCCTTGCACCATGGTGCAAGGATGCCTGCGTCATGGGGAGATTGTTTTTATGCAGGAAGGGGCACCTTCCTGCACAAAAACAATCACTACAGGCATTTTCCTCTTTCAATGCCTGCTGTAGAATGCAGCACGCATTGATGGAGGAAAAAACGAGGAGAAATGAATACATTTCTCCTCGTTGCGCCTCCCTACGCCTCCCCTAGGGAGGCGTAGCATTCACACGCATTTCCAGATTTACGATTCCTCGTAAATCTGGAAATGTGTCTTGTTCCATGGGTGTTGCGTGGGAACACCCCCAGCAACACCCATGGAACGCCTCTTTCACGCAAAGTGCTGCGTGTAAAGGGGCCATATTTACAAGGACAGGAAAAGCCACGCAGACATTAATCTTCTGAAAAAAACATTTTTAATAGTTTGTAGCATTGATAAGTTTCGGAAACCCCAAACCCCAGCCCCGTACAAAGTCACAGCACAACACCGGGCATTATAGATGTTGAGGAGGGTCTTAATTGGTTTAGACCCAAGCTTCCTGCTGAACCTGAATAGGGCTTCAAGCTTTTTTTCAAAACTCCTTCTCCTTACTTCTACGAGATGGGGGCACCATGTGACGACGTCCTACCACGTGTGGGTAATATAAGTGGTGAATTTGCGCGAAAGGGGGGGCAGCAGTCAAATGCAGGAGTCTGCATGAGAACCCCCAAAGTGGGGGGGGGGGTTTGGTTTTTTGTTTAGTTGTCGCCAGGTAGAGAAAGGCGGCCACAGATTTGGCCATATCAGATACCTCGTAAAGTTGGTCAAGGCAACAATAGAGAAAGGGGTCAGGTGATAGCAGGCATCACAAAGGAGTAGGTGGTTCATTAACCCTCTGAGTGACTCCAGAAAGTGTAACTGAATGGGAAGAGGATGCATAACAGGGAACCACAAAAGTGTTGTACCAAAGGATGTATACTGTCATCGGATGTACACTAAGCGTGGATGGTGTGACAGTTGTTAGGTGGCCAACTGGGATGTTACAGGTGATGGATTAACTATCCAGTTTGCTCCATGGTATGTCATCATTGATTCCACCCTTATGGGTTGAGAAACGGAAAATCCAATTTTGCTCTCTTCTAAACAGGGCGCCTTTGCTTATATGTTGGTGTGCTTATAGTATAGTCCAGCGGGTATCGTCAGAGGTATGATTTACCTCGATAAAGTGAGTACTCATTTTAGTGATCAGTTTTCTTGCAGCAGATATTACTGCGATGTTCCATGATTCTCACTTTAACGGGTCTGGTCATCACCCTTATGTATTTTTTGTCACACGGGCAGGTGCTCATATAGATGCAACTTTTGGAATTACAGTTAGATGCAACTTTTGGGAATTACAGTTTGTGTGCATCTTTTGAACCCAACCAAGTGTGTTTTGCATCCAGTCTGATTTCCTTAGTGGCTTCTGTGAAGGAACAGACTGTGCAAGATCCACAGGGGAAGTGACCCCTAACTGTGGGAAGTTACCAAAGAAGGCGTTGTGTAGGCCCAGTGGCTGGTCGTGGTCTCGTGCTGACAATCACGTCTTTTAGATTGCTTGTGCGTTTGTAAGCAAATCTTGGCGTGGGGAATGTAAGACTGCTTGTCTCTAGAATGGCCCAGTGTTTTCTGAGGATTTTCTGGATCTTGGTAGAATTAGGTGTAAATCTGGTAACACGTGCTATCACATCTTCCTGTTTGCGAAAGCGTGGTTCTAGTAGGGCTGCCCTGTTACTTGCCCTCTTTGGTACTGTATTTACAGTATGTGGTATTTATTTGCATGCCATCAGATTTTTGGCTAGGGATTGTGCTTGTGTTTCAAAGTCTTGCGTGGTAATGCAATTGCGGCATAGCCACAGGAATTGACCAAAGGGGATATTGTCTCTGAGTGCTTTTGAGTGATGACTACTATATAGAAGTAGGCTATTTGTCTGTGTTTTTTTTGTAAGTAGTTGTAGTTAATCTACCCTCCGTGATGTAAATCAAAAGATATAAAAAGGAGAGTTCCTTGTCTGAGATGTCTACTGTGAACTTCAAGTAGGGATTGAGCGTGTTCGCCCAGTCCAAAAGTTCTCACATTCAATTCTGTCTCCTTTCCAGAAGATCAGAATGTCGTCTATATATCTGCACTAAAGTAAAATATTGGCAGTGTAAGGTTTGGTGGTGCACTGGATCAAGTCTTTTTCGAAGTTAGCCATGTAGAGGCAGGCCAGACTGGGAGCAAAAGTGCTTCCCATGGAAGTACCCTGGGTTTGGTGGTAAAGTTGATCCCCATATTGGAAAAAGTTATCCGTGAGTGCCAAAGTTGTGCATTCCATAATGAAACTCACTGGTGTGGGTGATCCTTATTTCTCGGATAGTAAGGTACTTTCGACCACGTCCAGAGTAACTTGCTGGGGAATGTTGATACATGGCCTGTACGTCTACGGTCACTAACAGGTCAATCTGCTTAGTGTTGTTGGTTTGTTCAATGAAGTTTAGTACGTCCCTGGTATCCTTAAGGGAAGATGCTGTTTTAGTTACTAGTGGTGGAAAAATTTATCACAAAATTTCTAAAGGGGTTCCAACAGTGAACCTATCCCTGACACAATGGGTCTGCTTGGAGTGGGAATAGTTCCTTTGTGAATCTTGGGGAGGATGTAGAAGTATGGGATTTTTGGGTTGGTATTCACCAGGAAATCGGCCTAATTCCTGCTAATCCAACCTTCGATTTCAGCAGTAGATATCATAGTGGAGATCTGATTGTGCAGTGTCTCTGTGGGATCGAGGGTGATCGGGGTGTGGTAAGTACGATCAGCCAGTTGGCGGAGACATTCAGTGTTGTAATCAGTGGTGGACATTATTACAATTGCTCCCCCTTTATCTGCTTGCTTGACGTGATCTGGGTGTCATTTTGGCAAGTGATTGTATAGCTTGTAACTCTCAGTTAGACATACTATGAAATGTGGGTCCCTCAGTGCATTTGTCTACTTCTTTAAGTACCGCCTGTCCAAAGGTCAGGAGTTCATTTGGTATCATCCCGGCTGATGGTGTGAATCTAGAAGGATTCCATAAACCTGAATCCAGGAGTTCTGGTGCAGGTTTGTCATGAAATAAGGCTCTTAGGCTGATTTTGTGGAAACAATTGTGCAACTCACAGTTCTTCCGAAATTTATTGTGCTTTGGTGTGTATACAAAACCCAAACCTTTTTTCAGGACATTAGTTTTGATGTTGGAGAGTGCTCTTTGGGATAGGTTTACGATTAGTTAGTCTTCCCTGTCTGGATCCTCAATTTCATTGGTTGCATTGGTGTCGGTGGTTCCTGCCACTGTACTCTTTTTTGCGCACTTCTCCTTCTTCCTCTACCTAAAAAAGTGGGGTTGTAGGGCTGTTGGAAGAACTGCTGTTGATCCTGAGGAAACAAGGGGTACTGTTGGTGCCACTTTGGGTGTGGGCCCTGTATGGGAGGGGACATTCCGTAACCGAACATCGTGGGTGGGGGTCTCCTTCTGCTCTCATTACTACCCCAGCTGTCAGAAATAGAGTTACTGATGACAGATGTATTCCTTTTTCGTGTGGGTTGGCTTTCATCAGGGGAGATCTCACCTCCTGTGATCACAAAATCGTCCTTGAGTTAGGAATACATCCTTTCTGTGTCAAATTTTTTAATGTCCTTCTAAAGCTTAGTGATCTTTTTTTTTTTCAAAAGATTATTATTTTCAGTGATCTCATTGTTAATTTCCTCTAGTCTTGTTTTAAAGGCTGAGATGAGGATGCTTGATTTCAGCTCACCCTCTGCTATCTGTATCCTGATTGCCAGGGCCTCAGCGAGGCATTTGGCTGTGCTTATGATCAGGACCAGCCCGTCCCTGGTAAACTCCCAGGATTCCTTGGACCATTCACATTTGAAAACTGCATCTTTCAGGAAGATGCGTGGCATGTTCGATACTATCTAACCATTGGGTGATATATTGGCTCTAAGATATTCCGTCATTATGGAGCCGTGGAGTGTTATTTTTACAAGTTGTCTCTTCATAGCTATTAAATAATTCCAATTGTCAATCAATCACAGAATTTGTAGAGCGCACTACTTACCCGCGAGGGTCTCAAGGCGCTGGGGAGAAAAAAGGGGGGGGGTGCTGCTACTGGTCGAACAGCCAGGTCTTGAGTAGCCTCCTGAAGGTCAGCAGGTCTTGGGTCTGTCGTAGGCTTAGTGGAAGGGTGTTCCAGGTCTTGGCGGCGAGGTGTGAGAAGGATCTGCCGCCGGTGGTTGTTCTTCGAATGCGAGGGACGGTGGCGAGGGAGAGGTCGGCGGAGCGGAGCTGGCGGTTGGGGACGTAGAAGAAGAGTCGTCTGTTGAGGTAGGCTGGGCCAGTCTTGTGGAGTGCCTTGTGTGCGTGGATGAGGAGTTTGAAGGAGATTCTCCTGTCGACGGGGAGCCAGTGCAGGTTCCTCAGGTGGGGGTGATGTGGCTGTGGCGTGGTACGTCGAGGATCAGGCGTGCGGAGGCGTTTTGTATGCGTTGCAGTCGCTTGATGAGCTTGGCCGGGGCTCCCGCGTAGAGGGCGTTCCCATAGTCAAGTCTGCTACTGACGAGGGCCTGGGTGACTGTTCTTCTTGTATCTGTCGGGATCCACCTGTAGATCTTGCGAAGCATGCGGAGGGTGTTGAAGCAGGAGGAGGAGACTGCGTTGACTTGCTTGGCCATGGAGAGCGTTGAGTCGAGGATGACTCCCAGGTTGCGGGCGTGGTCGGTGGGTGTCGGGGCTGCTCCCAGTGTCGTTGGCCACCAGGAGTCGTCCCAGGCTGAGGGGTTGGAGCCGAGGATGAGGACCTCTGTCTTGTCCGTGTTCAGCTTTAGTCGGCTGATCTTCATCCAATCGGCGACGGCCTTCATTCCTTCATGGAGGTTGGATTTGGCGGCGAGGGGGTCCTTGGTGAGGGAGAGGATCAGTTGAGTGTCGTCGGCGTAGGAGATTATGTTGAGGTCGTGCTGTCTGGCGATGCGTGCGTCACCCAGGCTATCCGATGGGGTAGTCCCATCTGCCCCTAACAAGGAGGGAGTTTTTAGGATTTCCATCACCATGTCATCTCTGAATCTCAACCCTTGGTTGTCAGCCATTGTGGGAGCCCTAGGTGTGTCAATCTGTTTGTAAGTGATCGAAAGGATCATGTGACAAGTACTGAGAAGAAAAATGTTATAGTATTGGGTGCTGCTGGTATGATTTTTCATAGCAGTTAGGGTGTGCAATTTTGCTGCTTTCAAACATTTAAAGTCCCACGGCTAGCCACCATACAGAAAGCTGTATACACAAGAAGGACAAGGAGCGCATAAAGGTCCAGCAAATGTGCGCCAAGTAATCACTAATTAACAACAAAGGATATACAGTTCCTGCAGAAAAAGTGGAAAGAGAACATAGACAGGTTGGTGCTAGAAGCCTGAGGACCCAGACGGGGGCAACTGAATGCTCAGAAGCAAGAGCCCTCACACACCCCGAGAGGTGTCATGCTTCATCATCGGGGGTTGCTCCTCGTAGGGCCAGCACTGCAAAGCCCAACGTACATCCTTAAAAGGGCTCTTTGCCGGAGTACTTTTGCCGCAAGTGAAGCTAGGGTGTGTGTGAATTTGCTCTCTAGTGTAGATTGATGTGAGCGAGTTAAAATAAGCTAAGTAGTACACTCATAATGATTTTTATTGAGTGGGTTCCTTTGTCTAGGTTAAAAACAAAAGTGATTGTTGTAACCAGATGTGTCCTCACATGTGTCACTTTCTTTGTTTTTGGTTTTGAATAAATTCCACTCGTGATCTTGGCAGCTCCACCAATAATTACTGAATCGCATCGCTGGGCTATTCATGCATACATAACCATATGGTAGTTGCCTAAACTGTTTTTATCTCCACTACAGGTCGTTGCTTTACCATCACAAAAGGTACTAATTCTACTGTGATAAAATATTTGTAGATAGTGATTGGATAAATATAAACTGATCAAAATTATATTCTCAATCACTGTGCAAAATCGAATTTTTAGGTCCTAATGAATTGCCCTTGATCACCTTTGCCTACGATGGCAAGAAACATGTCACCAACATACACACTTCCTTCTGAGTTGATACAGACCATCACTTCTGGTTACAGCCATCACTTTTGTTTTTAACCTAGACAAGGGGATCCACTCAATAAAAATATTTATTAGGGTACTCCTTAGCCTATTTTAACTCACTCATGCCAATCTACACTAGAAAGCCCATCCACACACACCCTAGCTTTACATACGGCAAACGATCTCTGGCAAAGAGTCCCCTTGTGGGTGCCCATCAGGCAATGCAGCGCCGGCCCGATGAGGAGCAATGCCTGATGATAAAGCATAACACCTCTCGGGGAGTGTGAGGGCTCTTGCTCCTGAGCACCGACCTGTCTGCATTCTCTTTCCACTTTTTCTGTACGAACTGCATATGCCTTGTTGTTAATTAGGTCCTATCTTTATATCTGGTGCCAGCTTTGAAGTGGAAGAAACTTCTGGGGGTTTCCCCCACAGATAGTTCTGGAATTTCCATCCTCCCTGCCCTGCTCCCAGGATGTCTGGGGTGACAAAAGGCTAGTGTGAAGTCCTTTGTGAGTGTGCTGAGGCAGTTCCTTTGAAATTTCAATGGGACTGTGCACAGCTCCGCCCCTCCCATCCTGGCAGGATTGCCCATTCTGCCAACACGTAGTCCCCCTTTGTCTCACTGTCTGGAAGGAATACACAAAAGCCAACTGCCAACTACACCTAGCCATGTGACCCAGGATTCAGGCTGCAGGCTCCAAATGCTTAGGAAAGAAAATCCCAACTTTCTAAAAGTGGCACTTTCAGAATTGTGACTTAAAATACGACTTTGCCATTAAAGAGGGTTTTAAATTACAATTCTTTGGAGTGTAAACATGATATTCCTACCTACTCCCAATCAAAAGCTATCACTTATTAAATGTAATAAGGTATCTAAATATTATACTATTGGAGAGGTAGGCCTCACAGTAGTGAAAAATGAGTTTTGTTCACTACCAGGGCATGTAAAACGTAAAAACACATGTCCTACCTTTTAAATACAATGCACCCTGCTCTCTGGGTTGTTTATGGCCTACCTTATGGGTGACTTATATGTATTAAAAGTTGGGGTTTAGGCCTGGCAAAAGCTTGATTTTGCCAGGTCGAATTAGCAGTTTAAAACTGCACACAGGCTGCAATGGCAGGCCTAAGACAAAACTTAAGTGGCTGGCACACTAAGTGCTGCAGATTAGCATTTAATATAAAGGTCCTGGCTACATATAGTACCACTTTACTAAGAACTATTAGCTAAATGAAATATGCCAATTGGGTGTAAGCCAATTTTACTGGACTGGGCACAAACAATTTAGCACTAGTTAGCAGTGCTCAAGGGCGCAGAGTCCTTAAGCCAACAAAAATGATTTTCAGCAAAACAGGAGAAGGCAAAACTTTGGTGGAAGACCACTCTAAGGCTGTCAGGTCTAGCATGTGTCCTCCCCAGCTTAAAGTGGGGAGTACTACCCACCCTCATGGGAGTTCTTATCACAAAGGCAGAAGAGCCTGGACAGACAATCAGCACTGGAGTGGTCTGACACAGGGCGTTGTTCCACCACAAATGCCATTCCCTGTAGTGAGATGGACCACCTCAAAGGTATAGGATTCTCACTCCTCATTTACATGAGCCATCTGAAGGACCTGTGGTCTATCTGGACTCTGAAGTGAGTCCCAAATAGGTATGGTCTCAGCTTGTTCAAGTGCCCTGACCACAGAAAAAGCTTCTTGTTCAATAGCACTCCACCTCTGTTCCCTGGGGAGTAACCTCATACTGATGAAGGCTACAAGCTAGTCTAGGCCCTTCAAATGTAACTGTGATGGTACAGCCCCTATGCCATGCTCCAAAGCATCTGTTTGCACTGTAAACTCCTTGGAGAATTTGGGGGTCCTTGAGTACAGGTTCTGTACACATGGCCTCCTTGAGGGTATCAAAGGATTTCCGGCAGGCCTCTGTCAAGATCACCTTCTTGACTGCTTCGTTTTGGCCACCTCAGTCAAGGGGGAAGCAATGATGCCATACCTCTTGACAAACCTCCAATAGGATCCAATGAGGCCCAGGTAGGCCTTTACATCAGTGGGTTTTGGGGGGGTTCCCAAGCCAGAATAGTTTCTATCTTGGCTTGGAGGGGCTGCACCTTGTCGCTGTCCACCATGTGTCCCAGAAACACCACAGAACTCTGCCCTATCTGGCACTTGCTGGGTTCGATAGTCAGGCCTGCCTGTTGCAGGGCCTGCAGCACCTCCTGGAAGTGGAGCAGGCGGGCATCCCAGCTGAAGCTGTAGATAGCTATGTTATCCAGGTAGGCGGCATTAAATGCCTCCACGCTGGCCAGGACCCTGTTAACCAACCTCTAAAAGGTGGCATAGGTATTCTTCAAAGTGTCCCTCTGGGGTAAAGAATGCAGAACTCTCTCTTGCCCCCTCAGTCAGGGTATTCTGCCAGCACCCTGATGTGAGATCAAAGGTACTCAGGAACTTGGCAGCTCCCAGCCTATCAATGAGCTCATCAGCTTGGGGTGAGCGTCAGTTTTGGTAACTGAGTCGAGTCCCCTGTAATCTACACAGAATCAGAGTTTTGGGGTGGCCCCGGGAGGTGCTTCAAGTACCAGCAACGCTGGGCTGACCAGGGACTACTGGAGTGCTCAATTATCCCTAATTCAGGTATTTTGGAGACCTCCTCCTTAATGCTAGCCCTCACCTAGTCAGACAGTATGTAAGTTTTGTTCTTACAGGTATGCTGTCTCCAGTATCAATGTCATGGTACACAAATGTGTAAGCCCAGGGGGTAAAGGAGAACAGGGAGGCAAACTGCCCCAGTAACTGGCAACAGTCCCTCTGCTGTTCTGGGGTCATGGTAGGTGAGAGGTTGGCACCTTCCACTGACCCATCTTGCTCCTTTGGAGATAGATGATGGGGTGGAAGAGGAGAGTGACTCTCTTCTCAATCTCCTGTCACCAGGAGCATGGTGAAATCATACCTCTCATAGTGTGGTTTGAGACAGCTGTCATGATGTACCCTTAAGGAGTTCCTAGGGGATCTTGAGGTCCACCAAGTAGGTTACTGCAACCTTTGTCTCCTTCATCTCATAAGGCCCTGACCAAGGGTCTCGGAGGGCCCAGGGCTCCACGAGCACCATCACCCACTCTTTCTATCCAGGTTGAAAGTCGACCAGAGTAGCCTTCTGGTCATACTAGAGTTTCATCACCTCCTGGCTGTCTTTCTTCCAAAGTTTCAGAGGTCTTCTTCCAGAAGCACTGCATCTGGTTTTGGACAGCCAGCATATAGCTAACTGCATCTGGGGGGAGGGAGCTCCTTGGAAAATTGCTAGCCCACCTTCTTATCCAAATTGAAAGATCCTCTAACAGGGTGGCCACCCAGGAGCTCGAATGGGCTAAACCCAACTCCCTTCTGTGGAATTTCCCTGTAGACAAACAGCAGGCATGGTAAGATGATATTCGATTTCCGTCTCATGGGTTCAGTCAGGCCCATAATCATGCCCTTGAGGGTCTTTTATAATCTCTCAACAACCCAACTGGTCAGAGGGTAATAGGGTGTGGAGAATTTATAAGTCACCCCACACTCATCCCATATTGACTTCATGTATGCAGACATGAAGTCTGTGCCCCTCTCGACAATACTTCTTTGAGGAACCACATCTGGGTAAATATCCCCATCAAGGCCCTAGCCACTGCAGGTGCAGTGACATAACTCAGACGTATGGCCTCTGGGTATCTGGTGGCATGGCCCACCAAGACTGGGATAAGCCTGTTGCCCAAGGCAGTCTTGGGGTCCAAGGGCCAACAATGTCGATGCCTACCCTTTCAAAGGGGGTACCAATGACAGGCAAGGTAACCAGAGGAACTTTTAGCTTTTTCCCTGCTTTCTCAGTGGCCTGGCAGGTGGGATAATACCTACAGAATGTATCTGAGGCGGTCTTCATTCGGGGCAATAAAAGTGGGTGCCAAGCCTGGCAAAGGTCTTATCTTGCCCCAGATGTCCAGCTAGGGGTATATCCTGAGCCAAACTCAGTAGGAAGACTCTGTAGCACTGCGGGACCGCCAGCACACAAGTTGCCGCAGGCTCAATAACTCAATCAATATGCTCACTATAGAAGGGTAATTCTCCCAATAGATCAAGTGATCTATTGGGGGTCATCAGATGCCTGGGCCTAAGCTTGCTACCTCAAGCCCTCTAGAGTTGGCAACTCCTTTTGACATCTACATAACTCTTTTGGCTCATGAGCTCAACCTCAACTTGCCATCCAGCAAGCTCAGGGAGGTCTCACAGGACGGCAATATCCTACCCAGTAGGCTCCATGGTGTTGCCCTCAGATGCCCCTTTAACAAAGACTGTGGGAGTTTCAGTGGCTGGTTTTCCATATCTCTTGCCCTTCCTCTGTTTGGAAGCTCCTGAGCCATTTTCCCAGGATCCAGGCCTCCTTGACTCACCTCTTGGGCAGCCATGGCCTGTGTGGTCAAGCACACCTACTAAGGCAACCCTAAAATCTCCAGGTGATACCTAAGCTCGACTCCCTTTGAGAGTGTGCTCCCGGTAATTTCCTAGCAGACAAGCTACAGGCATACCATGGCTCAGAGCTACTTTTAGAGTACCTGAGACACCCGCCACCACACTCAAAGGGAACCAGAGCCACTGGATAGTGACTCTCACAGTTATCTGTTACCACAACCTGCATTGCATTGGGAATTACCTTCTCTGAGGACACCAGATGACACCGTACAGTAGCCATGCTGCATACCTGCCAACCTACAAAATATTTTCACAGTGTGAGGAGGGGCGGGGTCTTGGAGAGGGCGGGGTCTGGTGCCAAGAGCTAACTAAGAGGCACTCTGCCCCTCACCAAGCCCTCCTCTCCCTCCCAAAAAAACCAAAGGGTCATTGAGGCTATTGCTGATGTCCCGAGGTGTTTTCACACCTTTTAGGGACATTGGATGCCAACAGTCTTTGAAAACGAGATGGAAGCTCACTGTTTACAGTGGTTTTCAGCTTGTTTACCCTGCCACCTTGCGACTTCGGCTCCTCATTGGGTGACCGTGTGAAGGGAGCCAAAATCGTGTGACACACAGTGGCACCATGGGATTTGGCAGGTCTGATGCTGGCTCCTGTGTCCTTCAGAGTCTCCATCCTCTACCCATTGATAGTGACCCACTGCCTGTACATAGAAGTATGTGAAGGCATGTGGGCTTTGGGCTCCATCTCTTTGTTGTAGAGGGATACTAGGGTAAACTCTGCTCTACCCCCACACTGACTGGGGTCATCTCCTCCCCAAGCGCCACACTGGCCAACCCTTGGGTCAGCCAACAGTGGGGGAGCTGTGCCCTCACGGGACACCTGGCATCTTCCTTCATGTGCCCATACTTATAGCACTCATGGCACTTGGGAACAAATTTTTTTGACTTTTTATTTTTTTCAAAATCCATAATTCTTTTTGTCAAGTTGGTGTTGGGTCTCCTTCCCATGTAAACTATTTTGGAGGTCCATCGAGAAATCCTTATTTTTATTTTTTATCTCCCCCCTCTTTCTTCTGGTGGAAACCCTGACTTCTCTTTTGGAGACCGCTCCCTCTACAAGATACCTTCTTGTGGACCCTGGTGCTGAGCGAGTGGTCCGCCTGTCTAACAAGCTCCCTCGGGTCAGTGAGATTACTATCCACTAGGTGTCGCTTGAGCTCTGTAAAACAATTGCTGAACATGTCCTCTGTAGCAAATACATTGTACAGCCTCTTGTAATCACTCACATCACTGCCCTTCATCCAACCATCCAGTTCTTTGCAAAAGTAAGCACAAACTCCACCCAGGATCATTGTGGCAACTTCTGGTCGTCCCTAAATTTCAGCTTTAACTTTCAGGGGTGAGAACATACTGCCTAACAAGGGTGTCCTTCATGTGGGGGTACCTCATCCTGTCTCCCTTCATTGGGAATGTGCCTCCAGAGACTGGCTCCCCAATCATCCTCAGGGACACTGTATATCTCTAGGACAATCTCATTAGCCTCTGACCACTTGTCAACATCCTCCCCCTCAACAAAGTTAGGCACCAGGTCCTTGAGGATGTGGACCCTCCTGTCTCCATTGGGCAAACTCCATGCTTGTAGCAGGCAGAGTCACTGGTGCACAAATTCAGGAGGAACAGAAATGAATTTGGAAAAAGCAAGGGCGGCTCATCAACCAGAATATAAAAAGAGGTCCAATCTGGTATCAAATTATTTGTAATGGGATTGTAGCATTACACAAACTCGCTGAATGGCACTGCACAAGTACTGAATCCTACCACTGAACACCAATGTAGGAAATTGTGTTTTTGATTGAGAGAGAGGAAGACCACAAGCAACAACCACAATCCTTGTCATGGTGAACCCCAAAAGTCACTAAAGGATTTCGTGCTTAATCCTCTGTTAGCTTGGCACAAAAGCGCTTGGGATTGATTTAGAGGAAATGTGTAAAGTATTTATGCAGCACTTAAACAGTAATAAAGTGAAAACACAACACGAGAAACCCCAAACAAATTTCGAAAAATAGAATACCTTTGAATAAATAAATTAGGACCAAGATGACAAAAATCCAGTCAGTAGAACAGAGTTATGAGTTTTTAAAGTTAAAGGTAGAATAGCACCAAAAAGGTGCAAAGTGCCAACTACAGGTACCTGGTTGCACTGGACCGGGATAAAGCCACAATTTCAAGCCAACCGATATGGAGCGCAGTGCGGATACAGGACAAAGTTGAGCCTGCTGGTGGTTGCACCTTTTGTCCTCAGCACGGGGCTGTGCAGTGCTGTGATGCAAAGCTCTGCGTCGTGGTGTCTCTGGTCTGTGGAAATGCCAATCAGGAGCTGAGAGGTGCTGTGATGAGATGAGATCCTGCATCAATCTATTATGCACTGCGTCAGATCCGGCAAAGCTGTGATACGAGGCCCTGCGTCTGTCTGTGACGTGCTGCATCTGATCTGGTAACGCTGCTGATCAGGAGCTGCTCGGTGCTGCGATGTTAGGCCCTGCATCAGCCTGCACCATGTTGAGTCAGATCCTGTGAAGCCGCCGATCAGGAGCTGCGAGGTGCTGCAATGCAAAACCCTTGTGTCAGTCTGCGCCATAGTGCTCCCAGGATGCTTGTTTCCGGTCCAGGGAAGACATGGCTTGGCAGTTCGGGCTGGACTGTCCCCATGAGGCACAGGGTCAAGACTGATTTGCATATAGCTGTGTCTGAACTGGGGTGGCAAAGTGAGCTAAAGAATGATGATGGATTCAACCCAGATCTGTGGCTGGGGGTGAGTGTCTGAAAAGTTTCAGCGCTCCGTCCAACATCTCCTTCTGTTTGCTTTGTTCGCCCTAAGTTGGCAGGGTATGCCCAGGCGTGGGTCCCTTGCTCACTTTGCCACTGGATTCAAGCTAGCCTGGCTGAAGAGGGGTGTTACCCCGAAACTGGTCCCAGGATGGTTGTTTCCGGTCCAGGGAAGACATGGCTTGGCAGTTCGGGTGGACTGTTCCCATGAGGCACAGGGTCAAGACTGATTTGCATATAGCTGTGTCTGAACTGGGGTGGCAAAGTGAGCTAAAGAATGATGATGGATTCAACCCAGATCTGGGGGTGAGTGTCTGAAAAGTTTCAGCGCTCTGTCCATCATCTCCTTGTGTTTGCTTTGTTCGCCCTAAGTTGGCGGGGTATGCCCAGACGTGGGTCCCTTGCTCACTTTGCCACTGGATTCAAGCTGGCCCGGCTGAAGAGGGGTGTTACCCCGAAACCGGTCCCAGAATGCTTGTTTCCAGTCCAGGGAAGACATGGCTTGGCAGTTCGGGCTGGACTGTTCCCATGAGGCACAGGGTCAAGACTGATTTGCATATATCTGTGTCTGAACTGGGGTGGCAAAGTGAGCTAAAGAATGGTGATGGATTCAACCCAGATCTGTGACTGGGGGGTGAGTGTCTGAAAAGTTTCAGCGCTCCGTCCATCATCTCCTTGTGTTTGCGATGTTAGGCCCTGCATCAGTCTGCACCATGTTGAGTCAGATCCCGTGAAGCCGCCGATCAGGAGCTGCGAGGTGCTGCAATGCAAAACCCTTGTGTCGGTCTGCGCCGTAGTGCTCCAGATCGGGTGAAGCTGCTGATCAGGATTTGTGAGGTGCTGAGATACGAGGCCCTGTGTCGGTTTGCACTGCTTTAGATCCAGTAAAACCATCAGTTGAGCAGGGAGGCATATAAAACTCTACTATAGGCTGCAATGGCAGGCCTGAGACGTGTTCAATACTCAAAGAATCTCCATGGCCGGCCTTAAAAATCAACAAACTGCTACTAGACTTACAGGTCAAGTAATATAAGAAAATGAACGTACTCACCAGATTGCCTCTTACAAAACCTTACTTTCTGAAGTAGGAGTAAAATATATATTTTGGCAACAAAATAAAAACCTTTAATTTGTCAAGACTTTTGTTTGATTAGGATATGGGGTCTCAGTAAACCACTGAAACTGCTGCACAAATATGTTTGACCCCAAAGATCACAAGTTCTAATCCCTGAAGTGGACCCACTTAGCGTGCTGGCCTTCACTTTGGCCAAATGAGTATCGTTGACCTGGCAACAAAAAGAAAAGGTTACTTACCTTCGGTAGAGATATTTTTGGTGAATACTTTATCTACCTGTAGATTCCCCACCTTGTGAATAATCTCTCAGGTCGCAGTATGGTCTGGAATACTTTTCTCCATAGCTCTTTCTGGACGGTAGGGGACATCACTTAATGGAGGATGCAGACATGCCAGTGGCATGTCAAAGGCAAGCCAATCTACGTTTTCCCACACCCAGCTCAAGGACCACTGATCCTCCTTCCACCTACCTAACCCCCTGCTAATCCACTGCAACACTCCATGCCCTGAAACCCGGTAGCATCTCCCATCGCTGCTGCTGCTGCATTGTACAACACTTAAGGTGCATTCTTCTGCACCACCTACCATTTCACATGCACTTTCTTGCACCCACTCGCCCCCACACTACCACACACCCTTCTCTGAATACTCTTCAACACTCGCTCTCTCACAAAACACACCACTGAAATTTGGGATCTGCTACACGACCGCTCACCAGACCTGCTCTTCCTGACCGAAAGCTGTCTGACTCACTCATCAGCTCCTGTCATCATCACGGCAATCCATTCTTTCTCCCACCTCAGATACAAGATCACAGGACAAACAGACCAGGAGACAGAATCATTATGATTTTCAAAGTATTCATTCAATAATCCATCACCTCGAAAAGTACCACCAGCACCATGGAACACTTGACCTTCCAACTCCACATCCCCGTCAACTACAACCTGTGTGGCACATTCATCTACTGCCCTCCTGGACCACACGCCAACTTCAGCAGCACCATTGCAGACTGTCACCCCCTGATTCTCAACTCCAGTGCCTTCCTCCTGCTCGGCAACCTCAACTGCCACCTGGAAGACCTCATCAATCCCAACACAACCTCCCACCTCAAGGACTTGTCCAACCTCGCACTCACCCAGCGAGTGGAATGCCCCCACACATGCAGCTGGTACCTACTGGCCCCCCCCATCTTCACTAGCTTCAGCAACATCACAATAGACAAGCCCACACCGATCACCTGATCCAGTGACACCCTCATCAACACCAGCATACCCATTCGACACTACTGCTGAAACATCATCACCAAATCTTCATGAAGCACTGGAACAAGATCTCTGAAGAATCCTGGTCTTTGAAACTCCTACAGCACCAGCCGCGACACAACAACCTCCACAATTTGATCTCAACTTCAACACTGAGATCATACCAGTGCACTGTCAAGTTTTTATTCTAGCGTTTAGTCTTTTTAAAACCATTACACTGAAAAACATTCATGAAACCTTTTGTGCACTTATTTTACAAAATTTTAAAAATAAGTATAAATATAAGAGAAAATTCATATAATCTCATTAAAATACGTAATATACCTCACATATCTCTCATGCGACAGAACATTGGCAAGAGGTGTTTCTTTACAGTCAGAACAAGATATAAAACACGATCATTGTTCGTGATTAATTTCAGTATTGTCCTTGAATCCAAAATTTCTTAATAGGGTACCAACATTAATCCTTTTAGGATTACTAAACTCTTGGTCGGTTTGTAATCCAACTGATCTTTACATATGTACTTTTTATGTTATTGGTCCTTTATTTGGTCTATTTCTTTTAAATTAGGTTTTAAAAATGTTACCCCTTTGCAGACGAGTGAGATTCCTCCCAGCCAAGTTGTTACTGCTTGCCTGCAGGTACGGTTTTTCAATACTGTAAAATTTGTTTTCAACAGTTTTTTCCTTTCTAGTCCAAACTTTGGGCACACACAGAGAATATGTGCTAAAGACTCCTACTTATATTTACACAGCCGACATTCTTGATTTTGAAACTGATATTTCCAATTGGGAGGGAGATCTTTGATTTCCCACATGCCGAAACAGAATTGCATGAACTGTTGTTTTATGTTCGGTGAGAAATGAGCTGAGAGGTATTCCTGCGGCTGCCACTTTTTATAGGAATTGATCACTGTCCAGGCATGGCGTCTTCGTGTGAGTATATTCTAGTCAGTTGTGTGGGACAAAATTTTGGCTGTGGCTTTAATTGCCTGATAAAAGGCTGCTTTTCCTATACTCACCGTCCAAACTTCGTGCACGCCTAATTCCTCAATTACCTGCATTAGGTAAGATCCCCAGGATCCTTTTTTATTGATCAGTTTTTGTTCTTCTATTTCCTGCCAGCACAGGTTATCAATAGTGTCTCTTTCAGATGCGCGCAGTCTCCAGCATAATTTAACAAAAGCTGTTTTACTTTGAAATGTTTGATTTATCAATCCGAACTCAGTGCAGATATGCTAGCTTCTCCGAAAGCTACTAGAACCAGACCGCAAGCTACCTGGTACACAGAAGAGCGCAGGCTCACCAAATACCACTGTAAACAACTTGAGCATAGATGGAGACAAAGTCAGAACAACACCAACAAGAGCACCTACAAATACTGCCTCAAACATTACCATCAGCAAATCAAAGCCACCAAACGTTCTGCGCTCACTGACTGAATCGAAAGCAGCACCAAGGAAATATTTGCCATAGTGAAAGACTTCACCTCTCTGGCAGCATGCTCCACCAGCGTAACCCCCTTTCAGGACCTCTGCTCTCAGCTGTCTTCAGCAACAAAATCATCACCATCTACAAGAACTTCGAGTTCCAACCGGACACTTCCACGCTCACAGACCTCCTGCCCATCTCTACCAAAACCCAGAGGACCACCTGGCCCACTATCACTACTCAAGAAACTGCAATGGCCATACAGTCCATAGACTCCAGAGCACCCTTGGACCTCTGCCCTCACCACACCTTCATGAAAGGACTGGCACCCATCTGCACACCCTCAGCCAGATTCTAAATGACTCAATTATCACAGTCTTCCACTCGGATGTCTGGAAGCATGCCACAGTACTCCACCCCCCGCTTCATGAAACCCTCTGCAGATCCATAGACAGCAGCCAACTACCAGCCTACCACACTGCTACCGTACCCAACAAAAGTCATGGAAAGAAAAGAAACAAATTAGTCACCCACCTCACTGACTACCACCTCCTCCACACCACTCAATCCAGATTCAGGCCAAACCGCTGTACAGAATCTACCCTCATCACCGCAATGGATGACATCAGTATGATTATGGACAGAGGTGACACTCATCCTACTGGATCTTTCCGCAGACTTTGACAGTCTCCCACTCCACTCCATCCTTTTCAAACGACTGCACGAAACCGGCATCCAAGGTCCCATGGATTTGCTCCTTCCTGAAAAGCCTGGCTCCCTTCACCTCGGACACAGTCAACCTTATCTGCAGAGTTTCCACAAGGACCCTCACTCAGCCCTACTTTGATCAACACCTCCATTACCCCACTTGCCACCATCATCCGCACCCACGGAATCAACATTACATACTATGCGGATAATACCCAGTTCATACTCTCCCTCAAGACTCCAAACATCAGGATCAATTTCTCCCCCTGCATGACTGAAGTGTCAGATGGATGAAAACCAATTGCTTCAAGATCAACACAGACAAGGCAGAACACCTGGTGTGCTGCCAAGCTTGGACTCACAGTCTTCCTGGCAATCCATGGAAAGAACCTCAGAATAGCAATCGATAACCAATTCACCATGACTGGCCAAGTAAATGCAGTCTCCTGCTTCCACACACTCAAGATGCTCAAGAAGATGTTCAAATGGCTCCCCACCAATACTTACGGGACTGTCAGCCAAGACCTCATCACCAGTAAGCTGGACTACGGCAACAAACTCTATGCTAGAATCAACACTCAACTTATCAGAAGACTTCAGACCATGCAAAATCCAGCAGCCAGGCTCACACTCAACCTCCCACCACATACTCACATCACCCCACACCTCAAAGAGCTCCACTGGATCCCAGTCCACAAATGTACACTCTTCAAACTCCTAAGGCACACATGCAAAGCCTTACACAACAGTGGCCCCATGTAAATCAACAACCGCATAAAGTTCCACAAAGCTACCAGATCCCTCCGCTCAGCCAGATTCCTAAAGACTCCTAATCACACACCCCTGCAAACGCAGAATCAGATCCAAGGGTCATGCCTTCTCCTACCTTGGTCCTAAGCCATGCAAGTCAG
The DNA here is from genome assembly GCA_963921515.1 of Calotriton arnoldi. Taxonomy (NCBI): domain Eukaryota; kingdom Metazoa; phylum Chordata; class Amphibia; order Caudata; family Salamandridae; genus Calotriton; species Calotriton arnoldi. The sequence continues at coordinate 2,048,678 of CAWUFW010000699.1, forward strand.
AGCCTCCTCTTCAGTTTTTGAACTCCACAAGAAACTGAAGACCTGGCTCTTGACCTAGCCCTGACTCTGGCTAGGCCCACACAGCTTCTGCTTCAGCACCAGCATACTCTTCTGGGGAAGTTGTGCGCTATACAAATACACATAACCTTAGCTTTCAGAACGAAAAGTGTCTTACCATTCTCAGTGAAGGAGGAAAACATCAAAGTTGTGCCTTTTACTCTGTACTGAGACTCTGCTCATAGTTTAGTGTAGCTTGGTGTGTCATGGCTAGCAGGTTCGCAACTGAACAGTGATCTGAAGTTACAGGAGGTAAGCCATGTTCACAAAATGGGAGTGGAAGTAGGACTAGAAGTCCAATGACTTTGTGGATGGTCAAACTGGCATATCAAGTGGCTTACTATACCCCAAGTGGGTTATAGAAGGAGCATCTGTTACATGCTTAGAGGTAAAGACTATAGTTTTACTAGTGTAGTGCCCTCTGGTGTTAAAATAGTATAACTCGGGGGCGTGGCGAACCATCATGGGGGGGCGTGGCTAACCATCATGTAAATCCGATCGGCTCCGCGCCAGGCCCTAACAAACTAGTAGCTTGTAGCTCACCAAATGCCACAAATCCGGCTGGACGGCTCGCCCTAAGCACCCGGGAGCGGAGGAGGCAATGCAAGAACAATCCCCCCGGTGCGATGTGAGAGGGCAAAGATTTATCTCACCGGCACCCGCGGCGTATTAAGATGGCGGCCGTCACCCTGTCCGGCACTGAAGACTCTGGCCGGAGCAGCGGAACCCGCTAAAAATCCCGCGATCAGTGGGTGGACTGGGGGTACTGGAGGTCCCGTTTGTTCAGCCCCCGGGGGTTGACAGCATCAGCGAATTGACGGCGCCTGGCGCTACCGGCGGCCACGCGGGAAGAAGCGCCCTCCCGCCGGCGACTCTGGCTGAAGAAGCGGGGACCCCCGGGGGGTCGGAGATGCTTGGAGACCCGCCCGGCGGCAATCGACAGCAGCGGTGAGGAGCGGGGGGCCCCCCCTTGCACCGCAACAGCCCGCCAAAGGAGTGTGAGAAACACGGTGCCTGACCCTAAGATGGCGGCGGCCAGGCACCAGTCCAGAGCCTCGTGAGAAGGCCCAGGCTGAGGGTCTCTCGCCCTCAATGCATTCCCCCAACACGACGGTCTGTCAACGCCCCGAGGGGGGGCCCTGTTGCAAACGCCAACCCACACCAAGCTTGTTCTGCCTGCTTGCCCCAGAGGTGAGAGTCTCTTTGGTGACATAGAGGAAACGGGCTGAGGCGCCAATCAAAGGAGCCCCCCTGTGGTCCAGGGGGGCGCTGCACCTGCTGCTGTTCTCAACGGCTCTCTGAACATCCCATGACTGTCCCAGAAGCAAAGTGGGGGTCCCTAGTCCATTCGAGCAGCCTGGTCCTGCGTTACCCGTTCTGAACCAGAGAAGTGGCGGGACACTCACTACATGCCCGCCCCTCCACCGCGACGAGCCCTGGTCTCCACGTCTTCTTGCCTCCTCGCCGCTGAGCCCCTCTTACCTATGTTGGAAGGCTCACCTGGACGGCTCGACTGAGCAAAGTTGGAGAGTCGCTGCTGCGCCTAATCCCCCACGTCCTTACCCAAGGCGAGGAAAGCCCGCGCAGGAGGTGGGTGAAGGTCCCTATGCCACCCAAAAAGGCACAGCCCTCGAGGGTCTCCAGCTTCTTCTCCCCCGCCAACAAGGGGGCAGTTAACAACGAACCATCGCGGTCGGACGACGGTATGGCGCTCACAAGAGAGGACTTGATGTCCTCGCTCCGGGAATTCAAGCAGGAACTCAGGGACGACATCAAGGCCGACATAGGGGCCTCCTTTGACGCATTCAAGGCAGAAATGGGGAGCAGGCTGGTAGCTCTGCAATCTGACGTCGACTCAATCTTGGCCCGCATGCTTGACCTGGAGGCAAAACATCAGGAACTGGAGGACCGCATGAGACCCTTGGAGACCCACTCCGATGACATTCGCGCACAGTTGAAAGCGACGGTGCTCCGCTGTGAAGACCTTGAAAACCGCTCCCGCCGGGAGAACATTCGAGTGAGAGGCCTGGAGGAAGGGTGTGAGGGCCCGGACTTGGAGGCCTTTATGGTGGGGCTCTTCTCAACAGTACTTGGAGATTCTGCACCAGAGGTCCGCCTAGAGAGAGTGCACAGAGTGGGGCCTCGAGGCCCAGGAGATGCCAGAAAGCCCCGAGATGTACTGGCGAAATTCAGTTCCTTCAAAACTAAGGAGATGGTCCTCCAGAAAGCACGAGCCCTGGACAGGGTATCCTTTCAGAACACGGAGTGCTCGCTCTACCAAGACGTGGCTCAAGCCACACTCGCCCGGCGTCAACAATTCAGACCCGTCACTGCAGCCTTAAGAGAACGCAAGGTGAGGTACCGTTAGACATACCCCTTTGGGCTTGCTTTTACACTGGACAATAAGAACTATCATTGCACGGACCTAGAGGAGGCAGCAACTATCCTGGGCATTGAGGTGCCAGCAACAACACAGGCAGCGGAGGAGAGGAGAGTAGAGGCGACGACGGGCCCGAGGAAGCAGGGCGGGGGGCCCTTGGCTTCAGCAGCGCAGACCAAGCAAAAATACTGTGGGTTGAGGAACTCCTGGTTTTATGGCGACTAGAGAGCTTTGTTTTGCCTGAGTCGATCGGGCAGTCCAGTGGTTCACACGCCCCGATGGGGTCACAGAGATAATCCTGGTCTGGATCTAGTCACGCTGTCACTTACACCAACGTGGTGGGGAGAACGGTTCGAACTTACCATGCCGACCACAACAACCAAAGAGCTTGCTAGCTACTGGCTTTTTTTGATACATACGGAACTGTTATTGGGCCTCGGAATTTGGTCCACCCCAGACAATGCAACAAATGAGGTTCTCCTCTGTGATTGCGGACCCCCGAGTGCAAGTTTTTGGACTAAGTTGGATAAGGTCCATTTTCTTCTTCCTTTTTTCTTTTTGGTTTTCAGGTGTCACGGTCTACCATGCTTTTTTCACTACTAGGTCGCGGGCACAGGGTGGTTGGATGGGGGGGGGGACATGATGGGCAATGTGCAGTGGAGGGTGGGGGGGGCCTAGCCGCCCTGATGTTGCTGACAAATGATGGGGATTAACTGTTTGACATGGAACGTGAAGGGGCTTAACTCCCCTAACAAGAGGCAGCGGATCTGGAAATTCTTAAATGATCACCAGATTAAAATTGCCGCCCTTCAGGAGACGCACCTTTCCCGTAAAGAGGAACACCGACTGAAACACAGGGCATACCCTCAGGTCTTTCGCTCTTCGGCATGCACCAAACATAATGGGGTGGCGCTGCTCTTCCACACTTCTACCCCCTTTCTTCACCATGACACTAAAACGGACAAAGAGGGGAGGTTTGTGATGGTAAGGGGGAAATACGGGGCAGACAGTGCACGATTGCAGCGATTTACGCACCAAACACAGGGCAGCATGATTTCCTCAACTCTTTCTTATCTACTCTGGGGGTGTTCGCAAGAGGCGACATTTTACTGCTTGGGGACTTCAATTTGGTATGGGACCCGTCCCTGGACACCACACACTCTCTTAGGGCAGCAGGGGGGGTTTTCAGCAAACCACTTCAAGCAACTTTACGGGGGTTGGGCCTGGTAGATGTGTGGAGGAATGCCCATCCCACGACCCGAGACTAATCCTTCTTCTCCCACTCGCACAGGACATACTCCAGGATAGACCATGCCTTTATCAGTCAGTCCCTTCTCTATACTGTGTTGGGCAACCAGTTCCACCCGATCTGCCTCTCGGACCACGCGCCACTAGAGCTGACCTTAGACTGGCCTTCCCCACACTCCAAATTTGCCAGGTGGTACTTCCCCAACTACCTGTGCAGAGATAGATTCCTCCGAGACGAGCTAAGAAAAGCAATCACAGATTTCTTTGACCTCAACGACCCGGAGCACACCTCGCTAGCCAACAATTGGGACGCCTTCAAGGCGATCATTAGAGGGAAATGCATTGAATTAGAGGCCACGCTTAAGACGCAACGCAAGGGAGAACGCCTCCTTCTCGAGAGTGAACTGCGCACCGCAGAGAACGACCATAAGTCTTCCCCCTCGGTACAAACCCTCCGTAAGGTCACTCAGGTTAAAGGGAAACTCCAAGCGATCTACACTAATGGGGCCGAAAATACTCTTTTACGCCTTCAAGCTCGTAATTATAAGGGTGGGAACAAGGTGGATTCGCTATTGGCATGCCAGCTACGAGCCCGGCAGGAGAAGAACTACATCAAGTGCATAGAAGATGGGGAAGGGGTCCTCCACCAGAGCGAGTCGGGGAAGGCTAAAGCTTTTGGGGATTTCTATCACTCCTTGTACATGGCGGATCATCCAGACACGTGGGCCCAAGACCAATATTTGGAGGGCCTCGCCCTGCCCCAGGTGGGTGCCCGCCTCCACCAATGAGGAGCTGAGTAGCTCCTTCACCGCTGAGGAGGTTCAAAAGGCGATCGAGTCGCTTAAGCTCCAAAAAGCGCCTGGCCCAGATGGCCTTAACGCCCACTTCTATCGTACATTCGCTCCGGAACTCGTCCCCCGCCTGGTAACGCTCTTCAATGATATCGCTACTTCGCATCAGGTGACCCCCTCGATGGGCGAGGCCCTAAACTCTGTCATCCCCAAACAGGGGAAAGACCCCTCTCACTGCGCCTCTTACAGGACGATAGAGCTCCTAAACCTGGACCCCAAGCTCTACTCAAAAATTTTGGCCACCCGCCTAGAAAACATCATGCCGTTCCTGGTGCAGGCCGATCAAGCAGGCTTTATCAAAGGGAGACAAAGCCATGACAACCTACGAAGGGTAATCCATATCATCGAGAAAGCGCAAAGGAAGGCAATACCCACGGTCCTTCTTGCGCTGGACGCGGAGAAGGCCTTTGACCGGGTGGACTGGGCCTTTATGACCCGTACTTTGCATCGGTTCGGCTTCGCCGAGACTTTTATTAGAATGGTCAGAGCGAACTATCATGCGCCGCGCTCTAAGGTCCTGGTCAACGGGGTTGCTTCGGAACCTTTCAACCTCTCACGGGGCACCCGTCAGGGTTGCCCCCTATCCCCCCTCCTATTTGCGCTCAGCATCGAACCCTTTGCGGAACGCATACGATCCAACCCGAACATAGGGGGAGTCCCATTTGGCACGGATGAACACAAGATATCCCTCTTTGCGGATGATGTGCTTCTGCCAGTCACGACACCGCAATCCTCTCTCCCGGCGATACAGGCTGAACTCACCTCCTATGAACAGGCCTCGGGCTTCAAGGTGAACCTCTCGAAGTCCTTCCTCCTTAACCTTACAGTGCCTAGGGATACCATGCGAGCTATTGAGGGTGCGACCCCATTCCGTAGTGCCCACAAAGACATTACTTACCTGGGCATAAAACTCACCCCCAAGCTGGAGCACCTCTATGGGGCTAACTACCCCCCTCTGCTGCGCCAACTTAGAGCGGACTTTGCCAGATGGCGGACGGCCTACCTCTCGTGGATAGGGCGGATAAAAGCTATAAAAATGAACGTTCTCCCGCGTTTACTGTATCTCTTCCAGGGCCTTCCGATCCCCGTGGACTGGACGCTTTTCTCAGAATTAAAAACAATGATCACCAAGTTTATTTGGCAGGGGCAGAGGGCAAGGCTCTCCAACCGGATACTGACACGGCCGAGGGAGGGGGGAGGGTTGGCTTTACCTGACTTCTTGGGATACTATAGGGCAGCCCAACTGAGGGTGATCACGGAGTGGTCCCTTCGAGAGCCGGAAAAACTCTGACTCCACATGGATAGACAAATTACAGGGAGAACGATTTGGGACCTCTTGTGGAGACACAAACAGCATTGTCCACGCAATGCCTACATCAGCACACCCTCGGCGACCACCCTGGAGGTCTGGAATGTTTTGAACAGAACCACTCCCCTCACCACCTTTCCTTCCCTGTACACGCCCATACACTTCAACCCTGAATTTCCCCCGGCATTACAGAAAGGTCCCTTCGAGGCCTGGCGGGAGGGGGGCTGCCTTATGCTTTCTCACTTGTTTGAGGGGGGAAACTGCTCTCCTTCCCAGAATGTTCTCGGGCCTTTCAGCTTCAACCAGCTGAGGAATTCCACTATTTGCAGCTTAAACATTGGGCTCTTCAACCGCAGATACGGCTGGCCGCCACCAGGGATTTACTTCCCATTGAGACATTTGCCCAGTCCGGGGCTTCTTCAAAGGGAACCATCTCCTTCCTCTACTCCCTCATACAGGCGCGGGGCTCCCCACACACTCCAAGACCCCAAAGGTTCTGGGATACACTCTAGGACACCCCACTACAGAAGAAACAATGGTCCTCACTATATAGGGATATTCCCAAGTTTAACCGCTCTATGGGGCATATTAGCAAGACCGGCGATAAAATTATCGCCGTTTTAGCGGCAGGAAACTGCCGCTAAAGCGGCGATAATGGGCATGCTAATATGCGTTATAGAATTCAATAGAAGCCCAGGTTAGACGTCCTGCACATCTAACCTGGGCTTCTATTGGAATTCTATAACGCATATTAGCAAGCCCATTATCGCCGTTTTAGCGGCAGTTTCCTGCCGCTAAAACGGCGATAATTTTATCGTGGGTCTTGCTAATATGCCCCTATGTTTTTAAGGGAGGCCCATTACAAAATTATGTACGAATGGTACCTACACCCCCAGAGGCTTCACACCATCTTCCCTAACACTTCGGACAGGTGCTGGAGGGGATGCGGGCAGCTGGGCGATTTTAGGCACATCTGGTGGGATTGCCCCCACATCAAGCCCTTCTGGAAGGAGGTTCTAGCACAAATCAAACAGATCTTGGGCTACCCGATTCCAGACACGCTAGAACACACACTCCTGGGGATCCGGGATCCCAATCTGAAGGCGAGACGCAAGGAGACCGATCAGTAATGTGGCTCTGCCTTGGGGCGGCCAAGATGGCCGTGGCGGCAGCTTGGAAGAAGTCAGAGGCCTCTTCCCTCACACAATGGCACGCCAGATTGTGGCGGGCATTGGCGATAGAGAGAATGACAGACATTGTAGAGGATGCCCGTAAGGGATTTGATTATGTGTGGGCCCCCCGGTAGAGTACTTATCTGAGGGATTGCCCCTGTTTGCATGTGGCCCGAGGCTACGAGCTCTCCATCTCTTTCATATCTAGAACTGCCACTAGCTCTCTCGAGCAGCGGAAAGGACTTCAAGGAAGGAGGAGTCCCCTTCTCCCTGGACAGTGACCTTTCACAGCAACTGTTTATGATTTTTCTTTATTGACCGTGACACCTTATGTAGGAAGGTGGAATCTGACTATATGGTTGCCCCCACTTTTTTTATGGTGTTTTGCTGGTTTATGACTTAGTTGGACTGGGATCCTGCTATTCAGGGCCCCAGTCTATCTGCTTTCTCTGTAAAAGGTTTCCATGTGCCTTAGGCACATCTCTGATTGGAATATGGAGTGCCCTTATAAGTCCCTAGTAGATGTTATACTATGTACCAAGGGCATAGGTACCTCAGAGGCCTGCCAGGGGCTGCAGCATGTATTATGCCACCCCTGGAAGGCCATCCAAACTGACACCACAGGTCTGCTACTGCAGCCTGGGTAAGGTGGTGCATGCACCCCTTACTGTGATATAGGTTACCTATATCACTAAATACATACACACATATAAACCTATAAGTCACTCCTAAGGCAGGCCTTATCAATCCTAAAGGCAGAGTGCATGGTTCCTATGTGAGAGGATGCCCCTGCATGAGCAGGGCCCCTCTGCAGCGTTCAGAGACCATCTCTGATGCTGTTTGTAGTGCAGCCTGACCATATACTCTTAAGCGCATTATATCCTCGCGGTAAAATGCTAACTTTGGAATGGCTGCACCTAAACATGTCGTGTTTGGTGTCAAACATCTTGGAATACTACCCCCCGCCAATACTGGCGGCGGGGGTAGCATTCCACCCTTCTAGAGGGAAAGACATGTTAACTCTGACTAGTCCGGTAACTTCTTTCCAGAGCCCTGGCATCACAAAATGGATGCTGCTGCCACAGACACGAGTCTGGCCTCCTGCTGCTGGACGAAACTCCGGCAGGGGAGGCCTGGACAATAGGTTTCCTGTCCCAGGGAGGTGTGACCACCTCCCCAGACAGGATAATGTGTATTGGGGCTGGGCGGGAGCACTTTCGGGTGCTTTGAAGTCCTGCACTGGGGGCACATTTGGTGTCCCTGTGCATACCCCAGTTCAAACCGGATCAGGGGCTTGCAGCCCCTGCTTTGGCGCGAACTGGACAAAGGGAAAGGGTGTAGCCACCCCTCTGCCCTGACCCACCCATAGGTGGGGCCACAGAGTAGTCCAACCCCTATCTTTAGTATAAAGGTAGGAACCCAGTCCTTAGGACTTTAGATTATCCCTGGATGAAACTCTGTAACTGAATCCTGGACCTTCGACGCTCTACTCACGATTAGAGGACAGAAGAATCTCCCTTGGGGTCAAGGAGTGACTCCCCTGCTTGGCAGGCACCAAAGAAGCATCTGTCCGGTTCGCATTTCTGAAGCTCCCGTCGGACGCCGAAGTCATCGCATCACCAGAGGTGGATTCTCAGACTTCCCCGAGGCTACCCTGAGTCCCCAGCAAAGCTGAGGCCCGTGGCTATCGTGGGTGACTTGAGACCGTGACCCCTGGACACCGAGCACATTTGCAAGTGCATCCTCTTCTGGGTCTCCCAAGAAGTCGTGCTTTGGGCTCCGAGTAGCCCTAGCCTCCAGCACCACCTGCATCGAAGATCACTGGCCCCCACTCCACGAGTGTCCTGTAAGCCAGATCCACGTGCGGCGTCACGAGGCTCCTTCGCGGTCGCTAGCCCGTTGGCTAGTAGCCCTTAACGAAGGCCAATCCTTTTCTAACTTGGCATCCTGGTTGCTCCAGGCCTGCCCTCACTTACCCTCGCGGGGTGAGTTCCACAGACCTTGCTGGTCTGCACCATCGACGATCTACATCTTCACCGAGACTTGCCGTTGCCAAGGCTTGTTGGGTCCAATCCGGTCGCCGACACCTCAGCACTCGACAGACATCGTGTACCAGCCCGAATCCTGCTCCTGGTCGCCGACAACGCCTCCTGGACCTCGTGGCTGAAGAGTCAAGACGACCGTCAACGCACCTGAAGCACTCGACATCGGTGGGCATCTGTCCATCGCCTTCCTGGTCACTGGCTAGTGACCCAGACTCTGTCCCCTCTGCTTTCAGGTTCTTCAGAACTCCGATCCACTCTTGGATCCACCCGGACACTTTTCTCTTGGCCGCCAGCAGCACTTTGCAGCAGATCGCCATTCGAATCGACGACGAAACCCGACCCCGAAAGGCACCTATGCACCCGGCTTCCCTGGGTGAGGTAACACGAGTACTCCGGTGCTCCCGTGGGTAGAGACTCTTCAAAGTCCTAGATCTCAAAGGGTTTTGTCCTAGTCCTCTTTTAAGTGTCCCTTTTCTCTAATTTCCCGATCCCGACTTTCTCCATAGAAGTCAACGGCGTATCGCGGTTGTGTATTTACACTGCACGCGTCTCCCGTAGGTCCCCTGTGTCACTACCTTGGGTGGTTCCTTGTGGTCCAAGCACTTCTAGAGGCTCTAGGCCTAGTGTCTAGTTCAGTCGTGGTTCGCATACCACTTTATTGGTATATGGTTTGGTACGCCCCTAGGGCCCAAACGTGTATTTGTGCTCTTACTGTGATTTAAATAACTTCTAACTTATGTACTTCGAACTCTAGCCTCATAAAGAGACTAGAGGGGTGTGTTTAGCAATAAATACATATATTTTGAATATATACCTGGTGTGGTGCTCTTTCATTTGATCACTCAAGAGATTATAGACTGGTAAAACAAGCTGCTTTACATTCCTTCAAGACTTAGCCTGAAGGCTGCTCTCCATAGCTACCACTAGGATAGCTTTCAATAAGGTTGTCTTTAACCTATCTCCAATAAGGGGTTGTTTGGACTGGTGCAAGGTGCCCACTATAATTAGTGGACAGCATATGCCAGGCCAACTTCTCACATTGGTGTGCAGCGTGTGGGATTCCAGCTTGCTATTGTTTTACCAGATAATCTCAATTGAATTGATCAACTGAAAACCACTAAAGGTACCTAAGGTACATATAATTTAAGCTTAGAATACAGTAAGTTCTACTGAACTTAGAGTTGTGTGTTAAGGGATAGCACAACCCTTTCTACAACTCAAGAGAGTTTAGTAGGCCACACTAGAGTAGGTAGTGCATACACCACACCACACTAGTAATGTCTTTAAGGGCAGGATCCAAAGAATCCTTGCAGGAAGCCATTGAGCTTCCACCCTCCAAGTATGATACACTCCCATTCTTGGAATTGAGAGCTTTATGCAACTTGAGAAAACTAAGGACAGGCCAAAGCCCCACCACCCAACACCTCAAGGAGTTGTTGGTGGCTTATGACCTTAGTAAGCCCTTGGGGACTGAAGGGGTAGGAGCTGAGGGTGGGGCAGAGGAAGAGGAAGAGGCCAGGGGTACCAATACCCCCAGCCCCCCTCTGAAACTGGCCAGGAGGGTGACAATGACCCTGACCTGGATAACCCAATCCCTCCTGTGGAAGATGATGAGGATGATCTGAATGATCCCCACTTTGTCCCCCAGGAAGGATTAAGAGTGTGCCCAGAAAGTCTAGATCTCCTTCTCAGGAGTCTAACCACTCTGGCACCTCCATAGGGAGCTCTATCTCCTCTCACAGGAGGGAATCCTCTCATGAGAGAAGAGACAGACTGGTCCAGTATGAGGAAACTCAGCTGGAAATCAGAAAAAAGCAATTGGCTTTAGATAGGGAATCCCTAGATCTCCTTAGAGAGAGAAGAAAGTTGGGACTAGAGTCCCATGGTGGCAGCCATGTCCCTAGAGACAGGGAAAGGTCCTATGACCATAGGAACCTGAGCAAGATTGTCCCTCCCTACCAGAGTGGGGATGACGTCCACAAATGGATAACTGCATTAGAGAGGGCCTGTAAGGTACAGAAGGTCCCTCAGGAGCAGTGGGCAGCAATCTTGTGGCTCTCCTTTGCTGACAAAGGTAGAGATAAGCTCCTCACTGTTAGAGAGGAGGATGCTGATAATTACAAGGTCTTGAAGAGTGCTCTTATTGATGGGTTTGGCCTAACCACTGAACAGTACAGGTTGAAGTTCAGAGACACCCAAAAAGCACAGACTCAAGACTGGGTTGATTTTGTAGATTGTGCTACAAAGGCTCTGGAAGGTTGGATACATGGCAACAAAGTGCATGACTTTTTAGGATTGTACAATTTGATTATGAGGGAGCAGATCCTTAATAATTGTCAAAACCAGCTTTTGCACCAGTATCTGGTGGACTCTGATCTGACCTCTCCCCAAGAATTGGGAAAGAAGGCAGACAAATGGGTCAGAACCAGAGTAAAAACTAGAAATCAGGGTGGTGACCAGAAGAAAGATTCTACTAAGTCCCAAGAGAAAGGTGGGGATAAATCTAAGGATAAGTCCCCTACAGGGCCCCAAAATTCCTCTTCGGGGGTGGGTCCCAAACTCCTTCCTCTCCTGAAAAGAAACCATATTGCCATGTCTGTAAAAAGCCTGGGCACTGGAAAACTGATCCCAGCTGCCCCAGGATTGGCAATAAAGAAAATGTTCCTCCCACAACTACTACCACCCCTCCTGGTACTACCAGTAGTAATCCTCCAGTTGGGAGTAGTGCACCCAAAAAGTTGGGTGCTTTTGCAAGAGGAACAGAGGTGAGCCCTAGTTTAGACAGGGACCCCTCAACCGACTCCTCTGACTCTGATGGTGGTATAGGATTTGCCACCTTTACCATGGGTCCCACAGCGTTGGGCAGGTACAGATTGGAGCCAATAATTAATGGTCAGAAAGCTGTGGCATTTAGGGACACAGGGGCTAGTGTCACCATGGTGGCAGGGAAACTAGTCCCCCTCACCAGTTTTTACCTGAGTTTAAGTACCAGGTGACCAACATTGATGGTGTCAGAACAGATCACCCCATGGCCATAGTCAATCTCAGCTGGGAGGGGGTCACAGGCCCAAAGAGAGTGGCAGTGTCCCCCACCTTACCTGTAGATTGCCTGATGGGCAATGATTTGGAAATTTCAGCCTGGGCTGAAGTTGAACACCAAACCCATCTTAGGATGTTGGGCGTCCCTGTAGAGGTTAGTGGGGCTGTGATGGCCACAGCCCCAGCCCAAGAATTTGGAGAGATGGAGCCTGAAAAAATGGCCCACTCTCCCCCAAAAGAGAGCACAAGGGTTGAAGAAAAGTCTTCTTCCCCCCAGACAGTAGGTAAGGGTCAGCCTCCTCAGGGAGCTGACCCTACCCCTAGTGAAGGAACTGCCACAGAGGTAGCCAGGCCTGGCCTGGCCACCCCCCTGATAGCAGAGGACCCTTCCAAGGTGGTACCCAGTCTGGAGCAGGTAACCTGCCCCTCTCTACCCTGCCTCAGTCAGCCCAGGGCTGCAGAGGTCAGGGAGGTCAGTGGACCCCCCAGGGCCCCCTGTCCAGAGGAAGCCCCCCATCAGCAGATTAGGGGCACCCCGTCTAGTAGCCCTAGCCAGGTGAAAATTCCTCCTCACACTGAGGGATCCCCCATACCTTTATGTAGGGACCTCCCCCAGAAGGACTCTGGTAGGCAAGGGCAAACCTGGGACCAGAAGGTTCCAAACCTGCCATGTCCCTCCAGTAGTCCATCCAAAGGGACCCAACCCCCAGCTGTAGGCAGCCAAAGGTTGACCCTTAGAGCAAAGTGCAACTCAGTCATGGAAAGACAGGCATACATGGTGACCAGTGATCTGAGGAAGCTGAGGCCAACATTCCTAGGGCCTCACTTCTCTACTCAGACACCTCACCAGCCTTGTACTTTACCTAAGCACACCACAGGTAGTGATTCCCCATGGTGGAGACCCTCTCATACCCTTAGGGTGAGGGATTGCTTAGTGGACCATAAGACAGGGGGCAACCATGCTAGTGCAGGTGCTTCCTTATATGACCACTTAGTCAATGAAGGCTCAACTGGCCAAGGTTAGCCTCATCTCCTTTCGTTTGGGGGGTTATGTAGGAAGGTGGAATCTGACTATATGGTTGCCCCCACTTTTTTATGGTGTTTTGCTGGTTTATGACTTAGTTGGACTGGGATCCTGCTATTCAGGGCCCCAGTCTATCTGCTTTCTCTGTAAAAAGGTTTCCATGTGCCTTAGGCACATCTCTGATTGGAATCTGGAGTGCCCTTATAAGTCCCTAGTAGATGGTACACTATGTACCAAGGGCATAGGTACCTCAGAGGCCTGCCAGGGGCTGCAGCATGTATTATGCCACCCCTGGAAGGCCATCCAAACTGACACCACAGGTCTGCTACTGCAGCCTGGGTAAGGTGGTGCATGCACCCCTTACTGTGATATAGGTTACCTATATCACTAAATACATACACACATATAAACCTATAAGTCACTCCTAAGGCAGGCCTTATCAATCCCAAAGGCAGAGTGCATGGTTCCTATGTGAGAGGGTGCCCCTGCATGAGCAGGGCCCCTCTGCAGCGTTCGGAGACCATCTCTGATGCTGTTTGTAGTGCAGCCTGACCATATACTCTTAAGCGCATTATATCCTCGCGGTAAAATGCTAACTTTGGAATGGCTGCACCTAAACATGTCGTGTTTGGTGTCAAACATCTTGGAATACTACCCCCCCGCCAATCCTGGCGGCGGGGGTAGCATTCCACCCTTCTAGAGGGAAAGACATGTTAACTCTGACTAGTCCGGTAACTTCTTTCCAGAGCCCTGGCATCACAAAATGGATGCTGCTGCCACAGACACGAGTCTGGCCTCCTGCTGCTGGACGAAACTCCGGCAGGGGATGCCTGGACAATAGGTTTCCTGTCCCAGGGAGGTGTGACCACCTCCCCAGACAGGATAATGTGTATTGGGGCTGGGCGGGACCACTTTCGGGTGCTTTGAAGTCCTGCACTGGGGGCACATTTGGTGTCCCTGTGCATACCCCAGTTCAAACCGGATCAGGGGCTTGCAGCCCCTGCTTTGTCGCGAACTGGACAAAGGGAAAGGGGTGTAGCCACCCCTCTGCCCTGACCCACCCATAGGTGGGGCCACAGAGTAGTCCAACCCCTATCTTTAGTATAAAGGTAGGAACCCAGTCCTTAGGACTTTAGATTATCCCTGGACGAAACTCTGTAACTGAATCCTGGACCTTCGACGCTCTACTCACGATTAGAGGACAGAAGAATCTCCCTTGGGGTCAAGGAGTGACTCCCCTGCTTGGCAGGCACCAAAGAAGCATCTGTCCGGTTCGCATTTCTGAAGCTCCCATCGGATGCCGAAGTCATCGCATCACCAGAGGTGGATTCTCAGACTTCCCCGCGGCTACCCTGAGTCCCCAGCAAAGCTGAGGCCCGTGGCTATCGTGGGTGACTTGAGACCGTGACCCCTGGACACCGAGCACATTTGCAAGTGCATCCTCTTCTGGGTCTCCCAAGAAGTCGTGCTTTGGGCTCCGAGTAGCCCTAGCCTCCAGCACCACCTGCACCGAAGATCACTGGCCCCCACTCCACGAGTGTCCTGTAAGCCAGATCCACGTGAGGCGTCACGAGGCTCCTTCGCGGTCGCTAGCCCGTTGGCTAGTAGCCCTTAACGAAGGCCAATCCTTTTCTAACTTGGCATCCTGGTTGCTCCAGGCCTGCCCTCACTTACCCTCGCTGGGTGAGTTACACAAACCTTGCTGGTCTGCACCATCGACGATCTACATCTTCACTGAGACTTGCCGTTGCCAAGGCTTGTTGGGTCCAATCCGGTCGCCGACACCTCAGCACTCGACAGACATCGTGTACCAGCCCGAATCCTGCTCCTGCTCGCCGACAACGCCTCCTGGACCTCGTGGCTGAAGAGTCAAGACGACCGTCAATGCACCTGAAGCACTCGACATCGGTGGGCATCTGTCCATCGCCTTCCTGGTCACTGGCTAGTGACCCAGACTCTGTCCCCTCTGCTTTCAGGTTCTTCAGAACTCCGATCCACTCTTGGATCCACCCGGACACTTTTCTCTTGGCCGCCAGCAGCACTTTGCAGCAGATCGCCATTCGAATCGACGACGAAACCCGACCCCGAAAGGCACCTATGCACCCGGCTTCCCTGGGTGAGGTAACACGAGTACTCCGGTGCTCCCGTGGGTAGAGACTCTTCAAAGTCCTAGATCTCAAAGGGTTTTGTCCTAGTCCTCTTTTAAGTGTCCCTTTTCTCTAATTTCCCGATCCCGACTTTCTCCATAGAAGTCAACGGCGTATCGCGGTTGTGTATTTACACTGCACGCGTCTCCCGTAGGTCCCCTGTGTCACTACCTTGGGTGGTTCCTTGTGGTCCAAGCACTTCTAGAGGCTCTAGGCCTAGTGTCTAGTTCAGTCGTGGTTCGCATACCACTTTATTGGTATATGGTTTGGTACGCCCCTAGGGCCCAAACGTGTATTTGTGCTATTACTGTGATTTAAATAACTTCTAACTTATGTATTTCGAACTCTAGCCTCATAAAGAGACTAGAGGGGTGTGTTTAGCAATAAATACATATATTTTGAATATATACCTGGTGTGGTGCTCTTTCATTTGATCACTCAAGAGATTATAGACTGGTAAAACAAGCTGCTTTACATTCCTTCAAGACTTAGCCTGAAGGCTGCTCTCCATAGCTACCACTAGGATAGCTTTCAATAAGGTTGTCTTTAACCTATCTCCAATAAGGGGTTGTTTGGACTGGTGCAAGGTGCCCACTATAATTAGTGGACAGCATATGCCAGGCCAACTTCTCACACCTTAGTTTAAGTTCTTATGTTCTACAGGGGGGGGGGGCGAAGGTTGACCGTTAAGGTTATTTGGGAAACGCTGATTCCTAGTTCACAAACTGTATAAGATCTGTTAGCACACTGCACTGTTCGGCTGACATTATGCATTGGGGTCTCCTTCCCCTATATGTTGTTTGACATTTCTGTGTATTCCTATATCTTTGAAGCCAATAAAAAGATATTTGACAAAAAAAAATAGTATAACTCTAGCAAAATATGATGTTTTCCAGTTTCTACTGAAAAGCAAATAATCCCTTTGGTGGTGTTTTATCGGTTATAATAAGTTTTATCTGAAACGCTAATAATGTCCTTTTCTGCACTGCTTTGCCTTTCCTGTTGTCTGCATAACCCGTGAAAAGCTGGTCATCCTTCCAAAAGTCCTTTATGCAGTCAATGTAAAAAAACTCTGCTCTTTTAGGGACCAGCCTATGCAACCTCTCCTGCTTGGTA
Organism: Calotriton arnoldi; assembly: GCA_963921515.1. Classification (NCBI taxonomy): domain Eukaryota; kingdom Metazoa; phylum Chordata; class Amphibia; order Caudata; family Salamandridae; genus Calotriton; species Calotriton arnoldi. The sequence goes on from CAWUFW010000699.1 coordinate 2,065,066, forward strand.
GGTTGAGAAGGGAAATAGAAAGATGGCAGTGTAATTATTTTACCCAAAAGGAAGGGATTCACCACCTTCGGGAGGAAACCAGCGTGGCTTCTAAAGAATAACTTGTCGAGGTAGAAAGTGGTGAATGGGAGCTTAACAGACCGAACTTGCAACTCACGGACACGCCTGGCACAAGTGAGAGTAACAAGAAAAAAGTTAAGACGTAATGAACAACTATGAAAAGGCTCAGTGGCCCATTAAAAACACAAGAAGCAGGTTTAAATCTCACCGTGGCCCAAAAAAAGGGAGTGGGAGGAAACATATTGATCAGACCTTACAAGAAGCCCAAAACAATGGGACACTTGAAAGCGGCCGGTTGATGCAGCAGAAAGAAGGTGGACGAGGCAGCAGATACCACTTCTCCGTACTCACAGCACAGCCTCCCTCTGCTAACAAAAGTACGAATCAGAGTATATCAGCCAACCGTGCTTTCAAACGGTCAATGTGATCTATGCATCAAACTCTTAACCGTACACACAGCACAGCCTCCCTGTGCCAACAAAACCACATACTTGAGGATATCAGACAGCTAGGCTTTCAAGGGGTCAATGTGATCTATTCACCAAGCAGCAAATGCATGACATCTACCGGAGATAACAGATTTGGTGGAAGGACGACTTGAAGATAAGATCACATCCCCTTTGTCATCAGGCAGCTGAAGTGAAGTCAAGTGCCCCTGTTCAGTCTCCAGACAAAGGTGTAGGTTCTGGGGATGTGGGTGGAGAATGTGCCCCGCCAACAGAGAGAAGGTCCACTCGGAGGGGAAGATGAAGTAGGGGGGCACAGAGAGAGGTGCAGAAGATCACACCCTTCTCAGCCAATATGGGGCCACTAGGATAAATTAGACCCTATACTGGGATATCTTCCTCAGAACCTGAGGAACCATGGTTATGGGAGAAAATACGTAGTGGAGAGGAAAGTTCCATTTCAACCGAAACGTGTCCTCTAATGCTCCATGCATCGGATGCAGGAGGGTACAGAACTTTAGGCAATGTGAATTGGAAGGAGAGTTAAAGAGATGCAAGTGGGGATACATAGATTTAAGGTGCTGTTTACAAGCCCCAGATTGAGACGCCGCCTGTGGTTAACAAGTTGACACAGTCAGGTCATCGGCTCTGGTGTTCAGTGAGCCCACTAGGTGATTCGCCACCAACCACATTTTGTGGCTGTACACTCTCCTCAGGGCTTCTCAGCTGAGAACCTGGGACCCTACTCCCTTTGTTTTTTACATACTCCCCCTATGAACAGGAGGCACCAAGAGGGCTCCTTGTCAGTTTTGGCCCCATGATAGAGAAATCCAAGTTATGCTGCAGGTATGCAATTGAAAGCAGATGTGACCGCACCATCTTGGGACATCAGAATCCCCCGATCTCCTGAAACGGACTGCCACAACCCTCATCACCTTCATGAAGGTGCGTGGTGCTGATGTCTGACCAAAAGGAAGGAACGCAAATTGGTAGTGCGTCAAGAACCACTATAAAACGAAAGTACTTCCTACGGGACCTCAGGATTGGTAAATGGAAATATACGTCCTGCAAGTCGAGATATACTATCCAGTCCCTAAGTTCGAGCTCCAACAGAACCTGTGCAAGGGACAGCATCTTAAACTATTTGCGGAGAAAGAGTCTCAAGACACAGATCCAGGATTGGACAGAGCCCACCGTCCTTTGGAACAAGGAAGTAGGGGAATAGCATCCTTGGCCAATCTCCTCCTCTGTCACAAACTCCACAACTCCTTTCTGAAGCAAGGCTGCCACTTCCTGCTGCAGAAGGAGGAGGTGTTCCTGTGAAAGGTCTGACCGGGGAGAGCGATCCAAGGAGAAGACTGCTGGAAGGATAGGGAGTACCCCTTTTCCACAATTTGTAAGATGTACTGGTCTGAAGTTATGAGTAGGTCTTTGGAAAAAGGGAAACTAGACCTCTCACTGGTCTAGAATGAACAGACGAGGGAGAACTAGAGCAGTTTTCTACAGTGACTGTGGAGGAGAAGCAAGGAGTAACTCTTTGTTTGGCGGGATGTCCTCCACCTTTTCCACGGCCCCTGCACTGGTGCAGGATGGGGATATGGATCTGCTGCTGAGCGAGGGCAGCTTGGCGGTGCTGGACATTGAGACCTCTCCCAAAGAGACAAAACTTTCAAAACCCTTGGAAGTCTTTCTTTAGGGGTTGCAGACAAAGGCAACAAGTGTGGTGAAACTCTGCTTAAGACATTCCAAGGCTGAATCAGCCTTCTCCCCCAAATAGTTCGGTGCTTTCAAAGACGAGGTCCATTAGGAAGCACTGGATATCAGAGGAAAATACAGATGTTCTCAGTCAGGCGTGTCTGTTAAAAGCATTGCATGTCCCCAGAGACCTGTCAAATGTACTGGTTGTACCTAGTCCTCACTGGATTACTTGTCCAGATGTTGCCTGGCCATTTTTGATGAGGTCCTAAAAAATCTGGACTTTGAGGATCAGGAATGAAAGTACCTGCCACATCCCACAGCAGATTAACAAAGCGCCCAAGCAGCCATGGAGCATTCAGGGACTTGAGGTGCTATGCTTTTAGCTGCATAGATTTTCTTGGACCAAGCCTCCATTTGTTTTAGATTTCCTATCTACTGGGGCAGTAGGGAGAGTGCCAGGGGACATAAAAGAGGATGAGGTCTAAATAAAAAAAAAAGCTTTCTGGGAAAAGGGTGCACAGACAAAAATTACAGGGCCGGTCTATACCTCCTAGCGATAGGCCTATTGATGGCAGGGGCTGAAGATGACTTGGTCTATGTGACGAGTAGCGTCTAGAAGAGGGATAAAAGAAGAAGAGGCTCCAAGGTGAGGACCGTGGGCTGCAAGACCTCTGTGAGAATGTTTGATTTAATTTCTACAGCAGGCAGACCTAACTCAAGAACGTCTGCAGCATTTAGTATTATGGAATGGTAGGAGGAATACACTCAAGGGAAGAGGCCCCTCTGGGTCCAAAAATCCTAGTTCTAGGGAGGTGTCCATGCCACTGGCCTTAGCCAGGGCATGAAACTCCTGCAATGGCTCTCGAGTATCTTCCTGATCGGAGTCTGTACTAAATGAACAAGTTACTTACCTTCAGTAACGATGTATCTGTAAGAGACATATGTAGTTATAGATTCCTTACCTTAGAATTACCCCCAGGCGTCAGATTGGATCCGGAGAAATTGTTTCGTAGTAGTACCCCTGCGCGTCGGTAGGTCGCGTCGGTCGACTCCGTGTCCGTCATCGGCATCTGGGTCGCCGGGATGATGTCGCAGTGTCGACTTAGACGCGCCCCTACGCGCTGACGTCAGTTCTGACACGTCTTTCCACGCCAGAAGCGCAGAGCCATGCAAGACACTGACCACTGGTGCACATAACTAGGGCCCTGTAAGGGAGTCCCTATCCCTAGAAGTCAGTTCGCAGAACAGGGAGGATGGGTGGGGCGGTAATGAATCTATAACTACATATGTCTCTTACAGATACATCGTTACCGAAGGTAAGTAACTTGTTCATCTGAAAGAGACTTTAGTTATAGATTCCTTACCTTAGAATAGATACCCCAGCAATGCCAACCCCAGTGGTCGGTCTGCGAACTAAGTTCACACCAGGAAGTCCTGAAGAACAGAACGGCCAAAAAAGCAGTCTCTCCAGACTTGGCTGTCCAAGCACTAATGTTTTGTAAACGTGTGCAGGGATGCCCACGTGACTGCCTGGCAGATGTCAATCAGCGGGACGCCACGTCCCAAAGCAGTAGTGGCTGCCATCGCCCTGGTAGAATGGGTTTTGGATTTCTTTCATGCAACCTGCCCCACAGTCCTAACTGAACGCTTGTAAATGCCATGCAAGACCAGAATTTTTGCAAAATGCCTAAAGAGAAATGTTTCGTATTTGTTCAGACTGGGCTAGGTTAAAGCTGGAGGTTCCTTTTTTTGGCCAAAGAATAGCAGATCTTGATGCATAAGACGACCCATGAAGAGATGGTACGTTTGTGCACTGCCCGACCTTTCTTGGCGCCCACATAACCCACGAAGAGTTGATCGTCCACCCGGAAGTCTTTAGTGCGGTCAAGGTAGGGCAACGTACGTTTTGGGTGCAGATGGTGGAGTCTCTCCTCCTCTTTGGAAGGGTGCGGGGGCAGGAAGAAGGTAAGCAATGTGATGGTCTGACCTATGTGGAAAGAGGTAACCACTTTGGGAAGAAAAGAGGGTCTAGTACGAAGGACCACTTTGTCCGGATGGACAGCAAGAAAGGGAGGCTTGGAAGACAGAGCCTGAAGCTCACTCACCCTGCGAGCAGAGGTGATGGCAAGCAGGAAAGCAGTCTTTAAAGTAAGAAGACGAAGAGGACCATTATGTAGTGGCTCAAAGGGAGCACATACAAGATAAGTGAGGACAAGGTTCAAGTCCCATTGGGGCATTACGAAAGGAGGAGGAGGAAAGAGATGAGTAATGCCCTTCAGAAATCTGCTAACAATAGGGGACTTGAAAAGAGAAGGCTGATCAGGAAGGCGAAGAAAGGCTGAAATATAGCCTTTAAGAGTGCCTAGAGCAGAGCCCTGCTGGGCCAAAGATAGAATGAAGAGGAGAACCTCTAAAAGAGGGGCAGAATGGGGATCCACAGCCTTTGCTGCGCACCATGTCACAAATTTGTTCCATCTACAGGCGTATCCCGTTTTAGTGGAGGGACGCCTGGCTGCCAAGATGACATAACAGACTTCGGGAGGAAGGTTGAAAGCGGTCAACTGTCGCTGCTCAATCTCCACGTAAGGAGGTGGAAGCTGGACAGGTCCGGGTGGAGGACCGTCCCCTGTTGCTGCGACAGAAGATCTTCCCGAAGAGGCAGTCTGATCGGAGGATCGATGGCCATGCTCAAGAGCTCAAGGTACCAGACTCTTCGTGCACAGTCCAGAGCCACAAGAATGACTTGGGACTGGACGCGCTTGATCTTCTTCAGCACTTTGGGTAGAAGTGGTACAGGCGGAAAGGCGTACAGGAGTCCACAACTCCACTCGCGACGAAAAGCGTAGCTGAGCGAGCGCTGCCTTGGAAACTCCAACACGCAGAACTGCTGACATTGCGCGTTCTCTTCGGTGGCGAACAGATCTAACCAAGGCTCTCCCCACTGCTGAAAGAGACCTTGCACCACCTCAGAGTGAAGACTCCATTTGTGATCCATCATGCACCGGCGGCTGAGTTAGTCTGCCCTGGCGTTCAGGGAACCTGCCAGGTGTGGAACCACCAGGGATATGCCCTGATGTTCCAGCCATGTCCAAAGGCGAGGAGCCTCCGGACATAGGATCCACTACCCCACCCCGCCCTGTTTCTTGCAGGAGGTCCGCCATAGTCTGGAGGTGGGAGACGACAGCATGAGGCGAGCTCGCCTTCAACAGCCAGTCGTCGAGATATGGGAAGACTGGAACCCCTGATCTGCGCAGATGAACTGCGACCACCGCCATCACTTTCGTGAACACCCGAGGGGCGCTGGTAAGGCCAAAGGGGAGCACGGTAAACTGAAAATGCTCGTGGCCCACCGTGAACCGTAGGTAACGCCTGTGCGCTGGCAAGACGGGGATGTGGAAATAGGCGTCCTGCAAGCCCAATGCTACCATCCAGTCTCCGGGATCGAGGGCAGAGAGGACCTGAGCCAACGTGAGCATTTTGAACTTCTCCTTCCGGAGGAAGAGGTTGAGGGCCCTGAGGTCTAAGATAGGACGGAGGCCTTTGTCCTTCTTGGGTACCAGAAAGTAGTGTGAATAGCAACCACGACCTAGGGACCCGTTCGATAGCTCCCTTGGCCAAGAGAGCCATAACTTCCTGGCGGAGAAGGGCCAAGTGATCCTCCGACATGCAATGGAGTGCTGTGGCATGGAGGGAAGGGTAGTCTCGAAGACGAGGGAGTAGCCCCTTCGGACTATCTGCAAAACCCACCTGTCCGACGTGATGTTTTGCGAGGTGGTGGCGAATCCTGCCGGCCACTGGTGGCCCTGAAAGGTCAGACTAGGAAGGTTTGGAGGCTGCTGCGGGAGGTATGGGTGGACTGGCCCGCCCGCCGGCCCCTAGACCCATGTCGCTGGGTCCCACGTCCCCGGCCACACATAGGTTGGGTAGCTTGCGCAGCCCTGTGGCTCGACTGGGTGGAACATGGTGGGGCACCCTTTCCATAGCCACGAAAGGCAGACTGCATGGGGTGAGAGGTTGCTGCGAGGCCCAAGGATCTGTCCATAGCCCTAGAAACCTTGAAGCGCTCAAGCGCTGAGTCCGCCTTGTCACCAAACAGGTGACGGCCATCAGAGGGCATGTCCAAAAGGGTAGATTGGACATCCCCCAAAAAACCAGATGTCCTCAACCAAGTGTAGCGCCTCAGGGCTAGCGACATGGAAACAGTTCTGCCCAGAGAGTCGGCGGTATCCAGCCCACACCTGATGGTGAACTTAGCTGCGTCTCGACCCTCAGCAACTGCACGGGTGAGCACGGCCCGGGCCTCCTCCGGGCACTGTAGCAGCACTTGCGCAACCGTATCCCACACCGTATGGGTATAGCAGCCCAAGAGGAATGCGGTGTTCACCAACCGCAGCCCTAAGCTGGCGGAAGAAAACATCTTCGTCCCAAGGTGATCCAGCTTCTTGGATTCCCTATCGGGGGGAGCAGTAGGGAATGCGCCTTTCGAGGACGAGGCTTGGACCACCAAGCTCTCGGGGGTGGGATGTTGGGAGAGGAAAAGTGGGTCGGCCGGGGCCGGGCAGTGGTGTCAGGCAATCATCTTGTCCACAGGAGCCCCTGTGCTGGGCTTGGACGAAGTGCCCAGAAGGATGTCGGTTAGGGCTTCATTAAAAGGCAGCAGGGGCTTCGAAGAGGCTGCTGCCAGCTGAAGCACCTCTGTCAGGAGGTTAGTCCCGACTGCCACCGTAGGAAGCTCGAGGCCCAAGGCCTCAGCCACCCTATGCAACACAACAGCATAGGAAGCTCCCTCCTCCGTAGCCACGGTAGGGGGGGAAAAGCATGCCAAGGTCTGGGGAGGTATTCAGACCACTGGCGTCACCCAACTCCTCTCGCCAGTTCAGCTCTTCAAGCTGATCAGCTAGAGGGTCAACAGACCCCTCCCAGTCCTCCTCAACCTCCTCTGGCTGCCACTCAGGGCGATCGGGAACGCCAGGGATGAACAGCGGTACAAAAGTACCCTCCGGCGCCGGTACCGACGTCGGTCCGGCACCGGGTCCAAGTCGGGGGTGAGGCTGGGGTCGACGCCGGTTGGGGGCACAACCGGCGTCTGGGGCGTCGTCACTGGAATCGGTGCTGGGGAAGGTACCGTAAGGTCGACTGGTGCTGATCCGGACCCAGGCCTGGATCCATGGTGGCCCTCCAGCGCCGAGGCCGGAGCCGCCGGCATCGAAGGCCCAGGGCCCGAGCCGAGTCCGTGGGGCCCGAAGGCACGCCTACGGAGTCGGGCTGCCCAAAAATGCTATGGAGCGCTTCATAAAATGCACGAAGTTGGGCAGGGCACGCTCTGGCTCCGGGAAAGGGAGGGAAGCGTGGAGCCGTCCCAGCGGGCTCCGAAGATGGAGCTGGAGAGCGACGACGCTCCGGGTCCTGTGTCGCGTCGGCCAACGGACGGAGAGAAGGCAAAGATGCTTCTTCGCCTTCTTATTGTGCTTCAACTTACCGGAGGAGTGCGAAGACTTCGAGGAGGAATGGTGATGACTCCGCAACCGGTCCCGCGACCTTCCTCTCGACCGGGACCTCGAACGACGTGGAGCAGACTGCCGGCCCTCCAAAAGCTTTCGGGACTGCTCCCGCAAAGACTTCGGGTTCATGGCCCGGCAGTCGGAGCACGACTTCGGATCGTGGTCGCGCTCCAGGCACCAAAGACACACGAGGTGCGGATCGGTCACAGACATCAGCTTGTGACAAGAGTCCCAGGGCTTGAAACCGGTCCGACGATGGGACATCCCTTGTGCACCAGGAGTCGAAGACTCAAAAAAGACGTCGACAAAAGTCGAAAAAGGGTTAGTCAAAAAATGACTAAGGGGCTCACTCTCTCCGGATCTGCGCTGGGTGGCGCGGAAAAAGAAAGAACTGACGTCAGCGCGCAGGGGCGGCGTCTAAGTAGACACCGGGACGTCATCCCGGCGACAACGACGGACGCTGAGTCGACTGACACCACCTACTGACGCGCAGGGGTACTGCTACGAAACAATTTCTCCGGATCCAGTCTGACGCCTAGGGGTAATTCTAAGGTAAGGAATCTATAACTACAGTCTCTTCCAGATAAGTTGTACAGAGAGAGGTGCTCTCAACCACCTTTATCCTCCAGTACACGTTCCTGCCTCCCTTCTGGGCCTACACAAAGGTGCTAGGGGTTTTGGGCAAGTACTAAACTGCTCTGTAGCCAGTTTCAGCATCGGGTCAGTGTCTGCTGCACTGGAGGTCGCTGTGGGACTGGCACTAGAATCAATGGTGGTGTTGACGGCACTGTCTGGTGACGTAGAAAGAGAGCGAAAGGCACCAAGGAAACATCTGCCAGAGGGAATCCAAACAGCATTCCAAGAGGTCCTAGGGTGCCCAAAGGTGCTACAGAGTGGATCATAGCAGGTTGGAAGACTTCAAACATATCGTTGAGGTAAGGCACCAGGAAGTTCGGGTATTAGTGAGGAGCTGTAGCCTAGGGTGGCACTGCAGTAACAGGGTCTTTACCGGCGCTGACCGTACGGGATCCTCAACCAACTCTGGCTCCGAAGAGGAGTCAGAGGGTGGTCTAGGCAACTCCGCTTATTTATGCTTGCTGCTGTGCCCCCTCTTCTTTTTGGGTTTCATATGGGAGGACCTTGACTCGGACATCTCCGGATACCTGATATGGAGCGTAGATCTACGCCTGCTTTTGCGGTCCTTGGTTCTGGACATGAAGAGCTTGCTTTCCCCTTTTTCGTGTCGTGATCAGAGCCCAGGCACCAGACACACATTGTGGTGATCAGTAACTAACATTTGCTCCTCACAATCTTAATAGGGTTTAAACCCTGACTGCTTAGGAGGCGACAGATGCACTAGAATACATTAGAAATTTGAGGAGAATCAAGCTTCGGAACCACATCTAAGGGCATGAAAGAGGAGAACGGACATCAGCACGACAGTGGGCACACTACATGGAGTTGGCGATGTCATAGGGACGTCACTTCCGGAATCGCTACTGTTGTGGAAGCGCTATGGAGAAAAGCTGTCCAGACCAGGCTGTATTAATCAAAAGATGGAGGGGGATTAATCAAAAGATGAGGAATATGCAGGTAGAACTATCCATCATAAACCTCTATTAGTGGCACAAATGGACTCCCTGGAGTGAGCCTTTCCTCCACAAATACTCATGTTATGGTTTTTACATTATTTAATTTTCACCAGGTAATGCTGTGGATGAGTCTGTAAGAAATATGCTAATGCACGAGACATGATTGACTCGGCCCCAACTCTATCACCAATGCAAGATGCGATATTGATAGGACTGATCTGCTTCAGAAAAGCCAACCTTTTAGTGATGGGTTTGACTTGTAACGAACTATATCAAACACCTCATCTTTCAGTAACACATTGGGATTTAACTGAACCAGCCCTACCAGCCTTTCATAGGCAAAGCAGGCATTTGACTAATAGATATTGCGCCCTAATGCACCTTCAAAAGGTCTTCGCATATGACGCTTATGCCTCAGACTTGCCAGTCTGCCATTAGAAATCCTGACACGAAATGGACTCTGCTTGCTTTTCAACAATGATTGCACATGGTGACTGCAATGCTACCAACCATATCCATGTCCTTTGATACCTTCAACCAGTCTGTTCTTAGCCAGCAGCACTCCACCTTCTGGTACTTGTAGTTTTGCTTTTTTCCCCTTTATAAGTATAAGTTTCCAAGTCTCAGCACATAAAGTACTGTTTGCTAGTAAGTTAAAAACTGGCTGCAGGCATCACCCGTGGCATGGGACCACTAAGTAGATGTGAATGACTATTCTCCAGCCCCACCAACCTTTCGAAGGCAGTCACAGATGCTATATAATGCAAAATGTTTTTGGTAAGTCAATCCAGACAAGTATTGCCTATGTGAACCTCAGTGTTACTAAGATTATACACAAATGACAACTTTGGGTATTTCATTCCCATGCTTAAACCACGTCATTTGATCCTTTCTTAGCACATAAAAAACGAAGGTCAGAATAAAGTCACTGACATCTGTCTCTCAAAGCTTCAGGCCCACATAATTTCTGTACGTTTAAAGGGACACTGTCAAATTAGTTTACCCAATCACTTTGGTTTAGTAAGAGGTCCGACTACTTCCTCAATAAATCTTAGTTGCCATTGCCAGTAGATGCAGATATTTCGAGGCCTGTGAATGTACATGCTATGAGAGTCCTTACGTTTTTGCTGGGTTGGAAAATGGCCTCAGATCATGAGTTCTGCACTGTATACCACTGCCACCATTCAAGCTAACAGGCCTCCTAGACAGGTATTGCAGCGATATACTGGATTGCTAAGCAGCCAGGGGTGTCCCTTCTCTGACCACTACTTCATAAGTATGGTTAATGTCCAACCGTGTCAGTGATTTACATCTACTATTCCTTATGAAGTAATCTGCAAAGCAACTGTTGGGTGACTGCATACACCTTCAATAAGTGCTAGAAAAAGATTTCTGCTCCAGAGCAGATTTTACTGATGGATAAGAAGCAGCAAGGAATGTTTCTGGTTAAACCTTTAGTGCATCAGTCATCTTCTCCATTTTCTTTTGAAGATGCTACATTGTATGAAAATGAATTATTAATTGGGGTAGATGGTAGTCCACCACAAGTAATAAAGTCACTAACCTGTTAGGTTCAAGCAAAGGACGTAGGTGCCATATGAGACCGATATGATATGCCAATCATGTTCATTCCAGTCAGAGGTTTTGCCATCTGACTTTGAAATGGAAGGCAAAATCCTTCAGTGGGGCAAGGTTGCAGACTGTATCCAAGGAAATTCTCTCAAAGCCAGATAGCGGTTGGTAGAGGTCCTGCTGAAGCTGTTGGTTCTGGCGGGGAAAGCCCCAGCCAGACAATTTTAGCACCTTTGCCTGGTCAAGATTTCTTACTTTGGTCTTAGTCTCTTTTTTGAACTCGTACTCCGCCTGACTATATCCAAGTAGGTTGCACCGAAGTCGGGTAGGCTTGCTGCAAGGGTAAGCTGAACAGGTTTTTCCAAACCAAAAATACTGAGCAGGAACAACTTCATTTTCTTGCTCAACAAGATCGCGCCGAGGTCCAAAATTATTTTCAGCCCCAACTTTTCATACGTTGTTGAAGTCCAGCTGGACACAGCCAATGGTCCAAGGACCTCAGGGACAGCACTTGGGGGTCAAACCTCACTCCAGCAGAGACCGCCAGCAGAATCCATTTACAGTTCGACAAGTGAGCACATCAAGAAAATGGCCTCTTGCAGCTTGTGGTGTCCCTGTAACCACACAGGTTAGCCAACTGACCCTTGGACTCCACTTTTTTGTCCTGGGTACAAGTGGGAGCAGGTCCAGCCCTTCAAATCTCCCCACAGGTCTCAACAGCAGGTCCAGAAAGTGTTCTGAGGAGCTGTATATGAGGTTCCAGGTTTTTAGCAGGTGTGTGGGGTTAGTCCTGGACACTCCCTAACCAATAGGGAAAGGTTCCCATGGGCAACTCTTCCCACATTTGTTAGGACCAGCTCCTCCTTCCATTGGGCTAGTATCCAATAGGCTTCACAGGGTCTAAAGATCAAAGGCTTCACAAATTCACTGAACTATGAATGGGCAGGTTTACCTTTGTCCCTTTTAAGTTTTTTAAACCTTCCCAGCTACCCTTCCAGAGCTTATATTAATCCCCTGCCCCACACCCAGTCCATATTGTCACCAGGCCTAAGTCACTGTCCTTCTCTGGGAGCAGTTTTCATGCATCATTAGGGTCAAGTACTGACAGTGCAGCTGCTGGCAGGCTAATGCAAACCAGCCTTCAGTAGGTTCAGGCAGGGAAAAGGTACCTTTCTAAAAGTCAATTTTTCTGAATATGTATTTTATATTAAACTTCGCCATTTAACTGGATTTTTAGTGACTATTAAAAATAGTGCTTGTCACAATTCAGATAGAATTAATATTTTAATCTGTACTCTAATTTTTCTCATAGGACAGGCAGAGCCTTCCACAGTGAAAACAGCTCTTGGGGGCTTGTCACCACAGGGGCAAGCTAACATTACATTTCTACATGTTCAGCATTTAAATAGCATGCACCCCTACCTTGTGAGTTACAGCGCACAGGTGTTACTTAATATTTTAAAAGATATTTTTCCCCTGTCAAAGGGTTGTTTTGGTAGGCCGGGATGCAGATTTAAATTACAGCAGTCAGGCTACAATGGTTGGCCTGAAGCCATGTTTTCTTTTGTCACACTGGCACAATAAGTGCTGCAGTATACAGGTGATATTTAACCTTCATGCCAGGTGTGTATTTATGTGCCATATACTATTTCGTTATAGGAAGGTTAAATATATCAATTAAAAGTTTGACAAGTATATCAGATTTTAGGCGTTAGAGCATATGCACTGGGCCTGATTAGCATGGACACGGTGCAGAGTCCAAAAAATACAAATGAATCAGCAGCATGTGTATGAAAAAAATTGTGGTGATCATGCCAAAAAGGGCATTTTCTCACATTCATTATCTACAAAATATTTTATGAGATGAACCTAAAATGCACTCACCTTAGTGAATCTTTTTTTAGGCCTGGCCTACATACAGTTTGGGCTATTTGGCAAGCATCTTGTTTTCCAAACAATATATACATATTTATTGATGTATACACACACACACTCCTACAGGAGCTTTCAATCACGTCCTTTCATACATTGCTCTGTTCACGTGTACTTGAGCATCCAGCATGGGGGCAATTAGCCTATTTCAGACATTGGTTCTCTTTACTAGGCGCGACAGCATTGGACCTCTACACATCCGCCTAGAAAGTAGCCCACTACGGTGTGAAGGCTGATAAGCCAATCTCTAATTTCATTTAAATTTTGTGATAGGACCTTTTTTTCGCAAACCTCCTTTTGACATAGCATTTTTACTTTATTATTTTCAGAACGTGACTACCTCTTGCATGGGTTTGTAAAATATATAATAAAAAATTGCAGACATGCCAAGGCCAGACTTATCGGGCTTTGTCAAGGAGTGATGTAAAGGACGGCAATCGTTCTTGTGGTTGCATCACCGTATTTCCATGTACCATGTGTATGTTCCCTGCCAACGAGTGGCATCACAGGGCATGTTCCTCAAAGGTGTTAGAACAACAGTCTGCGCCTAGCTGGCCCTACGTATGTGCACACAGTACACAATACTTCATTGTCCTGGGTAAACATGCATGCTCACAGTTCCATTTTCCTCCACCAGTCATGTGGACTAAACTCTGCTTCTCACAATCCGTGTTAACACCTTTTTTTTTTTAGGTCTCGCATGCGCTGCATAGGAGGGCCTTTAGCCGTCGCTCTTCACTTTTTCAAGCACTGCACTCGTGCTTGTGGCGGCATCCATCTTGCGGGAGCGAGCAGCGGCGCGCCACAAGCACAGTGCTTGAAAAGTGAAGCCTGCGCGCGCATGCGTGCGCACACACCACTCCCGGGCTTGTTGACTTTAGCATCCGGGTGTATGCTACATGTAGAGTTTTTACTATGCTTAGCATTTTTACAAAAAAAAGATTTTTTGTTACCTGCAGGTGAAGTTTAGTTATTTGTGATTAGGTGGACTTTTCGCTTTTCTGTAACAAGGTGCGTAAGCTTTTGGAAAAACTTTCACTAGTATAGCCTTATTTAAACTTTAATTTCACCGTGCCTTCATTGACATGAAGTTTAGCGCAGCGGCCACAAGCTCCGGCTTATTTACAGGATCGTGTGTCTGTTTTCACACTGTTTTAAACACAGTGTATGCTTTTGGAAAAACTTGCTTTAGTATAGCCTTGTTTAAACTTTAATTTCACCGTGCCTTCATTGACATGAAGTTTAGCGCAGCGGCCACAAGCTCCGGCTTATTTACAGGATTGTGTGTCTTTTTTCACACTGTTTTAAACACAGTGCATGCGTGCAGCTGGCAGGTTAACAAGTCTTGTTAACATTGCCACAGAATTTTAATAACGCGCAAAATTCTCGCTTTTTGTTACAAGGTACGTAAGCTTTTTAAAGAGCTTTTACGCATGCGGCATTATTTAAACTTTTATTTTCTGCCGTGCCTTTATTATGAAGTATAGCGCAGCAGCTACAGCAGCTAACTTCATAACACAAGGCTCACGGTTCGATTCCTGGGGCCCGCAGCAGGTCATCTCAGCACTATCTCATTATAAGCTATAGCTTGGCTAATCTTTCCTACAGCCCCTAGCGCTCATATTAACTACAATGTTTTTGTTTTTTTCCATTCTTTTCATACTTTTATTTTCCATCAGTAATTACATTTTTCCCAGTCCATTTTATATCCTTCCTGTATTATTTGTTGAGCCCATCTTACTCCTATCTTTCACATTCTTTCATTTCTTACTGTTTCGTTCATCGTGTAGTCTTCAACCTCACTTTACAATATATAGCTGGATTAACAGCGGCTTCAAAACATAGCTAAAACCGCTGGGGGCGTGGCCTGCAGCCAAGGAAGATGGCCGCACACTAGGTGAGCTGCTGTAGCAGTTCGCAGAATAACACCCAAAATCCGGCATTATCCTTTCCAGGGAGACACCTACCGTCCTGTGAAGCAGCGGAGAGCCGGCGGACAGCAGCGCAGGTGGTAAAGATCCCTCAACGAGTGCTTTCTGGTCATTTAGCAGCTGCCCGGGCCGCCCGTCCCGCAGCGAGAAAATGGCGCCCGCCTGTGCAGAGAGCCGATGCTGAAGATTCGTGGCCGGCGGTGAGGCCTGAGGGGCGGCTGGTGGACTGCAGAGCTGCAAACGAACGCGACGGAGGCGCGGCAGAGCTAGGAGGACCGCAAACTGACCAGGCGAAGGCCTCGGGACTCGGAGGCTCGCGGCGCCCTGCGGACGGCGGCTGGCGGGGCGGCCTGGGACACTTGTGGTGCTCGCGGAGCCCGCTGGGCGCCACAGACAGCGGGATACAGCGGTGCTCAGATTGAGAGCGGTGAGTCAGTGCGGCACGGTTCGGGGCCCGCCGCGGGAGAGACTGAGGGGCCTCCTGTGCTCGAAGGGCTGTTGGTGCCCAGATTAACATTGGCGCTCCCCATAGGCCGCGAGTGAAGCGCGGGGGGCGCTCAGCAAGCAAGGAGCCCTGTGAGTACTTCAGCCAGCGCGATTAGGTGCAGGGCAAGCCCCGGGGAAAGGCGCGAGGCCCTGACAGCGGCGCGGAGTGGCAGCGCCGTAACTCCAGGAGAGCCAAGTTGGCCGATTCTAGTGGTACAGGGGTAGGAGCGCCGCAGTTTGCTCGGAGTGCGGCTTGGGGTCACAACGCAGGCGGCGCCCACCTGACACCACGAAGCACGGACCACAGCGGGGCACCGGACTGGGGCAGCGCACAGGGGCAAAGCGAGGCACCACACGACTGAGGCACAGGCCTGAGAGCCCGCAGAGGTGGGGACTGCTGGGACAGCCGGGGGTGCGAGGCCGCTGGTGCCCAGATGCTTATTGGAGCTCGCCTACTGGTACGAGTGGTGCGAGGGTGGTGCTCCCACATTGAGAGTCCCTGAAGATACATAACCCAGCGGCTGGCCCTGTGGGAGGGTGTGAGGCCTTGAGACCTGAGCGACGGAACAGGGCGCCACAGAGAGGAAGCCTTCACGCGCCACACACTCTACATTTGGAGGTCCCCCCCAGGGAGCCTGGGCCTGAACTGCTAGCCAGACCACACGGACGAATAGTGGAGGCCCCCTGGGCCGGCTTCGGGTGCGCCGCGGGCTGTCCGGTTGCGGCCTGAACACGAGGCCTGACACGATTAGGTCGGATCGAGCCTCCTGGGAGCCCGAATACAGTGTGGACGGTGGGATAGTGGACTGCACCAGACAGCCTGACCTGCATCGAGACATAAGCAGTTTTGCCACGCGTGCCACCTGAACTGCCGAGGCAAACCCATGGTCATGGGCCGAAACAGACCACCAGCACAAGGCCAGACAAACCACATTGACAAGTACACGGTCACAATGGGAAGGGAGGACGGCCACCAAGGAGGGAGTCAGCAGGGCGACGCAGCAGAAGACGGGCCCGACCCATCACTTAGAGACATTATGATGGTCATCAAAGAGATGCGTGGCACCATGGAACCTAAGCTGGACTTGGTAACAGAGGAGGTCAATCTGCTCCGCGCAGACTTCCGGAAAATGTCAGACAAAGTTGCGGAGGCAGAAAGCGGAATTGGGAACCTCCAATCAAAAACGAAGAGACTTGAGGACCAAGTAGCCGCACTTACGAAAAATCAAACTGACATCGTCGCCCGCCTGTAAGATCAGGAATGCCGGGCGCGGCGCAACAATATCCGCATCGTGGGAGTCCCGGAGGGTATGGAAGGGCCGTCCACAGACTGGTTCGTGGAGGACCTAATCCTCAACCACCTCAAGCCAAAGCGCCTATCCAACTTCTTCTCGGTGGAGACGGCTCATCGTGCGTTGGGGGGAGGCCCAAGCCTGGGGCCCCTCCACGCACCATCATCGCCCGGATCCTGAACTACAGGGATCGGGACGCCATCCTACAGGCATCGAGGGTGTCTGGCGACCTACGGCTGGAAAACGCCACGATTCGCTTCTTTCCGGACTTTATGCTAAATGTACAGCGCCAGTGCAGATCATTTGATGGAGTCAAGAGGGCCCTCAGAGAACAGGGAGTGAAGTACATGATGCTGTACCCAGCGCGACTCAAAATTCTGGATGGCGAGAAAGTGTACTTCTTTGACGCAGAGGCACACGACTGGATGGAGGGCTGGCGGACTGTGGGCAGACAGGGTGGTTCGTGGCAATCGGCCCACAGTTCTACTGGCCATGATGCTCCAGATAAGGACAGACCCCCGCGTGAGAACCGAGAGAGTGGACAGACGACACTTAAGTGACATTGGCGGTAGCGGAGGTCTGAGGCGATTTCGGTCCATGGGGCAGAGGGGAGCGCAAGGCTTCCTGGGACCTTGAGTTTTGCTGGGAGTTGGGTAAGATGCTCCAGGACTGTGGCCTACTTGGACGTTGTAAGTTTTTGGGTCTCAGGGCTAATAGTTGCGATTACACAAGGGCTGTAGCATCGATTAACGGGATCGGGGGGGGGTGGGCCCGGGGAGGTGGGGTAGGGGTCTTTCTAAATGATTCATTCACGGGGTGTCTACTCCGGCAATAATGTATGTCTCTTTCTGCGGACTGTAGGCTTATGTTCCCTCCTTCAGTTGATTTGGGGATAATGGGGCGACAGGCACTCTGCGAGTTTGACAGGTGGGTGGTTGGGGGCCCACTTAGCAGGGAGGCAGGGAGGGGGGAGAGGGTTGGGGGGGGGGTTTTGGTTCTAGGGCAAGTTCATGTTTGGCTCATAGTGATCCTAATTCAAATGGTTGGTTATCCGGTCTTACAGACAGGCAGTGGGGTATGAAATATCCGAGGAAGTGTAGGCCCACATACACGAATGGGTGACCAAGCACAAATGAAAATATGGACGTGGAACGTTAATGGAGTGGGCAACAAAATCAAGCGGACAATAGTGTTACAACACGTGAAACGGCACTCCCCTGACATAGTTCTCCTACAGGAGACGCACTTACGTGGGAACAGATGCAGGGCCCTTAATCGTTTTGGCTACAACATGGTGGCCCATTCTGGGTTCACGTCTGGCTCTAGGGGAGTAGGGATCCTGGTTCGCAATACCCTGCCAATGGTAGTCACAGGCACATGTACGGAAGACTGGTTGTATGGTGGCCGGGTGGGAGGGGCGAACGATAGTCATGGTTGCGTGCCACATCCCGCCCGGCCTCCATGCCCCAACGTATACAAAACTGGGCACCTTCTTGGCGGACCTTCCCCGGGGAATTGTCGTACTGGGGGGGGGGGGGGGGACACCAATGCGGTCATGGATGCTGACTTGGGTCGCTCAAGCGAGAGGCAGGGTAACAGGGGGGAATTTGGACTGCAGGGCTTTGTCACGGCAATGGGTCTTAATGACCTATGACGCACACATCATCCCACCCATAGGCAATACACTTTCTACTCCGCTAGGCATGGGTCCTTCTCTAGGTTGGATCACCTCTTCACGCGGGTAGACCAGCTGGGCGATTTTGCGGAACCTTGCATTATGGCCAGAGGAATCTCCGATCATTCCCCGGTCAGCATTCTCCTTAAGGGGGCGATGACCACCCGGGCGGCCTTCCCTAGGATAGACCCCTGGCGCCTCAAAGACGACTCAATAAGTGATAAGCTAAGGGAGGGCTCCCAACAGTATTTTGCTGAGAACCGGGGCTCGGTCGACTCCCAGCTAATTTTGTGGGAAGCCTACAAGACGGTCCTGAGAGGCCAGGCCCAAGCATTGATTGGCGCCCAGAAAAAGGAAGAGTCACTGCAGATCAAGCAGTTAGAAAAAGAAATTGAGTCCCTGGAGCGGGGTGCCAGTAAGACGCTCTCGCTAGACCGTAGTCATCAAATAGCCCTCAAGCAAAAGGAACTCCGCTCGTTGGCAGAGGGCGAGGCGCAGGCCTACTCCCTTGCCACGCAGCATCGGATATACGACGCGGGGGATAAAAGTATGAAACTATTGGCGTGGCTTGAACGCCGGGATAGGGAACGATCCTGCGTGGCCGAGGTATGGGATGAGTCGGGGACCCTTGCGCACAACGGTACGGATATAGCAGAGGTATTTGCGTCATACTATGAGAAGGTCTACACCCCGGTGTGCGCTAGGACGGAACAGGACTGTGCGGAGTTCCTGCGGGACTTTGCGCTGCCCACACTGTCCGCGGAGCAAAAAGATCGCCTAGAGGCTGAACTCACGGAATTGGAACGTGGGGAAGCCCTTAACTCTCTTCAGGCCGGTAAGGCACAGGGACCTAATGGGCTCCCAGTGGAAATATACCAGAGGCAGGCGAACATTGTGATTGACCCTCTCAGACAAATGTTCCTCGAAGCACATTAGGTGGGGATGCTCCCGCCTGACCAGCGGGAGGCCACGATTGTGGTAATTCACAAGGCGGGGAAACCGGCTGACCAATGCTCATCCTATCGGCCCATCTCACTTCTAAATGTGGAGGCCAAGGTTTTGGCTAAGGCGACCCTAGCGACGAGATTGCTCCCTGTTCTGCCAGACCCGATACATGTCGATCAGTCAGGGTTCATGCCACACAGGAGCACTCGACACAACCTACGACGGCTTTATGGGGTCCTTTATATGACGGAAGGCGAGGACAGCGCTCAAACGGCATTGATGGCGCTGGACACCTCAATGGCCTTACCTGTTCATGATTCTTCAGCGACTGGGCTTTGGTCCGGTGTTTTGTGGCTGGGTTCGACTGCTGTACTTACAGCCGGTTGCGAGGGTGAGAGTTAATGGCGCGATGTCTCGAGTATTCCCCCTGCGCAGGGGTACCAGGCAGGGGTGCCCCCTGTCTCCCCTTCTCTTCGCCCTGACCCTTGAGCCGCTGGCTCACTGGATTCGGAGGGATAGGTCTTTCTGGGGCCTGTCACTTTCTGATGAATGGGAGGAGCGTATATCTTTATACGCGGATGACATTGTCCTCTATATGGGCAGACCCTACAACTCAATAGCGCAGGCGCTCCATCTCTTCGAACTGTTTGGCAGCTATTCAGGATACAAGATAAACTGGGCCAAGTCATTGATATATCCTCTCTCGGGCCCCCCCCCTCCACGTATTCCGACGAGGTGTCCTGCCTCAGTCGTGAGTGATGGGTTCAAATACTTGGGGGTTTACATCACCAGAGATAAGGCGGAGTTTTTCGCCAAAAATCTCGAGCCCCACCTGGCGCGACTGGATTCAGACGTGAACCACTGGACATCCCTGCCTCTCTCCCTTATGGGACGGGCTGCGTTATTCAAGATGCTGGCTCTGCCGCGACTGCTATATATCGTACAAAACACACCATATCCGGTCCCTGGCGGGGTGTTCAGGCGCATATCCCAGGCACTGCGGACGCTGCTTTGGGAGGTTGGCAACCCGAGGATAGCGTTGCATAAGCTCACAAGAGGGGTGTACGACGGGGGGCTGGCCCTCCCGGACGTCCAACTGTATTACTGGGCGTCCCAGTTGCAGGTGGTAAACGACTGGGTATACGCGGAGGGTTCAGAACCAGCCTATAGAGTTGATAGATATGTCATGCCGGGAGGCAACTGCGAACCACTGCTTTATGCCCGGAGACAGCGTAGGGATCCACCCTCGCACACAGGGGTCGTGCTTCAGTGCTGGAGGGAGGCCAATAAATTCCTTGGATGGGCGGGCTCCCTGACGGGTCGGACCCCACTTTGGCTAGGAGATCAGCTAGCGGAGGTGACAAGATTAACCGGCTTCACGGGATGGAAGCTGATTGGAATTGAGTACTTGGGGGATGTGTGTAAAGGGAGTGCCCCTAGATCCTTCGATTATCTTAAAAAAGAATACCAACTACACGACTCCCAACATTACCATTATCTCTGCCTTACCCATGCCCTGCGCTCCCACATACACACAGATGCCTCAATCCCGGAATACTCCCCTATGGAAGACAGGCTTCTCCTGGATCCCATTCTAGAGAAACCCACGTCCACGATTTACCGCAAGCTCATAAATAACATGCCTGACCCGTTGGTGTCCCTGCGGGAGAGGTGGGAGAGAGATGTTGGGGTCCTGGAAGACGAGGATTGGCAGGACGCCCTGCAAAGCCCTCGCGAAATCGCGATTCGAACTAGGTTTTGCCTTGTACAATTAAAAATCCTGCACTGAGTGTACTATCCTCGAACCCACCTGTACTCCTGGGGGAAGAGTCTATCCCCCCTGTGTTTGAGGGGATGCCAGGGGGAGGGCACCTTTTACCATGTCATGTGGGAGTGTCCGGAGATAGTGCCCTTCTGGACCAGGGTAGCTCGTACAATGGCAACAGTGGTGGGATCGCCGGTCCCGGTGGAGCCCCGTTGGCTATTACTTATGATCAAAGGAGCCACAGACTGGTCCAGATACAATGAGATATGGCTGGCAATGGCAGCCGGGGTGGCGAAACGCAACATAGCCAGTTGCTGGGGGGCGCAGGCGCCCCCACAGTGGGACCAATGGCTGCGGGACCTGGACTGGTGTCAGAGAGCAGAGGAAACCATTTACAAGTCCTGGGGCTGTGCCAAGAAATGGGAGAAAGTATGGGGGCCCTGGAGGAAATACCTAGCCACACAGGGGGGGGTGGTCAAGGGGTATAAGTGTAACCAGTCTATTGTATCGCTTTTCTTGCCTGGGATTGTATGATGCACTGTTGTTCTCCTTCATGTCATACGAACACTGCTGTATTTTGAATGAGATCATGAGCAAAGTTAATAAAAAGAGTTAAAAAAAAAAAAAAAAGAAAACATAGCTAAAACCAATGCCAAAGGGTCAAAAAAGTACAGCCTGTGGCATGGCCCAATACCGCACTGATGCCATCAGGGTGTGGGTCAGGGGTGCTGTATGGAGGACATGGGGGGAAATCAGAGCATGTACATGGCGTGGACAGTGAGTCGTGAAGTTATTTGGAGGTTCAAATCATATTCTTCCTATGCCTTAGTCCTCTAAATTGCCATTATGTGATAGAGGTGGGTGAACCACCAAAGGCTCGAGTCAAGCTCGAACCAGATGTCTAGCTGTGGCTCAGCTCGAGGTGCTCTTGGTACCTCACGCTCAAAACAAACCCAGCCTTCATGTAGCTTCTGTCTGCACCAGGATCACTTTAGCATTCTCTAGATTCCAGTCCATAGAAATTCTTCCACGAGCACCCTTAGACAATAATATTTTTTTCAAATCTTGTATTTTCAGTGATATGACCCTGATTTTATATTGAAAACAGAGCTTTGTACTATACCACTTTCCGCTGAAAGGCAATATTTATCTCCATGTGTTCCCATACCTGGCGTGTCACGCAGTTTGGTGCTTACTTTCCCTCCATGTTAAAGAACATTAGATGTTTCAGCACCCAGGCTAATGTGCTGCATAGCTAAATACATATAAGGTCCCAAAGGCGAGACCGATTGCATTGCAAATGCTTGTTCTTTTTTACTTTAGGCTTGGAAATCTACACCCTATTATCATTTTTACTGTACCACATGTAGTCTGCATCAAGAGCTCGCACAAACACTACATATATAGACTAGAAAACAATCATTTTGGCCTAGGTCTGCTTCTTATGTGCTACCATTTCGTCAGATCTTTAAATAAAGGCCAGAAGCTTCCATAGGTAGATTAAGCATATTGAGCCAAGAACGCCTTGCCCCCTAACAGATACCAAGTCTACCTAGTTCATATGCTTAGATAAAAGCCGAACTGGGAGGATGCAGTAATTTAGTTTGAGGTATTGAATATTTTTGCCACTGCAATATTATGGACTTAGGGGTTTTAAACAAAACATACCTACCGTTCTGTTAAAGAAACTGTCTACCAGTCTGTACTTTAAAAGGCCTTTTTCATAATTACAATAAAATGTGCATGTCCCACTCTAGGACTGCAAGAAATCCTAGAACAAACGCTTGCTACTAATCATTTGCCAGACCCCAAACAGAGGACAGAATAAGCCTTCCTTTTCGAAAACCTTTAATGTGTAGCATATGATCAGATACTTTTATGTAGTGTATCTAGTGTAAGCAACAATTTACATGAACATGGCAATTCAACAGAACATACAAGGAGCAGTGGTACCAAGGGTGACAAATACAACAATATTTTTAGCATTCAAGATTAAAGTTTCACCTGAAAGCATTAACGAGCACAGATAATTTTACTGTTTGTAAATAGATTCTGTAAGAAAACATTTACACATTTAATTACAGAAATGCATTGCGGCTGCTACTCACAAAAGTGGGAATATAAAATACGAAGTTAAGGTATTTTTTTAAGCACAGTTTGCAGTCGTAACATGGAACAGAAAAAGCACAATATACTGGGAAAACGATGTCCAACATCATATTTCCATATAAAAATTAGAAAACATGCATCAAAATAGCTTGCAACACAAAAAATCTGGCCATCCCTTTACTTGGCAAGGCGCACCAAAGAGGTTTTTTTTTTTAAACATATAAACGTGTAGTAAAATATACTTTTTATAGCTCAAAGACTACAGCTAAATAAAACCTATTCCACCTTTCTCGTTAGTGGAATGAATGCCAAAAATATCATCAGATAAAACTAACATCAGCAAAAAAAGTAAACTAAACATGTATAAACACCCCCTCATCCAGAACGACACTACAAAGTTCTAAACCTGCATTACGACCAAAGAAATCTCTTGCATCGAAGCGCAGACATATTGCCATGTGTAACACAAATGTAGAAAAATTAGAAATGTGGTTAGTTACCTGAACCGAGAATGGCAATTTCCAACCCACAATAACATGTTTACCCCAGTAGAAAAAAGTGCAAAGCTGGGCACAGTATACCTCACAGAAATTATCAACCCCTTTCAAATAAACATTATTATGACGACTTATATAGGCTTTTTCGACCTACTTCATTCTTATTTTAGTTATGCAAATAATTAAAAAAAAAAACTGGTATGAAAATTAAACAAAGGCTATGATAAGGCAATTAAGCATCTTCTGAATGGGGCCTAGAAATCTGTCGATTTCAAACATTCACAAATGAAATGTTTAACGGAAAGTATAAGCAGTGCTACACAAGATTAACTCCTTCAATTTGTGTAATACAGTAAGTTGAAACACAACTGTATTTAGGAACCATGGTAAAGATGGAGTGTACTCAGTATAGTGGCATCATATTTGTGTTCAACCTTTATTAAAGAGGAGTGTTCCACAACACTGCTAACTTCTGGAATGCATTCAGGTGAGTCACCAAATCCATGATAATGTCCATAGTGCAAGCTGTCTCCACCGTTCTCGGCCCAGGAAGGTCTCTGGGAGACGCAGCTGCCTGGGCTTCCATTAAGATGCAAAGACCCACACATAAGTGAACTAGAAAGGTCTTTTTCAGACTCTTGTGCAGTACTGCCTGTACTGTTGGCATTCCCATGTCCATTTAAGAAAGAAAACTGTGGTTTTAGACCTCCACCATCTTGTTCTGTTGCCGTAATCCACTTGTTGTGACTAGGTTCCATTTCAGAGAACTGTGTTGTGAAGGTGAAGTCCAAATGTCCATTGCTGGAAGATCCTTTTGTCAATTCATTCGAATGGGCGCTACCATAACTTGAATCTGCATTAAGAAATACACCTGTCACCAAACATGCAAAGCAAGAGAATGGCATAAACACGTGAGGGTCAGCAAGTGAAGCTCAGGCAACTTAAGACTATTAACAGGTATACATAATAGTGCATGGCAGTGAGTTACATAATTTCTAGCAAGCTCTAAAGCAGTAAATCATCGCTCCTAAGGTGCATCACTGAGTGCATGAGCCCGAAAGTTAGTCACTGACATTGAGATTCTTTGCCCACCCTTTTACAGAGATCAATTATCAATATTCAGACTGAAATACATACTTCAACGAGATTTCATATCCTACCAAGAATTCGAGTGGCAAGAGAAAACTCAAAAAACTTCTTAGAGGCTGACCTGGTTTAAAGGAGCAGATAGGAGAGGGTAACCATACTTGACATGAAAAAAGGAGAGTGGAACAGAGCAAGTATAAGACAGCTCAGAAAAAATAAATAGGAAGGACAAGTGAAAAAGGGTGACGTTATCTGCTACGGGGAATCCACCTTAAGTTTTAAGAAACTAAACAAGTTCAACATACTGTGTCTCCACCCCCCCCCCAAAAAAACTATTAGGGATTAACGTTGCCTTTTTGTTCATAATGTATCAATGAATTCATCAAGCCCCATCAGATTTGCAAATGAGTTGAAAATCTGAACTGGATAACTGGATGAGCAAGTGGCTGTATTTTAACATATAAACTGGGGCATTTGCAGCTTACAATAAACTCCTAAATCCTCTACATAAAATAAAGTTTTGTTTCATCACAATTCGAAAACTAGAGCTGTGCCTCAAAAAAGGGTACAAATCCTCACAATTAACAAAGCAATTCCGGTTTCTAAAAGGTTACGAGTAATAAATCCTCCTTAGAAACAAAAAGGTGACCTAGTCAAATGCTGCCCTTAAGTTCGAAAGACGCATCCGTTGAAAAGGAATGGAACACAACGAAGCAAGCATTCATTCAAAATTGAAGCAAAGTATGTGATGGGACAGGAACGGATGTTCGAGAAAGGTTCAACTTGCTCAAACTTAAGTTTATGCAAACAAGAATTGGTTCAATAAAAACAGAAGAGGGTTAAGATGACAGGCATTTTTAGAATCCTTACCTCAAACTTGTGCCGACTTGAAGCGTTGTATATTCGAACCTAAACGTTAACCAAACAGGAGTGCTTGCTGTATTAGGGCGGTCTTCCCAATGCTAAACTACCTCCAGGATCTACTTAATTGAATTAACCTCTTTTTATCCTTTAACTATGATGATTTTCTTGTCTGGCAAATTGTAACAATGTAAACGAGACTAACAAAAAAGTAAACTTATCTCTAATCACATATTTATCAGCCAAGTGATTAAACAAAAAAGACAAATTTCCCTTCTACCGAGGTGCAATGGATAAAAACAGCATACACTTTTCCAATGGGGGCTTAGTTAGGTGCCTCTCGGACTCTTCTTGGGTTCCCCACTGTCCAGCCTGGGTCTAGCATAACCTTGATTGTTGTGGTGGCCAAGAAAGGGTTTAATTTGCTTTGAGTAAGCACTTCCAAGTCAGGCTCACACTCAACTGTTGAGCTTCACAGAATCACACAGGACTGCAATGTCTGCCTCTGTGTTTATCTTTCCCACTGGTAACCAGACAGTGCACTGAATCACAAGCTGTGTATGACTCCTGTCTATTTCAAAGGAAGTACATTCAAGAATACCCCCAAAGAGTTAAAGCTATTCCAATGTTCCTATATGTGGTGCAAGTCAAGTCCCTGGCCTCGCCGAGGTCAGGCCAAACAGAAAGTAGTATGCTCTTCTTGTAGGAGTAGGAACTCACTAAAATCTTTTATCTTAATTCAGTTTTCTCCTTTCTACACAGACAACATGACTGGAGAAATAATCCTTATTGTCAAGCTTGAAAAGGAAAGGTCTGAGAATGATTAATGAGAGAGAAATGACATTCTTGCTCCTACTGTTAAAAGTCATAGCATTGTAATTGTGTCAGTACGTTAGCATATTTTAACCCCCTGCAATATTATAAAAGCAGAGTAAAGGGATTCTGTGTCCCTTGATCCTGGCCATCATGTGTCAATGTATAAAAGATATTGTGACCCAATACCCGAAGACTTTCTAGGTGCTGCTTAAATCGGACCAGCCTAAAAATATCAGCAACAACAAGCCCCAGTGAACTTGTAAAAGTATATTTTTTAAGATGTTCCATCAACATCTCAGTTACTTTAAATAGTAAACAAAAAGCTGCATCTTAACGTTCAAGAGTTAAATCAAGCATGTTATTTGGATTCCACTGCAGGCAGAGCGAAGAGTGGATCTGTGCCCCGATTTTCCACTCAAACTTGCAAGAACGTTCAGGCCCAAAGGTAGCAGAAACGACTGCGCCAAGTGGACTCCAAATCCCCAAGCTGTTGACACCTTAACATGAACGGTTGATGTAAAGAAACAATGTTAATTTATCCAGTAATTCTTTCAAATGATTGTTCTAGGTTAGATAAACTGATACTAAACAATTTGTGGCAATGTGTTGAAGCATAATTCAAGACAACTAGGATAAAATGGGATACTGGATGGCAGTTTGTCTGTCGACAAATACCTATCAGTACTCTCAAAATTTATCTGAAGAATAGGAGGGGGGATATGGTTTCCACTGATTGCCAGCAAACGGTGAAAATACTTGCCACTAAACCTGAGAACGCCTATACAGGGGTTTTCATTCAGGAAGATACTAAAGACGTGGCTATTGGACTACCTGCTCTATGTTGTTAGACTGCTTAGCACAGTTGCGCAAATGGGGTTTTTGATGCTATAAAAGCGTGTTTTTGATATTAAATGGATGTAGGACAACAACAGTTTCTATTACCTAGGATTTTGGCAAAAGAAATAACCTTTACGACTATCAAAGGGCATCCCGTAGGCTACAATAATTTCATAGCCAGAGTCTGAATGAAAACAATTGCAGCGGGTCCCCAGAATGCTTTCTATTTTATGTGCCACTTCATCTTGGATAGAAGCCATATCACTTTTTGAAAATGCCGTTTGGTGGGTTTTAGTGATTTGTTTAACAATGAGCCCCACATTTCAGGACACCAAATGAGAAAAATCATTAAAAACTCCAAAGAGATGAATAAGAGTTTGGAATGGGTCTGAAATTGGTTGAGAGCAACAAAATGGCAAAACAATGTCCGAGCAGCACCAATAATTTTTCATGTAGTATATGCCAATTACTCGAATTCCCTCTTGTGTTTTAAGGGCTCTACCCACTCATCACACCAGCTTTCTCCTTCTTAATAAACTCCTTAGAACCACAGTACAATTTTGAAGTGCCCAAGTTTCCTTTCAGTTGCCTCAAGCCCACTTGTAGCTACGACTACCTGAAAATGTCTCTAAAAGGCTCAAACATTACGTTTTTTGATATTCTGTAAAAGGGCATCTCAATGCACTGACAAAAATAATTACGTTGATAAAATAAAAACTTATAAAAAAAAAAATCAAAAAAAAAAAATCATACAACTGCAGTACTTTCATTCCTTAATCGTTAAGCTAATATATGAACTCCCAAAAGCAACATACAACAAAATCTAAACCCTATATCAGAGCACAGTGTGTATATATATATATATATATATATATATATATATATATATATATATATATATACACACATACACACAGACGGATTGAGAATCAATTACTTTCCATTTTACCCTGTTTGATAAACCTCTATTCTAAACTTGAAAATAAATCATTGCTTTTGTAGTAGTACAGCAGGTCGAAACAGGGCATCAAGTGTACCAAAAAAAGCCCCAATATCATTTGTTCAGTTAGAAATAATAGGCATATTGATTGATGCAACGGCATGGTGTTTGCATGGCAGAAACTGTATATATTTCTGTTTCATTTGGTCCAACAGAAGAAACGCTTTTTTGGAGACTGACATCTTCAGCCATGAGAACATTGCTGCTGCCATTGGGACGTGCTTCTCCCCCACCTGATACAGCTGCATTTTCTGTTTCTATGTGCATGTCCTCTTCGTCATCCACCAGCCCTTGGTTTACCACTGATGAAAAACCGTTGACGAGCTCAGCTGCACAAAAAACACATTTATTAAAATCTTTCAGAATAATGAACACAAATTAAACCAGTAAACTAGAGGACTACAATTTACAATGGAGTTGCAAACTGATGTATTTCCCCCCCTTACATGTTAAGTAGAGTACAATAAAAACACTGGGCCCGATTTAAAGTATTTTTAAAATAAATTCTACTTCCGTACTCAGAAAAAAGTTACATAGGGGAAAGGCTAACCAATAGCTTCGTAAATGAGATTGGACATTTGGCTATTAAAGTTCGAATATAAATGAGTGCCAATGCAGTAAGAGGGATCCCTTCCCTCTAAACACCTATGCTTCCTCCCTTTGGGCCGAAGTTTGAGGTCTCAGGAAGTGAATACCATCTACAGTCAGCTCAAAGTTAAGACACTCTATTGGACAGCTACCACTGAGAAAGGTTGGACTGCTTTTAAGATTGGCATTCTACACCTTTGCCATGCTCCTAAGCCTACCATGCAACACACTGCTTTAAGATGACAACAGTCTCACCTTCTGTACGGGCTCTCTTAACTCCAGAAGACTCAATCTGTTCAAAGGACCTCTTTCGGCTAATCCCACCACCAAAAGCGTTTTGGGAGATACTCTGGTGAACACCATTGGGAACACCATTGGAAATGCCATTGGAATAGAATCCGTTCAGCTGACAGTTCTGGAGGTTTAAGAGAAACTGTGCACAGTCTTGGAAGCCCTGGGTATGTGCTAGATCTGCTGCAGTCAGGCCACTGGCATTCCTCAAGCTGTACAACAGAAAAACACTAAATTACATACAATCATTGGCCACGTTGGCTTCTCACATTAACTAACTAAAAGCATCACAGCTATACAACAATTTACGGTTTACCCTTAACTAAACTTTCTAACTTCTAGACGAAATGCTGTCGTATACTATGAAGAACTTTACGTTACTATAACATCCCCCCTTCCCATTCCTAAAATCAATGGCATCTTACTGATGACAGTCTGAAGCACCTGTACTTAAGCATGCTCCAGATATCACATCAATTGAGTACACCCCAGGTTTAGATTACTAATGATTCACAAGAGTACTTTAATTTATAAACATTTAGGAAATGGTCCATGACATTCTAAAAATGTAACAAATATTGTACAATAATAAAGATCTTTTCGAAATCAAGATTGTGCAGTTTTTAATAAATGGATGCAAATTGCTCTCATATTCCAAAGCTGTGACATCATAAGTAGTAGACTTAAACTTACTGAGACCATCCATAAGTAGAAGCTGTTTCAAATGTGTGAGGAAACGTGATAAGCATTGCTATAACTTCCTGTATTGAAGTTTCCGATTACCGAAGTTTCCTTATGTTACCTTAAAGTACAAGCGTTAATGTCAAAGATCCAGTATTTTAATTATATTTTTCTATAATTAGATCACTTGAACACGCACACCAGAATTAAAATAAATGGCTCACAATATTCCTCCCCGTCCGCCACACCCAATTAGTTTTGCCCAATCCTCTTTGCAACTATTTTAAATGCACCAAGCACAACGTTATAAACAAAAAAACAGACAACCTTCCTAAAGGATGATATTACAGTATCACGAACTTCTGAAAAGTGAAATGAGATACTAGATGCCAAACCTTTGTGTAACAAAATCAAACATCACAAACTACAAAACTATGACTTAAAATTTAAAACCAGAGAATAATTAAAACGTGATAATATCCAGCAAATGTAAAACATATTAGGAGGTTTGTGAATAGTTGTAACTTGCAGTGATAATGAGATCACCATTTCCAGGTAAACTCTGAAGAAACTGAAGGTCAAAGGAAGTCAATACTAAGGGGCAGAAGAACCCTTAAACATTAAAAACACGCAAGATCAAGTGCTAATCCTGATGAGGTCCTGAAAAGAAAAGAGGGATAGAAAGACCACTAGAAATAGATCAAACACCTAAAGCGTAAACTAGTCTTTTGCAGGCGTCAGGGCAGCATAAGCATAACAAGAGTCTGGAATACGGATGTGGACATGCGTTTGAAGGATCTTACAAGAGTCTCTTAATGGTCAAATAAAGCATAACGCTACTTTAAAGGAAAAAAGGCAAAGTCATGAATAAAGATTGGCACAGGGTGGAAAGATGGAAGGGCATATTTTTACCCTTTAATGAACCATGGGTTAGCAAAGATGCATTCTAAAGACAGTACGGCAAAGAAGAAACACAAATGTTGGTTTATGGTGGGCTTTCGAGGAGGTTACAATGTATGTTTCCCTAACCAAGTTGTAATTGCATCAAGAAAACTGGTGCATGCATTAGGATTTAAACACTGCTTTACAGCTGAAGCCAGTCAACAGCAACAACAAAGAAACAATAGCTCTATGGCCCATATAACCCAAGAACCCAAAGCATGGGTTAACAAAACTACCACAGAGGACAGGTCTATAGTGCAACAATAATATCCTTTGCAGAACCGTCTCTTTTCTGATGGCGGCTAAAAGAGCACCTAATAGATAAAATTTCATGAGGTGCAATTTAACTTTTGATTGTTATAGCAGTTGTAACTGGACAGCAGACAGCTCTACCCTTCCAGGAAGGCTGCTGGTTCCCAACCACACATGCTCATTACTCTCGCTCACATATCTCAGAGATGTGGCCTCCGCATAAGTGCAGCCTTTGGTACTTTCCATACCACCCTATGCTCTGTGTATGGAGTCACCTATTCAGGTTACTAAGATAGCAGACTCATTTCAGACTTACTGCAAAATACCACCAAAAGCATTTCTACAACAGGGACTAACAAAAATAAATTGCATGTCTTTTGGATAGCGGAAAAGTGAGGAATGCAGTATCACATTCAGCAGGATATTGTTTTGGGGCATTTTCAATCGATGTTTTTCAAACCTTCTGTCGCGAGCACACTGCAAAGGATTTACAGACAAATTGCAAGGTGATTTTGATATAGCACCTGAACAGGATCACCTCATGGATGAAACTGAAATAAGACTACCTTGGAAAATCATGGATTTACAATGAGGATTAAAATGTGAAAACCTGTGGGGGCATGGCTGCATGCCGACCAAGATGGCTGCACACTGAACGGGCTCTGTTAGCAGTCAGTGAATAATCACTCTATATCGGTCACCATCCAACTGGTGCTTGGCTAAATAATGCCTAATTGAGGTCGGAGCTGCCCAGGCTGCGGCCAGAAGCGCCCCCGTGTGCAGGGGAGACGGTGAGGTGGACGAACGGCCGAAGAGCAGAAACGGTGCGGGGCCTGCGCATCATGGCGGCCCTCTGAGGTGGACTGACCAGAGGGAGCGGCACTGCCGATCCTTTCTCCTGGCGTGGTGACCGCCAAGCGTGAGCCAGCAAGGCGGTGCGGGGCAGAGGCCGGGAGCTGCTGAGGAGTGAGCCCGAAGGCAGATTGGACCGGTGCCTTGGCGGCAGCCGCATCATGCATCGTTGGAGGACTGTGGACCAGACTCTGGCTGCGGCGGAGCGGTGCCCTGGTCCCCAGCTGGAGGCAGAGCGGAGCGCCCGATGCCCAGCAGGGTTGCGGGATACGTGTGGCATGCTGGGTGGAGAGATCGGAGTGGCGCTTCTCCCCACCACTCCCGGCCCAGTGTGCTACGGGTCTCCTCATTGGGAGGCTCGCGAAAATTGTGTTGCCTCGCGTCTGTGGCCTCGAAGGGAGCCGAATCGGGACGGAGGCCTCAACCCACCAGAGGGGCCCTGAAAGAGCCTGAAGAGGCAGAGTGACGGTGTGGCCTGAGGAGCCCTGCATGATGGAGATGCTGTGCAGCCATAGTGGAGGAAATGAGGGGTCTCTCCCCCCCCCAGCCATATCCTGCAACTATACCCCTGTCCTTTGCTGGAGGGACACCTGCTAGGGCAGTGAGGATTGTTGGCCTTGCCCTGAGGCCCCCCCATTCTTCCCCCTACCCTACGTGAACTTTGTGTGGACTACCTGGCCAAGGGGCATGTGACTTGTGTCGGTGAGACCATTGCTGCCCCCCTCCTCCCGATTGGTACAGCATCCGGCCTGGGCCACTGCTGAGATCTCCATGGCCGAGTCACAAATAGGGGGCTTAATCTCCAAAACCAAACGCTTAGAAGAACAAGTGGCCGCGCTCACCAAGCAAAATGTCACTATTATGGTCCACCTTGAGGACCAGGAGGGCAGAGCCAGGCACAATAATATCCTCATGGTGGGGGTTTCCGAGAGTGCAGCGGGACAATGTACAGATCTTTCTGGAAGATCTCATCCTCAAGACTTTCTGCCCCAAAAGACTATCCAACTACTTTATGATAGAGAGAGCCCATAGGGCGGTGGACCTCTCCCGCCTCGGCCGGGTGCCACCACCCCCCCACCCCACGCAGAATCAGAGCTAGAGTATTTAATTATAGAGATTGAGATGCGATCCTCCAGGCTGGGCGGACCCATGAGGACCTACATTTTGAGAACTCGGTCATTCGCTTTTTTCCAGACTTCACCCTTCAGGTGCAATTATCACGCCGAAGATTTGAGTCAGCCAAGGAAGCACTCCGGGAACGAACCATCAAATACATGATGCTCTATGTAGCCGAACTCAAAGAGTTGTCACAGATGAAGACATTGCATTTTATGACTCCAGAGGAATCCTGGGACTGGTTTGAGGGCTGGAACACAGTGCGACGAAGAAGGGGCCTCGACCACGGGACCCCCTTGGTGACAAAAGATTCAGGGCCGGGCCGACAGGTGATCCAGACAGCCCGGGATCCTGCAATCTGCACTCAGGAAAATGACTTACGCCGGACACTGACCTGTGACACTGGCAATACTATCCAGGTTTCTGGGGTTTGGTGGGGGTGGTGGGTCCTGAACGGTCCTGTCGCCTGGCTGACGAAGGCGATATTTGATCTAAAGTATAATTTACGTCAAAATTTCATAGGGAAATACGAGCACCTAACGCTCCTCAGAATGGGGGGGGGAGGGAATTGTGTGATATTTTGTTGGCTACCTCACAGTGTTGGTGCGACAGGCACTCTGCAAGTTGGGGAAGTGGGGGGTTTACAACTCACTACGCAGGGGGGAGGGGGGGAAACTTGGGGAAACTGGTTTGCATAGTTCTGTTGAAATGTTTTGCTCATCAATGCAGTAGGCGAGTGGGGGGGGGGAAGTAAGGATGAATGCGATGGTGTTACCTACACCTGAACACGAATACACTACACACACAGGCCAAGGGCGGGATCTAAATGCAGAGAACTTCACGCATGGACATGGAATGTTAATGGGCTGGG
Organism: Calotriton arnoldi; assembly: GCA_963921515.1. Taxonomy (NCBI): domain Eukaryota; kingdom Metazoa; phylum Chordata; class Amphibia; order Caudata; family Salamandridae; genus Calotriton; species Calotriton arnoldi. The sequence goes on from CAWUFW010000699.1 coordinate 2,098,760, forward strand.
GAACTAAATCAAACGCACCCTAGTATTGCAATATTTGCAGCGATATTCTCTGGACCTCATTTTCCTGCACGAAACGCATCTTCAAGGAAATTATTATAAGGCCCTGGACTGTTTTGGCTGCAGGTTGCTGGCACATATTGGTTATACCTCAGAATCAAGGGGGGTAGGTATACTAGTGAAGACTATGCTGGCGTTTACCCCAACCCACATGGGGTGGAATGATCAGGGTTGCCACGTGGCCCTCTTGGGCACCTGGGAAGGTAGCACCTTAAACCTTTGCTCTCTGTATGTCCCACCGAGACTGCATGCTACAGTCCCTCCTAAAAATCAGTGCCATGCTTTTAGAAACTCCTACAGGCACCTTGCTGCTGGGAGGAAATATGAATGCTGTTATGAGCCCGGAGATCGATAGGTTGAGCACAACACAAACACGATTGGATGAAAATGTTCTGCCTACCTGTGTGTCCGCCATTGGCCTGGTGGACCTGTGGAGGACCCATAATCCTCATCTTAAACAATACACCTACTACTCAGCTGCACACGGTTCATTTTCCCACTTAGACTATATTCTCACACACCACGCTAGAGTTGGGGTCTTTAGAGCGACGACTCACTATGCATGTGGGATGTCGGATCATTCCCCGGTAGGGATTTGGGTTAGGGGACCGACATACAACACTTCCACAGTCCCTAGACTTGACCCGTGGTTCTTGCGAGATCAAAGAGAAGTTGAGTATAGCAACTGAATTGTATTTTCAAGAAAATCAGGGGCCTGTGAACTCCACCTGCACCCTTTGGGAGGCCTTCAAGGCGGTTATACGGGGCCAGGCACAGGCATTAATAGAGGGAAAGAAGGAGGAAGCCACAGTCTAATGCGAGGCCATAGAGAAAGACATTACTGCCTTGGAGACCAGGACAGTGGCGGAGAGGGGGGGGGGAGGGGAGGTGGGGGGAGAGATCTACATCATCAGTTACTCCTGCGCCAACAAGACCTGCTGAAAATGCGGCACGGGCTCATGCAATGCAACGTCGCCTATATGATGTAGGTGATAAGGCAAACGAACTCTTGGCCTGGCTCGTAAAGAGGAATAGCAATCGCTCCTCTGTGATAGGCATCCTCAATAGAGAGGGAATCCTTCAGACCACTAGCACTACGATTGCAGATGCCTTTGTATCCTATTATGAAGGCCTGTACACTCCCCCCGGGCATCAGGATACGTGCAGATTGTGGGGAGCTCCTACGGGACCTCCGCCTGCAGTCTCACAGACAGCCCGTGGAGACATTGGAGGCTAAACTTTCTAAGGACGAACGAGCTAAAGCCATCTGAGACTTACAACCGGGTAAGGCTGCAGGTCCCAACGGCCTGTCCATTGAACTAATTAAGGGGCTGACAAAATTGTCAAACCTATGCTGGAGATGTTCCAGCCGACGCGGACGACTGGTTGCCTCCAGGAGGACCAGCCTACAGCCACCATAGTGGTTATACACAAACAAGGTAAGTCTCCAGAGCACTGCACTGCTCCTACAGACCTATATCATTATTCAATGTAGAAGCAAAGGTTTTGGCAAAGGCGCTTGCGACGCGACTCAGCAGGTTCATTACAACCATAATACAAGTGGACCAGTCTGGTTTCATGACCCACAGGAGTACTCGCCTCAACTTGAGACGTCTTTATGGTGCGTTACATATGACTGGCCTCGCTAGTGAGGAACAATCAGATTTGATGGCTTTAGATGCCAAAATGGCATTCAATAATATAGAATGCCGTACATTTTTGCTGCCCTATAACAGAATGGGTTTTGGTCCCAAGTTTTGTGCATTGGTAAAACTGCTCTACCAGGCCCCCATGACCAGGGTGCGCTTAAACTGAGCCATGTCCTGTAGCTTCACACTGCGGAAGGGCACTCGCCAGGGCTGCCCTTTCTTGCCCTTGATTTTTAGGTCTCGCGCCTAGCGTTGCAGTGCGCAGCCCTGCTCGCGCAGCGCGAGACCTCTTGTACGGGCTTTAGAAAGCTAACCACACGCTCGTGCGTGTGGTTAGCTTTCTGAAGCCTGGCATTGGCTGTAGCGTGCGTTTTTTTTTTTTTTTTTTTAAACGGCACGCAATTGGGCAAAGGTGGGCGCATGTCCCGCCTTTGCTCCTCCCATTCCCACTGGTTGCTAGCACGCGCAGCAGCACGCGTTCGCCTCGCTGCCACGCTCCCTCCCCCCGCTGCTCTGTGGTGCGCGCGCACCACTGTTTATTTTCCTTGCTGGAAGTCGGCTGTTGCTGCGAGCCTTGCTGTTCCCGAGATCCCGCCCGTGCCCCCGGGCAGCGCCGTTTGATCCCGCCGAGACCTTGTTCTAAAGACCAGCTGCTTCCCCGCACAAATCCTGTTCACAGTCTGCGTTTCCTTTCTCTGGGGCCTCCGTCTGTGTTAATTCTTTCCTGTCTGAACCAGCGCTGAGCGTGTTCGCACGCACATGGACGTGTCCTGTCATGATTAATACCCGCAGCTCGTCTCTCCGGCCCATTGAGGCTACATTAAAAGCTCCCAGTTGGATGTGGGATTATGGTTTTATTCTCCACAGACCGACACCTTGTCGGGTTCGAGCTCGTAGGGTGCACAGGTAGCTTATGCTTGTTCTCATACACAGCAGCTTCAGGGCTCTCTCTGCCTAATGACTATTTTTTTCTGAGTTTTTAGTGCGCGTCATTGACATGTGAGCAGAAGCATCACCCTGGACTGTTTTCAAAATGACGATGCTTGAATGAAAGCGGGTGCCCTAATTCGCCACGGAAGCTGCGAGTTTCACTCGGGTTGCCAAGCTCAGCATCCTGGTTGTCCAGCTTTCTAGAAGTGCACTTTTCGACTGGAAAGGGGGGTGCATCCCTCCCTGCCCGATCCTCCCTGTATGGTATGGAAGGGGTCGACGAATATTCACCAGAGTGCCCTCCGCGGTGAAGTGTGACCAACTTAGAACACCGGCCTTTCACAGGCAAACACCTGGATTGTTACCGACTCTGTCCCAGCGCCGACAGACCTTCAGCAGCACTCCTGTGGCAAACTCTCCCCCCCCCCCTCTCCCTGCCTCGCGGGCCTCCTGAGACACCGTCCAGACAAGGGACTGGCTCTACCCTAACTAGAGGCGCTGACCGTATGAGGTGACAGCCTGGCAAACGACTGTCTTGTACCCAGGGCTGCTGACCTTCACAAGCTCTGACCTCCAGAAGCACCAGCCTGAGTGTAGCTTTCTCTCTAACATCTGTTCTGGCTTTCCAGGGGCGTGTTCTGATGTGTGGCTTACTTTGACTCCGCCTGCCAGACTTCAGGACACACTGGCACAGGGAGATTTGCTTAGTCACTGGATGGTGAGCCGACGCTGAGACTGGAACCTGGTTTCCCAGCTCAAAAGTCGGCAGGCCGTTAGGCCACATCCTCGTGAGTTAGCAGTCTTTTTTACGATGTGTTGTTTTTTTAACATTTTATATCTCAGAATAAAATACCGATACTTAAACAAAGTTCCGGGTACTCCTCCTACCTCATGGCAATCTGTTACTTTTATGACGTCATTTTTGGGGACCATGCGCAACTCGAGTAAGGCACGCATGAGACCATTGTATAGAAGCAAAACAAGCATTTGCAATGCAATAGGTCTCGCATTATTAAAGTTTGAGCTATTGGTGTTGCATTATTTAGCAATGCCAATAGCTCAAACTTTAATAATGCGAGACCTATTGCATTGCAAATGCTTGTTGCTTTGGCACTCGAACGCCTGGTGTCTTGGATCGACCGGGACCCTTTAATCTGGGGGATCAAAGCAGCTGGAGGCTGGGAACATATCTACCTTTATGCAGACGACATCTTGCTATACGTCACAAGACCGTATTTTTCCATTGCTAGAATTTTAGATATTTTCAATCTCTTCGGTAGCTACTCCGAATATCGTTTCAAATGGGCCAAATCAGTCATTTTTAACTTGTGGGGGGCCCTGCCACGGCTGCCACCGTGGTGCACAGCACTGGTGGTGACCGAGGGCTTTCAATACTTGGGCATCTATGTGACCCGTTATCAACAACTGTTTGGATAGAGGAACCTAATGCCCCAATTGGAGAGGCTCTGAGCCTATGTGGGTAATTGGCATACCCGACAACTGATCCTACCAGGCAGAGCAGCACGTTCTAAAATGATGACCCTTCTTATACGCGCTCCAAAATACAACATAGCCAGTTCCGGTGGAGTACTTTAGCCAAAAAGACCATGAACTCCGTTTACACCTCTGGAACGGGGGAGCACTACGTATTGCCATTGGCAAACTGCAAGGGGTCTACGAGGGGGGAGGGGACTTGCACTCCCAGATGTCAGGAAGTACTACTGGGCCTCACAACTATGTTCATGGTTAATGAATGGATATTTTCAGAGAGGGGAACCGGCCTACCGGGTTGATTGAAACGCCATGAGGAACAGCAATAACGGACCAGTCCTCTACTGTAAAAAGCTGGGGCTGATAGACAAAGCCTGGAAGGAGGCAAGTAACTATTTGGACTGGAGGGGCAGACTCACAGCATTGACCCCACTTTGGCATAGCGACTCACTCTGTGAAGTGGCCTCCTCACAGGTTTTTCCAGCTGGGCAATGATAGGGATAGAACACCTGGGCGACATATGGAGGGAGAAATCTTTTGTACACTTCTAGATCCTCCGCCAGGAGTATAAATTGGCGGATGCCGAACATTTTCACTATCTACAGCTGGGACATGTGTCACGGTCCACATTCGGGAGGGGGTGGACCTTCCAGAAACCTCTCCCACAGAGGATCGTCTGCTCACAAAGCCCATATCTGACAAAGGGTTTTCCACGATTTATCGCTAATTGATAAATAATTCCCTTGACCTGTTGGAAAACCAGCGTAATGCCTGGACAGAGGACCTGAACGGACTTGATGACGACTGGGCTGAGGATCTTCAGGGCCCAAGGGAAGTAGCTATTCGTGCCCCATTTAGATGAATCCAGCTTAAAATATTCCACGCATTACTCGTGCACCACTCTACATTAAATCGCGAAGACCAGCATGTCACAGTGCGTTAGGCGCTGTACCAAAGAAGGTACTTTTTTCCATAACCTGTGGGAATGCCCGGTGATCCAAGATTTCTGGAAAGGAGTACTGAGGGTGATGTCCCGGATAATGTCTCAGCGGGTGCCACTCGATGCCAAATGGCTCCTACTAGCAATACAGGGGGAAGAGAGTTGGCCTCACTATGCGGGGATTTGGTTAAAGTTGGCAGCGGTAGTGGCAAAAAGAAATGTTGCAAGGAAGTGGGGGACGAGTCTCCCCCCAAAGGTTGATGAATGGGAGGTGGACCTTGAATGGTGTCAGAGGGTGGAAGAAGTCATATACAAAAGCAGCGGGTGCCCTAGAAAGTGGGAAAAGGTGTGGGGAGCCTGCCGAGAATTCTAGGGCATTGATATTGTGAACGCATGATTGACGGCCTAGTATGCTACACAGTTGTCTAGAAGGATGTGGAGTCCACCCTACATCAGATGGCCGTAAAAGCGCACTACGCAATCTATGTCTCTAACCTGTTGTCCATACAGTGTAATTGATGTAAAACTGAACAAAGTGCAACTGCTGATTGTAATCATTGTGTTTTGAAATGTATGATGAGCAACCGTTTAATAAAAAGAATAATTTTTGTTGTTGTTGTAAAACGTGAAAACCAACTCTAAAAACAATGAGGTCAGAAATAAAGACTCAAAAGCGTTCAAAGCCATTTTCTTCAAAGAAGCTATAGGATTTTTTTTTAAATTAAGTCCAGAATAAGTTTTCCTCAAAGACAGTGCGTTGAAAGACACTACCTGCTGTGTTTTTGTAGTGGAAGCGAGTGGTGCATGTCGAAAACAGTCCTTTCGAGAGAAGGCTGCCTCAAGGGAAGAAAAACAGACATTTTACTTTTAGGGGCTTTAAGCCAGCCCTCTTCATCCACAGGTTTGTTGTGTTATTCACATTTTTCTTGCTCCCACTAAAGCTTACATCGGGGGCAATGGGTCAGTCCATTTCAGGCACTGGCTAACTTCACTGTAAGTAATGGTACTCTCCTCTTTCATAAAGAACACATCTACACAAATGAGTTTCCTTCAGTGCTTGGGACTACTATGACAAATGTTTATTTTTGAAACAGGTTGTACACTAAAATCTCCATACAGAGACAGATCATCAAAACAATGCACAATCTTGGGAAAATCCCCACTAGACTGGAGCCAGGAAACTGAGCAGAAAGACAAGATAATACCTGGATAGTGATTGCAGATCATAAAACTTTGCGACAAAGGTAATGAAATGAACTTACTTTTAACAGATATGTACTTTAATCTGTATTTTCATCTTTTGCTTTTCTCCTGCAAGCCACATATATATCAAATTAAACACTTTACTCTTAAAGTTTTTTTTGGACACAGTGCAATAATTTGTCCAAACTCCTTATAAAGAATTATTTTTAATGTCGGGTACAGCCAATGTAGGATTTGGATCCTGTCCAACCTCTTTTCTAAGAAGGGTCCTGGAGCCCGAGAAGAAAACAGCCCCTTCACCTTTTCATCCTAATTAACTTAGAAGTACGAACACCGAGCAAATCGAAGCCTTTTCAATTGATAGGTCTTGGTGGTTTTAACCACAAAATCAGGTTGCAGAAACCAAGGTGAATAACGATAATGCCAGTAAGCATAAGTCCATTTCACAACTCATCTGAAATGTTCAAAAAGCCTCCATATTAAATGACAATGCTGGCATGGTCAACATGAGCAATATGTGGCAGGAGTGCAGACGACCAAAAGAGATTACCAGAATTAGAAGAGCAGTATTTTAATATTAAAGCAAACATGATCAGAGAAGCTTGGTGGTCTGGGGGCAAATACTGATAATTTGTTGGAACAGCCCACAAAGGACAGTGCTGTTCATACCGGGATACACAGTAATATGTTTAAGATATAGTGGACTGCCTACCTTAGGTAAGGGCTATAAAATTCAATATCCTAACAGAAAGGATGTAATGTAGGCATGTAGACTAATGCTTCAACAAACAGTCAGAAATAAGTTTCTTCTGAGAAGGTTTTCAAAGAGCACAAGGCAAAACGAATACAACAGTAGAAGCTACAGCGAGAACTTCAAGAGACGCTCCAGTTTAAGAAAAAAAGGTGGAATTTAAACTCTTGAGGATGATGTAGTTAATATTACAGGAGTGGTCGGGCCAAACATCGAAGCCGTAATCTGATCCTAGCACTCTAAAAGAATTCCATAAACCAGGCTGTCTACTAAATGTTTGTTTCTAGATGGGGATGGCAGATTTTGACCGTGCACAAACATGGAGGAGGCTGGACTTAAGCATTTAAACAAAAAGAAGTTTAGAGCTTGCATTCAATACTAAAAAGCAACATTCTACTAAATTAAAAACAATTTTTTTCATTAACGTGTGTGCAGCACTATTCTTCCAGTAACTTACTATTTCCAACTAGTTTATGGCTAGAGGAAAATTATGTAAGCTCATGCAGTTGAGGGCGAGTCAACTTTAAGTCTATGCTACAGAAAATGTCTGGTTAAACTGTCACAAATAGAGGGCCCACCGTATAGCCCCTCTCCATCAAATGGAGACAGTAACTGGTTTACAAGGCAATTAAAAATGGGACTCAATATTAGGACCTCAACACACCTTCCAAACATTTATAAAGTGGGGATTTGTTGTACAATCTTCTATTCATCTTAGACAAGATTACCACTCCAACAAGCCTTGTTAGATAGGCCCCCCTCTTTGCACTCATGTACACATGGCGTCAAAAATACTGGGGGGAATGGACCAGTTTAATTGTAGGCAAAAGAGTAAATTGTCATGAGTTTTACACAGTAATGCACACAGGTAATTCCTGGGAAAGGGGTGGAGAACCGAATGCTGAATTTGTAAACTTGACAATAAAAACGGCAAGAGGAATGACTGCGGCACAGAACAACAGGAGAGCAAATTTAAGCATGCTGGTGCAAATATTTAACACCACATACACTCACTCCATCGCAACGGTAGTCAAAACTGATCACCTTTTAGAAATGCAAATGAACAGTACTGAACCTACAAAAACAATGGACCCATGGGAAAGGTAGACTTAGCAGCAGTTGTTGCTATGCAGTCTACTGTAGATGAAAACAATCTATGAATATATGCCTGTAAAAAAATGCCTGTAAAAAATATGCATGCTTTTCAGTCTAGATCAAATCAAGTATTTCCAATGAGCTCCCTTGAGTGCTGTGATACAGTAGGCTCCCAAAAACCCAAAGAATGTCTTAAAAACGACTAGTAACTGTTAGTGCCTAAATAAAGGTTTCTATACAGGATTTTTTGGAGGATAATAAGGATTAAAAGAAATAATCACTAGGAACCAAGCAAAACATTAAAGCGTGTAAAACTTTTTTTTTTTTTTTTTTTTTTTTTTAAATGGTAGAAACCTGCCACCTTAGTGCTAGTTAGCAGAATTCCCATCTCCTTTGTGAGGCATTAGGGTATTTATTATTTTGTACCAAGAGATTGAATCAGTTACTAAAATGTAACTGTTTATGTAGGAATCCTTAAACAGTGCCACTGACAAAGATATATGTATTTAAATAATTGTTTTTTAGCACTCTAGCTAATCCGATTTGCCACTGTGCAGTGCCCTAAATAGCTAGTTACTAACCCGAAGTGAATAGCACTAAATATATAAATCTAAGAAGAACGGAGGGCTGAGAAATTCTAGAAGGAAAACTTATTAGAAATATATTTACACATACCTGAAGATGAACCAACTAAATGGACAGAGCATACGAGCAAACGAGCAAACCTTGCCAAACTTTGCCATTTTTGTGCTCAGCATACTTTTGCACAACTAGTTGCCTGCCTGTAGTTGTGAAGATGGATGAATAAAGATCTATTGGAGACAGGCGAGTACATCTACATATACATACCCGAAGAGTTTCAGGGGGAAACCCTGCCTTTTTCGTGCTCGGCGTACTTCGCTACAACTGGTGGTCTTCCTCGTAGTTACAAAGGCGAATGACTAAAGTTCTGTTAGAGACCTCATTGTTAAAAGATAAAGACAGGGGGACCATGCGTGTTTGTCCCTCTGCATGCCACATTCATCACCCATCGTTCCATCCCGTCCCAACAAGCTTTTTCCATGCATGTACAGTTGGAGGGGATTATAATGCACGCGTATTGTGAAGGAGGAAGAACTAGGATTAAAACAAAGAATAATCAGAAACGCGATTTGTCCTTATTCTGACATCCTATTCTTCTTAATTTCAAATTATAATCAAAATACACAGCCAAAAGAACTTTGAGGACACACCACTAGCTTCAAGGCAAGTGGGTTGCAAGATGCATCCAAAGAGTAATGCTTGTAAATATTTCCAAGGTGGGCACATGCCTTTTGAAAGAAACAGATGCGGACAATGCACTTGTGGAATGAGGACGATTCCACAGATTGCGGATCCAGGTGAATATAAGAAAAACCATGTAGCAAAAATTGCTTTTCCCTTTTTACTGAATTGACATGATGTTAAAAATTTGTGACAAAAAGATAGCTGAAAGACATCATGGTTTTATTGTCTTCAAGTAAAACCTGAGAGCTTGTGGAGCTTGTGTGCTAAGTGCATAAAGCCTTCGCTGATGAACCTAAAGTATTACTCCCTGCTTAGTGGAAGGCTTGAGGGCGCTAAAGATAAGGAAAGGGGCTACATCAGGTAGGGATAAATGTGAACTCCCTGCCTATAAAAAGGTGAGTTGGCACTGGCAAATCCCATATGCTTCTTGCCTCATTCTTTCATTGAAATAAAGACCTAGTCCTGCCACAAACTACATCCAATCCCTCATCAGCACCGTGTTAATAATCTGGGCAATGAAAAATATCAAGTTGAAATAGTACAAATGAGCGACTCCTAACTCTCTGGAGGATATGAAGCAACAAGAGAAGTATCCCTGACACTTCGAGCCGTTTCCAACCCAGCTCTACTGTACTCAGTAAGTAAGTCATCTTTGAATCTACACTCAAGAACTCAAGTCAAGTCAACTTCTAAGAAGACTCCTCATCACCTGGAAACTATAATCTGCTCTATGTCTTCCTATTACTGTTACCTGCAGTGTGACAGAGCTGCTTAGACTTGCAAGCTTTAAAAGCCTGTGCGGATGTCAGAGGGCTCTGAGATGACACTTAGAGATTGGCAATGTCTGCCCCAGATTTACAATATACGGAGTTTTATTTTTTTTATTAAATAGAGGGTTCAGGGTCCTTTTTTGAATAGCTTCTGTTGCTTCAAGGGCAACCTATGTACATATGAAAAGGAAAATAAATGTATAACCTATAGGGGAAGCTAGCCTGCAAACCACTCAATATAGTCCCCTCTGGGTATGTTGAAAATAAGTTATAAAAAGACTGCATTGATAAGTCACAGTAGCAAATCCATGCTTTAATTAGGACTTTTCCCCCAAAGATTTCCAGGCTACCTCACAGAACAGATATGCAAACCAACAACTTAAACAAGCACTGCTCACATCAGCATACATGCTATAAGATAATTTAAAAAAATCTTGGGTTCAAATAAGCTTAAAGTTTGCCTAACTTGCCAAAAAGGAAAAAATGAATTTAAAGTACTTTTTAAAAGGATGAAATTCCTAGGACAGAGACGACAGCTGTATGTACCATCCTGCCTTTTGGTTCCACTTTAACGGCACTATGCCCGCCCTTTCTCAAGTGCCACCCTGGTCATGCACAGCAGTTTCACCTCAGACTAGTTTTTAACTGCATGATGTATTTAGTCCCAAGCCTTGCCTGAACATAAAAATGTAATATAGAGCAGTTGGGCTATTTAGCAGATCTGTGCTTATAGAAGCCCCTGCCTTCACTCCTCTCCCACCCATGTTTTTCCGATTTATGTGATGCTTATTTTACATCCTTTTGCGATCAGTGGCCTCTCATCTTTGTGCTCTATACGAAGAATTGTCTAGAAATTGCAGCGACCCAACTCGGGGAATCTGTACTGCCTTTATGGGATACCACATTTTGCTTGATCAGTTGGTGCCCTTCATCTCCCTTGTGAAAGTCCAAAAACAAGGAATAAAAAGACATAAAACTTATTTGGCTTCAAGATTTGAGAAGCCCTAGCTTTCCATAAGAACTTTTACAGATTACAACCTATAGGCTAGAGGCGGGTGGTTTTCATATTAGCTTCTTGAGAAGTTTGGCTGCCCCAGTACAGAGGTACATCTAGGTAGGAACAGAAATCTATAAGTTGTGGTTCATCTGCCTCATTATGCTCCCGGTCCTCATACTCTGACAAAGAATGCTAACAAGGCCAGGACCTCGAAGGCAGTCGATCACTGTAAATTGCCTGAAATAAGAAATCAGAACTGCACCGTACATGGAAAGGAGACTCTTGGTAAGAAAGACAAAGAGCAAGATCACGTTCATCAATGCTTGTGTGAAGAGCAGCTTTCGGAAGTGTCAACTGGCCACAATAATATTCAATGAGGAAAAAAACGAAATAAGTGATGGAAGTAACGATTGTATTAATTGCAGCTACTGGTAAATACTCCAAGCCAACAATCCAAGAGTGTAGAGGACATGCGAGGAACATACCAGGAATGCAAGAGTGGCTAACCTGTATTGCCATGACTCACCCTTTAGCCTTTCCCGAATTCGTTGGGCTCCATTATCACCTAAGCGTTAGAGGAGGATTTTATTAAGGCTAGTCTTCCTGATTCTAGATCAGTGTGGACTGCCTTTGTAGTCCAGATATTTCTGTTTAGAGAAGTGACTGGACTGACCTTAAATCTTAGTTCCACTGTTGTCACTGGGTGTCCGCACCACATGAAAATTTGAACTTAGAACAGAAATTCATGAGATAAGGATCCATACAGTATGGTACACCTTGGGGGAATTAATCTGGGTTGTAGCTCATTTCTGCCACCAATAATCACCATGTGATTTTGAAGACCGGTGTGAACAGCAAATCAGTTTTGGTAGAATTTGTACCTAGTCTCCTATGCCACTCACTCAACACTGGGACTTGGCAATCTTGTTAAAAGATTATGAGCTTTGGCTTTAGACCAATTTTTTAGCATCTGAAAACCATATTTTTTTGTGGCAAGGAATCCATATTGACTTCAGGTACTGTAAAATTTTTAGTAATTTAAATCAACTACCTGGATACAAACCACCAAATGGTTCCTGCCTCAGCGCTCAAGGCCACAAGGAATGCAGAACAAGGGAACGGTGTATCATAGCATTCTTGATGCAAGAGCATCTTTTGTTCAATTAAAAAAGTTAACAATTACATTGGTCTCAAAAACAGATCTATGAAAGAAGAGGATGCCGAAAACAATTCGGAAAAGATATGGCAACCATGGGCGTCAACCTGGAGTTACCTTGAAATCAATAGGCCCACGGCTCTAATGCCAACAGAAGGGTGGAAGGGGATGTTTCTGTAAAAATGCAATAGTCGTCAATTGCTATATATATGATGCTTCATGCGTGATACTGGTTTGATGTAAAGTAAAAAGGGGATGTGTTACTTTGTTTGTTGGAAGTCGTCAATAAAAAGTTCTTTAAAAAAAAAAAAGATTGTATTCCAATAAATGTATCCAAATACAAATTCATCACTTTTACAATACAGAGCTGAGGAAGCAAGGCAGGGCAGGAAGATAACTCATCTATCACTAAGAAAAATACAGTAGTACATTCGTTTTGCTCTTCTACCCCAAGAAGTTTGATGGTTTGCAAATGGATTCCCAATAATTATGTAATGGGATAATTTCACGAAAAATCTCTTAATAGCGCACAGAGGTGTGGGCAGCTCTACTCATTCTGCCACTGCTCAAATTTCAGGAAATGGAACTAAAAACCATGCCAGAGTAAAAACAAACCAATGATTGAAATTGTAACATCCTTCACCAAATGATCTGAAAGTCTTTAGTAGGGTTTTAAAAACTGTTGCATTTGGACGACGAATTGTAGCACTTGTGGAAAAGGTAGAACAGTTAAGACCATGAACATCTTCGTGTAAAAGTTGGCTTCTACTCTTAAAGGGCAACAGATCAAACTATTAGCTCTCTGTATATAACACTTTTGAAAACGAGTGCAGGGAAACCCAACAAGGGATGTTAAAAGCAAAGAAAGTCTGACACGTAGATATCGGGACCCCCCTCCACCGCTGCAAGGGGCCACAAAGAGTACAAAATTGTCACAAAGTTTGCAAAATGGAGTTCCATGGATTAAGGAACTGTACAGGTACCGTAAAACCAAGAAAAAGACAGCAAATTTCACAAACTGCAGTGGAGAGCTCCAAGAGTATGCTCATTCCATTTGATAATGGAGGGCTGCATAATTCGCCTAAGAGGACCCTATCTTGAAGTCAGATAAGAACGAACAAGGAGCCCATCAACATCCCGATTATTTAAAATATCAGTCAGATCCTCAAGAAAGAAAACCTTACCAAAGAATTATGAAAGCAACAGAAACAGTGTAAGAAGTAGAACACTGTTCTGCATATGGAACACTTCTGAACAGCATATCATGGGGACAGTGTAATTTGTAGGTTTCAAAAACAATGGAAAATAAGACACTTATTGGCATGCACATGAATGTTCACTTAAGGACCTACACAGTTTTCCAGAGATAAAGAGATGACATGTAATTTCATTTAATTAGGTGTTCTAAATCACTATATGAAATGCATATCCTTCACAACATGCAAGAAAAAAAACCGGATACAGCATTAATGATAGAAGTTTAAGCTGAGGGAATTAGAAATCACCAGGGTCAATGATGGGCCTGCATCTGTCGTTCTTCAATCTGTGAGATGCTGCGGTGAGCATTAAACAATGTGTTTGCTCTACTGGATGGATGGTTTGGAGGAGTGGAAGGGCTTTCTGGAACTGATAAATATGGAAGTGTGTTCCATTGACAACTGCATCAATTTACAGAACGAAATTAAGGTTTTACTCAAAAATGATCCCTAGTTCTTTTTTGTTGTTTTTACATGTAGTAAGGGTGGAAAGTCTCCAGAATGCTACTCCAGTCGAAAGGGAGTGACCCTGGAACATCCAAACCCCTTACAATTAAATCCTCCGATTTGATCTATTCGGAAGAGAAAGCGTTCCATGATCAAAAAAATGAATTTATTCAATGCTTGCATGTTTTTCTGCATTGTTTTCCAGACATGTGGCCAGACTATCATCCGCCGAGATTGGGAATTGGACCAGGTTTTGATCTAGTATGTAGATAGTGAAGCGTAGAGGTCACAGAGAAGTACCCAGAGGTACTTCACATTGCATTCTACACACAGAGGATATAGTCAATACTATTTAAATTTATTGGCTCTGGTTTTGAAGCAATGATTGAATACAAGACAGGCCCAACCCAGATATTCCTGCTCAATCAATAAGCCAACTGAACAGGATGGCATTGTCTGTGACGGAGTCTGCCGAAAGATCAAGGAGAATTTATAATTATTATTTTGAGTTTAATATAGCTAGACCCAAAGGTATCCGAGCGCTTTAGTAATGCTTGCTAGCCTTCATCGTAGAGTGATTGGGTTCTCTCAGTCTTCTTTGGTGTTTGAAAAAGCGGATTCTGCAACCCAAAACGGTCTGAAGCCTGACCAATGGTTATTCAGAATGAGGTTCAGCCCCCAAATACACTTGCAATGGTTTAACTTCTTTCTAAACATTTTCTTGAATAGGGATAGTTTGAGATTTGTTGATAGTTTGCCAAAATGTGGGAGTTTCTCCAAAAAGTGTGCATGGGAGACAGGAGTGATTGGGCAGTAATGGATTGAAAATATGACTTCAGCATAAGTAGAGATGGAATAATGAGTATTTGAGATGATCATCCAGTCTTTTAGGTATCAGGCAGGTAAAAAACAGGCTGCAAATTGTCCAGAACGCGGTTGCGAGATTATTATATCACCTGCCTAAATTCTCTTCAGTTTCTTAGCAACTTTACAGTCTGCATTGGCTTCCTGCAGAGAAGCATATCCAGTTCAAAGCGGTGTGTGTGGTTCATCGGATCATTAATAGGCAGGTCACGCCCAGTTTGCTGCCTTTTGCTCCAGCCCGACAATCAGACTAGGGCATGAAGATCAGTGGACTCTAATTTGGCTGTGGTACCCCGCTTTGGATTGGCGAGGAGAGGAGGATGCTCCTTTCGAGCAATAGCTCCAGAGTTATGGAATAATTTGCATACACATCTGCAGAAAAGTCCTAATCACCGCTGTGTTAGGATAGAGTTGAAGACTTGGCTGTTTGCAGCCTAGGCTGGATTTTGTGTTGAAGACGGTCACAGTAGAAGTAGGTAGCGCTGTGAAGCCCTTACGAGGGCAGCCATGCGCTGTATAAATCAGTATAACATAACATTTTAGCCTTGAAGAAGTTCAACAAGTCCACGCAGTGGGTCTGGAAGTGTGTTTGTCTGCACTTATAGTTGGAAACGTCTGGGAAGATGAAGAGTTTCTTCCTTTGGTTCAAGCCTTCGTTAATGTGTTTGGCTAGATAAACCATTTTTGCACCTTTTTTTTCCCCGTTATGCAAGCCGCTCCTCTGAATTCTGCAAATGGTCCGGTCTGCTGCCGACAGCGAGGTATGCCATTAACCATCAAGGCTGAAGAAATTAAATAAGAGGAACTTATTGCGGTACTACTCAGACACATATGAACCCCTTTCTAAACAAGTGCTCCTGAAAATTGCACACAGACAATAACTGCAAAATTTGATAATATGGATTAGCGAAAGAACCAGCCCAAATACCGGGGTTGCAGGAAAAACACTATAAAACTGAACTCTACATAAGACTAAATCAACAGAGTTGTCATAGGAAATTAAAAAAAACAGAAGTCTGAATTATGCATTGCACACCCACGATATCCTTCAATCCCATACGATAAGCCCATCCACAAACTACACAGATTGGAAAAAAGTAGATATCAGACAGAATTTAGTGGATTGTGGCTAGAGGAACGAGGGTTTAACTGCTACCACACAAAAAACAAACATGTTTCCAGTGGATGGAGTGGCAGGGCAAACTAGTCAGCTCAGGTACTTTAGAAAGCCTCCACAACTTAGAGCGGTTTGGCAGACAAAGGCAATTGCAGGTCACATGTGCAATCAACAAAGAGTATATGGACAACTTTTTGAAAGAAAAAGATGGAACTGGGGACATTCATGAAAGTGGCGTGCACAAACTCTGCGAACCTGTGGGCGACACCAGAAAGTAGTCTGCATTTATGGAGGTGCATGTCATATTCTAACCCCTCAAATACCTTTTTGGCATCTGAAATTAGTATCATCTTATGGCCCTTGCAGTAAACACAGTCAATTGAGTGTAAAATCTTTACGTTAATGGCACTCCCTTGTCACACAGTGAGAATTCCTGATAGATTTAGATGGGCTATGTTGGTAGCACATCTTCCGGCCAAGCAGCCAGAATAGTACCAAATAATTTCAAACCAAGGTCTGAAAGATAAATTGGGCCATCATGGGAGATACATGCAGTGCAATCTTTATCTGCTCTCGGTACCACTGAGGAGCCATCTCGCTTGAAGTTGAAAATAAACCCATCCTGGGCAGGGGTGATGGGGGGGGGGGGGGGGTTGGGAGAGGTCAGTGGTGATTTGAGTTGCAGCACTGTGAGCTTCAGGCCTAGATGAAACTAAATGTATTTTATAATGATGCCGTAAGGAAGCTGTCCATGCCAGGCACCATTCCTGTGTTCAGCTTCTAAAATTGCTTGCAAGACTTCCTCCACCATGATCATATACTCTTGACCCTCCAGTAAGTTTGAGAGTAGATTGAGATTAACTTGCTCAGCATTAATCTTAACACCTCCCATTTCACACACATCTGCTTTGTGCAGCTCTTCCTAGAAGGCTCTAAAACCATCAGTCTTTTCTCACTTGCACCTCCTTCGTCCTACGCTTATTTACCAGTATATTTCTGGTATTATAATGCCCTCATAGAAACTTTAGTTCTATCTTAACTTAAAGTGGTCCATATATAGCACTCGCAGCTGCACCCAGTAGATCAATACATCAATAACCTAAAGGTGAGACGTGCATGCTTATGGAGTCATTTTCCTAGAATAACGTATCACAATGTGTAAATATGATTATAGCAATTGTATCTATAAGTGCTTCACTACTGAAATATTGGTGCCAAATATACATTCAAAAAATATATTGCATTCAAAAAGCACAAGTTACTAACTTGTGTAACGATATATCTGTAAGAGACAGTAGTTAGTGACAGATTCCTTACCTTAGAATATCCCCAGGCGTCAGGCTGGATCCGGAAAGTTTTGCGTAGCAGTACCCCTGCGCGTCGGTAGGCGGCGTCGTGCGGCTCCGCGTCCGACGTCGGCGTCGTGATCGCCGGGATGACGTCGCGGCCAGTACTTAGACGCCACCCATGCACGCTGGCGTCAGTTCTGTACACGACTTTCCGCGCCAGAAACGCAGAGCCATGCAAGAAACTGACACTGGTGTCTGAAAACTAGGGCCCTGAAAGGGATGACCTTAACCCTAGAAATCAGTTCGCAGAACGGGGAGGATGGGTGGGGCGGTAAGGAATCTGTCACTAACTACTGTCTCTTACAGATATATCGTTACACAAGTTAGTAACTTGTGCATCTGAAAGAGACACGTTAGTGACAGATTCCTTACCTTAGAATAGATACCCCAGCAATACCAACCCGGTGGTGGGTCTGCGAACAAAGATCAGACGAGGAAGTCTCGGAGAACAGAACGGCCAAAGAAGACGTCTCTCCGGACTTGGCTGTCAAGGCAGTAATGCTTGGTAAACGTGTGCAGCGAGGCCCACGTAGCTGCCTGACAAATGTCCTGCAATGGGACACCACGTCCCAAAGCCGTGGTGGCGGCTGTCGCCCTGGTGGAATGGGCACGTAGCCCAACAGGGGGCTCCTTCTTAGCCAAAGAATAGCAGGCTTTGATACACAAGACAACCCAGCGGGAGATGGTCCGCTTGTGTACCGCCCGACCTTTTTTGGCACCCATGTAGCCAACAAAGAGCTGGTCTTCCACCCGGAACTGTTGTGTGCGGTTCAGATAGAAAGAAATCGCACGTTTTGGGTCCAGACTGTGGAGCCTCTCTTCCTCTCTGGAAGGAGGCGGAAAGAAGGTGGGCAAAGTGATGGTCTGCCCAATGTGGAAGGCAGTAACCACCTTTGGCAAGAAGGACGGACGCGTCCTAAGAACAACCTTGTCTGGATGAACAGACAGAAAGGGTGGCTTGCAAGAAAGAGCCTGGAGCTCACTCACCCGCCGAGTTGAGGTGATAGCCACCAGAAAGGCTGTCTTCAGAGTGAGAAGACGAAGAGGACAGTTATGGAGAGGCTCGAAGGGAGCGCACATTAAAAAGGTAAGAACCAAGTTCAAGTCCCACTGAGGCATTACAAACGGAACAGGAGGGGAAAAGGTGTGTAATGCCTTTAAGAAACCTGTTAACAACAGGGGACTTGAAAAGGGAGGGCTGATCAGGAAGCCTGAGAAAGGCCGAGATAGCACAAAGGTAGCCCTTGACGGTACCCAGGGCAGAACCCTGTTGGGCCAGAGAAAGAAGGAACAGTAGAACCTCAGAGAGAGGGGCAGAAAGGGGATTCACAGCCTTTGCTGTGCACCATGTCACAAACTTGTTCCAACTGCAGGCGTATACCACCTTAGTGGAGGGACGCCTGGCTGCCAGAATCACATCACAAACTTCGGGAGGCAAGTCGAAAGGAATCAACTGCCGCCGCTCAATCTCCACGCAAGGAGGTGGAGACTGGACAGGTTCGGGTGGAGGACCGTCCCCTGCTGCTGCGACAGAAGATCCTCCCGAAGAGGCAGTCAGATCGGGGGATCGATGCTCATACTGAGTAGCTCAAGATACCAAACTCTTCGAGCCCAGTCCGGAGCCACAAGAATGACTTGGGCCCGGTTGCGCCGAATCTTCTTCAACACTCTGGGCAGAAGTGGTATAGGCGGAAAGGCGTACAACAGACCGCAACAACACTCGCGTCGAAAAGCGTCGCCGAGCGAGTGCCGCCTTGGAAATTCCAACGCGCAGAACTGATGACATTGTGCGTTCTCTTCGGTGGCGAATAGATCTAACCAAGGCTCTCTCCACTGTAGAAAGAGTCCTTGCGCCACCTCAGAGTGAAGACGCCATTCGTGATCCATCATGCACCTGCGGCTGAGTTCGTCCGCCCTGGCGTTCAGGGAACCTGCCAGGTGTTGAACCATCAGGCATATGCCCTGATGTTCCAGCCATGTCCAGAGACGCAGAACCTCCTGACATAGGGTCCACGACCCCACCCCGCCTTGTTTGTTGCAGTACCACATGGCGGTGGTGTTGTCTGTGAAAACCTGCACTACCTTCCCCTTGACAGAGGGAAGGAATGCCTTGAGTGCAAGTCGGATCGCCCGGAGCTCCAGAAGGTTGATATGGAGCCGGGACTCCGCCGGAGACCAGAGGCCTCTGATCTCCGCCTCTCCCATGTGACCGCCCCATCCCATAAGGGACGCGTCCGTCACAACTGTGTGCTCTGGCTGGGGAAGGGAGAGGGATCTGCCCGTGACCCATTGCCGGTTCGAGAGCCACCACTGCAACTGCCTTGCAGTTCCCTCCGAGATCTGGACGCAATCGGACAGGTTCCCCTGATGCTGCGCCCACTGGAACTTCAGGTCCCACTGCAGAGCCCGCATATGCCATCTGGCATGATCGACCAGCAGGATGCAGGAGGCCATGAGGCCCAGCAGCCTCAGGGTCATCCGTACCGAAACCTAGGATAGAGGCTGAAAGATCGGAATCATAGCCTGAATATCCTGGACTCGCCGTTCGGGAGGATAGGCCCGAAACTGCGTTGTGTCCAGAACTGCTCCGATGAAAAGGAGCTGTGGAGAAGGAATCAGGTGCGACTTCGGCACGTTGATGGAGAACCCCAGTGAGTGCAGGAGTTCGGCCGTAGTCTGGAGGTGGGAGACGACTGCCTGGGACGAGCCCGCCTTCAACAACCAGTCGTCGAGGTAGGGGAAGACTGGAACCCCTGCCCGGCGCAGATGAGCTGCGACTACCGCCATCACTTTCGCGAACACCCGAGGGGCGCTGGTAAGGCCAAAGGGGAGCACGGTGAACTGAAAATGCTCGAGGCCTACCGTGAACCGCAGGTAACCCCGGTGGGCCGGCAGGACGGGGATGTGAAAATATGCGTCCTGCAAGTCCAACGCTACCATCCAGTCTCCAGAGTCGAGGGCAGTCAAGACCTGAGCTAGGGTGAGCATCTTGAACTTCTCCTTCCGGAGGAAGCGATTGACGTTCCGGAGGTCCAAGATAGGACGCATGTCCTCCTTGTCCTTTTTGGGCACCAGAAAGTAGTGGGAATAACAACCACGCCCTACTTCTGGGGTCGGAACGCGCTCGATGGCCCCCTTGGCCAAGAGGGCCGCAACTTCCTTTTGAAGAAGCACCAAATAATCCCCCGACATGCGGTAGCATTGAGGTGGCATGGCTGGGGGGGGTAGTCTCGAAGGGGAGGGAGTAGCCCCTTCGGACAATGTCCAAGACCCACCTGTCCGATGTGATGGTACGCCAGTGGTGAAGGTGATGGCGGACCCTGCCCCCCACTGGGGTGCTGTGGACCTGAAAGGATGGACTAGGAGGGCTTGGAGGCCGCGGACGGAGGTGGTGGCCTGACCCGCACGCTGGTTACCCGACCCGCCGGGAGCCACGTCCTCGGCCACGCGAAGGCGCTTGCTGCGCGGGCCGGTGGCTGGGCAATGGACCTGACTGGGCGCCCCTTCCGTGGCCACGAAAGGGGCGAAAAGCAGACTGCTGCGGAGGGCGCGAGGCGGAGAGGCCCAAGAACTTGGCCGTAGCCCGCGAGTCCTTAAAGCGCTCCAGCGCGCGGTCTGCCTTATTGCCAAAAAGGCGGATACCATCGAAGGGCATGTCCATAAGGGTGTTTTGGACATCGCCCAAGAAACCAGTGGTCCTCAGCCAGGCGTGATGGCGAAGCGCCACTGTCGTAGCAAGCGATCTGCCCAGCGAGTCAGCGGTGTCTAGGCCACATCGGATTGTGAACTTCGCCGCGTCTCTCCCGTCTGCAATAACACGGGTGAGTAGTGTCTGGACCTCCTCAGGACACTTAGGCAGCACTTGCGCCACCGAATCCCACAGAGAGTGGGAATAACGGCCCAAAAGGCAAGCGGTGTTCACGGACCGCAAGCCAGCACTGGAGGAAGAAAAAAATCTTCTTCCCAAATTGTTCCAGCTTTTTGGATTCCCTGTCCGGCGGAGCCGTAGGGAAGGCGCTCTGAGAGGTAGAGGCTTGAACAACCAAGCTCTCGGGGGTGGGGTGTTGGGAGAGGAACAAGGGGTCGCCCGGGGCCGGGCGATGGCGTCGGGCTATGTTCCTGTCCACAGGAGCCCCTGTGGTGGGCCTGGACCAGGTGCCCAAAAGAACGTCAGAAAGTGCGTCGTTGAACGGCAGCAGTGGCTCCGAAGAGGTAGCCGCCGGCTGAAGCACTTCCGTCAGGAGGTTAGTCCCGACAGCCACTGTAGGGAGCTCGAGGCGCAAGGCCGCGGCCGCCCTACGCAACACTGTTGCATAACTTGCTCCCTCCTCCGTAGCCACGGTAGGAGGAGACAGCATGCAAAGGTCTGGAGAGGTGTCCAGGCCACTGGCATCACCCAGTTCCTCTGCCCAGTCCTGATAAGGCTCACATTGGGCTGTGAGAGGGTTTTCCGACCCCTCCCAGTCCTCCTCGTCCTCCAAAACAGGTGAAAAATATGGAGGGCGGTCATGAGGGAAGAAAAGTCCCATCGGCGTCGGAATCGGCGTCGATCCGGCTCCATGTCCGGTTCCGGGGAGAACCTGGGGACGGCGTCGCCCGGGACCTCGGACGGCGCCGTGAGCGGTACTGGGGAGGTCGGCGCCGCGCGAGGTGTCGTCAGGTCAACCGGCGTCGACCGGGATCCAGGCCTGGATCCGAGGGGGTCCTGCGGCGCCGGAGCCGCCGGAGACACCGGGGCCGGAGCCGCCGGTGGTGCCGAAGGAGGACCCCACTGGGGCCCGAAGGCGCACCGGGCAACCCTTAGGCCCGAAGATGCGAGCCATGGTCGACAAGAAGTTCTGGATGTCGGCCGACGTCGGACCCGGAACAGGCGGGTAGGCCGGCGTCGGCTCATCGGGTACTCCCGGAGCCGCGGGGGCCGTACCAACAGGACCCTCAGCCGAGTCGTGAGACCGGCGAGGGGAGGTCTTAGAGCGACGCTTCTTAGACCTCTTGTGCTTCGCCTGAAGATGAAGACTTCGACCCCGACGAATGACGACGGCTCCGCGACCGGCCCCTCGACCTCTCCCGGGACCGGGACCTCGAGCGGCGCGGAGCCGAGTGCCGGGCCTCGAGAAGCTTTCGAGACCGCTCTCCCAAAGCCTTCGGGGCGAGGGACCGACATTCAGGGCACGACGTGGGGTCGTGGCCGTGCCCCAGGCAGAAGACACACTCTCGGTGCGGATCCGTAATCGACATCATGCGATTACAGACCTCGCATGGCTTGAAGCCGGGCATCCCTACTGACACCTTGGAGTCGAAACGACTCGAAAACTTGGACAAAAAAGTCTCATAAAATACTCAGGCATAAAATGAAGGGGGCACTGCGCAATCCGGATCTGCGCTTGCTGGCGCGGAAAAAGAAAGAACTGACGCCAGCGCGCATGGGCGGCGTCTAAGTACTGGCCGCGACGTCATCCCGGCGATCACGACGCCGACGACGGACGCGGAGCCGCACGACACGCCGCCTACCGACGCGCAGGGGTACTGCTACGCAAAACTTTCCGGGGATATTCTAAGGTAAGGAATCTGTCACTAACGTGTCTCTTTCAGATCCTTAATTTACAGCTAAAAAGGATATCACCTGATTATTTTCCATATGTGTATCATGTTAAAATCTCTATGTATGTATGTATACCTCTTAAGAGTGGTTATGTATCTACATATTTATATGTTTTACTCCCACGGCAGAGAAAAAAAAGTAGTTAACTAAACTCCCCCAAACCACCACACTATGACTCATCCTATTCCTCTTTCAAAATGTCCACCCCCATGACTCATCACAAACCACTTTACTACTACAAACTTCCAAATAATCCTTTCTAAATTCTTCCCCCCTCTATCCAACCATTTATCCTATTCATCCACCTAACAGGCTCACCTGTCTACCACTCCCAATAACAATTTTTATTTCTCTCTACTAATCTACCACAAATCCACCTTTGGGTTCTGGATTAGCGTGCTACTTGTTGAAAAGCACTTAAACGCCTTGTCAGGGATTAAACGCACTATATAATTACAATTATATATTATGGAGTCTGTGATATTCTGTGGTTTTCCATTTTAACTCCCATAGGAAAGCTTGCTTCCCACTATAGAAAACAAAATCCCTGAACCAAATTATATTAAATACGGCGTGAAAACAGAACTTTAGTCAAGTTGGTGCTTTTCTTCACTTTGAGTAAATCTGTTCAGTAGTTCTGAAAAATAATTATTTCTTTTAGGAAATCTGCATTACAAAACTATGTCAGGCATGGGAGACATGGCCTACAAAAATTAACACATTTTTCTCTTGAAAATTGCAGATCTAAGGACAGGTCTGCAAGAAAAAAGTAATTTTGTAGGACAGTCCAGGAACATTTTTTACAGCGCAGAATGATTACTTTGGCCATGGGAGCTAGTGTATGTGCCTAGAGTCCACTGTGCATGCCATTTGACCATACAGAGATGGTGCAGTGGCAGAGGACCTTGCAGCAGGACTTGCCTTACACCCAGAGCCCACTGCATACACTCCAATATCACAAACAGCTGGTTTTGTTACAAAGGCTGGTGTGGGGACGACCAACAAGCCAGGCCCTGCATCTAAAGCGTCCAGCACACTGTCAAAGGTTGTGAACAGTTATTTTGCGGAGGGGTGGGGGCTGGGGGGCGACGATTCAGGAGAGGGTGTAAGGCCTGCAGCTATAACACTAAATGAAAAAAGACTGTGCACCAAATTTTGACACAGAGGAGGTTGACTGCAAGGAGAACCTTGGGCCAACCATGTAGCCGAACCCAGTTACACATAACTTAAGGCTGTGCACAGCTAGTGATGAATGTGCAGGAAGTTGCCCGCTTGCATGCACTAGACCCTAAAGCCAATTGCATACGTAGAGGGTGTTAAGTGTGTAGAGATGTGTGCAGGGCAGGCTGTACAGACTACACCTTCATTTTTTGCTGTGGAAAACATGGAGTGGAGTGAAAAAATAAAGGGCAAGTTATGGTTTCTTCTGCTAATAATTTAACATTTAAAAAAAAACTGAAAAAACGTTAGTTGTGGTTGAAAATTAAAACCAAATAACCCACCTGAAATTGGCCACTGCCCAAAATTTGTCCACTAAATGAAGAAGAGGTTGCACCATTTGAAAGCATGAAAACCAGGGCACCAATGGATGAAAGAGGGTTAGGAGTGGCAGTACTCTGATCAGTAAATATGTGTGGTCTGCCATGCTGTCCAATTATCAGGGAAGTTAAAACTGCCAAATTGATTGGCCATAGTTAACCCACAATGCAATGAACTGAATGCCAGAATCACCTTCTGTGAAGCAAGACAACAACTGTTCACTGGTACAAGATCATGACAATGTACACATAGTGTGGACTGGTTGCAGCACAAGGCAAGACTCAGCAATCAACATTAATGTGAAAGGCATAGCAAACAGTAAGAGATAGTGTATCGGCCAGAGCAGGGAATGAGCAGACACAAAAGCATACAACCCCCTCGTACAAGGAGACTAGGGCCGGTTGAAAGAGTGAAAAAACAGATAATATTCCTGAAATTTGGGCTCTTTTAGCAGTCTATTGCTCCTGCTAGTAGCACTGCCATCAATGCATAGATTCAGCCAAAGCAAATATGGACATTCAAATTCAGTAAGTGCTACATTGACTACACGCTCTAGAGGCTCTGGCCAACCTTAAGGACCATGAAATAAAAGATTTGGCTGAAACTCATCAGTTTCACCTAAACCTTGGTGTGCCAGACTATTCACTCCAGAAACATATCTGCTGACTGACATCTTGAGGATCAACCATCAACTCCAACATGGCAATGACCAGACATGAAGATCCCAGGCAGCATATGCTTTCACTAGTCCCATGGTGATATAAGGGTTTTAAAAAATATTCTTCGGCATGCTTAATACCCCTGGCCTGTTTCAGGGTATGAATTCAGCTTTAGTGCTGAAGCATACTGCAGGCCAACCCAGAGTCACATTAGGGAACAGAATAATTCTTCCTCAAAACACATGCTTGAGGTTTTGGGACCGAACCACTTATAGTGGCCAAGCACGAATTTGCCTGGAGGAGAAATCATGCATCTCAACAATGTGGTATTAAGGGGGAACCCTCAAACATTGGCATCCACAGTGCTGTATATTCTGAAGATAGTGATTACTGCTTCAAGTACTTCGAGAAGAAGTGTATAATCAACTCCTTTGGTCAACATCCTGGAGAGTAGAATGCCAAACATTTTCAAGCAAGAAAGATTGAAAAACTGCCAGTGGACACAGCCTTCTATGGCACAGCGTACTGGGAAGTCTTGAACTCCAGGGCAGGTAGAGGAAATGGAGGGCATGCTCCAGCTAGGAGTTTATGCTTTGCAGTCTACAGCCGAATGACTTGGATGAGGGGATGGTAGCCTTCAAAAAACATTTGCCCACATAATTTCACAGCCAGTGTTTGGTATGAAATTCAAGGATCAAGTCATCCTCAATCCTCTCAGGTGGCCAAAGTCAGCCACAAAACAAATCACCAATACTAATGGTAAGCACTGGCATCGGAGCTTGTAGCACTCCACTGCTTATGGAGAGTTCAGAGAAGGTGACTAGTAAAGCCAGGCCACATAATCATAGCTAGCCAACACACTTTAATGGGCCTACTCCAACAAGAGGACTGGTGAACTGCGTGGGGAAGAGAAGGGGAGAGTATGGTGAACAGAGTAGTACCAAGACAGTGGAGGAATTGCTTGAGTGGGATGAATGTGGGTCCTTAAAGTGGTTGTATGCCACTCTGAGTGTTCGTATGAGTTTTGTTCTTATAGCAGAAGAATCTTTCCCTGAAAATTTAGAGATGGCGCTTGCTCTGTGTAGATGCTTGTGTTTTTCTCCCCCCCTTTTACATTTTTTTTTTTTTTAAGGTGCACTATCCTGGTGCAGGTTTCTCAAGCATCTCAAAGTGCCCACCAGTAGGATGAGCCTACATTGCGCTTTGATTGCACAAAACTCATCTGTAGCATCCAGTACTCAACCACCGAATTAGAGAGAAATGGCTTTAAAAATTATCAGTTTTACCCGGCTCCTTGTGATAAGGCTTACCCCCGATGCCACGTGTTACGTGGAGTGGTCCACCGCATGGGTCAGAGGGCTATGATTGCGCTTTCTTGTCACTTTGGTTGGCCCAGCGGAGGGAGCCTCTACCACCCCTATGATTGATCGTCTTGGAATGGCCCGGTGTCCGGAACGAACATTGTGTATTTTGGACTGCCACGGGACATGAGCGACGGAGACCCTTGCACTTCTATGTGTCTGCTGCCCCCCCACCTCAGAGCCCCTCGGGAGAGTGACTTTTCTGGAATGGCCCACCTGAGTGACTCTGGGCTATTCCCGTTAGACTCTGAACTTGTTTGGCCCAGTTGGTCATCTGTTTTTGTTTTCATTTTTTTCTCTCTCCCTTTTTGTTGTATGTTTTCTTCCCTTCGATGCGCTGCTCCGGGGGGCTGAGCCGTCTCACCTCTTTGGGGTTACCTTTCTGGGACCTGCTAGAATGTGCCTTGCTAGATTGGGGATCGGGGCTGTCTTTCTCACTCTTTTGCCGCGATGGGTGGTGCTTGGGAGGAGCCGGGGGGATGCAGGATACTGCTGGGAGGAGGAGGTGCGACACATTCCCCTTCTTGTACTATGACGTCTCCTGTTAAATTCCTCTCTCTCAATGTGAAAGGGCTGAACTCCCCTAATAAGCGTCACCAGGTATGGCGATATTTGCTTCAGAAGGATCCTGACGTGGTTTTCCTTCAGGAGACTCACTTGCTTTCCACTGACACCCACCTTATGTCCCACTCCAGATACCCCATTCAGTATTGGGCGTGCTCCCCTTCCAAAACTGGCGGGTGGCCATTTTTTTCAAGCCAGGCTGGCGAGCAGCGACCCCCAAGTGTACGGCAGACGATGGGGGGGGGGGAGGGGGGGGGAGGGGGAGAGAGGTTTCTCAAGGTACACATGGTTTGGGGTCGGGGATCTTTAACTTTTGTTATCATGTATGCACCAAACCAGAATCAAGACGCATTTCTTCGCCTGCACCTTGGGGCCCTCCTGCAATCACTTTCTACTCCTATTGTCCTTGGGGGTGACTTTAATTTGGTTTGGAACCCTGAGTGGGACCGCACTGCGCATCATTCTGCCGGAGCGATGTCAGCGGCTCTGCGGAATGTCATCACCGACTTCGGTTTAGTCGCCGCCTGGAGACACTTACACCCAGACTCTCGGGATTACTCCTTTTCTCACGTGCACCGCTCGTATTCTCGTATAGATAATTTTTTTCTCTCGCTCCCCTTGGTCCACATGCTGTGTAGCGCAGAGATCTCCGATATATCTATATCGGACCATGCACATGTCTCCTGCTCGCACTCCAGCCTCCTGATACGCGCAGAGAACCCCTGCCTCGGTGGAGACTGCCCCCCCCAGGCCCTTCGAGACCCTGTGCATGTGGCAGACATTCGTAAGGAGATGGAGGCCTTCTTTCTCGCCAATTCCGTTTCTGATACCTCTGAAGACATCCGCTGGGACGCCTTCAAGGCCACTATTCGGGGGGTCATCACATCAATATCAATCGCCCGGTCTAGGGAGGCGCGCCTGTTGAGTCTACCCTTTCTAGAGATATTAAAGCCTTAGAACGTAGGGCTCATGTACATCCGTCCCTCCGCAACAAGCGGCTTCTTGCCGAACTCCGTGGCCAACTGCGCTTACAGCGTACCAACAAGGTAGAGCGGCTTTTAGTCAATCTCAAACAGAAATTCTAAACGGGAGGGGATAAAGTTGGGGCGTGTCTAGCACGACGACTTCGGGCTCAGACTACCCGAGCTCACATCGCTAAGCTTAAGCGGCACGATGGTTCCTGGGCCATCTCGGAGGCGGACAAAAGCCTTGAATTGGAGACCTTTTACAGGGATCTGTACGCGCATGCTCCTTGTTTGCCCGATACGGTCACGGCTTTTCTCGACTCCTGCCCTTGGGACCCTATAGACCCCTATTTCACGAAACTGCTTGATGACCCTATTACTCATGACGAAATAGCCAAAGCCCTGAAACAGCTTCCAATAGGCAAAACCCCGGGACCTGACGGCCTGCCGGTTACTTTCTATCGGGTCTTCTACCCGCAACTTCGGGACCATATGCTTCATCTCTTTAATAGCTTCACTGATCGCTCGGGTCTCTCCCCCACAATGAATGAGGCGGAAATAGTGCTCATCCCTAAGCCAGGAAAGGATCTAACTCTGCCTGCTTCCTTTCGCCCTATTAAACACTGACGCCAAGATATATACAAAAATCCTGGCGAATCGCTTGGAACCTCATTTTCCGGGTCTTGTTGAC
Source organism: Calotriton arnoldi (assembly GCA_963921515.1). Taxonomy (NCBI): domain Eukaryota; kingdom Metazoa; phylum Chordata; class Amphibia; order Caudata; family Salamandridae; genus Calotriton; species Calotriton arnoldi. Next base: position 2,127,479 of record CAWUFW010000699.1, read on the forward strand.
CCCGATCAAGTGGGGTTTATTCGTCACCGTCAGGGTGCGGACAATATCCGCCGGATAGCCCATCTAGAGGAGAAAGCGCGATTCAGAAATATCCCTGCCTGTCTGGTGTCACTCGACGCAGAAAAGGCTTTCGATCGCGTGGACTGGGGCTTTCTTAGGGCGGTCCTCCAGAAAGTTGGTCTGGGACCAGGGATAATCTCTAAACTGATGGCTCCATATGCGAAGCCCACCACCCGCATTCGTTTTAATGGACGTCTTACGGTCCCTATTCCTATCCACCGCAGCACTAGACGGGGGTGCCCGCTCTCCCCCTTACTATTTGCACTCGTGGTGGAGCCCCTGACTATTGCTATACGTCGCGATCAGGATATACGGGGTATTCCCATGGGTGGTTATGAGCATAAAGCCTCTCTCTTCGCTGATTATCTCCTCTTATCCCTGTCCTCCCCACCGACCTCCCTTCCTGCAGTGGCGACACTCCTGGGGTCCTTCGAAGCCGCCTCCGGCTATCGGATCAATCTTGCTAAATCCCACGCCCTTAATCTTACACTTTCGGCCTTGGAAGTCCAGGAGCTGCGGGACTCGATTCCGGTGCAGTGGACCAATGTGTTGATTCGATACCTGGGCCTGGATCTGACTCCTACACTTTCGTCTTGGACTTCGTCTAATTGGCCCAGATATAGGAAATCCATACGAGAGGAAATACGTAGATGGAAAGGCCTTCCCCTGGCGTGGTTAGGTCGAATCAACACTATTAAAATGTCTCTTCTTCCTAAAATTCTCTATCTTTTTCAAACCCTTCCCACCCCCATACCAAAAGCGGATATCCTGGCCCTGCAGCGGGACTTTACCATATTCATATGGGGAAAATCTCGCCCTAGTTTCTCTAATAAGATCCTTATGCTTCCCAGAAACCGGGGTGGTCTTGCCTGCCCAAATCCTACTATTGGGCCTGTCACCTTTGGTTTATATCAGAATGGATCGTTTGGGAAAGCGAGAAGCATTGGTTCCACTTGGACCGGGTGGTATCCTGTAGACCCTTGTGGGATTTGGCTTGGCTCCCGCATGGAGCTCGCTCCCGCAGCGCTTATATAGCTACCCCTACGAGAACGGTCTTGGAGATTTGGGATAGACTGGCAGTACCCCGGGGCCCAACGACGTTCCCCTCCCCCAACACACCTCTAACGCGTAACCCTATGTTTCCCCCTGCTTTACAACCTCAGGCGTTTGATGCATGGACAGTAGAGGGACAGCGAGTTATCCAGGACTTTTTTCAGGGCACTGCCCCTCTGGACATTTGAACAATGCAGACAAGCCTTTCACCTCTCGGAAGGCGTGCGTATGCAATACTACCAGTTGCGGCATTGGCTTAGTTCCCCGACATATGTCCAGGAGGCTACTCGACAACTCACCCCCTTTGAATCTTTGGTTCGTAGGTTTGAGGGGTCAAAGGGTTTGAAACCTATTCTGTTTTACAACACTCTCAACAACCTACACCCCATGGCTACCAGACGCGTTGGGCCTCAGACCAGGATGAGAACATCCCCCCTGAGGGGTGGGCCCGTTTGTGGAGGGACATCCCCAAGGTGTACCGCAGTACACCGCAACGTGAATCAGCATACAAACTGACGACGTGATGGTACTACACCCCCACTCGTCTCCATCAGATGTTCCCGAATTCCCCTTCGCTTTGCTGGAGGTGTCAGAGCGATAGAGGGGACTTTCTGCACATTTGGTGGTCCTGCCCCGGTCTCACGCTATTTTGGAGGGAGATCCTCAGTCATATTAAAGAAGTGGTGGGTTTCCCGGTTCCATCTACCCAGTCGTTGGCGATTTTGGGCATTAAACCCGGCACGTTGAAAGCCATGACTAACGCGGAATGGCATCTGATCCTCCACCTACTAGGAGCGGCTAGACAGTCCATCGCCCTATGTTGGAAGAAGCCCCTCCCCCCCATTGCCACTTGGTTTCTTCGGCTGTGGGATGTCCTCGCCTTAGAATTACATACAGCCCGTATTAACCACACGGACACACGATTCAAGCGCATTTGGCAGCCACTTATACACCACCACACCAAGACTGAGCATTCCCGACTGGTGCCCCCCCAAACTGCGCGCCCTACAGCTGTTCGAAGATCCCTTGGAGCCTTTCTCTCGGGGTTGGAAACCAGAACCCCCGGAACGACCCACTTGAAATGGCGGGCAGGCCATTTTGCTCCCTGGAACCCTTACGGCCCCCAATTTGGGCCCTAGCTCCCCACAGCGCATCCAGCATCTACTCCCCCCCCCCCCCATGGGAAGGAAGTTCCCCCTGATTGTTTCCTTTTTTTTTTAAATGTGTTTCCGTCTCTTAAGATCCCTTTTTCTTTCTTCTTTTTGTGTGTTCTTGTTCCTATTATAAATGGAGATAGCTGTCTAGTATTTCCACAGTGCAAGGTATTTCCTCTCCATGATGTGAAGGTCTCATCGTTTATAAGGCTCAGCCTAACATGTCTCTACTGTATCTCCAACTGTGGCGCTGCGGCACTCCTCCACACGATGTTCGGACTCTTGACTGACCTGTGTACCCTAGTTCCTCCCATATATTTTCCCTTAGAGCTGGGACTACTGCTACGCTGTTTGCGACCTGGGAGGATACCGCGCTTTATGTTGCCCCAGTCTACTATATTTTGTAGGGACGGGTTTGCTTTTTTTCTTACACAGTCCGACCTCTGTATCTGGTGGGTTGATTTTATATTGATGTATCAATGCACAGCTTGGTCACTGATGTTATCTCACCGCTTTTCTCATTGAGACATGTGCTTTCTATTTGCTTGGCCTCTGTTTTTCTTCTCGCTTTGTTTTCAATAAACAGGCCTTATCAAAAAAAAAAAAATTATCAGGTCACGATGCACCCAAGAGTTTGTACTTTACAGAGCCATCACAAATGAGTCTTTGTATTCCGGTCGGCTAATGGTTTTAAAAAACGTATTCTGGAGTGAGGCACATTCACAGTCTATTGCTTGCGGATTCAAACCAGTTATCAAATTCCAAGTGTGGTTTCCTCTGGAAGCAAGGGTTAGACCCACAAAGAAAAGGTTAATATTAAACCCAGATGATGGAGAATTAAACTGTCAAGATGAGAAATGCCACACAGTAGATGAAAAAGTTAATTTCCTGTACAATGTTTGTGCCCATCCTAATTACCAGACGTGCAAATCCATATTCAACCCCCTTGCTCCCCCCAAATAAACACCTGTAGATAAAGTTTCATGTAACAGGTTGTAGATAGACTATTCCGATTATATTTATTTTTCTTTTGTAGGACCATCCAAGTGGGATTAAAGCCTGTCAAACATTTGTGAACTAGCATCCTTTTTAGCGCTACATTAAAGGAGGTCTCTTATATGAGCAATTTTGAAATGTTCTCTTGGGTGCCTTGAAAAAGTTTGGAACAAGGGCTAACTTGCCACAAGCCATGTAGTTTAGTGCTGTCACGGCAATGCAGATATACCTTTTGCATCACTAGATATTTCCAAATGGGAAGAAACTTAAGACAGACAGTAGTGAACATGCTAAAAATCTACAGCATAAGTATCAGGTCCCCAATAGCCTAAATATAAGCCAAATTAGCTTCTAAAATAATCTGAACGAAGGAGCAAATGCATCCATACATGAACATATATGACTCCGTACGCCATCCACCTCTTGGAAAGTTACCTTCATGGTTACTGTTGCTTTTAGTTTGTAGACTTTCATGATCAATGGTTACTATTCTGCCTAGTGGTGGTAGTGGAAACTGCTTCCAAAGTTCTTAATTCGAAGCTGTATGGGCTGGTACCACACACGTGTCAAGCAGCATGACTTCCTACCTTACCTGCATATGCACTGATGCCAGTTCTGTTCTTTAAAATGTTTTTGGCTTACTGCTGAGGGGAGGGCCAGGGGAATGTTGTTAATGGAGAAAAAGCCTGTAGAGTAGGAGTAATGGGTCACCATACAGATACATTTATCCTACTACGACATCCTGTTATTCCTTCTCCAACCTGAAAGTACCGTCCAGATCACTGCTGATAAAAAAAAGGGGGCAATGGGCAGCAAAGGGCAGTGCAAAAAGGTCATAATGAACCTCCTGTTCAAACTGAGCACTGCCCTGAGAACTCCTTGCCTGAAATGTTTATGTTGGGTGCTCTAAGTAGTTCAGCAATATATATGTCACAAACATTCCTGGAGACAGCCATCAACGAAGCCTTAGTCGAGTAGGGTGCTTGGATACCAGTTAACAGTGCAGCCCCATCTACAGTACAGCATTTGGAGATGCAGAAAGTATCCATCTACTAACGGTGGCATTAGTAGCTGCTCATCTGGCAACAAAGGTTACAAAAAGCATTACAGATGCAGAGATCTGACTCCAGCAAGGGAAATTCTCAGAGTAGTTGCTGTCCAAAATATTGTGTCTCCTCAGTCTAGGTGCGGGGGGGGAAAGTATCTTCATTCATATACCACAGCACCTGGGAACAGTTGTGGAATTTCCCGTTCAGAACACTTTCCCCTGAAGGAACACAGTGTAATGATCCAGGGGTAAAGAGATTTAGCTCACTGATGGGTCTGGTTGAGATTGAGCCACTATTCAATTTTCCAGGATAGGGGGACTTGACATATCTGGAGGCCTGAGGCCTACAAGGCTTATTCATCACTCTGGGCAAGAAAAGGTGGTGTTCCAAAAACAGTGGTGCAGTCCAATGGAAGAAACATGTCCATTAAATTGTTGGGCAACATTTTAGTGCATCACTGGCAGTGCAGATTAGTTCTCCAGGGCTATTGCAGCAAACTCCAGTTGTCATTTGGTAAGTTGTGCAGTCACCCACCTGCATTGGCCACATGTACAGAGAAGGTCTTCGACCACCCGACAAGGGAGCAGGCTGATCTTCTGTAGCAAGGCCCACTAACAGAACCTTACTGCGCCCTAGACCTCATGTTAACAGCCATGAATGTTCAGGTTCTTTGCAGAGGCCTAGTTCCTAGGAATCAGACACTCATGAACAGTACAGAACATTGAATTACTTTTCCTCGCTCTATAGACCGGAGGTCCCACATCTGGGGAAAATGGATGTGCTTTATCAGTGGAAAATGGAATAGATCAGAGCATAACACTTACTAATAACGAGAATGAAAACACCTGCTTAGGTTATTTAACCTAGTAATGTATATCCCACGAACGATGATTACCAGTACAAATAAGGAATGTGCTATCAACCACATCCCATGCTCCACTGCCAGCCTGCAGAGTTGTAGGGAGGCAGCATCTCTTTGTTTTCAGACATACAACAGCGCCTTGGTGATTTCTGTGTTGGTCACTATTTCATTGGATTTCTTCAAAAACTATGAAGAACACCTTCACCTCACAGACATTTTTGTGGCAGGACAAACCGAATATCCACTTTTATATTGCCAAGAGTCGATTATGACCACGGACTGCAGAAGGGTAGAAGAAAGGAGCATGCCTTGAGTTTGAGCATACGGCCACCATGCAAGATTGGGACAAAGGAAGGTAGAATTGGGACAGGTATGACCTGATTGCCACGCAAATGATTACAACACTCCACCAGACTGAGATTTAGAAACATGTGGAGCTTGGCATGGAGACAACTGCTCTGCAGGACTCCTGTAGTCCACGATGGTTTGGTACTCACCAGGTCTACAGGCTACCTATTTTAAAACGGTATGCTGGCAGGCTGATTGTCACTATGCTCTTCACAGGAGTCTTTTGCAGAATCAAGGGCAGAATCATCAGGATTAACAATCTTTGAAGGCCCAAAAAAATGTTCACAGGGTCACAAAGTCTGAACCGGGTCCTGACAGTTCAGGCTAGAAAGGATTCGGCTATAACCTTTGGAGCTGTACTGACTATGATGAAAGAGCAGCAGTGGACTTTCTGCTGCAGCATAAAAGTCAGCCACGGTGCCAGGATCTCAGAAAAGTTCAGGGACATCAAGACCAAAAAGCAGAGTCCTTTGCTGGTAGTTTTGGTTTACTAGCATGAATCAAAGGTACTTTATTTGCTCCTATAGGACACCTGTAAGTATGCAAAATCCTGAAGGTCCAACACAGAATAATAATGCTACTCGACTGCTGGCAGGATCCAAGCCAAATTAAGCATTTTCAACTTCTGCAGGAGGTAAAACCTATTCGGGTAAACTCCACCATTTTCCCTTGCATATCACCAGTGATGGTATCCTGGTACTTTGAGGTGTGGGGGGCTTGCCTGAAGGGGCTTCTTGAAGAGCCAGTTCTTCAGCTTCTCGCAGAAATCAGGAAGCAATGAGGAGGCCCTAATGTGAAGTGGTCAGCCTTCCATGCTTTACGGGCGGTGTGAGAAGGCACGACCTCCTGACCTGCTTTTGTGTATACATGGTACGTGAGCCAATAAATGTTCCGCTGGGCGTAAGTGCCTGGAGGGTTGGTGGAACTGTCTTGCGGCTGATCAGGTAGACTGGGCCTGTATTGTGATGGGCTTTGAATGTGTGGGTGAGGAGCTTGAATTGAGCACGCTAATGTATAGAAAGCCAGTGTAGTTCCATTAGGTGAGGTGTGATGTGAGACCATCCTGGAAGGTCAAAGACAGTCTGCCTGCTTCGTTTTGGAAGGTCTGAAGTCTTTTGTGTTGGCTGGCGATTCCTGCGTAGTTGGAGTGCCCGTAGTCTAGTGTGATGGCGACTGTTTTCCTGGTGTGGTTAGGTAGCCACAGAATCCTCAGGATGTGGAAGCAGGCGGAGGTGGCATTAACCTGGTCAGACATGCCCGGTTTGCGGTCGACGATGATCCAGAGGATTCTTGCTTGGGTTCTGGGGTGAGTCCTTGGCCCATAGGCCACCAAGTGGAGTCCTACAGCGAAGTATCTTTTCCGAAAATAACCACTTCGATCTTGTTCGAGGCAAGTTTGAGGCAGTCGGGCTTCATCCAGGTGGCCACTTTGGTCATGCAAGAGTTGAAGTTGTTTCTGGTGTTGGTTGTTTTGTCCGAGAGGAACAAAATCCGTTGTGCCTCACTAGCGTAGGTGAGGCTGTGGATGTTGTTTGTGGAGATGAAGTCTGCAGCGGCATCATGTAGACGCTGAAAAGGGTTGGGCTACCTGAGGAAACTTGAGGGACTCCGTAAATGAGCTTCCAGGATTCTGAGAAGCAGGGTGGCATGTTGACTGTTTTTCCAGTAAGAAAAGTGATATATCCATAGGAAGGTGAGTAAGAAAAGTGCATATCCATAGAAATGCGGGTCCTAGGATGTTTGCCTTGGGAATTCATCTGACCAGGATGGGAAGGCCGCAGAGAAGACTACCAGGAAAAGGGCTGCAGTCTCTCCTCTGTCTAGGATCATCTGGATGTCACCTGTTGCTGCTATGAGGGCTGTCGGTGCTGTGGTTAGGTCTGAATCCTGATTGCATGGCGTCGAGGAGTTGGTGATTGTTGAGACGTCTGCTGATAGCTTTCCTTAGGACCTTGGCTGGGTATGAAAGGAGTGAGATCATTTCGCAGTGTGGATGGGTCTGCGGACGACTTCTTAAGGACAGCGTTGACAACTATGCACTTCCAGGATTCTGTAAAAGTGGCTGTATCTATGGAGGTGTTGAGAATGGGGGTGAGAGCTTAGCTGATGGGTTTTGAAACTTTGTTGAAGGCTTCGTGGGAGCTACGGTCGCCAGGGCTTTGGAGTGGATGGTCTTCATGATTGCTGTGGTTTCCTCAGTGGCGATATGGCTCCATGTTGTCAGGGTGTCATTTTTGTCTGAAGCCGGAAGGCTTATTGAGAGTTTGATGGGGTCCGGTTGTGGGTCGAAATTGGTGTAGATGTCTGATTTTGTTGCAGACGTCTGAGAGGTCACTGCACAGTTCTTGGGTTGGGGTGATGTTGCTGGTAGTTGCTGCTGGTGTCCTTGGTGATAGTAAAGATTCCCTTGCTGCAGTTGGAACGGTTGATGTGCTGGACTAGGGCCTTCCTTTTGGTTTCACGGATTTGCTGGTGGTAGCATCTCTGGGTGGGTTTGAAAGCTTTGTCCGATTCTTCCTGCCTTGCTCTCCATCACTGTGCCAGTTGTTGCAATGCCTTTTGGTTGATCAAAGTTCTTCTGTGTACCAGATAGCCTGCATTTGCATTGTGTTTGACTTCTTTTCTGGGGGTCAGGGTATTGGCGCAGGACGTGATCCAGTAGTTAATGTTATTGTTGTCACCAGATAAGGGGCCTGTGTGCTCTGGTTGTTTTTTCTGGCGGGTGGAGGCCCAGTCCACCTCAGATAATTTATTCTAGGGCGTGTTGTGGTGGTTCCATTATGGTGGGGAGTGTTGATTGAGAAGCTGACGATGGCAAGGTTGGTCAAAGTGGCAGGAAGTGGGTAAAAAGTCTGAAAGTGAAGAGTGGTCTTTCGACCTGTTTCCATCACTTTTTCTGTATTACTCAAATTACCAGCGTAGGGCCAGTGAGGGTAACTTCATCAGAAGAGGGGAAGGTGGCGAGGCAGAATTTGAGTGTGTTTCTGAGCAGTGCTGGCTACTTCATATGCAGAAAAAGCCACTGGAATTATGGTCAGCGGCCAAGACACCTCTAATCCTTTGATGTTTCTTGCCAATGAGAACAACTGCTACAAGACACGGTAGGCCAATAGTTTCCAGTTCTGGAGGACACTAAAAATGGTAGCACAAATGTGCACTAGACTCACCCCTGAAAACATATGCTCAAGTTAAGACCATCCACAACTTCAAATGGTTGCTGTCAATACTCATGACTTAAGCATTGCTGCTTAAATGACTCAAGCTGAAAGAAGGGAAGAGAGGGAGGAAAAACAGCCAAAAAGTCTCAAAGGTTCAAAAAAGGAATCAGTGACATGACCCCTGCTAACATGACATTTTTTAAACTACCAAAATGTTCTACTTTGTGAACTCATTCATTAGGGATAAATTCCAAATGAACACAGCAACACTTGTTTAAACACTTGATAGACAGGAATAACAGGACAGTATTTTAAAAAATCATTCAGTAAAAATATGCTGAGTTCTGACATTCCGGGTACATCCACAGAAACATGGAAAACCAAAACGGCAATCACTGAAAAAGTGGTCAACTGGTATCAGAAAACAGACCGTCAAACCAGGCAAATGGATTTTTCATTTTGCTAATAACTTTGGCACTGAGGGGATTAGGGGCGTGGGGGAATCCCAAAAAGTAACTCATGCCACTGCCATAGGGATTTTTGAACAGTGCTACAGCTAAATGGAATTACGCCAGATTTGGAAGAAAGCTTGATCTTTACCCAGAAAGTGTGCTTTTTGTGATTTAGTGTAAATCCATTCAGCAGTTTTTGAGAAATTATGATTGAAAATTATAGATATCAGGACGGTTGGGTCTACACAAATAATAATGCGATCTGATTGGCAAAGGGGTTTATAACCTCCCCCCAGAAGTTTCGGTCATGAAAGTTAAACAGGAGCTCCTGCTCAGATGGGCTGGCCGCAACATAAAGAGAAATGTTGAGACTTTCATTACAGGACACGGGGACTCGGAGATGATGCGATCCCGAGGGACTCTTGCAGGAGGTACAATGCCCCCCACCCCTTACTCCTGCGAGATGGAAAAAACAAAAAAGGTGAATGTCTCTTGGGGCACGCCAGGCCCTGTGCCCAAACTCATGCTGTGCACAGTGGAGGCTCGGCAGCCCGCGCATGAGGCCAACCCCATGCCCAGCACCACCAGTGGCGGGGGGTGAGTTCGAATGGTAATTACATACTGCTTTAAACTAGAAATTTAAGGTGAAATTGTAAGTTAAAGCGTAACATTTTAAACTCCTAAATGCTAGTTATCTGCACAAGTTATAGTTACCTTATTAACAATAACTGGTGAATTTCATTTTTTTTTTTTGGGTCAAAATGTTACGTTTTAACTGACATTTTGACCCACCTAAAATGTCACTTTAATCGTTGGCTTTTTCAGTGGCTAAATCTACATAAATATATATCAATATCATTGACGGGATTTGAACACTAATGTACAACCCAAGGAGACGGGTGCAATACCAGCACCAATAGGTACATCCGCTTAAATTTCAGTATCCATTGTTTTCAACTTCAGAACTTGTTCTAAGAAAACTTGTTAAAATACAAAAACACTTTCATTTTACAAAGAGCAAATGGTGCATATTTGCGGTCTGTTCAATAAGTGTTTTTCTATTCTCACAAATCCTGTATAATAGACCCCTTTTCTTCGAACGAGTGCGAACAATGGAAACAAATAAATATATGTAAATGTTGAGAATATATCTATCCACACAGATATGTTTGACTGGTACTGGTTATGTAAAAGAACATAGAAATAATATTCAAAATTAAGTATAGGAACATAATTTTTTACAAGGTAATGCATTTCAACGGAAACAATATGAACAAAAGGCAAGCACGACAGTGAAATCATCACTGCTAGAAGGAATGTGCGTTATTGGTTCAAACATGCCCTCTGGAAAGTACTCAGGAAGTCTTCCACTTACAATGTCACATGTTCGAGAACACAGAGCATATCCTGGAAACATGAAAATTAAACATTTCATTTTACTTTCTAACTGCAAAAAAAAAAAAAAAAGCGCATCGCTTCACTGAGATAAATACATTTCTACATACAGTGCAAAGTTGTGATTCAGAAGCAACCTGTTTTATAACAGAACATATCAAGGAAGAAACTTTACCTTATTTTACCCGATATAGCGATGGAAATTGATGGAGGTAAAAAAAAATGGAGAAAATTTACTCTTTCCAAAGGACTTGTAGATGTCGCCCGATATAGTTTGCCTCAATGGTCCCAGAAAATTTTTGCACTTTTCTACCTTTATATAGTTCAAAGATTCTTCGGGCCCAAAAGAGAACAACGATGCAGTTTTTGGAAAGGGTACAAAGCATTCAAGGAGAAACCGAAAACACTAAAACTGAATATCAGCTTAAAGAACACATTTGTAGCTGCTAGGTGTAACCAAACTACCTAAAAATTCTAGTCGCGCATAAAATATTAACTGTGTAAGTGGACTTTAGAAAAACACTTAAAAAATATATTAAATCCTGCAACTCAATCTGTATTGAGTGCAACAATTCAGCGCAGTCAGGGGAAAGTTGGCTGCGTCAGGAAAGGTTTAATCAGCAAAAAAATGTGACCTAGCCAGAGGTAGCACATCTCTAAAGACAGATTTAAAACGACTCAAAACAGAGCTAAAAAGAAAGTGCATGTTCTGCACCACAAGTCTTATGAGGAAGGTGCGAAATAAGATATGCAGATTTAAATAACTCGGAAATATAAATACATTTGAGAATGATAGTACATTAGTATGCATTTTTTCAAAAGAAGGAGATGCAATGCCATGTGATTCATATTTAATTTAGGAAGCAGGTGAGATTAAACCAATCTTTGTAGTGGGCAAAGATATAAAAGTGACCAAGCTGGTAAGATTGGCTATGTACCTGCAAATCAGACAGCTTCCATATTCATCAAGTTGCAAACAAGAAAAATAAAACTTCTAGATTCCCACCATGATTCGATTATAAGGTGGTGGTGAAAATTATGGCACACACGGGCTTCTGGCAAGAGGTTGTAGAAGCTAACCAATTTCAACATCGACACCAGAAATAAGAGATCGTTCTAAGAGAGAGAAAAAACATATCAGCAACACTGATTAATTTTGCGTAGATGCAGGTACAAGTTCCAGAACCTCACAAAGGAAGCCCTCTTTTTTCACTAGTAGCACCAGTAAGTTTTCTTCTCTAAAGTTCACGAGAAGTATAAATGAGCATTTTGGATGCCTGGTGCACCTAAGAAAATGAGTTCACGGGTACCAAGGTTTTGAAAATCTGTGCCACAGGCTGGATTAAGGGAGAGAAAGAAAAATTATTATTATCCAATTCGGACGATAGTTAATGATGGAGCTGCCAATGAGCAAGAGTCTGATGTTGCAAGTTTGGGTAAACTGGACTCCTCTAAATGGCACAGAGCAGCTATCTTGAATCACTAATCCCATTTGTATGGGGTTCAGCTTTAGGTGACAGGATTTTCAGGAACATTATGAAACATTTAATTTTCGCAATACCTCAGCTGTGCATTTAGTGGGTGCCAGAGGCTGAGGCACCGGACTCCTACTGAGGCCAGTGGTTGGATGAGATTTTCTGCTATTGAACACCAGTCGAGTGCATAATTTTAACGACTAAATTAGGCATTCTGGAAATTACAGATGATTTAACTAGAGCCTGACATTTGCAGCTTTTAGAGCTGTTTTGATAGGTTTGTGTTTTTCCAAATTCAAGCATACTCGGGCAACCTGATATTGAAGCCTTTGCAAGCCTAAATGTTTTTTTTTTTTTTTTTTATTTGTTTTTAAGTCAAATGCTGCTGCAGCAGCTGTGGTGTGCCATTAGAAAATCTCTTATTAACTTTACCTGGTTGTTGGTGAGTGTGAGTAGCTTTCAAAGAAGGGAGTCCTGGCGACTGATGCCTTTGTCCTCTGCAATAAAATGGGGTAAAGGGCCATTCTATCATTGAAGAGCTTTCCCAGGTTTTCCATGCTTTCAGTAGAATGCATGGTTGCTTGCCTTGGTTGAAAAGCAAGTTGGTGGTTGCAGTCATTCAGCATCTATTTTTACTCTATTCAAGGACCTGAAATTCCTTCACCTGTCAGAAGAGAACGTGATCCCCAAATGGGTACTGATGTTTGGTTCTGTGTGTCTCATTTTCCAACTGGAAATTAATTTGAATATTACGTGTACATCTGGAGGCTTACCAAGTAATTCTTAAGGAGCTGTGCCCATAGGGTAGATATGCATATTAGAGAGCAGGCAGAATAAGAAGGACCACTGTGGTATTCCACAAGTCACCACACATAATGTTTGTTACTGATCCAATGCAAACTAGTTGGTTGAGGTTTGTACCTGAAGAACCTAAATATTACACCGCATACCATTCAAATCTAATCTAACCTTTAAGAGTCTAATTAGCAGCATTTTATGGTCCACAATGTCTTAGTCTGCACACAGGTCTAAGACTATGCAAGTGGACTTCCTTTAATCATTCATTGAATGCAGAAGTTCCTCTCAGATGTTGTTCACGGCAGTTTCAGTGACACTGGCTGCCCTGAACTAAGGTGGATTGTGACGCAAGTTGTGGTTCAGTTGCGGGTGCTTATGGGAATATCGTCCAACCACTTTTTCCTGTAAAGCTTTCAATCTGTCCACTTGTCAAGATAAGTTACAGCGAAACTCAATAGTAGATATTCAATATATTTAATTTGATCGCCACAAGGGTTACATTAATTGATGTGTTTCACCATCGTGGGCATGCTCACAACCAAAAGGACTGCCCTTTCTTTCTTTTCTCCATCATTAATAGCATTCACCATATTCACTTCCCCAGTTGGTACATCCTGGGAGACAGTTTCATTAAAGTCATAGTAGCCAGATAAAAAAATTTCCATCAATCTGAAACCAGTAGACACATTTATCCATTTTATCGTTTTTTATAAAAATCGTTTCATTCACTTTTTTCTATTGTCATTTTTAAGGCTGAAGTCAGTAAGTATTGCATTACCATTTTCCTTCGTTTATATCTTTGTGAGACCATATCAGAACCTTCTAGTGGGCATGTGTATATTGAGTTATCTGGTTACTTTTTTGTTAAGACTCTTCTCCATTATCAATGTATACCATTTATTTCTTGATTTATTACGCTCCAGTGGTTGTCTCCCATTCTTGCTACAGTTATCTGCGGCATTATTTTCGGCAGCTTTCATTCTTGTTACTGTGTCTATTTTCGATTAATTACATGTTGACTGTGTATATGTAATGAATGAGTGTGTGTGTGTGTGGTGAAAGTGCTTCAGGGCAAGCAGCAGTGCACGGCCTAACTAGCCAGTCCGATACTTATATCTTTGGGCTCGAGCCAACATTCTCTTTGGTTACTAGACGAAAGTGTTGAGACATTGGAATGGAAATGAGAAGGTTAGATGAAAGGTTCTAGTAGATAGGGGCATCACCCCAGATTTTTTGGTGGGTGGGGATTTCAGATTTAAATTAAATGCTGCTTGGTCACATACAGGGAACTTTATAAAGACAGTTGATGCTGTATGTCCTAGAAGGTATTGAAAATCTTCCTAATTAATTTTGAGGCATTTTGATGTAGGCCTTTCTATGTTTCTCGTAATTCTTCCTACGTCTCTTGCATTAAAGCTTGTCCTCCTCCGCCACTGATCTACACCACTGGTGTGAGCTTTTGTAAGATTCAAGACTAACCCATGGCCACCAACGAGTGTACAAATGGCTTTAACCAATCGGAATTATGTTCTGCAAACTCCCAAGAAAAAGCATGCTTAATCTTGCATTTCAGGCCAAAACAGGATCATACCACCAACAGAGGAAAGAAAATTGTAAACCTTGCTGCTTAAGCACACTGAGTTAATGAACACTTACAGATTAAATACAAGCACATTCTCTAGTTAAAATGTTGGCCACGATGAGGAATGGCTCAATGAAGAATACACTCAAACTATGCTCCAAGCTCTGGGTCGACAAAGTATATATATATCATGTGAACAAGGCTGCATGTCTGGCGGCCGAAACGCGTCATTTTGGACATTGATACTTAAATAAAGACACTTTGCCATCATCACTGCCTTGGAGTCTGTGCCCTCGTGTTGCGCCGCTGTGGCTGGATACTTTGGGATTCACATGCTGATAGATATATATATATATATATATATATATTCCATACAACAGATTGCCCTGATGGAAACGCCACACACGAGGGGGTTAAAACACAAATGCCACCGGTAGCAGCACTCCAGCCTGCCTCACATCAATCCATGTCATGCCAAACGCGTTTCAGGCGTCGTCCCGCCCTTGATCACTGGCTGCAAAACGGAAAAACACATGCTTACTTGCACGCATCAATTTATTGGAAAATACAAGTCCCGCCCATGTGGGCTGTGGCAAAGAGCATTCTGGTTATTGCAGTACATTGCCTAACTTGATGGCGCATACACCCCAGTGGGTGCCTTGTGTCCCTCCGTGGTCAAAGAATGTCAAACACCAATGGGTGGAATGAAGTGCGATCAGTGCCGGCCTGTTGCCAATATCTGCCGGCAGCTCAGGCCCCCCTCGTTCTCATCACTGCTCGAGTAGCTGAGCAATGCAGATCCGCTTTGAACAGCGGCGGGGCATTTCCGCGACTGGACCAGCCGCTTAGTATTCCATACAACAGATTGCCCTGATGGAAACGCCACACACGAGGGGGTTAAAACACAAATGCCACCGTTTCCATCAGGGCAATCTGTTGTATGGAATATATATATATATATATATATATATATATATATATATATATATATATATATATATATATATCAGTCTGCAAGGTTAGGATCCAGGCAATTCAGTGTCAGTAGCTTGTGCTGGCAATACAAAAATGCAAATTGCACCCTCCTATGGATGTGTTTGAAGTGCTTTACCTTCTGTAAGAAAAAGGTTACTGAACATTTATCTTGTCTAGAACTTGACCTCCCTTTGTCCTTTCATACCAGTAATTAAGGGCTGGGAAATTTTTGCTAAAAAAACGATTCTAAGAAATTGAAAATCTTAACCCCATTTACAAAAGACTGGATCACAATGCTGTTCACTTTTCAATTCCCCGACCAAACCTTTTCTTCAGGACAGTTGTGTTAAGTTTTCAGTCTTTCAATTGTATGATAGATTTGCATTTCATAATTGTGCAATGCACTAGAGTCCAGAAAGTCTCACCTTTGAAGGCAGCCAAGGGCGAAAGGGTGCAATTTAAAAAAAAAGATAAATCACAATGCCATTCCAAGTCTTCTCTCCAGGCACATCGAAAATGGTGTGTTAAATTGGAATCCCGAGGCCATAACTAGCACAAAGTGCTCCACTGAAACAAACCCTTAAACCTTTCCTTCCTTTTCTAGTTGAATCCAAGATAGTACTCAAAGAATTAGCCATTGGCCAAGAGTTGTAGGCTTTGTTCTGGAAATCTACACACACCAGAAATCATTTGAAATGATAGCAATAAGAGACTACCAATCTCCACCACCTAGCTGACAGTGAGCAACTTGCTGTTCGTGCAAATTCTGAACTTTTGGGAGTCGGGACGAGACTGAACCGTCACTGCACTGTGACTGCTGGGGACTACGTGCACCACAACCCCCTGCAGGATTACCAATTGACTTAACCAGTACACCTATTTAAACTGTGGGCCAAGGGCGGGCCCGACTGCAGTTGTCCAAGGCTGGGCTGGGCCAGGTCTCCAAACATTTACTGTGTCAATTCCATCTGCTAAACATAAGTGAGCATTCCCATTTTTCTACATTATTATGGGCAAGCGTAAAGTGGATGATCGTCTCATACAGTTCCACATGTATTGACACCATGCTCGAGAGCGAGGTGGGGGTTGTAAGCACCGAAATTGTACTGACCGAACGAAGAATGTCTTTGGGACTTGAGAACATTTGCTCGTGCATTGTGAACGCTGCATCTCTGACCCACACGGGCTAATTTCAGATGCAGCTAGCACAGTTGTTGGTGGTTCAGTTGTTATGGAGAAATTATTATCCTTGCTGGTCCATATGTGTGGATAACAAAGACCTGCGGCAGCTCCATTCGCCCCACTCGTCTCCTCACCAATAGCCCCAATGATCCCCAGAGTCTGTAGTTAAACTGTAAAAGTTCAGCAACCGAGTACCTTGCACAAACCCACAGGCTACTCAAGTGTCTGCTGGGGTGGGCCAGATATACCGTACCCAGGTGTTAACTGTAACGACTATATGCACAATCATCTCTTGGAAATTTTAGAGCGTCACTTAGGCCCCATAAAAGTGTGACTGGCAGCGACTGAAGCCCAATTAGGCAACATTCTTAAACTTTGCACTTCTTCCAATTGCTTACCTGCATTTACTGGGGAACAAAATAAGAGCCCCCCCATGTAACTCTGCAGAGGGGGCAATAGGCCAATCTAATTTGGGCAACCTCCCAACCCGGATCATGCCACAACCCGAATTTGGTGGCCGAGCTGTGGCCTTCCCATCTGTGTCCTAGGTAAAGGGGTTGAAGATGCCAGTTTTTCCTCGACTTATACTCTTTGTGCACCAGCGAAGAAGGGCACTGCAGTAGCCACTGAGGGGAAGAACAGGGCTGAAGATAGATTGCAGAAGGTAGCAATATTTTAATGGTCAGGCAGGTCAGCTGGCTCGGCCCCGCGCCAAAAGACATTAGTGGAGATTGTATGATCGTTAACTTTAGGCACCCCTACACTGTGAGGAGACTGCTGAGCACCAATACAGCGAGACCATCTGTAAGTTCTAATAATGTTACATTACCTTTGGGTTATTTTTATAAGCACCCTAACTTAATAAAATAATTAATTCCGTCTGCTCCTCAGCCTCATCCCTTTCAAGGCTTAATTTGCTCCGTTAGTTGACTGTAATGACAGACTGTCCACAGGGGTACTTATAAGTGAATTTTCTTTGATATGCCCTGGGTCACTGCATGATTTCCTACCCCCCCTCCCCCCCATCATAATCATCTAACCCAGAACCACTTTGTGTCAATTACTCAACTACAGTTACGGTGGGAGAGCCAGAGAGCACACATAGCATGGATAAGGAAGAGACCTTGAACTATCCCTGCCTAATGGGCCCCATGTCAGTTACCCAGCGCAGCTTACGCATAGCGAGCTGGAACATTGCAGATCTGGAAAGTAAGCTGCTACTACTACCTGATTGGCAGTGGTTTATAAACTCCTTTGAAATCCTGCTAATGCAAGAGACCTGGGAATTAAACCCTAGAGCCTTTGAAGTTTTTCTTTGTTTCAGTTCACCAGCCTTCCCATCACATGGAGGGTGTGCTTCAGGAGGATTATCAATTTGGATTAACCTGCAGTTAGGAGGCCATGCAGAGGATATAAACACACATGGGAACGCCTTTCAAGTGGTCTTATTTAAGGGGGCCTTGCCTTTACACTTAGTAAATATCAACAACTATGACTGTTAATATACCTAACCAAAGATTTATCGTCCTTTTTGATTACATCTCTGCCCTTGTGGATTAAGTACACAATAAAGGTCAGCAATTGTATTTGTGTTTGGGAGGAGATTTTAATGCCAAATTGCCAAAAGTTTAGTTGTTGTATCTCGGAAGGTGGGTTGGTTGGGGACACAAGGCAAAGAGTTAGAGGGGTATATTGTTACTTCCGACTTGATTAATAGACCTTTAGAGGAAGGAAGAGTCACTCAGTGATTGATTATATTTTTGTTTCTGCAACCTCATCCCCCTTCTGTCCCACTGTACAGTTATTGATACAAATTACGGCGATCACAACCCAGTCGAGTTAGCACTTGGTGTGTTATCCCGTAAGGATTACAAAATCGTACCTACCCTCACAAATATGTCCACATCTACTGACAATCTTAGATTGTGTTGGAAAACTACTGATCCTTCTCTATCTTTAGAGAAAAATAGTAACAGCGAACTCTGAGTTAATTATAGATTGTTTAGCTGGGGCCTATGAACAAGAGAATATAGTCAGCTCTTTTGTGGTTCTTTGTGCCAGGATCAGACAATCCCTTTGCAAACCTAATAGACCAGTGTCCCAGGTTCCAAGATGGGTCAATCACGAATGCTCCATTTTAAACTGCGCTTTGCACAGAGTAAGGGCTAAGAAACCCAGAGACCCAGTTGTGGTAGCTACCATGCGGAAGCAATATAAAACAGCAACAGGACGCAGGCGAAATGAAATCAATACCCAGCAATGGGAAGTTCTTGTGCATACAGCAGGCACTAATAATAGTAAATCCTTTTGGTTGGCCGTTTCTAGTATGCGCTCTATTGATCAGAAAATAACTTGCAGTAGTTGTCACAGAAATAGCGAGGCCTGGGTGACTCATTTTTCTCAAATTTATCATGCTCCGAACCATAATTCCCTAATATCTGGCATTGAGGATCGGTCACCATTTACTAAGGTTACTTTACAGGAAGTTATTTTGGCCATTAAGCAAAGTAAGGGGGGTAAAGCCCCGGGACCCGACAGTGTCCCATCAGACTTAATCAAATGAAATGTGAATCTTTTGGTCCCCTTGCTGACCAATGTTTTTAATAATCGGTCTCATTCTACCTTCCCTGGCTCCTGGACAAGCTCTGTTATAGTGGCATTTTTTTAAAAAGGGGACCATTCGAAACCTTACTGTTATCGGCGAATCTCACTGATTGATATTCCCGCAAAAATCGCAGAAGGGTCCTTTACAATAGGATGCAGGAACGGACAACTGACAATAACATTCTCCATGCCTGCCAGTACGGTTTCTGCAGTTGCATTGGTACCATAGAACAATGTCTGAATTTAAATCTTGTTATAGGAAAACACACAGTGGCAAAACAGTCACCACTTTACCTAGCGTTCATGGATTTGTCCATGGCATTTGACTGGGTCAACAGGTCAAAACTGTGGCAAATCCTAACTGAGTCAGGATTAGAAGAGGCCCTTGTTAATCTGTTGATTTCTTTACATACAAACACGAAAGCTGAGGTTAGGTGTGGGCATAATGGTGAAGTGACGGATTAAATTAGCGTTGGGCACATAGTACAACACGGCTGCATGCTCGCCCCATTGCTCTTCATCTTATACAATAACCTTAATTCTCACTTAGTTAAGAGCTTGCAGGATATCCCTAGATTTAAGGGTGTTCCTCTTCTCGCATTACTCTATGCTGACGAATGCCATTTTAATGGCTCGTAAACCGAACGCCCTACGCCAGCTGGTTGAATCTTTAGTGCAGTTTATGGCCAATTTGAATTAGACCAATTTTTCAAAATTATTAATTATGACATTGTGGCCCTCATTGTTCTAAAATGTCTAGTATTATAGTTGGTTCAAATTCCCTACTTAGTACTGCTACATTTTCTTACCAGGGTGCGACTTTTAGCTCAGCAGGTTCTTGGGCCTCACATATTGCCCAAAGTAGGGCCAAGTTAGCAAGAGGGATAAGTTACTTACCTGTAACCCTAGTTCTCTTCCAGGGGTATCCTCATCAAAGTCATAAGCACATGAATATTCCCGCCCATGCGCGGGACCCCGGAAACACATCACATATATGTGAAAAACCATATATGTAGCTCTATATATATATATATATATATCCATATATATATATATATATATATATATAAAACACACAATGTAGCTCTCCCTTAAACATGCTGAGCAATGTTGCAAGGAATTCTCATGCACATAAACATATTCCAATAAAGCAGGGAGAAAGAAAACTTTTGAAAACTGCTTTAATATACAGCAGACAACACAATCCTGCAAGGAATAATGAAGAAAAACATTGCCAGCACATAGGCTGCATTGTAGAAACAGTGTAGAAAGCTGAAAAGCTAACCCACAAACACTCAGATAAACTGGCACCGTGCCTTTAAGGCAGCCATGACCCCTAGCTTCCCATCATGCCTCAGGGGTGACAGTTAGGTCAGTTCTTTGCGGATATCCGCAGACCTTTTTACAAAGAGATGTATGTATCAAGTTCACTTGCCCGGGAGGCGGGTGGGTTGCTTATGACTTTGATGAGGATACCCCTGGAAGAGAACTAGGGTTACAGGTAAGTAACTTATCCTTCTCTTCCAGGGGATCCTCATCAATAGTCATAAGCACATGAATAGAATAGCAAGCCCATCCCCTCATCCTGCGGGCAAGTAAACAGAGTACCATCAAGATACATAAACGCCATAAGGCCTATACAGACTCCAATAGGTTAGCATTGGAACAGATTCCTCAAGGAGGCCTGGTCCACTTGTGTATCTGCTCTGGAGTCAGAATCCAGACAGTAATGTCTGGTAAACGTATGGACCGATTTCCAAGTTGCCGCCTTGCAAATCTCGGCCATCGGTACATTATGTAAGAATGCAATCGTAGCAGCCTTGCCCCTAGTAGAATGAGCTTTAGGGGAGGCAAACAGAGGCTTACTTGCGATTTGGTATGCCAACTTTATACAAGATACTATCCATCTTGAAATGGATCTTTTAGAAGCTGGGAAGCCTATTCTAACAGAGCCATAGTTTACAAACAATTGATCAGCTTTTCGAATGGATTTTGTTGCATCCAAATAGAATTTGAGAACCCTCTTGAGGTCTAGCGAATGAAGAGACCTTTCCGCTGGTGTGGATGGACTGGGAAAGAAAGAGGGTAGAGAAATTGTCTGATTAACATGGAACTCCGACACAACCTTAGGTAGGAAGGAAGGGCGAGTTCGCATAACCACCCTATTATGGTGGAAAACCGTATAGGGTTCTTTGGAACAGAGTGCTTGTATCTCACTCACTCTGCGTGCTGATGTAATTGCTACTAGAAAAGCTACTTTCCAAGAAAGGTGTTGCAATGTAGCCTTATGAATGGGTTCAAATGGAGGTCCCATCAATTTAGACAATACCAAATTCAGCTCCCAAGGAGGAGAAGGAGGTCGAACAGGGGGATAAACCTTTTTCAACCCCTGCAGGAAGTCCTTGACCACCTGAAGCTGAAAGAAAGAAGGCTGGTTAGGTGATTTACGATATGCTGTGATAGCCGCCAAATGCACTTTAATGGAAGAATATTTCAAACCAGATTTGGCCAAATAGAGCAAATACGGCAAGATTACCTCCTCTTGCCCGTTAATTGGACTCCAATCATTACGGATACACCACAAGTAAAACCTTTTCCACTTTAGAGAGTATGAGGATCTTGTGGAAGGTCTCCTTGACTCCCTTAAAATGTCCATGCAGTCCTGAGGGAGGTTCAAATGTCCGTACTGCAGGACTTCAGTAGCCATGCTGTCAAGCTGAGCGAGGGAAGGCTGGGGTGCAGAATCTTCCCTCCCATTTTGGTGAGACGGTCCGGCCTGCACGGAAGTCTCCGATGCGGGCGAACCGAGAGTTTCAAAAGGTCCGGATACCACCATTGGCGAGGCCAGTCCGGTGCTATGAGTATCATCCTCATTCTGGATCGCAGAAGTTTGGCCACCACCTTCTGAATTAGAGGGAGGGGTGGAAAGGCGTATGCAAACGTCCCTGACCAATCTATCAAAAGAGCATTCCCTCTCGTTCCTGGTCGGTAAAACCTGGATGCGAAGGCGTGGCATTTTCTGTTTTGATCGTCTGCAAAAAGGTCGATGAAAGGATGACCCCATTGATGAAAGATGTCTGCCACCACTTCGTCGTTGAGCACCCAGTCTTCTTGCTCTTGGAAGTGACGACCGAGGGCGTCTGCTCGCACGTTCTGCTCTCCCGGCAGATGGATTGCCGTGATCGATAGGTTCCTGGCTAGCAGCCAGTGCCAGATCGCCTGGGATTCGAGAGACAGAGGGCGAGAGCGAGTTCCACCTTGTTTGTTCAAGTAATACATGGTGGTTGTATTGTCCGTTTGCACTAGGATCGATCCGAGCTGAATTGACGGTTGAAAAGCTTTGAGGGCTAAATGAACCGCCCGCAGTTCCAGCATATTGATGTGATAAGTCTGTTCTCTGTTGGTCAATCTGCCCTGAGTTTGCAGATGACCCAGATGCGCTCCCCAGCCCTGAAGTGATGCATCCGTGATCAGGGATTGTTCTGGCAGAGGTTGGTGAAAAAGGGACTCCCACCAGCAGGTTCTGTGGTTGCAGCCACCAGAGAATGGACTTCTTTGCTGCAGGAGAGAGGATAATCCGGTCGTTCCACTGACCCGAGGATTGATCCCATTTGTCCTCGAGATCTTGCTGTAACGGTCTCATCCTCAATCTGGCGTTGGGTATGAGAAAAATGCACGAGGCCATCGAACCCAGTAGAGAAGCCACCTGTCTTACTGACTGCTGATGAGCCTGAAGGATGATGTTGCCTTTGTCTTTCATTGATGACAATCTCTCCTCCGAAGGAAACACTTTTCCGAGGTCGGAGTTGAGGTTGGCGCCCAGATAGTGGAGTGATTGAGTTGGGTGAAGGATCGACTTGTCCAGGTTGACATGCAGGCCTAAGCGCTGAAGGAGATCTAGGCAGGTGCGAAGGTGTTCCTGCACCATTTGAGGAGAGGGTCCCTTCAACAGCCAGTCGTCCAGGTATGGATATACGAACAGGCCTTGGCGATGTAATGCTGCCGCTACTACTGCCATGCATTTGGTGAATACCCTCAGAGCTGATTTTAGGCCGAAGGTTAAGACTTTGAACTGGTAATCTCTTGTTCCCACCGTGAATCACAAGAACTTGCGATGTCGTGCTGTGATTGGGATGTGAAAATACGCATCTTGGAGATCCACCGAACACATCCAATCGCCTTTCCTTAGATGTGGAAATATTTGGTGGAGCGCCAACATCCGAAACTTTTCCTTTTGATGGACTTGTTCAGAGAACGTAGATCCAGAATTGGTCTGAACTTGTTCGGTTGATCTTTTTCTGAACAAGGAAGTATCGGGAGTACACTCCCTTTCCTCTCTGCGCTTGAGGGTCCTCTTCTATTGCTCGTTTTCGAGAAGGGTCGACACTTCCTGACGCAGGAGGTCTATATGTAGATGACGAGATTTCACAGGAGGAATGTCTCTTGGGGACGCTCCACAAACGTAGTGTGTACCCATTTTTTAGTATATTTAGCACCCACTGATCTTTGGTTATGTTGCGCCACTCTTGAATGTAACTTGAGATACTTCCTCCCACTGGAGTGTGCAACGGTGCTAGAGGAAGCAGAAACTCATTGCTTCCCTGGAGTTTTTGATGAGGAGGAGGACTGCTGTTGATGTCCTCCTCTTCCTCTCGAGGAACGGCGGCCTTGATACTGGGATTTGCCCTGTTTGTTTTGTGACCATTGAGGGGTTTGAACCCTCTGTTGGTAGTTTTTCCGATTGTAGGGCCGGTATCTCTTCCTAAATTCCTTTTTCTTCTCTAGGCCCACAGCCTTTAAGGTGTCCAACTCGGCCTTCATCCTCGCCATTTCTTCGTCTGTGTGAGCACCAAACAGTGAAGTGCCAGAAAAAGGGAGATTCAGGATGCGTAGTTGTGCTTCCGGTTTTAACGCTGTGAGGCGCAGCCAGGAAGATAGTCGTGCACATATGCCATGTGCATACGAGTGAGCCGCCAGGGACGCACCATCTGCTGCAGTGCCGATTACCTGGTTTGCCACCAGAGCACCTTCGTGAAGAATTTCAGAGAAGTCCTGTTGATCCTCCTTTGGGAGCTTGTCCTTGAAGCGCTCCAGTGAGTCCCATAGTGACCTGTCATAACGACCCAGCAGAGCCGCAGCTTTGGACACTTGCAGAGAAGACGCTGCAGAGCCACAAGTCTTCCGTCCCCAAGAGTCTTGTGCTCTACTCTCTTTATCCGGAGGAGCGGAGGAGGAAGATGCAACTGCATGCGTCTTTTTCGCTGCTGCAATAATAACAGAGTCCGGAGGTGGATCCGATCTAAGGAAAAGAGGATCCGATGCAGCTGGCTTATATTTTTTTAAGAATCCGAGCTGGAGCTGCTTTAGCCGATGCTGGAGCGAGGAAGAGATCCATTACCGGCTCGATGATACCAGGGACCAAAGGAAGCAATGGTCTAGTCGCAGACCTTTGGTGGAGAGTCTCAAAAATGATGGACTTGGTTGTCTGAGGAGCTGACATGGTGATGCCCAGCTTCTGAGCCCTCTGGTGAGAACATCATGAAAAGTGTTCACATCATCAATAGGCGACACTCTGGAGGGAGGACTATCCGTCAGGGTAGGCGAGTAATCCCTTTTGGATGAATGTGTCGAAGAGGAAGACCAAGACGGTGTACGCCGCCTCTTGTGATGTCCCTGAGACTACCTGCGTTCAGGGTTATCTGCCTCGGAGTTCCCTGGCCTGAATGGTGGGTGATTTGTCCACTTCCTGCACAAGACGCTGCAATGGTGATCTGTGCTGCGGACTGGAGTAGGTCGTAGGCCGTTGAGCATGACCTGCGGACCCCGTCTGCCAATGATGGAGTGGTTGAAGCCATCTGGGAGAGAGATGGATGGAAGGAGATCGCTGTCTCCTTGGAGAAACTCCTGGCGGTGCTTTTGTAGGCTCCTGCGAGTGAACAGAAACACTGCGTGATGACGCCACCGTCTGGCGTGAGCTCCGAATGGAGTGAGAGGACTCTCTGCGGCTTCTGGAGCGTGATCGGCGTCTGGATGAGCGATGTGACGTCGATGGGGTGTGCCTCGACGTCGACCTGCTCTGTGTCACCATCACTGGTGAATTTCTCCTCGACGTCGACCTCTGTGTGTCTGGAGCCCATAGACCTCGCCTTCGACGTTGAGCGTGGAGACCTCAACGATGAGCGGGTAGACGGAGAAAACCTTCTCGACGTTGATCTTTCTCTCGACGCTGACCTTCTCGCCGTCGACGGAGACCGCCGTCTCGACGTCGAACGACGTTTGGTATATTTCACTCTTGGTCTTGACGTCGAATACCTCACCGTCGGAGAGGATCTTGCCCTCGACATC
This sequence comes from Calotriton arnoldi, assembly GCA_963921515.1. Lineage (NCBI taxonomy): Eukaryota > Metazoa > Chordata > Amphibia > Caudata > Salamandridae > Calotriton > Calotriton arnoldi. The sequence goes on from CAWUFW010000699.1 coordinate 2,152,967, forward strand.
GAACGCCGCCTGGACGACGGCGGAGGCGATGTGTGTCAAGCCTCAGGTGACGAGGTGTCTCTCGACGTCGACTGTCGTCTGGGTGACGTTGACTGAGATGCTTGCTTCAACGCCGAACGCTTGAGACCCTGCGACGGCGGAGCCTGTCTCGACGTTGCACGCCGCATCGACGGCGGAGATCTGTCTCTCGACGCTGGGCGAGCCCGCACCAACGGAGAGCGACTCCTCGACGCCGATCGTCGCCCGGTTGACGACGGCGGAGGATTCAACGTACCTGCGTTCTTCGACGACGACCGGTCTTCTCGTCGACATTTTTGTTGCCGATGAAGGGATTTGAGGCGCCGAGCCCGACGCCGATGGAGAGCATACTGGAATCTTACTTGTAGATGAGCTCTCTTTCCTCTTCTTCATCGGAGGCTTGACTCTAGAAGGTGATTTTCTCTTCTCAGCCAATCCATGGAGACAAATCCTTTCCCTGTCCTTTAGAGTTCTGTTGGACAGCAGCCGGCAATGCTGGCAGGATTTAGGATTATGTTCAGAAGGAAGGCATAGAATACAGACAGGATGGAAGTCTGATTTGGCCTTCTTCTTGCCACAGGAAGGGCAAGAGTCAAAAAGAGAGGGCATTCTGCTGTAAAACAATGCTCAACTCTCAAAAAACAGTAGAGAAATACTTCAACACCAAAAAGACGTCGAAGTAAGAGGTTTTTCTCAAAATTGAAGAATTTTCTGACAGAAAATCTGAAAAAGAGGTAGAGCTGAAGTAACCAGGGTCCTGACAGAAGGAGCCGGAAAGAACAACTGACCTAACTGTCACCCCTGAGGCATGATGGGAAGCTAGGGGTCATGGCTGCCTTAAAGGCACGGTGCCAGTTTATCTGAGTGTTTATGTGGGTTAGCTTTTCAGCTTTCTACACTAATGTTTCTACAATGCAGCCTATGTGCTGGCAATGTTTTTCTTCATTATTCCTTGAGGATTGTGTTGTCTGCTGTATATTAAAGCAGTTTTCAAAAGTTTTCTTTCTCCCTGCATTATTGGAATATGTTTATGTGCATGAGAATTCCTTGCAACATTGCTCAGCATGTTTATGGGAGGCTACATTGTGTGTTTTTATATATATATATGGATATATATAGAGCTACATATATGGTTTTTCACATATATGTGATGTGTTTCCGGGGTCCCACGCATGCGCGGGAATATTCATGTGCTTATGACTATTGATGAGGATCCCCTGGATGAGAACAAATGGTTCTCTGTTAAGCCTTCCACCCCCCCCCATGGTAGAGTACTGGCCCCAATGTTAGAAATATAAGCTGCACAATGAGCCCCAACAGCTTCTTACGGGGCATGAATTTGTAGCATAGCAGATGCCTGGCCTTACAAAGGGAAGAAAATTGATTTTTATTTTAGAAAAAATGTGGGTGCTCCCATATTTACTTCCTATTACCTCAGTCATAAAGAACTGGGCCTTACTTATCCGAGTGATTTTATATGTACTAGACCCCCATTGCTACGGCTATCAATCTGGCAGACAGAGGAAGCTATATTAACAAGAAACATAATTATGGACTGTTTAGGCTGCGATAAGGGTTTATCAATTCCATTGCTGGCAATTGTTAAAAGATCATTGGATGGGTCTAGTATTCTCAGATACCACCCTATGTGCGGATGCTGATAAAAAAGCAGGTGTTCGCACTACTTTCAGCCCAACTGCAAGAAGAAAGGCTAAAGGTAGAATCCCTGAAACCCACTGTTGAAACCTTTTTGAGTCTTAGCACTGTGGCCCCCACCACTAGTTATCTGTGGCAGACTAAAGGGAATTGGGAGCGCTCCTTGTTATTTTGTTTTAGGACTGATGTAACTAAATTCCTACTCTCCTTTCTTCGTGGGTATCTACACAACCTTGAAGAGAAAGTATGCCCCTGTAATGTGTCCTCCAAACAATCTGTTGCATTTTTTATTCTTTTGTAATTTTAATAAACTGTACACAAAGACAGTCCCTTTTATGAAATAAAGAAATCTCAGGCACTGTGTCCCAGCTTATTATTACTTTCAAGAACAGCCGGATGACGAGACACGTTTCTCCATAAGCACATTTCTCTGTGCAGCTGTCCGTTCACGTGGCACCATGCCTTTTTAAAACAAATCAGTTTTATTCATGTTTTATCTATGGTGTATACTCCATGGGCTTTCTGGTCTTTGTAATTGGTGTGTTATTTGATTTTGCACTTCAGCACTTTTCCAGTTTTAATATAGCTTATGTACCCTGTTGTGTTTTTCAGTTGTACGGCAAATGCTTCCGTTTTATTGTTTTATTTTGCATTTATTGCAGGTATGCTTTTATGGTTGTTTGTCAACCGAACAAAGTTTAATAAACTGAAAGGTAAAGCATGTTATACAAAGGATCTGATGTTTTGTAAAGCGCACAAATACCCATTGGTGTTCTTTCACTGCAGACTAATTGGAAATAGTGAAATATTGAAGCAGATGGTAAGAAGTTATTGAAGCAGATGGGTTTTCAGGCCTTTGCAAAACCTAAGACGTGGTTTTAAGTAGATGGTGAGCGGGAGATCGTTCCAGGCTTGCACAGTAATCACTGACAAAGCACGTCCTCCAAGGCGAGCGCTACGAAACTTTGAAACGGAGACCAAATAGCAAACAGAAGAGGTCAGAGGTCTAGAGGGAAAATTCCTAGTGAACAACGAAAATAAAGAGTTCTTGAGTGGGCCGCCTTTTGCAAAAACAGTGCCTTAAAAACAAGCATCTCTTTTGTATGGGGGTGAGGGGCAGTGCAGATATTTAAGATGGGCAGAAATATTAGAAGGACCACGATGGAAAGAAGTTTCTGGATATAGACATCAAAATAGAATTTTTAGCAGAAGGGCCCTCCCCCAGATGATGAGGCAGCAAAGATGAGGAACAGAAAGATACGTTTCCAAACACCAAGACCTCTTGGTTTTATCGGAGTTGTCAAAGTAAGTTGATGTTCTTCAAGTCAGCCACCTCCACCATTTGAAGCTATCTTGAAGGGAGTGAAGGTCATCTTCCAAAATGAAGGATTAGCAGAGTATCACTACCGTAGGTATGAAGCTTAAAGATGCAATTAAATATGTCCTGGGTGCTACAAAGACTGAAAAGGATAGGGCTGAGAGGAGACCCTGTGGAACACCAGAGGACCATGAAAGAGAAGCAGTCACTTTCAAGCACCCATTTGAGATGAAGTCATGAACTGCACAACTAAGAAGGGGTTTACTTTAATCTGACCACCTAGGAGGAATAATTTAGGTCCACAGCAGTGTAGCAAGGAAAGAGAAAATAGGGCAAGCAGCACTCCCTCGCTCATATTTCAATTGGAACATGTACCTTTTCTTGCTCAGAAGCAAAAAGTGTAGATAAGCCCAAGCATTACTCTCCATCACCTAATATTTCTAGGATATCTAATGTTTAAATGCACGGATCACTTTTAAAGTGGCATGTGAAGTGCTGCACAAGGCATACACTTAAAAAAGAATAGAAACAAGTGATAAATATAAACGTTAAGTATGAATGGTTGACAATAACAAAAAGACAGGTGAACATTCATCATATTGACAAAAAGAGCAGTAACTTTGGAAAAAAGTAGTTTGCTAACAATACATACAACATGTCAAGTGTGGGGATAATTTGTTCCTTTACATCATAGGAACTTCTGAAGTGGGATGGGGGTCCTATTGAAATGCCAATAAGGTTAGGTTGTTACTGTTGGTACAATACACTGTATGTAGAAATGAATATAAATTCTGTGTGAAGTTTCTTAACTATGATCCACATTACAGTATCACATAATTATAGTTGCTGTTCAACCTCAATGGCATAAGACAAGGTAAAAAAAAGCAATAAACCACACTTATCAGTTATTCATTTATGGTCATACAAATATCCTGATCTCAGCTGATCTACTGTTAGTTTAATAAATAGAGGCAATGCTGTAAATTATCATAAGCAAAGCATGCACATCTAAAAAGAGGCTATAACTGTATACCTAGATTAGCATTAAAACCAATCACCGCAACAAATACCTCAACAGTATGCCTGGTGTGCAGAAAGGTAGCGATACTGAACATTCAATGCCACAACTGAAAGGTTTTCGAAGAAGCACCTGTGGCAGATTCAGCAGTTTCTATATGGGATGCTCCCCTTTCTAGGATTACTTGAAAAAATCAAGTCAATTCGAATTATGTAGCTGTAAGACATTGACATGTGTAGTTTTCACAGTTTCAGAATCTATTTGATTTTAGAACGGGCAATGGTGCATTAAGAAAAACAGGTAAAGCTTAAATTAAGGGATCACATTTGCAGGCAACAATTAAGTTAAAATACATCTACATTCAAAAGCAGTGCTTGTGCACCTTCTCTCGTTAAGGGAGAGGAGAAGCTTAAGGCATCATGTTACCCCCTACATAAAATAAGATATGCAAATATGCATTTAGATTCCTTGTAATATTCATCTTACAGGTGGTTTTATTCTTGCACATAAAAACTATTAAGTTTTTAAATCAGATCATTTTAAAAACTTGGATCTCCAATTTGGTATGCAGTACTTAAATAGCATAGCTAAAAGAAGCCAATGTTATCAAAGCAATTTCAATTTGTCCACATACAAGCATAAAGGAGGACTGGGGGAGTAGCTTTGGAGGAAATGTTCCTAAAAATAAAAAACAAATGGGATCAATTTGTGAGATTAACCCTTTGGTGTCCTTACAAAATCATTTGCAAAACAGATGTGCGTGCTCACAGACTCCCCTCCACCCGCATTTGTTTTCAACACAATACGAAAAAAAACAGGGATAGTCCCTACACATGTACTTTTAGAGTATTTAACTCAGAAAGCATATTTCCCTGAATTGACAACGACTTCAATATCACATGGCGTTCTTCTGATCGATTAGAGCAGTTGACCTGTCCACCTGGAAGACCTTTCGTCTTAAGTTGCAACTTTAAACTGCTCTATACTATTTTGAAACATCCTAGCAGTCTAAAACAAATCAAATGTTTCTGGCTCAGAGGGAAAATAAAACTAGTTTTCCACAACACATCCAAGAAATTTAGAAAATATATATTACAGGTTTCTGGTAAAAACAGCTACATGACCTAAAGCATGTCTATATACAAGGAGAGGGACTAAAGATAAGACCTTGAGAATCTACTTTTTGTGATAAATACATGGTGGGTAGAAGAAATAAAAGTCCTGTAAGATTTCTGCTATTACTTTCATTTGACAAAAGGATACATGAAACAAAGGCTGAATGCATTAAACCAGCTCAAAATAGTAGTACTGAAATAATTCTGTGCTGCTAGTTTGCATAAATGGTGCCTGGCAGGTATCCCTGATCAACTGATTCAGAGAGCAAGTTACTCACCCTTGCCAACAGAAGCAAGCTAGTTACAGGCACCATATAAAGCTTGAATGATTGTTAAATTTGCAGCTAAATAGAAAACCAAGACAGTCAAGCATTCGCTTCTAGGTAGGGTTTTTGGTCTAGACCACTTATTCACAAATGCATCTTGAATCCCAAGACAGACTCATCTGTTCACTGATGGAATACAATGCCTCACTGCAAGGCGTTGCTCTTAATTCTGCATTGGTCTCTTCAGCTCGTTCCTGCAATACCATACCTGGATCAATACTCACAACTTTTGCCTCAGACCTAAATTCCCTCCCCCCCATTTACCCAAAAGTTCCCAAACACATAGTTTTTCAAGCATTAATGCATCTATCTGAACATTAGTAAGACCAAAACTAATGTTTGCTTCCTGATCTTACTTCTCTAATGACTACAAAAAGTGAGGTGGAGTGACTCGTTAACCACTAAACAAACTTAATACACATGGATAACTTATTAAGGACTAGTGAATACAGCTTGTGTTCATCTTACACGAATGCTCTGCAGGCCTTCATTTTCATGTGTCTTTGATGGTATTATGTAGCATGCTATCCCATGCAATCTTCCTCTCTTCAAGATACAGCCATAATACGGATAACAAATGTCTTCACTTTGACTCACGCTATCATCCTTACTGACCTGGACACAGGTGGTTCAACTTTTTGCAGAAGGCAAACATTTAAATGAAAAATTAGAATATTGGATAAAAGACCTTTCTGCTTAATGTTGAACGTTTATGATGGCAGAATCGTTAAATCTGCAATTGAACCATTTGTGGTTTGCCATCTGCGCTTGGCTAGGGTCCAAGATGGTCAATGTTTGATACAATCTTGCAGGCGGACTATCAAGCTTATGTTCCTTGAGAATTCAGAATACAGTCTGGGAGACAGTGAGCTCTCTTGCTCACTCCATACATCAAAAGGCCATTTGCAACATGGTGATAGTTCAAGTAAATTTTACAAGACAACTGCAGCCACAGATATCCATACACCTATATCCAAGGATATATTCATTAGGTTGTGACAAATGTGGTCATTTCCCTAGAAAGAGACTGCAACAATTCAATTGAAAGACCAAAAGGAAGCTAAATCTACTGTTTCTTTTCTCACGCAGAGCAGATATTTAGCAAACGAACAGGAGAGTTACACACTATAATGCTTTAAATGTCTCTCTCATCAATACTTTCTGATATTTCCAACTCACAAAGGCAACTGGTGATATAGACTCTGGCATGTAGTTATCGAGTTATTCTTGGCTCTCCAATTCATCTGTGCGGTGTAGTAGAGTGATTTTTTTATTTAGTTGTGCTGCACATCTTTGACTTTGAAGAACATTTTAACTTTCCAAGTTTCTTCACTATTTTGAGAGTATGGTCGTCTTTTTGGGATCCTGGATATATTGAACAACTTTCCAGATGTTCCAATGAACTTCTCTGCAACACAGACCTTCCCCAGCAGTTGATCCACCCGTGCATCCTAGCTTGGCTTGAAAGCAACATACCAGGAAGGGCGCACCACAATACAGCCTCAATAATGTCACTTTTAGATGTACAACTTCAAACTGGTCCGATGCGCCTTGGACAGCCATCTTTTGGTCAACATATCACTTTACAGATCATGTATGTGTTAACTGGTTCTCAACCATGATTTAGTTGCTAAACATTCTGTATAACACAGCAAAATGTCTCCTTCAAATTCTGTGCATGTTGGGCGTTTTTTAAGATTCATCCGGTATGGTGTACTCTTATATGTTGCATGTACCTTTAATGACTCCAAGCTCAAAAAGAGTTTAGTATTGTTTGCCATAGATTACAATAAAGCTCAATGACTCTGCAGTTAGGACTCTATTGAAGTCAGCAAAAGTATTTAGGTGGGAACAGGGGACAAAGCTTTTTCTTCTGCAGTCAATTCCCTTCTCTTAACCTTTTGTGGGTCAGAACCCCTGGGAGTCAACCTGTGGAACCTCACGAACACCAGGGTTAAGAACTTTCCATCAGAGCTCAATTTTTTTGAAAGAGAAAAAATGTAAAGCAAAACGCCTAAATGCCCAGAATCTAACGTCTGCAAAAGGAAGGATGTATTCTATAAAGATAAGAGTTCTCAACTCTTGCAAACACTAAATGCCCATAATCTAACATCAGCAAAAGGTAAATGTATTCCATAAAGCTAAGAACTTTACAACAGAGACATTCAAACTGCTTAAGGGAAAGTGGTAACAGCAGCCTACCTACAAGACATAGAAGGTAAAGTTCTATGCGATTTCAACATTTCATTCCACCAGTGCCTAACAGCATTAAAAAGGTGGGAGGGAAGCTTAAAAATAATATTTGTATTACTGCCAACGCTGGAATTTTTCATTAGACCATTAATCATCTTCATGACTAGTAGAACACTACCATATAAAGTTGGCAGCTCTCCCTAATCCCGCGAAAGGCAGAACAGCCACTCGCAAATCAAACTGCTCTCATTGAAAGGTGGAAGTAATAGCAGTGATATTAGCTAACTGGAACCTCGGAACTCAGCTCCATTCATACAGATGGCACAAACAGGACTTTGAAACTAAGTCAGATGATTGATCTTTCACAAAAACAGACAAAGCCCCTGAGAGATATCTGTAACCACCCCACAACAGACAGTGATGTCTTAGACAGAATTGGCCAAAAAGTGAAGCAACCACAGCATTGTGTTCAGATTCTATACCCTCTGCTTCTCTGAAACACACTTACCAATTTAGGATTCGGTTTAGGTGTTATAAAACAACTAATGGGGCCCTTTAATACTTCTGAAACAGGCTTAAAAAACATTTACAGGCCTGATCAAACATAGCATTATGCACTTAGAACATGATGTACATTATCTCCAATCTAATTGTACACTTTCATGTCATATTTAAAGTAGCAGCCCAAGGTAATGCCCATCACCATTTAAATACATTTACAAAATGCTCACTGGCCCATTTAAGTATTCTGTATTAATGAATTGGTTGTTTAAATAACACGTTCTATCATTGCCCTTTTCAACACAAACAATTAAATAAGTATTCCTGTCCAGGGATTTCACAAGGTTTCTTCACATTTTAACTGTGGCACATGCAAATGCAGCCAAAAATCTTAAAAATCTGTGTGATCTTGTTTTTAGACAATTAAACAACTCTGGTTGCTGCTCAGTTCAGTACTTCTCTGAAGGAAGGGGGCGTCACTTATTTCCAGACAAAAATTATCCCTTGAAATTATTAAACATTTTTTTTTTTTAATGTTTGTTCTATAGCTGCAAAATCTTAATAGGGGAACAGAAGTTCTCTAGTTTAAAGAGAAGCATGGGTACAAACCAACCATAAACCACTTTAAAATTTGGAGCAGGCAGGCCAAGACGAAAGGTGGACATTGCCAAAATAAGGAAAACTATAGCTAGAAAGCACAACATTACTTGCTATACCAATCACCACATACCTGTCTCCCACCACCTAACAAGAACAAACAACAACACTAGGACTTGGGAAGTGTAAACAGCATGGGCCAAAACGAGATTAAGTGGTAACTGGTCACAATCACCACAAATGTCAAAGTGAACAAGAATAGTTGGAGTTAAGCTTTTTTGCTAGTTTGAATTTTATTTACCGATAGGAGAATAGGTATCATAACTTAAGTCATAGAAATACATGTTGATATCAGAAAAAATGGATATCTTAAACACGTTGCCTCATGCTTTCAAATTTTCTTACATGCCTTCTAGTATGAATTTCATATGAAAGTTATGGAAAGGGTGCTGTTGGAAAACTGCAAGTATTAACATAAAACACCCACAACTTGGATAATGCTTCAGGTTTTAGTTACTTAAGCCAGGAAACTCAAGTTGCCAGGCGGTTCAGAGTCATGCCTAAAGAATGCATTGCGTGTGGCTGTCTCTTAAGCCGTCATGACTTTGCATAGTCGGGGCGTTTCCTTGCCTCTGGTAGCATGAGCACAGACCTGTTGAGTAAAGGCGATATCTTTAATAATAGTGAGAGACGTAACACTATCTAATATTCAATTAAATTGTATTATGTTAACCTATTTGAACTAGAGTACAACCTCTCTTCAGGGCCACACTGTTGAACACGCATCAGCATGTCCACACTGTGCAACGTTTCCTCAGCTATAGCATACACAGGCCCAAGAGAAAATACCCAAAGCCTTCACTTAAACATCACGCTCAACAGAATAGTTAACATGAATAATCGAAAACTTCAGATTTCAGGGTCATTTGTTCAATAGTAATGAGTCTTTAAGAAATGACCTATGCCTTCATGCACAACAGGGCAAGATAAAGAAGATCTATTTCCAAAAACAAGCAACAATACCAAGCTATTTTGAACTGAGATCTCCCCGAGGTATGGTATAAGTCTCAGTAGGTGGTTTAAAGGTCAAAAGGCAGCCCCATACGCCACAATGGGAAATTTCTATTTCAGAGTATGAAGCACATTGCCGCCTCATTTCGGTATAGTTGAAGAGGCACTTATAGGAGGATTCTGCAACTAGCAAACGGCTGAGATTAGGCCATGTGTGATCAGCCAACCTAGAGTAAAGAGCATCAGGGAGCTACACAGCTAACAGTATTAAAAAAAAAAAAAAAAAAGTGGGAATTAGCTGGGAGACTCATCCAGAAAGCTGCAACACTGTGCATATTTGGTGTGAAAGAATTAATAAAGGTCTGCTTTAGTTAAAGATCCACTGAGATTAAAGCGTTTTCTATGACCATGTGGTTAAGATAGCCTAGTGCATGTAGGCATATTTATTCAACCAGGATAGGCAGTGACCAGCAAATTATCTGATGTAACTTAAGAACTTGTCTTAGATTTTCCCTGGCATGGTGAAGGGTTAGTGGGATGGTTTTCCTCACTTAAATCGGATGCATTTTATAATCTAAGATTCGAAACGGACTTTTAAGAGGTCTAAACAGGTGAAAGTTATAAAGGCATCCAATCAGGAAGTTCAAGTACAAGGCCAATCAGAAAAAAAAGAATCAACACAGCTCTAGAACTCTTTTGTCCCAAGAAGAGTGCTGCACCTACATGTCTGCAGGAAAAAGAAAATACATAGAAGGCCGTCCGCTTAAAGCTCCTATGGATACACTAAGCAAACTGAGCTTCTCATAAGGGTTCCACTTCCCCAGCTGAAGAGGAAATGGCAAAAATAACTTAGTGCCTACGCCTGTATACTTAAATCATTGAAACGGCAGTAGATTTACTGCTGACACGAGAACCCGGTTTGTTCAGGGGAACCTACTGTTAACAGCCACAATGTGAACTTTAGTGATTAACTCTGATCACTCTAGATTAATTTCAAAAGTACCTATCCCACGGCTCTTCATTGGATTGGCAATTCCTCTTCACAGTTATTTCTAAAAACTAATAATAAAGCATTCAATGTACACAATGTCAGTGTTAAAAAAAAAAACACTGGCATTTTTCGCACAGACACTAGTTTAAGGAAGTCTCTCACATGGAGGTATACGTTAGGCAGAAAACATTCATAGCATTTTTTCCAGGCCCATCATGTAGCGAACGTCTCCAAATTGAGCCATTCCAGGTTTTTGCAACCTACGGGCTATGGTACAACAGAGTGGATCTTTTGTCACAAAGCTTTTGTCATGGTCTGTTACAATACTATCATGGGTGTTCTTAATATTTCAAACACTTAAATCCCAGCACAAAAATGCCATTTTTCTTGGTTTCTCAATTTGGATCACATTCAGACAAACTGTGATGGAGACCTTGATGTCAGAAGGCCTGTAGGAAAGAAGGGGGTTCCACAAGGTCTAGTTGAAGGACTGTGTGAGAGAAACAGTGGTTTCATAATAACTACTATAAGGTAACAAATGTACTGTTCTCAAGAACTGCAACTAAGCCCTTTTTTCAGATCTAGTTGTGTTCCTATCCATTCTCTCCCACAAACAAATGCTTTTGTGATTCAGCACTTCTATCAGTATGGGAAGCAGTACTGCAGACATACTGTTTAACGTACGTTTACATGCCTTTGCCAATTGTTCTGAAACATCCATCTCCCTATTAGTAAAAGTGCAAAGAGGGCACAGTATTTTCTCTTAATACTACTTGTTAATGAATATTACCATTTTAGATGTTTTGGGATCAATAAGCAAAGGCATGCATGAGTACCTAAGAATACAACTGGAGTACCACTGTATATATATATATGCCATAATGTCTTTGTAAATAAGCCTATTGGCATCTGGAAATCAACCCTAGGCTCTGGATTGGGACAAAAGAAGCCTTATCATGGTTATGGTAAGACCTTTTTGCCAGGTGGATTACAGTATCTTGCCAGGTGGAGCAGAAGCAGAAGAAACAAATTACCATCCAACAGCTTCTGAAGCAACTACTAAACCTGCTTGGTGAGGAGATAATAAACCAAGTTGGAGGTAATGAGTCGACACAGAAACCCACATGACTGGACCAAGTAGTTGGACATAGAAAGGCTTTAGTGCTGCTCAAAGATTTTTTTTCCTAATATCAACCTTTGCACTGAAGGCACGCAGTACTTTATCATCAGCTCTGGCTTAGGATCAAAGGTTAAAAATCTCAACTACTTTGGAGAGGAAACCTGAAAACCTTAACAAGAGGAACCCCTCATCGCATGAACTTTGCTATCAATGCCATTACCAATGAATTTGGTTTTTTGCCGATCTAAGAAGGAAAATGTATTGGAAGGACTGTAGAACTCACCCAGTTGGTGCTTAGGGCTCAGGAGCCTTGACAGATGAGCAGGAGGTTCATGTGGTAAAACAGAAGTGCTGGTAATGAGCTAACACACAATAAATGTGCCAACAGCGAATGTGAGACGGACCCATCAGAATAGAGTCCTCATGTTATGTTAATTTGTAAAGTGCACTATCACACGTGAAGGTAACCTAGCTCTGAACAGGTGGTGTGTCTAGCACTGTCAAGGGGAGGTTAGTTCGTTGAAAAGCCTTGTCTTCCGCTTTTTGTAGAATTAAAGAAGAAAGGAGGAGGCTCTGGTGTGGAGTGGGCGGTCATTCCATGCTTTAGGAGCGTTGTAAGAACACCCATCCTCCTGATCTGGGTATGTGCATGCATGGGATGTGCGTATGTATGAGTCCTGAATAGCAGAGATGTCTGGGTGGTTGGTGGAAGGAGAGCAGAGTGTTCAGGGAGGTGGGACCTAAGCTGTGTAGTGACTTTAATGTGTGGGAGACGAGTTTGAAATGAGCGTGTTTGTGTGTCAGGAGCCAGTGTCGATTCCGGACGTGTGGTGTAATGTGAAGTCTGCGTGGAAGGTTGAGTCGGGGTGCAGAGTTCTGGGTGGTTTGTAGTCTTCTGATGAGGTGGTAGGTGATCCCGGCATAGAGGGTGCTCTCGTATTCCAACTTGCTGGTGACTAGGGCCCGAGAGGCTATTTTTTCTGCATAGAGTCTTCATAGTCAGATTGAGAGGAGAAAAGACACAGCTAGATACAGCTCAGTTCCTTGACTCATCTCTTCAGACTGCTCCTCTAAAGATATGTACGATATCTGAATGATGGTACAAAGGCCTGATACCCGAAAAGACTACACTAGCACCAAAGATGTAGATTGTGCCCATCTTTACAACAGCACAAACCATTCGGTTAAACAATGATGCATGTGATACATCTTTTTTTCCCCTTTGCTCTTTCTGTAGACTTTTCAGGGTCACAGGAAGAAAAGCACCGTAAAGCAATATTGCCAGTGCCTACTCAACCACTCACTAATCACTATGTATTTTACAGATCATTCTTTTTGGAATTTTGAAAACCACAGCCATTACCCTATAGAAGTCCCACTGTCAAAGATAATCTGAAGGGGCTCGGCTAAAGCATCGTCCTCAGGTTTGCTTGATACTGCAAAACCACCCAAGGTGAAAGATTACAGAACAAAATCCAGAATGAACCGTCCTCTAGTATGTTCCTTCAGATCCAACTGGGAGAGTCTTTGTCATTATCCAAAAACCTTAGGCAAGCATGTCTGGCCATCAGGGGAGACTAATGACACAGAATTAGAAGGGGCAGAGAGGAGAATGGTGGACAATGAAAATGCCAAACTCGTTCGTCAGTCTTAACCTTTCCAAAGTTATGGTCTATATACCAGTTGAACACTGCATGAGAGTGGCTTATAAAAGGAACCACCATTTAACCCATCACATTGTTGGAAGACACGCAGGTTGGAGGTTAGCTGAATAAGAGATGTAAGTGTCTTCAAAAGGTGTGCAAGAAGAATTAGCTTACTAAAGTATACACAAGCTTTCTGAAGACCTAGAGAAGTAGTCATGATCACAAAGCAAGATAACCCTCTAAGAAATTAATAGAATAATTAGGACTGTTTATAATTCAATAACAGGTTGGGAAAACTAGAAGCAGTACACAGACCGGTTGAGGAGAAATCAGTACAGTCAATGCCACACGATAGAGATGTGGACGCAGCTCCCATTTTTCTTTAAAGCTGCATGCAGTTTCAACAATTTAATGTAAAAGGGACACTTATGAAAAACAAACTGCTCATCGAATCAGAGTTAAGATAATGCAGGTCTCCTATTTTCAGACAGCCTGCATTCAATTGTGGATATTTCTGGGAAATGAAGCCTGGTGATACTTTGGCTCTATATTTCAAACTGTCAGTTGTCATGGACTTTTACATCTACATTACTACAAAGACAACTTTATTAGCAATAAGACACACTTGTGTTGATTACAAGAGTGGAGCTTGTTACCATTTAAAAGATTTGAATGTTAAAGTACCATTTTTTTCGGCATCATTTACTAAGCAATGTAACTATGAACTTCGACTAGAAATGAGGATCCTTAATGGTAGTTAAATCTCCCATCAGTGCTTGGCTTACCACGAAAGACAGATTTTGCAGTAAATTCAAAGTAAATCTAAAAACTACATACCGCAGAACATATTGGCAATAATAAACATCTTTAATACAACAGAGTTCAGTAGCTTTTCTTAAAAGGCACATTTATTTTGCAAATGAAAAACATGGACACCAAAGGGTTAAGCAATAACCATCATCTTTAAGTTTTCATTTTACTGGGGCTCACAACTTGACATTTCAGATTGCGTAAAAAATCTCATACTTACATCAAAAATACCAAAACAAGTACATATATTTGATGAACAAAAAAAACAAATTATTTAACATTATAAGCTAAGGAGCTCGTACTCAACATTCCTAGGTGAAAACTGCATCCATTTTTGTGGATTTTGTAATATCCTTGCATTTTTACAAAAACCTTAAAAGAAAAAAAGTTAATAATGTGAATACAGAGAAAAGTAACACATTTCATTTTTAAAAAGGTGTTCAATTTAATACATTTTTACAATCTAAAACTTTTCAACCAGGAACCACATGGATCATAATTTTCTATAAACCTGGTCTGACTGCCTAGAGCCCATTCAGTTTGCAGTGTGCACGTTATACACTACCAAACATTACCCGACAATTTAAGGGAAATTGCATTAATCATTAAGTGACTTGAAATTATCCATCTTTCCTATCCACATCTGAGCATCTACCACGTATTCTTCAAGTAAGGGCATCATCAAGAGTTAAATAAGCGGTATTAATATAGCGCAGCATGAAGCCCATGCGTTAAGAGTAAGACCTCTAACGGTATTACAGCAATGTATGTTTGCAGCTTCCAACAGAAACTATGTTTCAAGTTCTTGCCAGATGGAAAAAGCAAATGTACATCACACTGCTCTCAAAGAACTAGGTGGTGCTACATATTGTCCTCTATAAGACCATCAGGGCTACCTTAGCAGTTCTTTTCGTACAACACATAGGAATTGGGCACTAATCAGTTTTACGAACAGAATAAAAATACAACCACAAATACCATCAGCATGTAAGAGAAGAACTGCTTACTTTTGATTCTGTGAGCATATCCGCTGTGTTGGAAGCCATTTGTTGTACAAGATCCCCGATTACTCAATATGATCACTTGATCAAAGAACTTGACAGGCTTTTTAAAGTGTTACCAAACCTTCAAAAGAACAGCACTGGTGCTGGTGAAAATTGCCTAGATTGTGCAACAGTGCATCGAAATATTATTTTGATGTGTGTTTTTGGTGCAGGCTGCACATCTTATTACTGTTAGAGCAGCAGGTTGCCCACTAAAGCTGCAAGTGCAATCCCTATTATTACAATAAACATCTAAACCACAGTAGAGAACTCAGACAAAAAAAGAGGACACATGAAAACAGAAGATTATAGTGAGGTATGGAAATTGATCGGTATTTCAACTGAACAAAGAGGAAATTTTCCTCTTAAGATACATACCAGCTAAGGAAGCCACGAAAATACAACATTAAATTAGGTTCTTCGTGGTCTCCAGTTTCTGCCAAAACGAACAAATTAGGTTTTCACAACTACCTTTCTTGCATTATTCTCACTGCTACCAATTGCTGGAGTTGTTCTCCAAATGATGCTAAAGAAAAGGGATAGGATGGTTTTCACCCATCCAAGCAAACTGATTTAAATTTGACTATCAGATAGTTAAATTTTATTCCAATGCGGTTTACAGCAGGGAAAATGAAACCTGGGAATGCACCATTTTATGGACATAATATTAACAATTAAGAAAACCGTACGCAAACCAAATGTTAACTAAACAGCCTTTGACTTGATAATTTTACAGTAATGTTTTACTGTGCAACATTCACATATTGCAAGATCAACATCATTTGAAACAACGATCCTCAACATAAAATAGAAGAATGTTCTACCACCCGACTGTAATAACGCAAGTTGTGTGGAAGACATCAAATGGTCCACCAATTACTCCAAAGTGTAAGCAGGAAGATCATGATGATGAAAGCTAGCTGAAAAAGGGTTAAAAGTTACAATGTAGCAAGTCTGACCAAAGCTGGGGAAATTAACAGAATTGCGTACAAAGGCAGAAGTCAATACACAGTATAGCAATGGAATAGATATATCCTAGGTCAAAAAGAAAAAGAACACAAGAGTCACTGCACATTGATTTAATACGCAATCTTAATGCGAGGTTGGGGTACATTTGTTCGGAGAGACAACAGCGTATTTTAACATGCTTGAAGGTACGTTTGTTCAGTGTGGCTAGCTTGATTTTATTATTATTACAAGCTCAGACACCCCAGAGGCTTCCCCGGTTTGTTTTCACAACGAAAGAAATCATAAGAAACCCCATCAAGAACAAATGCCTCAATGGGAAAGGAGAGAGGACTGGGGACAAATGACGCTAGATCAGTTGTGGTCAGATAGATACTGCTCCACAAGATACTGCTCCACAGAAAACAATTTGAACAACTACTGGGATAGAATCTTAACAGCAAAATTGTTGATGGTCAAACAGGTTTCTGCTTTTTTTTTGCTTAGCAATTAAGGGGCCCTCTATTGTTTTATAGGGTCTTATTTTAAACATGCCATCATGCAAAGAATGAAAGAGAAGAGGTGTATGAGTGAACAAAGAACTCAATGGAGTTGGGCGAAGAGAGACAAGATAGAGCCACCACGCAACACTCTTGAATTTACGAAAATCCAAAAAGTAGGCACTGGAAGATCTGACCTCTGGGAGAGATACAGGGGCGAATGTGATATTGAATAAATAATGGAGAATCGCAATGTTAACCCAATGCAAAGAAGAAAGAAAGAAGGGTGTGGGTAATGGCTAAACCTCCATCTAGAAGCCAATGATGACTGCAGCAGCTGGATGCTTGCTACTACTGTTAAGAAACAAAGATTTTCAAAAAATGTTTAAGATGGAAGGTACAGCTGGAGACAGTGTCTAAAACAGGAGGTAGAGCTGCTGGAAAAACTCCTAAATTGTACACTAAAGACAATGGGAAGGGACAAGAACCCATCTCCAGTAGGTGTCCTGGAAGAGGTTTACCCTACTAAAAACCATTGTATCACGCAAGGATTGACAGAAGCCGCAGATGACCTGTCTACACCCAACCAAATAATAAACCGGGGGCTGTCAGCATTCACGTAGAAAGCAAAACCCTGGGAGCAGATTAGTTTTGCCACAGCCTCAACAAGATCATTGAAAAGTTAGGGTGACAAGGTAGAATCCCAAGGGACTCTCCACTTGAATGAGACAAAAAGGAGGAAGCATTTCAAATTGAAGTTAATTAGTGAGACCAGAGTGGCACTGTTAAGTATGAACAGACAGTGATGCTAGCAGTCCCCAGAATCCTCAATACATAAACACAGAGGGGGCAGTTCCTCAAACAAAGGAAAAGGTGGACCCTGTAGGTGAATCAAGAGGCCCAATCAACTGGATCCTGGAAGATCCGAGTGATCAGATCAAAGTGCCCTAACACACGTTGTAGGGAGTCCTGCTTCATCATGGGCGCTCCTCATTGGGCCAGTGCTGCAATGCCCGATGGGCCCCTCAGTGCGGGCTCTTTAGCGGAGATCTTTTGATCTTAAAACCGTATGATGAACGCAAGTGAACGGACGGTACAGGAAGGTGCAAAAGGTGATTTAAAAGAGACTAAGGGATCCAAAGGAACTTTAATAGAATGGCAGTTCCTTGACACACTAAAAACAGGAAGGCTATCTAAAGTAGTAATGTACCCTGACAGGTAAAATGTGTGTGTAGAGTGAGGTTTCATGCCCAGGATGCCAGAAGGGTCAATGGCATTTCATCAGGACCAGGCGGATACCTACTCTATTAGACAAGAGAGGGGAGCCCAAAAGATAGGTGTTGGGAATCCAGTCGAAAAGATTAATACTGCACCTGCTGCAACGCAGAAAGGTGGATTTCACCCTGAAATCGAGAGTGAAATGCCCCTTAGTAAAGGCAAAGGACTGCGCCTAGCTGCGGACAAGGAAAGAGTGGACCTTGCGGTTTATTTGTCCGGGACCTACCCTCCTTTACCGACCTTCCAATACTCCATCCTGACAGATAAACAACCAGGTGCCGACTCCAAACTGCCTCAGCTTCAATCTAGAGGTATTTGGAGGCCTAAAGGAGCACAGACTTGTTGCTAGGGCAAGGATAAAAACGGGACTGATTGGTCAAGTGGACTCTAAAAAGCTGCAAATTTGTTTTTTAAGGTGTCCTCAGGCTGTTTAGCAGCAGCCATAAGAAAGGAGATGGAGTCATAACTAGGGAGTACAGTAGGGTATGCTTCTTATTTTCTGGAATGGATTCACATGGGCAATTCTAAATGAATGTTTGAAAAGCAATAATCTTAATTCTCTTTATCCCATCCTGATTCACCAACAAGAAGGATTTCAGAAGTTACATTCAATAACAACCGCTTGGGTTTCAGGACCTGATGTGACGTCATTCACAAGATGAACCATGTAAAGTATTTTAAAAAATTATGCTGCAGATATATGGTCAGGTAATATTTGCTTAATTTCAGACAAAAGAAAAAAACTGACACACAAGTGGCAGTGTAATACTTCATAAATCCAGAGGAACAGTGCGGGATGAGAGGTGATGTCCAAGGCAAACAGGTGATGGGGGTGGGTTAAGGGGCAGCAGGTTACTGGTTATCAGAAATTAGTGGCAATTAACAGGCTCCTAGGTTTCCAGTAAGCTCCTAGAATGGTTCATGACAGTTCTTTGTTATGCAAAAAGCTCTAACTTCACTACTGTCTGCATCTAAAATGATCCATTCATTTTTAAACATGGCTCAATTACTCTGAATCTATAGGGTCTCATATTGTGGGTAACCTTCCACTTGGTTACAGGCCTGGAAACTGCTTCTCAAAGCAGTTTATTACGAAGCATGTGCGAGGAGTAACCCATCATGAATCATTGAATACATGGCAATGCTCATCCTACTAGCCCAGGACAGTTACAATTCTTCACCAGCTCACTCTTGGTGTAATTCTTCTGCAGGTGTAAGAGGGGATGCAGAAGGATTTTGTCAAACTCCTACAGGCTTGGGAGCAGGACAGTTACCTTTATGGTGACTCAATTTCTACAAAATCCTGGCTTTTTCTTATATCTAAACTGTGCGTTAGATTCCATCCCAGAGGAAAGGCAGCATTTGGCAGACAGACCAGAAACCAAAAGTTTTGACAGGTCCACAATAATTATAATTGCTTTACTGTCAAGATTTTAGAGCGTGCAAAATGTATATGGGGGGGGGGGGGTTATTAACTGCTCTGGAGAAAGTCACTGCTGCAGTTTTTGCTTTTTCATGATGTGTGATGACATTTTTAGGAAGGGAAAGTGACCTACAATACATATTTTCTGTGCACAGTGCATTCAGGTGAAGATCCAACAGGCAATAGTGAGAAGAACAGCAGATAAGGTTATTTATTGTATGCAGATAAAAATCTTAGGCACACCAGACAGATGTTGTGTAACATCTCTTCGGTCAAGGAGGACAGGAGGTGCTGAAACAAGAGTGCGAGAAAAATCTTATTATTCAGAAGTCAAAGAAAAAGTTTGGAACAAAAGGAATGAAAAAATCTGTAGTACGATCTAGACTCCTTGCTGAAACAAAACTGGACCTTGAGCTTGCTAATGCACCTTGTGCAAGTAATGGCAAAAAGAGGATACCACTGGCTCATAATGCTCGTGCATGAGACTAGATGGCAATGGGCATGTCCCATTTTACTGTAGACATTCAGACGATGGAAAGAGGTTTACTGACTTCAGTATTGTTTGAAATGTACTTCTCCAGCCCACTTCTCTTGGCTCTGGCTGCCAAATGGGTCCTCAGCGAGTGAGAATCTGGTCTCCCATGGCAACCAAGTATTTGGAAAGGGACATATAATTTGTCAGTATAACAACTGGGTGGATTAAAGCTCTTCAGCAAGGTCTATTTGCAGAGTCCTGCATTTTTGCTTTTTTATTGGGAACCAGTTGTGGACTTCCTGAAGATAGCCAAAAATCTCCAGGTTGTTAGAGGGGATGTTTCAAATGGCAAAGGCATACCTCTCAGGAATCAAGCACTTAATACCAGCATGGGAGCGGAACCCTCCCACTGTCAAGTATATCAGCAGAAAAGAGGTGCAAAATGTTCAAGAACCAGAACTAGCTGAGCTCATTCTGAGGGTAAAAAGACAATGGAGCACCTAGGGCCCTCCTTGATCTTTTCTAAGACTAACAGGAGGGGAAATCAAATAACCTTTTCCATAGAATCAAACAAAGCCCCTCTTTTACACATCTTAAGACTTCTGAGAATCCAACAGGTTAAGTTCTACCATTTTTTGCTCAGCTACGTAGCAAAGAGGTCCAGCCCTGGAATAAGGTGTGGGAAATTCCTGCATAAGTTATTTAACTAGGTTGTCAGCTCTGTGGATACACCCCACTTCGAGCCTACAGCTAGTTGGTAGAGTTTGAGGTCAATGGGTTCCACCTTCCTGTCAGATATGTTCCCCATTCCTACAATGAGGTGCAGGGACAATAGAAAAGCACCTTCTGTTGCTATAGGTTTCTCGGGGAGTAGGACTCGGATACATTCCACGTGGGCAGTGGACAACGGTTCTCCATTGTGCCATCAATTGTACTCAGAGGAGTTTAGGTGACCATGACGTGGCTGTGACAGTAGAAAGACATCCCACTAAAAGGCAGTGGTGATGGGGACACCATCTCAGTTTTGGAAGACGAGATAGGTGGACTGGGATGGATCTCGACTAGATGACCAGTTTGATTTCCCTCTGAAATAACTTTCCTTAGACCGAGTGGTGGAAACCTCATAAAAAAGTGAACTGCCCCGAGGCTTGGGGCAAAAGGAGGCACCAACTTCAAGGACTGGAAAGTCTTAGCCTGTTGGAAAGAGGCCCAGGCCCTGGTCAGCTGCAAAGAGATGGGAGTCAGCCATTTGGACAAGACTGTGTCAGACTTTTAATGTTGCAGAACTTTATCCGCAAGAAGGCTGAACAGATCAAAACTGATAAAACAGATTCCTCCAGGGCAAATCAGTAACTATCCTGGACCTCCTGCTTCTAGTCAAAATCAAAAGACTACATACACATTGTTTTCCAGTAATGGAAAGACTGTTCACAGCCCTGGCAGCAGTGTCAAAAAAAATACCTTGGACATTAGTTTTGCCCTGCCACTTCCCTTGCTACACAAGGAATAGACTTGTATGCCTTTTGGAAATCAAAAGGGATGTGAGCTGATCAAAAACATACCAGAGCTAGAGACCACTGCTTACCAAAATGGTAATGGCATTAAATGAATGTACTGAGAAACCATCAATTTAATATACCCCCCCCCCTTTCTGTAACATTTGACCTATTTGTCCTTGTTGTGAAGACAGCAACCAAAAGGAAGAGCAACTAAATGTTTTGGGGAGGAGCCACAAGCTGAGCAAAAGCAAGAATGCCTAAATTACTGGCATAGATGTCTAAACAGGATCTGGCAGAGGAAACTGATAAGTTGGTGAAGCCTCTCAACCATCTTAATGTCTGCAACTCTCTCACCGCGGATACCAAGTCTGCTGAAGCCTCCATAAGGGGGTAAAAGAGCAGGCCCGTGCCTGAAATAGCATACGTTGGAGCCCTTGCAGCAATAAAGACAGCTATCCCTGGCTGTGGATGTACTGTATTAATAGGGAAAGAGGGGTATGTTGGCAAAACAACTGTTTGACTCAACCATCTCTTGCATGCAATTATCAGGGTCTTACTCTGGTTGTCCCTGAAAGCGGCTGAACTATTCCATGAAGTTAACCTTATTTGAGGTATCATTTAGACCCCATGAACTGATAAGGCCCATTGTCGACAAACCACAATACTAAAGGGGTACTACAGAAATGCTGGCATGAGGAGCCAGGAGAAGAACTAAGCGAATGTACACCATACATGATTTGCTGAGAGAAAAGCACTGCTTACAAATTCTAGAGTCTTGGGCTGAAGCTTGGAGATAGTGAGCTACAGGGATAAAAGGAGAGCTGGAAGAGTGACCTTGGTCGGTACCAAAGTTTTCTAAGCACCTGTGATCCTACCTGTATTAGTTGCACAGTTATGAATGTTGAGGTCTAGGTCTTCGCTCTGACTTGGCAGCCTTCTCCCCACTCACCCCCCACCAACCACCATCTACATCCAACAGGAATAAGAATACCCGAGGATTAAGACTCAGGAACCGACCTACGTTGGCATCCACAGGAAGAGACTGGTTCTACTACCCAGTGCACCCCAGCTGCAAGACACAAAAGGAATTCCTTAGTACTAGGGAGGAAGGAGAAGTCTAATTTCTGTGGCAACATTCTAACACTACTGAGTCCAAGAGAGGCATGCTCTCTCCCACAAATGACCAGGGACCACAAGCCCAAATAGGGAGATAAACTAGACACTATGGTGCAACGGAGTCTGAAGAGTAGAGGAGGGGGCATGTGACAATCTAATCAAGGGGAACAAGCTTTTTGAGTCTTCTTTTCAGGCGTTAGTCACCTGGTAAGTGTGGGTCACCTCCATGTTAGTGGGTGGGATTTTCATGGTGGGGATTA
This sequence comes from Calotriton arnoldi, assembly GCA_963921515.1. NCBI lineage: Eukaryota > Metazoa > Chordata > Amphibia > Caudata > Salamandridae > Calotriton > Calotriton arnoldi. Next base: position 2,175,826 of record CAWUFW010000699.1, read on the forward strand.
GTTAAGCCTTTTTATACATTACCTTACTACCTGAAGAGGGGATCAATACTGCGATGTTCCAGAGCAAACGTACATCCTCTTGCTGCTGCTTATATCACTAAATTGTGTCTTGAAACCACAGGGTTATGGCGCCTGTTGTCAGAGCTGACACCAAGGAAAAATGTAGAGCAGAGGTCATGCAGATGTGCATTTTACATGTAAATTTTGCTAATATGAGGTGCTTCTGACTGCAGCACTCTTATGATGACCTCAATTACTTAGAGGCAGTCTGTTATCAGTATGAATCCACACCTTAGAACATAATATGGTTAATAGGTTTCATTGCTATGTTCATTCAAAGGACTTAGCAAAATTTCTAAAAATTTAGAAACGGTCAGTACAATAAGCACGAATCCTCAAATCCATAGTGTATGAAACACTACTGACAGCTCATGCTGCATATAGCGATTAAATTGTGATAAGACCCATTTATTAATAAATCTGTGAAAGATATTCACCAAATGAAGTTTGAAGTTTATACTTCATACTGATAACGAGAACACTAAAGATTGTCCACCGATCCACTCTCCCTAGTTAAGAGCAGAACATCAAGGATACAGGATCCTACTAGTCTTTAATCCAAAACGATCACCTGAAAAATCAAGTAGGACGACTGTTTCTATGCGCGCATACAGCCATTGAAAGCAAAGTTATACAAATGGAATTATCTTGACACCAACAGCTGAACTGTCCAACACAGCAGGAAATGCAACATTTAGGTAACCCTGAACTACGTTACCCCTTTTACATGGGATATGAAACGCTTCTTTGCAAATGCACTTTTCTTCTAAATAGTCTTGGCGTTTAATGACACCATGCATGGTAACTAACAATAGAGGAGAATTAATAGTTTGTACGGTTTAGGGTACTAAAAAAATAAACAAAGCAGGATCCCAATTTGGAGAATTGCTGCTAGATGACCAACAAAAACGCATCCACACTTCTAAACTTTAATTTTTAAAGATTTTCTGCCACAAGGTTAGAGGATGACCAATTTTCTGTAGATCAAATTATTTCACTACTGTAACTGATGAATGGGAAAAGGTTATCATTGTTTTGTGCAAATGTCATAGCAGGGCTTAAGAGCGGAGAAGACTTCAGAATAATGGCAACGCTAAAGATAAAAGCAATTAACACATTCAGACGTCAAAGCGAGGTGGACAAGACAGTGCGTTTTAAATGTCTTAGGTGGGATGACCGAGTAGTACGCGTCTACAAGGTGTGGAAGGCTGGATTCATAGGTTCGAGGAAAATAAACCACAACACTTAGCATTAGGTTTCTAGACAAAGTGGGTAGCCCTCTTACTAGATATCTAGAGATCACTGATTTACTGAATAGAATAAGCACTACCCCATACATTCCAGTCCCATAACAAAATAATATTGGCGAAATACGGATTGTACCAGCTCTGGCCAATAAATCTTAACCTGACCCCCCCCCACCACCACCAGTGCCAAAAGGTACTACTCAGGACATGCCAACATGCACTACTAGATCCTAGTTAAATGAATTTAACTGTGCACTAAACATCTGCCACAGGATGAAATCTCATTGCCACTGGTTTTAGCCAGAAGAAAAATGACTTCAGATCCAAAAGGTACGACACAAAGGTAAAACTGCATTAAACATAAATAACCATCTGAGGAACTTCACAAGTTAAAATGAAGCATTTCAAAACCATTAAATGAGCCTACCCAAAGCTGGAACAAGCTGACCAAAGCACCAACCATGAGGTCGGATGAGAACGTCTAGGAGAAGTCATCCAGATAACTGGGTACTTGATTTCTTTGAAAAATATTTCAAAACTGGTTAGAAGAAAAAAAAACAGAAAGATAAAAACCTAATGCAGTACAAGAATAAACCATAGCCCTCTGCGGGTGGAAATAAATTTGTTAACCCCCTAGCAAAAACAATGACGACCGAACGGATTTCATGAACAGTAAATAGTTGAAACGGGCTTCAATCTCTAAAGAAAGCAAGAAAGAAAAAAACTCAACATGGCCTTTAAGCCAAACACTTAAAGACGGGTGTCGCAATCAAATCAAGCACCACATTTTCAAAGGAAACTTAAAAATGATTACCATCGGCTTGCAAAGGTCAGAAAAATATAGTAAAAAGAAAACAACCCACACACAAATTAAACATATTCTGCTCTTTTAAGGAAGTCAGAAGACTACTATCAACTGGTGCGAGGGAACAGAAGACTTACCCACTAGAAACATCTTTCAAATGCAGGAAGCTTTCTAAGCAAACCAGTATCAACTGCCTAAACATCTATTAACAGACCAATTCCTCTACAAGTCCATGAATTAACTGGTCCCTTTATGCCAACAAAGCCACCACTAACTACCTCTGCAGTCGCTCAAAGGTTTGCAGAGGTAGTAAGCCAGAGTCGTCAACTACCACAGACCACAAAAAAAGTAAAACACCAATAAAAGATGAAAAACAAAACACTCAGCAAAACCTTCAATTCAAGCTGCATGCATCTTCACATCCATATACCACTTCCTGGCTATCTGGCACATATCTCCCCAAAAAGCCATTTACTGTAAATTACAATCAGAAACAATAGCCAAAACTGATATCAGGAAGTCAAGTGGATGAAAAAAAAAATTTTAAAAGAAGAAGTGCTGAGAATAATGCTAACATTGTACACTTAATGTACCACATGCACATTATGCCTTTTGACACAAGAGTGAAACCATGAGGGACAATGCATAGGCAGCACCAACCTCATCATATATCCTGTAATCAGTGGATAATGGGTAGATCAAACATAAAAAGCCTTTTGTGGAGTCAGTAATACAAAGAAAAAGACAGTACTGTGCTCATACACAAGAAGAAAAAGTGTGACGCTCATAAGTTCACATGCATCACACCAGAGTAACAGCAGGACTGGCCTGCATCTATGGGTGTAGGATAGCATTCAAAAGCACATGTACTGAACACTATACTTCATTCTACAAAGTGTGGCAGTATCAACGCTGTTTTGACTGGGAAACTTTATGCAGAAACAAAATGCACATGCCTACTGGAAGTAAAAAATAAACCACCATATAAGCAAGGATTAATACATTTGGTAGAACAGAGAAGGTAGTCAGTAAGAAGATGCTGGGCATGGGAACTGTAAAGACAATACAACTGAGAACAAGAAGCATGTAATCAGATGGAAAATAACAGCTTTTTCCCACAACAGTTATTGTGAGTGGGTCAAGGGGAGGTTGGTGGCATGTGAGGCAGCGAGTTGCATTGGAAGATTGAAGACCAAACGAGAATTGAAAATTTAAGTGCTATTTTAAAGAAGTTGGTTTGCCAAAACGTGGACATTTAGCAGCAATTTGACCAAAAAAAGATCACCACCCTGCCCGCTTAAGTACCACTTAGCTGTGCCCAGTCTTTCTGACTCCTACCCTGCAGAACAATGGGCAATTTGGTAAACAGAACCAGACTTCTGAAGTCTTACAGTTACACTACAGTTTTTCATATTTTAGCTAAACACCTTATTTGTTTCTACTACAGTGTACAAAGAAATGTTTTCTGCTTCTAAAACGTCGCAGCTATCAAATGGAGTCTGCTACACTCCAAGAACTTTACCGGTAGGAGGGGTGGGAGAGGCAGTTGAAAATGACTAAAATTATAGAACGTCCCCAAAAATGTCCCAGTTACATTAATCGGGCAGATTCTGCGTAATTTTATTACTGTTCATTTTAACTTCTGTTTTGGTCAATCATAATGGCAACTTACTCGATTTGCGCTCCATGCGTCACAAGAGCACTTATGCATTCCATACTACCAGACCGGGCTGCTTTATGTATAGGCGATTCACCTACATAGTCCTGAAATGACAAACAACAGTTTTTGACAAGCACAAATCCCACCCCTCCCTCCCCAAAATAGACTGTAATAAAAATAAAAAAATAAAAAACAATACCCAATAAAAATATAAAATTCCTTACACCGCACACACTAAAAGTGTCCCTGAACTAGTTTGACTGTGAAAAACAAATGGAAGGAGTTAGCCAGAGCTTAAATTAACTATTATCTTTTAAGTTTTAGCTCTACATTTGCATGCAAGTCTTTTTTCATCCAGTAGACAGCCCTCAACTCGGACTAACCCTTTTAGCAGAACCACCTCACATGCACGATAAGCCACATGCCCCATTCACACGGCAGCGGACATGGCTTTTAATCATCAAAGCACCTTACTGTTAATGGTTTCATTAGGTTTTAAAAACTATTCTGGCCAGGAGACACCGCCGAACTGTGAATCTGTCATTTAAATAATGCATTATGACAACAGTGCTTTTCACCTCGTTGGATTAGTCTCAACAAGTATAGAAACCGATGGAAATGCGTGATAAGTCCATAACTCATCTCTAATCAGGAGGTTTCAAAGCACCCAGTCTGCTACTCGTTCCTCGACAGTGAGTGAAAGTTACATGGACTGGGAAGAGACCTGGATGTTTAGTATAACGCACACAAATTAATCCCACCACCATACACAAGACCCAGGTAATCAACCTGCCACTGCAACCATTTACCAAGTATTGCAATTATTTAAAATCAATCATGTAATAACCAACCACTTCTTGCACCAAAGGAAAACTGGAATATCCCAGTCCGACAGAAAAGACTAATTCTTTGGCCACATCATGCAATAAATCTAACAATATGCACCATTAACAGTAAAAGTAAACCTAACTGCAATCTTCACATAGAGATTCTGGTAAAAGAAGAGAATTACATATATCATGTCTGGTACCGTTCGAGAACAATGCCATGCAACATTTTACTGTGTCTGATATCTACATCTAAATGTTTTAAAATCTAAAGAATTCCCTTAAAATTGAGTATACTGAAGCGGATCAACTAAAGACTCCAACATTAAAATTGAGTGGCTAAAAAGGACGAACAGAACTAGTTAGGTAAAAGTAATCTCTGACCACTGCAATAATCACGAGGAGCAGACCTGGCCATAATTCAAGTTTTTTATTTTCATCTCACAACTTCATCTCTGGCGTGGCTCTAGTACAAGGGGCCTTGGAGTACAGTTTACCCACAATGTTCAACTAGTGCATAATTTTCATCCACCAAGCATAGGAATGTATTAATGCCCACCATAAAGCCAACTCGTTTCCTCATATACCAACACAGACGCGACTGGACAAGATCTTCACTGCAGGAAGTAGCATTCTGCCCTTCTAAACACAGCTGTACCCATGGCCTGTATGTAGTACTGCACTGCCATAAACTTCCAGGTTATATGGGTTTAAGCCAGACTTTAAATTCCTTGTAACCTTCTTTTATGAGCCGGCCTTAAAATACACTACAGATTGTGCATTAGAACCGGTATCCCACTTATTACATGTGTACACCTCATTGGTGCAAAGCCACACTCCACAAATAAATCTATGTTTTTTCTAACAAACGTTAAAAATGTGCTTAATTGGATGGGAGTAAAATATTTTAAAACACCAACGTCACCAAGCATAACCTGAAGACCTTTAATACTCTATGGGTGCTTTGCAGAACGTTTGGGAATTACGATTTACTGCCAGTGCTTCAGGAAGAAGACTTCATGCGTTTGAAATCCAATCACGGCCAGCACATGTAACTGGGCCGCAGAAATAGGCATGCATTTTACCTGTATATTAACATTAGCGCCTGATTGAATCAACCAGATCAGGCATTGGGGGTGTCCTCCAAAAGCTGCAATGTGGACAGGAGTCTGAGCAAATCGTGTTGTACTGGTGTTGACACTGGATCCAGCTCTTACCAACTGCATTAGACACTCCAACTTCAAAATGCAAAACAGAGAAACAAATTAGAGAATGGAAAAACCACCACTCAAAACGTTTAACAGTATGGTCGCAAACCCCATTCTCTGCACCCTTTCACGAGAAGAACATGATAAAGACATCGTACTAGACTTGGGCCACAAAATGCTCCTCAGTGCATGAAACTACCGAGAATGGCCGGAAGCCAGCCACCTCCTTTGTGCCATGTAATGGTGAGCCTCCCTGGAAACTGTGGTAGGGCAGGCAGATATAGGTACAGGAATCATTAATGTATGAGGCATACAAGACTCGCAAACAACCCATCAGATGGCCTTTGACCTTAAAAAGAAACAAGCACTAGCAAAGCCAATAGGTCTCGCTTATGCAAGAGCTATTTGCTTTGCCAGTGTGTTTTAGCCATACTGTACACCAGCGTGGCTGCTGTTCAGCATGGCTAAAACTTAGTGGCGCAGAAGAGAGCCGCGTGGAGTGTCGTAGAGTGGAATGGCGAAGATGGGAGTCGGCGGCTGTAGAGTGGAGTGGCAGAGAGTGTTGTGTATTGGAGTGGCACAGTGTGGAGTTACGCAGAGTTGCATACAGTGGAGTGGCATAGAGTAGAGTGGACTGTTGTAGAGTGCATTGGCGTAGCGTGTTGCAGAGTATAGTGGCGTAGAGTGCAGTGGCATTGAATTCCACAGTGTACAATGCAGGGTTGTAGAATGTAGTGGTGTAGATTAGTGTACTGCATAGTAGAGTGGAGTGACGCAGAGTAGAATGGTGCAGAGTGAAAAGGCATAGAGTGGTGCAATGTAGTGGCGTAGAGTTGAGTGATGGAGTGGTGCAGAGTACAGTGGAGTGGCATAGAGGGCAGAGTTGAGTGGCATAGAGTGCAGTGGCACTGAATTCAGCAATGTACAGTGCAGCGTCGTAGAATGCAGTGGCGTAGATGAGAGTGGTGCATAGTAGAGTGCAGGGGCGTGGAGTGATGCAAAGCGCTGTGGCATGGGGTAAAGTGAAGTGGTGCAGAAAAGAATGCAGTGGTGTGGAGTGTTGCGGATAAGAGTAGAGTGGAGTATTCATGGTGTGGTAACACATTGCCATTACAGACTACACATTTTCAACTGAAATGACCATTACATTTGCACACACATACAGTTTTAGTAATAAAACTATGCAGTGCACAGACGAAAACATGTGGCAATTGCATCACCTAGTGTAATGAGTTTTTTTAATCATATTAAAGTATTTATTTCCAATGCACTTCAGAAATAAAACATATGCTTCATTTGTGTTCCTAATTTTGATCTATTCTGAGATACTTACAGTTCATTTAAAAGCAGTCGTGTGCTGGAAAACTACTCTTTCCTACCCCCAGTATCCAGCAAGATTGTCACATAAATCCTCTCACTTTGAAGTCAGAGAAAGAAAAGTAAACACGAGCCCTAGGAAGACAACGCCTGACATTTGGCCTCCGTCTTTGAATGCACACAAATGTGACGAGATTTATAGGCCTGTTTACAGAAAGGGAGAACTCGGAAGGATACTGTAAATAAGGTAACAGGAAGATATAAACTCAAGCTGGACAGCCTAAAACAAATAAAGCCACCAAATGGAAAGCTAAAAAAAGTGAGTTACAAACCACAAAGCCAATGGCAAGCAACAGGCAGAACGCATTCCTAGGTCAGCTTTTTGAATGTCTCCAAAATGTATTTAGCAAACCTAACAGTTGCGCAGTCTGGTAGGTTGCGACCTAAAAATGTGGACTCCAATGGAGGACTGAAATTTAAGCACAGACAGATTACGCAACACGTTTACACTATTCTACTGGAATCAGATAAAGTTTGTTCAGAAATACTGCGTGTTTGTAACACATACATTTCAATAAAAATAAAGCTGAAAAAGGGCTGTTGCTTGATCAGCATTTGCAATATTGGGATGATTTGTAACAAAAGACAGCATATGATAAAGTGCCTCTTAACATGGCTAGCCCCCCTTTTTTGCCTGGAAAATTATGTGGTTTCGAATGAAAGTGCACAGGGTCCCTGCCAACCAAGTTCCCTGTGCCAGTGCTCCTCCCCTAAAACGACACCACGATTGGCACAACTTCAGATCCCCATGTAAGTCCCTAGTAAATGGTACCCTGGTACCTAGGGCATGGGGACTGAAGAGGGTCCCCTAGGCTTCCTTCCCCAGAGTCACGCTAACTGCCACTGCAGCCTGCATGCCTTGGTGCAGACAAAAACGACAAAGTCGACATGGCACACTGCCTGTGTGCCATGTCAAGGCAGCACTGCCTAAAGTATAGGTAAGTCACCTCTCTAGCAGGCCTTACAAGCCCTAAGGCAGGATGCACTATATCCCAGGTGTGGGCATATCTGCATGAGCAGATATGCCCGTACAATATTAAGAACAGACTTAAATATTGTAAGTGCTAGGGAAGCCATAGAGAGTACATGGGCTGGAAACTCGACAACTCTAGTTCCCCAGCACCTTGATGGCTTAACTAAACTCAGGAGTGTTTGGTACTAAAGACTCCTCTTAATAAACCCACACTGATGCCAGTGTTGGATTTATTAAAACATGTACCCAGAGGGCACCTCAGAGGTGCCCCCTGAAAACCTACCAACCCTAGTGTAGTCTTTGACTGGCTTTAGGAAGCCTGCCACCACCAGACATGTTTCTGGTCCCCTGGGTAGAAAGTCCCTGCTCTCTGAGGCCAGAAGCAAAACCCATCCTAGGAGGAGGGGGGGGGGGTCACACCTTCTCCCTCGGGATGAGCACAGTGCTCGAGAGGGAAGCTTCAAAGGCCTTTCTGCCTTTGTAATGCGACCCCAGCCTCTGCTGCTAGCAGCAGATGTCAGCCCCCAGTTCAAACCTCCACTTTTGGTGTGAGAACAGAGGGAAAAAAACTTTGTGAGAAAAAGAGGTGTGCCCCCCCCTTCGCCAACTCCACTCCTCAGGTGCTGGAGGAGAAGTGAAGAACATTTTTCAGTGCCCACCATCTTAAAGATGGTGGGACTTATCCAATCAGAACTAGGGCTATGCCTCCCTCCCAAAGGAAGGTGGCAAAATAGTAGGTGTACACACCCGAGGTAAGGAACCCATTGGTCCCTCTACCTGTCACTCTCCTGCTACGCCCCTAAATCTAGTGTTTAGGTGGCACCCCCTGACCCTGAAATCAGATTCCTGACGAGCTGCAAAGCCCAGACACCAAAGAGCTGCACAAAAAAAGACTGAAGAAGGACTAGTGACTGACTCTACACCAGCCCTGCCGGCCTGTCTGCTGCTATTCGTCCTTATTACAAAAGTCAACTTGTCCTGCTGGCCCAGCGACCTCCAAAACCCTGGGAGGACTGTCTGCCTTCAACAAAGACTCAATCTCCTGTGGACAGCGGTCCTGTCCAGAAGAAACAAACTCTAAATAAAAATTAACTTTGCCCTGAGGAACCGCAAAACCTCCTCCGCATCCACCTCTGCACCAAACGCCCAATACCTGTGCCCAAGTGGCCCATCGGTCCTGCAAAGGTTCCCCAGCGATTCAGAGCCCACCATGGGCTGAGCCCTGCCGGACTCCACCTAGACACCTACTGCCTCAATACGAAGACTACCCCTGACCTCGACCTGCCGGGTAAGCTGTTCCCGATGCCAAAGGACAACCCTGCACTCGAAACCCCTGGGCTTTGGCGAGCTTGACCAACGGTGCCTCTACGTCCCCTAGCATCAAAACTTACTGGGGCAGCTGTGGGTTTCCTTCGACCACCCTCCTGACCCGAGCCTGCAGCCTTTCTCCAAAACCGATCTCCTCCATTGATTTACACTGGGCGCCCGACGCTGTGTTACCACTCTGCACCCGGCCGCCCTTATGCTGCTGAGGGTGTAAGTTTGGTGGTGCCTTGCCCCCCCCGCCTCCCTGTGCTTACCTTAACTCTAGGATATCGACCCCAGACACCACTTTACTAACTTGTGAGCAGTGCATCTTCAAACACGCCCATTCTTCCATTGGTTAACATTGGACGCCCGACCCAAAATTGGCCTCCCCTGTGCCGCTGTCTTGGTACTAATTTGAACCTTGACTAGTGTTGACCTGAAACCCCTCCCAAGACTGGATCTGTAAGTTGTGTGCTTATCTTCAAAAATTCCATTCTTGTTTTCTTCCCATAGGTTAAGATTAGGGGAGAGGATGTAGCCTAATGGCTAGGGCTAGGGCGGTCAATCTCAAATCTGGGGAATCGGGTTCAAGTCTCTGCAATGTCGCTCAAAATCCTGTGATTCTGGGCAAGTCACTTAATCTCCCCGTGTCTAACAAAAATGAATGTGTTCTTGTGTAAGCAACTGGTGAACATGTAAAGCGATCTGATACTAGATACCTTTGGGTCAAGTTTGCGCTATATAAAACTATGTGGGGGAAAAAAAACATAGCTGAACTGAAAAATTGCACTGTCTAATTTTTTAAAGGGAAAAGTATTCTTCTTGAAAAACGTTTAAAAAAAATGTGGGGGGTGGGAGTGAGTTTTATATAGCACGAAATAGACCCGAAGGTATCAGAACACTTTACATGAGCACCAGTTGCGTTACAAACACATTAATTGTTTTGTTAGGCATCTTGGTCTTAAAATAAACCTTGAAAGCAGCGCGTTGTGAAAAAATTGTGTGATCTCTTTTTTGAGTCTTGTGTAATTTATTGGTCACTGTGTGCATAACAAATATCTTACACTCCTCTGTGTTAGGCCTACGGCTGCTCGGCCACACTACCACAAATAGAACACTTTGGATTTACATTGAGCCCTGTGCACTTCTGGGGGAATCTCTGGACCCTCTACACGAGATAACCCACTTAGTGGCATATCACTATGTGCCAGCTTCCTACATGGCCCCTTGATTGAAAAGCTATGAGATAGTTTGTCTCACTCAGACTACATTTAGGCTGTCCTAATGCTTAGTCTAAACGAATGGAAACATATATATACCATGGGCTGTAAATAATAGTTTGCTTTACACTGCTACAGCTCATTTTCTTTGCTCCAGTTACAAGTTGGCCTGAGTCCAATATCTATGGAAGATGATACTTGGCTTAAAATCAGGAATTGATGCAGCTAAGCAGTCCAGAAGGAGTTACGTGACTAAGAGGAAGGCTTGGCTTCTGGAAAACATCACAGTGTCACTATTTATACTCCAATAAATAATGTACCAAGTATGCATAAAGAAAAACCATCTGTGCAGTAAGCAGCTGGGAACCAAGGGGCTGAGTACTGGGGAAAATACCGACTAGGACGAGTGACACAAGTAGGGACAGTGCCAAAACGAATGTACTCAAAAACAAAACCAGTGGACAGCCTGGAAAGACAGAAGCTCGGTAAAATTACACTAACTTTGTTTCAGCCCAGTTAAATGTGACACTAAATTGTTACTTGCGCAACAAACCAATTTTCCCCCTGTTCATTTCGACTAGACCCGAGTAAAGGTAGAGCTTACAAAACTAAAAAGTGAACAAAGAACTTCTGGGCTTTGCTTACACAGATTATTAAATTGAAGGATGTTATATTATGCTACCAGTATTTGTGTAGTGACTGGTACCATGTGTGTGGCATTGTAGCGCATACAAAGTCTGGGCATCTTTCCTGCTCGGCTCTGAATACTGTATCAAAGGGATTTGAATGAAGTTTTCAAGGCAAAATGCATTGATGCGTTGGGCCAGGTGGAAAAACAAAAAACACCCTCAACAAAAACAAGCTCAATGCAACAATTCACGAGATTCTGGAAAGTGCCGACAGTGGCAGCTATGCGAAGGGGTACAAATATATATTTTTTCTCTGAGAGAGTTATTCTGCATGCCTACTTGCCCAAACATCATCCAAAAATCACTGGTTTGCAAAAAGTGTTTATTTCCTATTCTTTAAGGCATAACCGTGTATACAGTGTAGTGGGTTTTCATTCATGAAATATAGATTCCCTCAAAAGGAACGTCAGAATGAGCATTCAGCAAGAAGCTCAAGTTCTTTACGAGCATATCTTCTTGCCTTTTTGTCAAAATGGGAGACTTCCGACTGCGACCAGTTGAACCCGAGGTAAATGGCAAGCACCTCACCTAACACCCGAGGAAATATTTCACAAACCAATCATAAAAGTTTTGACGTTCAGGTCCTTAAACTAAATCTGAAATTGAAAACGGATGCTACTGTCTGTACAGCTTTCACCAAGATTTCAACAAAGTCTTATTTTGAAAAATATCGGACGCAACGGTTAACTCACGAAGAAGAGAAGTCGCGACAGGGTTAAAAATCTGTTACAGTTCATCAAATAGGGTTAAAAATCTGTTACAGTTCATCAAATAATTCGTTTCCGTGACTGCACGAACGGGGATAACTCGCAATCTGCAGTTACACCGTGTAAAACAAACTAGAAGTTACTGAGGAAGAACAGCAGTTTGTAGGATACGCCTTGCTTTGGCGAATGAAGGTGCCGTATCACACCCGAAAGGTGAAAGAATAAAAAAAACATTCAAGGCGGGAGAAGAGGTGGGCGAAAACCACTGGCAAACTCTAGCCGGCAACATCTGCCCGCGAAAAATGAATGTTTTATTTGTGTAAAACTCCGCCCCCCCTGCACTTGTTCAAAAATGGTGCGGCCCATCCCAGCCATGCACAGAAAGATACATAAGGAACGTTCCATTGGAGAGAGAAGAGGGGAGGAATTCAAAATGAGGCGACTGAACCATAAAACCAAAAACCCTAACAAACTATTATATGTGCGTGATGTGCCCTTTCCCGGGAAGGTATTACACCCCACCAAACCCAATGGTCCAGGTGACACAGCAGTACCTTCACTCGCTGCGCGCCACAATAAAGAAGAAACGCGCGGGCCCCCGCCTTTGCCCTGTACCTTGCCGAAATGCGCGGCCCAGTGGATCGGGGTCCAGCCATAGAAGGAGTCCTCCGCGGCCAGGTCGGCGGCGCCATTGGGGGCGCGCGGCGGCTGCAATAGGGAACACAACTCGCGGAGGTCCCCGTCCCTGCAGGCGCGGTGGAGCGGGAATCGACTGCTCAGCACCTCCTCACTGGAAAAGCCGGCGTCGAAGCAGAGCTGGCCTGACATAGCGAACAAGGCCCGTAGGTTTTGGTAGCAGGTGGTGAAGGATGCTTTGAGACGTTATTTTCTTCTCTATCCTCCAGCTGTAACCAGCACAATCTTCTCCGACAGCCGGGACAAAGAAAATGATAGGCCAGACCTCCTTGCTCGCATACACAAGACGCTCCGCCTCCTCCTGGCAGTCAGTTCAACAAAGCCCAGAGGAAGATGGCAAAGCACGGCCTGGAACAAGAACAAGCATTTACAATGCAATAGGTCTCGCATTGACATTATTTTGAGCGGTTGGCATTGTAAATGTTTTGGGGTTTTTTCTCCCTTTGTGAAGCATTAATCAAATGGTGTAATGCCAAATGGCAATAGCTGACTTTGTTGTTATTGTCTAATCTATTGCATTGTTTTACATATTACAGTGTTTTTCTTTTACTTTAATAAAAATGCCCACTCCCTTTGCACATTACAACGCAGTAGATGCTCACAATACAGATTTTATTAAATTTAGAGCCCCCATAACAGTGAACATGCCCGTTTTCACCCTACACCCCACACCAGTGGTGGTATTTAACCCTGTTACGTTGAAACTACGTACCCTGCAGCTCTCACCTGCACAGCACCATCCCTACTTACGAGATATGTTCAGTAACTGACACGTGCTATGCAATGAAATAGGTGTTGCTTTTGGTATTATAAATAACAATGGCTTTAATTTTTTTTAAAGTCATTGCCATTAACAATGCCAATAGCTCCAAAATTCGCAGATGCGAGACCTATTGCATTGTAAATGCTTGTTTCTCTTATCTCTCAGGCTCCCCCTTCAGTCTATTATCACCAGCCCCTCTCTAAACATCACAGGCCATAAACTCTGAGGAGACCTGGGCTAGATGAGCAGAAAACGAGCTGGAATAGAAAGTGAAGTAAGGAGTTGGGGTGGAGGTGCTGATGAAAAGAAAGGGCTGAGGATGGACGCCGGGTAGCCCGGTGGTTAGTTAAATAAGTAACTTGGTAGAAAAGGTGAAAATTCTCCCTTTCCACCGCCACTACAAGTATGTTTTTAGTCATTTAGGATTTTTGACCTAAGTTACATTTCTTTAAAAATGTAGTCAACAGAACTGGGGGTTCTTCTCTGCTGGAGGCTCAGTAACTGAATGCCTGGAGACTGGTACCGCCTTCGGGGGATAAAAGCCTGCAGCAATAGTTGGTGGCACAGTAGAAGGCGTTTTACCTGCAACGCTGATTTGCAGCTTGCTTTCTCTTACACAGTTCCCCACGCTATTCCCCGTTCTTTCTACCTGCGCTATTACACTGTGTAATTATAGCACCTGCTATTTACAGCGCTCTGAAAGACAGCAGTGCGCTACGAAGCACTTTATACAAAATGACGTACTATTATTTTGACTTTGGAAGAGTGGGCCTGGCACGTAAACGCGCATGTGATTCAGGCTGCAGAAACACCTGTGTTGGGCGGCTGGGGCCCCTGGCTGGACCGTCCCCTGCAGCAGGGAGAGCCAAGCGCTGTGGAGGGCCCGGGCTCTGATGGGAGCAGACAGCCCCCCGACAGAAGCTGGCGTGTGCCTGATCGAGGGGGACAAAAGCCCTGGGAACCAGCGGACACGGCGGCAATCATTCCTCGACGCTGAGGGCGGATTAGACTGCTGGAAAGAAGCATATGTTTGGCCCGGGGCTACACCGCCCCCCGGCTGGGCTGAGAGAAGAAAGAGAGCCGGGCAGAGGTGCCGAGCAGCCTCTGTCAACTGCAGCAGGGGCTGACTCCCCCATAAAACGTCCAATGGGGATCAGGAGAGGGCGCAAGGGTCACGCCGCTCAGAGAGGGGACGTGGGTGATAAATACAAGCATTTGCAATGCAATAGGTCTCGCATTTGCGAGAGTTTAAGCTATTAGCATTGCAAATGACAATGCCTTTTATTTAAGTTTTAAAAACCAAAACATAAATAAAAGCCATTGTCATTTACAATATCAATAGCTCAAACTTGCGTAAATGCGAGACCTATTGCATTGCAAATGCTTGTTATTATGTTGTACATTTTTGTTACAATATGTTTCCAATGTATTGCTAATTGGTAATGCCATAGTACATGTCTCAGAGGTAGGGATTTTCCGAGAGATATTTTAATCACTTGCACTCTTGAATACTTTAGAGTCGAAGGCCTTCATTCCTAGTGACCTGTTAGATTCCGGTAAGCGTGGTAATGTTACTAACACCAGTTTTCCAGCAACATTTCCACCACACCAGGATCAACCGGTTCACTATATATATCTGTGATGGTCAGTGGGTGCAAGCAGTGTTTTAGCACTATTCAGGCCAGCAAATGACACTGCTGCAAAAACGCCAGCCACCAGAGCTATTTATATGATCTGACCTATAGTTTACATTTTTGCGTTCACTTCGGTTCGTGTGAAAAACACAATTATTAAATCGTTCCAACACAATATAATATGATTCGTTTATGTGGTCTGGGCGGTACAGGAGCCACATTTTTCATCACTTTATTGGTTAAACACTTTCAACAATTATTAGGCTACGGATAATTCGTGTTTTCGTTTCGTGAGGTCGATCACAAACATACATATATGCAGGGCCAACAGGACTTATCCGATCCTGTGGCACGACGTTTTTCACATAATTATGTATTTGCATCATTTGTCACATAATCCATCAGGTGTTGCATAATCTGCAAATGTTAACAAAAAATGTTCTATCTCAGACGGATCAAAAGTTACTAAAAACATGACAACTCGTGCTCCTGCACACCGGAAGGCCCTTCGCAAAGGTTGACTGGTCATCTTTCAGTTGCTTATTGCTTTATTTGGCTACTAAATTGGTACCAATAAGGTGAATTATTTTCCTAATACAGTATTGCCAGGTGTAAAAGTGACAAAATAATGACGTAATACTATAACTAAATGTGCAGCATTACGCCGCCTAATTTGCCTTTTCTTGCCGCATAATTTAGTCCGTCCTGTCGCATAATTTGGTCCTCCTCTGCTGCACAATTCCAGTGGCCCAGCTGTTCATGTGAACAGCTGGGCCAGCTTTACGATGCGTTTAGAAACCTGTGTTTGAAAGATGCCCCCAGTATCCAGTGTTCATCTTTGATGCACTAAAATACTTTTTAAAGGAATGACGCAATATTTCAGCCTTTTAACCAGTATCCTCAAGGATTGCAGATCCCACAGCTGGTACTTGCAATGTAATAAAACTGTAATTAGGTACTGGAAAAAAACATAACCTTTCGGGGCCTTGCACAAGTCTCGTTTCCATGAAGCATGCTCCCGGTGCTGAACGATGTGCGCGTGGCGGGGAGGGTGGTGTGAGGTCCACAGCGGGGTAGTTCTGAGGTCAGTATGAGCCGATATTTTTGTGTGCATAATTTATGGTATTTTTCCATTTACACCTCCCATTCCTTAATAACACACCCAAACCCAACCTTTTACTTCACAAAGGCCCATTGCTCGGACTGTGACGTAAACTGATCCCCTTTTACTTCCGACGAGCATCTATTTCAGGCAACAAAGTTAGTATTTTTGCCACAAGATGGCAGTGGAGGTTTAATATACAACTCCTTATTTAGAACTAAAACTGAAGCTCGCAGCTTCGCACCCCGATCTCAGACTGTAAACAAGGAAAAGTCAAAGAGCGCCATGCGCGCGTTGTAGGCATGCCGTGAGCGTGCACATTGGCGTGGCCTGCGGCTCGTGCCCAGTGGCGGCGCCTGCGGACTTTGCCGTACTTCAATAAGTGCTGCGCGGCTCGTGCGGCCCAGGGACGGGGCCGCCAAAGCAAAAAAAAAAAACAGTACAGGAAGTCCGGCGGGAGCCCACCCCGCCTTCGTGAATGCCGCATGGTGCGGCCAAAGCAGGATTTTAGGCGGGGCTCCTGGGAGCAAGACGGAGCCCCGCGTGTTGCTGCAGTGACCGGCTGAAGACGGAGACCAGCCGAGGAGCAGCGCAGAGTCCCCACAAGAGCAGGTAAGTGGGGTGAGGCATGCTGTGCGTGTAAAGCGCGCCGCGCTTGGAGCTCGCGTGCGCATTAGAAAAAAAGTGATATTGCATGAGGCTTGCGAGGATGGAAGGGGGACAGGAGATGTGCACATCGCGTGTTCACGGGCGCGTTCACATTTCCAGTCCGTCCTGCGCGTGCACAGCTCCTGTCTCCCTTCCAAAGCAAGTCAGTAACAATAGATCTCGCTAGCGACAGCGCTTTCGCGCTGCGTCGCCAGGCAAGACCTAAAAATACGTACCTCTGCCCTTCTGTCATGCCACTCCCGCTCAACCTTTTACCTCAACTTCACTACCTCTGTCGAAATCGAGTGGTTCCGACCAGCTCAGTAGAAAAAGAAAAATGCACGAGATGAAGAAAATCAGGAAGTGACCTCCCGGCATTTCACTACAGTGAGATAAGACACTCAGTTGTTGTAGAAGTGACGTTTGCAGCGATTTTTTTGTACGCGTTAAGGAAAATACGATTTTCATTGTAGGTCCAGGAAGGGAAAATGAGAAAAGTAAGCAAATAAAATGTAAATCACAGTCTTTATTCTCGAAAATCAATAAATAGAGGGCGCAAATCGTGAGCTGGTGTATTTCAAAACAAGCAACATCTGGAGGAAACACATGAGTAAAGTTAGGACACCCGCAGCAACCACTGCACACCTGGCCCTACTACTTACAATGTCATGTAAGATCTTTCTGTTTGGATTATAATTTTATAAATAACATATAAGTATGTTGCTTAATGTGAAGTTAAGTACCATGGGCCCGATTTATATGTTGGTGGATGCGTGAAGATCGTCAAATATCGACGGGGCGCCCATCCGCCGTTGGAGCTGTACTCCCACCTGATTTACATGGTTTTAGTTGATTAAAATTGAATTATAGCTGGTTTATAGGACTCCCAAGATTTACTAAGTACTGTGGTGAAACTCTTCTTAAAAAAGCACCATATTTTGGAGGTATACCCTTCCCTAATTTGATCACCGTTGCATACTAGCACCAACAAATCTGTATTAGGAGACTGAAATGGCAAAGTCAAATCTTTTTATGAGCACTAAGGTGTGCCCCTTTTTTTAGGGAATGGTAATATTTTCTTCTGAAAAATAGTGGTCTTTTTGCCTTTTTAGTTTACATGAGAAACCTTCTTGCATCATTTGTGCTCCACCTGCTATACTCCCCTGTTTCGTTGGACAGATTGACTCACAACCTGCATGTGTGTGACTACGTCTAGTGGCTGAACACCAGAATGGACTCAGTGGCACCATCTTGCACTGCCTTTACATAAAGAAAGCTACACAACACCTGATCAGCACCAGTGTGCACTTTCCTCTCAGTTTTCAGACTCTGCACTTCTTATACAGAACCTGAATCTCAATTACCCTTCTCCACTGCTCCAGTTCCTTCAGTGTAACATTATGACCTGTTTTCCGTCTTTTTTGCAATTATGTTGTGTTCAGTCCTGCAAATTTAATATTTGTGTGTGTATATATATATTTATTTTTTTGCCAGTTATGCCCCGAGACTCTTTGGACATATTTGCAGAGAATGTGATAAGCGATCTAAAACAACTTGCAATTGAATCTAGTAGTAAATTCTTGCATACAGAACACAATCGCAAAATGCAATATTCTCAGGTGATTAAGAAAGTTAAGGACTGACAAGACATAGTGGTAAGGTGGTCGGATAAGGGGGCAATATAGTACTTTGGCCTCTAGATATGTACACCAATGAAGTACATAGACAACTCCAAGACAGGGAGTGTTATTGTAGGGTTGGTCCTATGAGCCTTCAGGGGATAAAAGAGAAATTCCACACAGAACTGTATAGATGGAGGGGTTTGGGGTTGATCTCCAAGGGAGAGTTAGATTATCTAAAAACTGACTACCCAGTTACACCCAAACTATACTTAATTCCCAAGGTGCATAAGAACGCAAGTAACCCACCTGGCAGACCGATAATTTCGGCTATAGGTGGGCTATTCGAAAATACATCTAGATTCATTGACCATTTCCTCCAGGAACATGTAGGCATCTACCCTCATTCATAAAGGACACTGGAGACTTCCTGCGTAAAACATATGACATATCTTGGGACGAGTCTTATGTCCTTATGACCCTAGATGTCACAGCTCTCTATACGAGTATTAGACACCTCGATGGTATCAGAGCATTTAAACACTACTTAGGCACTAGACCCATACATTTACACCAGCATACACTTATGCTTCTAAGCATGGCCGAGTGGTGTCTTGAAAATAACCTCTTCATGTATGAACAACATACCTACAAACAAATTCAGGGGGAAACCATGGGTACCTGCTTTGCCCCCAGCTATGCTAATTTGCATATGGGCAGGTGGGAGGAGCAGGTACTCAGGGTAAAACATGCACAAGAATGGTCAGAGAATGTGGTCCTCTGGACCAGATTTATCGATGATTTATTCATTTTGTGGAAGGGGTCACCAGAGTCAGCAAAGATGTTTTCACAGGAATTAAATAACAATGACCTGAACCTCTCGTTCACATGTGACATTAGCACAAAAGTACACTTTTTAGATCTAGTGGTATATGTAGAAAATAACAGTATTCAGACAAGAACATATAGGAAGTCTACATCGGGTAATTCTATCCTACACGCTAGTAGTTTTCACCCCACCAGACTTATAAATAGTATCCCCTATGCAGAGTGCCTGCGCATGAAAAGCAATTGTAGTAGTGAGGAGGTGCTGGGCGAAGTACAAAAAGACCTATTTAAAAGACTAAAGGTACGAGGCTATAGCCAGGAAGAGTTGATGTCAGCAGAGGCGAAAGTAAAAAAGAGAGGATATGCTGTTTGGTACAGTTAAGAGAAAGAAACAATCTATTGACGCTGGCCCAGTACGTCTAATCACAGGATACTCGGCCTATTATACCAGATTGCGTAACATCTTACATAAAAATTGGAAAATTGTGAAAAGTGATCCAAACATAGGCTCTGAAATCCCTCGTGCCTCCCTTCTATCATTTAGAAGGGCAAAATCCATGCATAGGGAGCTGGTGCAGAATTCTCCGCAGGTCAGGAGTGGAACTAAGTGGATAAGAGCGAATAGGGGATTTCAGAAATGCTCGAAATGTAAGGCGTGTCGTTATGGTCGTAACATGAAGACCATACAGTCACCCCTCAGAGAAACACCTATTGAGATCAGAGGATCATATAACTGCAAAAGTGACTTTGCAGTATACGTGCTTGAGTGCACTTGCCACAAGCGATATGTGGGCAGTACGATACACAAAGTCCATATCAGGATACTGCAACACCTTAGAGCTATAGCTAATGATGATAAAAGCTATCCAGTAGCAAGACATATAAATCAATGTCATACAGGAAATGCGAAGGATCTAGTATATTTTGTCATTGATGCTGTCCCTAAGAACCCTAGGGGAGGAAATAGACAGCTTCAATTAAGGAGACTGGAATCGCGGTACATATTGATGCTGAACACCAAAATACCACAGGGATTGAATTCCGATGAAGAGCTAATGGTACATCTTTAGCTATAGACTCCCGCTCCAGCAGGCAGAGGTGCATGGTATACTTATGTAAATACTATTCCCACACTTTTTTTGATTAGCTTTATTTTAATTTTATCCTTTGGGAATGCATTGTCATGATGTTTGACAGGAGTACGTGATGCAGATAAGCTATCTATTATATGTCAGATTCTGAGATGATGCATAAGTGTTACTTAAACACAATAATATAGGTATGACCAAATAGAGGAATGCTATGGGATATATGACATTGATTTTATGAATATATCAATCCATACTAATAATGATAAATATGTATTACATAATACATATCATGAAATGTGTACATACATGTAAGATCCCCTTGATTATCTAAGAATGATGCTTTAATTTAAGGTTTATTATTTGTGACTACCAATCCCACAATTCCTCATAATTGGAACAGTGGGAAACAGGTATAAAAAGGTAAAAGTGAAGATGGACTGACGCCATGTACCGTGACCAAGACCTTGATGGTCGAAACGCGTAGGTGGACTGAGATGGCTTGTAAATAAATGAAATCACGAAATCCCCAGGAGAGTGCTGCGTTATTTTTTATTTTTGGTGAACTATATATATATATATATATATATATATATATATATATATATATATATATATATATATAATATCTACTGGCGGTCGCCAGTAGATAGTTATAGTTACAACCTATTATCCATAGGAAATCCGCGACATTCTATTTGAAATAACTCTCTTGCCGGTTGACGTATCTTCGCGAAATTTTCAAACTTCGTGGGCGCTCCGGTCCGCTCCTACCCTGAAAGTCTCGGGGTGATACGTCAAGCGGGGGCCGAGAAAAAGGGGGGTCCCAAAACGCGTTTTCCCCATGCATTTTCCCATAGGAAACTTTAGACACGGCTACAGCTTCGAACTGCTGAACGGAATTACACCAAATTTGGCAAAGAGGTAGTTCTTGGTTCAGAAAGAACCCTTTTTGTTAAATGGTGTAAATCCGTTCAGTAGTTGCTGAGAAAATCAAAAAGTAAAAGTACATATATATCTATGGGCACGGAGGATTCGCGCACCCTCCCGATCACGAGCTGCATGTTAATTGGCTGTCAGCTGGCTGTCAACATTCCGATTCAGGAAATGTTGGCAGCCATTTTGTCCCTCGGTAGAACCGAGGACAGAAACAAGTGCGCAAAGCGCACAAAGGGGGAGGGTAGAAACACCCTGACCCCCTAGGTTTGCTCAGGGGGTCCCACAAGGACCCCCTGGGAAAAAAAAAAATTTTTTTTTTTTTTAAAAATCGGCAGGATGCGCTCAGGGTGCGCGAATCCTGCCGAAAAAAATAAATCGAAGCGCGGTCTCCCGCGCTTTGATGTGCACTGGCCCCCGGGTGGCCCAAGTCCCGGGGGCATGCTGGGGGGGTTAATTTTATGTGTGGGGGCCTCTAAGGGCCTCCCAAGCCCCGGGGACCACCACCCCCCGGGGCTTTATGTACAATGGTGCGGGAGGGCTCTGAGCCCTTCCGCAGCCCCGGGGACCACCACCTCCCCGGGGCTTCTTTTTTTTAATTAAAAACCTGTGTGGGGGCTCCAGCCCCACACGCCCGGGACCACCACCTCCCGGGGCACTAAGAAAATTACAATGGGGGTCCGTTTTGGACCCCCAGAGCCCCGGGGACCACCACCTCCCCGGGGCTGTGCACTGAATGGGAGGGGGGCCGCGCGGCCCCCTCCTGGAGCCCTTGATGGCCCTGGGGACCACCACCCCCCAGGGCCGGCTCCCTGCAGTGTCCCGGGGTGCCTACCCCGGGACACTGCTGTTTGCAATGACAGGACGGAGCCTCGCGGCTCCCGTCCTGTCATTGCAAACTTGCTTTGGATATTGGAAGAGAGAGCAGGAAACCTGCTCTCTCTCCAATATCCAAAGCCGATTGCTTTCCACATGGGGAGCTGCATCTTAGCAGCTCCCCATGTGTAAAGCAATGCCGGCTCCCGTAGGACACGGGGAGCCGGCGGGACTGTGGGGGATTGGGGACCCCCCACAGTCCCCAACGAGAGGGCCAGCCCCGGGGGATGGGGTCCCCGGGGCAAGTAGTGGCCCGGGAGGGGGCCACGCGGCCCCCTCCCCAAAAAAAAAAAAACGATCGGGCCCGCAGGCCCCGCCCCTTCCTTCACCACTCTGCAAACGCGCCCCTGGCGCGTTTGCAGAGAGGGAACGATTCCCCTTGAATACTGGGGGTCCCTGGGGGCCAACTAGCCCACCAGGAACCTCCAGTATGCGCCAGGGGTTGCCTTGCAGAGAGGTGTACAGAGGCCACGCCCCTTTTACACCTCTCTGCAACGCAGCTCTATGGCGCTTTTGGAGGTATATGGTGGGCTAGTTGGACTCCGGGGACCCTCAGGATTCAAGGGGACTTAATCCCCCAACTTAAAACGCGCCACGGGGCGCGTTTGCACAGTGGTGAAGGGAGGGGGCGGGGCTTGAGGTGACATGTGTGCAAACAGGCCCCGTGGCGCGTTTTAAGATGGGGAATTAAATCCCCTTCAATCCTGAGGGTCCCTGGGGCCAACTAGCCCAACAGGTACATCCAGAAAGCGCCACAGAGCTGCGTTGCAGAGAGGTGTAAAAGGGGTGTGGCCTCTCTACACGTCTCTGCAACGCAGCCCCTGGCGCATATTGGAGGTTCCTGGTGGTCTAGTTGGCCCCTAGGGACCCTCAGGATTCAAGGGAACTTAATCCCCCAACTTAAAACGCGCCACGGGGCGCGTTTGCAAAGATGTCACCTCAGGCCTTGCCCCCTCCCTTCACCATTGTGCAAATATTCCTCTAAAATCAGCCGAAATAGGAATTCCGATTTACTCACCTGTTATAAGGAGAAACCTCAGTGCTGTATCTTTCAGCCCAGTACTGGTCCTGAAAAGTAATTTTAACCGTACTTACCGGTAACTTGAATTTCCTTCATAGGCTAACATTGATTGGTTTCACTTGGAAATTCTTCTAAGTGTGGAGTTTTGGAACTTTAAAATATTCCTCTAAAATCAGCCGAAATACGAATTCCGATTTACTCACCTGTTATCAGGAGAGACCTCAGTGCTGCATCTTTCAGCCCAGTACTGATCCTGAAAAGTAATTTTAACCGTACTTACCGGTAACTTGAATTTCCTTCATAGGCTAACATTGACTGGTTTCACTTGGAAATTCTTCTAAGTGTGGAGTTTTGGAACTTTAAAATATTCCTCTAAAATCAGCCGAAATACGAATTCCGATTTACTCACCTGTTATCAGGAGAGACCTCAGTGCTGCATCTTTCAGCCCAGTACTGATCCTGAAAAGTAATTTTAACCGTACTTACCGGTAACTTGAATTTCCTTCATAGGCTAACATTGACTGGTTTCACTTGGAAATTCTTCTAAGTGTTGATTTTTGAAACATACAAATATTCCTCTAAAATCAGCCGAAATCCGAATTCTGATTTACTCACCTGTTATCAGGAGAGACCTCAGTGCTGCATCTTTCAGCCCAGTACTGGTCCTGAAAAGTAATTTTAACCGTACTTACCAGTAACTTGAATTTCCTTCCATAGGCTAACATTGACTGGTTTCACTTGGAAATTCTTCTAAGTGTGGAGTTTTGGAACTTTAAAATATTCCTCTAAAATCAGCCGAAATACGAATTCCGATTTACTCACCTGTTATCAGGAGAGACCTCAGTGCTGCATGTTTCAGCCCAGTACTGATCCTCAAAAGTAATTTTAACCGTACTTACCGGTAACTTGAATTTCCTTCATAGGCTAACATTGACTGGTTTTCAGCAAAAAAGTTTCAAAGTGTTGATTTTCACAAACTACAAATATTCCTTAAAAATCGCCTGTATGACTTAAACGCATTCTTTCAACTGTTTACAGGAGATGCACCAGTGCTGGATCCAGGATCCAACACTGAGTAAGAAAAAGTAACGATAACAGTTTTTACCTGCTAAGTGAATTTCCTTCCATAGGATAACATTGGTGATTCTATGAGAAAAAGTTTCAAAGTGTCAACTTTTAAAATACAATAATATTCCTTAAAAATCACGACTGTAACCAAAACGCTTTTACTCAACTGTTTACAGGAGATGTACCAGGACTGAATCTAGGATCCAGTCCTGTGGTTACAAAAGTAATCCATAAAGTAACTAATTGCATTTAACTAGAAATTCACATTGAGCTGAATGTTGCATTGTGTTTGAAAATGTGTTGCCCATTGCAACAACTGTAACTACTGTACTTAAAAGTCTATTGCCTATCTGCAAAGTATTTAAACTAAAGTAATTCATTCTGAGAAAGTATTTTTTGTAATGTAATGTATAATGTAATTACAATGTAATTTGACAAATAAAATATGTAAAAAAAAATTGTTTCTAAAAATGTAGTAAATCAGTATGAAAAAAATTAATATAACAATTAATACATTTAAAAATTGTCATTTACAAAACCTTTGAAATTCACTGAAAAAACCGTAGGTTTCAGGCACGTTATAGTTAGAAATTAGCATTTAAAAAACCTTTGAAATTCACTGAAAAAACCATAGGTTTCAGACACGTTATAGTTACAAATTAGCATTTAAAAAACCTTTGAAATTCACTGAAAAAACCATAGGTTTCAGACACGTTATAGTTACAAATTAGCATTTAAAAACCTTTGAAATTCACTGAAAAAACCATAGGTTTTAGGGACAGTTATAGTTACTTGGACATTGCACTCGTACAAAACCCGTGAAATTCCCCCGTTATAGTTAGTTCAGCTAACTATAACTCGCGCCCGCAATGCACTGCTGATGACGTCACATATTACATCACTCATGACATGGTCAGTGACATCACTGATGACATCACTGATGACATCTCAAATGACATCACTGATGACATCATCCACGTGATAATCTGATGCACCTCCTCACACCCTAATATAATCTTTGATACACCCACTCTAAATTACAGACTGCCATTCGCAAAACCATAGACACTCCAACACCAATAACTACATACCCACTCACTGATTCTTAGGTCTACACACACACATCCACTCACTCACCCGTACAGTCACTCATACTTACGGTCACTCAGTACAGGACTATCATATGCACTCTTACTCCTATATAGACACTCAAACAACGCCACTCATCCATAGAGATACTCACACACCTAGTCAGTCATGCAAATAATTAAACACACTGCCATTTACTCACCTATACAGTTATACACACACCAGCTCACTTACTCATACAAATAGTAGCACATTGTTACGCTCTTATACAATCACTGATACAAGCACACAATCATCCATACAGCCACTATCACAATCACTCACTCTTGCTTATAGCTATTTATATACTCCAACACACATATATACTGCCTTTCACATATGTAGTTACTCACACATGTACCACTGGGACATACATTCACTCACTAACACACTCTTACACACACTTACCCACCCATACAGTCTATCACAGATGCACTCTTGAAACCATCCACCCAGTGAATCACCCACTCACACATCTATGCACAGAGTTGCACACACCCCACCCACACAAACACTCAGGCACCCATACAGATACTCAGACAAGCATTCAATAACTCATATAGAAAATCATTTAGCTATTCACAAACACATGCAGCCACTTACACAGCAACAGACAGACGGATACAGACATACACCCAGTTTAGTCACTAACCCATGCATTCAGTAAGATACGTTAAATCACTCACTTATAGAGTCAGTCACGCACCTACTAAATCATCCATACAGACACTTAGACACCCACTCATTCTTCAATACGTCTTTTCCTATATATTTTAAAAATATTTAAACTTTACAGAAACACACAGTCACTGGATGATGTCATCAGTGATGTCATTTGAGATGTCATCAGTGATGTCATCAGTGATGTCACTGACCATGTCATGAGTGATGTAATATGTGACGTCATCAGCAGTGCATTGCGGGGGCGCGAGTTATAGTTAGCTGAACTAACTATAACGGGGGAATTTCACGGGTTTTGTACGAGTGCAATGTCCAAGTAACTATAACTGTCCCTAAAACCTATGGTTTTTTCAGTGAATATATATATATATATTACCTACTGGCGGTTGCCAGTAGGTAGTTATAGTTAGGACCTTGTTCTATTCAAAAAGCATTTTTTCTTTTGCCAAAATCTTTGGTGCCGTTTGACGAATCTTCGCGAAATTTTCAAAACGAATGGGGTGCTCCGGTCAGCTCCTGTCTTGAACGTTTCGGGGTGATTCGTCAAGCGGGGGCTGAGAAAAAAGGGGGTCCCAAAACGCGTTTTCCACATGTTAATTTCCATAGGAAACTTTAGACAAGGCTACAGCCCGAACTGCTGAACGGAATTACACCAAATTTGGCAAAAAGGTAGCTCTTGGTTCAGAAAGCGCCCTTTTTTTTAAATGGTGTAAATCCGCTCAGTAGTTTTTTAAATATTAAAGGAAAAAGAAATTTATATATCTGGGCGGAGCCTAACCACACATCTCATCGTGAGATCTGATTGGCTGTCAGCACTTCATCCAAGAAGTGTTGGCAGCCATCTTAGGACCAATATACATGGTAGCACCCCATTAAAATGCATTTGAGTGAATGGAAGGTTTTGAGGGTCACCAAAATGAGAACGTATAAAGGGTGATAAGACTTTAGATACATTATAAATCATTTGTTGATGGTACCATACTAATTTTAGGAATTGTGGTGTGTTCTAAGGTGATTTTACCCTGTGAAAAAGCCTTCTGCTGGAATATCATGAATCATGTTTGAGAGAAAACTATTTTCTCATACTTTTCCCATAGAGGTTTGGAAGGTGATCTAGAAGCTAAAATGAGAGCATATTTTCTGTAAATTCACATTATCTTTCTCAGTCATGTGAGAATGAAGTCTGACATTCTCAGTAAAACATGTACATCCAACAAGGGCAGAGACTGTCAGTTGATTCCTTTGTGTTCTACTGCAGCTTCCCAGAGTGTTCTAAAGAACAACTAGAGCGCTAACAGTCTTACTTATGACAAAATTATGGCACACCTGAAGCCATCTTGATTGGAATAAACTGGTAACACTTAAAACATTTAATTTAAAAAGAAACAAAATGAGGGGGTTCATTTTGCCATAGAAATTATGGTTAGTGCTGTAGAAAGAAAAATTAGGACATGTTTTAAGTGAGATCTCAAATATCTTCCTGTTATATTTCAACAGGAGCAGCCTGTCAGTTGATGCCTTTGTGTTCTACTGCAGCTTCCCAGAGTGTTCTAAAGAACAACTAGAGTGCTAACAGCCTTACTTATGACAAAAGTATGGCACACCTGAAGCCATCTTGATTGGAATAAACTGGTAACACTTAAAACATTTAATTTAAAAAGGAACAAAATGAGGGGGTTCATTTTGTCATAGAAATTATGGTTAGTGCTGTAGAAAGAAAAATTAGGACATGTTTTAAGTGAGATCTCAAATATCTTCCTGTTATATTTCAACAGGAGCAGCCTGTCAGTTGATGCCTTTGTGTTATACTGCAGCTTCCCAGAGTGTTCTAAAGAACAACTAGAGCGCTAACAGTCTTACTTATGACAAAATTATGGCACACCTGAAGCCATCTTGATTGGAATAAACTGGTAACTCTTAAAACATTTAATTGAAAAAGGAACAAAATGAGGGGGTTCATTTTGTCATAGAAATTATGGTTAGTGCTGTGGAAAGAAAAATTAGGACATGTTTTAAGTGAGATCTCAAATATCTTCCTGTTATATTTCAACAGGAGCAGCCTGTCAGTTGATGCCTTTGTGTTCTACTGCAGCTTCCCAGAGTGTTCTAAAGAACAACTAGAGCGCTAACAGTCTTACTTATGACAAAATTATGGCACACCTGAAGCCATCTTGATTGGAATAAACTGGTAACACTTAAAACATTTAATTTAAAAAGAAACAAAATGAGGGGGTTCATTTTGCCATAGAAATTATGGTTAGTGCTGTAGAAAGAAAAATTAGGACATGTTTTAAGTGAGATCTCAAATATCTTCCTGTTATATTTCAACAGGAGCAGCATGTCAGTTGATGCCTTTGTGTTCTACTGCAGCTTCCCAGAGTGTTCTAAAGAACAACTAGAGTGCTAACAGCCTTACTTATGACAAACGTATGGCACACCTGAAGCCATCTTGATTGGAATAAACTGGTAACACTTAAAACATTTAATTTAAAAAGGAACAAAATGAGGGGGTTCATTTTGTCATAGAATGATGGTTAGTGCTGTAGAAAGAAAAATTAGGACATTTTTTAAGTGAGATCTCAAATATCTTCCTGTTATATTTCAACAGGAGCAGCCTGTCAGTTGATGCCTTTGTGTTCTACTGCAGCTTCCCAGAGTGTTCTAAAGAACAACTAGAGCGCTAACAGTCTTACTTATGACAAAATTATGGCACACCTGAAGCCATCTTGATTGGAATAAACTGGTAACACTTAAAACATTTAATTTAAAAAGGAACAAAATGAGGGGGTTCATTTTCCCATAGAAATTATGGTTAGTGCTGCAGAAAGAAAATTTAGGGCATTTTTTAAGTGAGATCTCAAATCCTCTTCTATTTCATTAGAAAATTCTGACATGCAGACTGAAACAATCACTTTCAATATCAGCAGTAGACTTCCAGTTAACTCCCTGGTGAGCAGTAGCTTTACTACAGTGATCTAATGAACAACTAGAGTGCTAACATTCTGAATTTATGGCAAATGTGTGACACATCTGAATGCCTTCTTGATGGAATCAAAGTAAAAAACTGAAAGCATTTCTTACTGAGGAGACTGCAGTAAATGACGAAATTAGGAAACTTCATAACAAATAAGTCTCCCAAGATGGCCACCAGAGAAAAAAGAGCCCAAATGTAGCACAAATATCACCCAGATGTAGCCCACATATAGCCCAATGACAGAAGTATTTTTAGTTTTTCTGCAGTTTTATATAGTGCAAACTGGTCAGGTATTGGAGCGTTACATCTTACTTGGACCCCTTATTTCGTATTTTGCACGAAGTACATGAGATTGATCTTGCGAAACATTGAACTTTACGATTCTGTTAACCTGAAGTTGCTCTGAACCGGGCTTTGTAACACCCGTTTTTACCTACTGGTTTTAATTAATTCTCACTGTATTGTATTAGGAAAGAGGATTTACTGTTTTTATGTACACTTTTATGATCTATGTTTCTAAATCAGATCAAATAAAGTTTAATGAATTCTATGGCAGGACGGAGGCGAGGATTATGCATATCTTTCCTCACTTTATTTGCATAGCAGTTCAAAGAAAACGTAACACAACAATCATTAAACAAAAGACTACACAACCCATGAACCATTAGGGGTAGTCTCCAAGGCAACTATAGTCCAATCATATCACAGTCCATCGTATATAATATTGTGACGTCCCTTCCGCTTCCTCTTTCTTCACTGCTCGTCAGTTAAGTGCATTCCTTACATTCTTGGCTTAATCTGACGTTGTTGCTGTTTGTATAGCTGTTTCTTGTGCACGTTATCAGCATTATTGCCTTGGTATTGTTTCATATTCCCTGCGCAGCAGGCTCTTGCCCGAGCGCGTTCTCCCCCTCGCAGTTTCTCCCGCTGTGTGCTCTGCGCGCGGTGAGATCCTGTCAGGCGCGTCTGGTCCGAGCGAGGCAGCTCCGTCGAGCGCTCCCTCTGGTCTTTACGCGCGTTTGGGAATCCGGTCACTCCTTTAGTGTCCGCTTGATTCCCGACCAACCCTCGCCTAATTTTGACACCGCTACGCGGTGATTTCCCCACACGGCCACGTTAGTGACCAGCGCCACCTGGTGGTGGTAATTGGTATTGCGCCTCAGTCTATTCTTATAACAGCTTCGGGGAAAGCCCAGCTGTTGGGGCACCGGCGACGGGGCTGCCTTAAGGATTTTAAGACAACAAAAACAAAATACCTCTGACACCATCAATTGATTTTTTCTTATACCTCAGTGGTCCTTCTAATTAACCCTGGGCTATATTTATTTATAAATTCATTCTTCATTTTTTAATTGTCAAAAATGAGATTCCTGTCACTTTACACATTGAAACATACACCTCTATTTTTTATATATGTACATCAGTGAATTCTATTAAAACAACTAACAAAGACAAATGACATAAACACTTTTTACATGACATATATGTGTGTGACTGATGACCACAAAAATCATACAACTCGTGCACAAAACCTAATTATGGTAATCCTTGCATTAATATCCAAAAGGTAAACTTTCATATTTACATAGGTCCTACTACTTTATGAACAATATTGGGACTTTTATTTTATTTTGCCCTCAATATACTTTGTTATACAGGTCCTAGAGAGGTCAAAGATTTGTTTACAAACTCTAGTCGCGAGCTTCACTAGTTTAGCTCAAATGCACCTATTATGGGACAAGCTGTTTTTATTCAGTTGCTCTGAACCTCTCTTGGGTGGGAGCCAACGCGGTTCGACCTTCAGTGAGTGGGACCAAGGTGAATATTTCATATGAAGGTCTTCATCAGGGCGAGGCTTTAATCTGGTAGGACATGGGGTGTCTGCATGAGTGAAAGTAAAAACTAATAAGAAACTAAATCTAATAACTACTATTTACATTGTGGTTCTACTGATGTTGGGCTCTTAACATACCAATTAGTACTTGCGTGATGTAGATTCACTTCTACATTCATCTGTTGAAGCGTTTCTTTGAGCATTCTAGGGGTCAAAAAAAGAAGCAATTGCTTATATTCTGTGGGGCTAGTTACGTGCTCTTCTTATTAAAGGGGCCAGAACATGACTCTCTTCATTTCTATTATTGTGTGGAGCAAGCAGGATAACTTGATGTCACCTAAGCGTGTGAAACAGGATACACCTAGCGTGAGACAGCCGTGCATAATGTGCTTCCTTATGCGCAAACACCCCAATGTTCTTGTGAAAAAATGGACGGTGTGTACCGCTACAAAGTCACAGTGCTCGTTGTGCCGATGCATTTGTGCCCCTTCAGCCCTTATAACGGCATGCTGGACGGCATTCCCAATAGTGCGTTTCTCCGGTACCTGTTTCGTTTAACGTGGATTCCGCCTCATGTTCGGGTTTCCTTAGTCTCGTTGCACGGGTCAGATGCGTGTATTCCCCTTCCGCCTTCTTTAAGTTTGCTTCAATTTCTGTGCTGCCGCCTCCCTGTGCGTCATTACACGGGCCGGAAGTGATCCGTCTTACCTGATCTTGCCTGACTTCCTGCATCAGTGTTGTCATAGCGATTTTGAAATGCCGGGACTGACTCTTGATTTTTCAATAGATATATTCTATGCCTGCTGGAATCTTCGTGTTTTTGGCGATTATTATCTTATTATTTCTCAATGGCAGATGATGTCTTCTGAAATTAAATTCCCGTTAAAGCCTCCTGATGTATTCTTTGTTTTCGCCGTTCAGTATGATACAGTGCTTATAGGATTCAAATGCCTTATGTTTATCAATGTTTCGCACTTTTTTACGTTTCGAGTCGTGTGCATGTGTGCTGTTGGATCAAGCACACAATCTTGCTAGCTTCATAATACCCGCGCCGGCTTTTGTCTTTTTTTCTCTTTATTCTTTTTTGAGTTGTGCTGGTAATACCTCTTATGTACTAGGTCCTTGTCTTTGCCTTTCATTGCCTCGACGAACTGTGATTATTTGTTTTCGACCCTGTGGGCGCCCATTGCTTCTTCAGTGGAATGGAGAAGCTCTATCTTGAGAGGAGAGGAACTTCAAAAAAACTTCTTGGATTCATTATCCACAGTGGATTATCTCACTTATTTCATTCAGCCCATTTTCGATCGTGTTCAGATACATTATTGTTTTCGCTTCGAATCTGGATAATAGATTGTCAATATTATTGCCAGTTATATGTTTTAATATTGTCCATTTTATATCATTTGGACCATGATTCCTTTCGATGCAGTGTGTCACCATCGGTGCAGTTAAAATCTTGCATCTAATCCGAGAGCGATGTTGTGTTATCCGCTTTTTTATGGGCTGAGTAGTCTTTCCAACGTAGGCCTTTAGACATGGACAAGTTATTGTCAATATTATTGCCAGTTATATGTTTTAATATTGTCCATTTTATATCATTTGGACCATGATTCCTTTCGATGCAGTGTGTCACCATCGGTGCAGTTAAAATCTTGCATCTAATCCGAGAGCGATGTTGTGTTATCCGCTTTTTTATGGGCTGAGTAGTCTTTCCAACGTAGGCCTTTAGACATGGACAAGTTACACAGTAGATGACGTTGTGAGTGTTGCAATTCGTGAATTCTTCATGCTTCACGAATTTGTTACCATATGTGAATATGGTACCCTCTATCGTACTGTCGCATGACATACAGTTGCCACATCTCCTGTGGCCTTTAATGGGCGGTAGAGATAGCAGTGTACGAATGGACTGCACAGTCTTCTTTTTTGCTGTATTTGCACGTACTATCCTGTCTTTTATGCTTCTGTTTTTCTTTAGGGCGAAGATGGGAATTTGTGTCAGCGGTTCTAATGCCTTCACCGTGTTCCAGTTCTTTCGTACGATTTTCTTCACTTCGTTGGTAATGCTGGAAAAAGTCGTAACGCATACCAGTGGTAAGGTGTCCGATTTGTCCTTAGATGTTAGGAGTGTCTCTCTAGGAGTGTACCATGCCCTTTTCATTGCACGTTTCAGCAATTTTTTGGGATAATTTCTTTCTGCTAGTTTTTCAAGAAGTACTTTAGCGTTGTAAAAATAGTCCTCCTTCTTAGTGCAATTACGCCGTATTCTCAAGAACTGGCTAAACGGTAGGTTCTCTCGTAAATTTCGTTGGTGGAAACTTGAGAAATGTAGTAATGTGTTCCTGTCTGTTTTCTTCGTGTATAACGTGGTATACAGGAACCCTTCTTCATGTTTTACCAGGAGATCCAGGAAATTCATCTCTGTTTTGTTGAAATTTACCGTAAACTGGATATCTTGGTTCCTATTGTTAAGCCAAGAGAGGAATCCCTTAAGCTGTTCTTCTGTTCCTCTCCACAACATGAACACGTCGTCGATGTATCGACGCCAAATTTTTATATGACCATCGTAGGGGTTGTTACTGTATATCCATTTGTCTTCAAACAGTGCCATGAACATCACAGCCGTTTCTGGGGCGAAGGGACACCCCATCGCAGTACCTTTAATCTGTACGAATTGGTTCCCATTAAAACTGAAAAAGTTGTACTTAAGACACATTTCAGCCAGTTGTAATAGAAACTTAGTTGGCACATTGTGAGGTCTTACACGTTTGTCCAAGAAGACCTCAAGGGCTTCCAACCCCGCTTCTTGAGGAATGTTGGTATAAAGGCTGACAATGTCTAATGTTACTAGGTATTCCTCTTCTTCCTCAAACGGTTGGCCTTCTAGTAGTGTAATAGCTTGCATGGTGTCTCTTATGAAGCTGGTGGTCTCGCTCACTAGAGGTTTTAAGAATGTATCGACATATTTGGCCGGTCTTTCTAGAATAGAGTTTACTCCGGAGATTATCGGTCTTCCCGGAGGGTTTTCTGAGTCCTTATGAATTTTTGGGAGGACATACATTAATGGCATCCTCGGGTTGTCATTTATTAGGTACTCAACCTCTTTTTTTGATAACCATCCTTCTTCTTCTCCAAGAGATGTTAAATTGATCAGTTTGGATTTAATCATTCTTGTGAAGTCTTCCTCCGTTTTGCGGTAGTGGCTTTCGTTCGATAGTTGGTGCGTAATCTCTGCCTCATACTTGTCCCGCTTCAGAATCACAATAGCACCACCTTTGTCTGCGGGCTTTATTATGATTTCCTCGTTGTTCGTCAATTGATCCAATGCCAGTTTTTCAATTTTGTTAGTTTCCACTTTGTAAAGATTTTCTTATTATCCAGTGTGTTCAGATCCCTCATTACATTCTTTTCGAATGTCAGTAATTCTATTGGCATCATGGTGGACGCTGGAAAGAAGGTGGAGGGATTTTTTAACCCAGAATAATTCCTTGGCATAGAATCAGAATTATCTGAGAAAAACAACTTCAACCTCATTTTCCTAAACAGTTGCGTCATTTCAAGCTTCGTTTGGCCTATATCTGGTTTCATAGTTGGTATAAATGATAAGCCTTTTTGGAGTACTTCTGTTTCCTCCTTCGTTAAGTTGTAGTCAGACAAATTGTAAATTGAGCTTTTCTCCTCTTCTACCATCGGTATACATTCCTCCTCGTGGTTATTTCCCCTTGATACTGCTTGGGAGTCGGGGGGTTGTACCATTGTATGGCTCTCGTTCTGCCCGTAGCTCGTCTGCTTCCTCTGTCTAAAAAAGGTGCCGGTTGGTAGAACTGTCTCGGTTGGTTACTTCTATTGCTGGTGGATGGTTCCGAATCACTGGAACTGTCCGAATAGGAGGAAGCGTCTGAAAAGGTGGTTAATTGTCTTCTACTTCTTCCACCGTAAGTTCTTAACATTCCAGTGTTGGACGGCTGAGTGTAATATTCTTTGTCTAGATAGGGATAAATCTTCTTCTCGCTAAAGTTTACAATGTCTTTTTGCAATTTCGACCTTTTTGCGTCTTCAGTATTCTTTTTAAAGGTCTCATTCTCTTTTTCCAGTTTAGCCAATAGTGCTTGGGCATTCTCCACCGTTGAATTGCTTAGAAATGCTTCTTCAAGTTCCTTTATAAGCTCAAGTTCTTTTTGGCTTAGACGTTCTGCTGTTTTGATTGAATGAAACATCCAATCTCGTGAGCATTTTGTTCAAATGTGACTAAATCCGTCTAAATATTCAGGTTGATCTGTAAAAATAACTGGGACATTTTTCACCTGGAGGCCTGCTATGATGGTCCCTGCTCTTAGATGTTCCAGTAGCACTTCTCCATGGAGGGCTGTGCGTATCTGCTTCTTCTTGAGACGTGTTATTTTTTCAAGCTCAGATTGTTGTCCTGGATTAGTCGATGTGTTGTTTGGATTAAGTTTGGATGGGCGTTTCAAGAGTTCATCGATGTCTTCTTCCCTAAAACTTAAGGTTTTCGGTTCGGACATGGATGGTTCGTAAGTTTATTAGCAGTTTCAATCTGTACTCTAAATAGTGGTATGTGTAGAGCCAGTGTGTTTCAAAGGGTTGTTTAAACTATTGGTGTTAAAGTGTGGGAGGAAACCTCAGTTTCAGATTCAGATGCAAGGGTGTCAATCCCCTTGTATTAGTGCCTATCTTACACCGATGAACTATTTGAGGTACGTTCCCTCGTAGGCGTGGTGCCTACCCAAATAGCAATTACAAACAAGGGGAGTGATTCAGTTCAGGGAGTTCAGAGGTTGGAATCAATAATTACAACAACAAAAACAAAATACCTCTGACACCATCAATTGATTTTTTCTTATACCTCAGTGGTCCTTCTAATTAACCCTGGGCTATATTTATTTATAAATTCATTCTTCATTTTTTAATTGTCAAAAATGAGATTCCTGTCACTTTACACATTGAAACATACACCTCTATTTTTTATATATGTACATCAGTGATTTCTATTAAAACAACTAACAAAGACAAATGACATAAACACTTTTTACATGACATATATGTGTGGGATGTATGATGCTACATCGCAAATGTTTACATAGTCTACCTTAACATCGCCGTCTTTACATCGCATGCACATTCACAACGCAACATTTCACAACGCAAACCATGACTTCGCTTCCCCATTGAAATGCATGCAAAAGACATTGACAACGCACACAAACACCCCGCATGCTTTAACATCGCAATTGTTTCCCCGAAATAACCCCCCAAACTAACAGTACCCTACATAACACACACTTCACAACACTACCATACAGTACAAAACAATACACTTCACTAAACCCTAAGCCCTAACTCTTAAATCCTTAATTACTACCTTACACTACGACTTCCACTAAACCCTAAAACAGTACCCTACACTTCCCTAAACCCTGACACTAACGTAAACCCTAAAGCCTAACACACTGCCCTACACTACGACCACCAGACACTGCCCTAAACCCTAAACACTACACTAAGCACAATCCCCAGACACTGCCCTAAAGCCTAAACACTACCTTACACTACGACCCCCTGACCCGACCCTAAAACAGTACCCCTTACCTCTCTCTCCTCGCGTCGTCCCGGTGCTCGTCGGTGCAACCCACCTCGCGTCCATTACACCACATGCGATTTAAAACCGTATGCGTTTTAAATGCGCATGCGATGTAATGATACGCGGCGTAATGGTCCGCGTCGTAACGTCGCTTGCATTGTAACGCTTGCGACGTAAATGCATGCGACGTAACGCATGCGTTGTAATGGATGTTCACCATATGTGTGTGACTGATGACCACAAAAATCATACAACTCGTGCACAAAACCTAATTATGGTAATCCTTGCATTAATATCCAAAAGGTAAACTTTCATATTTACATAGGTCCTACTACTTTATGAACAATATTGGGACTTTTATTTTATTTTGCCCTCAATATACTTTGTTATACAGGTCCAAGAGAGGTCAAAGATTTGTTTACAAACTCTAGTCGCGAGCTTCACTAGTTTAGCTCGAATGCACCTATTATGGGACAAGCTGTTTTTATTCAGTTGCTCTGAACCTCTCTTGGGTGGGAGCCAACGCGTTTCGACCTTCAGTGAGTGGGACCAAGGTGAATATTGTGGTTCTACTGATGTTGGGCTCTTAACATACCAATTAGTACTTGCGCGATGTAGATTCACTTCTACATTCATCTGTTGAAGCGTTTCTTTGAGCGTTCTAGGGGTCAAAAAAAGAAGCAATTGCTTATATTTTGTGGGGCTAGTTACGTGCTCTTCTTATTAAGGGGCCAGAACATGCACTCTCTTCATTTCTATTATTGTGTGGAGCAAGCAGGATAACTTGATGTCACCTAAGCGTGTGAAACAGGGTACACCTAGCGTGAGACAGCCGTGCATAATGCGCTACAAAGTCACAGTGCTCGTTGTGCCGATGCATCGCGCAAGTACTAATTGGTATGTTAAGAGCCCAACATCAGTAGAACCACAATGTAAATAGTAGTTATTAGATTTAGTTTCTCATTAGTTTTTACTTTCACTCATGCAGGCACCCCATGTCCTACCAGATTAAAGCCTCGCCCTGATGAAGACCTTCATATGAAATATTCACCTTGGTCCCACTCACTGAAGGTCGAAACGCGTTGGCTCCCACCCAAGAGAGGTTCAGAGCAACCGAATAAAAACAGCTTGTCCCATAATAGGTGCATTCGAGCTAAACTAGTGAAGCTCGCGACTAGAGTTTGTAAACAAATCTTTGACCTCTCTAGGACCTGTATAACAAAGTATATTGAGGGCAAAATAAAATAAAAGTCCCAATATTGTTCATAAAGTAGTAGGACCTATGTAAATATGAAAGTTTACCTTTTGGATATTAATGCAAGGATTACCATAATTACGTTTTGTGCACGAGTTGTATGATTTTTGTGGTCATCAGTCACACACATATATGTCATGTAAAAAGTGTTTATGTCATTTGTCTTTGTTAGTTGTTTTAATAGAAATCACTGATGTACATATATAAAAAATAGAGGTGTATGTTTCAATGTGTAAAGTGACAGGAATCTCATTTTTGACAATTAAAAAATGAAGAATGAATTTATAAATAAATATAGCCCAGGGTTAATTAGAAGGACCACTGAGGTATAAGAAAAAATCAATTGATGGTGTCAGAGGTATTTTGTTTTTGTTGTTGTAATTATTGATTCCAACCTCTGAACTCCCTGAACTGAATCACTCCCCTTGTTTGTAATTGCTATTAAGGATTTTAAGGGCATTTGTTCTGTGCTCACACCCTCTGCTATCATGTCTTCTCCAGAAGACCATTTTTACTCCTCCTACCAGGAAGTGGAGGAGGAATGGCCCCCCAACCTCTCCCTCCAGCAGTGGACCAAGCCCTCTCTCTGGCTATTTCTAGGGCGCTGGCTCCTCTTAGGGATCAGGTTGATAAGCTGGCGAAAAGCATCCCTGGTGTGTTCAGTGACCCAGATCTGGTGGTGGCGGGTCCCAGTAGCTCCCAGATTGGGAATAAAAGGGCCGTTAAGCATAACGCGGGGCACTTGGAAGGATTTGATAAACTTACGGAGACCTTCCTCAAGAGTGCGCGAACGCTAAAACATGCACCCTGCCGGGAGGAGGAGGGGCCCATAGAAAATTGCGACACTGTCACCACTATTGTATTGTAGACCCCGACGGCGGGTTTCCCTTAGAGGGAGAGGGTGTATCGGAGGACGATTTCTCCTCCGATGAGGATAAGGACTCGGGGCGTCCCTGGCGTCCAGAGTCCCACTCCTCTCAGTCCCCGGTTGGGGACGGGGTCCACTCGGACATGTTCGAGCCTACCCAAATTTACCATCCTAGGTCAGCGGAGTGGACACCTGACGCCAAAGTGGCAGAGTATGTGGTGGGGAAAATCCATCAACCCCTTGAAAGGGAGGTCAGGAATAGGATGAGGGGAGAATGCCCCAGGCCCTCACTGAAGGGGAAAGTGGCACACACGCCTGAAATTGATGAGAAACTATGTACCTTTTTCTCCAAGTATATGAGGGATCCCAAGAAAGGAATTGATAGGTCTTGGACGTGGTAGGGCCCTTGACCCAAATTATTCAATTGACGGAGCGTTCCAAAGAGTCAGGATCCCCTTTGTCCACGGATATTGTGGCTGGTTGGGCGCACTACCCTAAACCCTAGAACACTACCCCTCCACTACCCAAACACCACTGCACTACCCTAAACCCTAAAACACTACCCCCAGCACAACACCCTACACTACCCAAACATAACTGCACTACCCTAAACCCTAAAACACTACCACCAGCATGACTCCCTACACTACCCAAACACCACTGCACTACCCTAAACCCTAAATCTACCCACAGCACAACCCCCTACACTACACAAACACCACTGCACTACCCTAAACCCTAAAACACTACCCCCAGCACGACCCCTTCACTACACAAACACCACTGCACTGCCTTAAACCCTAAAACACTACCCCCAGCACGACCCCCTACACTACACAAACACCACTGCACTACCCTAAACCCTAAAACACTACCCCCAGCAGGACCCCTTCACTACCTAAACACAACTGCACTACCCTAAACCCTAAAACACTACCCCCAGCACGACCCCCTTCACTACCC
The DNA here is from genome assembly GCA_963921515.1 of Calotriton arnoldi. Taxonomy (NCBI): domain Eukaryota; kingdom Metazoa; phylum Chordata; class Amphibia; order Caudata; family Salamandridae; genus Calotriton; species Calotriton arnoldi. The sequence goes on from CAWUFW010000699.1 coordinate 2,215,488, forward strand.
AAACACAACTGCACTACCCTAAACCCAAAAACACTACCCCCAGCACGACCCCCTACACTACCCAAACACCACTGCACGACCCTAAACCCTAAAACACGACCCCCTACACTACACCAACACCACTGCACTACCCTAAACCCTAAAACACTAGAACCCAGCACGACCCCCTACAGTACACAAACACCACTGCACTACCCTAAACCCTAAAACACTACCCCCTACAGTACACAAACACCACTGCACTACCCTAAACCCTAAAACACTACCCCAGCACGACCCCTACACTACACAAACACCACTGCACTACTGTAAACCCAAAACACTACCCCAGCACTACCCCTACACTACCCAAACACCACTGCACTACCCTAAACCCTAAAACACTACCCCCAGCATGACCCCCTACACTACACAAACACCACTGCACTACCCTAAACCCTAAAACACTACCCCCAGCACGACCCCCTACACTACCCAAACACCACTGCACTACCCTAAACCCTAAAACACTACCCCCAGCACGACTCCCTACACTACACAAACACCACTGGACTACCCTAAACCCTAAAACACTACCCCCAGCACGACTCCCTACACTACCCAAACACCACTGCACTACACTAAACCCTAAATCTACCCCCAGCATGACCTCCCACACTACACAAACACCACTGCACTACCCTAAACCCTAAAACACTACCCCAGCTCTACCCCCTACACTACCCAAACACCACTGCACTAACATAAACCCTAAAACACTACCCCCAGCACAACCCCCTACACTACACAAACACCACTGCACTACCCTAAACCCTAAAACACTACCCCCAGCACGACTCCCTACACTACCCAAACACCACTGCACTACCCTAAACCCTAAATCTACCCCCAGCACGACCCCCTACACTACCCAAACACCACTGCACTACCCTAAACCATAAAACACTACCCCCAGCACGACCCCCTACACTACACAAACACCACTGCACTACCCTAAACCCTAAAACACTACAACCAGCATGACCCCTACACTACTGAAACACCACTGCACTACCCTAAACCCTAAAACACTACCCCAGCATGACCCCTACACTACCCATACACCACTGCACTACCCTAAACCCTAAAACACTACCCCCAGCATGACCCCCTACACTACTGCACTACCCTAAACCCTAAAACACTACCCCCAGCACAACCCCCTACACTACCCAAACACCACTGCACTACCCTATACCCTAAAACACGACCCCCTACACTACACAAACACAACTGCACTACCCTAAACCCTAAAACACTACCCCCAGCACGACCCCCTACACCACCCAAACACCACTGCACTACCCTAAACCCTAGAAAAGAAACCCCCACCCCATGCCCAATCCCCCTTACCTCTCACTCCTCGTGGTTCCTCTCTCCTCGTGGTTCCTGCTTCACGTCGTCTCTGAGGGGCGGTGCACGTCGTTGTGAGGAAACGGAACAGCCTCTGTTTCCTTACAACGACATGGATCGTCTACATGTTTTTAGAACGCATGGTCATTTACCATACATACCTTTACAACAAAATTCGTTGTAAAGGCATGCGTGGCAAATGACCATGCGTTCTAAAAATGCGTAGTAATGACTTCGTGATGTACAACGCATGCGTGGTAATGCATGCGTTGTAATGGTATCGCAAAGTAAAAAGTCGTTGTAACGGCTGTTTACCGATCGAAGCTGGCCCCTGTTCTTCAGTGAGACGTTTATTTGATTAATTAGGAGGAAGGAATGTGTTTTTTTACCGAAAAGTGCATTCCCGGCTGTTGTATTGTGAAAGTGTCCGCGTGGCCTGGTTTCACTTCCGGTGAGAGAGTGGAAGAGTCTGTTTGGATCTAAAGGAGTTCTGTTGTTGGACGTGGCCGGCGCGACATGTCATCAGAAAACATAGCTAATGGAAAGCGTCCTCCCTGAAGTGTGGAGCAGTGCCATGAGAGGTCAACGAGTGTGCGTCCCACCGCAGTATGACCGTACCGCGTGACCCATGTGCCGCCTCCAGGGTACGGGAGGCAGAAGCGGCATCGCAGGTCCTCTTGAAGACCGTTGTAGCACTAATTCTATATTTTGGTACTAGGGCATTTTAACTTCGTTGTTCCTGCCAGATACAAAGAGAAGATCCTGTGTTATTCAGTGCCCTCGTTACCTTTTTTGTGGGTTGTGGTGCTTGTCACTTCGCTGCCCCGCCGGTGCACATGACTGGGCACCCCACCTCGTGTGCCATCTGCAGGGCCTCTGCCCTCGGATCACTGGTTTCGGTTTCTGGAGTGGCAACATAAACAGTTGCTCCCAAAGGACTAGCCTGAACACTTAGGTGAATATCCCCTGCACCAGCATTCCACGGAAATTCTTTCCTAGCTCTCCCATGTCAACGAGGACGTCATAATAGCACGGCTCCGCTCGCGACACCGTTTGACGTTATCGGAGCCATAAGAGGACCTCGTCGGCGTGCTGACGTCAGTTCCACCCATTTTTTCCGTGCCACCGAGGCAAACAGGGGACCAAGACATTTTCACATGTATACATAGTATAATAAATATATATATATTCACTGAAAAAACCATAGGTTTCAGGCACGTTATAGTTAGAAATTGGCATTTAAAAAACCTTAGAAATTCACTGAAAAAACCATAGGTTTCAGGCACGTAATAGTTAGAAATTAGCATTTAAAAACCTTAGAAATTCACTGAAAAAACCATAGGTTTCAGGGGCGTTATAGTTAGTTGGACATTTCACTCGTACAAAACCATAGAAATTCCCCCGTTATAGTTAGTTCAGCTAACTATAACTCGCGCGCCCGCAATGCACTGCTGATGACGTCACATATTACATCACTCATGACATGGTCAGTGACATCACTCATCACATCACTGATGACATCTCAAATGACATCACTGATGACATCATCGAGTGAATGTGTGTTTTTCTGAAAATTAAATATGTTTTATATATGTATATCTCAAGGTCGATGGAAGAATAAATGGGTATATAAGTGTCTAAATGGATGATTTTTTTGTAAAATTGATTGTATAACTGACTAAGTGTATCTTAGTGAATACATGGGTTAGTGAGTAATGTTTAAATATGAAAATATCTGTATCAGTCTCTCACTTTGTGTATAAGTGGCTGCATGGGTTGGTGAGTAGCTACATGAGTGTCTATATGGGTTATTAGTTGGTTTTTGAGTATCAGTATGAGTGTCTGAGTGTCTGTATGGTTCGGTGGGGGCTATTACTTAGTGCATAGATGCATGAATGAGTGACTCACTGTTTGTATGTGTTGAAGACAGCATGTGTGCAGGACTGTATAGGTGGATGAGTATGTGTATGGGTGTGTTAGTGAGTGAATGACTGTCTCAATAGTGTCTTTATGAGTAACTACATATGTTTTAAACTAGTATATGTGAGTATTGGTGTATATAAGTGAGTATATGTGAGAGTGAGAGATTGGAAGAGTTCCTGTACAAATAAGTAGGTGTTTCTATAAGTGATTGTTTAAGAGAGTAAGTATGTGTAAGTTTCTGTAGAAGTAAGTGTGGTAGTGTGTGTATAACTGTATATGCAAGTAAATGGATGTTTGATACTTTGTTTGCATGTGTGACTATGTGTGTGAGTAACTCTATGGATGAGTGGCGGTGTGTAACAGGATGTATAGGTGTATGAGTACATATGATGAGTGAGTACATGTATGAGTGACTGTATAGGGACTGTTGGTGAATGAGTGGATGTGTGTGTAGATCTTGGAATTACTGAATAGGTGTGTTGTAACTGGTATTGGTATGTCCATTGTTTTGAAAATGTTAGTTTGTATTTTTGAGTGTGTGTATCAAAGGTTATATTAGGGTGAGAGGAGGTCTGCCACTCTATCACAAGGATGATGTCATCAGTGATGTCATGAGTGATGTCATTTGAGATGTCATCAGTGATGTCATGAGTGATGTAACATGTGACGTCATCAGCAGTGCATTGCTGGCACGCGAGTCGTAGTTAGCTGAACTAACCATAACGGGGGAATTTCTATGGTTTTGTACGAGTGAAATGTCCAACTAACTATAACGCCCCTGAAACCTATGGTTTTTTCAGTGAATATATATATATATATATATATATATATATATATATATATATATATATATATATATATATATACTGCTCTTCATCTGAAACTTGGGAACTAGCCCCAGTTGCCTCCTCTTTTCTTCTTTTAAAAAAAATAATAATTTATGTCGCACACTAAGCCTTAAAGGGCATTTATTATATATAGAATGCCCCTTTATGGTTCAATACATTAAAAATTTAAATATTAAATGAAGACAGCCCATGGTTTAGCTAAATGTTATGTGCGACGATGAAGTCGACTCTACCCCATGTTTTGTGCAATAATTTATTGACATGTTAGGCACAAACTCCCTCTTTAACTTACAGAGCAGCTATCCAATTTTTATTCCCCCCTGTATTTCTGACCCCTTGTACTACTCTGTGGATACTGCTTTCACTATTCTGTGGATGTTGGTTTTTTTCCCCCCCCAAACTCACGGTAGTTTCGACCGCACCTAAACTCACTGATTTTCCGCGAGCTGCCCCCTTTGTTGGCACGCACCGTGTGATACGTGTCTCATGGCAATACACCTGCATTATCGGCGCATCTCCTCACGCCGCACACTAGCAGCTGCTCAGAGGGACATTACATCTACTAGTATACCATACAGTTCCATAGAACCCCTTTGTATGCTAAGATTGTTAATCATTTCAAAGAAACCATGGCCTACATATATGTGTAACTATATAGATATTACGCACATTAAGAACTGCTGCATTCTTTTCGTGGCTGAAGCAAAAAATATCCCGTGGCCAGCATGTGTAGGGGAACAGAAGGCACACCATGCCTGCATCAAAGAAGCAGAAGGCGAAAAAAACACCCACACTTTTTGCCGTAGAACATTATTTTCAACAGGGGCTTTTAATTATTTTCGATAAAGTTTTGTATTCTAAATTTCTGCCTCCATTGTGAATTGGGAGTAGGGTGTGCATTTGGTGTTTTACACACAACTCGTTCATTGTTTGCAAAATGTACTTGTGTTTCTTCTAGCTTTCGGTTGTCTGTCTTTCTGCCTGTCTTTTTCTTTATTTCTAAGTGTGTTTTTTGTTATTCGCTTCCCACCGGTCTTTCTGTTATCATCTCAGTCTGGTTTCACTCCATTTCCCTTTTATGCTAGTATCTGTCCTTCTGCCATCCACTAGCTGCAAACGTTTTTCAATCTATGTATTTTTCTATTTGCCCTCCCCTCTATCTAGAAGCTTGTCTTATGCTTTTTAAGTCTTTCAACCGACCTATCTTTCCCCATTTTATCATCCGCTGCACATCAGTAACGCTTGTCTTTTCGACATTTTTTATCTGCTTTTCTTGTTTTCTCTCTGTCTGCCCGACTCTCCTATGTTCAAGCTGTGCATGGCTGCCCGAATGTGTGGTTGCCATTTTCTGTCTGAGTTCCCATCCTCTTGTCATTCCATTTGTCTTTTGCCGAATTTCTTTTTACCCTTTTGTGTCTGTGTGCCGTTTGCTCATTCTCTGTCCTACTGCTTAATGGTTGTTCTACTTTTCAGTCTGTCTTTCGTCATTTTTTTATTCGTCTGTCTGCCTGGTCAAACCTATTTTTTGGCTTTTTTTAACTGCTTGTTTTTTTTATATTATTGTATCTGTCCCTTATCCTGCCTTTCTTAATTTTCCCCTCTTGGTTTACTTGTGTGTATCCCTTCTTTAACTGTCTGCCTGCCTTGTTGTCATTCTCTGTTTGCTTTTACTTTTTCCATAGCTAGCTTTTCTCCGCCTTTTATCTGCCTTCCTGTGTCTCTTTGCTGCGTGGCACCTGTCCGTCTGAATATTCGTTCATCCTTTTGCCTTTTTTCTATCTGCCTGCCTCCGCTTTAGCCATAGCTCACTGTAACTGTCTCTTTGTTGTGATTTAAATTTTTTTTATCTGCGTGTTTTCCTTGTTACCTTTGTTTCTGTCTGTCTTGTCTCATTTTCTATCTATCTTAATCTTTTCTGCCTGCCTTTTGTGACAGTTGACCACTCTGTCTCTTTTCCCCTCCTGCCCCTCTGCCCATCTTTTCCCATTTTCTATGTGTGCATCTTCTCTGTTTTCTACTTTACTTGCCTTTTTTCGAACACTCCAACTGTCAGCCTCCTCACGCCCCCTTGCCTTTTCTATATGTTCCTGTTTTATTCTCATTATATATATTATTTTTTTCTAATTCTCCCGCTTGTTTTGTACCTAACTCTAAACATTTGTGAAGTCATGCCATCTTGTCCCCGAGCTCTTTGGTACAATGCATGTAGATGCTTAGCAAGTGACAGTACCGCAGGACAGGCTTCTGCAATGGTTTACAAGGCTCACGTCATGGGTCAGAGGGACCTGAAGACAGACCAGCATTTCACAGCACATATGTGCCCACACAGCGTACCTCTCCACTCCCTGCAGCAAGCACGCCAGTGGTGGACCCTAAGATTCTAGAGAAGCAAATGGTACTGCGTGGATCAATATGTCATAAGCCTCTTTTTGCACCTCTGTTGGTTCTTTCTGCACTTCACCTCTTTTGCAAATTTCTGCATCCCTCTTGCCTATTTCTGCACCCCTCTTCCCTTTTTGTCCACCTCTCTTGCTTCTTTCTGCACTTCTCTTGCTTCTTTCTACACTGCTCTTGCTTCTTTCTGCACCTCTTTTGCACATTTCTGTATCCCTCTTGCCTCTTTCTGCACCCCTGTTCCCTCTTTCTGCACCTTTCTTGCCTGATTCTGCACTTGTCTTGACTCTTTCTGCACCTCTGTTGCTTCTTTCTGCACTTCTCTTGCCTCTTTCTGCACACCTCTTGCCTCTTTCAGCACCTCTGTTGCTTCTTTCTGCACCCCTCTTGCCTCTTTCTGTACCCCTCTTGCCTCTTTGTGCACCTCTCCTGCCTCATTCTGCACCTCTCTTGCCTTTTCATGCAGTTCTCTTGCATCTTTCTGCACCTCTTTTACTTCGTTCTGCACTTCACTTGCCTCTTTCTGTCCCCCTCTTGCCTCTTTCTGCACCTCTGTTGGTTCTTTCTGCACTGCTCTTGCTTCTTTCTGCACCTCTGTCCCAAATTTCTGCATCCCTCTTGCCTCTTTCTGCACCCCTCTTCCCTCTTTCTGCACCTCTCTTGCCTCAGTCTGCCCACCTGTTCCCTCTTTCTGCACCCCTTTGCCTATTTCTGCAACTCTCTTGCCTCTTCCTGCAGTTCTCTTGCCCCCTTCTGCACCTCACTTGCCTCTTTCTGCACCTCTGTTGGTTCTTTTGCACTGCTCTTGCTTCTTTCTGCACCTCTCTTGCAAATTTCTGCACCGTCTTGCCTCTTTCTGCACCCCTCTTACCGCACCTCTCTTGCCTCTATCTGCACCCCTGTTCCCTCTTTCTGTACCTCTTTTGCCTGTTTCTGCAAGTCTCTTGCCTCTTTCTGCAGTTCTCTTGCCTCCTTCTGCACCTCTGTTGCTTCTTTCTGCACTTCTCTTGCCTCTTTCTGCACCCCCATTACTTCATTCTGCACTTCTCATGCTTCTTTCTCCACCTGTCTTGCTTCTTTTTGCACCCATTGTCTCTTTCTGCACTCGTCTTCCCTCTTTCTGCACCTCTCTTGCCTCTTTCTGCACCTCACTTGCCTCTTTCTGCACTTCTCTTGTTTCTTTTTACACCTCTGTTGCTTCTTTCAGCAATTCTCTTGCCTCTTTCTGCACATCTCTTGCCTGTTTTTGCACCTCTCTTGCCTCTTTCTGTACCTCTCCTACCTCTTTCTGCACCTCACTTGCTTCTTTCTGCACCCCTCTTGCCTTTTTCTGCACCCCTCTTCCCTCTTTGTGCAACTCTCTTGCCTCTTTCTATACCTCTCTTCCCTCTTTCTGCACCACTCTTGCCTCTTTCTGTACCTCAGTTGCCTCTTTCTGCACCCTTCGTGCCTCTTTCAGCACCTCTGTTGCTTCTTTCTGCACTTCTCTTCTTTTATTCTGCACCCCTCCTGCCTCTTTCTGTACCCCTCTTGCCTCTTTGTGCACCTCTCCTACCCCTTTCTGCACCCCTCTTGCCTCTTTTTGCACCTCTGTTGGTTCTTTCTGCACTGCTCTTGCATCTTTCTGCACCTCTGTTCCAAATTTCTGGATCCCTCTTGCCGCTTTCTGCACCCCTCTTCCCTCTTTCTGCACCTCTCTTGCCTCAGCCTGCCCACCTCTTCCCTGTTTCTCTATCCCTTTTGCCTGTTTCTGCAACTCCTTCCCTCTTTCTGCAGTTCTCTTGTCTCCTTCCGCACCTCTGTTGCTTCTTTCTGCACCTCTCTTGCACATTTCGGCACCCTTCTTGCCTCTTTCTGCACCCCTCTTGCCTCCTTCTGCACCTCTGTTGGTTCTTTCTGCACTGCTCTTGCTTCTTTCTGAACCTCTTTTGCCTGTTTCTGTACTTTTCTTGCCTCCTTCTGTACTCAAATGGGAAGTGCAAGCTGTCAAGTTTAAAGGTCTGCGTGCTCTCGTGACTGAGGTATGTTTACTTGTATATGTATTCTTACATGTGTTATGCATCTGAAGATGGTAGCTTAAAAAGCGGGTAACTTCTCCAATAGGTGGTCAAATCTTCTCAGTTCTGCTCTGTTATTCGGTTGCACAGGCAGACCTGTCTTATGTATACATGTGTTATAGAGGCCCTCAAATATACTATTAGATACCCATGTGCCCTGTATTGTGAGCAGAAAGAAATGCATACACTTTCTTTTATACAAATTTACAGAGTATGCTGTTTGAAACACAGGTATTTAAGTGTTTGCATGTTTATTTTAATTTAACATGTCAGTAGGTAAAAGCATAGACATGCATGCATACCTTCACAAACTTGGTCAGACTTACAACAGTGATATGCTTAGGATTGCTGTTTTATATTTGGTAGGCCTAACATTCTGAGCAGTCGATTAATAGTGAACCTTCAAGAGAAAAGTGAGGTTTAAGACATCTTCGGAGAAGGATTAGTGATTAGGGTACTTTGTATGAGTCTGTTGTGAGGTACAGTCAAAGTAGGCCTCTTTCTGCACCTCTGTTGGTTCTTTCTGCACCTCTGTTGGTTCTTTCTGCACCTTTCTTCCTCTTTCTGGACTTCTGTTGCCTCTTTCTGCACTTCTCTTGCTTCTTTCTGCACCTTTCTTCATCTTTCTGCACATGTCCTACCTATGTAGGCATATTTAGAAATTAGCATTTAAAAAACCTTACAAATTCACTGAAAAAAACCAGAGGTTTCTTGGACGTTATAGTTAGGAATTAGCAGTTAAAAAACCTTTGAAATTCACTGAAAAAACAGAGGTTTCAGGGACATTATAGTTAGTTGGACATTTCACTCGTACAAAACCAGAGAAATTCGGCCGTTATAGTTAGTTGAGCTAACTATAACTCGCGCCCCCGCAATGCACTGCTGATGACGTCACATATTACATCACTCATGACATGGTCAGTGACATCACTGACGACGTCACTGATGACATCTCAAATGACATCACTGATGACATCACTGATGACATCATCCACGTGATCATCTGATGCACCTCCTCACACCCTAATATAACCTTTGATACACCCCCTCTAAAATACAGACTACCATTCTCGAAACCATAGACCCACCAATACCAGTTAGTACATACCCACTCACTGATTCATAGGTCTACACACACATCCACTCACCCATACAGTCACTCATCAATATAGCCACTGAAATATGCACTCATACACCTATACAGATACTCACACAACACCACTAACCATAGAGTTACTCACACACCTAGTCAGTCATGCAAAGAATCAATCACACTCCCATTTACTCACCTATACAGTTATACACACACCACCTCACTTATTCATACAGATACTAACGAACAAGTTACTTACCTTCGGTAACGCTTTTTCTGGTGGATACAGTATCTGCCTGTGGATTCCTCACCTAATGAATATCCCCTGCGCCAGCATTCCGCGAAAATTTTTCGTAGCTCTCCGCGCCGACGAGGTCGTCATGGCATCATGGCTCCGCACGCGGCTCCGCATGACGTCACCGGAGCCATAAGAAGACCACGTCGGCGTGATGACGTCAGTTCCACCCATTTTTTCCGTGCCACCGAGGCAAAACGGGCAAACCAACCATAGAGACAATGCATACCAAGTATACAGAATTCACACAAATACACTTAGTGTATAATAAAATGAGAAAGCTTGAATTTCAAACAAGACAACAATAAAACAATAGAGGTAACAAGGTCTTGAGTACATGAAAATACATCAAATAACTAATACCTCAGCTTTTATGGCATAAAAGGGTGGACAACGGGGAGGTGGGTGGGTCAGTGAGGAATCCACAGGCAGATACTGTATCCACCAGAAAAAGCGTTACCGAAGGTAAGTAACTTGTTCTTCTGATGGATACATCTGCCTGTGGATTCCTCACTTAATGAATAGAATCCTACAGCAGTACCTCACCCGGAGGAGGGAGTCCACCCTTCTATACCAAAAAGTCCTGTAAAACAGAGCGAGCAAAATGGCCATCCCTCCTCACTTCGGAATCTAAGCAGTAGTGTTTCGCGAAAGTGTGGAGGGAGGCCCAAGTTGCCGCCTTACATACGTCCAACACAGGAACACCTCTAGACAAGGCAGAAGTAGACGATTTAGCCCTGGTAGAATGAGCTCTAATGCCTACAGGAGGCTCCTTACCAGCCAGGGTGTAGCATATCTTGATGCACAAGATGATCCACCTGGATAAAGTGCGCTTGTGCACCGCCTTGCCCTTCATGCGACCAGCATATCCAACAAAGAGCTGGTCATCTTGGCAAAAGTCCCTTGTTCTGTCCAAATAAAAGCTAATCGCTCTCTTTGGATCCAAACGATGAAGCCTCTCTTCCTCCTTGGATGGATGAGGGGGAGGATAGAAAGTAGGAAGGGTAATAGACTGACCTAGGTGGAAAGGAGTCACCACCTTAGGCAGAAAAACAGCTCTGGTCCTAAGTACCAACCTTTCAGCATGTATGGTCAGAAAAGGAGGTTTACAGGAAAGAGCTTGGAGCTCACTCACCCTCCTAGCCGAAGTGATAGCCACCAGAAAGATCGTTTTAAAAGTCAAAAGTCTCAACGGACAACTATGCATAGGTTCGAACGTTGAACCCATTAAAAAAGACAACACCAGATTCAAATCCCACTGGGGCATAATAAAAGGAGTGGGAGGAAACATGTTTGTCAGCCCCTTAATAAATCTTAAGACTATAGGAGACTTAAATAAAGAAGGCTGATCAGGTAAACACAAAAATGACGACAATGCCGACAGATATCCCTTAACAGTGGCCACAGCACAACCCTGCTGGGCCAAATGAAGGGAAAAACAAAGAACATCAGAAAGATGGGCTTTTAAGGGATCAATAGATTTCTCTCCGCACCACTTAACAAATTTAGACCACCTGTAAGAATAGACAGACTTGGTGGAGTGTCGCCTGGCCGATAGTATAACGTCCACCACGTCAGGCGGGAGAGAAAAATAATTCAAGTTGCCCCGTTCAATCTCCAGGCATGAAGGTGCAGGGTCTGGAGGTGGGGGTGTAGAACTTGCCCCTCCATCTGAGAGAGGAGGTCTACCCTGAGAGGGAGACGGAGCGGAGGGTACAACGAGAGGTGAAGAAGGTCCGTGAACCACACCCTTCTCGGCCAATCCGGGGCGATCAATATGACTTGGGCCCGGTCTTGGCGAATCTTCCTCAGAAGCCAAGGAATCAAGGGTATGGGAGGAAACACGTAAAGGAGTTGTGAGCTCCAACTCAACTGAAACGCGTCCCCCAACGCTCCCTGCCTTGGAAACTGGAGACTGCAGAATGACGGGCAGTGCGCATTCTCTAGAGTGGCAAACAGGTCCACCTGAGGAGTTCCCCACGTCCGGAAGATGTGTCGAACAACCTCTGGATGAAGCCTCCACTCGTGGTCGGCGGAGAACTGCCGACTGAGACTGTCCGCACGCACGTTCAGCACCCCGGCCAGATGATTTGCCATCAAGCAAATACGATGGTCCTGAGCCCAGGACCAAAGCCGCAACGCCTCTCTGCAGAGACGGTACGACCCCACTCCTCCCTGCTTGTTGACATACCACATCGCGGCAGTGTTGTCCGTCAGGACCTGAACCGACTGACCGTGAAGGGAAGGGAGAAAGGCCTTGAGCGCCAAACGTATCGCCCGCAATTCCAGGAGGTTGATGTGAAACAACCTTTCCTCTGGAGACCAAAGACCCTTGATCTCCAGATCCCCCAGATGTGCACCCCACCCTAGGGTAGAGGCATCCGTTATCACTGTGGTCACTGATGGAGGAAAGTGGAAAGGCTTTCCTTGAGACAGATTGCCCTACACTCTCCACCAAGACAGATCCGCTGCATCTTCTCTGGAGATCCTCACAGACTCCCTGAGATCTCCGTTGTGCTGATACCACTGCCTGCGGAGATACCACTGGAGTGCCCTCATGTGCCAGCGTGCATTTGTGACCAGCAGGATGCAGGAAGCGAACAGACCGAGCAGACCTTCAGAACTGGAACAACCGCTCCATTGTGAAACAAAGGGATCATTTCCTGAATGTCGAGAATCCTTTGCGGAGGTGGAAAAGCTCGACACACAGTGGTGTCCAGTACTGCCCCTATAAACAGGTTGAGCTGAGAGGGCACCAGGTGAGACTTGGGTACATTCATTGAAAAACCCAATTTGTATAACAGCTGGGCTGTAGCCTGCAAATGATGACTCACCATCTCCGGAGACTTTGCCTTTAACAGCCAGTCGTCCAGGTAGGGGAAAACTGGAATCCCCAACCTTCTGAGATGAGCTGCCACCACCGCCATCACCTTGGTGAAGACTCGAGGTGCGGTAGTAAGACCAAACGGAAGGACCGCAAACTGGTAGAGTGGCGACCAAACCATGAAACTGAGATACTTCCTGTGTGACTTCAGGATGGGAATGTGGAAATACGCATCCTGCAAGTCGATGGACACCATCCAGTCCTCTTGTTGCAGCGCCTGAAGAACCTGCGCTAGAGTTAGCATCTTGAACCTCTCCTGTTTGAGAAACAGATTCAAGATTCTGAGGTCCAGGATGGGACGTAACCTGCCATCCTTCTTGGGGATCAGGAAATACCGGGAGTAGCACCCCTGACCCCTCTCCTGCTCCGGAACCACCTCTATTACACCTTTTTGTAACAGGGTAAGAACCTCCTTCTGAAGGAGCAGTAAATGATCCTCTGTGCAAAACCCTGACAAGGAGGGTAAGGCGGGGAAATTCCCTGAAAGGAAGAGTGTACCCATTTTCTACAAGATCTAGAACCCAAAGGTCCGAAGTTATTAGTTTCCAATCTTGTAGAAAATGAGTAAGCCGACCTCCCACAGGACCCACATGATCCAGGATGGCGGATCTAGGGCTGCTTTGCTGCATTACCGGGAGGGGTCGGGGAGGTAGAAGAGGAGGAGGAAGAGGGATGTCGTCCAGCTCCACGAAAGCGACCTCTGCCTTTACCTCTGTAGGATTTATACAGAGGGTTTTGCTGTTGCTGTTGCTGCTGAGGCTGACGGGAACGAAAGGAAGATTTCCCAAACCCACTGTACCTTTTGTATCCATAGCCCCTTGACTGAGGCTGTAAACCCAAGGATTTCGCCGTGGCTTTGCTGTCCTTAAATCTCTGCAACGCAGAGTCAGCTTTTTCCCCAAAAAGCTTAGAGCCGTCAAAGGGAAGATCCAAAAGAGCAGCTTGGACATCCGGTGAAAAACCCGAAGACCTCAACCATGCATGTCTCCTAGTAGCAACAGATGAGCCCATCACCCTTGCCACCGAATCTGCAGTGTCCAGCCCCGACTGTATTACTTGGCGAGCAGCCGCTTGAGAGTCTGCCAAGACTTCACTTAAATTACCCCGATCCTCCTCAGATAATTTAGGGAGAATCCGCTTGGCAGAGTCCATGAGGGCGTGAATGTATCTGCCCAACAGACAAGTCGCGTTGGTGGATTTTAAAGCCATACTAGCTGACGAAAAAACTTTCTTTGCAGACTGCTCAAGCTTTTTTGAATCTCTGTCAGCTGGTGCTTGAGGAAATGAACCCACAGACTGCTTTGAGCATGAAGCTTGAACAACCAAACTCTGAGGTGACGGGTGAGAAGAAAGAAATTCTGGGTCCCCTGGTGCTGGTCTATATCTTCTAGAGACAGATCTAGAAACTGCAGGAGCAGTAAGGGGATTACTCCACACCTCCAGAATTGGCTCCGTCAGGGCATCATTGAAAGGCAAGAGGGGCTCAACTACAGAGGAAGGAGAATGAAGAACCTCTGTGAGAAGATTTGGCTTGTATTCAGCCATTGGAAGCTGTAAATCCAACAGTTCAGCTGCCTTCCTAATCACGACATGATAAGGAGCAACATCCTTTGAAGGAGAAGCCTTCTGCGAAGCAAAATCCACTTCTGGTGACACATCCAAACCACTTGCCTCACACAAGTCTTCAAACAAGTCCTCAGACTCATTTAATTCACCTTCTTCCATGTCACCAGCCTGATACTGCTCCTCCTCAATTAACCTCTGAGCCTCCCTTCTAGAACGCATCCTCGGCTGCGGAGTCGACGGCGCCATCCGCGGCGTCGACGGCTCCGGCAGCGGCGTCGAAGGCGGATCCGTGACAGCAACCCGCGCCGAACGAACTCGAGAAGAAAGGATGCCAGATGGAGCCGGCGTCGACGGCGTCGACATCTTCGGCGACGGAAACTGCCAAGACGGCGCCATCGGCATATAAGGAATAAAGGGGGCCGGAGGGTAATGCTGCGGCACACCCAAATTAAATGCCAATGGGCCCATGGGACCCGAAGGTGCTCCAGAGGGGCAAGTGGCTCTGGCAAAAACGCCATACATCGCGTTCAAGAACTGCGATGGATCCGAACCTGGCGCCGGGAACGAAGGATACTGCGCCGGTTCTACCTCCGAAAGAGGAACCTCCGGAGTCGGAGCCACTGGAGCCACAGGTGGAGCCACAGGAACAGCAGGAGTCACCTCATCCACTGGATTCGATGCACCATCCGGAGCCGGAGAATCCACCGACGCCGGAGACTGCGCCGGCGTGCGCACATAAGGAAACCGGACCGGAGACATCCGTGGAGACTCGGAAGGAGAAACAAAGTCTTTGACACGACGTCGAGGAGCCGGAGAAGGCGACTTCGAAGCTCGAGACTTCGACGAACGACGTCGAGACCCATGCCTCTTCTTCTTCTTGTGCCTTCTCTTCGATCCATGCGAAATCGACGACTCCGACTTCGATCGTTTACGACCCCTTTTCTCCTTCCTCACCTTGGACATGTAGAGTTTAGCCTCTCTTTCCTTCAACGCCTTCGAGTTCATCTTCCTGCAAGAAGAGCAACCCTCGACATCGTGATCACTCGAAAGACACCAAAGGCAGTCATCATGTGGGTCAGTGATCGACATGTGACCTCCGCATTCCTTACATGGCTTGAAGCCTGACTTCCTTTGAGCAGACATGTCGAAAAGAGAAACAAACAAAGTCTCGAAACAAAGTAACAGTATAAAGATAGGAGAGTCCCAGAAAATCCGTTAGCGTCGAAAGCGCGGAAAAAAGGGAACTGACGTCATCACGCCGACGTGGTCTTCTTATGGCTCCGGTGACGTCATGCGGAGCCGCGTGCGGAACCATGATGCCATGACGACCTCGTCGGCGCGGAGAGCTACGAAAAATTTCCGCGGAATGCTGGCGCAGGGGATATTCATTAGGTGAGGAATCCACAGGCAGATGTATCCATCAGAAACATACTTACTCTCTTATACAATCACTGACACAAGCATACACTCATCCATCAAGCCACTCTCACAATCACTCACTCTCACATATAGTCATTTATATAGTCCAACACTCACATATACTGCCTTTCACATATGTAGGTACTCACACATGTACCACTGAGACATCCATTCACTCACCAACACACCCATACACACACTCACCCACACATACAGCCCTTCAGAGATGCACTCTTGAACCCGTACACCCAGTGAATTACCCACTCACACATCTATGCACAGTCACACACCCCCCACCCACACAGACACTCAGGCACCCATACAGATACTCTGACAACCAATCAATAACCCATGTAGACACTCATGTAGCTACTCACCAACCCATGCAGCCGCTTACACACCAACTGACAGACTGATACAGACATTCACACAGTTTAGTCACTAACCCATGCATTCAGTAAGACACGTTTAATTACTCACTTATACAGTCAGTCACGCACCTACTAAATCATCCATTCAGACACTCATACACCCACTCATTCTTCAATACACCTTGGCATATATATATATAAAAAACATATTTAAACTTTACAGAAACACACAGCCACTGGATGATGTCATCAGTGATGTAATTTGAGATGTCATCAGTGATGTCATCTGTGATGTCACTGACCATGTCAGGAGTGATGTAATATGTGACGTCATCAGCAGTGCATTGCGGGGGCGCGAGTTATAGTTAGCTCAACTAACTATAACGGCCGAATTTCTCTGGTTTTGTACGAGTGAAATGTCCAACTAACTATAACGTCCCTGAAACCTGTGGTTTTTTCAGTGAATTTCTGAGGTTTTTTTAAATGCTAATTTCTAACTACAACGTCCCTGAAACCTCTGTTTTTTTCAGTGAATATATATATATATAGGATCATGCACATGATAATGTTATAGCAAACACACAAGATGATGGACGGAGTGCTGAAACTTTTCAACCACTCACTCCCAGTCACAGATCTGGGTTTAATCCATAATTCTTTTGCTCACTACGCCATTCTAGTTTGGACCCAGCCATATGCAAATCAGTTTTGACCCTGTTCCTCATGGGGACAGTCCAGCCCGAACCGCCAGGCCAGGTCCTCCCTTCCCAGAAACAAGCATTCTGGACCGTTTTCGGGGTAATGTTATATACATGTCTCTGGTGTATCTGATTCATTCATTTGGGCCCCATAGGTGGTATCATAGACTATGTCCCTACTTGGTCTGCCTAGCACACATGTATTTCCTTTTGATTTATCTGTAATCCAAGCCGCAGTATGATCTGTCTAGTCCCAACTGTGGTTTGATCTTTTCGGTAGATGGAGTCTCTACCAGATAAGGCGTTAACAAAGGTAAGTAACTTGTTCATTTTGTATAATTTATATATTTCTGGGTTCACCAATGGGTTTCATACCAGCTTCCACCATAAACTTCAAGTAGGTAGAAACTACAAAAAGTAGGAAAATCAGACTACCCTTAGATAAATGCAAATGCTGCAGTATTTTTTTTAAACTCTGCTTGTTCCTGAAAATTGTGAAGATGGCCATGTTAACAGAACAAACCTTTTGTTGATGTAATTTTTATTAACCCTTTCGGTGCTCCTGACAGAATGGTTCCGTCATGAGCACCAGTGCTGGTGTGCTCATGATGGAACCATTCTGTCATGTGCACAAGCGCACTGAATCCCTCTGCTGTAAACAGGAGGTCAATCCCCGAGCAGGGACCCACCCACTAGGCACCAGGGAGCGGCCCCTTGGGCAAGGGTCTTTGCTCCCCCCCTATTGAAATGGGCATATTTAGTCTATTGCCCCCCCCCCCCAGGGTGGCAGAAAGCACCCTAGATACTAGGGACTATTTTTTTTAATAGTTCAGGGGTGGGGGCTGCCCGGAATGGGTATGCCAATACCCCCCTCCAAAAAAATGCAAAGTCTTTCTGCCCCCCCCAACCCGGAGGCAGATGGGGGGCAATAGCCCCTTATCTGCCCCCCTTCCCGGGGTGGGCAGTAAGCCCACTAGGCACCACAGATTATGTTTTTTTTAATTATACGTAGGGGTGGGGGCTGCCCAGAATGGGCATGCCAATGCCCCCTCCCCCCAAAAAATTAACTAGAGTCTTTCTGCCTCCCCCGGGAGGCACATGGGTCAATAGCCCCTGATCTGCCCCCACAGGGGGGCAGAGAGCCCACTAGGCGCCAGGGATTATGCTGGGTTTTTTATACGTAGGGGTGGGGACTGGCCAGAATGCGCACCCCCAAAAAAATGGTCACCGTGTTTTTGCTCCCCCTTGAGGGCATATCGGGGCAATAGCCCTCAATCTGCGCCCCACCCCCAGGGCGGCAGAAAGCCCACTAGGCACAAGTGAGGTAGCATTGTACTCGGGAGACTGAGGGGAATGCATGGTGATAGGTAATTTGTGCCGGCACAGTAATCCCAAAAAGAAATGTGAGGAAAATGTGATTTTTTAGCTAAATTTGAGGTTTGCAGGGGATTCTGGGTAAGAAAACATTGGGGGATCTACTCAAGGCACACCAGCCTGGACTCCCCCGGGTGTCTAGTTTTCAGAAATGTCTGGGATTGGTAGGTTTGCCTAGATGGCCGCCGAACCCAGGACCTAAAACGCAGGTGCCCCCTTGCAAAACCAGGGGGTTTTGTGATATATAGGGGGCACCTGCGTTTTTGGTCCCGGGCTCGGCGGCCATCTACGGGAACCCGCAAATTTCTGAAAACTAGACACCCGGGGGAGTCCAGGGAGGTGTGACTTCCGTGGCTCCCCCAACGTTTCCTACCCAGAATTCCTTGCAAACCACAAATTTAGCTGAAAAAAATCACATTTTCACACATTTCTGTGTGGGAAAGTTTTGAGATCACCAGGCTGACACAAATTTCCTACCACCCAGCGTTCCCCCAGGTCCCCTGATAAAAAAGGTACCTCACTTGTGTGGGTGAGCCAAGTACCCGCGGCAGGGAAGGGCCCAAAACGTATTGTGGAGACATCAAAATGATCTATCACAAAACTACCTGGTTTTGCAAGGAGGGCCCCTGTGTTTTTGGTCTCGGGCTTGGCGGCCATCTAGGAAAACCTATCAAACCCACACATTTCTGAAAACTAGATACCCGGGGGAGTCCAGGGAGGTGTGACTTGGCTGGGTCCCCCACCGTCTTCCTACCCAGAATCCCTTGCATACCTCAAATTTTGCTGAAAAATTCACATTTTCTCACATTTCTGTGTGGGAAAGTTGTGAGGTCACCGGGCTGACACAAATTTACTACCACCCAGCGTTCCCCCAGGTCTCCCGAGTACAAATGGTACCTCACTTGTGTGGGTGGGCCAAGTAGCCGTGGCAGGGAAAAGCCCAAAACGTATTATGGAGACATCAAAATTATCTATCACAAAACAACCTGGTTTTACAAGGGGTGCACCTGCGTTTTTGGTCCCGGGCTCGACGGCCATCTAGGGAAACCTACCAAACCTAGACATTTCTGAAAACTAGACACCCGGGGGAGTTCATGGAGGTATGGCTTGCTTGGATCCCCCAACGTTTTCCTACCCAGAATCCCCTGCAAACCTCAAATTTAGCTAAAAAAATCTACTTTTCCTCACATTTCTGTCTGGGATCACCGCACCGGCACAATTAACCTACCACTCAGCGTTCCGCTCAGTCTCCCGAGTAAAATGATACCTCACTTGTGTGGGTGGGCCTGCGACTGGGAGGGGCCAAAAACATAGGGATTGAGGGGATAGCACAGTGAACTCTAAGCGCTATATTTTTTTTAAAATACGTTTTTAGCCGATTCTGCATTGGACACCCACACAAGTGAGGTATCATTTTTATCAGAAGACCAAGGGGAACGCTGGGTGGTAGGACATTTGTGCCGGCTATTATTGCTTTGACACCCATTTCTACCACTAACTGGAAGGAGGCTGAAAGCACAACAAATTGGAAAATAGACAATGTCCCAGTAAAATGCCAAAACTGTGTAGAAAATTTTGGTTTTCTGACAAAAGTCTGCCTGTTCCTGAAATCTGGAAAGATGGTGATTTTATCCCCATAAACCCTTTGTTGATACCTTTTGCAGGGAAAAAAACAGACGCTTTCTTCTGCAAGCACTCTTTTCCCATTTTTCAGAAAAAAACTAAAATTAGGTGTATTTCGGCCAATTTCTCAGTCCCCTCCAGGGGAATCCACAAACCCTGGGTACCTTTAGAATTCTTAAGATGTTGGAAGAAAAGGACGCAAATTCGGCGTAGATACCTTATGTGGACTAAAAGTTACAGGGGCCTAAGCACAAACTATCCCAAATAGCCAAAAAAAGGCTTAGCACGGGAGGGTTGGGGGGGAGCTAGCAACGAAGGGGTTAAAGCATACTCTTTCTTGCACCACATAAAAAAATATTGCTATGTTTCAACTATTTCCGCAGTTCCACAAATCCTGGATACTGTTAGAATCCCCAACATCTGGGGGAAAAAGGACGCACATTGGCCTGGATACCTTTTATGTAAACTAATGAATTGTTAGAGCAAAGTGTCCCAGATATCAATAACGAGCTCGGCACTGGGGTGGGAAACGGCAACTAAGGAGTTAAAGCTAAGCCAGACACTTTGCTACGCCATCCCTACTTAATTGGAAGGCTTGCATAATAAACTGAATGTCAGTTGAGCTGGAAACAGCAACTCCTGAGCAAATGCTCCTGCTCCGTTCTGAATCAGTCATATATATCTCTGTAACACACATGCATGCATGTGCATGTGTCACTCACAATACATATAGTGTTATTGACTGCACAGGCAGGGCCTGCTACATTACCTAACAGGGTTTGGTCTTGTGGTCTGCTTGAATAGTACTGAGGCCCACCGACACTGCTCGCACTACACATGTGAGGATCGGATTAATTTGAGCAACATCTGCACCATTGTATCACCATTATTTTTAATTTGAAAAACACATAAATGGATCTTGGACCAGGGATATGGGCACATGAGGTACTGCAAAGGGAAGCTTCTCTTGCCCCCTTGCGACATCTCCCCCCCCCCCATACCTCGTCCTGTGCATGGGGATGAGCCCATATATCTGTGGTTGCTGCATACAAGGTATCCCGCACTGGCTACTTAAAAAAAAATTTAGACTGGACAAACCTTGAGGACTTTATGTCCTGAAACCTAAAACATTATTGATTAAGAAAAGTTGAGTTCCAAACAGGAAATCATTTAGCAGTACATCATTAAATCAGTGATCTTCTGACTTTTTGTCTTTCCCACCTAGATGCACATTAATTTTATGTTAAACATATAACATTCCGCATAGCTGCTGATTATAAATGACACAAATTTTACAAAAGCTCACAAATGAGTGTCCTCTGCCTGCATATTAAATTCAGTGACATACTGATAAGCTTTTGCTGCACTGACATTTGGCAAAAAAAATAATATACTGCAGGTTTCGTGTACACTTTTCATTTTTGATCCCCTGCTTTTAACTTTTGAACTCCGTGACCAATTTTAGCAAAGCTTTATTGTATTGTAATTGTATTGATATTGCGTTTATTTTGCACCTGACGACGCTTAATGGCAGATGGCACTCTACTCCGTAATCCAAACATAATGGTTAACCCAGTGGATTATAGTAATTGTATTATATTATTGGTTAGTGTTAGCCTTCTGCTCTGATGGAACTGTTTCAAGCATTTCCTCCAGTCATTAGTGGTGCACTAAGTTAATAGGGTTTAGGCGTGATTATTAGGGCGAGTTCATGCTAGTTGAAAACAAGCATTGGCATAGCCAATAGGTCTCGCCTTTAGGACCTTATAAGTGTTTAGCCATGCAACAGTTGATGTTGTTGCACCAAGGATATTGTGCTGCATAACTAAATACTTATAAGGTCCCAAAGGCGAGACCTATTGGCTATGCCAATGCTTGTTCATTTAGGATCGAGAGACTGGCTTGAAATTGTCTCTGAATGTAAACACTTTCAATACTCCAACGTTCCTTTCGACATATTATTGGTGACAAAGACTGAATGTTAATTTATTGCAGTGTTGTTCGACGGACGATGATGGGCTTTTTAGAAGATTGGCAAATTACATTTTGTGATAGTGAAACAGGGAGAAGACGATGGCTAGCATTCAAGATGTTTCTTCGGGAAATTAAAAGAAAGCAAGAATTTACTTGGAATTATACGATATTTACAAGATCTTAGATTTGCATATAACACATATTGGGATTAAAGAGGAATTTCCTTCAAATATAGTCCCTTACTTTTCCGCATTGCAATGGTGTGTGCCCATTAAAAGGAAAACCTACCGTAGGACAAAATGCCGTAAAAAGCTAGCAGTGTCCAGTGTAATAACATTACGGAACCGCGAAAAGCTCCGCAGTGTGCAACAGCACCAGAATAGTACAAAAAAACATACGCTTGTGTGTGCGCTTCTTTAAAAAAGTACCGATAAACAAAGCGCTGTGAAAAGCTCCACAGTGCCCAGCGACATGTAAACAGTACAAAAAGCATATGCTCGTGTGTGCGCGCATCTTTGAAAACCTACGGAAAAACAAAGCGCTGTGAATAGATGAGCAGTGTAAAAAACATATGCTTGTGATAGCGCATTTAAAAGGGCAAACCTACCGGAAAAGAAAGCTTGGTGAAAAGCTTTATGCTGTCGGTGAAATGATATCGTTGTGCACAACATTTATGACAGCTTTAAACATACAACACCAATAGTATACTGATGCAGCTGCCTACCGAAAAACAAAGCGCCGTGAAAGCTTATCAGTGTCCAGCGGCACGTAAACAATTTAAACAAGCTGATCGCAGCAAAAAGACAGAAGTGGATGCCTGCTTGTGCCCCGGGGGAACTGTAGGTCAGCAAAAAGACAGAAGTGGATGCCTGCTTGTGCCCCGGGGGAACTGCAGGGTGCGTGCTGGTTCGGAGCTATGAGCGAAGCGGCATTTTCGTTGCTATAGCAACAAAATGGCGTGGGACTGTCCACAGTCCCTACGGACACGCGCATGCTGTCTGCTATGGAAAGACAGAAGTGGATGCCTGCTTGTGCCCCGGGGGAACTGCAGGGTGCGTGCTGGTTCGGAGCTATGAGCGAAGTGGCATTTTATTGCCGCCAACGAGGGAGCCCGAAGCGGTGCGCGTGAAGGTGATGCCGGGGAGCTGATGGAAAGTAGAAAATAACAAGGACAACAATGGAGGAGCGGGGGCGGGCGAGCGAGCGCGGCAGCCTGCTCAGCTGACCAGACGCTCGTGCGTCATGGCCTTTTCCCCGCACGGGCGCCATATGTTTCCAATTATCGCGCACGCGTCTGGGCACAATAATGGGAAACAGATGTCGGCCCTGCGCGCGTAACCGCCCGAAAAAGGCCACGACGCACGAGCGTGTGGTCAGCTTCTGAAACCCCCTTACTTAAAGTCTCGCCAGAGCAGCGCTTGCACGCTACTCGAGGCTCGACCTAAAAAGGCAAAAGTAGATAATGTAAAGGAGTTAGATATTGTGGGATTGCAAGTATAGGTTAAAGGAGGAGAATTTGCTTGTAATGAGAGTGGGATGAGTAAATAGGATTGACAAGATAAATTATTGCAGTAATGATGACTCAGTAAGGAAGACAGGCATGTGACAGTTCTTCGGAGGTACTAAGGCAGGCAGAGGATGGAGTACAAGGAGAGTATCATTCAAATAGAAAGGTAGGAGAGAGCATAAAACCTAGCTATAAATACAGGGCAGT
Organism: Calotriton arnoldi; assembly: GCA_963921515.1. Taxonomy (NCBI): domain Eukaryota; kingdom Metazoa; phylum Chordata; class Amphibia; order Caudata; family Salamandridae; genus Calotriton; species Calotriton arnoldi. The sequence continues at coordinate 2,239,113 of CAWUFW010000699.1, forward strand.
TTTGGTGCAGAGTTTTTTTTAGGTATATACTTTGGTACGATCTTGAGGTAGGATGCAATCAGACGAGATATAAAGAGTAGGATAAAAGGCTGAAAGTTGATTGCCTGTAGGCAGGTGATGTGTGTTGTTGCATGTTTGATTGTTCCGTTTAGCTGTTTATGGTGTTGATGCAATCTGTCCATTTTTACATAGATATTGAACATTGTTGCGATTGTTTGACTTTGTACTTGTTTTCCAGCATGAAGTACTGAGTTATGTTGTATTTGCAGATAGCTGGCCCATTAGGTTTGATTGGTACTATGTTGAGGAGTGGACACTCTCTGGGATTTGCATTGATCATTATATATTTGTTTAAGACAGCTGCATAGGTGGTATGTTTCTAAGGAGATGTAGTTCTCTTTGATATTAGTAGGGGTTGTTTGTAAAAGGATTCTGCTTATTTAGCTATCCTTTGACGGTAGAAGGTCCTGGAGGTTATCTGTCTGTAGACAGACACTGAGCATATGTGGATTCTTTGTAGGATCATAATGGGAATAACCCAGCCTTAACCATCCTTCTGAAATCTAAGTGAGCTTCAGTGGCTCTAATCTTTACGGGCACGGAATTCCATAGTTTTGGAGCTTAAACTGAGAAAGTAGTGTCACCAATGGTTTTCTTCATGTAAGCAGGAATTATTAAGTGCAGTGCCAGTCTGGAGCTGTAGTTCCTGGACTGGGAGTTTTTTTTTGGATGAATGAATTTGCTCTTTATAGCTGTGTGTGATGTACAGTAGTTTGAAAGGAGATCATCTTGCAATTGGAAGCTGGGGTAGAGCCTTCGGGACCTGATAGATGTGGGTTTATATATTTACCTTTAGGAGTAGTCTTGCTGCTGAGTTTTGCATTCTTTGTAGCCTTCTGATAGTTGAGAGTGGAATGCTGTTAGCATAATCAAGTCTGTAGATGAGTAAAGTTGTTGCTTACCTCACCTACGGAATTGGAACACAGGATAGAGACTGTCTCTATTGATGTAAATCTGCTTAGAGCTGACCTGAGAAAAGTGGCCGACAAGGTGACGGAGGCTGAGGGGAATGTTGAAAGTCTGTCGGGTGGACTTTTCCCAGCTTAAGCAGCAAATGGCCAAGATGACCTCCTTGAAAATCGAGCTGAAGCAGAGGGTGGAGGATGCGGAAGGCAACACCCGTTGCAGTAACATAGGGGTGCTGGGTTTCTCGGAGAGGTCGGAGGGTGCTTTGGTAGAGGAGTTCTTGGAGGGCCGGATACAACGACATCTGTGGTCTACGGGGCTGTTGGAGCTCTTTGTGATAAAATGGGCACACAGGGCCCTGGTCCCGCTGCCCCCTCCTGGTGCCCCTGAGGGTGATCATCACTAAAATCCTAAACTACCGGGATAGAGACTGTATCCTGCGAGCATCCAGGGAACAGGAGGTCCCATTATTTGAGAATAACAGGATTGCCTTTTATCCAGACTACATCAGGAAAGTACAGAAACAGAGTAAATCCTTTTTTGTCCGTCAAACAGAAGTTGAGGGCAATACAATTGAAATATATGCTCCTATACCCCTCCAAACTGAAAGTCATATCCCAATGGAGACGCATGTATTTGAACACGCTGATGAAGTATGGGACTGGCTGGAGCTATGGGACGGTGCCTCCCTGGGGCCCTGGAGAGGACGTGGCGGAGAACTAGCAGCAGGATCAGGACTGGGCCGTGGAGGGGGCCAGCCCGGGGGGAGGGGTATTGGAGGGAGGTGAAGCTCCACCCCACCACCAAAGTAATGATTCAGGAAGATGGCTCCATGCAGCTGATAGCAGTGGGGGACACACAGGCACCAGTTGGGATGGACTGCCTTGTCTCACAGCCGGGCCCTACTGTTGAAGGTGTAGGGCTTCTAACTGATGCTGTTCCTGAAATGTAGTTGTCTGACCCGGAGAACTCTTAAGCACATGAATGTGATTGCTGCCTGAGAGCGCTATGTGGCGTGGTCAAAGGCCTGTTTCCCCTACACCTAATGTAAATATGGCATTTTCCTGAATGAGAACTGCTGAGGGGGATGCTGGGGCGTCGCCACTACGCCTCCTCCTGCCCATCCATTTCTAGAGAGAGTAATTGTTCATGTACTGAACTGCTTGCACTATATTGTTCAGGGGTGGGCTTGCCTGCCTTCCTTTTTCTCACTCTCCTCCCTTCCCCCCCCCATTTTTTACACCCCCACCTCTAGCTTCCCCTGTCCTTTTTCCTCAGTTCTTCACCCTATGTAGTTCTTTTTATGGCTGGGCTGAGCTGGGTGGGTCGGACTGAGTGGCGTGGCCCTGGCCCTGTTGGATGGGGCCTGGGAGAAAGTGTTGGTCCTGGCACTTTATTTGGGTGGATGTGTATAAGCCTTACGTTTTCCTATACAAATCCGTGGGTGCAGGGTTGTTTGTGGTTGGGGGTTTGTTGTTTGTGATATGTTGTTATAGGTGTGCTGGAAGGTTGCAGATTGCCGTTCATGGGGCAGTTGCTGTTCTCCTTAACATGGTCACATTGGGGATAGGTACTGATTCTTGACTTGGAATGTCCGGGGCCTGGGCACTTACACTAAATGGTACAGGATGTTATGCTTTCTGAAACGACACACGGTCCATGTGGCTTGCGTTCAGGAAACACATCTAAGTGAGATAGCTAAGAAATGAAGGGGTCAAACCTATTATCCCTCTTACTCCACGTACACCAGGGGAGTATTGATTTGGGTAGCGCCTGGGGACCCATTCTCTCTGACATACTTGGATGCAGATGTAGGGGGCCGTTATATGCTTCTTCAGGGTTTATTAGTTGAGCGGGACCTTTCTATCCTTAATACTTATGCTCCTAAAACGGATGATCCAGATTTTTTTCTAAGGGATATAAGAGCTGGTTAGCCAGGATGTGGATGTGCCGCTGCTCTGGATGGGTGATTTCAATTGTGTATTGCATGGATATCTGGACAGGCTGCCGCCCCAACTGGGCGTGAAACCTTGCATGACTGCTCGTTGAGTGAGTTGATGCAGAATCTAGGACTGGTTGATGTGTGGAGATCGCATTTCCCACAGAGTCAGGTGTACACCTGCTGTTCCCTCATGCATAATATGTATAGCAGGCTGGATCGGGTGATGTTGGCTGGGCTTCCGGTGGATGAGAGAGTGAATGTGTCCTACCTGGCCAGATTTCTATTGGACCAGTTAGTTGTAATTTGACATGGGGAGTCTCACCAGAGCGGTGCCTGCACTGGAGGTTCCCGGTGGATGTACTTACAGATGCCGAGGGCAGAGAGGCGCTGGCGCTAACACTGACGGAGTACATGGCTCACAATTGGTGAAGTACGTCCTGCAGACCCACCGAGTCGGAGGCTATAAAGACGGTACTGCGGGGGCAATGCATGGGCTTAATGTGCAGGGTGTGGTGGTAATTGGGGAGAGAGAGTTGGATTTGGCGGGATTGCAAACCGGTGATCTGGTTGAGGTGTAGGGCTGGAGGGAGGAGGCGGCGTTGCAACGCCGCATAGCGGATATCTGGGACAGGATGGATAAGTTCACACTGACGCAGTATCGGCAGCGCCTTCATAGTGAGGGTGACAAGTCTGGGAGACTCCTGGCCTGGATCCTGCATAGAGAAGCGGCAGTTGCACCAGTTGTCCACTTGAGGGCACTGGATTGTGCCTTGAGAGTCAAACGGGAGGCGGTAGTGGAAACGTTCAAACACCACCTGGAGGGGGTATACAAAAAAGACCCAGGGATCACATAGGCAGGGATACAGAATTTTCTTGGGCGGTAGTGGGCGGCTTGGTTCATGAAGATCAATCCGGGTTTATCCCAGGCCGTAATATGGGTATGAACCTGACACAACTCACACATATTCTGCACGAGGTAGAGGGGGCAAGCAAGGAGATGGTCCTGGTGGCGGCAGACATAGAAAAGGCATTCAATACAGTTGAATGGGGATACCACTTGGAAGAACTGAGGGTTCTCGGCTTTGGCCCAAAGTTCAGCGCCTGGATCCTGTTACTTTATACAAGCCCAAATGCGTGGATCAGGATGGGTTCTCTCCGCTCTGAAGGCTGCGAACTGGGTAGGGGCACCCGGCAGGCTGCCCATTGTTACCCTTGTTGTTTGCTCTAGCACTGGAGCCCCTGTTGATCATGGTATCCTAGGAACTGACTCGATGGGGCATACATGTGGGAGAGACGAGACACCTAGTGTCATTTTATGCGGATGACGCGTTGTTTTATCTTAGGACCCCACAGGAGTCACTGTGAGAGCTGTTGTGTATCCTTGATGACTTTGGAGCGGTCTCTGGACTGTCTGAACAGGAGAAAGTCGCTGCTGTTCCCCTCCCGTACTTGGGCATTCCGATGGGAGCGGGATAGATTTTACTATCTGGGGATTATGGTCGCTCTCTCAAGGAAGGTTCAGATGCAATATAACATGTGCCGAATCTTGTACTCTCTTGAGTCCTCAGTTTCCTTTTGGAACACCCTGCCCTCTCACTCATGGGCAGGATCGCTATTTCGAAGATGGTGCTTCTGCTGCGCTGTCTTTATACCATACAGCATTCCCTTTGTCCTCTTCCTGCCTGGGTATTTAGGAAATTGGACACCCTGCTCACTTCCTTGGTATGGGAAGGCTAGCGTATCAGAGTGGCCAGGACAACATTGATGATAAGCTATGAGAACGGAGGATTGGAGGCACTGCAACTGGAATTTATTACTTTGCAGAAATGATGCAACATGTGGCGTGATGGCTGGCGGAGGTAGAAAATTGGGAAAACCGTTTATTGGTAGGGTGTGTGGGTGCAGAGGACCTAGTGGTGTTATTGATGTAAGGGTCTGGGGTGTCAACTGGCTGGCCTTATGTGGTCAGGCAGACAGCCAGAGTGTGGCAGCGGTTGATGAATGTAGTGCTTCGTAGGGCCCCCTTTCATAGGGAACTACCAGTATGGATACTTGCCCCTCTTCTTTGCATGGAAGCCAACATGACATATCAGGCATGGCGGGAGGGTGGCTGTGATACCTGGGGCACTCTGGGGGTCATGTTGACCTGTGGAACGGGGAGACATTTGGTGTCTCTGTTATATAAGGCCATGGAGGCAGATGTGGCTCACGGGACATTGCAAGCTCGGGATGCCTGGGAAATGGACTTGGGCGTAACAATGGTGGATGAGAAATGGGCCAGGGTGTGCGCTCCTACTCAAACAGTTTCTGGTAACACGCAGTTTAAGCTCGTCCACTTTAATTTCCTTCTTCGCACTTATATGAGTCCCTTAAAACGAAGCCGCCTATATCCTGACCGAGCCTCTTCCTGTCCCCGTAATATAATTGGGGTAGATTTTATGCATTTGGCTTGGGGTTGCCCATTAGTATATGCATTTTGGACTCTGGTAGTGGATAGGATTGCTCATACCACGGCACTGCAGGGAACCCTCCTACCTCAGTTTTGCCTGTTGGGCAATATGGTGAGACCCAAGAGGAGAAATATGTCTTATAAGTTCCTACAATTAGCTCTGGTATTGGCCAGTAGGGACATGGCTATCACGTGGATGGGGCAGAGGGTACCTTCACTGGTTCACTGGGAGAGATATGTGGCGGAGTAGTCCCCAGCAGAGGAGATCCATATGGAGAGTAGTAGGACTGACGACAAGCTGCAGCAGGATGTGGAAGTGTGGGTGAAATTGTGTGATCATTTTCTGGCTCCCGATGGTGCCTTGAGTGACAAGAATGAAGATACTGACAGCTATGATGTGATTGATTGCTTCTGAAATAATACAGATCTCATATTGCTTCATAACTGCATTTTCCTGTTAATCCAATGCCATGCATAGCTTATAAATTGACTATGAACCTTCTAGGAACAGTTCTGTGCCTTATTTGATGTGATGGGATTTGTTCGTAAAACTATGATGGTATCTGTATGATGACTTACTTGTGCACCTAAGTTTAAACATGCTGTTTACATGGTCTCAGATATACTGTCAAGTTTGTGCCAGCACAAAACCTCGGACACACATGTCTGAATGATGTCTATTGTGTTTTAACCTTGTCCGAAATAAAAAGTTTTATTAAAAAAACAACAACAAAAACATGCTGTTTACATGATGCTGTTGATGTGTTTTGAATAAAAAAGTTGATTAAAAAAACAAAAGTTGTTGCTTGCACCTTTTGAGGAAATCCAAGATGTAGAAGCATGCATCTTGTTTTCATTATGTAGAAAGTCAATTGAGACAGCCTGTCCACTTCAATATTCATGGAAAGTGTAGAGTCAAAGACGATTTCACAATCTATCACATTTTTTTTTAGAAAACAATTTTATTAATGTTTTAACAACTGACAAACATGCATGGTAATTGCCACTGGAGTCAACAAGATTCATCACATCTTTAGCTGCTTTTTGCTTGGGTCCCAATTCATCTGGCCAGAAAGATAGAGGATCCTAATTTTTCCCTTTGCTACAGGTCAGTATTTCTATTTATTGCATCTAGTGTAAGGATATATAAAAGCATTTATACAGTACCATTCTTAATGTATTTTATCCAAGATGTAAATGTGAAACATTTAAGTGTCTTTCAGTTTTGCAGTCCTCAGCGAACAAGACTATGCAAGACACGCAAAAACAGTTATAGCTCTGCTTACAGTAATAGTCATTGTACAGCCTGGGGGCCCTTTACAGCCCACCACACCTTTCTTTGCAGCCCCCATTTCCCCCTCCCTCTGGTAAACAGTAATATTTACCTCTTAGGGGCACGTGTGTAGTAGGTGTACAGCACGCTTGGACGAGTATGAGGTAAGTTTTCTTCTTTATTTGTTAACTCCAACATAGCCCACCACCAAGCGTCCTCCAGCACCAAAACAACATCTCCCTTCCTTAACCCCCCCCAAAAAAATTTTTATGGACAGCTAACGGTAGTTAAAACAAATAAGTACCACAATAATACGGAATAGAGAAAAAGTATGTGCAATAAGTTGTCAGCAATGAAAATCACTAAATTACACAAGTTTCTTGGAAACACGCCCACGCTTAGTGATACTAGTTTCCTCGTCATAAGACTTGTTCACACCATTTTCTTTCACCTTTTGTGAGTCAGCCTCAACCTCCCCGGTTGCAACGTCATTAACAGCACTGCACATGGCGCTACCTTCAGTTTCTGTATCAAGATGGTTGGTAGAAATGTGACCCCACAACAAATCCCCATGCAAATCCAACCGTTTGTTATAATACCAACCTCTGAAACTCACTCAAAAGTATAAGCTTTCTCTTATCCCACTAATTCCCCATCATTTAACATACCCGCAATCCTGAAAGATCCGTTAACATTTGAACCTTTTGTTCCTCATATTCTTCAGCATAACCCAAGAACCTACCATCAACATTTTGTTGAATTTTTTATGGAGCTTATCATACAGAGCAACTTTGACCTTACTTCTTATTCTTTCCATATCCTCATCATCCATTGTTTCACAGTCGCCAACATTTTTTTAATTCTTCAACCAGTAAGGGACCAAATTAGGACGAGCATTCCTACCCCTTAGCAAAACTAAAGGAGCCACTTCTGTAACCGAATGCAGGGTATTATGATAAGCCCACCCTTTTTCTCTGAGAAATTTGACTAGATCCAAACCACAAGTATGAGCTGTTTGAGCACTTTCTTTGAGATTCCTATTAATCCTCTCAACAGCACCATTAGCTTTTCAACTGTAAACAGCCACTGTTTAATGCTTCACGCCCTTAGGAAACTTTCCATCTTGTCAGATATTAATGTTATCCCATTACCTGTGACTAACTCTGCAGGAAAACCTTCTATGGAAAAGACTCTAGACACAAATTTTATTGCTCTCTCAGTGCTCATCTACTCCTCAAAATCATAGTAAATCCACTTGGAATAATAATCCACTAGGATAATCATGTAACGCAACTTGTCATAACGCATTTATAGGTCCCACAAAATCCAAGACTTTTTTTTCCCCAAGCCCTCTAAGGAAACGCTACTGGTATCAAAGGTATGTCCTTCAACTTCCAATGTTTATTAGAAAAAATGCCCCCGTGTTGGAAAGTGGGTTATTAGTAGTGGTAAATATATGTCTACCACTGGCAATAAGGCCACTGACACAGTCTAGGGCTCAGAATAGGTCTCAGAAAATTATTCTCATGCTCAACCCTTGGCATCTTGGCTGCGAGCAGGCAGGCTTAACTTCTTCAGAGACAGGTATGTAAAGCATTTAAAAACACCAATTCAGTAAATAATTGAGACACAGCACACAATAAAAATGGTGTGGTGCAGCGGCCAGTGCAGCTGACTTCGGAGCACAGGGTTCACGGTTTGATCCCCGGCTCCGGCGGCAGCTCAGCTCAGCACCATGTGACTCTGGGCAATAGCTCACTTAATTTCCACTCCGGCCCCCAGCGCCTTGAGACCCGTAAGGGTGAGTAGCTGCGCTATATAAAAACTGACTTACTTACAAAAATCCAACACCAATTTCTAAAAATAAGAAATATTTTTATCTTTAAAATGACACCAAAATGTAAAAAAACTAATTTAGGGAATTGGAGATATGAATTTTCAAAGATTTTAGCACTATATAGCACATAAAAACCTATAGCGCCTATTGGGACATCTGGTCGCTCTAGACCAGGACAAAGTCAAAGTTTCAGGCCAACCGCGATGGAGCCCTGCGTGGCTACCCCTCGCTGTAGACCTCGATCAAAGTTTTTACCTTCTGACTTAGAAACTTTCCTGGAGCTTTTTCTGCCGGACTCCCTCGAGGCTCTCCACTGATCTGGGATCGATGAGGGTTCTCCAGCTTGCCTTTCGACGAGCTCCCGGTCAAACTATGGAAGTCAGACCTCCGGAGCGTTCCAGCGGAACGAACCAGGGATCCAGGCCAGTGTGCTGTTGGCGGTCGGTGACTTGACTCTCGCGGTTGAGCCGGTCAAGACTTCTACCTTTGGACTTAGAAACCTTTACTGAGCTTTTTCTCAACGGGTCCCTCGCTGCTCTTAACCAGGCCGGGTTTGGTGAGGGTTCGCCAGCATGGCCTTGGACGAGTTCCCAGTCAAACTCTGGAAGTCGGACCTCCGGAGATTTTCAGTGGGATGAACCTGGAGGGCAGGCCGGCTCGCGGTTGAGGGTCGCTGGCTTGGCTGGCCAGGTCGAGGCGGTCCACTTATGGAGCTTTTTCCCAAAGTTGCTCCAGACTTCTCCAAACGTCTGGAACTTCTTCCTGAAGTTCCTCTGAGGGTCCCAAAGTGTCCAAAACTTACTCCAAGTGTCTGGGAGCTGCAAGAGGGTCCTTGAAATTTTGGGATTTCAGTTCCCATAATCCACTTGGACAAAACCCTTACAAATCCACTGGTGTCACTCCAGGCTGGGGATTCTTGGTGGAGATGGTCCAGGTGAGCTCTGTTAACCTGTAGCTTGCAAGGAGCCCACTGTTTATTCCTCTTGAAGCCAGTTAGGTCCACAGGGCTGTAGTTCCAGATTGTGCAGCAGGGGCAGTCAGTCAGAGTGCAGGGCCTGGTTGGTGCAAATCAAATTTCCAGCTGTGGCCCGTCTTCTTCTGTGGTTTCAAGCAGCAGATCTGAGAGGCTCTGCCCCTCTCAGATACTTATTCTGTGTTCTCTGGGGCCGATCAGGAGGGCACTCCTGTCCAATGAGGTGCAGGGCAACACCCCAGAGCATGCCCATTTCCTCCAAAGTGTGGCACAATGATCTCCCAGAAAGCACTATTTCTCCAAAATTCAATATGGCTGAAATCTCAGCAGAGAGGCAAGAGCTAGCTAAATCAACCTCCAGTATGGCTCATCTCCATAGTCTCCCTCCCCCTGGCACCTGCACATTCCTTTCTTAAACCTGTCATCTGGCTGGGTTCAGAACGGATGGGTGTAGATGGACCTTTCTTCTCCTGCCTGTTCTCTTCTTCCTTTGAAGCTCCTGGTTTACAACCCCTACCCCTTGCTCTGGCATTCCTGTGCAGTAGAACCCTCTCCTCCCAGATGGCTTCTCACCCCAGGTGCCACTTATCACTTCATCAAAGCAGCCTGGCTAATCCACTTAACGCTGACCAATCATGGCAGACCACTAGAAGGCTGAATTGTGGCTTACAGCAAGAAAGACTTATAACTTATTTTCTGTACATTTTTGGATAAATTCAACAAGAGCATATTGCTGGAGTTATCAATACCATTCTCCTAAGTCCTTGAATGATATTTTCCTGCAATCCCTAGCATTAGTTATTAATTAATAACATATTGCCATGTTAAGCTATGTGGCCGATGGATCTGCAATGGGGAAACTGAACTGGGCAATTTCTCCAACACCAGGGCTTATAAAACATCTTTTATAAGGACCCTGCCTATATCTACAGGACCCCCGCCCCTGAAACACCTAGGGGAGACTTTCAGGGTGCTGAATATGTAAAAATATTGTAGATCCTCACTCCTTGTACAAAAGACGATTTTGAGAGGCACTTTACAATAATGAGGGAAGTGAAATGTGCAATTTCTCTATCCCAAGGCATATAAAACCTCTTTTATAAGGGTCCTCCTTATTAGTACCTGACCTCTGAACCCCCACCCCTGGGACACCTAGGGGAGACCCTGGGGGTACCTAATATGCCAAAATATTGTAGTTTATTAATTTTTAACTGCCCCAAATACCAAAGTCGAGTTTGGGCCCAATTTACATTTTAAAAGCCGTCCTGCAACACAGGGCTGCTATTAAGCAGACCCCAGGCTCTCAGCAGTGCACACATGCATGCACAGAAAAGCTGCTGGCCTCTAAACTGCCATGCCCTATTATATACTAGGGACTTAAAGGTAGTTTTAATGCCCCTGCCCTATTATGTACTAGGACCTTTTAGGGGAGGTCATGCCAATCAAGGGGATACCCTAATCCATAACGTACCCTAGTGTATGTAGGTGTTTTCAATATATTCCAAGTGTGTTTTTTCTGCATAGCACTGGCCCTGGGCCTGGTTAGGCAGAGCCCGGGGAAAGTCAGAGTCAGTTACCACCAGTACCAGTCAGCAAAAAAAGAATTGGGGTGCCCAGGGCACAGGATGACTTTGCAACAAACCCTTACAAGTCTCCATAATGGTTTCAACAGCCCTGTCCATGGCTGGCCACCATAAGAACATCTAAGCATTTTTTAATAGTATAAGAGGATCCAAGATGATCCAAGTGTGCTAAAGATACAATCCTAGGCCTTAAACTTACATGTGGAACAAACTTGTAAGACCTTAATAACACTCCTGACTCACCGACAGCTAATCAGCAACATGGACGGAACTCAACAACTCTCCCTTTAGATGCTTAATATGTGGCCATCCATTTTGCACAAATTCCAATACTTTTTTCATATTATTATCCTGATCACAAGCTACTGACCATTCCTTCTCATTAACAATGCCCTGGTATTGTTTAACTATATCAATAGCTGCTACCACACATTCATCTTCAAACCATTCAACACCATCAGTTTCCTCCTTCAAAGGCAACCTGGATAAACAATCTGCCCTTTGATTGGCACTCTCAGAAATATATTGTCCATCAAAATTATATTCCTGTAATTTTGTTTAAATTCTTAGAAGCCTGGCTGAAGCAGCAGCAATACCTCCCCCAATAAAAAAGTTAAAGGCTTATGATCTGGGCGGAGCCCGAAGTGCATTCCCCCACACATGCTTACATTTCTCGATAGCCCATGCACATACTAATGCCTCCCTCTCAATTGTGCTGTACCTTCTTTCTGCCTCCTTCAGGTTTCTGAATGCGAAAGCAATAGTATGTTCTGTGGCATTTACCTTTTTGACACAGCACAGCCCTCAGTCCTACGGCACTGGCATCCACTGTCCATATACAAACGTTTTCAATGCAGGAACCTTCATCAATATAGATTTTATATTCTGGAAGACTTTCTCTTCTCGGTCACCCAACCAAAGTTTTCCTTTTTCTTAACATTTTCTTTAAAGGCTTCATAATTGTGGCGTAACCCTCAACAAGTCTGCAATAGTAATCACTAAGACCAATGACTGATTTTAACTCATCTGTGTCTTTGGGGCTGAGAGCATCCCATTGGGCTTTAAGGAGATCCCCTTTAGGTTCATTGCCTTTGACAAGATCCTGTGGTCCAAAGAAACAGTCATGCCCCATTCCCTGAGAATCAATAGTACCTGTTCCAGAATCATATTGTCTTCACTAACTGTTTTGGCGAAGATGAGCAAGTCATCCTGAAAGGCTATGACGCCAGTAACATCCGTGATTAAACAATACATGAGTTTTTGGAATACGTTAGCTGACGAAGCTAGCCCAAATGGTAATCTTAGATATTTAAACGCTCTTAACGGATTCATGAATGTGGTAAGTGTTTGATCATTTTGTTCCAAAGGCACTTGATGATAAACAGCCCATAAGTCTATATTACTAAAGTACAAAGCATCCCCAATGGTGGTTAACAATTCTTAAGTTTTTGGTAATGGGTGACAATCAATTAAGATGTTTTTGTTCAATTGTCTTAAGTCTGCACACAACATAATTTGCCCCCCTTCTTCGTAGCAATGACGATGGCACTCACCCACTCAGAAGCCTTTACAGGTTCTATTATCCATAGACATCATTTAGGGGTTGCCAGGGGTCGCAGCTGTGACTCCTGGCTTGCCATTTGCAACCCCTGGCACTGCCTTTGCGACCCCTGACCTCAGAGGTGGCAAAGTCAGTGCCAGGACCACAAGGGCTGCTCATCCTTATGGACGTTGGTTGGGGCACCACTTTCCTTATTTTCAGTCAGTTTTGTTTTATTACACTAATAGTGAATAATATCAGATTATTCACTATCAGTGTAATGCAAAAATGGAGTGCAGTTATCTGGAATATGACCCTATCTGGCAGCTGAGATAAGTAAAAATGCATTTAAAATGTATGTTCTGTACGTGCTTGTGGGTGAGAGGGTGCTTATATAAGAAAGAGTGTGTACTAGTGAAACTGTTTAAGCATATATGTTTGAGTGAAAGTAAAGGTCAAATGGCATGTGCTGTCACTTCCGCTACACCTGACATTTTGGTGAATTGATGTCCATGCTATTATCTTGCCCTCACACAACTCTGAGATGTTTCTCCAAATCCGCCCTCACACCTAAGGGCACATCTCTAACTTTATGAGCTACCGGAATAACACCTTTTTGCGAATTATCTCATGCTCAAATCATTCATCTCGCAATCAACCAATAAAATGGGCGTCTCAGTTCCCAGTCTCAAAACAATTCCCAATCTGACTTGATCCACCCATCCCATGATATCACGACCATTAACTGCCACATACACTTTCGTGATAATGACTCTTCCCTTAAAATTTAGGGCATCCTCAAAAAACCCAAGAGGTTCAATTTTATAATCACCATCTGCTACAGCTTTTACATCCGGTTTCTGCAGCTTGACACCAGACCACTTGTTGTTGAACCTAATTTCTGAAATCATGGGAACCAGTGAACCTGAGTCTGCTATAATTCTTAGTTCCACCTCACCAAACCGTACCTCACAAAAGATACTTCTTACTTACAGTCACACCTCTGACACTTACTACACTACATCAACTGTTAAAACAGCATTTGTTAGCTTCTCTCCTATTATTTGTTCTTCACATTCCTGAACACTGCTAAGTTTCACGGACAAGGTACTATTAGCTTTACATACACGTATGAAGTCTCCAATTTTTTTACACTTGTTACAACTATTTCCATGAGCTGGGCAATTAACATAGTTACTGATATGTATGGTGGATCCACACCTATAACATATACTGGAACCTACTGATAAGAACTTTTTGTAACCTTCGGTTTTGTAATCATCTGAGTTATTTTTTTTAAGAGCACATACACTCACAGCATTTTTATCCTCAGATATAGCTTTCACGTACTCTACAGATCGCTCAGTTCCTTTTGCAATCTTGATTTTCTCATCCAATGAAGGATTAGTGCAGCACAATAAATGCTCTTGCACTTTTTTTGAAGAATAATTTAGAACTATTTAATCCTTTATGTACTGATCTAAGTAATTGTCAAAACAAAACAAACTTGCCAAAATCCTTAAAGCAGCTACGTACTGTTCAAATGACTCAGATAAGGATTGATTCCTTGAATAGAAAATGAAACATTCTAAAACAATACTGAGTTCATCAGAAAAATGAAGTGACCGTCTTTTCTGTGCCTCTACATACACATTTCAATCATCCGAATCACCAGCTTCTATACCAGTTGGGGGCTGTAAAACTGGCAAATGATCGAGCATTTTTTGCTCTTCTGCCCCCAAACAGTTGAATAACAATGCTGTTTTACTGACAGGTGTAGTTAGTTGCGTCAATGGGCACCAAATAGTTTTCGAAAACATTAAACCATTGTTTCCACTTCTGAAGGGGTTTCCCAAGATTAGGGAAAAAATGTGGTGGTTGTTGTACAGCCCCACCAGAAGCCATATGTGACAAAATGTAATTCAACAAATAGCTAATAATCAATTAGCCTAAATCAAAGAAATTGTTACGAAATGTCCTAGTTAGTTAACCCAGATTTAAAATGTATTAATTGCAGTTCATCTAAAATAATGAAAACAGTCTACTTGTAAATTTCCTCTTCCAATGCTACACTGCACTCCTCTTTTAACTGCAGCCGAAGCGCGTATAGCCAGCGCTAAATAATCATTGCTGGTTGTGGCTCAGCTTCTGCAAATTTGTCAACACTTAGGCCCAGTGGAATTCTTGCGGATGCGTGCTTAAGTCGCTGTGTTTCAGAACAACTGGAAAGCATCCAAATGAAACAATCCCCCAGGATGGCTGCCGGAATGCGGTGCGGATGCGCTCTTAATTATTGGAGTAAAATAGCCACCCATATGATGTCACCTGCTACGCTGTGTTTCTCAACAACTAGACAGCGTACAGATGAAAATAATCACCCAGGATGGCCGCCTGAATGCGTGCTGATTTTACTCCATGTAAGATGGCCGATGAGATGCGTGCTGATGTCGCACCATTTCTTGCAACAACTATACCGCTTGCCTTGCGCATATGTGACTGCACGCAGGCACACCCTTGCATAGGCACGTTGTGACGTACCTTGCAGCGACGAGGAGAGGAAC
This sequence comes from Calotriton arnoldi, assembly GCA_963921515.1. Lineage (NCBI taxonomy): Eukaryota > Metazoa > Chordata > Amphibia > Caudata > Salamandridae > Calotriton > Calotriton arnoldi. Next base: position 2,254,237 of record CAWUFW010000699.1, read on the forward strand.
CACGATATGAAAATCAGATTGGTTCACCTTAATCCAGGTAGTTCTTGTGTCAGGAAGGACACGGAAACGGAATATCTTCATGAGTAGACTTTATTCCAAATTCCCAGGACTCTCACACCGGCAGTCAGCAGGAGAGGCAAGGTACAACCGTCTCCTCCCGTCCGATCCCCAGCTCGAGTGTCCCACATTCCACCCACCAGAATTCCACACCTAAGCCAGTACATTCCAATAGGCGAGGCATGGATGACGTACGAGAACACATACTCACAAGAACGACCCAACACATCCCCCCTTCCAAATAATAAAAAAAAATAAGAGAATGCATAGACAATGCAAATCAACTACAGTTAAATCTTACATAAGTAAAACAGCAAAACTAAACATAATACCTATAAATGTATAAAGCACAAATAGTGAACAATGTATCCTAAGGGGAAAACCTAAAGTAAAAAATCATCTAAGAGTTTTGGCTTCATACATACTCTGCCAAATCTGGAGACAGTAGATTGTGGTACGTTAACAGGAAGTAAGCTATCAATACCTGAACCACCTCCACCCTGTTGCTCCACAACCGTATGCTCCACAGAAGAAGCATCCGTGTCCCCATCATCTTGTCTCTCTTGAGCCTCCCTTCCAGTGTCTCCATCACCTAGACTGGGACTACTGTAACTACTTCCACACTGGGTGCTATCAGAGAAGAAGTCATCCACCCAATCATATGACTTGTGATCAGAAACCTCTCTTCTTTCACTTCCTCTGAACACAGCCAACCTTTTAGCGTGCCACACCTTGCCATCGCTCAATAAGGCCGCATTGGACAAAACTTTGATGGCTTTTAAAGGTTATAAAAATCTGCTTTCACCCTTACGCATCAGTCGCCCTTTTTTTACTTTAACTATGTCCCCTTCCTTAAGATCAACTCTTTTCACCCCTTTGGATGAGTCGTATTAAAGTTTGTACATCTTTTGTCCTTGAATCATACGCTTCCTCACTTCATTAACAGACCACTCAACCATCCTAGGTTTTTTAACCAACCCATGTTGTCAGTGGTGCGAACTGATCTTCCCCTCATTAGTTCGAACGGGCTGTGTCCTGTGCTAGCGCTTTTGGCAATCCTGTATGCTGCCACCATTTTCCTTACTTCCTCCTCCCAGGTCAAGCCATTACTGTTAGACAATTCAATAGTGCCCTTGATAACCCTATTGAAGCGCTTCACATTTGCATTTCCTTCTGGGTGATACAAGGATGTTGTTCTGTGTAACATGCCAGTTTGTTTCACAAACGCTTTAAACATGTCAGAAGTAAACTGTCCTCCATTGTCGGAAACAATGGTTTTTGGCAGTCCTTCCGACTAAATATATCCTTTAAAAAATCTACCACAATTTCTGAATTCGCTCTAGACACAATTTCGAACTCTGGCCTTTTTGAGAAATGGTCAACAGCCACAAGTACAAATTTATGGTTGCGATCACTACCTTGAACAGGACCAAAGATGTCCACCCCTACTCTCTCCCATGGCATGCCCGGCACCTCTATGGGATGTAGTGGCGGTTTGAACGTGACCAACGTTTTGTCAGAATTGGTACAACTTACACACTCCCTAACCACTCTTTCAATTTCTTTGTCAACTCCAGGCCACCAATATGACTACTTAACTCTGCTTTTGGTTTTTACAATACCAAGGTGTCTCTCGTAATCTGATTACTTGTTCTCTTAACTTTGTAGGAGGAACTCGTTTTTCATCACGTAACAAAAAATCCTCTTCCACTGATAACTCTACCCTCACTTTCCAGAAGGGTACCAAATCCTTGCTTAAAGACTGCTTTTCAGGCCATCCTCTAATGACAAAGTCTTTGACTCTACACAAACATTTATCTTGCCTAAGAGAATCGATCCAGTCTTTCTGATCAATACTTTGCATATTCTCCCCGACGAACAAGGCTACGCAGTACTCGTCCCACTCATTCTTATTACCTTTCTTGTTGGCTAAAGGTAAACGACTCAAGAAATCAGCAATTCTGTTGCGTACACCTGGAACGTATTCAACCTCATACACAAAGTCTAGTAATTGCATAGATAATCTGCTGATCCTGGGAGAAACATTACTCAAACCCTGTGAGGTAAGTACTTTTGTTAGCGGCTTGTGATCGCTCCTCAACACTACACAACCACCCCAAATAAATTGCCTAAAATGTTTAAGGCCTCAGACACACGCTAACGTTTCCCGTTTGATAACGGAATACTTCTCCTCAGTTGGAGTGAGACCTCTAGAAGCAAACGCGACTAAGCGTTCGCTACCATCCTCTTGCCGTTGCGACAAGACAGCTTCCAACCCCTTCCCACTGGCATCAGTTGTGACAAAGGTTTTACACTTTGGGTCAAAACCTTGGAGAGCAGGAGCTATACAAATATCATCTTTAATGCTTTCAAAGCTTGCTTGATATACTTTTGTCCACTTGAAACAGTTTTTTTCCAACCAGATTTTATTGGTGTTTAAAGATATACATTACACACATACAGTGTTCACCGGTGATGTCCTCTCCCACATTCGTTGCACATGCTTTACATTGGTATTATTCTCTGGTATGCTTAAGTTAACATTCCCGCTTAACAGAACATCCCCCCTCCCTCCTTGAGTTGCGTATGACAGATATTCACATTTCGTGTGCGATAGTAGGTTCGCGTGGGTCGTGTTTCCAGTTTCAGCGTGCGCCGGAGTGCTGGGCAGTGCCCTATTCGATGTTCCACTCAGCCGCTCCCTTGGTCTAGTGCTGCGGGTTGCAGAGTGCTTGCCCCACTATCATTGTCCTGCCCTCTAGTTATCAACTCATTCACTAATCCTTCCCACGCTCTGCCCTATCTATTTTGCCTATCCCCCGATGTGCTTCTCTGAGCAATAATCTGCCTTCCGCTCCCGCCCATTTCTCAAGTTCTTTTTTCCAGGAGGTGATCCTGGGCCCTCCTGATGCTTTCCAGTTTCTGGCTATTTCTCTTTTAGCCAGCACATAGGCCAGGTCTTGGAACTTCCCAGTTGTCCTATTTTTGGCCGTGTGGGGGAACCACCCTAGTAGGAAGTGCTCTGGGGTATGCGGAAGTTCCTTATCAGTGAGTTCGCCCACTACTTGTCTTACTTCCTCCCAGAAGGGTTGAAGTGTGGGGTAATTCCAGAAGATGTGGATTATGTGTGCTTCCCTCTCTCCACACCGTGCGCACGCTGCCGTATCTGTGCCGCAGTATCTCCTGATTCGGGACGGTGTGAGATATGCCCTATGCAAGACGTAGAAATTAATTAATTTAAACCGCGCGTTTCTGGATGCCTTTGGGGTTCGCTCTAGGATCCTATCCCACTCCACCTCTGGTATCTGTTTACCTAAGTCTTGTTATGTTATGTTATGTTAAAGGCACTTATTAAGCGCACGTACACCAAGCGGTTTCATGTAATCGCAAGCGCTCTAGCGGCTGTTGATTGTCTTGTTTCATGGCCTTGTATAGGCATGACACTGTTTTAATCCTCCCCGCAGATAGCGCCACATATCTGCACCCTGCTAGTGACCGCGGCTCGGTACCTCCCACTCCCCAGTGACGTCCAATCCCTCTAGTAAGGGCCCCATGCTTCAAGAAGTGACCTACCGGCAAGTCGTACGCAGCTCGTAGCTCGTCAAATGGTAGCAACGCGGAGTCTAGGTACAGGTCCCCCACCACTTTCAGTCCTGCCTCCACCCAGTCCTCTAGCCCTGCCCAGTACTCTCCCTGTGGTAGATAGCGCAGCAGCTTGATGGGTATATCCGGAGAATAGGGGGTCTTTACGCCTACTCGTCTCAAGTACCTGGCCCAACAACACACCACCACCCTGGTCTCCATTGTGTCTTCGGATGTATCCCGCCGCACTCGAAGTAGTATCTTCACAAGGGTTGCAGTGTCCGGCGCGGCCAAGCACTGCTCTCGTCCCGGGTCTCGATCTGCCGCCAGCAATTGAATCAGCCAGTACAGCTGAGCAGCTATGTAATAGCCCTCAAAGTCAGGTACCGCTAAGCCTCCCTCTGCCGTAGAGCGCCGTAGGGTTGTCCACTTGAAACTGTTACCCTTTTTTAACATCTGTCTAATGTCATACATTTTCTCCGAGAAGTTCCGCACAAATTTCGAGTAAAACTCTGCCAATCCTAAAAGGGAACGTACCTCGTCCTTGTTCTGTGGAACAGAGGCTTCTTTTATCGCATCGACAAGAGCGGTTTTAGGACTGATGCCTTTTGAACTAATTTCATGACCAAGGTAAGTGACTTTTTTTTACTGCGAACTTGTACTTAGACTCTTCAGCAGTTAGACCAAACTTCTCTAAGTTACTGATACTGCTTCTAGTTCAGCGTCATGATCTTTCCTATCTTTTCCCATGACCAGGATGTCGTTCTGAAATAAGATAACCTTCCTCATGCCCTTAAACAATTTATACATCAAGCGCTGAATCATGGCCTGCAGCCGAGGCTAATCCAAATGGAACCCTCTTAAACTGGAAACAGCCAATGGGAGTTATAAATGCCGTGAGATGTTTACTGCTGTCATGCAGGGGAACCTGGTGGTACCCTGATGTTAGATCAATGGTCGAGAACCACTGCATTCCCTTTGTTGCCGCTAATAACTCTTCAGTCCTGGGCAGAGGAAACCTGTCCACAAAAATATTCTTGTTCAATTCCCTCAAGTCAACACATAAGCGAATGTTCCCATTGGCCTTGCGTGCTGCAACCAGAAGAGCTACCCAATCCGAAGATTCTACTTGTTCTATCACCCCTCTCTCTACAAGCTTATTGAGTTCCTTGATTACCTCCTCCTTAATGTTTACCGGAATGTTCCTCAACTTGTGTATGCAAGGTTTCGCATTTTCTTTAAGTACAATTTTATGTACGAACCCTTCCAGCTCACCTACCTTCCCTGAAAATACTTTAGAAAATTTAGTCACCACATCCGCCCTTTCCCCATACTCATTCTTCACAATCAGAACAGGTTCTGGACTGTTGGGGTCAAGTATTATACCCAAATCTCCCTGATCCCCCCAACCTAAAACACAATAACCAACAGCAGCTACGTATAGTTTACATTTCGCCTCTCTACCCTTGATTTCAAAAAGAAGTTTCCGGGAACCCAAAAGGTCAATGAAGGTGAAACTCTGAGGAGAGATGTCGGCTTCTTCAAGGTTTGAGCCAATCTTCTCACAAAATAGTTTCAACCATGTTTCCTTGTTGATGATTGTAAATGGAGACCCTGAATCAGCTACTAGTGACACACGAACACCTCCCACAACCACTTCACATACAGGCTTCCTTCTTTTTGTGCCTTCCACACACAACACATCATCCTCCAGTACACACAAGATCTTGGGACTCTCCATATCAGAGTCGGAGTTGCACTCTTCATCCATTTCTTCCACTACACACTTGACGGCTCTGGATTTATGACACACACGTGCAAAATGACCCCTAGTGCCACATTCTGCGCACTTTTACCCCAGGGCAGGGCACCTTTTGTCATGTGCTAAATATCCCGAACTTCCACAATGATAACACTTCCCTTTCAAATCATCCATTCTATGCTTATTCTTCCCTACAACTTTCTCTTCAATTCTTTGTTTTTCCGGGATGTCTTTTTTCGGTAATTTCTTCTTTACCAATTTCACAGTGTCATCAGTGCTTTCCCTTTTTGCTGAAGACACAACTGCTTTAGCACATCTAGATGTAAGTTCCGATTTCCGAATGATATCAGTGACTTCCTGTAAACTTGACTCTCCATGTAACCACAACCTATCCTGTAAGCTTGGATTATTGCAATGCATTATGACTTGGTCCCTCACTAGTTCTTCTTCCATCCTTTCGAACTTACAAGAAATAGCCAACTTCCTTAGAGCAGCAACATAGTACTCAATTTTATCGCTTGGCCCTTACTTCCTATGGTAGAAGTTATAACGGTCTATTGCTTTGCAAACTGTAGGTGCGAAATACGCATCCAGGTCAGCTAAAGCATGTTTAAAAACGTCACCTTCATCACCTGCTTGTGGTTTCTTTTCCATACGATTATAAACTTTGAGAACACTGGGACCTAAACAATGTAACAATGTGCTTTTCTTCCTTCCCGGTGTTAACTCTCCAAAAGTATCAATGTAATTAATGAAATAGTCCTTCCACTCTTCCCATTTTAAACAGTTAACTTCATCCTCCATCATCATGAAAGGTTATGGAGCTGGCAAATTCATAGTTGCCATGCTTCACAATTACTATGCCCCAACGTAACAAAGAACTTCCTTCTAAAATTTAAATATAAGACAAAATTAATGAACACTCCCAAAAAAAATATGACATTAATTTTTCCTTAGACAGCTTGCTGACCCAGTGTAAGATGCATACATAACACGAATGTAAATAAATTCACCTAAAAAAAATGGAAGTCACCAAGTAGACAGGTGTGCCTGTCACCTAGTGCAGAGCTGGATAAACTCTTTTCTGCGTACTTGTTACTTAAATTTGAAAGGTGTGCTAGTCACCGTATGCCAGCTGACTTCAGTGAATACGCAGGACAGGCCGATATTGTTTCCCAATTGTGATCGGCAAGGTGTGCCAATCACCGTGCAATTAACTGTGTCGATGGTGTGCCAGTCACCGTGTGCCAGATTACCTCCATAGATATACCAGACAGGCCGATGTTGCTTTCCCAATTGTGATTGGCAAGATGTGTCAATCACCGTGCTTAAACTATGCGGATGCTTGAACTTGAGCTTAACTCTGTACCGATGTGCCTGTCACAGAGTGCAGGCTGCGACCTCCCTTAAATGCCCGCCGCGACGTGCGTATCGTTGCCGCTCGTTCCAATCTTGCGTGTCCTCCTATGCGCATCACTTAACTTCTGCCAAGTTATGGGCTGCACCGGCAAAATTCTCCTCGCGCTGCACTTCCCTCGGGCTCTGCCCTGGCGCACGTCTCTAAGGATGGCGGTTGGAATCCTCTCGCACGTAAGTAACAGTGTCGAGCGATTCACAGTTCGATTAGTTCTCCAATTAAAGAAAAATTAAAAAAAAAAAAATTTAAGTTCACTTGAGCTGCGCAGCGTAATTAAATTCCTTACTTGTGACCGAAGATAATGGGTTCATTTTCAGTCCTGGGAAATCGTCGCCAATATTCTTGTGTCAGGAAGGATACGGAAACGGAATATCTTCATGAGTAGACTTAATTCCAAATTCCCAGGACCCTCACACCGGCAGTCAGCAGCAGAGGAAAGGTACAACTGTCTCCTCCCGTCCGATCCCCAGCTCGAGTGTCCCACATTTCACCCACCAGAATTCCACACCTACGCCAGTACATTCCAATAGACGAGGCATGGATGACGTAAGAGAACACATACTCACAAGAACGATCCAACAGTAGTCACCTGGCAAGTTTTCTATACTCGTACACCAGGTCTCTTCCTGATCCTCCCAAGATTACTTCACATGATGGTCTTCAGACTGCTAAAGGCTCAATCCAACTAGTGGGCTCCGTGCGGTCCTTGTTTTTTCCTCGTCGTTCATTTGTAATGGATGTTTCTCTAAAATAACACCACACAGATGAGCATGAGGTAAGTTTTCTTCTTTATTTGTTAACTCCAACAGAGCCCACCATCAAGCGTCCTCCTGCACCAGGACTACAACAGTGTGCTGCTGTTTATGTCTGGTATGTTTCTGTTTTTATCTCTGACTGAATAGGAGCAACCATTTGCCACCATCTCTGTAGATGCCTTCCAGGTGTTAAAGCACTACTCTCTCAGCTTTTGCCCTTAGATGTTTAATTTGTTTTTTTCCCTATGATCAAGTTCTCAGAGGTTCACACACAATGTCAAAATGCAGCAGGTCTGATGAATTCTTTTTTACAGGAAGTGAAGGAGGGTATGTGAATTTGTACTAATATTGAGAGAAGCCAGTTACATAGCCAAAGTCTCTTGATCCCTATCACCCAATTAGAGAACATTTTATTCTTACCAGATACACCCTGATACAGTGAACAGCTGTGTTGGTCCTTCAATAATTCAAATCTGGCATCTTCATAGTTTCTACGAAGACCCGATCGAGTAGACGGGATTTATGATATAAAAGTATTAACAGAACGTGAGGGAGGACCCAAATTAGGAGCCCCATATATTTTCGCGAAGACAACAGTTTGAAAATTAGAGGGAGGTTACCACCAATAGGAATGAGAAGGGCAGCAGAAAGGGAATTTTCTCCAATGTACTCTGCCAGTGACAAACTGTGAATATCGATCCAACGATAAGCGGGCAAAAAGGAAGAGAAAGTGTTATTCCATTAAAGACTACTGGGACTGTTATTGAATAAACATATATTAAAATACAACAAGATTAGTTTTACACACCTGAAAAGAAAAGCCAGTGAGATCACAACACACGTGATATTGATAGTGCAGGGAAGGAGCTTTGATACAAGTCCTTTGGGTTTTACGATAAACATAATTCTTATAATATTATGTACTGAAGAAGGTGGGGTGAACCACTCAATACCACCGAAATGCCTCGTCGACAACTTGTGATGAAATTTGTCTGTCTTTGTATATTGCGGTTATTATCAGTTTTGTAAATCAGAGTAATTCTTCCTTATAATAAAATATATGCTTATTGTATTAGGGAGATATTTTATAGTGCTAAAATTTTGCATAGAGTACGAACAATGGTTTAATTTTTTTTTTTAGAATTTGATACAATAGTGTATTATATTAATGAAATACTGGATAGAGTATGTTTTTAATTATGATTGTAAGTTTGGATATGTAAAGGGTTGATTATATTGAATAAATTAGACATTTTTACATTAAACAGTGTTCAGTGTGAGGATAGCAGAGTGGATGAAAGTGAATGGTGGATTTCCCCTTATGAATATATGATATATATGAATATACAGTGGTGACAGTAAGAGTGTGTGACACAAAAGGGATCCTTTCTTGTTTATTGTTTGACCCTGTCCCTTTTTGCTAGTTGGGTATCCCTCCCATACTTGTGGGTCTTCTTAGTACATATGGAACTTGCAGGAGGATGAACAATATAAACTTTTTACTCCCCCTCCTGATGGCTAACCAGTCACCTGCAAGTTAAATCAGACCTTTCAGTAGACACCAACATCCTGCGCTATCTTACTGAGGACGGAACATAGGACTTGCCGGGGTGACCGAGACAGACAGACAGACACACCACACCTATACACCTGCTTCTGCAGCTCTTTTAGCTATCTATGTTATGAATGTCTGTGCTGTAACTGCTCTGTTTAAAAATAAAATGGAAGACAAGAGTCTTTGATATATTAACTATTAGTCTCTGCCCAGATTGAGAACAGTTATCACTGTAAACAAGTATAGCATTATTGCTTCTGGTAAGGCCACATTAAAAGTGCAGCAATGCTGTCTTTGTCTGAAACATCCTTTTGACAGTACTGCAAAGAAGTGCTGAAACTGTCCCAGGCAAAATACAAGTCCTTCTGCATCAGTGGCCACTGACAAATCAATGACATATATGGGCCTGGCCAGCATTTTGGTTTTTAAAATCTGGTCCCCCTAATGTGGTGACGGGTCGATGAAAGATCAACAGGATTTTAAGGGTTGCTTGGGTAGTTGTCATATGCAGGAACATAGGGCTGCTAAATAGCAGCTGGTACAGATACAAAGATCTAGGGTTCCCTTTGCTCTATACCTTTGGATACAGAGACCATAGGTTAGGGTATTTTGTATTGGTACTAAGGAGCGCATACTCGCTTGGTTTGCTGCAGGTCCATAGTCCAGAGTCAAAGGGTGTTGATGAAAGGAGTGTGGGTGCTGAGATGATGGGCGTGCATGCTACTATTTTGTCGTATCCTTTGGTGAAGATGTAGGATTCTCTGATTGGTCATGTGTCGTTGTCTGCTCTTGTCAGATCCAGTGCATGTGTTCTTAGGTTTTGCAGATGAACCTGTGCTTAGAGTAATGAGTAGGTTAGTGCTCTGAAAGCTGATTCTCTCTTCTCATGCCAGAATATCAACAGTCAGCACTATCCAGCAGCATTGTCTGCCTCGCCTTCATCGACCTGCGATCTGACATCAAATATTTGGGGAGAGAGGAACACAGAACAAGGAGATGGGTAGAATCCCTTGCCTGCTGTATACTTCACATTGAAAGCCTCTGGGTTGATTCCCTCACTAAGTGTTGCCTCTGGTAGTCTCTGCACAGTTGCAATGTGAGGGTGCCTTTCAAAGGATGTCTTTGCAGTTGCCTTTCAGTCTTGTCGACTTTGATGCAACGTGGTGGGTAATTTCTACTTGAAAATGCCAAATATTCAAATAATTTGGATTTCTCCGGTTGGATCCATAGATCCTCCTTTGGCCCCTGGAGAAATGTTTGTGAGTACCCCTACTGCAGTGAACCTATTTTGTGTGTGCTGCATAGAAACAGACCACTAGGTGGCAGCATACCCAGTAGCTATTTTATTTCTCATGCCTACATACATAGTCAAGAACATTGGCCTATTCTCTTCAAGGTTACATAGACCAAGTTATTTCTTTATTTCTTTACTAAAAAGGCAAATAAATAACTTTTCAGAGTTGATTTCATAGTTAAATTACAGAACAGAAGGTAAACATTGCAAACTATGACAAATACTTTTCTCCGCACTGTTGGGAGCTGGATGAATACAATTAAATTGTGGCTATCATTCCAGTTATTGACTGAAGCAAATACTGTAGAAGGTTTGAATGCTACATGTGCATTCTCGACGTCATGCATAATGTGCCAGTTTTGTATATTTTTTTCTGTGGTATGAGTGATCAAAACTAAAGGCTCTAATTCTGGCACTAGGAATTACAGATCCTGGATTTCCCACGCTTATAGTGTGTGATTCGTATTACTGTGTCTATTCCTATAACGAATACCTACACCACTGTAGCCAGAATGGATTCAGAGATTCAAAGGGTTGCACAATAAAGCACAAGATGCTTTGAGGACAGGTGGCACAGCTGAAAGACTGCTTTCCACAGACTCATGTAATCCGCACATTGAGACATCAGTGTCACGTTGCAGGTAATTCCATGGCTGAAGAAGCTGCAAAAGCAACAGTTCGTACTGCTGCGGTTGCTGCACTCACTCGTTCTAGCACGAGGATAGACAGAAACATCATGGTGGCTTTCAATACTGCTTGCAACGACACCCACATGCCTAAAGGCTTTCCACTCAAGTACTCCTACAAGTTAGATGCACAGAACATACCATATGCTCACATTCCTGGAGTGGGGGATAGAGTAATACCAAACACTGATCGCAGACTGGGGTTGATACTAGCCACTCTGCTGTTTGTTGTGCTGCCAGTTCAGGGGACTTGGTGTCCCAAGAGACCGCGCCAGGAAGCGCCAACACGAGACATGGGGAAGAGGCAGCCACACACCCTTTTGCCCTGCAAAGCGTGTCGCGGACGCCCGTGGTTAGGGAGCTCCGCTCTGTGGTTTGTTGTGCTGCCAGTGGAGGGGACTTGGTGTCCCAGGAGACTGCGCCAAGGGACACCAACCGGCACACCCCCTTTCGTGCTACAAAGCTGTTGCAGGCTCCCACTGCACGAGCCACGCCAGGGCAAAGCCTGGCTATGGGCAGGCCAGGTCTGCCTGGCATCGACTGGAAAAGGCTGGGCTGGGACCCGTCTCTTGGGTTGCCGCTTTAGACCTCAAGGAGCCCACCTTTGGTTAAGGTACAGGAAACATTTTTTCATTTATATGTCGATTGTTTGCTCCTATTATGGATTCTTGGTGCGTGTTCAAGCATGGGAAAAACAAGTTCATTGAGAGTGGCCCATTGACTGGATGCTAGAACGTGCTGTGAATGTGGTGAGCAATTAAATAGCACTTGCTGAAAGGATACTGTCTATTGGTTCCACCAGCTCCAGTTCCGATCAAGTTTGTGGCCTCGGAGTCAGCTCATTACCGGCCTCTCCCGATATTATTGCCCCAACCACAGGTGATGGTGCCACTGCTTCAATGTTTTCAATGCCTCCCAATTCCCCAAGTTTAAGTCACCCATTACCATGTCATATGAAGGGCCCTTGCCCTTGTAACATGAGGGATAATGCTGACTCCCTGTATTACCTAGGAAATCCAAGCATGGTGCGTGTTCGAAACAACCCTGTAATGCAGCTTTCACCCCAGTACAGCCTTTCGCTTCGAGGAAAGCTGATAACGCTCCTCAACTAGAGGTAAAGATCTATGATTGTATATCATAAAAAGGCGCAGAGCAGCTATGCGAGAATTTCTTTACTCACTTAAATACTTTGTTAAAATCGGAACTTTCTCCCATAGTTGCGCGCTTAGATGCTTTGGAATCTAAATTGTCATCCTCTGCACCTCATCTGGTTCCCTTGCCTCACGTTGGAATATCTCCACAACCTTCAGCATCTTTTTGCTCGTCCACGCTCCAACCTACTCCTGCGACCTTGTTGTTTGCTTCAAATTTAGTACCTTTGACTGATGGAGTTCATCCAGATAAGCATTCATGGCCTGATTCACCCTATAAGTAGTGTCCATGGTCCTGCCTCCTCTAACCCTTCTACTTAGCCAGCTGGAAGTTCCAGAGTAGAACCTCGAACGACGACCCTTAGTGAAGCTGCACCGTTTGTCAGCATTCCAGTCCAAATGTCTGCCCGAGCAGTGGTTAATCTTCCGCCGGCCGCCTGCACATATGTAGTGGTTCTTATTGGGGTTCCAACCCTGTCGAAGGACCAGAGTGAGTTCTTGGAAGAATTGTACAACAAATCTTTGAAGTGGCTGGCGAGACATAGAGGTTTTCCTATAGCTCATGCTAAAGATGGTGCAACGCTGTGCTTGGATTGGACCAGACACTATGGACACTTCGGAAGACTGTGTGAGTGTTAATTTTAGGTACACGTTTTTAGCTCATAATCTATTGTTTGGGGTTTATCCACAGTCTGCATGCACCTAAGAGCAATATCACCTTGGTACCACTGGGTTTTTTATATAGGACAGAGAATCGCAATGTTAATAGAAAGAAGTCTCCCTCCAGTGGGCTCCCTAACTTCTTTGCTGAATCAGCTCATGTCTCCCAGCCCTGTTTGCCTCTTTTCTCTACATGTATTGTTCCTTATGGTATGTAATTCGAGACTCTTGCCCATGACCCAGTGGATCCCTGCAATTGGCCCAGAACCCTTTTCTCCATTCCGACGTCCAACAGATTGATGCCCTTTCTTCAATTGATTGACTTTCCAGCATTTTTTATTTATCTATCGTCTTGTGACATTAAAAGAGACCCACTCACTTTGCTTTATCACTCGAGTTTATTCCTCAAAACTTAAATATATGCAATCACTTGTCTGGTTTACAAAGATAAGAAGCCACTCCTCGCTGGTCCTGGGGATCTGTAATCAGGGAAACATCATTTACAACGCATGCGATACATCGCATGCCATTACAACGCAAGTCGTTACAACGACGCGTTGTTACATCGCATGCCATTACAACGCAAGTCGTTACAACGACTTGCTGTAGGGGGCAGAAGGTGTTGGATTTGTTGGATTTTTAATCCAACACCTTCCCTACTGTTGCACACACTGGAGTTGGAATAGTAAATTATACTATTCCAAACTCCAGCGCCCCCTTACAGCAAGTCGTTGTAACGACTTGCGTTGTAACGAGTTCTATTCCTGTAATCCCCCTCCTTACATCCAGTCATCCTCCTTTACTTTGGCACCCTCAGGAAAACACAAATACAAGGCCATTAATATACTGGCTCTCAACCTATGTATGTACTTCACCAGCCCAGCACCTCCGTGCAGCGAATGATCAAATCGTGACCGTTAAGAAACAAAGTCCCTACTTCACGGAAGGTTGAAAGATGACACTTGGTTCCACCGGTTCGTGCAACAGAAAGAAAAGACCATAGAAATCACTTAATTCGGTAGGTGAAAGTGATACACACCATGCCGATTTACCAACCAACAGTGTCTATAAGTTGACGCTGTGTGCTGTCCGAGAGGGAGTACAAACTTCTACAGAGACAAAGCCCCATACACTGTGTAGGAAAGTAGGATCTGCTTTTATGGTTACCCCCATTTTTTGCCTGGTGCTAAGCTGTTACTGACTAGTCTGACTGGGATCCTGCTAATCAGGACCCCAGTCTATCAGCTTTCTCCCTTAAATTGGAATATTCAGTACGTAGGTACATCCCAGATTGGATACTGGGGTACCCTTATCAGTCCCTAGTATATGGTACTAAGGTACCCAGGGCATAGGTACCCTAGAGGTCCCCCCATTGGCTGAAGCCTTCATTATGCCACCCATGGGAGACCATTAAAAATGGGACTACAGGCCTGCCATTGCAGCCTGTGTAAGTTGGTGCTAGCACCACTTACTAAAGATATAGGTTTCCTAGGGCCACCGAAACAACAAAAACAGTCACCCAGGCCCTCGTCACCAGCAGGCTGGACTACGGAAACGCCCTCTACGCAGGAACGACGGCTAAGCTCCTGAGACGGCTGCAACGCATCCAGAACGCCTCTGCACGTCTTATCCTCGACATCCCCCGACGCAGCCACATCACACCCCACCTGAGAGACCTGCACTGGCTCCCTGTCAACAAGAGGATAACCTTCAAGCTCCTCACCCACGCACACAAAGCACTCCACAACTCCGGACCAGCCTACCTCAACAGACGACTCAGCTTCTACACCCCCACCCGCCAGCTCCGCTCGACCAGCCTTCGCCCTCGCCACAGTCCCCCGCATCCGGAAAACGACCGCCGGCGGCAGATCCTTCTCCCACCTCGCCGCCAAGACCTGGAACACCCTCCCCACCAACCTCCGACAGACCCAAGACCTACTGGCCTTCAGAAGACTCCTCAAGACCTGGCTCTTCGATCAGTAGCAGCACCACCCCCCTCTTCCCCCAGCGCCTTGAGACCCTCGCGGGTATGTAGTGCGCTTTATAAGTGACATGATTGATTGATTGATTGATTGTACATGAAACCTATAAGTCACCACTATAGCAGGCCTTATCTATCCTGAAGGCAGGGTGCTTGGTTCTAAGTGTGAGGGTGCCCCTGCATAAGCAGGACACCCCTACAGCCTACTGAGTCAATTTTCCCGGGTTGTAAACGAAGCAGCCATATACTATATAGAGAGGCACCACATTAGTACGCGATGACCATCTCGAACTGGCAGCAACGAATCCTATCATGTTTGGTATCAAACATGTCAGAATCATACCCCCACACCGTAAACGGTGTGGAAGGTACGATTCCAAGCACTGGAAGAGCCCTCCGTTAGGCTCTCATTGTTCCCGGTACCAGCCTTCTTGACCCGGACAGCACAAAATGGTTGCTGCCGACCAGAGACACGATTCTGCCCTCCTGCTGCTGAGCCAAGCTCGAGCAGGGGAAGGCAGAACAATAGACATCCTGTCACAGGGAGGTGTGACCACCTCCCAGACAGGATTTAGTGTATTGGGGTAGGGTGGGTGCGCTAGCGCCATTCAGTCTGCATGAGGGGCACATTTGGTGTCCCTCTGCATAGTCCAGTTCAAACCAGTCCTGGGAGCCGTTGGCTCCCGCTCTGGCGCGGAACTGGACAAAGGACATGGGAGTAACCTCCCCTCTGTCCAGACCCTCCCCTGGGAGGGACCCCTGAATCGTCCTAACCCTTTCCCTAGGGTACTTGAGGGACCCCTGAATCGTCCCAACCCTTTCCCTAGGGTACTTAAGGGCTTACCTGGTTGTAGGTCCCTAGATTCGTCGTGGGACAAGATTCAGATCAGACACCACTTCTACTTCTACCGTCTGGGCACTCTGGACTTCGCTGGACTTCGTTGGGCCCGACTTCGTCTCCCTTCCAGTCTGCTGCATCGTCTGTGCACCATACAGGAACCTTCCAAGGCCTGTGGGCATCAAAGACACCTGAAGGAATCTCCCTTGGAGTGAAGGAGTCACTCCCCTGCATTTGCAGCCACCGCAACTAAGTCGACCGGTCTGCTGATCCTGAGCTTCTCCGGACTCCGTAAGGTTCTGCAACACAGGTGGTGGTTTTCCAAAACAACATATCCTGAGGGGGTGAATAGAATCAGTCTTGCGCCAGTCCAACGTTTATGCCGTCCATTTAACATTATTCCTACTGTATGGTGGAAACTACACAAAGACAACCAGGGGTGGGGCTCAATGGGAAAGCAGAACTTGTGTCTGGCATGTTCTCCTATTCGTATGTCACAATGCTCAGCTCGCCTCCTGCAACTGGCATAAATGTTGCTGCGCTCATGCATAACCTCCAATTGGTCACTGGTGTTTTGGTGTTCTGCCCAGACCAGGTGGTGTGGGATGGTGTCAGTTACGGCTCTCCCCATACACCTCAGACTGGGTTAGACTCCCATGGTGGTACTGGGTGTCACCCTGTATTTCTGCAAGAATGTATATATAGTGTCTTCTACACTTGTGTCTTCTGTTTTGGTGATACAGAGGATCTTCGTTAGGATCCGCACAGATCTCTCTACCTCCCCATTAGCTTTGGGGCCACTGTGGCGTGATGTGCCTATGTTTAATGTTCCAGGATTGGAGCTATTCAGCCCACTACCACCCATTAAATGGTGGCGGCCCGCTATCCGTTCATACCTCATCTATAAGGCCATGGGTGGCCATGATCTTCTAAAATTTCAGGATGGCTTCTTTGGCCGACATTGATGGCACTTTATCTACTTCAGGGTACCTAGAGAAATTTTTGATTGCTGTCAGGGAGGCTGCCGAAAACTGCACTGGCCCTTTGCCCCAAAGTGTGATGTCTGAATTCAGTAATGGCAGGGGCCAGAGGGTCAGGATTACTAGGGGTTTGGCACGCCCCATAACTTTGCACTGCTTCCTCTACGAGATGGTTAAGCCCGTGGAACCAGACCTTGCTCAGGAGTTGGCTTTTGGTCCTCTCCACAGCTTGATGTGATCTTTGTGCTAGTTGGATTGCCTGGTGTCTTAGGCTTTCGGGAAGGACCAACTATGTACCTTGCATGAGGCACCCTTCTTCAGTGATGGACGGCTCCTGTCGCACATGGTGGAGGGATTGGAGGGCCCGCTGGTTTTCCTCCATGCGGTGAGCCAATTTGTTCAGTAGTGGATCCCAGTTATTGGTCCACACTGCCATCATGGCCAATTGGAGGCAGTCACACAGATGGGTAGCTTCTGTGACATCAACAGGCATTGGGAGTGGTCTAGCTCAATCGAGCATCAATCTCATGTACTCTTTGGTGTCATGGGCATCTCTTCTTCAGCAGGATTGACGTGTCTGGCATGCCTCAAAAGAAAATCGGGCAGGTTGCAGGAGCCTGTCCAATACTCAATGGTGAACTGAAATTCTTGATGCTGTACAATCCACTTCTTAATCTTGGGCAGTGGTTTGAAGGCAGATCCTCTGAAAATGGTATGAGTGGTGTAGGGTCCATGTGAACTATGATTGGATGCCCGTACAAATAGATGTGGAAATGGCGGCACCCACATTGTACAGCGTTGGTTTTCTTTTCAATTTGTGAATATCTTTCCTCAGTGTGCGTTAGAGCTCTGCTTGCATAGGCTACGGGAGCCCAGTCTCTGTAACTTCGGCATTCCGATAGTATGGTACCCAGTCCTGTGAATGGGCATCCACTGCTAGTTCAGGTTTCTTCTGGGGGTTGAAGAATGCAAGAGTGGTTTCAGCAGAGAATGCCCTTTTTGTGTTCCAAAAAGCTTGCTCCTCTATGCTTCCCAATATCCAGGGGCCGTAGGATTTGGTGAGCTCACTCAGTGATGCATTGGGGTCAGGCAAGTTGTGGATAAAACAGCCGCAATATGTGAGCATTCAGAGGAAGCTCCTGACCCCTGATACAGATCTTTTTGCAGGAGCGTCGTGGATTTCCTTCTGGGTCCGGTGCTACCCTTGTGCAGAAAACTAGTAGTCAAACAAACTGATGCTTTGCTTGAGAAACTCACACTTTTCTCTGTCAAGTGTTAGCCATGGTCTTTTAGCCAAGCAAATACGACTCCAAGGTGGGTGTGGCGGCTATCAAGCGTGGTCAAGAATTTAATTACCAACATTTAGCAATCCTGGTAGCCCTTCCAGGACTTCTTTGATGATGTTTTGAAAAACATGAGCAGCACTGGTGATACAGGAGTTTAGATTTTTGTACCGCCTCTGTTCGACGTAAGTTAAGACAGTGGTTATTTGGCAGGAATCAGGGTGTAGAGGTGTTTGGTGGTACCCTGAACTCAAGTCCATTTTTAAAAACCACTTGGACTCTGAGAGCTCACCCACAATGTCATCCACCATGGGCCTTAGGTGGCTCTCCCTGTTGATGGTGTGGTTTGGCAGCCTTATGTCTACACAGATCCTGCCAGCACCAGGTTGTTTTGGTTTCTCCTCCACCACTATGGGAGAAACCCATGGGGTGGACCCACTACCCTTTCAATGATGTTGGCAACCTCTAGAAGTTCCAGCTCATATTCCACTTTGGGCCGTAAATAGAATGCAATCCTTCTGTGGTGGAGGGCGATCGGCTCGATGGACTTGTTTATGTGGTGGCGCATGGCTCTTTCATTTAGGCACCTAGTGGTGTGGAACAGAGAGGTAGAATCTTGGATCAGTGGTTCAACACTTGTGGCATGTATGCCCAAAGCAAACTGGACCAGGCAGTGGTCTTGCACTGTTTGACAGCCTAGGAGGAATCATGTCCCTTCTTGGGAGACATAGACTTTGACTCGGGGGAGGAGTCTTGGTGTCTTATCTCAGTATGAAATACTCCTGCCATTTGTAATGAGGTGGTGTTTCCAAAAGCATAGACTCTTACTTTTTTTGGGTACAGCTTTGGGGGTTTTGGCAGTGTGTGAAATACGTCAGCTGCCATGAGGTTAGTCGAAGCCGCTGTGTCAATAAGAGCAGTAATGGGTCGACCTTGCAGCTGGATACGACACTTTGTGGCGTTCTTGGTGGGCGTCATTTTTAACTCGACGGCCTGGACGACGCGAATGGACTCACTTAGCTCGTCATCATCCATGTCACTTTCATCTTGGGCCTCGGGTTCAGTCTCAACTATGAGTACACTCTTCTTTAGGAGATTGGCTTGTTTTAGGGGTGGATCAACAGACTTATAAAGAGTGATTTAGTTTCCCACACAACGAGCATTTCTTTTCTAATGCAGGGCAGTCTCCGGCATGGGCTAGCTGCTTTCGGTTTGCTGGTGTCTTGATTGTCCTTTTGAGTGGCTTTTGCTAACAAGGTTGACCGATTCTGTCTTGACAGGTCTCTGGGGGGCCGTTTCCATGTGGGCTGCCCTCACTTTTGACAGCTCTTTTGAACGTCCTAGTGTGAGAATCTCATGCATGGGCATTTTCAGGACTTGTAAGATTTCCTCCTTAGCTGAGGCACACCCCTGGATGAATTGAGCCCCAATTGCGTCCTGTTTGTCAGGCAGGGAGCAGGTACTGGCCAACTCCTTGAGGCGAAAGGTATCCACAGATTTGTCCTGGTGTTAGTGTGCTTGATGGAGCAGGAAACGCTCATAATCGGGGTTGTGAGTGGTTGAAAGTGGGTTGTCAGAGCAATTCGGAGCGTCTGATAGGTATGTGATGACCCAGTCTCGTTGACATGACTATTTTGTGTATGTCCACCCCTGCGAGGTGCAGCAATAGTGGGCGTTTTCTGGCGTCCTCAATGGCTAGCGCAGCGAAGTATGTTTTATGGCGCTCGACACATGTTCTTCATCTCGCTGCTTCTGTGGGCGGGGCCCTGTAGCGATGAATGCTTTAGGGGTGGGAGGGATGCCATGCTGATTCAGCCTGTTGCGTCTAGTGTGGGAGAGAGGTGCAGCCTGGCTGAGGTGGTGCGATGAAGATCGCGGCTTGGAACCTGCAAAAACACTGTTCTCAGCAGAGGTGAGCCAAAAGATACAGTTGCACCGTCCTCACTGGCTATCAAGAGAGGTGACAGCCATCCACATCGAGCATCGTGCCGTAGACGTTGGCCAGGGAGTCCATGCTCCTGCTGAGCGTTGGTTGATGAGCCTGCACTGCGAGGCACTGTGCATAGTTGGTCTTGCTACAACGTGAGACTGGAGCTTCTGGTGGGTAGCCAAGCACGTATTGGGCCTGTGCACGTTAGGTGTAAGCGTGCAAGGCTACTCAGGCCAAGGTAGCACAGATTGAGAGCACATGGCAGACCTGCCCCCACTGGCAGTGTGCGTATGAGGCTCCTGGGGCAGTGCGATAGCAGTTTGGCGTGCATGCTTGAAGCAACGTCCACACTGACTTGCCCACTGTTCTGAGGCATCTGCACCTGCTGTGCAGCACGTTAGGTTTGCTACCGGAGATGCTGGTGTGGGTGCCAGCAACCACTGCAAGGTCGATGCTCTGAGGCTCCTGGTGCTGGGTGGCCGTGTAGCGCTATTAAGAATGATATATTGACCATTGTCTCCATTTTGCATAACTGACTCCATTTTCTGTGCTGACTCCATCTTGTGTAACATACTCCATTTCCTGCACTCACACGTAGCTGCAAAGTGGGGAGGGGATGTTTTCGCTCTTCACTTGTTTTCGCTCCTCACCGATCAGAGTGAACTGGAACGTGTTGTGTGGGATGCGTGCTAGGTACCTTTTCAGGGAATGTGTGGAATGTACAGCTCTATCTCGGAGTCAAAATACAGGGGCCTGGCCAGCTTCTGTCTTGACCTTGACACAGACCAGTACGGCCACCTCGGTTTTTCGTAACAGAAGAAAGGGGGCGAAGTTTCTAGAACCTTCGCCTCACGTTGATGAAAATGTATTAAAGGCAGAGGATCTTGACAGGCAGATTGGAGCTCATTTGTGGGGTAGACGTGCCGTCACAAGAAGAATCTGGATTTGAGTCCCTATCGCGAGTCTTGCCTGGCTGTCAACGGGCTCTCCCAGCTTGAGTTGGCAAGGATGTCGAGTGAACGATCGGTGAGACGTTACTTACTTTGTGAATATAATTTCGAAGTCTCTCTGCTACATGTTATTCTGGTTTTGACCCTAAGTTACTTGATATTTGGGAGTCTGCATTAACCAATATATTTTGTCTTCCTTTCCAAAATATTGAATTAAAAAACGTGTGTGTCACTTTAAATGCACCTGAATTTGTTTTCTTGCCTCGCCTTAAGAGAGTGCTTGGTCTTGTTTTATCGCCTCGTCTTTTGGGAGTGCTGTTTTACGCGTGTTATTTAAAGGTGCAGCCGTGCATTTGCCTCCTCACTGGAGTGCTGGATTTAGGTGTGTCAAATTAGTAGCACGACAGGCCGCCAAGGAGGACAGGTGCAGTCGGAGTGAGGAGGAGCGGGGCAGCCACGAAGGCTGCGGCACAGCAATGACGGGGCTGTAGTGGCAGCGATGCAGGCATACTGTTGCCCGCCTCAACACCAGTGTAATGTTGTGCATAGCAGCAAAGAGCACAAACATGCACTGGACACCGAGGTTCGTTTATGCCTGGCCCCGCCCAAATGGGTCAGCTATTTATTATCTATGTTGGTCCAAGCCCAGGGCTGAACAGCTATTCTCACACACGCAGGTGCAGCATATCAAACCCCCCCTCTGTCACTAGTCACGGGTGGGCTAATCCAAATCACTTGCAACACTACACCTGTATTGATAATTCAACAATATTGAGGTGCCCCTCTGGATCTGATAAGGTGAGGAGAAAAAAGGAGTGCCCAATGTTGAATGCCATCTGCCTACCCTATGCTGACCTACAATGTTGAAAGGGTGGTTAGGGTGACTGGATTACCTCCGTTCTGGCTGATCAAGACTGAGCGGTGGTTGATTTTGCATAGATGTGGGGTTAGTGCCTGCAGTAGGACCATACAGCCCCCTGGCTTTGTGGCTACCTCCTTCCCATGTGATCGATACCCTGAAGTGCATGGTGAGGTATACTGGTCTGGCTGGTGACATAGGCCCTTTACATTGGGCATACTCTGGACGGGGTAGTAGCCATCCTTGCAAGCCGTTTCACAGTGTAGAACACAGGCACAGTGGTACGGTAAGACCCCCTGAGGTTCTCTCACCAAACTCAGATTGATCATTACACTGGTGGCTCGAAAGGAGACAATGATGCTGAACACTCAGGCGGGACCAGTAAAACTGCCCGACCTAGGAACTCACCGGGGCCGAGATCCTGGGAGCAATTCAACAGTCATGTCAGTCATTGGAAAACAAAATTGGCTCGCTATCGCTAGAAGTGCATCTGTTGGGAGCTGATATCACTGGATACTGAAAGGTAGATGAAACAGCTCATTAGGGAAATTTCTGACCTTAAATCTACCATTCGGTCCATTGCAGACCTGGCACATCTTCTAGAAGAGAAAATTGAAGATGCAGAACACAGTGGAATAACCTCCGCTTTGCAGAATTTCTGGAGTGAGTGGCAGTGGGGGACCATGAACAGTTGCTGGAGCACTGGATCTGCTGCGGGTCATAATTGCAAAACTCATTCATTCCAGGGACAGAGGCATTCTTCTTCACACAACTAGACTGGAAGGGGATCTGAAATGTTAAGCCAGTACAATCCAGATATTTCTAGACTATACTCAAAAAGTCCAGAAGCTCTGGAAGTTCTTCACTGAAGTTAAGAGTAAACTAAGGGCAATGAATTTGCAATATATGCTCCTGGCAAAACTACAAGTGACACACAATGGCAGATCCTACTTCTTTACGACCTCAGCGTTGGATTGGCTGGAGGTGGATGGTGGGACTAGGGCATCTCTAACGTAGAAGAGATCAGGGAAAGCACTGAGTGATGCAGTGCACAGCATACAGCCAGAGATGGGAAATGGCGCACTAAGACATCTAGCGCAGCAAGCACCCAAATTAGTGGTTCAGGAAGATGGCACATTGGTCTGGATTCGGAGGTGAAGGGCTAAACTGACTGAATTATCTCGGACAGACATCAATGAGAACATGGCAATGAGTCTGGCAGAGTGAGATTGTTCCGCTTGCAATCAGGCTTATGCATTGAGACTTATTTATTTTGCCTAATTTACTGTACGGTAGAAGCTGACATGATGATGGGGAATATGCTAAATAGAGGAGTGACAGGAAGATTTGCTATACTAATTATCAGATAAATGTATTGGGTCTCTCCTTGATATGTTGGATTTGCTGTACAATAAAATTACGTGCTTTTTCTACAATATGTTTTGTGCTGGGGAGGTGTGGGACATGGGACGCATCTTCTGGGGTTGGGTAGGGGATAGCGAACATGGGGGATTTTGAGTGAGTACCCAACAAGGTTGAAATTTCACTACTTGGGTAATCAGGCGACAAACACTCAGAGAATAGGACTGTAGGGAGGGGGCAGCTGGTGGGGGACTGTTGAAATTGTTTGTATCATTGCTGCACGCTTTATATCTCTGTATATACTGACTACTTTACCCTTGCCCCATGATTGAGTGCCCATGAATATGCAACCTGCCATCTTGGTCTTTCCTTCACAGGGCCTATTGCTTTGAGATCCACATAGGGTAAAAAATTATCAGGGAACGGATTTGAGAGTATACCTGAGCCTGCTCTCCCCCAGCTATGTGTTATTAAAAAATAATCGATGCATGATGCTAAATTAAAATTCTTAGAAAAGCAAGTGAACTCACGTCCCCTAGGATGCTCGGTTCTCCAAGGATCAATCAAAGCAAAGTCACGCCTCAGAATAGTCAAAGCACGCACCGATTAAGGCTTATTCTGTTGTTTATTCAAATGCGAGCAGTCTCACCCCACTTGCTGAATAAAATTGAAATCCCCTCCAATTAGTATTAGACCTGTAAGAAGAGTTAAAATGTTATAGATTTCTTCCGGAGGTGTTGCATCATCTTCTATGGGCCCATAAAACTTCTAATATGCATGGCTTGATGAGAGCTAAAATCTACCTTGCACCCAGATCATATATCACCTGGATCACCTTCCCTTCAAACTTATTGGTAAGTAGTGTAACAACTCCTCCAACCGCTGCGGCTGCCGATGCAAAAAATGCCTGAGATATGAATTTGGCATTTTCAGTAGTTTCACAG
Organism: Calotriton arnoldi; assembly: GCA_963921515.1. Classification (NCBI taxonomy): domain Eukaryota; kingdom Metazoa; phylum Chordata; class Amphibia; order Caudata; family Salamandridae; genus Calotriton; species Calotriton arnoldi. The sequence continues at coordinate 2,278,283 of CAWUFW010000699.1, forward strand.
ATGCTTTTAAGGGTGTCCCTTGGAGTAGGATCACCTGGGCGCTTGACGCATTTAGCTAAGACAAGATAGATCTAAATTTACTTTAGTTATTGATGCCGTTGGCATTACATGAAACTACTCTACAGTTCTCCATTGTGGAATCTACAGATAATTATGAAACTTCTCCCCTTCACCACTCTCTCATGTATATTGCCCCTAGCTGTAGACATGGTTAACCCTCTGCTGCTACTGCCTAATTTCTGGGACCTAACTTGTAGTGCTGTCCTATTATCCTGATCATCTTTTTTTGTTTGATGGTGCTCATCACACCCCATTCCCCGTGATCCCTCTCCTCCCCCTCCCTTGAACCTCCCTTGTCTCTGGAACCCTCCCTGCCTAGGGTACCTCGGGTAGTTCCCCTTCCCTCCTCCCTTCGTGAACCTTTCCCCTCATTACCCTTCTTCCACCACTCCCTCCCCTCCCCCTTCATGCACCCCTTCCTCCCTGTGCAGAGACACAGTGGCATGGCGCCCCTTCCTCCACAACTGGGTGCCTTGGACTATTCCTGAGATAGCCACTGCCATAATGAATACTACATAGTAGAGAGGCCGATACTTCCACCGCATTTCTACAATTTTACATCATGGTCCCATAAAGAGCATACATTCAATACTGTATAAGCATTTATAGACATCCTGCTTGTCATTGTGAATGTTCCTGCTGACACTGCTGCTTCAAGAGTTCATTTACTTGTTCAACTGTGCTTAGAATATGAAATTTACCATCCAATAGCACTTTCATTTTGGATTGTTGTACTAGTACAGCTTGAATGACTTGCTTCCTTAATGTATCAATCATAGATTTAAATTCTCGTCATTGGCGAGCTGCTGCCATAGACATGTCTGAGAAGATATTGAAACATCCATTTTCCTCCGTCTGGAATCCTTTTGATTTTATTGCCTCAGATAAAATCTTTTCTTTTATTCGAAAATCCACAAAGTGTGCCAAAAATGTACGAGGATATCTTGAGTTTTCTGACTGGAAAAGGGGGACTCTGAGGGCTCTCATAATTGGGACATTTTCCGCTTTCCCTTAGTCATTTGGGAGCACATATTTCTGAACTAGTTTAGCAACAAACTTGATAGGATCTCGCCCAGTCTCTTCTCCTTCTGGGATCCCGAAAACCGTAGATTTAAACGTCTGGACCTGTGTTAGACTTGGCTTTTTCAGCGGGTTTACCCCCAGACTTTTTGCTTTTTGGCCTCCTGTTTTTGACCCTGTGTGTGTTGGTTTTAGGACTCTGGGTACTTTACCACTGCTAATCAGTGCTAAAGTGCATATGCTCTCTGTGTAAAATGTGTTATGGATTGGTGTTTCCGTGATTGGCCTATTTGATTTATGTGTCAGACCCTAGTAAAGTGCACTGCGAGTGCCAGGGCCTATAAATCAAATGCTGTTGGTGGGCTGCAGCACTGCATTGTGCCACCCACGCAAACAGCCCGTAAAGTGTAACTCTGGCCTGCCATTGCAGAGCCTGTGCGCAGCCTGGGGCTGCCATGTCGACTTGGCAAGTGCACACACTTGCCAGTCCCTAAACCTTCCCTTTTCTACATGTTAGTCACCCCTAAGGTAGGCCCAAGGTACCCCTGTGGGCAACGTGCATTGTATGTGAAAGGTAGGACATGCCCTGGTGTGTGTGGCATGTCCTGATAGTGAATTACAGCCTATTTCGTTTTTCACTATTGCAAGGCTACCTGTCCCCCATAGGCCAGGATGGGCAGTTTTGATTATTACATCTTATAATCCTAACTGACTCCGGGAACATGGTAGAAATTTGAGTTTAGTATGCCTGAACTCAGAATGATAAAATACATCTTTTAGTGAAGTTGGTTTTAACATTCGGTGTTTGAAAATACCACTTTTAGAAAGTAGGTATTTTCTTGTCTAACTATCCAGGCCTGCCTCTGCTAGGTTGTGTATTCCTTGTCTGGAGTTTGAGTGACAGGGCTGGGGGATTCCAGGAGACAGAATGAGTCCGCCCAGTGGTGAATAGAGAGATCTGCATCTAGATGGGAGGGAGGAGTTGCACCTGGGACCTGAATAGAACTGTGCCTGCCCCCCACAGTGCTGGCTCCACCCCCTGTGGTGCGTCTGATGTCTCTGCCCTGCACTGTGAAAGAAGAGAAGGAATCATGTCAACAAAGTGCTCCAGGGCTGTGCTTTCCCTCCACAATGCTGGCTCCACCTCCTTTGGGGCGTCTGATGTTTCTGCCCTGCACTGTGAAAGGAAAGAAGGAGTCTTGTCAACAGAGTGCTCCAGAACTGGTTTGGACTAGGCAAAGGCTTCTCTGCCTCCAGAGAACAAAGGAATTTGGGATATAAATATTGGGGCCCTGACCCCATGAATTTAGATCTCGCTGGAATCAAGGAACCTGCCAAGAAGAAGAGCTGGAGAGCTGCTAGGAGGAGTACTGCCCCTTTGCTGAGTTATTGCCTTGTTGGGTTGGCCTGCAGTTGCTGCTTCTGTCTTGGGCAGTGAAAGGACTGGACTGAACTTTCTACTCTTTGTGCTGAGAATCTCCAAGGGCCTGAAACCGAGCTGGCCTCCTGTTAAGAAGTCTCAGGGACTGCAAAGCCTTCACAACCCTCTGGGTACCACTTCTGGAACCGCTGTTTCAGTTGCCACAGAGGAAGGGAACCGCAACCGACTCCGTCAACCGACTCCATCGCTGGCCCGGTGTCCTGTTTGCACCGCAGACCGCATCGCCCCGCTTCGCACCGCAACCCTGGTCTCACCGACGACGACGTCCGACGCCGTCAACATCGAGCCGCTGTTTGCATCGTGACCTGTGGGCACCGCAGTTCGCATCGCATCGCTTCACTGTACCGGCCGGACCAGACCGACGCTGTCGCTGCATCTGGCTCAACCATCGTGACTGCATCGCAGTTGGGGCACCGCTCGCACGCTTCGCGACGCACAGCTCCGACTCGCACCGCTGTCCGACGCCAGCTCCCGCACTCCGGCTTGGTCGCCTGCATCGCAACCTGTCAGCACCGCATCGAGCATCGTCTCACCCTGCATCGCACGCCTTGGTCTCACCGACTCCGTCTGCACGACTGTCATCGAGCCGCTGCCTGCACCGCATCGAGAGGGCACCGCACCTTGCATCACTCCGTCTTGCACCGCAACCGCGACGTACGCCGACCGGCTCGCACGCTCCGTGCCCGCCACAACGAGAAAAGGTACTGTGACCGAGTCTGTTCACGACTCTGCTGGCCCGTATCGACGCGGTCGGCTGGAACTGTTAGACTCTGTTGTTTTCAGCATCGCGGTAGACTCGGACGGAGCTACCTACTCGTACGAACTTTGTTTTTCACGATTTCTACAAAGAAGAAGTTATCTTGCAACGTATTCATTTTTAAAGTATTTGTATTGTGGATTTTTATCGTATTTGGTCTTGTCTTGAGTATATAAAAATATTGGTTATTTTTTTCTTAACTGGTGTGGTGTCCTTTTGTAGTGCTTACACTATATTACTGTTGGTTATGTGCAAATGCTTTACACACTGCCTCTAGGATAAGCCTGACTGCTCGTGCCAAGCTACCAAGGGGGTGAGCAGGGGTTATTTTAGGAGTGTAACTCCCTTATCCTGACTAGGAAGAAGGGTCCCTACTTGGACAGAGGCGCAAGCCCTGGCCAACTAGAGACTCCCATTTCTAACATTGGTTGTCAGCGGTGAGGATAGGACTTGTGTTTGCACTTGACTTACAGTGATTGGTGTGCACTACTAACATATCGCAGACCATTACGTACCACATACTGGTTCTTTTTCTTTTGGCCTATTTTTGATCTTGCCAGTTTTCAGCTCACTACTTTCATCATGCCTGAATCAACTGCATCATCCGTTGCATCTCTGGAAGTTATCTTTGAGGAGGATAGGTTGGAATCCTACAGCGTAAAGGAGCTGAGAGCGATTTGTAAAAACCTGAAGGTCCAAATCAAAGGCCTCACAAGGAAGGAGGAGCTACAAAAGGCGCTGAGGGCCGGGGTAGCAGCCAGACATGCCAGTGGGCAGCCTGGTAATCTCAGTGAGGAGGTGGAGGAGCCTATTTCCAGGGTGGATGTGCTTTTGGGTGGGGGGGAACCCGCCAGGTCAGGCAGCAGCAGTCTGTCCCCAGAGGAGCTGGAGGACAGGCGGGAGGCAAGGCAGTTTGAGCTGCAGAAGCTCAGGCTGGAGAGTGAGCGGGAGGAGAAGAGGGAGGAGAGGAGATTGGCCATGGAGGAAAAGAAGATGATCCTGGATCATGAGCGTAAAATGAGAGAGCTGGAGCTGGATTGGGAAGCCGGTAGGGCTTTGTCCGGCCCAGATGGTGGCAGCAAAAATGTAGTGTCTAGTACTGAGGATGAGGTACACACACACACAGGTTTGGGGCCCTGCTTCAAGGAGGGGGTTGACATACACCAGGGGGTTCAGGATTGTGAGGTTACTCCAGTGGTGCATAGTGTCCCTGAGGTGGATTGGGGAACTGGCACAGGGGATCACTTTCCTGGTAGTGGGAGGGACACTCTACTGACTCTAGATGAGAGGTGCAGGAGAGGGGTTCCCCCATGATAGAAGCCCTGGTAAGTGAGTATGGAGACCAGCCAGAAGAGTATGGGTTGAGAGACAGCAACAGTCAGACACTGTCTCACCGGTCTTGTGAGAATGATGTGGGGTACTTGTCTGAGGCACTGGATGGTTGGGTGAAGGGTAGTTTGGTTAACACCTGTGTGGGGCTGTGTGATTCAACTGTTGGAGAGCATATTTTAAGTCCCTGTTTTCCAGAGCTATGCCAACACCCAGTGGAGTGTGAGTTTTCTGACCCCAGGAGCTTGCACTGGAGGCAGACCTTTTGGTGGATTCCAGAGGGTCTGGAGAAGCATCTGGGGGTGACCCGGAAGGAAGTGGCTTAGGTATTTCCCAACCAAGGGTGTTGGGAAAGGTTCATTGTAGCCCAGCTAGGTCCCGGTGTCATGGGAAGGGTGTAGGGACTCACGTCCTGTCTCCGCTGAGAAGGAGTGGGAAGGGGCTGCGGCCCAAGGTGCCCGAAACCCGGTCCCAGAGCCTGGTTGGTTCCAGGAGGGAACACCAGGTGGGGAGCCTAGGCTGTACTGATAGGCCATCCGTTGAGGGGATCTCCTAGAGTCAGGAGAACCTGGAGCATCTGTAAGCGGAGCTCCAGTGGTTCTGGTGTCTGGCGGCACCGCTCCAGTTGGGAGGGTGCAGGAGTCCAGATGGAGGGGTGAGAGGGGGATGCGTTCCCCAGTGGGAGAACCAGTGGGTCAGGGGCCAGCTAGAAGGGCTGAGCCTCCTAGCAGTGACCATGGTGACACCACTTCTGTCCTGGGGATCTTCGCGCACTGTCAGATGGACAGAGGTCGGGAGATCTGCGCCAGGCAGACGGTCACACAACGCATGAGTCATGTGTTACCCTCAGGGGGGGCATGCGTGCTCCCAAGGAAGTCCTGGTGCGCCGGGCAGGTGCTCAGCTGCAGGGTTTAGTCCCTGGGTTGGGAGGCCAGGTTCAGGTCCTGCCTGACCTGGAGGGAAGGACGACTGTAAGCAGTGTCCTGACCGGTTTGTCTTCTAAGGGTACCACTCCAGGTGGGAGGGTGCAGAGCTCTGGAAGAGGGTGCAGAGGGAGGGAGTCCTCGCCTCTGACCCTGGTTCAACCTGAGGGTTTAGATCCAAGAGTGGTGAATCAGTTGCAGGGTCAAGGCCCTGAGCTGGTGGAAGAATTGTGTAGGAGGTCTGGTTCCAGCGTCCTGACAGTTTTTGGTTCTGAGGGTCCCTCTCCTGGGAGGAGAGTGCAGAACCCCAGAGGGAGAGGTAAGGGGAGGAGAGCCTCGCCCGAGACCTCTGGTGAACCTGAGGGTGCAGACCCTAGGTTGAAGGATCAGTGGCTATTTAGAACTGCACTGATGAGAGGAAGAGTGGAGTATGGTTACTATGTACCAGGGGTTACTGCCCCCCACTTTGTGAGTTGGCAAGGACCAGTGGGTCAGGGGTTGCCCGCTCTGAGGTCGGAGCACCCCAGGACTGACCCTGGTGAGGCCACTTCTGGCCTAGGGGGTCTTCATGCTCTGTCAGGTGGACAGGAGGCTGGAGACCTGCGCCAGGCAGACTCTCACACAACTCATGAGGAGTGTATTCCCTTGGGGGGTTGGTGTACTCCCCGGAAGTCCTGGGTTGCCAGGCACAGGTCCAGCCTAAGGGTACCGGCCCTGGGTTGGAGGACCAGGTTCAGGGTGTCCCCCTGACCTGGGGGAAGGGGCAACTGCTAACAGTGCCACTACCAGTTTGTCTTCTGGGGGTGCCGCTCCAGGTGGGAGGGTACAGTGCCCCAGGGAGGAGGACTGGGTGTGGGAGAGCCTACCCCAGTCCCTTGTTCAGCCTCAGGGTACAGACCCTGGGCTGGTGTACCAGTTGCAGGATAGCACCCCTGAACTGGTGGGCGAATTGTGCAAGGTACCTGCCACAGGTACCCTGACAATTCTGGAAGGGGGTACCGCTCCAGGTGGGAGGGTACGGAGCCCTTGGGAGGAAGACCGGGGGTGGGAAAGCCTACCCCAGTCTCCTGTCCAGCCGCCGGGTACTGACCCTAGGCTGGTGGGTCAGTGCCAGGATGTCATCCCTGGCCTGACCAGAGGGAGAGTGGACGAGGGGTGCCAGGCACCTGGGGCTACCGCCCCCCACTCTCTGACGCCACAGAGGTTAGAGAGCCCTGAGAGGCATAAGGCCTGGGTTTCCCCACTGACAACTGTCGGTAGCCACTGTGGCTTACTGTCCTGGTGGACAGAGTTGCCCCTGGGAGGGGGACAGGAGTCACACCCGGGGGTGGACTGGGCCACACCACTGTGTTGGCCATGTGGGCACTGTCGGCCTGTTGGGACACATCTGTGAGCAAAGTAAGTTTAGGTGCTGCACAGATAGGGTCCACAGGTGAGGAGAAGGGTTCCCCATGGGTCAGCTTATTGGGCCCTGAGAGTGAGGACAGAGGGATCCAACTGGGTTTAGAAAGGCGTAGAACCAGAACGTGCCCCCGCTGTTGTGGGCCAGGTCTATGTTCTATCGCCCCAAGCAGGGAAGTCCATCAAGGGATTGATTAGTCTACCCTGGCTTTAGGCTGGGAGGGGTTGTGTTAGACTTGGCTTTTTCAGCGGGTTTACCCCCAGACTTTGTACTTTTGGCCTCCTGTTTTTGACACTGTGTGTGTTGGTTTTAGGACTCTGGGCACTTTACCACTGCTAATCAGTGCTAAAGTGCATATGCTCTCTGTGTAAAATGTGTTATGGATTGGTGTTTCCATGATTGGCCTATTTGATTTATGTGTCAGACCCTAGTAAAGTGCACTGCGAGTGCCAGGGCCTATAAATCAAATGCTGTTGGTGGGCTGCAGCACTGCATTGTGCCACCCACGCAAACAGCCCGTAAAGTGTAACTCTGGCCTGCCATTGCAGAGCCTGTGCGCAGCCTGGGGCTGCCATGTCGACTTGGCAAGTGCACACACTTGCCAGTCCCTAAACCTTCCCTTTTCTACATGTTAGTCACCCCTAAGGTAGGCCCAAGGTACCCCTGTGGGCAACGTGCATTGTATGTGAAAGGTAGGACATTCCCTGGTGTGTGTGGCATGTCCTGATAGTGAATTACAGCCTATTTCATTTTTCACTATTGCAAGGCTACCTGTCCCCCATAGGCTAGGATGGGCAGTTTTGATTATTACATCTTATAATCCTAACTGACTCCGGGAACATGGTAGAAATTTGAGTTTAGTATGCCTGAACTCAGAATGATAAAAGACATCTTTTAGTGAAGTTGGTTTTAACATTCGGTGTTTGAAAATACCACTTTTAGAAAGTAGGTATTTTCTTGTCTAACTATCCAGGCCTGCCTCTGCTAGGTTGTGTATTCCTTGTCTGGAGTTTGAGTGACAGGGCTGGGGGATTCCAGGAGACAGAATGAGTCCGCCCAGTGGTGAATAGAGAGATCTGCATCTAGATGGGAGGGAGGAGTTGCACCTGGGACCTGAATAGGACTGTGCCTGCCCCCCACAGTGCTGGCTCCACCCCTGTGGTGCGTCTGATGTCTCTGCCCTGCACTGTGAAAGAAGAGAAGGAATCATGTCAACAAAGTGCTCCAGGGCTGTGCTTTCCCTCCACAATGCTGGCTCCACCTCCTGTGGGGCGTCTGATGTTTCTGCCCTGCACTGTGAAAGGAAAGAAGGAGTCTTGTCAACAGAGTGCTCCAGAACTGGTTTGGACTAGGCAAAGGCTTCTCTGCCTCCAGAGAACAAAGGAATTTGGGATATAAATATTGGGGCCCTGACCCCATGAATTTAGATCTCGCTGGAATCAAGGAACCTGCCAAGAAGAAGAGCTGGAGAGCTGCTAGGAGGAGTACTGCCCCTTTGCTGAGTTATTGCCTTGTTGGGTTGGCCTACAGTTGCTGCTTCTGTCTTGGGCAGTGAAAGGACTGGACTGAACTTTCTACTCTTTGTGCTGAGAATCTCCAAGGGCCTGAAACCGAGCTGGCCTCCTGTTAAGAAGTCTCAGGGACTGCAAAGACTTCACAACCCTCTGGGTACCACTTCTGGAACCGCTGTTTCAGTTGCCACAGAGGAAGGGAACTGCAACCGACTCCATCAACCGACTCCATCGCTGGCCCGGTGTCCTGTTTGCACCGCAGACTGCATCGCCCCGCTTCGCACCGCAACCCTGGTCTCACCGACGACAACGTCCGACGCCGTCAACATCGAGCCGCTGTTTGCATCGTGACCTGTGGGCACCGCAGTTCGCATCGCATCGCTTCACTGTACTGGCCGGACCAGACCGACGCTGTCGCTGCATCTGGCTCAACCATCGTGACTGCATCGCAGTTGGGGCACCGCTCGCACGCTTCGCGACGCACCGCTCCGACTCGCACCGCTGTCCGACGCCAGCTCCCGCACTCCGGCTTGGTCGCCTGCATCGTAAGCTGTCAGCACCGCATCGAGCATCGTCTCACCCTGCATCGCACGCCTTGGTCTCACCGACTCCGTCTGCACGACTGTCATCGAGCCGCTGCCTGCACCGCACCGCATCGAGAGGACACCGCACCTTGCATTGCTCCGTCTTGCACCGCAACCGCGACGTACGCCGACCGGCTCGCACGCTCCGTGCCCGCCACAACCAGAAAAGGTACTGTGACCGAGTCTGTTCACGACTCTGCTGGCCCGTATCGACGCGTCGGCTGGAACTGTTAGACTCTGTTGTTTTCAGCATCGCGGTAGACTCGGACGGAGCTACCGACTCGTACGAACTTTGTTTTTCACGATTTCTGCAAAGAAGAAGTTATCTTGCAACGTATTCATTTTTAAAGTATTTGTATTGTGGATTTTTAACGTATTTGGTCTTGTCTTGAGTATATAAAAATATTGGTTATTTTTTTCTAAACTGGTGTGGTGTCCTTTTGTAGTGCTTACACTATATTACTGTTGGTTATGTGCAAATGCTTTACACACTGCCTCTAGGATAAGCCTGACTGCTCGTGCCAAGCTACCAAGGGGGTGAGCAGGGGTTATTTTACGAGTGTAACTCCCTTATCCTGACTAGGAAGAAGGGTCCCTACTTGGACAGAGGCGCAAGCCCTGGCCAACTAGAGACTCCCATTTCTAACAACCTGTTTTCCATTTCCTCCAGTTTTGTCTGCAACTCCATGATCTCTCAACTTACTTTAGTTGTATCAAACTCGAAGCTCTTTTGGCAGTCTTCCACATCAGAGATTCGCTGTTTTGCCTGCGTCAATCTGAAATTCATCTGGAGGAGGCTAGCATTCCTATTACTAAGCTGGAGCTGAACTTCTGAGTGTGCTTTGTCTTGAGCGTTTATTTCATACATTTCCTCCAAAATCTGTTGAAGTATGCAGCCCATCTGGATACTTGCCTCTGGAGCTGTGGCTCCTCCTGAAGCCATTGACGGAATTAAATAATCATTAGTCTGGAGGGTCTCCGTGTTCGTCATTGGCCTTGCAGACTTCGTATGAGGTCCCAGAACCTTCTGCACTTCTTCGCCTAGCTGTGCTGATACATGATTTATTGAATTGATATCTGCTTGCAGCTCCTGTTGGGTTACATCCTGTTGGGACTCATCCCCTATTACTTGCATCACCAGTGTAGCTTTGCTTCCTCCTGACACCGCGGCAGAAAAGGGGGTATGCGGGTCTCTCATCGGTGGTTATGTATTCTTTCACTAGGTCCTTGGTAAGTAAATGTATATCTTGTACAGCTGGTACATCAACATCTACATGGCCACGCTCGCACGCATCGCCAGACAGCACGACCTCAACATAATCTCCTACGCCGACGACACTCAACTGATCCTCTCCCTCACCAAGGACACCCTCGCCGCCAAATCCAACCTCCATGAAGGAATGAAGGCCGTCGCCGATTGGATTAAGATCAGCCGACTAAAACTGAACACGGAGAAGACAGAGGTCCTCATCCTTGGCTCCAACCCCTCAGCCTGGGACGACTCCTGGTGGCCAACGACGCTGGGAGCAGCCCCGACACCCACCGACCACGCACGCAACCTGGGAGTCATCCTCGACTCAACGCTCTCCATGGCCAAGCAAGTCAACGCAGTCTCATCCTCCTGCTTCAACACCCTCTGCATGCTTCGCAAGATCTACAGGTGGATCCCGACAGACACAAGAAGAACAGTCACCCAGGCCCTCGTCTGTAGCAGACTTGACTATGGGAACGCCCTCTACGCGGAGCCCGGCCAAGCTCATCAAGCGACTGCAACGCATACAAAACGCCTCCGCACGCCTGATCCTCGATGTACCACGCCACAGCCACATCACCGCCCACCTGAGGAACCTGCACTGGCTCCCCGTCGACAGGAGAATCTCCTTCAAACTCCTCATCCACGCACACAAGGCACTCCACAAGACTGGCCCAGCCTACCTCAACAGACGACTCCTCTTCTACGTCCCCAACCGCCAACTCCGCTCCGCCGACCTCTCCCTCGCCACCGTCCCTTGCATTCGAAGAACTACCACCGGCGGCAGATCCTTCTCCCACCTCGCCGCCAAGACCTGGAACACCCTTCCACTAAGCCTACGACAGACCCAAGACCTGCTGACCTTCAGGAGGCTACTCAAGACCTGGTTGTTCGACCAGTAGCAGCACCCCCCCCTTTTTTCCCTAGCGCCTTGAGACCCTCGCGGGTAAGTAGTGCGCTTTACAAATTCTGTGATTGATTGATTGATTGATAAACTACCTACTTCCAGAGAGATCCCTTCCTCTGGTAGAACCTTACTGGGATGGGTGAAGGCAGCTCAGCACTGTGCAAAGTTCCAGAGCCAGGAGATTGAGAAACTGAATTCAATTTAAGTTCCTGCCACGCTGGTACTATTAAAATCTGGGCTATTGCCCCCCCACCCCCTTGGAGCCTGGGCAACTTTTGGCTTCCTCCTGATTAATACCCAGAGCCAATTTTTTAGCACTGCCTCCTTTGGCTGCATTTGGGCAAGCTTTGGTCATTTTTGCCCCTCTGATTTTGGCAGGAGTGTGGCCCTTCCCTGCTGTTTCCCTCACTGTGAGCCACATCATCAGCCAAAAAATGCCTGGAGGCAACATGACACTTGAATTGTTTCTAAGGAGGGAGGGAGGGGGCCCTTAGATATCCGCTGGTTGTCTATCAGGCTATATTACATAGGGGGATAGATGCTAAGTGTGAAGGCACCGGGTGACCGCAAGCTGCACCCTCACCTAGGACGGCCGCCTCCGCGATCACCACGGTGCTCACCAATCGGAGGGGCACCTATAGTAACCCCTCCATCTTGCTGCTCCTAAAATTGATCTCCTCCTTGTCTGTGCAAGCTTCATGGATTGTGAGCATCCCTCGTGCTATTGCTTTCACCTGTGGGCCACCCCCCTCCGTTGGTCACCTCCGCCACGCTGCCACCATCCGATGAACTGCGAACCTTGAAACGTCCTAGCCCATCCGTCCGTCTGGAGTCGTCCTGGTAGCCGTCTCTTCCGCGCACAGCTGCTTCTTGCACGACCCTACTGCTACTTCATTGCGGGGTATTCTTTGCCGCTCCATCGCTGGCAGGCTCAAACACTATACCCACTGCTGCCCTGGCAGCGGTTACCCGGAAGTGGTTAGATGCGGAGCATGGCGGGAGCTTCCTGGCACCACCAACAGGATTGGTTTTGGTTATGCGTGCTGCATTGACTGAGTTTTTTTCTGCACAATGTTGGCATGTTCACAAATTATCTTGTTTGGGCGGCATGCAAATCGTTTGTTCCGAGGGAGGTTATTTCGTACATGGCCCAAATAAACATAGCTAGATGCGAGGAAATCTTTACTTTACAACAAGAACTAGAGCAAGCCAGAAGAGTAGATCTAAACCTATGCACAGAAGAGTCCACCAGTAATTTGGCAGCGACAGGCAAGTGTCTCAGCGACTACTTTATCTCTAGAGACATTATAAATCAGAGGACATGTTTTCAAAACTTGTTTGAGGAGAGCGAGCATGTAGGATGCCTCTTAACTTGGGCATTAAAAAAGAAATGGATTCGGGGTGCGATTAAGGAAATTTTTGATGTAGAACAAAATTATGTAGTAACATATATCAATCAGATAGGTAGGGTATTCTTGGAGCATTATATGAATCTATAGACGGCTAGCAGCGACCCTTCATCTTGTGAAATTGAGGCCTTTCTACATCCAATTAAACTTTCTACTTTGGAAAATAGGTTGCGGGATGGGATTGAAGCTCCCATAACGCGGTGTCAAGCTCTTACTTACGTTTCTGCAGGAACGACATGCAAGACGAGAGGGCTCAACCTCCCGTATTCATTCACTGTTCCCAACATAGTCAAAGCAACAATAGTAAATTAAGTGAAGAAGGAAAAGCAAGGAGAGAAGGAGAAGGCGTCCCACAACGTTTCCCACTCAAGGATAGGACCAGACAGCTAGGAGGATTTCCTAACAGGAGAGACAGAATATATGAGTATGTGGAAAAGAGCTGTGTTGAAATAATGATATAGATATGGTGCATCTTCCTACACTACCGGAGCAATTCCCTTCTTCCACTATACATCGATAAACTGTTTGAATGGGATCTGTGGTTCTTTATAGAAATAAAAGGTGGCAGCATCAGTCAGGTAATGCAACAATGTGGTGTGAAAAGGAAAATAAAAGAAAAGCTCAGTAACACCCACCTATGTATTACTGGAAATGGCCCATGATATCAGAAGATCTGAAGTGGACAAAAAATCCCCTAGCAGCTTGCTAGTACAGCGTAGTAAACAAATATACTCTGTATAGAACCATAACTTCAGGAAGAAATAATATTGTATTCCTCTGTTTTATAGGAACACCCTTTGTTCATCAAAATCAACAAAAGGAAGAAACAGATCTCCAAGGACTAGGGTCCTATGTTCAGATAAGTACTTATAAATATCTTTCAGCAAAAACCTTTGGCAGCGCATATGCGCTGTTACCGTAAATGTAGAGTAACTGGTTTGTTGCTCTCTTTCTTTGTTTTGCAGGACTGAAGAATGAGGATTCAGGAGTCTGCGAGCAGGTGCTGCGACAAAATCTAGAGAGGAATGCTGGGATCCCACCGTTGAACCGTGACGAGGATTTAGCAGACTGCGAGCGGGAGCTACAACAAAATCTGGAAAGGAACGCCAGGATCCTGCCGAAGGACCGGAAGCACTCAGGTAAGTGACCCGGAAGTAGAGGGAGACCGATTCAGAAATGCTAGATGGTGAAACATTCTGCTTCTGGATCGGGAGAGCTTTATACTGTTCCTCTGCAGCCCGCAGGACACATGGAGCGGGCGCAGCAGGCACGACACGCAGGGGGGAATCATAGAAGCTACAAAGGTGTTCCCGAATGCCAAAGCATGTGGCAGCAATGGGCTTTCATCAGAATTCTACAAAATATTTGCAGCACAGCTTGTGGATTTTGTGGTGGAATTATATAATGAAATTTAAAATGGCGGCGAAGTCCCAAAGGAATTTACTGAGGCTATTATTGTCAGTTTTCTTTAAAAAGATAAGCCCCCACAACAGCCTTGGTCATATCGACCCATAAGTCTCTTGAATTCTGACTACAAACTACTAACCAAAATCATGACACTTGAATTAGCCCCTACTGCATCATCTGTGATTCATGGTGAACAGAACGGCTTTTTACAGGGGAGAACCCTGTCAATAAATACGAACTTCCTTGTGCAGGCTATAGATTATTTCTCCAACAAGGTTGTTAGATGCTGAGAAGGCTTTCGACCGTGTTCAACGGGAAGTCAATCAATCAATCAATCAATCAGGGGAATTGTAAGCGCGCTACTCACCCGTTAGGGTCTCAAGGCGCTGGGGGGGGGGGTTTAAGTAGCTCTGTTCAGCCGAAGAGCCAGGTCTTGAGCGTCTTCCTGAAGATGTTCAGGGAGGGGGCGCATCTGATGTTGAGCGGGAGCTCGTTCCAGGTCTTGGCTGCGATGTAGGAGAAGGTTTTTTCACCTGTTCTGGCTCTGCGGATGCGTGGGATTTCGGCGAGGGCGAGGTCAGCGGATCTGAGGTTTCTCTTGGGTACGTGGAAGGAGATTCTCTCGTTGAGGTATTGGGGTCCGGTGTTGTGGATGCATTTGTAGGCGTGGGTGAGTATCTTGAAAGGGACTCTCTTGTCAACGGGGAGCCAGTGGAGGTTCTGTAGGTGTTGGGTGGTGTGCTCGTGTCGAGGAATGTCGAGGACGAGTCTGGGAGTCTGGCTGCGGTGTTCTGTATGGTCTGGAGCTTGCGAAGCAGAGACTTGTTGATCCCGGCGTAGAGGGCGTTTCCGTAGTCCAGTCTGCTGGTTATGAGTGCGTGGGTGACGGCCTTCCTTGATTCGGGGGGATCCACTTGAAGGTCTTTAGGAGGATTCGGAGGGTGTAGAAGCAGCTGGAGGCGTCGGCGTTGACCTGTCGGGTCATGGAGATGGAGGAGTCGAGTACGATGCCGAGGTTGCGGGCGTGGTTCGTGGGTGTGGGGGGGCTGCCGAGGGCGGTAGGCCACCAGGTGTTGTCGCATGCCGAGGGGGAGGGTCCGAGGACGAGGACTTCTGTCTTCTCCGAGTTGAGCTTCAGGCAGTTTCTGCTCATCCAGGATGCGACGTCCTTCATTCCTTCCTGGAAGTTGAGTCTGGTGGTGATTGGGTCCTTGGTGAGGGAGAGGATGAGCTGAGTGTCGTCGGCGTAGGATACTATGCTCAGTCCGTGCTGTCTGACGATGGCGGCGAGGGGGGCCTTGTAGATGTTGAAGAGCATGGGGTTGAGCGATGATCCTTGGGGCACTCCGCAGTTGATTTCCGTGGGTTCGGAGAGGAAAGGTGGTAGTCTGATTCTTTGGGTTCTCCTGGTGAGGAACGAGCAGATCCAGTCGAGGGCGCTTCCTTGTATGCCGGCGTCGTGGAGTCTGGCGGTGAGTGTGCGTTGGGAGACGGTGTCGAACGCTGCAGAGAGGTCGAGTAGGATCAGGGCAGCGGTGTGTCCTTGGTCGAGGAGGGTGCGGATGTCGTCTGTGGCGGTGAGTAGGGCGGTTTCGGTGCTGCGGAATCCGGATTGGGAGGGGTCGAGGATGGAGTGCTCGACCCCTATAGTCGAGCACTTGACCCCTATAGTCGAGCAGTCGAAGTGCTATATACGATCCTACTGCGATTTGGCTTCAATTCTAAATTGATAGGATTGATGCTTAATCTATATGCAAAAGCAAATGGCCAAAATTATGGTAAATGCTCAGTCGGTAGGTACGATATATATATCTCGAGGCATGTGGCAGGGATGTCCAATGTCGCCAGCATTATTTGCTTTGTTTGTAGAGCCCTTAGTGGCAGCTCTCAGACAAGACCAAGAGTTTAGGCCACCACTCTCTGGTGCCCCAAAGCTAAACATTTTATACAGTTGATAATGTCATTAATCTTTTTGCAAAATAAAATCCTTTTTAGATATTGGAGGTACAAAATAAACCAGTCAAAATCTGAGGCGCTCTTATACCACTGCTCCCCCATGATTCTTCCAATTGATATGCAGCAAACTTTCTTGCTATCTCGCCCCATAAGATATTTAGGTATTTTTGTTTCACATTACTTTTTGGATTTATTTAAATTGAACTACATGGCGGTTCGCAGCAAAATACGTACAATGTTGACCAATTGGCACAATCTACCACTATCCATTATAGGACTGGTGGCAATTGTTAAAATGTCAATTCTTCCCTTACTAATTTTTGTCTTCTCTAATGTAATGATTTTAGTCAAGCAATCCTTTTCTATGGAGGTGGATCAAGCGCATCAGCGCTTTTTATGGCAAGGTAATAGACCTCGTATCAAGCTATCAACGCTCTAGTTATCCGTGGAAGATGGGGGTCTGTCACGCCCCTGTATGCAGAATAACTATCAAGCAGCGTTTTTGGATTGGTTGAATCGTGTAGCAGAGCGAAGCCCTTCCTCTAGCTGCTATTACCTACAGAAAATGCTGGATGAATATGGAATTCATTTAACAGCTTTTCTGAAGATTCCAAAGCTACCCAAGCGGGTTCGGTATATTTTTTTGCATATAATAACTAAGAGATTCACACACTTGCTTGAAGAACATCAGATCTCTTTGTTACGTTCCTCGATACCCTTATCCTAAAAGAATGTGGGCTATTAGGTTTATCTCTGCCGCACAGCATCATTACGAAATTTCTTACTAGCACCACAGCTAAGAACCTGAGAGCAGGTAGCGGCTGATAAAGTCAATATTACACCTGATCTTATATTCTCCTAGAGTCAAATTCACGATCATTTGCGGGCCTATATACAGACCTCCTGCGCCACTAAGGATCATATTAGCAAAGCACATTTTGTTAACAGATTGATTGGGATGGGCAGCTGGTATCAGATTTTATATTTGTATCTGCACGATGCTAAGGCTCTTTTGGCTTTCTCCTCTATTTCTCAATATCTAAAGAATAGGATGGATTTTGCTAGCTGGGGCAAATTCAATCTGCTGGCTTAGAAGGCGTTGCATGGAGCCAATTATAAGCGCAGGGCATTCTATTCAAAATGGGCTTTATATCATACCCCATACCGCCGTCAACAGATGTTTCCATCCTCGTCTGCTAAATGCGTAAGATGTGGGCGTTCTAGAGGGGACTGGGCGCATGTTGTCTTTTCATTCCCCAAATTATTTGACTTCTGGAGTAGTATCATGGCCTTCTTAGGCGCAAAAGTTCAGGACCAAAAAGAACCCGATTTGCAGGGGGCACTCTTCGGGATTCCACCCTCTAATTGTTCGCTAAGAACAACCCAACAATAGTTCTTTTATATTGGGTCACTGGTGGCCAAGTCACTAATCTTACAAAGGTGGAAGTCCTAACCCCCACCGTCATATGAAAACTGAAGGGCGAAAATGGATGGGGTTAGGAAATTAGAAGAACTGTACCCTCAAAGGGTGGGTGCACTCACAAAAGCTAAGGGCATTTGGGATTCCTCGAGGGAGGAGGTGACAGCTGAATAACGCAAAGTAGCAATATGAGTTGCTGGATGGGTTTGGAATTATGAATTATGAATCTTGATATATGCTGTTACTATTATATGTTGGGGTACTTATTTATTGCTTGTCAAATGAATGGTTTGTTATGGACTATTGTTATGGTTTCATTTCTCTCCATGGTAATTGTAGACCATAAATCCTGATCATCGACATGAAATAAAAAAAAATTTAAAAGAAAGAGCAACCGGCAGCACTGCATTTGACGCTTTGTCAGCCAGCCATAGCTTGTGAGTCTCTGGGTATTCAATTTACTACACACGACCACCTTGCGACACCAGGTGCGTATAGTGCCCACCATCTATATACAATTTTGCCATGGAATGCCTACGGCTTAACTGATCTAATTTAATATGGGTCTTTCCTACCATACGCCAAAAGGCATTACCTTGATGCCCTGCTGCTACAAGAGGCTCGTCATTTGGAGACTAGATGTGATTTCCTGGCCAAGGTATGATTTTAATTGGGTATATCATGCATGTTTCAGGAAAGGTTCTGGGGGTTGGCATATTGCTGCACAAGTGATTTCCCATTAATATAACGAAGGGTCATAAGGATTCTGGAGGTATTTTCATACACGTATTTGGGATGATCGAGGGACATCCTTAGCCCTTAATTATTGAATATATCTCTCATCCCCCTCAGGCAAAGTACGTTGAATGAAGTTGGGCACACTGCCTGCTGATACCCTGACTGGCATTACAATTTTGGGTGGAAATTTTAATACTATCATGTGTCAACGCATAGATGAATTCAGCTTACTGTCTAGCGCACTTTTAGGAGTACGCTATTAAGTGGGTGGTCTATGGCCATAGGTCTCTTCGACGTCTGGATGAAATAGCAGCATGCAAATATGGTCTGTACATTTTGTTCTTCTGTCCACCACTCATCGTCAGGTATGGTTTACTCTTTTCTCCCTGCTGCGGGTTTGCACTGCATACAGCAGTGTACATCATGACCCTTGGTATCTCTTGATGGTTCCCCCATGGAGTTGAAGCTAGGCTACATACTACACCAGACACTGGGAATTTGGCGCATGGATGCAGGCTGGCTCTTAGATGGACTTCTCTGATTATATCAGAGAGGAATCCAAATCTTACTTTGACTTAAACACTGGACCAGTATCTGCACATTGTACTCTGTGGGAAGCATACAAAACTGTAATAAGGGGAAGTGCTAGGTCATATTTAAAAGCCAAAGAGCGTGTGAGGGAGGCGAAGAGAACAACCATAGTAGAACATGCGATATACCTACACCGTGAAGTAACACGGGAAAGCGACTCACAAAAATTACACCACCTGGAGACGGTAGATAAGCTAAAAATGCTTGCACATGAAGGTGCTTATTCACAATAGCTGGCATCACAGAGACATGCTAGTAATATGGGGGCAAGTGTGGGAAGCTATTATATTGGTTCAAGAATCGTGACAGAGTATCAAACACGGTTGCGCAGCTCCAAAACTCTGATGGTGGTTATTTGACTAGTACACTTGCCATAAGGGACGCATTTGCAGACTTTTACAGATTTATGCTAGGAGGATGCCTCGCCAGCAATAACTTGATAGTCCCTTACTTACGCAGTTGCTGATCCCCTACTTGTCTGCTGAGAACAAAGATGCAACTTGAAGTGCTGGTAGCCTGTGAAGAGTTAAGTTAGGGGTTGACCTCTATGCAGGTGGGCAAGACTCCGGACCCCAGTGGGCTACCAGTGGAGTTCTTTAAAAAAACAGACCTCACTTCTTTTATAACCTTTATCTGAAAGAGACTGTAGTTATAGATTCCTTACCTTTAGAATTACCCCCAGGCGTCAGACTGGATCCGGAGAAACCTTTTCTTAGCAGTACCCCTGCGTGCCGGTAGGTGGCGTTGGTCGACTCCGCGTCCCTCGTTGGCCTCGTGGTCGTCAGGGTGACGTCGCGGTTGTCTCTTAGACGCAGCCCCTGCGCGCTGACGTCAGTTCTTTCTTTTTCCGTGCCAGCCAGCGCAGATCCAGAGAGAGCGTTCTTCTTAGTCTTTTTTCACTAAACTTTTTTTCGACTTTTGTCAACATCTTTTCGAGTCTTCGACTCCTGGTGCACAAGGGATGTCCCATCGTCGGACCAGCTTCAAGCCCTGTGACTCCTGTCACAAGCTGATGTCAGTCACTGATCCGCACCTCGTGTGTCTTTGGTGCCTGGAGCGCGACCACGATCCGAAGTCGCACACCGACTGCCGGGCCATGAACCTGAAGTCTTTGCGGGAGCGGTCCCGAAAGCTTTTGGAGGCCCGGCAGTCCGCTCCACGTCGTTCGAGGTCCCGGTTGAGGGGAAGGTCACGGGACCGGTCGCGGCGTCACCACCATTCATCCTCGAAGTCTTCGCACTCCTCCGGTAAGTCGAAGCACAAGAAGAAGGCGAAGAAGCATTTTTCGCTCTTCGCCTTCTCCCCGTCCGTCGGCTGACGCAACGCGGGACCCGGAGCGTCCTCGCTCTCCGGCTCCGCCCTCAGAGCCCACTGAGACGACTCCGCGCTTCTCTCCCTTTCCCGGAGCCGAAGCGTCCCCTGACTAGCTTTGTGCATTTTACGAAGCGCTTCATAGCATTTTTGGGCAGCCCGACTCCGCAGGCGCGTCTTCAGGCCCCACGGACTCGGCTGGGGGCCCTGGGCCTTCAATGCCGACGGCTCCAGCCTCCGCGCCGGAGGGTCCCCATGGATCCAGGCCTAGATCCGGATCGGCGCCGGTCGACCTCACGGTACCTTCGCCAGTGCCGATTCCAGTGACAACGCCCCCGATGCCGGTTGTGCCTCCAACCGGCGCCTTCCCCAGCCTCACCCCGGCCTTGGACCCGGTGCCAGACCGACATCGTTCGACGTCTGTACTGGCGCCGGAGGGTACCTTTGTACCGATGTTCATCCCTGGCGTTCCCTATTGCCCTGAGTGGCAGCCAGAGGATGGTCAGGAGGACTGGGAGGGGTCTGTTGACCCTCTAGCTGATCAGCTTGAAGAGCTGGACGGACGAGAGGAGTTGGGTGACGCCAGTGGTCTGGATACCTCCCCAGACCTTGGCATGCTTTCCCCCCCTACCGTGGCTACGGAGGCGGGAGCTTCCTACGCTGTGGTGTGCGTAGGGCGGCTGAGGCCTTGGGCCTCGAGCTTCCTACGATGGCAGTCAGGACTAACCTCCTGACAGAGGTGCTTCAGCCGGCAGTGACCTCTTCGGAGCCCCTGCTGCCTTTTAACGAAGCCCTAACTGA
The DNA here is from genome assembly GCA_963921515.1 of Calotriton arnoldi. NCBI lineage: Eukaryota > Metazoa > Chordata > Amphibia > Caudata > Salamandridae > Calotriton > Calotriton arnoldi. The sequence goes on from CAWUFW010000699.1 coordinate 2,299,102, forward strand.
CATCCTTCTGGGCACTTGGTCCAAGCCCAGCACAGAGGCTCCTGTGGACAGGATAATTGCCCGACGCCACCGACCGGCCCCGGGTGACCCACTTTTCCTCTCCCAACACCCCACCCCGAGAGCTTGATGGTCCAAGTCTCGTCCTCGAAAGGCGCATTCCCTACTGCTCCCCCTGATAGGGAATCCAAGAAGCTAGACCACCTTGGGAAGAAGATGTTTTCTTCCGCCAGCTTAGGGCTGCGATCGGTGAACACCGCATGTCTCTTGGGCCGCTATACCCATACGGTGTGGGATACGGTTGCAGAAGTGCTGCCACAGTGCCCGGAGGAGGCCCGGGCTGTGCTCACCCATGCAGTTGCTGAGGGTCGAGACGCAGCTAAGTTCACCATCAGGTGGGGGCTGGATACCGCCAACTCTGGGCAGAACGGTTTCCATGTCGGTAGCCCTGAGGCACTACGCCTGGTTGAGGACATCTGGTTTTTCGGGGGATGTTCAATCTACCCTTTTAGACAGGCCCTTTGATGGCTGTCGCCTGTTTGGTGACAAGGCAGACTCAGCTCTCGAGCACTTCAAGGATTCTAGGGCTATGGCCAGATCCTTGGGCCTCGCAGCAACCCCTCGCCCCACGCAGTCTGCCTTTCGCCCCTTTTGTGGCTACGGAAGGGGTGCCCCACCACGTTCCCCACAGTCGAGCCACAGGGTCTCTCAAGCTACCCAGCCTATACACGGCCGCGGACGTGGGACCGAGCGATGCGGGTCTGGGGGCCAGTCCACCCATATCTCCCCTGCAGCAGCCTCCAAACCTTCCTAGTCCGACCTTTTAAGGGCCACCAGAGGCCAGTGGGCGGCAGGATTCGCCATCACCACCTCCATTGGCAAAACATCACGTCGGACAGGTGGGTTTTGCAGATAGTCGGAAGGGGCTACTCCCTCCCCTTCGAGACTACCCCTCCGTCCATGCCACCAGCACTCCTTCGCATGTCGGAGGATCACTTCGCCCTTCTCCGCCAGGAAGTTACGGCTCTCTTGGCCAAGGGAGCTATTGAACAGGTCCCTGTGCCAGAAGTAGGTCGTGGTTGCTATTCCCACTACTTTCTGGTACCCAAGAAGGACAAAGGCCTGCGTCCTATCTTAGACCTCAGGGCCCTCAACCTCTTCCTCCGGAAGAAGAAGTTCAAGATGCTCACGTTGGCTCAGGTCCTCTCTGCCCTCGATCCAGGAGACTGGATGGTAGCGTTGGACTTGCAGGACGCCTATTTTCACATCCCCGTCCTGCCAGCCCACAGGCGTTACCTACGGTTCACAGTAGGCCACGAGCATTTCCAGTTTATCGTGCTCCCCTGTGGCCTTACCAGCGCCCCTCGGGTGTTCACGAAAGTGATGGCGGCGGTCGCAGCTCATCTGCGCAGATCAGGGTTTCCAGTCGTCCCCTATCTCGAGGACTGGCTGTTGAAGGCGGGCTCGCCCCAGGCTGTCGTCTCCCACCTCCAGACTACTGCGGACCTCCTGCATTCACTGGGGTTTACTGTCAACATGCCCAAGTCGCACCTGATTCCCTCTCAGAAGCTCCTTTTCATCAGATCAGTTCTGAATACAACGCAGTTTCGGGCTTATCCTCCCGAGCAGCGAGTCCGGGATATTCGGGCTATGATACCGATGTTTCAGCCTCTATACTGGATTTCGGTGAGAATGACCCTGAGGCTGCTGGGCCTGATGGCCTCCTGCATCCTGCTGGTGGATCATGCCAGATGGCACATGCGGGTTCTGCAGTGGGACCTGAAGTTCCAGTGGGTGCAGTATCAGGGGAATCTTTCTGATGTCGTCCAGATCTCGGAGGGGACTGCACGTCAGTTGCAGTGGTGGCTCACGAACCAGGATTGGGTCTGCGGCATATCCCTCTCCCTTCCCCCACCAGAGTTCACAGTGGTGACAGTTGTGTCACTCCTGGGATGGGGCGGCCACATGGGAGAGGCGGAGATCAGGGGTCTCTGGTCTCCGGCGGAGTCCGGGCTCCATATCAACCTTCTGGAGCTTCAGGCGATCTGTCTTGCACTGAAGGCATTCCTTCCTTCTGTCTAAAGAAGAGAAATGCAGGTGTTCACGGGAAACACCACTGCCATGTGGTACTGCAACAAACAGGGCGGGGTGGGGTCATGGACCCTATGAGAAGAGGATCTTCGCCTTTGGACAGGGCTGGAACATCAGGGCATATCCCTGGTGGTTCAACATCTGGCAGGTTCCCTGAACGCCAGGGCAGACGAACTCAGCCGTCAGTGCATTATAGATCACGAATGGCGTCTTCACTCGGAGGTGGTGCAAGGTCTCTTTCAGCAGTGGGGAGAGCCTTGGTTAGATCTCTTCGCCACCGAAGAGAACACGCAATGTCAGCAGTTCTGTGCGTTGGAGTTTCCAAGGCGGCACTCGCTCGGTGACGCTTTCCGTCACAAGTGGAGTTGCAGCCTCCTGTACATCTTTCCGCCTATACCACTTCTACCCAGAGTGCTGAAGAAGATCAAGCGCGACCGGGCCCAAGTCTTTCTTGTGGCTCCGGACTGGGCACGAAGAGTCTGGTACCCCGAGCTGTTGAGCATGGCCATCGATCCTCCGATCAGACTGCCTTGTCGGGAGGATCTTCTGTCGCAGCAGCAGAGGACGGTCCTCCACCCGAACCTGTCCAGCCTCCACCTCCTTGCGTGGAGATTGAGCAGCAACAGTTGACCGCTTTCGACCTTCCTCCCGAAGTCTGTAACGTCATCTTGGCAGCCAGGCGTCCCTCCACTAAAAGTATACACCTGTAGATGGAACAAATTTGTGGCATGGTGCACAGCAAAGGTTGTGGATCCCCTTTCTGCCCCTCTTTCAGAGGTTCTCCTCTTCATTCTATATTTGGCCCAGCAGGGCTCTGCTCTGGGCACCTTTAAAGGCTATCTTTCGGCCATTTCGGCCTTTCTTCTCCTTCCTGATCAGCCTTCTCTTTTCAAGTCCTCTATTGTAAATAGATTCCTGAAGGGTATTACTCATCTCTTTCTTCCTTCTCCTTTTGTAATGCCCCAATGGGACTTGAATCTTGTCCTTACTTATCTTATGTGTGCTCCCTTCGAGCCACTATATAATTGTCCTCTTCGTCTTCTTACTTTAAAGACTGCTTTCCTGCTCGCCATCACCTCTGCCCGCAAGGTGAGTGAGCTTCAGGCTCTGTCCTCCAAGCCTCCTTTTCTTGCTGTTCATCCGGACAAAGTGGTCCTTCGCACTAGGCCCTCTTTTCTGCCCAAAGTGGTTACCTCTTTCCACATTGGTCAGACCATCACGTCGCCCACCTTATTCCCACCTCCACAACCTTCCAAAGAGGAGGAGAGACTCCACCATCTGGACCCAAAACGTGCGCTGTCCTCCTACCTTGACCGCACTAAAGATTTCGGGGTGGACAATCAACTCTTCGTGGGTTATGTGGTGCCAAGAAAGGTCAGGCCGTGCACAAACGTACCATCTCTTGATGGGTTGTCCTGTGCATCAAAATCTGCTATTCTTTGGCAAAAAAGGAACCTCCAGTAGGACTACGCGCCCATTCTACCAGGGCAACGGCAGCCACTACTGATTTGGGTCGTGGAGTTCCGCTGAACATCTGCCTGGCAGCCACGTGGGCATCCCTGCACACGTTCACAAAACATTACTACCTGGATAGCTAAGTCCGGAGAGACTGCTTTTTTGGCCGTTCTGTTGTGAACTTAGTTCGCAGACCCACCACCGGGGTTGGCATTGCTGGGGTATCTATTCTAAAGGTAAGGAATCTATAACTACAGTCTCTTTCAGATGAACAAGTTACCTTCTGTAATGATGTATCTGTAGGAGACATATGTAGTTATAGATACATATGTAGTTATAGCTTCCTTACCGCCTCACCCTCCCTCCCCGTTCTGCGAACTGACTTCTAGGGATAGGCACTCCCGTCTAGGGCCCTAGTTATGTGCACCAGTGGTCAGTGTCTTGCATGGCTCTGCGCTTCTGGCGTGGAAAGTCGTGTCAGAACTGACGTCAGCGCGCAGGGACGGCGTCTAAGTAGACTCTGCGACGTCATCCCGGCAACCACGATGCCGACGACGGACGTGGAGTCGACTGACACCACCTACCGACGCGCAGGGGTACTGCTACGAAAAAGTTTCTCCGGATCCAGTCCAATTAGATTGCTGTCGTATCAAGAGCTACCATTTTGGTTATTCTGAAGCCAGGAAAGACTCCCAAATTATGTACCTCTTATTGCTCAATTTTTTTAATTAATGTTGAGACCAAACTGCTCGCAAAGGCATTAGTGATGTGCCTGTCCAAAGTGATTCATACGGTGCTACACAAGGACCAAAATGGCTTAATGACAGGCAGGGATGGATACAAATGGCTCTAACTCAAATTGAAGATTTTGAGGGACCCTGTGTCCTTAATGCTTGTCGATATAAAGAAAGAATTCAATTCAGTTTACTGGCGGTTTCTTTGGCTTGTGCTGGGCCATGTAGAAAAGTAGCGCAGGAGATTTCTTCACTTATGGAAGGTTGTCTATCTGAAGGGTAATTTCTGTTTTAAATGATTGAATGAGTCAATAACTGGAAATTGATCCCAACACTGGTGGAGTTGGAGGTGGTCGTGACCATGGCAAGCACCAGCCCAGACCTGCCAGAGTGACAAGAAGACGCAAAGACTCCAATTTGGTCCCAAACCCAGAGAGAGTGATCCAGGCGTGTGGGACAGCCATCCTGAGGACCGCGCAATCTGGAGTGGCTTGGTAAGCAGCGACCTCACGTGAGAGGCTGTGCCACTTTTAGGCCCTACGTGCTGGGTTAAAGCAGGCCTTTGCATAGGAGGTTCCAGAGGTGGGCTATAGTGGATGAAATGTGTCTGCCACACTAGAAAAATTGAAACCCAGGGCCGGGGATAAGCCCAGACTTATGAAGCTGAAAGCTATCACTAGAATGCTCCTTTGGTGTAATGCGCAGCCCCCATTTAACAACAAGTGCAGTACAACCGGCAGGCCCTGCAAAGAGCTCCTCTCGTGCCATCATACTTGCTGCGGACATAATTGATGCTGTGCTATGGGGATTTAGTACATTTAGTTTCTGTTTTGCATAATGCCATTTGTTAGAAATGGGGGTCTCTAGTTGGCAGAGGTATGCACCTTTGTCCAAATAGGGACCCTTGCTTCTAGTCAGGGTAAGGGGGATACACACTTCAGATAACCCCTGCTCAACCCTTGGTAGCTTGGCAGGAGCAGACTGGCTTATCCCAAAGGCAATGTGTAAAGTATTGGTACTCAAAACACACAGTAATACAGTGATAACACCACAAATGGACACCACAACAGTTTAGGAAAATAAAGTATCTTCATCTAAACTCAAGAAGACCAAAACAACGAAAATCCAACATACAGGTAGTAAAATTGCACTTAAAAATAGTTACTACCAAAGTAAAGCTTGTAGAAAACAAATAGCTCCACCTAGGGCTATTACGACACTGTGGCAGCAATAAATCCTAAATACGGCGCCAACCAAGAGGTGCACGGCATCAGGAACGGAGTCACACAGACCCCCAAACAAACAGTACCTTTGGATAACGAAGTCTATGATGATGCACAGCGTCGTGGAGGTGAGGCGTCGGTGCTGAGGTCGAGGCTGGCTGCCACAGGGGAGGCGAGGCGTCGTGTCCACGAGGAGGCGACATGTTGAATCCAGTAAAAGAGAATTCAGTTGCATCGGCGGTGAGGCGTCGGTTCCCGGGACGGTGCGAAGTTGGCGAATTCGTGGAGTCACCCTCTGCGGTTATCGGCGCCGCAATAACAGGATGCAGGCGCTGCTGATGACGGAGTTGGTGCGAGCGCTGGCGTTGGGAATGCCGATAACTGCAGGTGTCAGAGCTGCGGTGCATGCCGAGCAGTGTGTCATGCATTTCACGAGCGGTGCCCCTGGCCTTGGTGCAGGTCGTGGCATCACAGCGGCGTCGCTGACGTCGTCGGAGACAGGTTTTCTTACTTCTCTTAGGTTTCTTCCAGCTCCCAACAGCAGGAACACCCTCCAGAGGCCCAAAACTGTAATAGGCTCCTCCTTGCAGGTCAAAACTTTCAGCACTTGAATTCAGGGGAGCTGGGGGTGAAGTCTTTGTGTCCCGGGAACTTCAGAACAGGAGGCCAGCACACACAGGCCCTTGGAGATTCTTCTTCAAGCAAGTTCACAGCAAAGTTCCAGTCTTTGTCCTTTCCTCAACAGAATTAGCAACTGCAGGCCAACCCGTAATAGCACACTACAAAGGAGCAGTACTCCTCATCACAGCTCTCCAGCTCTTCTCCTTGGGAAAGGTTCCTCTAGAGTCCCGAAGTGATCTAAAGTTCTGGGGTCTGGGCCCCAATATTTATACTCAATTTCACTTTGTTCTTCTTTATACAAGGATCTCTGAGCCCAGTCCAAATCAGTGCTGTCCTCACTGGTGCAGTATGACCACAGGGGGTGGAGACAGCATCGTGCAAGGGAGACAGGCCCTATTCAGGTGCAAGGAAAACTCCTCCCACTACTCTAAATGCAGCCAAGGCCTATTCAGCTCAGCTCTGAGTCATTCAGGAAGGACCAGGCACACCTCAACCCCCCGTGGCTGTCTACAGTAAATACACATCCCCAGCCACTGTCATTTCAAAACCAGACAGTCAATCCACAAACAAGAAAATGCCTACTTTCTAAATTTAAAAACCATCTTTACTAAAAATTGTGTAATTAAATTCTGAGTTCAGAGAGCCTAAACTTTATTTCTCTATCTTGTCCCAATGGGAAGTTATACTTGTAAGATGTTACAAAGTGTCTTCCATGCTATTCTATGGGACAGAATGTGTAAAGTATTTGTACTCAAAACACACAGTAATACAGTGATAACACCACACCTGTTTAGGAAAATAAAGCATCTTTGTCTAAACTCATCAAGACCAAAACGACAAAAATCCAATATACAGGTAGTAAAATAGCACTTAAAAACAGTTACTGCCAAAATAAGGCTTGTAGAAAACAAATAGCTCCACTTGGGCCTATGACAACATTGTGACAGCAATAAATCCAAAGTACAGTGCTGACCACAAGGTGCACGGCGTCGGACACGGAGTCACACCGACCCCCAAACAAAACAGTACCTTTGGATAATGAAGTCTATGAAGATGCACGGCGAGGTAAAAGAACACTGTTTGTTTTCGGAGGATGTTTGAATTAATTTCTTTTTTTTTAAAAAAGGGGGTTGGAGAGAACAATTCTTTGTCACTTTACTTGTATTTTATTTCTTGCCAGCATGAGCACTTACGAGGGGAGGCAAGGAGGGGGGTTTATGGATAAACCTGGGAACAGCTTTTGTTGATTTCATCATTTATAGGAATCAGACGCATTGTGCTTTTGAATGATTGTTGATGCAGCTCTTTTTTGATTTATTGCAGTACCCCTGACGAAGAACTTAAAAAGTTCGAAATGCATTGGGTTTTTTACTGTGCCGGGTCGAAGGAAGGTTGACAGCACGTGTCTATGTTTAAGCTTTGTGCAGCATATGGCATTTGAAAATGCGGAATAAAATATTCCAGTTCAACCGGACTGTCTCTGGAGTGATTGTATTAGCATGGAACACATGGATTATTCATCTTGTATAAATCAATGGATTACTATGGATTACTTTGGTTAACACTGGCAAATGTGGTTCACTTTAAGAGGAAAGTTTCCTCATTTCAGCAGTGCAGCAGCTGGGGGCGCAATTGTCACCCTCTTGGCAGTATCATTGATATGCTGTGTTGGGACGTTCGCAGCGCTGTTATGCACGCTTATTCGTCAGTCAAAGCAAATATTACACTACTTATTAAGGGAAGGAGTGCACTCGCTACCTTTACATTTACTTTCTAAAAGTGGCATTTTCAAACACACAATTTAAAAACCATCTTTACTAAAAATTGTGTAATTAAATTCTGAGTTCAGAGAGCCTAAACTTTATTTCTCTATCTTGTCCCAATGGGAAGTTATACTTGTAAGATGTTACAAAGTGTCTTCCATGCTATTCTATGGGACAGAATGTGTAAAGTATTTGTACTCAAAACACACAGTAATACAGTGATAACACCACACCTGTTTAGGAAAATAAAGCATCTTTGTCTAAACTCATCAAGACCAAAACGACAAAAATCCAATATACAGGTAGTAAAATAGCACTTAAAAACAGTTACTGCCAAAATAAGGCTTGTAGAAAACAAATAGCTCCACTTGGGCCTATGACAACATTGTGACAGCAATAAATCCAAAGTACAGTGCTGACCACAAGGTGCACGGCGTCGGACACGGAGTCACACCGACCCCCAAACAAAACAGTACCTTTGGATAATGAAGTCTATGAAGATACACGGCGTCTTGGAGGTGAGGCGTCGGTGCCGAGGTCAAGGCCGGCACCTCGGCTGCCACGGGGAGGCGAGGCGTCCTGTCCGCGAGGAGGCGATATGTCGAATCCAGGACAGGTGAAGTCTGTTGCGTTGGCGGTGAGGCATCGGTTCCAGTGACGGTGCGAAGTCGGTGAGTTCGTGGAGTCACCCTCGGCGGTTATCAGCGCCGCGATAACAGGATGCAGGCGTTGGCAATGACGGAGTCAGTGCGAGCGCTGGCGTCAGGAATGCCGATAACTGCAGGCGTCGAAGGGGTTTGGAGCTGTGGTGCAGGGCAGGCGGGGCGTCGTGCACTTCACGAGCGGTGCCCCTAGGCTCGGTGCCGGTCGCTGCGTCACAGCGGCATTGCTGACGATGTCGGAGGCAGGTTTTCTTGCGTCTCTTAGGTTTCTTCCAGTTCCCAATAGCAGGAACAACCTCCAGAGGCCCCAAACTGAAATTGGCACCTCCTGACAGGTCAGAAGTCTCAGCAATAGAGTTCAGGGGAGATGGGGGTGAACTTTTTGAGTCCCTGAGACTTCGAAACAGGAGGCCAGCACACACAGGCCCTTGGAGATTCTTCTTCAAGCAGGTTCACAACAAAGTTCCAGTCTTTGTCCCTTCCTTGGCAGAAGTAGCAACTGCAAGCTAACCCCATTCAGCACACAGCAAAGGGGCAGTACTCCTCCTCACAGCTCTCCAGCTCTTCTCCTTGGCAAAGGTTCCTCTTGGGTCCAGAAGTGATCTAAAGTTCTGAGGTCTGGGCCCCAATATTTATACTCAATTTCACTTTGTTCTTCTTTGTGCAAGAGTCTCTGAGCCCAGTCAAAATCAGTTCTCTCCTCACTGGTGCAGTATGACCACAGGGGTTTGGAGACAGCATTGTGCAAGGGAGGCATGCCCGATTCAGGTGCAAGGAAAACTCCTCCCACAACTCTAAATGCAACCAAGGCCTAATCAGCTCAGCTCCGAGTCATCCAGGAAAGGCAAGGCACCCCCCCCTCCCCAGTGGCTGTCTACAGTGAATGCACATCCCTAGCCCCTTTCACTCCAAAACCAGACAGTCATTCCACAAACAGGCAGAGGCAGACAGAATGGTTAAACAAGAAAGTGCCTACTTTCTAAAAGGGGCATTTTCAAACAGGAAGGACCAGGCACACCTCAACCCCCCCGTGGCTGTCTACAGTAAATACACATCCCCAGCCACTGTCATTTCAAAACCAGACAGTCAATCCACAAACAAGAAAATGCCTACTTTCTAAAAGTGGCATTTTCAAACACACAATTTAAAAACCAGCTTTACTATAATATGTGTTATTAAATACTGAGTTCAGAGTTCAGAGAGCCTAAACTTTATTTATCTATCTTGTCCCAATAGGAAGTTATACTTGTAAGATGTTACAAAGTATCTCCCATGCTATCCCATGGGCCTTTCAATAGTGAAAACAAAATTGGCAGTATTTCACTATCACGACATATCACACACACTGGTACATGTCCTACCTTTCACATACACTGCACCCTGCCCATGGGGGTACACTGGGCCAACCATAGGGGTACCTTACATGTACAGAAAAGGGAAGGTTAGGGTCTGGCAAGTGGGTGCACTTGCCAGGTCGACATTGCAGTTTAAAACTGCGCACAAACCTCAGGTCTGAGATACCTTTTCAGGGCTACTCATGTGGGTGGCACAATTAGTGCTGCAGGCCCACTAGTAGCATTTGATTTACAGGTCCTGGCACACTCAGTGTACTTTACTAGGTACTTGCCAGTAAATCAGATATGCCAATCAGAGAGAACCAATTGTAATAACAATTTACACAGGGTACACTTGCACTTTGACATTGATCAGCAGTGGCAAAGTGCCCAAAGCATCTAAGCCAACAAAAACAAAATTCAGCACAGTATCAAAAATATAGGAGGTAGAGGCAAAAACTCAGGGGAAACCACGCCAAAGATACCAAGTCTAACACGTGTCCCATCCAGCTGAAAATTGGGGAGAACTACCCACCCTCTTGGGAGTTTTCATCAGTAAGGCGGAAGAATCTGGACAGACTTTCAGCATTTACATGTTCGGTACCAGGGCAGTTTTTAGCCAAAAATCTTCCCAAGTCCCACGTTTTGCTATCTGGGCACTTTTAACACCACAACCAAGAGTACAGGACTGGAGGCCCACAACTTTGGAATTCAGATCTCACTCAGGCTAGGTCCCGATGCGGGTTCAAGACAGTTGGAGCCTTTTCTGTCCCTAAGGCTCTGATCAGAAGGCCAACCAACTAGCCCTTGGAGTCACTCTGATAGTCCTCGGTTCAAGTGATGAAACAGGGCTCAGGCAGCAGATGGTTAGGGCTGTTTATCAATGGTGATCCACGACTGGACCTACTACGGCACTGGAAACTGAGCACCAGTGTGAGTAATTTAAATCCAAAGCAACAGTCATCTTTTATTTTTAGTTGACCAGATTTTAGGAAAACTATAATATATTTGTATATGTAAGTGTGGAGTAAACGACAAGTACACGGCAACCACATTGTCTCTGATCTCCCTAACAACCTCTCTTCAATCTGGGCCCAAGATATGCGCCGCAAGGTGGTACAGACTCCAGATTCCTCAATGACCACCTGCATTATACAGATGAGTAAGTGGTAGGACCCCACACCAATCCACAGTCGGGTTGAGAGGGCTTGGATTACTTTCACCCATCTCTGTCAGATGTCTGCCAAGCCACCAACTTGGTCTCTGGCCACAGGTCCTGCAGGGGACCAACTAGTGCAGCACTGGTCCTTGCCAGACAACACGGGTGGACCTACAGTTCACTCCCTTCAGCCCCAGGGATAGCCAGGAAGACTACAGAAGCACTGCTCTTGGTCAGAACCACCACACCACATTAAGTACTGCTTCCAACACTGCTTCTCCCAATAGCCTTCAACTAAGCCTAGTGGTCTCTCGGTGCAAGCCTGGTGTTTGGCTGGTACATGCAGGTGAGGCTACACCACCAAAAGAGCAATGGAATGGTCTTACATTGGTGCCCATGACTGAGCTCCGGACACACATTAAAATTCTTTATTTACACATTATCAAAAATTTGACAATTCTAAAACATACATCATTAACTGTAAGTGAGAAATATAGTTGAGGAACATTATTAGGGCCATCTGTAGCAAAATTTGTAATTGATACTTCCAAATTGCTATTTTTACCAAATCACAATTTGGAGATGTCAATTTATAACGTATGAAAGTTTGAATTTAAAATTAGCGATTCCCAGTTCATCCATATTACAAACCGATCTACGATGTTCTTGAATTCTACGTTTCAGCTGTCTCTTAGTGCTCCCAACATAGATCTTGGAGAAGTTGCATTTTATGACATATACAACAAAACATGTGTTACAATTAATAAACTGTTTAACACTGTGAGTCCTGCATGTGTTATAAGAAAATGTTTTAGATTTGTTTAGTCCATGACTACAGATAATACAATTTCCGCAAGTGAAAAATCCTACTGGCTTTGCTGGAAACCAATTCTTAGTAGTCTGACTGACTGGTTTGAGATAGTTTCTCCCAATGGTGTTCCTTATAGTCGGACCTCCTCTGTATGTGACATTATGTATGATTTCCCTTAATCCTGGGACACCTCTCAAAAGAGAGCAATTTTTGCAAAGAATTTTATAAATGAAAGAATGATTCTCATTAAATGTAGAAATGAAGCGAAGTCTCTCAAGTTGACTGAGTTTAAGTTTTTTAACCAGAGTACTGGAGCAATGTGTATTTCGAACTCTTTTTTCAGCTTGATTCAATATCAGCTCCCTATAACTTCTGGTTCTTAATCTATCCTTCAGATTATCCATGCAATTGTTGAAATCTCCCTCTTCACTCCAATTTCTTCTAATCCTGATCATCTCCCCATAAGGGATCCCATTAGTAACTGTGGGCGTGGGGAAGGATCAAGGTCGAGACTGCGTAGGGTTAAGGTAGGTTTTATTATCAGGGTACGTTTCCTTCGTACTGATGCCAGAGTTAAGCCACAGAATAATGTCTCTTATCCCGGGACCGTCTTCACTCCTGTCTGTCTATTCTCTTGTCAGGTCTCCTTCTGTCTTCCTCTCGCGTCGCTCCAGTACATAGGAGGAAGAAGGGAACAGGGATCAGTATAACGTACCAACGTACGATGGGGAAGGGAGTGAGGGACCACCCGGATTTGTGCTCCGTACTATATACAGGGTGAAGGTGCTCGAAGGGTAAGGAAACCAAGGAGCGGGAGGATAGAGAACCGCCTCTACTCGCCGGTCTTACCCCGTGTCCCGACCCACCCTGCAACCCTTTTCCATACCTTCGAAAGCCACGCTTCTCCTGAAGCGTGGCTGGGCGCAGCGTGGGAACGTTGGCCTCCTGGCTGCTTCGGGTCGTCCACACCCTCTTCGTTCCTTTGTAGAGATGATGGGATCTTCGGGTCTCGGCGTCCGTCTCTCCTGCTTCTCCCTCCTCGAGTCCGGATATGTTCTTCCTCGCTTCCTGTATCCTCCCGGCACTTATTGGAGCTGGGGACCCCACATGTAGAACGGAGGCGGGACTTAGCTGGATATCGTCCCAGTTAAAGGGACAGGTCTCTGGTTCGGGTTCGTCCGCTTCCTTAAAGGAGCCCTGGTCCCATTTATCCTGTAGGGAAAGAAGAGGGGGAGTGATAACCGGGGGCGCCGACCACCAGTCAGCCGTTAACTCGGTTGTCCCCGATTCGGGGGTCACCCCGTGACACTCCTCCCCCCTAGGATTCTCCCGATCGGGGAGAGGAAAGACTCGCGAAAGAAAGTCAGCACTCCCATTACTGGTCCCTTTTTTGTGTCTCACAGTGAAGGAAAAGGGCTGTAGGGATAGGAACCATCTGAGGACCCTGGCGTTCAGGCTTTTGTTTCTGCTCATCCACTGCAGTGGGGCGTGGTCCGTGAACAAGGTAAAGGGGCTCCCTTCCAGATAGTACCTCAATTTATCGATAGACCACTTGATGGCGAGGCATTCTTTTTCTATCGTGGAATACTTGGTCTCTCGGGGGAACAGTCTCCTACTAATAAACAAGATGGGATGTTCCACCCCCTCAACGGATTCCTGGGACAAGACCGCCCCTATGCCATGGTCTGATGCGTCTGTATGCAGTATGAATGGCCTTGAAAAGTCTGGTCAAGCTAGTGCCGGGCTGGTGGTAATGGTGGATTTTAGCCGAAGAAATGCTTCTACCGCCTCTTGGGAGGGTTGTGTCAGAGCTTCGTTTCTAACGTCCTTACGGAGCAAGTTGGTTAAAGGGGTTGCCAGGTCTGAGTAGTGTGGAATAAATCGTCTATAATACCCCAAGAGTCCTAAAAACGCTCTGAGATCCCTCTTGGTCTTGGGGAACGGGGTGTTTACGATCGCTTTCACCTTTTCGTCCTGTGGGGCTATCACCCCATGGCCTAGGATAAAACCCAGGTACTTGACTTTGTGAAAGGCCATTCTGGACTTCTTTGAGTTCACATGGAGCCCGGCGTTTTGTAGGGATCGTAATACCGCATGAAGGTGTTGCAAGTGGGTCTCCCACGTGGGGCTGAACACCACTATGTCATCCAGATAGGCCGATGCAAACGAATGGTGTTCGTTTAGGACCATGTTCATTAGGCGCTGAAAGGTGGCCGGGGCGCCATGGAGGCCGAACGGGAGCACCGTAAACTCAAAAAGCCCATCAGGAGTCACAAAAGCTGTTTTCTTTTTGTCTGATACCCGTAGGGGGACCTGCCAATAACCTTTTGTTAAATCGATGGTGGTGATGTATGTCGCCTCCCCCAGTTTTTCTATCAGTTCATCGATTCTAGGTATCGGGTAGGCGTCAAAGGTAGAGATGGAATTCAGGGCCCGAAAGTCCATACAAAACCGTGTTGACCCATCAGGTTTCGGGACCATGACGATGGGGGAAGACCATTCGCTCTTTGATGGGCGAACGACCCCCATGCCCAACATGTCCTCTACCTCTTTCCTTACTGCCTCTCTTTTTGCTGCCGGTATCCTGTATGCTTTTTGTTTCACTACTCTTCCGGGTATGGTCTCTATAGCATGTTCTGTGAGGGGGGTTTTTCCTGGTTTATCCGAAAAGATCGGGGCGTAACACTCTAAGACCTGGTTTAGAGACCGTCTTTGCTCCTCCGATATGTCAGTGTTTATTACCAACTGTTCCAATGTTTCTGAAGCATGCGGGAAGGAAGGTAGGGTGAAATGCGTGTTTTTGGGGAGGGGACCTATCCACTTCTTTAATAGGTTGATGTGGAACGTCTGGGTGCGAGAGGGTTTTACCTGTACCCTATAACTTGTTTTTCCGATGGTGCCTACGATTTTATGGGGACCAAGCAATTCCGACCGGAATTTACATGACGATGAGGGTAGCAGGACTAAGACCCAGTCGCCGATATTTAGGCGCCCCCACTTCTTCCCTTTATCGTACAGGGTTTTCTGTCTCTCCTGTTTCTTCTCTAAGTGGGAGTAGGCCAGGTCCCTCAACTTCCCTATTTTATTCTTTAGGTTCTGTGTGTATTCGAGGAACCCTCGAGTTTCCTCTGTTTCCTCCTTTTCCCAGGCCTCCTTAGTTATTTCTAGAAGGGACCTGGGCTGCCTTCCGTACAATAGTTCAAAAGAAGAACACCCTAGGGAACTTTGCTTTTGACTTCGGATCACATACAGGGCCAGAGGGAGCAGTTGGTCCCATTCCTTGCCGTCATTCTGAAGCATCTTTTTCAAAACTGTTTTCAGGGTGCCATTGTACCGCTCCACCAACCCATCGGTTTGGGGGTGGTACACGGATGTTTTTATATGACGGAGGTCGAGAGTTTTGCAGACCTCTTTCATGAGGCGAGAGACGAAAGGGGTCCCTTGATCCGTGAGGATCTCCCTAGGGAATCCCACTCTCGAGAACAACTCAACGAGGCGTTCCGAAATGTTGGCAGAGGTTGCTGCTCTCAAGGGAAAGGCCTCGGGAAACCTGGTTGAGTAGTCCACTATAACTAACGCATACAGGTTTCCTCTCTTCGTTTTTGGTAGGGGCCCAATGAGGTCCATACCGACTCTCTCAAATGGGGTACCAATGATGGGGAGTGGTTGTAGGGGTACTGGAGGAGGATGGTATGCGTTTCTCTTCTGGCAGATATCGCATTCTTGACAGTGCCGTTTAACATCACCGTATACCCCCGGCCAATAAAAATGTCTCAGGACGTTTTGGGTTGTCTTCTCGGCCCCTATGTGGCCTGCCATGAGGTGGGAATGTGAGAAAAACAAGATCTGTTCTCTGAAGGACATGGGTACGAGAAGTTGAGGAACGTCCTCCTGTGCAGCTACTCGGTAAAGTAAGTCCTTACTAATGGTGAAGTGAGGGTACGTTGTGGGAGATGGGTTTGTCTTAGCTGTGTGCCATGCGTTTTGTAAGGTGGGGTCATTGAGTTGGGCAAACCTGAAACTCCTGTCCATAACCCAAGGCTCAGGGGAGACGAAGGCAGGAACCGTCTTCCCTGGACTCTCCTTCTCTGGGGTGGTGTGTACTGTGGCCAGGAACATCTCTAGAAAGCCTGGGTTATCTGTCCCTATAATGAGGTCTTCAGGTAAGTCTTCCAACACACCTACCCTCACTGTGTGGGGTTCCCCTCTCTTTTGGATAAGGCTAATCCTGGCCACTGGATACTGTTTCACGTCCCCGTGCACACACCGGATGTGGACTGTTGCGTCGGGAAGGAGTTGGGAGGGAAATATAAGGGAACCCTGTATCACTGACTGTCTACAGCCTGAGTCCAGTAGGGCTTTTACGAGTCTCCCATTCACCTCCATGCTTACGTAAAAGGCGGCCCCCATCTCGGCCATATACATGATGGATCGAGGGATGTATCCTACATCCATCGGTTCCTCCGGTGGTCTTTTCCTGGGACAGACTCTGGCGAGGTGGCCCCACTCCCCGCATTCAAAGCACTGCGGACCTCTAAATGGGGGGACGTCCGGCTTTGTAAATTTGGGACGGGATCCCTCCTGGTAGGAACGGTAGGTTTTCTTCTCCGTTTTCACCATCGTTGGTTTATGTGGTTTTTCGGTTTCCCACATAGCCGGTCGAGGTTGGACCCTGGCGAATGTGGTGGCCATGTCTACTGCCTGTTCTGTAGACAGATTCGTGTGCTGGCGTAGCCATTTCTGCGTATTATAAGGCAACGCCTCTAAGTATTGCTCAAGATATATTTTGTCCATTATACCTTCCTTTGTGCATTCATTTGGTCGCAGCCACTTGTCTGCTGCAGCCTTCAGCCGGAAGAAGAGGGTTTTAGGGTTTTCGCTGGGTGCTCCCCTCTCCCTCCGGAAGTGTAATCTAAATGCCTCTTCATCAAGGCCTAGGTGGTCCAGAATGATGGCCTTGATGGCGGGGTAGGACGTGGTCCCGGTCGCGTTTGCCACCTGGTAGGCGGCTTGGGCCTCTCCGGTTAACAGTGGTGCCAGAAAGAAGGGCCACTTCTCCGCCGGCCAGCCACAAGCCCTGGCGGCCCTCTCAAAGTTCAACATAAACGCATCCGGGTCCTCCCCAGCTATGTACTTCTGTAGGGACACCCCGGAGGGACCATGGTGTGGCCCGGTCGGGGTTGACGTCGCTGGACGGTCTGCCATCAGTTTCTGTAGGTTCTCCATTTGGGATGCCATGGAGTCTTTGAAGACTTCGCGGTCGGCCTGTGCCGACGACATTTGCCGCTCGACGGCCCATCCCAACTTGTCCTGGCCGTGGACGAGGTGTTGTATCAGGGAGTCCATTATTACAGGTTCAATGGACATGCTGCCCGCATTCTCCACCACTTGTGGGTGTGGGGAAGGATCAAGGTCGAGACTGCGTGGGGTTAAGGTAGGTTTTATTATCAGGGTACGTTTCCTTCGTACTGATGCCAGAGTTAAGCCACAGAATAATGTCTCTTATCCCGGGACCGTCTTCACTCCTGTCTGTCTATTCTCTTGTCAGGTCTCCTTCTGTCTTACTCTTGCGTCGCTCCGGTACATAGGAGGAAGAAGGGAACAGGGATCAGTATAACGTACCAACGTACGATGGGGAAGGGAGTGAGGGACCACCCGGATATGTGCTCCGTACTATATACAGGGTGAAGGTGCTCGAAGGGAAGAGAAACCAAGGAGCGGGAGGATAGAGAACCGCCTCTACTCGCCGGTCTTACCCCGTGTCCCGACCCACCCCGCAACCCTTTTCCGTACCTTCGAAAGCCACGCTTCTCCTGAAGCGTGGCTGGGCGCAGCGTGGGGACGTTGGCCTCCTGGCTGCTTCGGGTCGTCCACACCCTCTTCGTTCCTTTGTAGAGATGATGGGATCTTCGGGTCTCAGGTCTCGGCGTCCGTCTCTCCTGCTTCTCCCTCCTCGAGTCCGGATATGTTCTTCCTCGCTTCCTGTATCCTCCCGGCACTTATTGGAGCTGGGGACCCCACGTGTAGAACGGAGGCGGAACTTAGCTGGATATCGTCCCAGTTAAAGGGACAGGTCTCTGGTTCGGGTTCGTCCGCTTCCGTTTCCTTAAAGGAGCCCTGGTCCCATTTATCCTGTAGGGAAAGAAGAGGGGGAGTGATAACCGGGGGCGCCGACCACCAGTCAGCCGTTAACTCGGTTGTCCCCGATTCGGGGGTCACCCCGTGACACTAACATTACAAGGGTGTGCACTATCTGCTCTCAAAATATTATTGGTAGCCGTTTCCTTACGGAATAGTCTGCTTTGAATATTATGATCGGCGATGTACAGTTCGACATCTAAAAAGTTGATTTGATTGGTATTGTGACACTACGTAAAAGTGACATTGTAGCAGTTACTGTTAAGATATTCAGTATATTCATCCAGATCTCTTTTATTTCCAGTCCAAATAATCAAAATGTCATCAATATAACGACCCCAGAAAAGGATGTATTCCATCCATTTGCTGCCGATGTGGCCCAGGCATGCTCTCTCTCAAACCAATCCATAAACAGGTTAGCGTAAGAGGGAGCAAACCTGGGGCCCATCGCCATTCCCTGTATTTGGTGATACCATTGTCCAGCAAACAAAAAATAGTTGTTTGTGAGAATCAAATGGCTCATCTCAATGAGCATCATAGAGTGCTCCATCAGACTGGCACTGCGGCCAAAAAGGAAATGTTTCAAGGCTCGCTGTCCTAACTCATTCCGAATGCAGGTGTATAAACCTACCACATCCAAGGTTACAAAGCTCATGTTGTCATCCCATGTCGCATCTTGTAATTTGTTGAGTATATCAGTGGTATCACAAATGTAGGAAGGGAGATTGACAACCAGGGGTTTCAAGAAAGAGTCTACGTACTCAGAGAGATGTTCGGTGCAGCTCCCTATGCTGGATATGATGGGTCTACCTGGGGGTTTCTCCCTAGATTTATGAACCTTCAGCAGAATATAGATAAAATGATACCTGGAATTAGTGGTGTTCAAGTATCTAAATTCACTGTCATTCAAAGGCCCAGTTTCGGTCCAAGAATGTAACTTGCCAGAAATTAATCGATTTATCTCCCCAGTCGGGTTGTATGATATTCTGTTATAACATGTTGTATCACTTAACTGCCTCATGATTACCGCATCATATTCAGTTCTCTTTATAATAACAATGTTCCCTCCTTTATCTGCCTCTCTGATAACTATTGATGTATCTGAGCCCAAACTCTCCAATGCCTGTTTCGCTTCATACGTAAGATTGTTCTTTTTACAATATTTACTGCTTTTTTGTTATCTTCCATTTTATGCAACTCAGCTATAGTTTTCTTTACAAATAGATCAATGGCTGCATATTGATTTCCTTGCGGAGTAAATTTGGAAAAAGGCATTAAACCACTGTTGCAATTGTAAGCCATCTCTATAGCAAGGTGAGTACAAACATCATTAACATTAAGATGCTCATCTTCAGAAAGACCATTATAGAAAATGGGGTAACCCAGTTAAGTGTCAAAGGACCTGGGTATCGATCAGTAAGGAAAACAGTTGGTCCCTGACACACCTGAATATACTTCAATTAGTAAGTATATTTATGGAATTCAGTGCACAATTTCCAAAATGTAAACACATCCAACAAACAATTCAATGGTCACCGGAAATAAATTAATTTACAAACATCAATTTATTCTTTACATCCAAAACATGGAGAACATACATGGGATATGCTATGTTGCACGGTTATTTTCAAAAAAGGAGAAAAGGGTGAGAAATAAGTGCTCATGTGTGAGATAGCAAGGAAAGGTAAGAGTGCATCAAAGGATATTTGAAAAGTACAGGTTAAAATATTCCAAAAGGAGGGATCCGACCAAAGTATTATTGATAAAGCCGGTATCCCTACAGCTGTGGGCCCACCCCTAATTACATTCACAATATCACTTTTAAATCTGTAGGTTGAGACTTAATCTCTGATGGCAGTGGTGGTGGGGGTAGATGTTGGGTGTAGGCCCCTGGGGGATTTGTCGATGTTTCGACCCTAATGCCAAAGGGTAAGTAGACTCCTCAGCTACGGGTCTTCCTCAGGACGGAAATGGGGGAACCGGACCACGGTCGTGGTCTGATGGATAGGAATCAATCAAATGAGTCAAAATTCAATCAATGAAGTAGGAAAATACAGGGGACGAATCACCCCGGAATTCCGCTATGGTCCTGCGGCGTGAGCCCTTCTATCAAGTTGCTACCATCAATAAAATGAGGCGCTGAAATCTATCAATCTTAAGTCAAGCCCGAGAGAGATTGACCGCATCTGTCGGTACCTCACAAAGAACGCCTCACCCTCTGGGGTCATGCGGTGTGAGACCCACGAGGTACAGGCGCTGGGTTCTTGAATTGAACAAGAAGGAGACGAACCGCATCCGTCAGTTTCTCTCTTCAGAAAGAGACAAAAGAGTGGGCACATCATGTATATCTGCTATAGACATAGCAGATCTTTTTATTTTAGTTCGTTTCACAACAGGCATTTTCTCATTACTTGCAAAAACCTTTTAGCTTCAATCGTCTCGCAAATTTAAACAAGTCAATCTATAATTCCACAAAATCGCAGTTTTTGTTAGGACAGAAAGTGAGCCCATGTGATTACACTTCAGATTCACAATTTGTCAAAACCCTATCTGAGAGATTCACTATTTGTAAGATACCATTCCCTCTAGGTTCATGGAAAGTCTCATCACTAATTAAGTCATGATTTTGGGGCCTTTAAGGTGACATTGTGGGGTCATTGTTTGGGCATACTGAGGAACATGAGACAGTACCTTACAAGGGATGTCACCAGGTTAGAGCGAAAACTCCTAGGGCTGGAGAACCAGGCTGTGGGCGACCTCAGTGGTTTGGATGCACTAGCTGAGGCGCATCACAAACATAATACATTACTGGAATGAATGCGTTGCCTTAATTATACCGCGCATTTGGCACACACACACGCTACAGCGGACAGAGCAGGATGGCTCTTGGCATGGTTTATCCGCCAGGAACAGCCACATAGACCCATAGTAGCACTATGTTCAGACACAGGCTCCCTCCTTTATACTCAGCGTGCCATTCAAGGTGAGCTGACATACCACTATGCAGGAGTTTACCAGTCTGTTACGGAAATAAACCTTGATAAATACGCTTCAAATAATTTTTTGCTTACCTTACTATACCTCGCATTCCCATATATGAGCGGGCAGAACTGGGCGAGCCACTTACGTTAGACAAAGTTAAGAATGCCATCAAGGCTCTGGCTAATGGTAAGGCCCAGGACCTGATGCTTTACCGGCTGAACTCTACAAGGCCTATGCCACGCAGCTTGCTCCACAGTTATTGACCATGTATGAAGAAACCCTCTCTATTGGACGCTCTCAGATTCCCAGCGTGTGGCAATGGTCATCTCCCTGCCAAGCCCAATAAGAACCCAGAGCTTGTTGGCTCTTATAGACCGTTGACGTTACTCGACACTGACTATAAGGTACTGGCGAAAATCCCTGCTGATCGCCTAGTGCCCCTGGTCCTGGCTTTGGTCCATCCGAATCAAAACAGGTTCACACGTAATACCGCCTTGAACCTGCATCGTTTATTCAGGGTCCTGACTTACTCCCCCACTACCTGGCCTCAGGCGGGATGTCTGGTCCTAGACCTTCCTTGAAAAGGCCTTCGAATCACCGGAGTCGGGCTACTTGTTTGCTGCACTGGCTCGCTATGGTATAGGCCATTGCTTCCTTAGTCTGGTGAAATTGTTATACATTGTTCCTTTCATCAGAGTCAAGACAGGACCCCTGCTATCAGAGGACATCCCCATCCACAGAGGAATGAGGCGGGGCTGTCTGCTTTTGCAGTTTTTTTTTCTTCTGGCTATTGAACCGCTAGCATTAGCGCTGTGACATAAGGGAGCACAATAGGGTATTTCACTAGGCGACAGAACGCATATCATATAATTTATATGCTGACGATATGTTACTGTTTCTGAGGGACATTCATAATGTTCCTGCGACAATTGCCTCCACCTTGACACAATTTGTGGCCATCTCAGGGCTACGAGTCAATTGAGCAAAGTCCAGTTTATTCTCCTTTCTCCCGGTGTCACCGACCCCTGCTTGATGATCGGGGGGGACGAGGCTGGACTAGCAGCAACACACTTTCAGATATTTGGGGATAAGGGTGTACCGCTCTACGACGGATCTATTCGATGGAAATGTCGCACGAGCAGTCATGTCATTGCATGCCCAGATGACATACTGGTGCACATTACCGCTGGTGGTAATGGGGAGGGTGGCTTTTTTAAAAATAGGGGTTCTGCCCCATCTCCTATGTTTTTTTTTACCTATCTTCCTATCTACATCCCAGCTGCGTTCTTCTGGAAATTTGACCAGCAGGTTATGGAATGTATTTGGAACAAATCAAGATGCAGAGTTGCTTTGATGAAGATCTGCGCCCCCACGGACAACGGGGGCTTAGCTGCCCTGCAGTTTGAGCAATACTGCTTAGCTGCCCAAAATTCCATGGATCGCTCAGTGGCTGGCTGGACTACACTGCTACGTCCTCACCAGGCTAAACCTGTCCGCAATTATACATCTATTTTACCCCTGCATAAAGGTACTGGAACCGCTCTTACTAGAAGTAGCACACCGATGCAATCGTAGAAGGCTAAGCATCACTAAACACGTTCTCTCTTACGCCCTAGGGTTGGCATTGCTGGGTACACCTAGGGCTACAGGCCCAACAATAACAACAGAACTGACAGCATGGTACGCTGCAGGTTTATGCACACCGGGCGACCTGTATAGGAATGGCACACTGAAAATATACGAGACGCTGATGGATGAGGATGGCCTGCCAAAAGGCCACTTTTTGCTCCATAATTCGCTGATTACTATACTGGGAAACCACTGGGGAGATATGACCACTGAGCCACCAACTCACCTCACGGTTCAATACTTACAAGTGATGGGGGGGCAGACACCTCACACGCTGGCTTGCGCACTCTCCTCGCTCTCACACCGCTCCACAGCTCCTCACTTCATGGCAGCATTGGGAGACGGATTTATCACACCCTTGCGCTGACAAGGAATGGGTTGCATTGCTGAAGGGACCTAGACACATGCCACAAAATTCCCGATTCAAGCTTATACAGTTTTATATAGTGCACAGGGCTTATCTCACCCCAGCCAATATAAACCGGTTCTACCATAGAACTGATATGGCTTGCCCGCGTTGGTCATACACAGACGCCAATTTACTCCATATGCTCTGGAATTGCTCCTCCCTGCACACTTACTGGTATGCCATCACAATGACCTTATCTACTTGCACTAAGCGTCCAGATCTACACAAGTGGGAGAAATGTCTGCTGGGGCTGTTCCGCAGACATAAGAAACACAGGGTGACTTCCCGTTTCTTAGACTTAGGATTTATAGTGGCTAAGCGACTCATTACTAAACGATGGAAGTTCCCCACACCCCCACCGTTTGTGGCCTCGAAGCGCTCAATGGTCAATTGGGCTCAAGCCGAAAGCATAGCCCTTCATAAGGAAGACACGTTCGGACTGCAAAAATATCTCATTGCCACTTACTTGGCGGTTGTGGACGAAGCAAGGAAGATTTTGGATTTAGGAGGCACAGCTGCCTTAATACTCCTCGACCTAAGCGCGGCCTTCGACGGGAATATAGGAGTGTCCAGCAAGGTGTTATCGTGGCTCCAATCCTTTTTGGAGGACAGGTGTTTCCAGGTGTTTGCAGGTGACGCCTTGTCTAAACCGGTCCCCTTAAGTGTGGAGTCCCACATGGCTCATCCTTGAGCCCAACCCTTTTTAATGTCTATATGCATCCACTGGCGGAGATTGTTGCCTCCTTTGGGATTCATATAGTCACCTACGCCGATGACACTCAGCTGGTGGTGGCTTTGACCCAGGCCGACCACACGCCCTCGGATCTCCACGACTGTCTTGAGGAAGTCACTAAGTGGATGAGTCTATCCCACTTAAAACTTAACGGTGACAAAACTGAGCTTATGCTACTTGGCAACCAGCTAAATTTCAAAGCCAACACTATGTGGCCAGCTTGTATGGGATTAGCACCCATCCCAAAAACAGAGATAAAAAGTTTGGGTGTCTGGTTGGACCAAGACCTCTCATTCAAAGTCCAAGCCAGAAAAACTGCTGCTCTTTGTTTTGGCTCGCTAAGAATGATCCGCAAAGTTCTGCCACTATTACCGGACCAAGCTAAAAAAACTCTGGTCCAGGCGCTCATCCTGTCCAGGATAGATTATGGTAACGCCCTTTATTTGGGTGCCCCCAGTCATGTTATCTCAAAACTGCAGATTGTGCAGAACTCAGCTGCAAGACTGCTTACGGGAATCCAGAACCGATGTTCAGCAAAACCGGCACTACGCATGCTCCATTGGTTACCGGTGCAGGAAAGAATCAATTTTAAGGCCCTGTGTGTTGCCCACAAGTCCCTAGGTGGAAATGGGCCTCCTATTATCAAATCTATGATCTGCCCTTACAAGGCCAACAGAAGCCTTGGCTCGGATGAGATGTACCTTGCAGTGGTACCAAGGGTCAGGAAGGCCAGAAGTGGAGGCCGGCGCTTCTCGTATAATGCCTCCAAATTGTGGAACAGCCTGCCGCTGCTGCTGCGTAGACAATCCAACCACCTAGCTTTCCGTAAACAACTTAAAACCTGGCTCTTTCCATAGAAGGCTGGCCCTACTCTAGTCTCCACACAGTGCTGGGATGCTTCCGGGTAGCCATGCGCTATATAAAAAAAATCCTTCTATTCTTACTGGGACACCATCTTAACTGCTTTACAGGCTGCCTGTGCAGATGAGCTGATAATAACCACTGACACTGTAGCAGAGGTCCCTGTGTAGCAGATTGCAGACGTAGACTGACCTCTCTCTTTCTTAGTTTCTACATTGCCACGACGCCCACCACACTCGCACATTTCCCTAAGGTCCCCCTCTGCTACAGATACCCCACACAGCCATTGTCAACTGTGGGGGGAGGATAGAGCAGTCTTAGGTTGCATAGCTGCATGGTCTGGTGCATTATTGAGTTAGAGTTATCATAGTTCACTGTTTCAAAAATATGGATCTGTGAAATGCGCCAATTGTGAATGTTCAAAATGGGAACTTTCCTGTTGCTGGGTTACTAGGGAAATAGAACTGCACCCATTGGACATATGTTTTCTTTCTGTATCCTATGCGTATATATAACCTATCTTATGGACTCAACAACACGCAGTCAAGGCTGTGCTAACATTGTGTAGGATACACAATGTGACTATTGCACTGTACTGCCTGATTTATCTGCGTTATATATCCCACTGTATGCCCTGTATTTCGACACTTTGCTGAATGTTGCTGAAATGTGTATCTAGCAATCAACCGAAAACAGAAACTTTTTTCAATAAACAGATTCAAACAAAAATCAGTTTTTTAAATAAAGCCGTCCAGCATGCTGTATTAGAGAAACTTGACCTTAAAGATGTCTTGAATTCCACTCTGCAAGCTTACCGCTCGACACGTCACTCAACCACAGGTGAAAGTCCTGCAACCTTGATGTTCGGGAGAGCCATAACGACCAAGTTGCCTCAATGGACCAACAGAAGAGCAAATACAGACGAAGAAACACGCATGAAAGACTTGGATTGTCAGAGGAAAATCAAAGCCTATGCAGACAAACGTCGACATGAAAAAGATGTCATGTTTACTAGAGGAGATCGAGTACTTGTTGATCAGCATAGAAAGCGAAAGTCCGATGCTCTTTTCAATGCTGACCATTTCATGTTGTGACCATCAAAGGACACATGGTAACTGCCCAATGTCTTGGGAAGTCCATTATGCGAGACTCCTAGCATTTCCGACATGTGGCTCATCACTCGTCAGGCACTGATGTCATTGTAGAGACTGGGTCTGAAAGGACAAGTGAAGAACCCCCGACTGCTGCTATTTCTCCATCATCAATACCAGTGATGGACATTTCTACTGCTTGTCCCCAGTTTCTGAAGACACGGTCGGGACATGTAAGCCAAGGGTCATGAAGAGCTCTAATTGTATATATTTGTAAAAATTTAATTTTTTGTTTAACTGAGGAGGAGATGTGGTGTTGTGTGAGTTTGCAATGACAAAACCTTTGTGGCTCCTGGTGGACTCCTTAGAACTGTGACATAGGCACTAGAGCATTAGAGCATAGTAAAGTGAAATCAGGTTTAGAATGTTGAGTTTGCTGTTACAAGCAGAAGAATAAAGATGTGTTATACTAAGCTTTGTGTGTGACGTAGCCATTGGCAAGTACCCGGGCTGGGGGGGATGCTACAGATATGCTTACACTTGTTTTATGGCTACTAAATGAAATATAAAATTACCCCTCGAATGAACTGGTAAGGTAATGTTTTGAATGCAAATCCCGTAGGTTTTTCCCTCTGCTTGCCAATAAGAAGCCTGGGTAACGAATGTGGGTTTCCAAATGGCGATCAATCTGGTATAAAATGTGATTGATTAAAAAGGGTTGATATGTATACACTTGTTATGTCTGTTA
This sequence comes from Calotriton arnoldi, assembly GCA_963921515.1. Classification (NCBI taxonomy): domain Eukaryota; kingdom Metazoa; phylum Chordata; class Amphibia; order Caudata; family Salamandridae; genus Calotriton; species Calotriton arnoldi. The sequence continues at coordinate 2,325,543 of CAWUFW010000699.1, forward strand.
AATGAAATTAAACATTTCTTATTAGTATAGAATGTTATGCACTGTTGGGCTGACAACCTTTGATGTGTTTACACATATGATATGTTGAAAGTCAAAGCATTGTGTCATAAGGGACTGTATGTTGACATTCTGCCCTATGTTCATTGCATGTTATGTATTCTGTGACATTCATTGAGTATACATTTGGTATTGAGCAATCAAATGGAACTAATGGTGTGTGTGTGTGTGTATATATATATATATATATATATTGCCTACAGGCGGTTGCCAGTAGGTAGTTATAGTTCGGACCTAGTTTCCATAGGAAGAGCGCTTTTTCTTTTGCCAATAACTTTGGCGTCGTTTGACAAATTCTTGTGAAATTTTCAAAACTAATACACCAGTCACTTTAGCTGCTGTCATGAAAGTTTCGGGGTGATCTGTCAAGTGGGAGCCGAGAGAAAGGAGGGGTACCAAAACGCTTTTTCTCCATGTTAATTTCCATAGGAAACTTCTAAGCACTGCTACAGGCCCAACTGCAGAACAGAATTACACCACATTTGGCAGAAAGGTAGCTCTTCGTCCAGAAAGCACTCTTTTTGTTAAATGGTGTAAAACCGTTCAGTAGTTCCTGAGAAATGTAAAGATTTCTCAGATATACAACTGTGGCAGCAGTGGATCCGTGAACCCTCCCGATCTCGTGCCTGAGATCTGATTGGCTGCCAACACTTCAAACCAGGAAGTGTTGGCAGCCATCATGTGACTCTGTTAAAGTGAGTCACAAGCAAAAATGTTTTTAAAAAAAAGAAAAGGGGGCAGGGTAGAAACACCCTGCCCCCGTAGGCCGGTTCAGGGGGTCCAACAGGGACCCCCAGGACCAAACAAGGTATTTTTTAAAACAAATTTGTCAGGAGTCATGAAACATCCGCAAATCCGGCCGAAAATTAAAAACAAAATGGAGCGCGGGTTCTCGCGCTTCGTTGAATTAAGCCCCTGGGTGGGCCAGGTCCCGGGGGCAATTACAAATGATAATGCGGGGGCCTGCGCGGGACCCCGCCTCCCCAGGGACCTCCACCTCACCGAGGCTAAACACCAAAAAATGTGCAGTGGGGAACGCACCCTCCCACAGCCCCAGAGATCGCCACCTCCCCGTGGCTCGAATACTGAAATGCGAGGGGGGCAAGTGCCCCCCCGCAGCCTCTGGGACCCCCACTTCCCCGGGGCTAAATGTGAAAATAATGTGTGAGGGGGGCTCCAGCCCCCACGCAGCCCTGTGAACCACCACCTCCCCAGGGCTCGAATACTGAAATGCGGGGGTCATGGGATCCATGTGAAAATAATATGTGGAGGGGCTCCAGCCCCCCCACGCTGCCCCGTGAACCGCCACCTCCGCAGGGCACAAATGCAGTAATGACGGGGGTCCGTTGAGGACCCCCAGCCCCGGGGACCACCACCACCTCCCCAAGGCTATACAGATGATGGGAGGGGGCCGCGCGGCCCCCCTCCAGGATCCTTCTCTGGCCTTGGGGACCGCCACCCCCAGGGCTGGCTCCAGCAATGTCCCGGGGTGCCCACCCCCGGGACATTGCAGTTTTCTATGGCCATAGCAAACTCCGCTCCGCTTCATGGATGCGAGAGCAGTAAAAATGCTCTGGCTTCCATGAAGCAGAGCAGAATTGCTTTTGGACAGAGGGAGCGGCATGTTTGCAGCTCCCTCTGTTCAAAAGAGATGCCGACTCCTGCAGGAAGCGGGGAGCCGGCATGGACCGCGGGGGCCTTGAGGCTACCCCCGGTCTCCAACAAGAGGCCATGTCCAGGGGGATGGAGTTCCCAGGGCAATATCAGCCCGGGAGGCCGTGCTGGCCCCCTCCCCATTTAAAAAAAAAAAAGGTAAAGGCCTGGCCTCGGGGGATGGGGTCCCCGGGCCGAAATTGGCCTGGGAACAGGGGCCACGCGGCACCCTCCCTTTTTATACATTTTTTTTTATAAAGGCCTAGCCCAGGGGCATGGCCCAAGGGCTCCCCTTCTTTATTTAAATTTTTTTTTAAAAAGAAAGGCTGGGCCCCAGGGATGGGGACCCCGGAGCCAAAATTGGCCTCAGGAGGGGGGCCGCGCGGCCCCCTTCCTTTTAAAAAAAAAAGGGGGGGCAGGCCACGGGGCATGGGGTGCCCGGGGCCAAAAGGCCCAAGGAAGGGGGGCCACACGGCCCCCCCTTCCTTTATTTAACAAAAAGAGAAGGAAAGGCCTGGGGATGGGGTCCCGGGGTCAAAATTGGCCCCCCTCTCCTTTTATTTTCATATAAAAGTAAAACAATGTGTCAGGCTCCAGGGAATGGGGTCCCCAGGGCCCAAACTGGTCCAGGAAAGGGGTGCCATGCAGTCTCCCTTCCCAGAACATAAAAAAAATAATTGTAAAAGCCGGCAACTAGTGGGCGCCACCCCCTTTCTGCACTACTCTGCAAACACGCCTCCTGGTGCACTGCTGGTTGGGAGTTGAAGTCCCCTTGGCTGCTGAGAGTCCTTAGGGACCAAGAAAACCTTCTATTACCTCCAGTAAGCCCCACACAGTGGAATTGCTGAGAGGTGGTCGGAGGCCACGCCCTTTTCTCCACCACTCTGCAATCGCGCCTCCCGGTGCGCTGCTGGTGGGGGGATGAGGTCCCCTTCCCTCCTGAGGGCCTCATCCCCCAAGCAGCAGTGCGCCAGGAGGCACCTTTGCAGAGTGGTGGAGAAAGGGGCATGGCCTCTGACCACCTCTCAGCAATCCAGCTCTGTGGGCCTTACTGGAGGTAACAGGAGGGCTAGTTGGCCCCCAAGGACCCTCAAGAGCCAAGGGGACTTCATCCCTCAAATAGTAGTGCACCAGGAGGCACGTTTGCAGAGTGGAGGAGAAAGAGGGCGTGGCCACCAAAAAGCTCACAGCAAACCCACTGTGTGGGACTTGCTGGAGGTAACAGGAGGGGTAGTTGGCCCCCAAGGACCCTCAATAGCCAAGGGGACTTCATCCCCACTACTAGTAGTGTGTCAGGAGGTGCATTTGCAGAGTGCTGGAGAAAGGGGGCATGGCCTGCTATCAGATCTCAGCAATCCTGCTGTATGGGACTTACTGGAGGTAATGGGAGGGGTAGTTGGCCCCCAAGGACGTCCTTGGGGGCCATTTACCCCTCCTGTTACCTCCAGTAAGTCCCACACAGCAGGATTGCTGAGAAGTTGTCAGAGGCCACGCCCCTTTCTCCACCACTCTGCAAACGTACCTCCCTGCGCACTACTAGTTGGGGGATAAAGTCCCCTTGGCTCCAGAGGGACCTTGGGGGCCAAGAAGCCCTCCTTGTACCTCCTGTAAGTTCTACAGAGCGGAATTCCTGAGAGCTGGTCGGAGGCCCAGCCCCCTTCCTCCACCACTGCAAACGTGACTGCTAGTCAAAAAATCTTAGAAATTCACTAAAAAAAAACAAAGGTTACAAGGACATTATAGTTAGGAATTAGCATTTAAAAAACCTTAGAAATTCACTGAAAAAAACAAAGGTTACAGGGATGTTATCGTAACGTATGAGTGATGTAATATGTGAGGTCATAAGCAGTGCATTGCGGGGGCGTGAGTTATAGTTAAACCAGGTAACTATAATGGCTGAATTTCTCTGTTTTGTATGAGTAAAATCTAACTCTTAACTATAACGTCCCTGTAACCTTTTGTCTTTTTAGTGAGTTTCTTTTTTAAAATTTTTATAAAGTTTTATTGTTAACAGTGAGACAATCCGTGTAACATACATTGCATCGCATACAACCCCGGCCCGGCCGGCTACATGTCCAGGAATGAGAGATCTAAGAAAGCAGTACAGATGACACACAGCAAGTCGCCTGCAACCACATTCGGCCGGCCGCTTTGGCATAGCAAATACAGCGTTGAAAACATTGTGCTAGGGGATATCAGTATATATGGTACAACCAATACTCCCTCGCCCTGACTGATGTGTATTGCATAAGGGACGCCCTGAACCTCTTGGGCATATGGGGGTAGATCCCAGAAGCTATGTCACAGCCCGCCACCTGACCATGGGAGCGTGATTGGTATTACGTTAATAGTGGCTGTACAGCCTCGTATTCAGAGGCATCGAGAAACCTATTGAGGTTTGTGAACTAAGGAAATACATCTAACAAAATAATTTCCTACAGGTCAGAGAAAGTTCTGTCTATGCGATAGTGGCGAGGTGTGGGGTCGCGCAGTGAGCAGGGGGGATGGGGCCCAGGCACCGGCAGCCTGTGTGGGAGGTCTCAGGGCAGCCGAGGGAAGCCGCAGATCACTCGGGCCCGAAAAGCTGGAGCGCTCTAAGCTGGGGGGGTTGAAGCATGTGAATTCTATGGGTGAGAGATAATGTATGAGGGACTGCCATATCCGCTGGAACTTCTTATCGGTGTTTGCCAGGCTGTGTGACAGCCGCTCCATCGCCAGAAGATGCCACGTCCTAGCGAACCACTGTGCCATGGATGGGGGCGACTTTTGTCTCCAAGCACATGCGATGAGCTGCCATGCGGTCAGTAGTAGATGACTCGCTAACGCCCAGTCGGCGTGGGTCATAGCATCAACGCCAGATGGGCGTATGCCTAAGACCGTGGTGGAGGGCATGCCTGGGAGTGGGAAGCCCAAAATACCGTTATTGTGGCCCAAGACCTCCTTCCAAAAGGTTGTAATCCCCTTGCAGGACCACCAAATGTGGCAGAGAGTACCACCCTCCTGTCCGCAGCGCCAACAGACGTTAGGGACCGTGCGATAGATAGTTGCTAGACGAACGGGCGTATGATACCTTCGGAACATCAATTTATACGCAGTTTCATGCGCCGCAATACTGCGGTAGGTTTTAGGGATATCTTGCTTTAGTGTTTCCCATTGTTTAGTGTTTAACCCCCCCAGGGGTATCCTCTTGCCACGCAACCTGGTAGTTATGTGTAAGGGCTGAGGTTGAGTGTTGAAGCACCTGATAAGTTCTGGAGATCAGCCCTTTAGAGCCATCAAAGGTACGCACTAGCTTCTCGAAAGGGGTGAGGGGGCGCGTTGCTGCCGCGTATATCCCAGCATGCATTGCCCAATGCCGCAGTTGGAGGTATTGGTGGCGGGTCGTGGCAGGGAGAGCAAACTCCTCCCTTCAGGTCTCAAAGGTCTTGATGGTGTCTCCTTTGAACAAGTCACTGAGTGTCTGGCAGTGCCTTTCCGCCCAGTGGCGGAAAGCGAGTGTCAGCAGGCCCGGGGGAAACACCGGATTACGTGCTATGGGTGTGTTGGGAGATGGGAAGGAAGTGAGTCCCCTCTTCAACGCAATTCTGTCCCAGATATCTAATACCATCTTAGTCGGGGCTGCAACATATGCACTGGGCGGGCGGGCTCCTTTGGGCAGCCAGGCCAGGTCCCACAGGGGCCGGCATGCTACTGCCCGGTCCATGTGGAACCAGTGCTTCTCACTTTCGTGCACCACCCACTTGGAGATGTACCTCAGGTGAGCCGCCCAGTAGTATTCTAACAGGTTTGGACAGGCCAGCCCACCCCTGTCACGGGGCCGCATCAGTAGGGAATGAGCTATGCGGGGAGGCTTCCCATTCCATATGAAAGCGCGTAAATCTTTCTGAAGACGTTGAATGTCCTACTGCGGGATTGACGTGGGCAGTGTCTGAAAGATGTAGAGAACCCGGGGGAGTATGTTCATTTTGACAGCGTTAACACGCCCTAACCAAGAGATATAGAGGGGTTTCCACCGCTGCAGGTCCGCCAGAATCGCGCGACGGAGGGGGGACCAATTAACGCGAGACCATGTGCAAAGATTGGGGGTAATATGAAGACCCAGATATGTAATAGAGTCAGATGACCATTGGAAGGGAGTGACGTCCTGTAATGCCTTGGCCTCCGCGAACGGAAGAGTAAGGTTGAGAACGAATGACTTAATCATATTGACCTTGAAGCCAGAGATAGCTGTAAAGTACTGTAGGTTTTCTATGACATTGGGGAGTGAGGCCGCGGGCTGAGCAAGGGTGAGAAGGAGGTCGTCGGCGAATAGATTGATCTTATGCTCCTGCCCCCCAAAGGAGATGCCCCTGATCCCTTCAGAAGCCCGAACGCGGATAGCCAATGGTTCTACTGCCAGGGCAAAGATCAGGGGCGAAAGCGGGCACCCCTGCCGCGTGCCACGACCCAGGGGGATGAGGCTCGCGGTCCTCCCGTTCACTCGGACGCGAGTGGTTGGAGCGACATAAGACGCCATGATTTTGGAGATAAAAGCCAGTCCAAACCCAATCTTGTGGAGCACCGCCCGGAGATATGTCCAGTCCACACTGTCGAATGCCTTCTCCGCGTCTAGCGAGAGAAGACAGGCGGGTATGTCGAGTCTGCGGACTTTCTCTATTAAGTGGGCAATGCACCGTACGTTATCGGCCCCTTGTCGCTGGCGGATAAACCCCACTTGGTCCGGGTTGATGAGACCTGGTAAATACGGGTCGAGGCGTGCTGCAAAGATTTTAGTAAAAAGTTTTCCATCAGTGTTAAGCAGGGCTATAGGGCGATATGAGTAGCATTGTGCAGGGTCCTTTCTGACCTTGGGGATAAGCGAGATTTCTCCCATTGCCATCGTGGGGGTGACCCCAGTGTCTTGCGAAAAAGAGTTGAAGAGGGACAGGAGGTGTTCCTGTAGCTGGGGGAGGAACATGCGGTAAAAGAGCACCGAAAGCCCGTCGGGCCTGGGAGCCTTGCCTAGGGGAAGAGCACGGACTGCGTTGCGCAATTCGTCTGCAGTGATGGGGGTGTCCAGGAGGGCTGGGTGTTGTGAGGATAGGGGTTCCCAGTCGCATTCAGTAAGGTATGTGTGAAGCCGCGTGATGGAGTGGTCTTCGCCGGAATACAGTTGCTGGTAATAGGCTCGGAAAGCTTCCAGTTTGTCTCTCTCCGCTGTTACCCAACCGCATCGCCCAACAGCAATTTAGCAATATGAGACTTAGCACGCTGGTGGCATAGTTTACGTGCCAGCAGCATCCCTGTTTTGTCGCCCCCTCGTTGTATCTTTGGCATAGGGACAGAGGGGCGTGCTCAGCTCCACCCGTACGTTGGGCACGCAGTTGGCCGCGTAATATGGCCAGCTGTCTCTTGGTTCGGCGGGTGGGGGCTGCCTTATCCAGGTGCTCCAGCTGCTTAATTTCTGCCGTGAGTTTAGTTTCTACCAACTGTGCTTCTCGTCTTCGTGCAATAGCTATGGTCGTGATTGTGCCCCTGATAGTAGCTTTAAAGCCATCCCAAAGTGTATGTATGGAGATTTCAGGCAGGGCGTTGAGTCGAAAGTATTCTACTATGCCCTTGCATATCTCCGCTACGTCCACGGGGTCGTGCAATAGGTGTGGGGGCAGGCGCCAGCGCGGGGCATGGTCATGACGGGTACCGGCGTCCCAGGTGAGGGCTAAGTGGGCGTGGTCAGATATAGAGATATCTGAGAGCTCTACTGTGTGGAGGCCGCGCAAAATAGAAGATGAGACAAAGGCGTAATCAGTGCAGGAATAGGAGGTGTGGACATGTGAGTAGAAGGAGTAATCCCTCACGCGAGGGTGCCTATATCGCCACGCATATCAGTCCGTAGGCTTCGATATCCTGTTTAAGATTTGCAGACATTGCGCCTGTGTTTTGGAATGTCGCGGCACTTCTATCAAGTGAGGGTGTTGTATTCCGCTTTAGGTGTCCGTATATAGGTTTTCCTCAAACATGTCCTTATATAGGCACAATTCGCATTGCCCTTATATAGGCATAAGATCCCAGTCCTTATTTAGGCATTAGCCATGCTATCCAAATACAGGCATGGTCACTTACATCCGTCCACCCTAACGTCACAACGAGTTCTTAGAAACCAGACCCTTAAGCTCTTGGGAGTTCCCCTAGCACAGGATTATTGATTTCTCCAAGAACTCATTTATTATGCATGAACCGCTATACCTTAAGGGTTCATTCCTGACGTCTTCCTCTGCCCGACTTTACGTTAATGCTAACATTCCAAGGCACCTTCTGGGTATAAATATACCTTCCCTTGCCCAAGCAAGTAGGAGGAGACCTCGACTTTAGAGGAGCCCGTGTCCCGGCCTGACGCACTGAGAAGAGACGCTGTCATCCCTGCTCGCAGAGAATCCAGCTCCCAGTGTTCTGACTCCCTTCGCGGGGTATTAGAGTTCGAGACCCGGAAGGAGATTCCCACCTCTCTCATTCTCAAGGTATGGAGCTGACTAGAACCTAGAGGGACTCTTGGCATACTAGACTTGGCATACTATACTATAGCATACCATACTATAGAAATACATCACCTACTTCTTACCTTGCCCTACACCTAGGTTAGGTTAGGTACACTGGGGTAGAACTAGTTAGAGAAGCATCTTATGAGTACTCGCATTTTTAGCTTATGTTATTTATGTATATGAATATATGTGTCATAGCTAAAAGATAATGCTAGCGCAGTATTATTTCTTTCTACTGCTTACGCTGTACATTATATATCTCGCATACTGTCTTGTGATCATAACAGCTCATATCTCTTACACGAGAAACAAGACTGTTCAATAAATCCTTTTTATTGAAACGCCCGTCTATTCTTTCTGTGTAACTCTGAAGAAACTAAGCATGCACGATTAGCTGAGTGAAACTGTTATCTATTGTTTCCACGATTCTGAGAGTGTTCCGATTCTAAAGGGAAACAAAGTTGTCATGTTTATGCGGTTGCCAGAAACTACTCCCTTCTTGTTTACAAGGAGTTTCTAGTGGCCTCTGAGTTAGCTGGCACAAAGTAATTAAGTTTAATATACTCGATAGGGACATACTGACCTCAGTCCTATGTCAAATCTATAGGGTATATTATTCCAATGCGCAGAGCCTATTAGGGAAATAGGAACTACACTACAAGGGGTCCCAGACCAGGTTAAAATCCCCATAGACAATGACGTCTCCTCCTACCTACCCCAGTTGTTCCTGTAAGATACATCTAATAAAGGCGTCTTGGGAGGTGTTGGAAGTGTATATGTTGAGCAGTGTGAGTGACTGTTGTCCCCGAAGCAGCTGAAGAGATAAAAAGCGGCCCTCCCTGTCCCGTGTCTCTTTTATCACAGTGATATAAAAGGTGTCTTTGCATAAGATGCCTACTCCTAGAGTTTTGGAGGTGGCATATGCCCAGTGCCGCCTGGGGTACCTGGTATGTGTCATGCGGTGAAGATCCGCCTTAATCAGATGGGTCTTGCTGCATCACATAGTTCCAAAGTTGCTTACGTTTGTTTGGGGAATTCAGGCCTCTGAACGTTTAAAGAAAGCAAATTAAGGGCAATCAGGGCCGACGGGGGTCAATGGGATTGCCAGTAGAGGGGCTGGACTGCGTCGGGGGGCAAAACTGAGGCATTCATATTATACTGAGAGAAAGAGGCCATCCCTGTCGCCCGCACCCCATGACCCGTTCGGTTGCTGCCCCTGCGTCAATACCCTACCCGTGTGGAGCCCCACATCCGCCCCCCCCGAACGATACTCGATCAGGCATGTCCCGCTGTCCCATCCTCCACCTCATGCAACTGTTAAAGTCTTTACACCATATGTCTGCGCTACCTAAAGTCCGACCTGCAGGAAAAAACAAAGAACAGGTGACAACAAGAGACCAACTGGGTCTAACTATGACTTCTTCTATATGCGGAGACCGGCGCCTAGGCGCTCCAATCCCGCTAGAGGAGTCACCCTCTGGAAGAGTAAGTCCTTGGGGGGCGACCATCAGCAGTTCAAAGGGACAAGTAAGATTCCATCCTCAGAGCTCCCCGGTTCCCCCGGGGTCCACCTCCAGCGGCAACGGAGCAGCGCAAGAAAAGCGCGGCTAAGAGGCAAGTTTGAGTCTGTCTTTGGGCTACCGTGCATTCATACTGAGCCAGTGGTGGAATGATCAGGAGAGGCCTCTCTGCCAAGTGCTTGAGGGGATTAATTATGTCCTGCTTGGCGTCTTGAGAGGAGCGGCCAGCTTGCTGTTTGTTGGTACGACGTTGGGGGACCGTAGCCCATTTGGGTTTGAGATCGTGCCCCAGCGAGCCGGGTCGGGGCTTACCATCGCTGGTCGAAGATTCATTTGGCATCCCCAGCAGTGCCCTGGCCTCAGCCAACGAATGTAGTGAATAGGAGAGCGAAGGGGTGGCCCCACTGGTAGCGTATTCCCTGGGCGCGTAGCTTGTCTGTAACAGGCTTGAAGTCACGGCGTATCCAGAGAGTGAATGGGGAGAGGTCTTGGTAGAGTTGGATTGTGTGGCCTTGGAAAGTGAGCTCAGTCTTGTTCCTAGCCGCTTGCATGATCGCCTCTTTTTCGGTAAAAAAGTGCACCCAGGTTAGGATGTCGGGTCCGCTATCCCTGTTCTCAGAGAGCCTCGATGGGCCCGGTCCAGGGTAGGAGGGGATGCGTCGTCATCTCCCCGGGCAGCCTGAAGGAGCTCCACCGTAAAAGCCATAATGTCCATGCCCGATGGGACACCCCGGATGCAGATGTTATTACGGTGACTCCGATTTTCTAAGTCCTCCTGTTTGGTCTGCAGCTTGATATGCTGACCTTCCAGTGCGTTGAGACGCCGCAACAGCATCTCCTGGTCCTCAGCCCGCGCATCGACCGTCCGCTCCAGGTCATCCACCCTGTCGCTGATTTCTGACACCTTTTCGAAAGTCCCAGAGGCCTGCTTTGAAGTCGTCTTTGGGTGAAGAGATGTCGGCTCATATCTCCTGGAGAAAGCGATCCATATATCCGTTGGGGGGCGTGATGCCACTTCCTGTTGTGAGGTTTTACCCCAGAGGGACATTATTGAGGTGTCTTTAGTAGCCTTGGAGCGGGGCATGGCAAGCGGGGGTGTACCAGGTTCACTTCGAGGCGCCAACCCTCTACTCAACTCACCAGTCGACTAGTCTACACCAGCTGGTTCCCCCTGGATCCCGATAGGGCCGCTGGAGAGGGAGGGGAGCCCAGCCGGACCCAACATGACGTGCGCCGCTGTGAGTCAACCCCACCAATGAGCAGGCCAATGTTGGTAGGCAGGGGCCCCCGTGAGCATCCCGGGTCAGTGCCAGGTAGAAACCACCGGCGGCGGGCATCACCATCCGCACTCCCGCTGTCCATTCTCAGCTGGGGGCCACACACCTGGGGCAGTGTCCTAGTCACCGTCCATTTCACTGTCACAATGGAGAATCGCTGCGGGGGCCGTCGCACATCAGGTTGAGGGGTCCGGGGGCCGTTGCGCACCAAGCGGAGAGGTCCATCATTTTACCCGCCCCTCCAGGCGCCCACGACAGTCCAAGGCCCCCGTGTGTCTGGCCTGGGTGCGAAGGGCGGTTCCCTCAGCACCGCCCCAGTCTCCAGCCAGCGCCGCCCGCTTACCAGAAGGAGGTGAGTCCGTCTCCGCTCTACAGTAGGCCGCTTCTTTGACCAGCCGCCGTGTAGGCTTCTATGGGCCTCCTTCCCAGCCCAGGATGTCTGTGCAGGCCAATGGGCTGTGAGGCGCTGTCCGCTCCTCTGGCCCGCTCCGACAATCCGTGAGGAGGCGGGGGTGTCCCGGACTATACCCTGTAGGGGGCGGCGGCATCAGAGCCCGGTCCGGGCCTACTCACGTAGTGGTGCAGCCGTGGCCTCACTCTGCCATCCACAGTCGCCGCTGTGTAGAGAGCCGCCCCAAACGACCTCCTTAGCAGCGGGGGGCTCGCTCCCAGTGTGCCAGTCGGTAGGAGTTGAGTTTCCCTGCGCCGCGTAAGGCAGTGTGCGCGCCACGGGCTCCGGGATCAACTTGGCGACCGCCACTACCAGCCTCAGCGCTCCTGTGGCACAGATTTCAGCAGATCAGGCCGGTGAGTGTGCGGACACTCGTCAGCCAGGCTCCGATATGCTTCGGGAGCAGGTAGGAGCACCCCGGGTCAGCCGCAGACGCTCCGCTGTGGTGAGAGGCAGCACGGCGGGCCCTGGGACAGAGCGTGAGGGAGACACATCCTACTCCATTGCCTCCGTGGCCACGCCCCCCTTTAGTGAATTTCTAAGTTTTTTTAAAATTGGATTTGCTAACTATAACGTCCCTGTAACTTTTGTTTTTTTCAGTGAATATATATATATATATATAGGTCATATCGAAAGGTAACTGGCTGACAGATACCAAAGGATTTGTCAAATGCAATAGCTGCCGGGCTTGCAAATTTGGTAAAAACATTACCCAAGTTGATTCAGCTTTCAGACAGAATCCCCTCATCATTAAACATCGCCTCACATGTAAGACTGAGTTTGCTATCTATCTGCTTGTCTGTTCATGCAACCTTTGGTACATTGGCAGCACTAAGCTACCAGTACACCAACGCATCCTACAACATCTCAGGGCCATAGTCAATAATGACTCCGCATACCCTGTAGCGAGACATTTCAAGGAAAAGCACAGTAACAACCTTAACCATCTACATTACTCAGTGATTGATTGCATACCAGCACTTTTGAGGGGTGGCAACCGGGAGAAGCTCCTGCGACAACTAGAGAGCAAATACATCATTGAATTTAATACTAAGTGCCCCGCAGGACTGAACATCAGTGAGGATATGCACAACTTCCTATAAAACGGAGTCACATATGATGTTTAAACTAAAACATCCCATATCATCTAATAGCATTTTGGCCTATGGTGTCCATTTTAACTAACTAAATTCACGAACCCATTTAAAACATCTCAGAAAAATCAGAACTTCATCTGTCTGTAACCTTGGCTCCCATCTCTGAAACCCTATACTATTTGTGCATTTGTGCCATGAATTTTGTATAACCTAACTTCTTTTTCAGTACACTGATTAACTTATGTTTTGTATGCATATGACTTAATATACTTTAATTTGAGCATGTCATTTGTAATCTACTACTATGAAAAGCCACGCGTGATTGTGTCAAGTGGACTTTGTTAATAATTGAAATAATTTTAGTTTCTTGATTACACATATACCCTGTGTGTGAATATCCATTTAACACATTGGACCATACTGCTCCGCCCAATTTTGCCAATTAAGTATTCACACATAGTCTCACTCTTTTAACCCAGCACTCCCCTCCCTTTCACATTACACATTATTAGCACCCACGTATGAATAGTACCAGTTGACTTTTTAACATTTTTTTTCCCACACCTGGCACCAAGCGGTAAGAAACATATTATGGCTGGCATATATATATTTTTTTTTTCGCGGCGCTTTTTAAATTTTAATTTATATTAATTAAATATAGCGCAAACGGCACAACTCACTGAGGTAGAACAGATCACCCGGCAACAGATATACTCCAATACATGAGTGTACACTTGACAATAGTTAGCCTGCCCAATTATACTCAGCCTCTTTGAGTTAGATCACGCCAGACCATTGTGACACTCCATTCACACACGGGTTACTTACCGTGATCTTCGCATTTGCCTCGTATTTCCACGGTTTTAGGACTCATGAAACCTTATCGCGAACGCAGTGGCGCCACAAAACACATAGTCAGGCAACTTCTGCAACATGCACAGCCGTTCTAACGCTCATACCTTCCCACACACACAAGCGTTACAGATGTCTTCTGTCTCCATGTAGATATACTGCACAGTGCCTGGTTAACTGCTGACTCACCTGCAGCAGTAAACTATCACTACAGTAAAGTAGCTTACTGTAGTAAAATTGCCAACTCATGTGGTAAAATGTTAAACACTGTAAAAAGACTACTACTCACCACCTATGTATATAAAGCACCCTTTCACATGCAGTGCACTATGTGAACAAGGCCGCATGTCTGGCGGCCGAAACGCGTCATTTTGGACATTGATACTTAAATAAAGACACTTTGCCATCATCACTGCCTTGGAGTCTGTGCCCTCGTGTTGCGCCGCTGTGGCTGGATACTTTGGGATTCACATGCTGATATGTATACATATATATATATATATTTAGATTTACGTTTTTATGGAAATAAAGTACACTAACAATTTGTTGCGGATTAGGATTATATACAATACCATTCATTGGAATATATATATATTGTCCTTTTCAATTGTTGTTTATGCTCTTTTAGATAAGGGGATTATTTAACCCATGTAACAATGATGTGATGTCCAGGGGGCATTCTCTGATGTTGTGTTAAGTCGGTTGTGGGGAATGGCAGTGCATCTTGTCAAAATCTTCCATGCCAAATACCTTCTATTGGGAATCTGACCTATGGTGAGGTCCACTCCCTTGGTGGTGCTTCCTTCTCAGGAGATACATTGTTGCAGTTTATCTCACTACTTAGTTTACTGAATTTTGATATTTAGTAACAGTGACTGGTGACTGAAGTCCTTTTCAGGGGTAGGAAATTGTCATTAAACCAGTGCTTAATTTCAGCCGGTGGTTTCCGGTGCTCGGCACTGGCACATAATTGTCTGCACCGGTACCTATGACAGTCTGCCACGTGGAGGCGCTGTTTTTTTAATTCAGAGATGAGCACAATAACTGTTGTTTATTAATTCAGTAATGGAGCATAGATACAGGCACTCCAATACCAATATGACAATAATTGGAGAGGGACAGGGAGCCCGGACATCACTGCTTGAGTTGTCCAATTACTGATAGACAATATGGGAGAGGATCTAGTCAAATTGAAAGCAACCCTTTATTTGCTAATTGCCAGAGCTCATAGAGTCCCAGCTAAGATATGACAAACAGGAAGGAAACCCAGAATTATGCTTGCTTATTTTCAGGAATATAAGATTGAGGAAGGAGTCCTTGATTTAGCCTGTCTGACAAACATAGAGAATCAAACGTAAGCATGTTTTTTTTGCTATCCTTCCTGACCTCTCCTGGGAGACTGAGTGCTAATACCAGAATTTAAGGCAATAACAACTCCTGTTAACATGAAAGGATCTTACTTAAGAATTAACTGGCAGGAGGCTTTTCAACACTTAGTGATAATCAAGATGCAGAATAGTTTTTGTACAGTGAAAAATCCATTAAAGGTAACAGAAATACTTAATGGAAGAATGGTACAAAAAGAAGAAACAACACAAAGGTCCTAAGGAAAGAAATTCCTCGGGTTTGTGCTTCAGGGAGACGGAGTCTTGTTTCTAGAATGCAAACATCAGCATCCATCAAGAAATGGTAGAAAGAAGGCTGATGGGGGGTGGAAATAGAGAGGAGGGAATGGGAGAGGGTGGAAGTAAGATGTTGTGTAAGTTACGACTTTGGCCTCTACAACGTTCTTTTCCATCCACGGGTGACACGGGTGAACTTGGTTCAAATGCACCAGCGATAAATGTGAAAGGTAGGTTATTGTAGCCCCGCAAGGCTCTATTCAATGTGTAACTGACATAGAAGTATTGCATCTGAAAGAAACACGTTAGTTATAGATTCCTTACCTTAGAATTACCCCCAGGCGTCAGACTGGATCCGGAAAGTTTTTTCATCAGCAGTACCTCTGCGCGTCGGAAGGCGGCGTCGGTCGGCTCCGTGTCCGTCGTGGTCGCCGGGATGACGTCGCGGCAGCTACTTAGACGCCGCCCTCGCGTGCTGACGTCAGTTCTTTCTTTTTCCGTGCCAGCCAGCGCAGATCCGGGAAGAGCGGTACCTCCAGTCATTTTTTGACTGACTTTTTCTCGACTTTGTAGACTTCTTTTTCGAGTCTTCGACTCCTAAGGTGCACGAGGGATGCCCGGCTTCAAGCCATGCGGTTCCTGTCATCGGATGATGTCGGTGACGAATCCGCACCGCGTGTGTCTCTTTTGCCTGGAGCGCGACCACGACCCCAAGTCATGCTCCGACTGCCGGTCGATGGCGCTGAAGGCTTTGCGGGAGCGGTCCCGAACGCTGCTTGAGCACCGGCAGTCGGCTCCGCGCCATTCGAGGTCCCGGTCGCGAGGGAGGTCGAGGGACCAGTCGCGGAGCCACCACCATTCGTCCAAGTCTTCAAAGTCTTCGCACTCGGGGTCGGGTAAGTCGAAGCATAAGAAGAAGTCGAAGAAGCACCGTCGCCCTTCGACTTCTCCTTGTAGGTCGGCCGATCCGACGAGGGACGCGGGTGGTGCCCCTCCCGCTGCTCCGCGCGCGGAGCCCGACGAGTCGACTCCGATTTTCCCTCCCTTTCCGGGATCCGGAGCGACTCCCTCCCAGCTTCGTACGTTCTACGAGGCGATGCATGCCATCTTTGGGTGGACCGAACCCGCTGGCGCGCCTTCGGCCCCGCGGACTCGGTTGGGGGGCCTAGGCCTTCTCCGCCGTTGGTTCCGGCCCCGGCGCCGCAGGTCCCCCTTGGATCCAGGCCTGGATCCGGATCGGCGCGGTTGACTTGACTACGCCTCCACCGGCGCCGCTTCCTCCGGCACCACTACAGCGCCCCGGCCGGCGTCGACTCCGGCCTCCATCCCGACGTGGACCCGGAGCCAGACCAGCGTCGCCCGCCGCCGGATCTGGCGCCGAGAGGGGTTTTTGTGCCTCTGTTCACTCCTGGGGTCCCTTTTCAACCAGAATGGCACCCAGAGGATGAGGAGGAGGAGGACTGGGAGGGGTCAGGTGATCCTCTGACTGACCAGTTGGACAGTGAATAGGACTGGAGAGAGGAACTGGGGGATGCCAGTGGTTTGGACACCTCCCCTGACCTTGACATGTTGTCTCTTCCTACCGTGGCTACGGAGGAGGGAGCGTCATACGTAGTGGTGTTGCGTAGGGCGGTCGAGGCTCTCAACCTCGAGCTTCCTACGGTGGCGGTCCGGACTAACCTCCTGACAGGTGCTTCAGCCGGCTGCGAGCTCTTCGGAGCCCTTGCTGCCGTTCAATGAGGCCCTCACCGACGTCCTTTTGGGCACGTGGTCCAGGCTGATTGCCCGACGCCACCACACGGCCCCGGGCGACCCCACTTTCCTCTCCCAACACCCCACCCCGGAGAGCTTGGTAGTCCAAGCCTCCACTTCCAAAAGCGCATTCCCTACCGCTCCACCGGAAAGGGAATCCAAGAAGCTGGACGCCCTTGGAAAGAAAATTTTCTCTTCCGCCAGCTTAGGACTGCGGTCGGTAAACACTGCATGTCTCTTGGGCCGTTATTCCCACTCGGTGTGGGATACAGTGGCGCAGGTGCTGCCCCAGTGTCCGGAGGAGGCCCGGACAGTGCTCTCCCAGGCTGTGGCTGCTGGGAGAGATGCAGCAAAGTTTGCCATACGTTGTGGGCTGGACACCGCCGACTCTCTGGGCAGGACCATTTCAACGTCGGTAGCGCTTCGTCGCTACACCTGGATAAGGTCGACTGGCTTTTCAGGGGATGTCCAGAACACCTTGATGGACATGCCCTTTGATGGCCGTCGCCTTTTTGGCGACAAAGCAGACAACGCTCTAGAGCGTTTCAAGGACTCCCGGGCTACGGCCAAGTCCTTGGGCCGCTCCACCCGCCCTGCGCAGTCTGCTTTTTGCCCCTTTCATGGCTACGGAAAGGGTGCCCCGCTACGTCCCGCTCAAGAGCCACAGGCCGCAGCAAGTTACCCAACCTTCGCACGGCCGGAGACGTGGGAACAACCGTCGTGATTCCGGGGGCCAGCGGGCGGGCCAGTCCACCAACTCCCCGTCCGCAGCAGCCTCCAAACCCTCCTAGTCTGACCTTTCAGGCCCATCAAATGCCAGTGGGCGGCAGGATTCGCCATCACCTCCCCCACTGGCGCACCATCACGTCGAACAGGTGGATTTTGCAAGTAGTCCGAAGGGGCTACTCCCTCCCCTTCAAGACTACCCCTCCAGCCATGCCACCTCAGTACCACCGCATGTCGGAGGATCACCTGGGATTTCTCCAACAGGAAGTTTTGGCACTCTTGGCCAAGGGAGCCATCGGCGTGTTCCTGTCCCAGAAGTAGGTCGTGGTTGCTACTCCCACTACTTTCTGGTCCCCAAGAAGGAAAAGGGCCTGTGTCCTATCTTGGATCTCAGGAACGTCAACCGCTTACTTCGGAAGGAGAAGTTCAAGATGTTGGTGCTTGCTCAGGTCTTGTCTGCCCTCGACCCGGAAGACTGGATGGTAGCGTTGGACTTGCAGGACGCTTATCTTCACATCCCCGTCCTGCCGGCCCACCGGCGTTACCTACGGTTCACGGTAGGCCACGAGCATTTTCAATTTACCGTGCTCTCCTTTGGCCTTACCAGCGCCTCATGGGTGTTCACAAAAGTGATGGCGGTGGTCGCAGCTCCTCTTCGCAGATCGGGGGTTTCAGTCTTCCCCTATCTCGACGACTGGCTGTTGAAGGCAGGCTCGCCCCAGGCAGTTGTCTCCCACCTCCAGACTACGGCCGACCTCCTGCATTCACTGGGGTTCTCCATCAATGTGCCGAAGTCGCACCTGATTCCCTCTCAGAAGCTCCTCTTCATCGGAGCGGTTCTGGACACAACGCGGTTTCGGGTCTATCCTCCCGAACAGCGAGTCCGGGATATTCAGGCTATGATTCCGATCTTTCAGCCTCTATCCCGGGTTTCGGTCGGAATGACTCTGAGGCTGCTGGGCCTCATGGTCTCCTGCATCCTGCTGGTCGATCATGCCAGGTGGCATATGCGGGCTCTGCAGTGGGACCTGAAGTTCCAGTGGGTGCAGCATATGGGGAATCTGTCCGATTGCGTCCAGATCTCGGATGGCACTGCACGACAACTGCAGTGGTGGCTCACGAACCAGGATTGGGTCAATGGCAGATCCCTCTCCGTTCCCCAACCAGACCACACTGTGGTGACGGACGCATCCCTTCTGGGATGGGGTGGCCACATGGGAGAGGCGGAGATCAGAGGCCTCTGGTCTCTGGCGGAGTCCGGGCTCCACATCAACCTTCTGGAGCTCCGTGCGATTCGTCTTGCACTGAAGGCATTCCTTCCCTCTGTCCGGGGAAGAGTAGTGTAGGTGTTCACGGACAACACCACCGCCATGTGGTACTGCAACAAACAGAGCAGGGTGGGATCGTGGACCCTATGTCAAGAGGCCCTCCGCCTCTGGACACGGCTGGAACATCAGGGCATATCCCTGGTGGTTCAACACCTGGCAGGTTCCCTGAACGCCAGGGCGGAGGAACTCAGCCGCAGGTGCATGATGGATCACGAATGGCGTCTCCACTTGGAGGTGGCGCAAGGTCTCTTTCAACAGTGGGGAGAGCCTTGGTTAGATCTATTCGCCACCGAAGAGAACGCGCAATGTCAGCAATTCTGAGCGTTGGAATTTCCAAGGCGGCACTCGCTAGGCAACGCTTTTCGTCGCGAGTGGAGTTGCGGTCTGTTGTACGCCTTTCCGCCTATTCCACTTCTGTCCAGAGTGCTGAAGAAGATCAGGTGCGACCGGGCCCAAGTCATTCTTGTGGCTCCTGATTGGGCACGAAGAGTCTGGTATCCCAAGCTGCTCAACATGGCCATCGATCAGACTGCCTCTTCGGGAGGATCTTCTGTCGCAGCAGCAGGGGACAGTCCTCCACCCGAACCTGTCCAGCCTCCACCTCCTTGCGTGGGGATCGAGCGGCGGCAGTTGACGTCTTTCGACCTGCCTCCTGAAGTCTGTGATGTAATCTTGGCAGCCAGGCGTCCCTCCACTAAGACGGTATACGCCTGCCGGTGGAACAAGTTTGTGGCATGGTGCACAGCAAAGTCTGTGGATACCCTTTCTGCCCTTCTTTCTGAGGTCCTCTTGTTTCTTCTTTCTCTAGCCCAGCAGGGCTCTGCTCTGGGCACTATCAAGGGCTATCTTTCGGCCATCTCTGCCTTCCTTCGGCTTCCAGATCAGCCTTCCCTTTTCAAGTCCCCAGTTGTAAGGCGCTACTTGAAAGGCATAACTCATCTTTTTCCTCCTATTCCCTTCGTTATGCCTCAGTGGGACTTGAACCTGGTTTTAACTTATTTAATGTGTGCTCCCTTTGAGCCGCTTCATAACTGTCCTTTACGGCTCTTAACTCTCAAAACTGCGTTCCTGGTGGCCATCACATCTGCCAGGCGAGTGAGTGAGCTCCAGGCGCTTTCTTCTAAGCCTCCTTTTCTCGCTGTACATCCGGACAAATTTGTCCTTAGAACTCGTCCATCCTTCCTGCCCAGGGTTGTCACTGCCTTCCACATCGGGCAGACTATCACTTTGCCCACCTTCTTTCCGCCTCCGCATCCTTCGAAAGAGGAAGAGAGGCTCCACCGTCTGGACTCAAAATGTGCGCTTTCTTTCTAACTGGATCGCACAAAACAGTTCCGGGTGGATGACCAACTCTTTGTTGGCTACATGGGCGCCAAAAAAGGTCGGGCCGTACACAAGCGAACCATTTCTCGATGGGTCGTTTTGTGTATAAAAGCATGCTATTCTCTGGCTAAAAAGGAGCCTCCAGTGGGGCTACGCGCTCATTCCACCAGGGCGACGGCAGGCACTACTGCCTTGGGGAGAGGAGTTCCTCTGAATGACATCTGTCAGGCAGCTACGTGGGCATCGTTGCACACGTTCACCAAACACTACTGCCTGGACAGCCAAGTCCGGAGAGACGGCTTCTTTGGCCGTTCTGTTCTCCAGGATTTTCTGGTGTGATCTTGGTTTGCAGACCCACCACCGGGGTTGGTATTGCTGGGGTAGCTATTCTAAGGTAAGGAATCTGTAACTAACGTGTTTCTTTCAGATGAACAAGTTACTTACCTTCGGTAACGATATATCTGTAAGAAACATTAGTTAGTTATAGATTCCTTACTGCCACACCCATCCTCCCCGTTCTGCAAACTGATTTCTAGGGATAAGGACCTCCTTTCAGGGCCCTAGTTTTGTGCACCAGTGGTCAGTGTCTTGCATGGCTCTGCGTTTCTGGCGCGGAAAGTCATGTACAGAACTGACAGCGCGCGATGGCGGCGTCTAAGTAGCTGCCGCAACGTCATCCCGGCAACCACGACGCCAACGACGGACGTGGAGCCGACCGACGCCGCCTTCCGACGCGCAGAGGTACTGCTGACGGAAAAACTTTCCGGATCCAGTCTGACGCCTGGGGGTAATTCTAAGGTAAGGAATCTATAACTAACTAATGTTTCTTACAGATATATCGTTACCGAAGGTAAGTAACTTGTTCTTTTAGTTTACTAACAATCCCATAAAGGGATCAGGAGCACCTTGGTCACAGTAACAAACCTTATTTTCATTATTCACAGTTTCACACACACTATACAAAGAAAAATGAACACTTTAAAGTAAAAAGTATTTATTACTACAGGAATTACCAGTTTTTCAGTACATCTAAAATAACTACACAGAATATTAGAAAAACAGCAAGCAGACACGTTATTAGTAACAGCAATGAAATGAAGATTTCTAGTATGTTTTAAAATGTCATTTAAAATCTAACACCCTAATGCCTAATTCTATGTCAGGACTGGAGGCGAGGATTATGCCTTCTCTCTTCACTTTATTAAACAGCAGCCAATTTAACAAACAAACCACATTCCCATGAAACCTTGGGAAAAAAATGTAGTAAAGAAAATTGTCCAATTGGGAACAGTCTGAGGCCTCCAATCAGGACCCTCCAACTCCAACATAGTCTGTCCTCACTGGCCCTTCATCCTCTTTCTTCGCTGCTGCGCAGCCGAGATAAGTGCCTTTTCCTACTCTGCGGGAATTCTTTCTTGTCAAGTGTGATTACCTGTATATTGTTTTGCTTAAAATTACCTATGATTAATTGCTGTGCTAGTTTTTCATACTGAATTGCATTGCTTTAATCTTATTGCGGCACTTGGTTAATTGGTTTTTTTGGACCCGGGGCCGCTGTGTTTTTGCGAGCCTCTGTGCGTCTTGTTTAATGTTCTTGAAGTGATCAGCGAAGCCGCTGACTCAAGGAAGCGTTGTTGTTCCCAGGGGGACGCGCCTCTCTCCAGACGCGCTGCCGCTGGTTAATCCGCTTGAAGCGGTCAGCGCATCTCAGAGAGTTGTGCCGGCTGAAGCAGCGGGAGCGTTTCTGCTCCTACGCAGCGTGTTTCCTGGTGTGCTCGTGCTGACCTCCCGTCGCTAGGGGGCGTGGGAGTCAGCGGAACGCGGCGCACGCGAATATGTGATGTTACACCGCGAGCAAATACTACGCGGTAGGTAACAACAAGGTCGTTACATCGTCCGCGTTGTTACCACGCATGGCATTACATCGCAAGTCGTTTCAACGACTTGCGCTAGATGGCGCGCTGGACTTAGGAATAGTATAAATTACTATTCCTACTCCAGTTAGCGCAACAGCAGGGAAGGTGTTGGATTTAAAATCCAACACATTCCCTGGTGTTGCGCGCCATCTAGCGCAAGTCGTTGAAACGACTTGCGATGTAATGCCATGCGTGGTAACAACGCGGATGATGTAACGTCCGCGTTCTTATCTACCCGCGTGGTATTACCAGCGTTGTAAACGCTGTCTCCCGGCGCACGCGTTTTTCAAATCCCTGAAGGGATTAGACGGCGCGCCATAGTTCTTCTTCGAGCTTTAGCCTGAGGAGG
Organism: Calotriton arnoldi; assembly: GCA_963921515.1. Taxonomy (NCBI): domain Eukaryota; kingdom Metazoa; phylum Chordata; class Amphibia; order Caudata; family Salamandridae; genus Calotriton; species Calotriton arnoldi. The sequence continues at coordinate 2,347,984 of CAWUFW010000699.1, forward strand.
ACGGCGCTTGCGGTGTATTGATCTTGCCGAGGCAGTTACCGGCCGATCTTTCAGATTATTAACGCTCTGCTGCCCAGCAATACCGAGTCTTACAACAAGGCAGCAGAGTCTGTATTAAAAAAAAAGAGTAAACGCCCTCTGGGGTCTGTATGTCTGGTGCCTGGCGTCAGTTTGGGGCACATTCCCAGGCCAGTTTTTTCCTGAGATAGTGTGTATATTTTGATATTGTGCACCAGGTATTGTTGTGCCCAGGGCCTGGTCCCTATAAAAAGTCAGCGAGATCCTCGCATTCAATATTTGGCTGACACCCAGCCCTACAAGGTAAAACCCCCCTTTCTAAAGGCAGGGTACCCGGTCTGTCACCCAGACCCCGCTATCTACACTCATCATCCTCAGTATAGTCCATGAGTATGGATAGGGACTATGAGGAAGACTCCCAGGGAGGAGAAAATACCCTGGCAGACCTCCCTTGGGACGATTAGTTTTATGAAGCGGTAGACACTTCGATTTACAGAGCAGTGGGCGAAGCCATGTCGCCCCTCGAGGAGAGGCTATTACGCAAAATAGACCAAGCCTTAGCACGTCTGTCTACTCTCCCCATGGTTCCCGCCCCCCAACCTGGGCCCCCAGAGACTTCTATGACTGCAGACCCCGTTCCCCCCCCTGCCAAACGCGTACGCGACACGGGGTAGATCTCAGTGCTTTTGACAGGCTCAAACAAGCTTTTTGGCTACTCAGCCACTTTTGCCATCTGCAGGTGACGGTTTGTCGACCCCACACGATGTTCTGCCCAACGACGACACGGGACGCTGATGCTGAGCCCTGCCCATCCAGGCCTTGGCTCCCTTCCCGCCCCCCCCCAGGACAGTTCAGATATGTTCGATCCCGACGAGATCATATACCCCAGGTCGTCGGATTGGGCCCCGGCGGATAAGGTTGCCAGTTATGTGGCAATGCACATACGAAAGCCTCTAGAGAAGGAGGCCCGGAACTGCCTCCGGGCAGAATGCCCAAGACCTTCCCTGGAGGGTAAACTTGCCCTCACACCAGAGAGATTGACACCCGTATGGCCACTTTTCTCCAGAAATTTATGAGAGATCCTAAAAAAGGGATCGATAGGTCCTGGCGAGCGTGCCAGGACAAACTCTTGGACGTTTTAGGGCCCCTCACGAAGATTTTGGACATGGCCGAGGAGGCCAAGACGTCAGGATCCCTGATCTCCCCAGAATCCCTTTCGGGGTGGGCACAAAGGGCCATCGTATTTTTGGGCAATGCCAACTGTGCCCTTTCCACAGAGTGCCGTCGCTCACTCCTTATCAAAGTGGACCCCAAACTTGGGGATCTTGCTGACTCAGAGGCGGGGGCTGTGGCACAAGGAGGCCTGTTTGGGGAACCATTTGTCAAGCAACTGGGTAAATTCGTCAACACTTCTACCTCTCTTGACAAGGCACAGTTGTCCATCAAAAAAGTGATCCCCGGGTTTTCCGCGGGGCCGGTCGAGGTAGGGGCCGCTCGACCGGCCCCCCTTCCAATCCACCCTCGAGAGGGCAAGGCTCCAGACACGGCCAATACCAGGACCAGTCTCGCTTTGGCAATTTCTACCCTGCAAGAGGCAGGCGAGGCAAAGGCAGAGGATATAGAGGAGCAGCGGCATCCACTAATACCGGTGAGTGTCCTCCCTTCTTCCCGGTTAAAATTAGGGGGGAGGCTGAGGAATTTTTTCCAGACCTGGACTTCCATCACAGGGGACGCATGGGTGTTGCAAACAGTCAAAGGTTTCCGCATAGAGTACATAGGCAACCCTACCCAACGGTGCAAGCCCCGTCCCATCCAGTTCTCCCAACAGGAGTCTGCCTTAGTAGATGCGGAGGTCACATACCTTCTTGCGAAAGAAGCCATTGTTCCCTCCACCCTGCATCCCAGGGGTTTCATCAGCAACTTATTTTTGGTGGACAAAACGGATGGGGGCAAACGCCCCGTGATCAACCTCAGCGAGTTCAACGAGTGGCTGGTCTATCGCCACTTCAAGATGGAAGGAATCCATCTCTTCAGGGATGACTTGCGTCCTTCGGACTGGATGGTGCGTCTGGACCTAAAAGACGCCTACCTAGTGATCCCGGTTTTCCCTCCCCACCGGAGGTTCCTCCAATTCATCTGGCGACATCAGACGTTTGAGTTCGCTTCCCTCCCCTTCGGCCTGTCATCGGCTCCTTGGTGCTTCATCAAGGTCCTCAAACCGGTAGTGGAGTATTTGAGAACTCGGGGGATTCGGATGATAGTCTATTTGGACGATCTGCTCCTTATGGATGCGTGTCCTCATCAGCTTCTTCGTCATCTTCAGATGGCGGTCGATCTTCTCCAGAGCCTGGGCTTTGGTCAACGATACGAAATCGATCCTCACTCCCTCTCAGTCACTGACGTTTCTTGGCTTCGTAGTAGACTCCACATCCTCCACTCTCAGTCTTCCAGCCAGAAAGATCTCAAAGATTCGGCACGAACTGAGACGATCCTTATCCAGGCAACAGGTGTCGCTCAGAGATGTGGGCCTTCTTTCCACCTCCATCCAGGCCATCTTTCCGGGACCCCTCCACTATCGAGCCCTGCAACGCCTCAAAACGGTGTACTTGCCCAGAGGGTGCCCTTACCTCCACAAGGTGGTTCTTTCCGAGGAGGCATGAGAGGAAATTCAGTGGTGGGTACAGCACATGGAAGCCTGGAACGGTCGGGCGATGTTTGGGTCTGCACCAGATCTTGTGATAGAGTCCGACGCCAGCACGGTAGGCTGGGGAGCCAGGTGCGGCGAGTTTTTTACAGGAGTATTGTGGTCTCCAGAAGAACGGAGATTACATATCAACTGCCTGGAACTCCTGGCAGGCTCCTTCGCGGTCCGCTGTTGGACGAGAGAGTCCATCCAATCGTCTGTCCTTCTAAAAATGGACAACATATCCGTGGTTCGCTACATCAACCACTTAGGGGGCACAAGGTCCAAAGCCCTCTCAGACCTGGCGGCCGGTTTTTGGCAATACTGCCTGGACCATCAGGTTTCAGTCCCGCAACTTCAGGGATTCCAGCCTCTGGAAGCTGGTCCCAGATGTGTTTCGGAGGTTGAACGGCCTCTGGGGTCCTTTTTCAATATACCTATTTGCCTCGAGACTCGACCACCAGCTCCCTCGGTTTTACAGCTGGAGGCCGGATCCACTGGCAGTGGCCATGGACACCTTCCTCCAGGACTGGAGTCAGGAGAAAGGGTACGCTTTTTCCCCCTTTGCAATGATCACGAGGGCGACGGCCCAGATCAGGAGGCAGCGAGCGGAGGTGGTAATAGTCACCCGTTTTGGAGATCTAGTTTCCGGTTCTTCTGGGACTTTCTTGGGATTCTCGATCAGACCCTACATCCTCTGATTCAGGGGAACTCGTTGTGGCTCATGGCATGGAGGATTACAGGAGACGTTGGGAGGTCACGTGCCTTTCGAGAAAGGCTGAAGAGCTCATGGCCAGGGCTTGGGCGGACAGCACGGTCAAACGTTACAGGTCCGCTTGGGGCAGATGGTCCCGCTGGTGTGTGCGACTTGACCTCAATCCTTTGGACGCCGATGTAGTCTACATCTTGAATTTTTTGGCCCACCTGGCCTCTTGTGGCCTGGCATACAGATCAATAAACACTTTTCGTTCAGCCATTTTGGCAGGCCATGTACCGCTTATCAGTGCGGCACTAGGGGAACATCCTCTCGTATGCAAGCTTCTCCGAGGCATCAGACTGTCTCTACCCCCAGAACCCCGTTATTTGGCCCTTTGGGATGTGAACCGGGTCCTCAACTTGTTCCTATCTTGGCAACCTAACAGATTTCTATCTTGGAAGGAGCTGTTGGCCAAGCTGGCCATGTTGCTATGTCTCATTTCTTGCCGTCGTGTGTCGGACGTGCGAGCTTTGGATATCACAGCCAGAATTTTTACTCCGAATGGAGTGACATTCACACTGCATAGAAGGACTAAATGTCATACAAGAACAATCTCATATCTGGAATTTCCGGATTCTCCAAAGTAGTGTGTAGTCCGCTGTTTAAAAGCTTATGAGGAGATGACGGAAGAGTTTCGTCCTCCTGGTGAACAGCAACTCCTTATTGCCTTACGTAAACCATTTAAGGCGGTATCTTCTCAGACCATTGCCAGATGGGTAAGGTGGGTTATGCAGGAGGCAGGCATAAGCATTAAGGACTTCGGAGCCCACTCAGCTCAAGGGGCAATGGCCCCGAAAGCAATTGGCTTGGGTGCCCGTTTGGAGGATATCCTCAACGCGGCAGATTGGTCTTCGGACTCTACCTTTAAGAGGTTCTACTTCAAGCCAGTGCTGGACATGGCTCACCTCATGGTGAGCAAGCTTTGAACTAGCATAATCCTCGCCTCCAGTCCTGACATAGAATGAAAAATGTCCTAGCTATCATAACGGAAAGTTTCAATTTTATTAAAGACTCGGAGGGGAGGATTATCCCACCCTAGGGTTTTCAATGAAAGGGACCCACCCCGTATTGGAGTAAGTAATAGAGTTTGACTTCTACACTGTTGAGATGAATGATTGTTGTTCTTTCTTTTGTGGAATATTCTGTCTCACTGCGTTTTTGTTTGCAGGCTTGACAAGACTCTTGAAAAGGAAAAGGATCCTTGGCTGACTTCGCGCGACGAAAGAGGATGAAGGGCCAGTGAGGACAGACTATGTTGGAGTTGGAGGGCCCTGATTGGAGGCCTCAGACTGTTCCCAATTGGACAATTTTCTTTACTACATTTTTTCCCCAAGGTTTCATGGGAAATGTAGTTTGTTTGGTGAATTGGCTGCTGTTTAATAGAGTGAAGAGAGAAAGCATAATTCTCGCCTCCGAGTCCTTAATAGAATTGAAACTTTCCGTTACGATAGCTAGGAAATTTTTCATTCTATGTGCTATACTTAAAGAGCATGGAAGGTAGAGCAACTTGAAGTGAAGAGTTTCTTAGGGAGAAGAGACGCACTGCATACCTTGTTGATAGCAAAGGCTGTCTTTATCATCGGAGGCATTAGGACACTGTTTCCCTCAAACACCCACTGCGGTAGCAGTCAGTTATCTTTCCTCTGGCAGTCAGGTTTATCAGTTTCAGGTGAGGTGTAGCATCTGTGAAGTGTGCTGGCAGTAGGTGAGACCTGGCAGAATCTCTGGTGATAATCTGTGTGAAGGACCTCTCCACACAAGTGGTCAAATGACAGTCCTTATTTACTAAATATTATCAGAAATTGGAATTTCTGACATAAGTTTAGGAATGTCTAACATAGATTATGTGCATCAAGGCGTGCGTCCCAGACTTTTCCTTATGAACATATAAGGTAAAAGGACGCCAATTCAGACTACATTATTTTGGTTATATGTCTATATGTGATCTCATTAAACCTTGTCATTTGGCTCAGACGAATGTTACATAAAGTGTTGTATCTATGTCATTAATCTAATGTATTGACGCTTGTACATTTCTTAGAAAGATACAGTCAGACGACATCTGCATCTAATGGCAGACATGACAATGATTCTGCATAAATCGGGAAAGATGGCGACTTCCATTGTTTGAGAGTAGGAAGATGGCGACCTCCATAAGCCAAGATGGAGTCGGGGTCTACATAAAATGGAGTTGGACCTAAGGAACTTTATGTCATCCCGGCTTGCATGTCTCAATATGACATCACAGGGCTGTGTTTAACAAATAGAGATTCATACAATGTATACGGAAATCTGTGCTTTCTAATTACTGTAGTCTAAAATACCTAGAGCAAAATATACACTTAATCACACTATGGGGCCGATTCCGATCTCGGTCGGAGGCGCACCCAATACCATTCGGTCGGGAAAAAAGCCATGCGAAAGCCTGTTTCCCGACCGAACCGTCTGTGAGTCCGGCCGAGCGAGTACGATGCGGGTCGCCGACCGACTCGTCCGGGCGACCCGACCGCTCCGACCGACTCGTACCCGGATCGTACCGCTCCGACCGACTCGGTCGGACCCGGTCGCACCGCGCAATGGAGACGTTTTCCGGCCGGGTAAGTACGATGCGCACCTCGACCGCTCCGACCGACTCGCGCCGTCCGACTCGAACTCGCTGTCGGAGCCGTACTTGGGGGTCCGTGTCGGACCCCCTGTACGCGTACCCGTGCGAGGCGCACACAGGGGGACCCATGGGTCCCCCTACCTGTGCGTGTACGCCGCGAGCGCCCGCGGCGTACTCGCTGTAGGGGCGCCCTTGTCCGCCTCGCACCCATTGAGGCAATGGGAGCCCGCGTACGCGTTGTACGACCGGCTCCCATTGAGTTCAATGGGAGTCCGACCGACTCGTGTCCGATAACATACGGACGCATCGGACTCGTTCGGTCGGACTGCACGGGTCCGATTCGGTCGGAAATCTCTCCGGGTCCGGCTCGGTCGGAGAAATTTCCGGCCCGAATCGGAATCGACCCCTTTGTATATAAAATAAAGCAAATCATGTAATCTTAAACCTATAAATGAAGCATAAAACAAAGGAAATCCATACCTCATATATGTAAATGACAAAAAAGATACCTTTGATGAATATAGCGAAGCACGAATACTTTCCAGCCTGGCATTGTTTCAAATACTCAATATATATATTGTAATCTAGCTAAAGGTTTTATGTGTGTTGGCGATTAAAAATACCAGTGATGATGGCTAGCAGGCCAGATAAAAAATATGCAGTATAAAATAAAAACAAAAATTAAAAAGAGTCTTATTAATAAGAACAGATTTTCTTCAGTTCATAAAAAATACAGGCTTTTGTAGTGTATATATACGACCAATGCATAACGTTGTTCATTGGTCGACTCACGTGTAGAGTTCAATCCTCATCGGAGGACATACCGACTTTATCTGAAAGAAACACGTTAGTTATAGATTCCTTACCTTAGAATTACCCCCAGGCGTCAGACTGGATCCGGAAAGTTTTTTCGTCAGCAGTACCTCTGCGCGTCGGAAGGTGTTGTCGGTCAGCTCCGCGTCCGTCGTCGGCGTCGTGGTCGCCGGGATGACGTTGCGGCAGCTACTTAGACGCCGCCCTCGCACACTGACGTCAGTTCTTTCTTTTTACGCGCCAGCCAGCGCAGATCCGGGAAAAGCGGTACCTCAGTCATTTTTTGACTAACTTTTTCTCGACTTTTGTCGACTTCTTTCTTTGAGTCTCCGACTCCGACAAGGTGCACGAGGGATGCCCGGTTTCAAGGCCTGTGGTTCCTGTCATCGCATGATGTCGGTGACAGATCCGCACCGCATGTGTCTTTTTTGCCTGGAGCGCAACCACGACCCCAAGTCGTGCTCCGACTGCCGGTCGATGGCGCCGAAGGCTTTGGGGGAGCGGTCCCGAAAGCTGATTGAACATCGGCAGTTGTCTCCGCGCCGTTCGAGGTCCCGGTTGAGAGGGAGGTCGAGGGACGGTCGCGGAGCCACCACCATTCCGGTTCGAAATCATCAAAGTCTTCGCACTCAGGGTTGAGTAAGTCGAAGCACAAGAAGAAGTGGAAGAAGCATTGTCGTTCTTCGACTTCTCCTCATCGGTCGGCCGATCCGACGAGGCACACGGGTGGTGCCCCTCCCGCGGCTCCGCGCGCAGTGCCCGAAGGGTCGACTCCGAGTTTCCCTCCCTTTCCGGGACCCGGAGCGACTCCCGCCCAGCTTCGTACGTTCTACGAGGCGATGCATGCCATCTTTGGGCGGACCGACCCCGCCGGCGCGCCTTCGGGCCCCGCGGACTCGGTTGGGGGGCCAAGGTCTTTGCTGCCGGCGGCTCCGGCCCCGGCGCCGCAGGCCCCCCTTGGATCCAGGCCTGGCTCCGGATCGGCGCCGGTTGACCTCGTTACGCCTCCGACTGCACCACTACTGCGTCCGACGCCGGTCGGCCCCCCGGCCTGCGTCGACCCCGGCCTCCATCCCGACATGGACACGGTGTCGGACCGGCGTCATCCGATGCCGGATCCGGCGCCGGGTGGGGTTTTCATGCCCCTGTTAACTGCTGGGGTCCCTTTTCAACCACAGTGGCACCCAGAGGATGATGAGAAGGACTGGGAGGGGTCAGGTGACCCTTTAACTGACCAGTTGGACAGTGAACAGGACTGGAGAGAGGAACTGGTCTGGACACCTCCCCTGACCTTGGCATGTTTTCTCCTCCTACCGTGGCTACGGTGGAAGGAGCATCATACGCAGTGGTGTTGCGTAGGGCGGCCGAGGCTCTCAACCTCAAGCTTCCTACCGTGGCGGTCAGGACTAACCTCCTGACTGAGGTGCTTCAACCGGCTGCAAGCTCTTCGGAGCCCCTGCTGCCGTTCAGTGAGGCCCTCACAGATGTCTTTTGGGCACGTGGTCCAGGCCCAACACGGGGGCTCCCGTGGACAGGATGATTACCCGACGCCACCGCCCGGCTCCGGGCGACCCCACTTTCCTCTCCCAACATCCCACCCCTGAGAGCTTGGTAGTTCAAGCTTCTACTTCCAAAAGCGCCTTCCCTACCGCTCCACCGGAAAGGGAATCCAAGAAGCTGGACCACCTTGGCAAGAACATTTTCTCTTCTGCCAGCTTAGGCCTGTGGTCTGTAAACACCGCATGTCTCTTGGGCCGTTATTCGCACTCATTGTGGGATACGGTGGCGCAAGTGCTGCCTCAGTGTCCGGAGGAGACCCGGGCAGTGCTCTCCCAGGCTGGTGCCGCCGGGAGGGATGCAGCAAAGTTTACGATACATTGTGGGCTGGACACCGCCGACTGTCTGGGCAGGACCATTTCAACGTCGGTAGCGCTTCGTCGGTACGCCTGGATGAGGTCCACTGGCTTTTCAGGGAATGTCCAGAACACCTTGATGGACATGCCCTTTGATGGCCGTCGCCTTTTTGGCGACAAAGCAGACACCGCCCTAGAGCGCTTCAAGGTCTCACGGGCTACAGCCAAGTCTTTGGGCCTCTCCACGCGCCCTGCGCAGTCTGCTTTTCACCCCTTTCGTGGCTATGGAAGGGGTGCCCCGCTCCGTCCCACCCAGGGCCACAGGCCGCAGCAAGTTACCCAACCTTCGCGCGGCCGGGGACGTGGAAACAACCGTTGTGGTTCCGGGGGCCAGCAGGCGGGCCAGTCCACCAACCCCCCCCCCCTCTGCAGCTGCCTCCAAACCCTCCTAGTCCGACCTTTCAGGCCCATCAAACGCCAGTGTGCGGCAGGATTCGCCATCCCCTCCCCCACTGGCGCACCATCACATCGGACAGGTGGGTTTTGCAAATAGTCCGAAGGGGCTACTCCCTCCCCTTCGAGACTACCCCTCCAGCCATGCCACCGCGATACCACCGCATGTCGGAGGATCATCTGGCCCTTCTCCAGCAGGAAGTTACGGCTCTCTTGGCCAAGGGAGCCATTGAGCGCGTTTCTGTCCCAGAAGTAGGTCGTGGTTGTTACTCCCACTACTTTCTGGTTCCCAAGAAGGACAAGGGCCTGCGTCCTATCTTGGACCTCAGGGACGTCAATCGCTTCCTCCGGAAGGAGAAGTTCAAAATGTTGACGCTTGCTCAGGTCTTGTCTGCCCTCGACCCGCAAGACTGGATGGTAGCGTTGGACTTGCAGGATGCTTATTTTCACATGTTATGTTATGTTATGTTAAAGGTCATTTTTAAAGCGCTCGTTCACCAAACGGTTTCTTGGCGCTAAGGGCAAAACGGCAGCAATTCCAAACAGTAGGAGAATGTCAGTTGTAGGCGTGGGAGAAAAGCCAGGTTTTAAGTGACTTCCTAAATTGGGTGTAGAAGTCCACAGTGCGCAAATACAGAGGGAGAGTGTTCCAAAATTGAGGGGCCAAAGACGTGTATCTAAGGCCACCATGTTTCTTTCGTTTGAACGCATGGGAGACCAGTAAGTTCTTGTTAGATGAACGTAAATCGCAAGAAGGGAGATATCGCTGAATGTTTGAAGCAATAAAAGCGGGACCACGTCCTGACAGGGCTTTGTAGATGGTGCAGCCCAGTTTAAACAGGCCGATACAAAAGGGGATGATGGACGGAACGTTTGAGCCAATCAAACACTCACCCCCAGTCAACTGATCTGGGTTTAATCCATCATCATTCTTTAGCTCACTCCACCACCCCAGTTCAGACATGGCCATATGCAAATCAGTCTGACCCTGTGCCTCATGGGAACAGTCCAGCACGAACTGGGGGTGAGTGTTTGATTGGCTCAAACGTTCCGTCCATCATCCCCTTTTGTATCGCTTTGTTCGCCCTAAGTTGGCGGGGGTATGCCCAGACGTGGGTCCCTTGCTCACTTTGCCACTGGATTCAAGCAAGCCTGGCTGATGACGGCTGGAATGCCAGAAACCGGTCCTAGGATGCTTGTTTCCGGTCCAGGGAAGACATGGCTTGGCAGTTCGTGCTGGACTGTTCCCATGAGGCACAGGGTCAGACTGATTTGCATATGGCCATGTCTGAACTGGGGTGGTGGAGTGAGCTAAAGAATGATGATGGATTAAACCCAGATCAGTTGACTGGGGGTGAGTGTTTGATTGGCTCAAACGTTCCGTCCATCATCCCCTTTTGTATCGCGCAGTTTAAACAGGCAGCGTTGGGGTATAGGGAGCCAATGGAGGCCTCTCAGCAGTGGTTTCACATGGGAGTGCTTTGGCTGTCCAAGAATAAGTCTGGCTGCCTGGTTTTGGACTCGCTGCAAGCGATGGACTTGGTACGCGGGTATACCAACGTACAGGGAATTGGCATAGTCAATGCGCGAAATCACCAGAGCAAGAACCACTTGGGTCAGGGCTTCGGTGGAGAGGAATCTGCTAATTTTTCGAATTCTACGAAGGTGGAAAAAGCATGCAGAGACCACTGAACTAATCTGGGCTTTTATGGTGAGAACATTGCTGATCATAATTCCCAAACTTTTTACTGACGAGACCGGGGCTGGAGGGCTCCCTAGAGATGGAGGCCAGAAGCTGGAGTTCCATGGGTTAGCCAAGCCACCAGTGAGAATCAACTCTGTTTTATCTGGATTAAGTTTAAGTTGATTCGAATTCATCCAATCCCTGATAAAATTCATTATAGAATGAAAGTTTGTAGTAGATGAGGCTGAGGAGTCGATGTTAAAGATCAGCTGGAGGTCGTCGGCATAGTTAAACACAACGACCTTGCTCTTGCGCAAGGCTAGGATCAGGGGGAGAATATACAAATTAAAAAGCAAAGGTGACAAGGAAGAGCCCTGTGGAACTCCACAGGTCAAATTCATTTGTTCTGCCCTAAAGCCAGCCAAGCGGCCCACCGTTACCTACGGTTCACGGTGGGCCACGAGCACTTTTAGTTTACCGTGTTCCCCTTTGGCCTTACCAGCGCCCCTCGGGTGTTCACGAAAGTGATGGCGGTGGTCGCAGCTCATCTGCGCAGATCAGGGGTTTCAGTCTTCCCCTATCTCGACGACTGGCTGTTGAAGGCGGGATCGCCCCAGGCAGTCGTATCCCACCTCCAGACTACGGCCGACCTCCTGCATTCGCTGGGGTTCTCCATCAACGTGCCGAAGTCGCACCTGATTCCCTCTCAGAAGCTCCTCTTCATCGGAGCGGTTCTCGACACGACACGGTTTCGGGTCTATCCTCCCGAACAGCGAGTCCGGGATATTCGGGCTATGATTCCGATCTTTCAGCCTCTATCCCGGGTTTCGGTCAGGATGACCCTGAGGCTGCTGGGCCTCATGGCCTCCTGCATCCTGCTGGTCGATCATGCCAGGTGGCATATGCGGGCTCTGCAGTGGGACCTGAAGTTCCAGTGGGCGCAGCATCAGGGGAATCTGTCCGATTGCGTCCAGATCTCGGAGGGCACTGCACAACAACTGCAGTGGTGGCTCACGAACCAGGATTGGGTCAGTGGCAGATCCCTCTCCCTTCCCCAACCAGACCACACTGTGGTGACGGATGCATCTCTTCTGGGATGGGGCGGCCACATGGGAGAGGCGGAGATCAGAGGCTTCACATCAACCATCTGGAGCTCCGGGCGATTCGTCTTGCACTGAAAGCATTCCTTCCCTGGTGCAGGTGTTCACGGACAACACCACCACCATGTGGTACTGTAACAAACAGGGCGGGGTGGGGTCGTGGACCCTATGTCAGGAGGCCCTCCGCCTCTGGACATTGCTGGAACATCAGGGCATATCCCTGGTGGTTCAACACCTGGCAGGTTCCCTGAACGCCAGGGCTGACGAACTCAGCCGCAGGTGCATGATGGATCACAAATGGCGTCTTCACTCGGAGGTGGTGCAAGGTCTCTTTCAACAGTGGGGAGAGCCTTGGTTAGATCTATTCGCCACCGAAGAGAACACGCAATGTCTGCAATGTCTGCAATTCTGCGCGTTGGAATTTTCAAGGCGGCACTCGCTCGGCGACGCTTTTCGTCGCGAGTGGAGTTGCGGTCTGTTGTACGCCTTTCCGCCTATACCACTTCTGCCCAGTGTGCTGAAGAAGATCAAGCGCGACCGGGCCCAAGTCATTCTTGTGGCTCTGGATTGGGCACGAAGAGTCTGGTATCCCGAGCTGCTCAACATGGCCATCGATCCTCCGATCAGACTGCCTCTTCGGGAGGATCTTCTGTCGCAGCAGCAGGGGACGGTCCTCCACCCGAACCTGTCCACTCTCCACCTCCTTGCGTGGAGATTGAGCAGCGGCAGTTGACGTCTTTCGACCTGCCTCCGGAAGTCTGTGACGTAATCTTGGCAGCCAGGCGTCCCTCCACTAAGACGGTATACGCCTGCCGGTGGAACAAATTTGTGGCATGGTGCACAGCAAAGGCTGTGGATCCCCTTTCTGCCCCTCTTTCTGAAGTACTCTTGTTCCTTCTATCTTTAACCCAGCAGGGCTCTGCTCTGGGCACTATCAAGGTCTATCTTTCAGCCATCTCTGCCTTCCTTCGGCTGCCAGATCAGCCTTCTCTTTTCAAGTCCCCGGTAGTTAACCGTTTCTTAAAAGGCTTAACACATCTTTTTCCTCCAGTCCCCTTCGTTATGCCTCAGTAGGACTTGAATCTTGTACTAACTTATTTAATGTGCCCTCCCTTTGAGCCGCTTCATAACTGTCCCTTACGTCTCTTAACTCTTAAGACTGCTTTCCTGGTAGCCATCACTTCTGCTAGAAGGGTGAGTGAGCTCCAGGCTCTTTCTTCAAAGCCACCTTTCCTGTCTGTCCATCCGGACAAGGTGGTTCTCCGAACCCGTCCATCCTTCCTTCCTAAGGTGGTCACTGCCTTCCACATCGGGCAGACCATTACTTTGCCCACCTTCTTTCCGCCTCCGCATCCTTCGAAGGAGGAAGAGGGGCTCCACCGTCTGGACCCAAAACGTGCGCTCTCCTTCTATCTGGATCGCACAAAACAGTTCCGGGTGGATGATCAACTTTCTGTTGGCTACGTGGGCGCAAAGAAGTGTCGGGCAGTGCACAAACGCACCATTTCTCGATGGGTCATGTTGTGTATTAAGGCTTGTTATTCTCTGGCTAAAAAGGAGCCTCCAGTCGGGCTACGCGGCCATTCCACCAGGGCGACAGCAGCCACTACTGCCTTGGGAAGAGGAGTTCCTCTAAATGACATCTGTCAGGCGGCCACGTGGGCATCGCTGCACACGTTCACCAAACACTACTGCCTGGACAGCCAAGTCCGGAGAGACGGCTTCTTTGGCCGTTCTGTTCTCCAGGACTTTCTGGTGTGATCTTGGTTCGCAGATCCACCACCGGGGTTGGTATTGCTGGGGTATCTATTCTAAGGTAAGGAATCTATAAGTAACGTGTTTCTTTCAGATGCACAAGTTACTTACCTTCGGTAACGATATATCTGTAAGAAACATTAGTTAGTTATAGATTCCTTACCGCCCCACCCATCCTCCCCGTTCTGCGAACTGATTTCTAGGGTTAAGGACATCCTTTCAGGGCCCTAGTTTTGTGCACCAGTGGTCAGTTTCTTGCATGGCTCTGCGTTTCTGGTGCGGAAAGATGTGTACAGAACTGACGTCAGCGCGCGAGGGCGGCGTCTAAGTAGCTGCCGCGATGTCATCCCGGCGACCACGACGCCGACGACGGACGCGGAGCCGACCGACACCACCTTCCGACGCGCAGAGGTACTGCTGACGAAAAAACTTTCCGGATCCAGTCTGACGCCTGGGGGTAATTCTAAGGTAAGGAATCTATAACTAACTAATGTTTCTTACAGATATATCGTTACCGAAGGTAAGTAACTTGTGCGTCAGGTGCACACGCAGCACGTGTGATCTTTGAGGAATCCATATAGAAGATTGTGTTCATGGTAAACAGTCTGTGTATTTGATGGACCAGCAACTGGTTGCTCATCTAAGGCGCTCAATGGAAATTGCAGCTCCTATCCAGGGGGCTCGAAAGATAACAGCGAGTCAAGCCACTCATCAAGAGCTGCGTCGTAAAGTGCCATCGGTGATATTGCCCTGTCATAGTTAGCATTCGGTAGAAGGGACGAATATGGCACGTTAGTCCGCATGTGTTTACAACGCATGCCATTACAACACAGTCGTTACAACGACCGCGTTGTTACATCGCATACCTTTACAACTCAAGTCGGAACAACGACTTGCTGTAGGGGGCGCTGGATGTTGCAATAGTATAATTTACTATTCCAACTCCAGTCTGTGCAACAGTAGGGAAGGTGTTGGATTTTAAATCCAACACCTTCTGCCCCCTACAACGCAAGTCGTTGTTCTGACTTGCGTTGTAATGATATGCGATGTAACAACGCGGTCATTGTAACAACCGCGTTGTAATGGCATGCGTTGTCTCGCATGCGTGGTAAACACTGTTTACCAGAAGGGACAGATACATTGCTCGACATTGTTTCTGGTGCTCATGTAGAGGTTGAATGATCATTTCCTTATCAAGATAAGCCATCAGGGGCTGCACCAGATGTAAGTCCAGGATCACTTCAATCAGTCAGTTTATACACCAGAACACAGGTTTTACTTCTGTAGCGTCCATTTTGTGAAAGTTGAGCAACCAGTGCTCACTGAGTTTAGATAGCCAAGCATGTAACCTGCTAGAGTCGCTCTGCATATTTGCTGAGCTGGATACGTGTACTCCATGTTGTTGATTTCCTTGTTGGAACAGGAGAAAGATGATGATACTACAGCCGATTAGCACTATGATGATCGGAAATTTTTCAAAAAGGCTTGGAAACAGAGAATAAAAAAATTATGCAATCAGTCCAAATTCTGCTTTAAATCCAGTCACCAGACCAAATCCTGTGTTTTTAAAAAGATAGACAACATCAGTTGTCACAGACAAATTAAATATCGTTTGTACGATATGTGTAAAATGCATCAGGCATTGTGTGTGTGTCATCATTGGAATTTCTTAAGCAGTTCTGGCCGTCTCAGATTATAAACGTCAACTGCTGTAGTCCAAGAGACTCATTTTGCAATAGTATAGACAATAGTTTGTTTAAGTCAGTCGTTAAAACGCAAAGATTTCATGCTTATGCTAGGCCAAGGGATGTTCCTAATGGTATTTCTAGGCGGAGGATACAATGTCCTTCCACAACACGGTAATGTTTCTGAAACTGTTATCAAGTATGGCTGGCCGGGTTCCAACCCACAGCAAGTAACATTTATTAAAAATAAGTGAGAACCATTATTTAGACATTCAAGATGTGTAGGAATGGACGTAATGGAGAAACTAATAAAACGCAATTTAATCCTGGCATTAGATGCTACACATTCCATGCAGTGATATGGGGTCACACAAAAGGGAGTGTCCAAAGTGATTTCTGCAATTTGCTATACTGATATACACAGGGTCATCTTCATTTTTATTTAAACAGATATGGGGGAAAGGAAATGTCCATGAATGGAACCATTGTAAACTGTGCATAGTTTCATACCAGTTAATAGATTTATATTTCTGAAAATGAAAGGTTGTAATGGGCTAAGAAATAACTCTGTGTATTAACCCGTTAATAGGTGCTTCTTCAACTTGTTCTATACGTAGTAGGGTGTATGTAGATTCTTTTTTAGCCATTGTTTTTTTCATAAGTGTCACATTTTATGGTTCAAACGGGGATGTCTCAATGAGAAGTTGCTCTTAACTGAGCCTGTTTGTGTTGTTATAAATTCAGGTCTCCTTTCAGGCGATCTAAAGCTGAGGACAAAATGTGATTTAATGAGTACATTCTTTTAGAAAGCATGTGCATTCTATTGTCAACAACTTTAAAAACTGCTTTCATGTTTTCTTGATCTATTTGCCTAATTCTTTCTGTAGCTTATTCCTCTGAATATTTGTTTGATTCATTGTAGATGGCATATATTCCTGTGGCAAGGAATCTTTTATTTCTTTTAGGACGTGGTCCCAGAAAAACGTCAGAAAAATCCATATTCTTTCTATTGGAGGAAAAGTGTTATTTCACAGCTGAAAGACTAGTGTTCCAACCATTGTTAGCATAGCTTCCCTACATAATATGTGGTAATTACTTCAGGTGTTTATGTATTATAACGTGGATCAGGATGATTGATTTTTAGGTCCAGGAGTGTTTTAAAGAAAACGCTGCATGCACGTATCAGAATTATATGGCCATAAGGCCAAACCTTCAACAGGAAATTGGATTGAATTATAGGTTTCATTCTGGATCATGTCATTTCTATTTGATTCAGATATATATTGATTTGATTTTACCAATTATTAAACACAGTCAAATTGACTTTTGGAATGGAAGTCCTTCATTGTTCTGAATCCCAGACAAGTAGTCTGCTGGATAGTTTTGTTTAGAAAGATTATTTATTTTGGTATTAAACAGGCCCTAAATAAGGCTTCTTTGCCTTGGATCTGTCTAAATTTGGTTCCCAAATAATTTTGCCATCAACATTCGCTATCCAATACTCATATCGTTGAATAGCCAGGTTCTGACTAAACTCAGTAGAGAATGAATGGATAATCAACTTTTAAAGTACGAACAATGCCCATAGGCGTCAAGGCGCTTATAGCGGAAGCCAGGAAGGTAGAAATCAGTACTTTGAAGATTTAAGGGCGAAAAGCCAGGTCTTTAAAGATTTACGAAATAGGGGATGTGACTCTAGACAAGAAATGGATAGAGTTAGGGTGTTCCAAAGTTTGGACGCGGCCACACCAAAAGCTCTCCCTCCCCACTTTGCCTTTCTGAACCTAGGTATTACCAGCCAGTTCTTGTTGGTAGAACGCAGCTGTCTGGCTGGTTGGAACAGGTGTTTTATGCCTTCTGGGCCAAGGTTAAAAAGTGCCTTATGAACAATACGCCTTAAACAAAATTCGCTTTTCGGCAAAAAGCCAGTGCAGTTTTTGAATGGCAGGGGAAATCAAATGAAATTTCGGAAGATCTAAAATCAGTCTTGCTGCAGCATTCTGGGCAAGTTGTAACTTATGAATGGATCCCTTGTTAATGTCCAGATAAAGGGCATTACAATAATCCAATCTGGACAGAATCAGGCCAACTACTGCGTGTTTCCTCGATGGAAGGGATAAAAAAGGAAAGATCTTCCTCAAAATCCTAATAACCCAGAAACATGATGATACAGTTCTGTTCACCTGAGGGTCGAAAGAAAGCTTGTTGTCAATTATGACCCCAAGATTCTTTGCCAAAACAACAGGGCGAGGGTATGCTCCAAGCATTTCTGGCCACCAGGAATGGGTCCATATATTTTGTTGGTAGCCGAACACCATAACCTCGGTTTTGTCCCCATTAAGTCGGAGAAGGTTATTTGCTATCCAGGAGGCAACAGCCTGCATGCAGCTGTTGAAATTAGCTGCTGAGGCCTCTAAATGTTTTGTAATAGACACAATTATTTGTGTGTCATCAGCATAAGATAGGGCCTCCAATCCAAAGGATGGAATTAACTTGGCCAGGGGAGCAACATATATATTAAACAGGGTGGGACTTAAGGAGGAGCCCTGCAGGAATCCACAGAAGGTAGATTTAGGGTCAGAATAGAATTTGTCCATCTTACCTTTCTGTGACATGTCTGTAAGTAATGAAACCAAAAGCTCTAGGACAGAGTCTGAGACCCCGATTTCCTGAAGACGATCAGTCAGCCTTGCCGAGGAGATGGTGTCGAAGGCCGCAGATAGGTCTAACAGTATCAGCAATGTAGTGTTCCCAGCATCAACTTGGTTCCGAATGTTGTTTACTGCAGCTGTTAATGAGGTCTCAGATCCGTGGCCTGTCCTAAATCCGTATTGGGAAGGATCAAGCAAATAACGTTGCTCAAGGTAGGTGCTTAACTGAGTATTTAGATGTTTTTCCAGAATCTTGGCAGGAACAGGTAGCAAGGAAATCGGTCGATAGTTTATGGGCTCGGATTGATCCAGGTTCGGTTTCTTGAGTAATGGCTTAACAACCGCTGTTTTCCAGCTTTTAGGGTAGTGTCCAGAAAGATGACTATATTAAGAATGGATGTTAATCGCAGGACAATAAGTTCCCTTCCAAGCTTCATAAGCTTCAGGGGACAGGGTTCCAAGGGGGAGCCAGATGTAATTCCCCTTAAGAGTTGATCAGTCTGTTCGTGAGATAAGGGAAGAAAATTTGTCCGATAAAGCAGGTTGTTGGTAGTGATTAGATTTTTTGGGAAGCTGCTCTGGCTTTTGTATGAAATAAAAGGCTGAAAGATGTGATCTTTCAGCACTCTGAATATAAAGATATTTCTTTAAAAAATTAGAATGACTATCTGGAGGGGGAGCCTCACAATGTTCCCACTGTGTGTAATTGTGAATTTCTCTAGGATAGCCAATCCTATGTATGAAATAATGTGTGCAGTGGTGATAACAATACATTTCTTTATAATTTGCTGAATTCAAGTAAGGATCTTTGTTATTCAAAGTAGCGTATGCCTGTAAGTAAGTCATCATTCTTTTAACAGTCTCAATGTCCCAATCATGTGGAATAGAACCGGGTATTATAACATAATTCATTTAAACTTTTATCACATATGGCAATTATAATGTCTCCATGGGTTCCATAATCTGGTATGGAACTTATTCCTATGCTGTGCCCTCAGGCACATGATAAGCTATATTGTTCGGAGCTTAGAGACCGCTTTGGGCTCTGCGGGATGAGGAGTGAGACTGTAGTGCACGAAACACAGGCAAGGCAATTGTCTTTGCAGGGACAAAATGTCTATTCATTAGCAGTTGAATGACTGGTATCATTGACAACCACATGATGAAAAGAAAAGTTCCCAAAATGATCCAGGCATTGGACCACGGAGGAATCCAATACTTGTCATGAAACCATTGACAAGCACAAATCAGTCTTTTACGGTGAGTGACTGTAGAAGGGGTTGAAAAGTCTCCTGTGAAATATCCAGAGTCATTTTCAATATCTTTTGTCTCTTAGTGCTCTCGAAACGGTACCAGTTCAAATGATGTAGCATCAGGTGGAATTTCATAGTAAAGTATGAATTTGCGTTGGACAGTAGCCACTGTCATATTAGCAGTATCAGCTATGTTTGTTGAAATCAGTGTTCTGCATAGGGTGTTAAGCTCAGATATCCCCAGCTGGGAACCTGAGCTAGAAAAGGTACTGCTTTGTTCAGGGGGTAGGGTATTCAGAGTAGGGAGAGGCTGGGAGGCACTACTCTGAATCCTTCTTGGTGAGTGCAGTGGTCAGATGTAGAGGACTGGCCACATAGTGTTTTTTAATGTGGTCGATGGACACCGGTCTGTTTCTCCTTGAGCCAGACAGAGGAGGCAGAATAACAGTTCTGTTGCCTGTTACCCCAAGAACATTGATGGGTGGTCTGTAAGATGATTCAAAAGCTTGCTTGTCATGGATTGTTTCCTGAACTAGGTTCCCAACCTTGGGAATCCATCAGTCGTCAGCGGTGATAACCTTCTCTTCACAGGTGGCGGCCTCAGAGGGGTTTGTGTTAGACAACTGGTCTCTGACTTCTTGGATACTCTGTAAAACATTAAAATGTTTCTGAATGGAGGGGGCTGATGTGGTCCAAATAAATCACCCAGAAGGGGATATTTGAGATCATGACAGGAGTTGGTGAGGGTCTTTTGACAGTAGAAGGTTTAATCTGTTGACACACTGCCTAACATAGTCCCTAGTCTATTTATATAAACTAGGCCACCAGTAGCAATGCTGTAGCCTTGCTAGAATCGCGTTAATTCCTGCATGTTCAGATGCCAACTCCTCATGGGCTTCTTTGATTAAATCTAATCTGGACAGACTATTAGGTATTTTTCTATCTCCCACTCCTGTGGTATTGTGGCTTCAGGAATGTTATCTGAATTAAGGGTGTAGGAATACTTGGGAGGAAAATCTGTAGGAGGTTTCCAGTTTTGTTGGTTGCAATTAAGATATCTGTGTCGATCTTCATTTGAGATCTAGTTAAGACTGCTAATCGGACAGTCTGAATTGCAGCCTTTGCTGCTAGGTAAGCTGCACATTTCTCTTTAACGTGAATGCCATTACGCTGATGGCCCAAAGTGTGCCTCACATGGTCAAATGGAAGCTTGTCTTGTGAGACAGCTACCTTTCCCCGAAGCTGTTTATTCTTTATAGGTTTTACCTTTGAATCCTTGAATCTATTCAAGCACCATTGTTCCAAATCGACATTTTAACCTTGCACCCAGAAGTATGAGTCAGACACAATAAGTGTGAGAAGTGATGAGTCAGTCTTCTGTAATGCAAATAGCAAGGCATGTAATTCTGCATGTTGTGCAGTACTGTCACCTAAGATCCTTCACTAAACCTTGTACTGCTGCACAGGCTGCGCAGTATTAATATTTTGTTCTTAGCATGGGTTGGGCAGAGCCATCTGTATAGAAGATGCTCTGATAAGACTCAATGGATAATGTGGCTGGAGTCAGAGCAACATGCTGCTCATATTGTAGAAAAGCTTGTGTACAAAGAGGGATCATAATGAAACTTTATATCCACTGCACTCAAAGAAGAGGCCCACTGTACTGATCTCGGGAATAAGGCACAAACATTGGAAATGCTTAGCTTTGTGGCCCCCTCTAGTGCTGGTATGGGAGAAACAATAATATATTGTCCCTGCTCCAAATGGGGCTCTTTCAAGATAGCTGTTTGCACAGCAGTCAGGATTGTTTCGATGGAAGCAAAATGTGCTTCAGCCAGGGACTGCAAGTGAGACTTGTAAGCAATAAGGATGGTCTGTCCTTCATTGTAGGTCACACAGGTGTACCCATAGTGACTGGGTATGACTGATTACTTGGATGTTTTATTGTCCCTAGTTGGTAAGTATTTAGTCTCAAGCATGTTTGCTTGTAGAGCACGCAAGATATCAGTTTGCGTGTTCAGCCACTGTTTGGATGAAAACATGGGAGAAAGCAGGTCATACAAGGGCTTCACTTTTTCAGCGTAGTTAGGCAAATATGTACATCCAAAGTTAAGAAATCCAACAGGGATTTCAACTTTTTCAATTTGTTGCGAGGTAGCACACATCTGAAGAAAGTCCGGAGCTAGACCCTTGCCCTTGTTGGATAACTTGTATCCTAAGAAGGTCACCGTCAAGATTTTTTTTTAAATTAATTTTGTTACCATGCAATGTTAATATGGTCACCACTTTGTCTACCCTGGTCAGATATACATTCAAAACATTGTCAGTTAGGTAGACATCATCAATGTATGATAATACTTTGGGATCTGGTTGTAAGATCTCAATGATTCACGCTGAAAATCAGCCAGGACTGGTCTTATAGCCCATAGATGCATCGGAACGAAAATTGCACTCCATCAACACTGAAAGCGGTTAAATACTCACTCTCAGGCTCTATGTTTTGACTGAAGAACCCGTTGGCAATATTTAGGGTCGTTTTCCAGTTTTTCCACACCAGGTTTGTCATTAAACCTGTGCTATGTGCGTTCTGTACCGCAAATGTTCATGTGTGTGACTTCAAATTTCTATAGTCTAAAACTATTCTATAGGAGCCATCTGGTTTGGAGACAGGGAAAAAGGCGTGTTTTCTTTGCTAAAAGACAAGGTGCTATAATGCCCTGGTACTGCAACTGATCTAGTATTGCTTTATGCCACGTTTTGCTTCTGGCTTTACAGGGTATTGAGCTTGCAGTTGAGGTTCACTGCGTAAGGGAATGAGATTTGGACTAGAGTGTTCATTCCACCCCGTTTGATTTCTGTATAAGTCCGGAGCTTGTCTCACTGCCCATTCATAAAAATCCCTGATATCCTCAGATACTAAGGGACAGAAGGCTAACCTTATGACTTCCTCCCCCGGGGTGCTTCCCTAATAAAGACTGGAGGCCAATCTTCTTCTGCCAGTATGATATCATAATCATCAAATAATTGTGTCCAGCAGACTGCTTTAATTATATGTGGTATGCCCCCTTCAATTTGTATGTTTAAGTTGTAAACCCTATCAGGACAGTTTAAATGTTGATCTGGAGTCTCGATCTGTATAAAGTCATTGGTTGGATTCACATCCAGAAATCTCTGAAGTGTCTCATGTACTGTTGTGACTTCTGCAGCACTGTCTAGGAATGCTCTCGCCCAAGTCCTGTTTCGTAGGAGGACTCACAGCTGGATTGGCATGTTTTTTAGAAAGTCCTACTAGTTTCTTCTTTTTATTGGGGGTCTTAGAGTCCAATCCTTTCTCCTCCCTCTTTATGCTGACATCACTCTTGGGTCCTCATTCACTTTTTCTACTGTATTCCTCTTTTGTTTGGTACTGGAACAGCTCCCCTTTTCTGCTCTTTTACCTTCAGTGTCCTGAAAAGAATATGAAGAACAGCTGTCAGAATACTGATCCGGTTTTTTAATTATTTTGTGGTCGCTTAAGTTATAACCACCATTGCCAGATTACCGAGAAGCGGGTGATCCAGTATGTCTTTTATCTTTATCTTTCTGTTTTTTCTTCCCTTCCATTGTAGATTTCTCTTTAATGGAACCTTCAGTATCATTTTTAGGTTTTAAATGTGGCTTAATGGGTCGAGTACCCAAGGTATCTCTCTACCTACAGAGGTATAAACTTCAGTGATTATTTTTGGTAGTTCCCGTTTACAGTCATGAACCAGAACTGCTTCCAGTCTCTGATGTATAGCTAGAACTGAAGCCTCTCCCTTTATGTTACTTAGGATGATAGAGGAGACTGTAGAGAAGTTCCCCATTAACTTAATTCGTAAGTCCGGAGCTGGTGCAGCTCCATGCTCATTTTGTACCTGTCTAAGTATATCAGGGAGGACTTGGAGAACACATAGTCAATATTCTGTGTTTGTCTTGGGGGGTAGTGTATGGATACACTGCTTCTAACTGCTTGGTCTTACAAGCAATCCAGATAGCCATTTAGTCACTCTTCATCAGCGCTTTTCCCATGGTTGCTTTAATAGTCTGTGGACTAATAGTTTGTATTTATGCAAGAGTAGCAGTTCCCACTGTGACAGCAAGTCTGGAGCTCAAAGTACATTGTACAAACTATACAAGTCTCCTGTATAAGGCAACATTGTAATTTAGCACACCTACCACCTCAGTGTGAGTTAGGTTGTCAGGGCGAGGAACAGAAGTGTAGCCAGCCAAAAGTGGCCATATAGCTGCGTTATTGCTCAGCGGTCCTAAATGGACATTTCTGTGTGTATGTGGCAATTGACCACCAAACTAATTTTGGTGTTCTTTGTAAGTTAAAGGGATTTCCAAATATTGGTAATCCCTGTAGTGTCCCAGAGGTTCATTGCTATATATGTTTGGAACTCGCCTGAGGCAGCGTCAGTAGGCTTGATCTCCACCCATGAGTAAAATGTCTCAAAGGCATACGCTGGATGTGCAACTAATACAAAAGTATCAGCCCCCCCTTCACAATCTGGGACACCGCACGTTTTGAGATGCTGAGTGACTGCTTCCCTGCAATTGACCGCTATAACATTAGGCACCGCCATAACAAATGGATTCAATTTAAAATTGGAATCAAAGAATTAGAAAATAGTGCAGTAACCCCGCACCCCTATTTCCAGCATCTATGTATGGCCCAGTTGAGGCACAACCCATTCCTGTTTGCTGTATGCTGACCACACCGAAGCATGGTCTAAAGAAGGCTCTGAATGGTGCTGGTAAATTCTGTTGATATCATGAGAAACATTCTCAAGGCCAACATTATGGCTTTCAGAAATAAATGTGAAACCAAGAAGTGATAGGAATAACTTTTGACCCCTTCATTTCTGGCATCCTCATTTAAAGAATGGTGTACTGCAGTGCCCACCAGCTCACTGGTGTGTCCTATGTCATGCTTTTGCCATCCCAACAGAGACCTGCCCAAAAAATCTAGGGAAGCCTGCCTGTTTTTTCAACATTAAAATCCCAGCAAGCTGCCATGTTATGATGACTGGAAAGCACTGTTTTCAATTCAGAGGCTAGCCCCCAGAGTAAGGGTTTTTTAAATTGAAAAAATGACCCTGCAATGCAAGGAGTATTCTTCCTGTGTGTATGAGCCATTTTAACTTTTTTCTACTGGGGTCCATCATGACTCGCATGCTGGTCCCAGAAACAAAAGTAAATATATAGGGAAGGCCGTCTGATACACAGGCCCGTAAGTCCTGAGACAGGTGGGTTGTAGGACCATAGGGTTTTAATGGTATAGTGAGTTCAGACTCTGGAGTCAGAAACCTAGCAGGTTTCCACCCCAAATGAGGCAGTGGAACTACGTGATCTGCAGGGTTCCCACTGCACCAAAGATTAAATGACACCCTTTGCGTCCCCTGGCTGACGCAAAGACATTGAGACTGATTGACAAAAATAACTTGCTCTTTTGAGTACGTGTACACTTTTGAGAAAGTTTACTACTTTCCAGCATTCAAAAATTCAGAGTGTAAGGTACTACTAAAGTAAAAACAGCAGCGTAAGAAAATGCCACTGCATACCTTGTTGACAGTGAAGGCTGTTTTTATCAGCCGATGCGTGAAGACAGTGTTCCCCACAAAAGGCAAACATCTGCTGTGGTAGTAGTCATTTGGTCTTCCTCTGAGAGTCGGCTTTATCAGCTTCTAGCGAGATGTAGCATCTGCGAAGTACAAAGTGTGCTGGCAGTAGGTGAGACCATCTCTGGCAGAATCTCGGGCGATAATCTGATAAAGGACATCTCCTCACAAGTGGTCTAGTGGCAGTTCTTATATACTAAATCTTTCTGAAATTGGAATTTCTGACATAAGTTTAGGAATGTCTGACATAGATTATGAAAACAAAGAGAGGGGGAGAGGAGGATATGGCTAGGTTCGTCCTCCTAGGTATATGTAAAACAAAAGAAGATCCGTAAATAATGGATCAGGGAACCTAGCTAATAGGGAAGAGGAGGGGTCTACTAAATGAGTAAGACACACCTCAATAAAGGGAAAAGAAAATTCTTTTCTTGAGTCCCCTCACTCACCAAAGGTTTCCCCTAGGTGACATGCTTCATCATTGGGGCCATCCCAAGCATCTACTGCTTGGGGCGTGCTGCGACTTGCGATAGTTACGTAGGAGCACTAATTTTTAAGATATGACTATGTGTGGTGCAGTGAAGGGGGAGTGGTGTGAGTGGTTGTTAAAAATTACCTAACTAGTGAACGTAAACGATTTTATTCTTGCTCCTAGTTGGCAAAAGATAAAAAGGGGTTAATAAAAGGGAAAAGAATTAAATGTCCCTGATATTTTAAGTCAACATGTTTCGAGGTGTCCCCTAACCTCTTCTTCAGGACAACATGGGGGCCAGCCCCATGTGTACCACTCCGTGCAAACCTGTAATAAAGTGAAAAATAAGAAAAACAATGGGGCGCGCACTTATTGTGTCAGCGCTAGATATAGTACATACGGTTATACTGAACACGTACTATCTAATGAAGAAATAAAAAAACAGACAAGTTAGTATACACTGCCTGCCCATGTGTCTCGTGGGCAGGTAAAAAACAAAGTCTTTTAGCGATCAAATCAATCCAATAGTGATGGTGCTCTTGACTGTAACTATTAAACATGTACTTAGTTCTGTTCAGTCTATTAGTCTTGTGTCTCTGTAATTAAAAACACATGTTAAAGGAATAAAAAACACTCGTGAAAAAACATCAAACAAAACAAACAATACATGAAACATATAATTGCGTGTTGCCTCATGGACCTACTTAATAACTGGCAAAAGTAAGCCCCATGGTCAGCCCGGGTGGAGGAGCCTGAATAAACCCTAGAGAAAGAGAAGTAAAAGTCTTAAGTCAACGACTCGAAAGAGAGAAAATGAAAAAGGAAAACCTCATTAGTAACTTAGGAATGGGCTCCCAATGAAGAGAATCTTACTTGACTCGGCTAGCCTCCGTCAATATGACCTACTCGTTCCCATAAGCGGACCGCATCTTAGCGTGTCTGGCTTCCGAGAGGTCTAAAAGTAGGGAACCAGGAAACTGCCTAGTCACGAACGCGTTTAGGAAGGCTATACCGCGTATCGTTAAAGGTGATGGGGGCCATTTTGGGTGTACTTATGTTGCGTGTATCGTGCCTAAAATGGGCAAGGAATCCTCGCTTCAATCAGAAATTTGTTCATGAGGGCTAATTGGTTCAAAGATAAAGTAAACACTCTGTAGTTGTAATAAAGATAAAAAATAAGAAACTAAGAAACTGAAAAAACGGGTCTCGAACCCTGCAGTATAAAGCGATTCCCTTTTGAAAAACAGAGCTTCTCTTTTTTGCGAGAGTGCCACAATAAGGCGGCGGCCATCTTGAACTGGTGAAATCAGGTCCTGATAGGGACTGAATCCTATGTGTGCTATAGCTAGTAAAGGTAAAAAATAAAAAATAAAAATTATGGGAAATTAAGAAACTAAGAAAGCGGGTCTCGAACCCTGCGGTATTTTACGCGATTCCATTATGAAAGAGCAGAGCTTCTCTATTGCGAAAGGGTCACAATAAGACGGCGGCCATCTTGAACTGGTGAAATCGTAAGTCTCCAGGAGAGCATCTCTATTGTTATTTTTTGCTCTTTTCTTGGCTTTATTGATGATGCGAGAAGGGTATTTACGGTTTTTCAGTTTTTCTGCCAGGTCTTTAGCCTGTTCCTCATAGTCATTTATTTCTGTGCAGTTTCTCCTCAACCTGAGGAATTGTCCAAAAGGAAGATTTTCTTTGAGATGTCTAGGATGAAAACTGTCGTAAAGCAAAAGACAATTCTTGGCAGTTGGTTTAAAGTGGGTTGTGGTCTTCAGATGACCCTCTGCTGCATAGATATTCAGGTCTAGAAAAATGAGATCAGACCTACTCATTGTATGGGTAAATTTTAGGAAAGGGTCCTGTGAATTTAGCCATTCCAAAAATAGGTTGACTATGAGGAACAGGCTAAAGACCTGGCAGAAAAACTGAAAAACCGTAAATACCCTTCTCGCATTATCAATAAAGCCAAGAAAAGAGCAAAAAATAACAATAGAGATGCTCTCCTGGAGACTTACGAGAAACAAGAAACAGGAAAAGATAAGAGACCCATCTGTATCACTACCTTTAGCACAGCGTCAGACAAGATCACAAAAATGGTGAAAAAACATTGGAACATCCTAAACAGTGGTAATTTAAATATCCCCATTCCAATGTTTTCACATAGGAGAGGGAAGAATCTACGTGACCTTCTAGTACACACATGCCCGAAACCTAATCAGAGAAACAACCAACAGACCATAAGTACTTTACCAACGGGTCACCACCCGTGTGGGAATTGCAGCGTGTGCCACCTGACTTCCACCACAAAAAGGGTCTGTTTTAATACAGGCACATCATGGGAACTCAGAAATTTTACAACATGCAGCACAGTAGGTGTAGTATATTTGATTACATGTCCCTGTAATCTCCACTATGTGGGCATGACAACCAGGAAGGTGGGCACAAGGATCTGTGAACACCGTAGCAACATCCGGTGCCACAGAGCGAGTACCAGGATGACAGCACACTTTAATGATATGCAACACACACCCAACGACATGAAGTGGGTGGTGTTGGAACATATCAAACCATGTGACAACCTTGAGCAAAGGTTGTTGGAAAAAGAACAGAGGTGGGTGTTTAAACTACGCTCTGATACTAAAGGGTTAAACGAAAATATTCCGTGGGGTCATTTTTCTAGATAAATGTATTCCAACTATACCTCCACCCTTCTGTCCTATTAGTCCTTTTACTATTTTTTCTAACTCTATTTCAATGTTTTGTCAATATAAACCATCTCAACCCCCCAACCACCCCCCCCCCCTTTACTAAATATAGTACACATAGGATTCAGTCCCTATCAGGACCTGATTTCACCAGTTCAAGATGGCCGCCATCTTATTGTGACCCTTTCGCAATAGAGAAGCTCTGCTCTTTCATAATGGAAT
Organism: Calotriton arnoldi; assembly: GCA_963921515.1. Taxonomy (NCBI): domain Eukaryota; kingdom Metazoa; phylum Chordata; class Amphibia; order Caudata; family Salamandridae; genus Calotriton; species Calotriton arnoldi. The sequence goes on from CAWUFW010000699.1 coordinate 2,376,332, forward strand.
CGCGTAAAATACCGCAGGGTTCGAGACCCGCTTTCTTAGTTTCTTAATTTCCCATAATTTTTATTTTTAATTTTTAATTTTTTACCTTTACTAGCTATAGCACACATAGGATTCAGTCCCTATCAGGACCTGATTTCACCAGTTCAAGATGGCCGCCGCCTTATTGTGGCACTCTCGCAAAAAAGAGAAGCTCTGTTTTTCAAAAGGGAATCGCTTTATACTGCAGGGTTCGAGACCCGTTTTTCAGTTTCTTAGTTTCTTATTTTTTATCTTTATTACAACTACAGAGTGTTTACTTTATCTTTGAACCAATTAGCCCTCATGAACAAATTTCTGATTGAACCGAGGATTCCTTGCCCATTTTAGGCACGATACACGCAACATAAGTACACCCAAAATGGCCCCCATCACCTTTAACGATACGCGGTATAGCCTTCCTAAACGCGTTCGTGACTAGGCAGTTTCCTGGTTCCCTACTTTTAGACCTCTCGGAAGCCAGACACGCTAAGATGCGGTCCGCTTATGGGAACGAGTAGGTCATATTGACGGAGGCTAGCCGAGTCAAGTAAGATTCTCTTCATTGGGAGCCCATTCCTAAGTTACTAATGAGGTTTTCCTTTTTCATTTTCTCTCTTTCGAGTCGTTGACTTAAGACTTTTACTTCTCTTTCTCTAGGGTTTATTCAGGCTCCTCCACCCGGGCTGACCATGGGGCTTACTTTTGCCAGTTATTAAGTAGGTCCATGAGGCAACACGCAATTATATGTTTCATGTATTGTTTGTTTTGTTTGATGTTTTTTCACGAGTGTTTTTTATTCCTTTAACATGTGTTTTTAATTACAGAGACACAAGACTAATAGACTGAACAGAACTAAGTACATGTTTAATAGTTACAGTCAAGAGCACCATCACTATTGGATTGATTTGATCGCTAAAAGACTTTGTTTTTTACCTGCCCACGAGACAGATGGGCAGGCAGTGTATACTAACTTGTCTGTTTTTTTATTTCTTCATTAGATACTACGTGTTCAGTATAACCGTATGTACTATATCTAGCGCTGACACAATAAGTGCGCGCCCCATTGTTTTTCTTATTTTTCACTTTATTACAGGTTTGCACGGAGTGGTACACATGGGGCTGGCCCCCATGTTGTCCTGAAGAAGAGGTTAGGGGACACCTCGAAACATGTTGACTTAAAATATCAGGGACATTTAATTCTTTTCCCTTTTATTAACCCCTTTTTATCTTTTGCCAACTAGGAGCAAGAATAAAATCGTTTACGTTCACTAGTTAGGTAACTTTTAACAACCACTCACACCACTCCCCTTCACTGCACCACACATAGTCATATCTTAAAAATTAGTGCTCCTACGTAACTATCGCAAGTCGCAGCACGCCCCAAGCAGTAGATGCTTGGGATGGCCCCAATGATGAAGCATGTCACCTAGGGGAAACCTTTGGTGAGTGAGGGGACTCAAGAAAATAATTTTCTTTTCCCTTTATTGAGGTGTGTCTTACTCATTTAGTAGACCCCTCCTCTTCCCTATTAGCTAGGTTCCCTGATCCATTATTTACGGATCTTCTTTTGTTTTACATATACCTAGGAGGACGAACCTAGCCATATCCTCCTCTCCCCCTCTCTTTGTTTTGATATTTATACAGCGCAAGCTGCGGGAGCCCCTTTCCCTTCCATACACTCGTGTCTTGTGACATCATATTACAACAACACTTAAGAATATGGCTGGAATAACAGGCCTGACATATACTGAGGAAGAAGTAGAGAGTATCATATCTTCCATGATCCCTTTTGTAGATTCGACACCTGGAAACAGTAATGAGACTGCACAGTGTTGGGATGAGCTTACTGAGCTTAAAAGGAACCATGTGAAAACAATCATCCATGGGATAATGATGACAGAATATCTCAGAGTAAACGCTGCCCCTAGAGGACTCATTGTACGCAATGAACCTTTCATCTTTCAGCAGGACAAATTGTTCAAAAAGATTGGTCGCTAATCTCCTGGCATTGCACAAGGGATTGGCTTGTACTTATCATAAAGACTGCAACACGACTAGCATATGAGATGAAGGAGGAAATCCATACGCTAGAGGTGAAACTCAAAACTTTTCAGACACCAGCCGAATTGAAGAAACGCCTAGAGGAACTGAACAAAACCATGACGGAATTTGAAATGACATTAAAAGATACAAAGTATCAAAAATTTAAAAAAGATTCAAAAAACTTTAACCATGACACAATCTACCCCTACATCAGAGACGATTACCACCTCACCGGGAGAAACCCGGGCTACAATACAGATACTGATGGATCAGATACCAGCTCCAATAGTTCAGATAACAGCGTGGGTTGGAAGAACAACGTGAGGAGACAGGGTTACCAAGGGCGTAGGATGAGAAACAGGGGCAACCAAGGAAACTATGGGTGGCCCCAGTTCCAACCACCACTTTTTCCAATAACGCCTTTCTATAATGGTCCACAACAATACCAACAACAACAATACCCATATTGGGAACCAAGTACCCAAACCGTCTACCCAGGAATACAGGGTCCTTTTTTAGGACGAGGCCAGGGACCACAGCGAAGAAAAACAAGAAGAGGTCAACAAGTACATTGGGCACAACCTTTGGAGCCTACACGGAGCCATACGAGGAGCATGGGTCCTCCGAACCTACCGAGCACCAGCAACAATCTAGTTTAGTGGTTAATTTATCAGGAACCACCCTATCTAAAATCCAACTCACTGTCCTTGAGAAGGGTTTAGGTTTTGTACCCACCCCATCCCTGGACAAGTTCCTACTCAGCTGTGAATTAAGCGAGTTTATAAGGAAACTGAAATTACGGGTCTTCTTTGAAAATAAACCGCCAACAGATTACCAAAGAGGAGCTACGAATCTACACGTGAAGTCCACTTTTACACCACCCTCGACCGTTTTACCAGTTGAACTAATGGCCTTTGAGAAAGCGGTTCTTAAAGAAGCAGGAGATCTGGATCCAAGAACCCTCAAGATATTCCATAATACAACAAAAATGGAACAAGATGCCATAAAATCTATGGCCAACAACGTAGCAATTGTCATAAAACCAGCGGATAAAGGAGGAGGCATTGTCATACAAAGTACAGAGGCGTATCGCTCAGAATGCCTCAGACTACTATCTGAAGAGAGAAATTACAAACGCATCGCAGAGGATCCAACTGAACGAATAAGGATTGGCATAACTAGCATGGTAGAAGAAGCCCTTGCCCATGACTGGGTAACCAGAAAAGAGGGTGATTTTCTGATTAATAAACACCCTTCAGTACCATACTTCTACACACTACCAAAGATCCATAAGAGGTTAGAGAATCCTCCGGGACGTCCAATCGTCTCAGGTATCGGATCTATTCTAGAACCTTTGTCAAAATTTGCGGATGCTTTCTTACGACCGCTCATACAAAATACCAGCACCTACCTTAAGGACACAAAAGCAGTCCTTTCCCTTCTAAAAGACCTCCCTTTCAATCCAACTAATAACATTCTTATTGGTTTAGATGTAGAAAGTCTCTACACTAGCCTACCACATAAGGCGACCTTGGATATCCTGGAGGATATTCTGTATGGATCAATATGGCCCTATCACACACCTCGACATTTGGTTTTGGAATGTTGCAAATGGGCCCTTACTGAGAATTACTTCCGTTTTGAAGACACCATTTTCCAACAACAACATGGAACCAGTATGGGCAGCACCTTCGCCCCGAGTGTAGCTGGATTATATGTCTACCACATGGAGGAACATAAGATCCTCTCTGACAACAACACTCACCGATCCAAGATCATCGAATGGAAAAGGTACATAGACGATATTCTGGTGATATGGAATGGGAATGAAATAGAAGCTAACCTATTTTTGGAATGGCTAAATTCACAGGACCCTTTCCTAAAATTTACCCATACAATGAGTAGGTCTGATCTCATTTTTCTAGACCTGAATATCTATGCAGCAGAGGGTCATCTGAAGACCACAACCCACTTTAAACCAACTGCCAAGAATTGTCTTTTGCTTTACGACAGTTTTCATCCTAGACATCTCAAAGAAAATCTTCCTTTTGGACAATTCCTCAGGTTGAGGAGAAACTGCACAGAAATAAATGACTATGAGGAACAGGCTAAAGACCTGGCAGAAAAACTGAAAAACCGTAAATACCCTTCTCGCATCATCAATAAAGCCAAGAAAAGAGCAAAAAATAACAATAGAGATGCTCTCCTGGAGACTTACGAGAAACAAGAAACAGGAAAAGATAAGAGACCCATCTGTATCACTACCTTTAGCACAGCGTCAGACAAGATCACAAAAATGGTGAAAAAACATTGGAACATCCTAAACAGTGGTAATTTAAATATCCCCATTCCAATGTTTTCACATAGGAGAGGGAAGAATCTACGTGACCTTCTAGTACACACACGCCCGAAACCTAATCAGAGAAACAACCAACAGACCATAAGTACTTTACCAACGGGTCACCACCCGTGTGGGAATTGCAGCGTGTGCCACCTGACTTCCACCACAAAAAGGGTCTGTTTTAATACAGGCACATCATGGGAACTCAGAAATTTTACAACATGCAGCACAGTAGGTGTAGTATATTTGATTACATGTCCCTGTAATCTCCACTATGTGGGCATGACAACCAGGAAGGTGGGCACAAGGATCTGTGAACACCGTAGCAACATCCGGTGCCACAGAGCGAGTACCAGGATGACAGCACACTTTAATGATATGCAACACACACCCAACGACATGAAGTGGGTGGTGTTGGAACATATCAAACCATGTGACAACCTTGAGCAAAGGTTGTTGGAAAAAGAACAGAGGTGGGTGTTTAAACTACGCTCTGATACTAAAGGGTTAAACGAAAATATTCCGTGGGGTCATTTTTCTAGATAAATGTATTCTAACTATACATGAAGTATTATACCTCCACCCTTCTGTCCTATTAGTCCTTTTACTATTTTTTCTAACTCTATTTCAATGTTTTGTCAATATAAACCATCTCAACCCCCCAACCACCCCCCCCCTTTACTAAATATAGTACACATAGGATTCAGTCCCTATCAGGACCTGATTTCACCAGTTCAAGATGGCCGCCGTCTTATTGTGACCCTTTCGCAATAGAGAAGCTCTGCTCTTTCATAATGGAATCGTGTAAAATACCGCAGGGTTCGAGACCCGCTTTCTTAGTTTCTTAATTTCCCATAATTTTTATTTTTTATTTTTTACCTTTATTAGCTATAGCACACATAGGATTCAGTCCCTATCAGGACCTGATTTCACCAGTTCAAGATGGCCGCCGCCTTATTGTGGCACTCTCGCAAAAAAGAGAAGCTCTGTTTTTCAAAAGGGAATCGCTTTATACTGCAGGGTTCGAGACCCGTTTTTTCAGTTTCTTAGTTTCTTATTTTTATCTTTATTACAACTACAGAGTGTTTACTTTATCTTTGAACCAATTAGCCCTCATGAACAAATTTCTGATTGAACCGAGGATTCCTTGCCCATTTTAGGCACGATACACGCAACATAAGTACACCCAAAATGGCCCCCATCACCTTTAACGATACGCGGTATAGCCTTCCTAAACGCGTTCGTGACTAGGCAGTTTCCTGGTTCCCTACTTTTAGACCTCTCGGAAGCCAGACACGCTAAGATGCGGTCCGCTTATGGGAACGAGTAGGTCATATTGACGGAGGCTAGCCGAGTCAAGTAAGATTCTCTTCATTGGGAGCCCATTCCTAAGTTACTAATGAGGTTTTCCTTTTTCATTTTCTCTCTTTCGAGTCGTTGACTTAAGACTTTTACTTCTCTTTCTCTAGGGTTTATTCAGGCTCCTCCACCCGGGCTGACCATGGGGCTTACTTTTGCCAGTTATTAAGTAGGTCCATGAGGCAACACGCAATTATATGTTTCATGTATTGTTTGTTTTGTTTGATGTTTTTTCACGAGTGTTTTTATTCCTTTAACATGTGTTTTTAATTACAGAGACACAAGACTAATAGACTGAACAGAACTAAGTACATGTTTAATAGTTACAGTCAAGAGCACCATCACTATTGGATTGATTTGATCGCTAAAAGACTTTGTTTTTTACCTGCCCACGAGACAGATGGGCAGGCAGTGTATACTAACTTGTCTGTTTTTTATTTCTTCATTAGATACTACGTGTTCAGTATAACCGTATGTACTATATCTAGCGCTGACACAATAAGTGCGCGCCCCATTGTTTTTCTTATTTTTCACTTTATTACAGGTTTGCACGGAGTGGTACACATGGGGCTGGCCCCCATGTTGTCCTGAAGAAGAGGTTAGGGGACACCTCGAAACATGTTGACTTAAAATATCAGGGACATTTAATTCTTTTCCCTTTTATTAACCCCTTTTTATCTTTTGCCAACTAGGAGCAAGAACAAAATCGTTTACGTTCACTAGTTAGGTAATTTTTAACAACAACTCACACCACTCCCCCTTCACTGCACCACACATAGTCATATCTTAAAAATTAGTGCTCCTACGTAACTATCGCAAGTCGCAGCACGCCCCAAGCAGTAGATGCTTGGGATGGCCCCAATGATGAAGCATGTCACCTAGGGGAAACCTTTGGTGAGTGAGGGGACTCAAGAAAAGAATTTTCTTTTCCCTTTATTGAGGTGTGTCTTACTCATTTAGTAGACCCCTCCTCTTCCCTATTAGCTAGGTTCCCTGATCCATTATTTACGGATCTTCTTTTGTTTTGACATAGATTATGTGCATCAAGGTGTGCGCCCCAGACGTTTCTTTATGAAAATATAAGGTAAAATCACACATATTCAGACTACTTAATTTTGGTTATGTGTTTGTATGTGATCTTATTAAACCTTGACCTGGTGAAGAGTAGACATTTTATCAAGACCAATGTCGCATTAAGTTGTGTATAATCAAATGACATGGCGCTTTCACAGTTCTTAGAAAGATAAGGTCAGACGACATCCGCGTCTAATGGCAGACATGACAGTGGTTCTGCATAAATCAGGAAAGATGGCTACTTCCATTGTTGGAGAGTGGGAAGATGGTGACCTCCATAAACCCAGATGGAGTCTTGGCCTACATAAAATAGAGGCGGACCTTAGGGGCTTTTCGCCAAAGAGATCATGTAAGAAAAATGGGGGATGTCTGAAAGAATATTGATTTCAAAAATATTGTACAAATGGGTAAGTATAGATTTACTATGCTTAACTTCACATCTACATACCTTAAAGACATATAACTCCACATCTGCGTACCTTGAAGACATATATATATCTTCAAGGTACGTAGATGTTGAGTTAAGTATAGTAAGACTTTTACATAGAAACGTACCTTCGCAATGTTTTCGTCCTCAATATTCTTGACACGATATTTTGTCCATATATTTTTTCCTCAATATTTTGTCCAAACACCAAAAATGGGCAGTAAGGATGAATCCAAGATGGAGGAAGAAGTCTCATCTTCTTCTCTCGTCTCAACGAACGCCAAATATAAGGGGAATTGCTTCCTGTAGCCACTGTGTTGCTTAACGTTTCTAAATATCATGTGGATCAAAGGGTGTATCTCTGAAGGGCCACTAAATGGAGTAAAAAGCAACATGACATAAAAAAAGCTCCAGGAAGCCACGAGAATCCAAGAAAAGAACAGTAGAGAATTCTGTTTCTCACAAACCTCAGACCAAAGTAGAGGAGGTCTGCATCCAGCTGGAGCAGAATACTAGGAGTTGGAGCAGGGATTCAGGAGATGGAACAGGATCCAGGAGATGCAAAAGAATAACAGAAAATGGAGCAGGATTCTTGAAGAAGGAGCAGGATTGCAGGAGCAGAAGGAGTGCAGGAGCAAGTAACCAGGAGGGAGGCATCCACCTCCATAATTACTGCAGCATTTGCTACGGATATATGATGTATTCATGCATGCTTTTACGACGCATGCCTTTACAATGCGTGCAATACAACAAACACGTCATTACCACGCATTCCATTACAACGCAAGTCATTACAACAACTTGCCTTAGGGAAGCGCTGGACTTTGGAATAGTATATTTTACTATTCCAACTACAGTCTGTGCAACAGTAGGGAAGGTGTTGGATTTAAAATCCAACAATGTCTTTCCTAAAGCAAGTCGTTGTAATGGAACGCATGGTAACGAGGCGTTCGTTGTAGTGCCTGCGTTGTAATGTCATTGCGTAGTTCTGTCTGCGTTGTAAACGCGGTTTCCCATTTGTGACATATGGAATGCCAGGTTCAGGCTCCTTAAATTAGGAAGAACAGGAAGCTGAAAAGTAGAAGAAGGAGGAAGTGACATGCTGAAAGTGCTGCAGCTATTGTGGGTTAGGAGAGGACTATTAACATAGAGTGCGTAGGTGGTCACATTAGTTTGGAATAATAAAACATTCCACTTTTCGCCCCATAACACAGAGCGAGATGGCTAGATCTAGTAGAAACATGCAAAATGCTACAAGCAACATTATCATGGAGTGTGGAAATGTCAATAATTTATGGGGATAAAATAGTGGCGTTTTACGTTGGGTACCATTCTTGCAGACTCTTATGTTTTTAGGACATACCCCTTGGAACTTCTGTGGGCCCCAGGGGTCTTTGGTATAGCATGCAACCTGGAAAAATTGGAAGAACAGACAAGTATTTCACTACCACCTTTGGGATATGCTTAATTGATCATTATGTATGGAAAAGCAACAGAGCCTTCAGGAGACACTTACCAGGCCTTAATTTTTGGGTGGACTCTTTCATCAGCCACCAAGTGAAATCATTTAAAAGACTTATAGTAGTTATTTGTCAGAAAGTGCTAACATTGTACTCTGGATCAAACTGGAGTGGTGCACTTTTCCACCCATCATCAGAACCACTACTAACTACAAATACAATGAAATGTGAGACAAATAGTAGAATCTGGGAGGGGCATGGCGACTCATTTCACCCCATTTCCCCCATTAACAATCAGGTCAAAATTCTAGCAAGCATTTTGGCATCAAGACTCCTTGAAATTATTCCATCTTTGGCCCATCAAGACCAGAATGGTTCATGCCGGCCTGTGCCACTAGACACTGCATATGCAGACTCCATGTCAGCATAATACATGCCCTGACGCTAGGAGATCCCACAACGCTTCTTCTCATTGACTTTGAGAAGGCTTTTGATCCAATATACTGGTTCTTCCTCTTTGGAGTGTTGCTGCAAATGGGCTTTGGTCTCAGATTCCAATCATATGTTAAAATCATTTATGCCTAAACATTGGCACAGGTGAAAGTCTATGGAATTCTTTCCAAGCCCTTCCCAGTACAAAGGGGCACCCTCCATTCAGCCTTATCATTTGCCCTGGCAAGGGAACCTTTGGCAGTATGGGTCAGATGTAATGTACAGGTGCAAGGGGATGAAAGGGATGAAAGGGAGGAAGATGGCATTGTGGCTGTATGCGGACGTATGCTGTACATGCGCAACCCACAATACACCAGCCTACTGCATCCACAGCTTCTCAGCCAACTGGATGCCTAAGAACCACTGTACTTTGTGAGGTCCCTCAATTCCCAGGGCTCAGAAGACATTGTACGAAGCCCGCAGCTGCAGGCTGGGAGAAACTCTCAACTTGGCCTGTTTCCTCTTGTGCTCCGGGCTGCTGTTCCTTCTCTCTTCAACTCCAAAATGGCAATCACCTGCCTGAGGGTTTGTAGCTTCTTTTTTTTATTTATTTTTAAATAAATCTTTTTATTCAAAGATAAACACGAAAAACAAAAAAACAATACAAATAAATAAAAAAACAGTACATCACATTGATCTAGCATTTCAAGAAGCTCAGTACACGATACAAATATACATATAGGCGTTGGGAGGCATTACAAAAACATATACCATCATTCCATAGTCAAAGCATTTAAATATCTTCATCGTCCACCGCTAGGGAGGGAGGGAGGACAACCGCAGTGCACAACAGACCTCTACTTTCATTCCATGGGCCCCATATTTTGGTCCATTTTTGTGGACATCCTCTACTTTCATAAACCACCCTCTCAGCCTGCATGCACCAATCCATATCTGATTCCCAATCCTTGTAACACAGCTGAGCTCCACCCCTCCAGGTTCTAGCTATATTACGCTTCGCCACCATACATCCCAATGTAACCCACGTCCTCTCAGCACGTGACAAATCTGTGGCGTCCCAAATATTAAGTAGACACATCCGGGGGGAGTCGTCTATAGGTGAGTTACAAACGCGAGTCATACCTGCGACACCTTTTTCCCAATACTCTCGAAGGACTGGGCAATACCACCATTGGAGTATGTGAGTACCATCCTGGCCACATCCACGGGGGCAGGCGGGGGAGCTCATCACACCCATCTTTACCAGTACAGAGCTGGTATAAGACGTCCGATGCAACAATTTAAGCTGTATGAGCCGAAATCGTGATCGGATCGCTACCTCGCGAGGAGATGTCAATGCTTCTTTCCAATCGTCGTCATCCAGATCTCCAATATCGTCAGCCCACTTTGCACGCAGTTTCTCCTGGGCGTCTGGAGTATGATTGAGGATTTTCCGGCAGGTCAGTGAGTTAGCTTTCTCCGGAAGATAGTCATCCAGCAATCTATCCTCCAGAGGCGAGGAAACCGGCACCTCTGAGTTCTTGGGAATGGCCTTCTATAACGCGTTTCTGGCCTGTAGATAACAGAAAGTTTCTCGATCATGCAATTGATAGTCCCTTTGTAGATCAGTAAAGGGAACCACTCTATCCTTTGCCCACATATCACCAACGGTCGAAAGACCTATCAACTCCCATTTATCAAATCCTGGCTGCTGGGAAAGCATACCCAAGCTGGCTGTCTCCAGTAGGGGGGTAACTTGTGTTATTTTGTCTCTCCACCCCAAAGCCCGTGTTGCTATATGCCATAATTCTACTGTGGATGACGTAGGAGTGAACCCGGGTACGTAGCGTGTACCCCCGTAAAGTGCCCTGAGATAGGTGCCAGGTAGCATATTATGTCGATCCATTCTATAAGCAGGATCCGAAATGGGTCGATGGACCCATCGGTTTAAAACAACTAGCTGCGAGGCCCATTAATAAGATCTGATGTCAGGTAGGGCAATACCACCATCGTACCAGCTCTTTGTCAATTTTGTACGAGCAATACGGGGGCACCCCGATCAATGCCCTGACTTTGGAATCAATTTGAAGCTGCTTTTTAAGCCAGTACTGCAGATGTCCACTTCAGGTTTTGTCCTCTTTTCTTTTTTCTTTCCATAATGGCTGTTGTATTTATTTATTCATGGGCGATTACTTAAAATCTTTACATGTAAACACCTTTAAAACACATTTGGCAATGTATCATTGTAAAACTAATAAAAGGAAAAAAACTATTTCAAAACGATAAGGGTTGACTTTAGTATTAATACTGACGCCGAATTGATATGGTGCTTTGCTGTCCCTTCCGTCATTGCCGTTCGGGCTTTATGGCCTGCTAGTTGCTGTTAATACCTTTAGTTGTTTGTGGCAGGGCAGCCCGGATTGCGTCAGTAAATTTCCCCAGTCTAGCCAGGGTTTGTGTTGTGTTCCGAGAAAAACACAAATCTGAGACTTCTCTGCAGTGTCTGAGGCCGTAGGACCTGCAAAGTGGAGTTAGCAGGCGATGTTGCTCGCTTGCCATCTTTGGACAGCAGCACAGCAGGTGAAGACAAGATTTGTATTTGTAGCTGCATAGGCGACAGGCAACTGAGTTGTCCCGCCGGGCCCAGGATGGGTGTAAGTCCACGATAGGCAGTTCAAGCAGTCTCATGTAGGTGAGTTTCTTTCCTGCCTGGGCTGTCAGTGCTTAACATTTTCTTCTAAGCGGCGGATTAGAAATTTGTGAGGTACTCTCAAAACCTTTTAAATGGGTTCAGCGGTTGGACTGTGTAGCTGCTGGTTTAAACATTTCAAGCTGTAAATGATACCGGCCCCCCTGCTTCTTGGGTGTTTTAAGTGGGCCCCTGCTTTTGCCCCGTCTAATAGCCTGACGCTAAGATAGTTGTAACTTGTGCATGATTTATTTTGTAGGTCACCTAGTTGCCATTGAGCTGTTTTCTTTTGTGGATATTTCCCAAAGATGACTATCTTGGTCTTACCCTGGTTCACCAAAAGTTTGTTATTTTGATTGTACCTGTAGAGTGCATTGATGGCTCTCTGTAAACCAATCCCCGAGTGATCCATTATTACAATATCGTCAGCGTACTGGAGGATTTCAAGCCGCAACTTCCCCATCCTTGGTGTTAATAAATATGGCTGTTGCACCCTTGGTTTCTTCCTGACTTTCCCAATCCATTATGTTTTCTGTCATGTGGTGTTTGATGTAATTTCCTTTTCCTGTTCTTTTATTATTTATAGGCTTCAGGTTGATTGGAGGGTGTGTCGCCACAAAGCTGTGTTCTTTTGTTTGTTTCCTTGCTCCCTCCCTTGCTGATTCTGACTCTTCACTCTTGGTACTTCCTCCCCTCACTCCTGTTTTTCTCCCACCCTGTGAAGATTTCATCAGCAATTTCAGCAAGGGGGTTTTAACGCCTTTGGCTTTTTCCTCCTGAGAAGGTGACAGCTTCTTGAGTGCACTTGCCTCCCTCATATTCCAGTGTGTGGTGACATTGTGGCTTCCGGAAACTGTTGCCCTTACCTCAGATGACGGAAGGCCCGATCTCGATTACGCATAAATGTCCAGCCCTGAACCCGTCCCCATTTAATGCACATGCTCAAGCTCTACAACGAAGCCTCTGGCTAAAGGTTAATTGGGCAAAATCCACATTTGTTCCAATTAGCGGAGACCCGATGGAGGTAGACTGGAGGTCCCATCTCACCTTATCCACTGAGAGTTTTAAATACCTTGGGGTTTATGTGGCCTTCGATCCAAATCTAACATGGATCCTTAACATTCACCCACTAACAAACAGGGCCCTTAGGGAGCTGGCCAGCTGGTCACACCAGCCATTCAACACCCTGAGCTGTGTGCACCTATGCAAAATGATTATACTCCACAGGCTTTTATATGCTTAACAAAATGTTCCCCTTCCAATCCCACCCAAATGATTTACACAGGTACGGGCGAAAGTGCATGCTTTAATTTGGGTAAATCGAACCTACGCATTGGGATGAACCAAAGCGCCCATGATAGAGGCATAAGAATGGCGGATAACAGGCTCTACTATTGGGCCTCACACATAATGGTCCTAAATGATTAGCTCTTTGGGGGGGGGCACAATAATCCAGCGTATCAATTCAAACTTGCATCGATAGGCCAGGAGAGAGTATTGGGACTCATATATGGGAATCCTATTTCTGAATTCCTTCACAAGGTAACAAAAATTCTACTTCAAAGCTGGAGATTGGTGCTTAGATGGATGCAGTGTGACAGGACACACCTTTGGAGACACCTCCTTGGGTGGGTAATTGGCTTAAGCAGCGTGCACGACTAGCAAGCAGACCTTATTGGCATTTCCAAAGTCGGCAATGTATGGTCAGGCAGCTGCATGAAGTCATTTTCGGATCTGCAAGCAGAGTTTGAGTTGAATAAGTCGCACTTCTGCCAATATCTCCAAGTGCAGCGGCTGGAATTGGAAGAGGTTGTAAAGTGTAATTCCTTAAAGTAGGGTTTCCTAAACTTTGTACAACCACGACCCACTTTTTAACATGACACAATTTCGCGACCCACCTAGTTTTTATGGACATGAGGTGGGCGATTTTTTATGTAACCAAAACATCATGTGGTAGCACACTGGTATTTACAGACATCACATTTTCCATTGAACTGGCCACTAAATTTGCACAGGCATACAGTTTTATCAATAAAACTATATTGCATACAAGTGATAATGTGTGAAAATCGGGTTTCAGTGAATATTTACAATTCGAGCATCACCCAAAAAATGTGTCTTGATTTGTTTTGAATCTATTAAAATGCTTTCTTTCCATCACACTTCAGAATTGGAAAAAAATGTGCTTCATTTTTGCTTTCCGAACTACTGAATGTGTACAGTTCATTTACAGGTTTTTATATTTTGTTATATGTTGCAAACATTTCACCCTACTCCCTTTCCTTTCACACTCTCTGTACCACAGCAAGATTGTCACATAATTCACTTTACTTTTCTTTCTCTGACTGCAAAGTGTGAGCAGTTCGTAAACACCAATCTCCATGTTAAAAAATATAAGCAGCAATTTGTCAGAAGACATAGCCTCACATTTGACCTTTGTCACTGTCGTGACCTGGGCATAAGGGCACTAGGACCCTGTACCCGACGGGTGGGAAAGGGGTGAGAACCGGACACCACTTCCGGTCAGGGGAGTGGGGAGGAAGGCAGACCACAAGGGGATAAGGAAGCAAGAGGACGTGTGGCCAAGCAGCAGCAGCGAGCAACACAATAAAGAACATCTAAACCCTCTTACCTGACTCCTGTGAGTGCCTGGGATCGGGGACACGACAACTGGTGACGAGGGTGGGATAGAGAAGACGACGCGTGTGTCCAGGTCCCTCGGGAGTGAGAACCGGAGCCAGGAGCCCACCCTGGTCCGAGTGAGGGAGAAGAAGAAACGGCGCGGGAGCCCACCCCGGCCGAAGAAGAAACGGCGCGGGAGCCCACCCCGGCCGCACCAGAAAGGCGGTAAGAGGCCCCCGACCTGCCCGATACTGATCAGCAAGCTGCCCGCAACACAGAGTCCGCGCGCTAGCAAATTAAATGAAGTCTCGCGCGAGGACAGCAGCCATCTCAAGGACAGGCAAAAGAGGCCAATCAGCGTCCCGGAAGGCCCGGCGGCCATTTTGAAGTCAGGCAGAGGCACGAAAGGACCCACGATCTCGCGAGATTTGGGCGGCCATTTTAAAATCAGGCAAAATAAGCCAATAAGAAGGGCGAGAGGCCCGGCGGCCATTTTGAAGTCAGGAAACAAAGAGAATAATATCAGAAAAGCTGTGAAAAGCTGCGCAAACGACGAAATTAAAAGAAATAACAAAGGAAAAAGGCATAAATAGGATATAAGAGAAGACGAAACAAACCAAGCTGCGAAAAGCTGCGCAAAAGAAGAAATTAAAAGAAATAACAAACAAAAGGCACAAATAAGAGATAAGAGAAGACGAAACTAAACAAAAGGGACAAATAGACAAGGAACAGAAACTAGCACGGTGGTACCAAGGAAAAGAAGGACGCCCTAGTGCCAGTGCTGCACGCCAACAATGGCTGATCAAGCAAATGACAAAACAAGCACGCAAGCAATATTCCGCAGACCCCTTCCATTCGACTTATCTGAACCACAGTTAGGTATCAGATGGGAACGATGGATTCGCAAGTTCGAGAGGTACACGCGCGCCACAGATGTGGCGGAGGCCAAGCAGATAGATCTATTCTTAAACCTCGTAGGGAACGAAGTAGAAGACCTGCTAGTGACATTCCCTGAAGACCAAACGGCAACATACAAGGGACTAATCAAGTGCCTCTCCAACAAGTTTGACCCGCAAAGAAACATTGATTTTGAGAGATACACCTTCAACATCGCATACCAGCAAGCTGAGGAGTCCCTTGACGACTTTGCAACACGACTGCGCAAATTGGTCGCGCACTGCGAGTTCGAAAAGTTCGACAACGAACAGGCAATTCGACTGCGCATCATTGAAGGATGTCGGTCTGTGGAATTCCGCACACGAATTCTGGAAAGAACCGACCTCGCTAGAGAAAATTCTGACCATGGCCCGGGCAGAAGCGAGAGCGACCACGCACGCAAAACAGATGGAACTGGGAAAAGACAGGCGCATAGAACAAGCCAACCGCATGGTCGGAAGCAATCGAATGAACACCCGGAAGAAAGACAGCAATGAGCAACTGCCCAGAAAACCACATGAGAGAACATGCTACAGATGCGGGCTCGAGTTTCCACACGTCGGTGCCTGCCCGGCAATGGGTCAGACATGCAGAAAATGCAACAGAAACAACCATTTCGCAAGCGCCTGTATGGGCACACAATTCAAGAGTGAGAGAGGACGACTTGGAAGACCACGGATGACAACAAACAGATATGACAGGCACATGGAAACGGCAAATCGCAGCTCTTCAACTGAGTCGGACGGAGAAGCAGTGCAAGAGAACGTGGGACGACTATACCTGATGTCCGACGTCGCTCCTGCAGAAGGAGCAGAAGAGCGAGAGAGCATTCATCTAATAGAGAAACATCAAGTAAAAAAAACGGCGACCGTAGACATAGATGTAGGAAAACACAACACACGATTCGTGCTAGATAGCGGCGCCACATGCAATATAATGTGTGTATCAGAATATGAAAAGATGAAAACAAAACCAGCGCTAGTGCCATCCACTGTTGACGTATTCACCTGGGGGTCGAAGAAACCAGTGCTCAACATGGGGAAGTTTACAGAGACACTGATATACAAAGACCGATCAAGCAAGGAAGACATACATGTACTGAAGGGTGACATTCCAGCACCATGTTTACTGAGCAACGTCACGGCGCAGGTGATGGGTCTCCTCGCAATGACATACCAGATGTCAGAGAAAAAGAACATTCTGCGAGACTATCCAGGAATATTACAAGGACTAGGAAAACTAAAAGGACGGCAAATAACACTGCACATCAATGAAGCAGTAAAACCTGTAGCTCAACATCACCGACGAGTGCCGATACACCTGCAGCCACAGGTAGAGGAGGAAATACAAAGCCTGTTGAACCAAGACATTATAGAGCCTGCAGACGGGCCGACCCCATGGGTGTCACCAATAGTGGCAGTCCCAAAGAAGAACACATCCAAGATTCGCATATGTGTCGACATGAGGATACCAAATACAGCAATTGAAAGGGAAAGACACCCAGGGCTGTACCTTAATGACATGATCAGCTGCCTCACTGGCGCCTGCCGATTTTCAAAGCTGGACCTGTGCAAAGGGTATCATCAGCTGGAGCTTGACCCACAATCAAGGTACATTACCACATTCTCCACACACATGGGTCTATTTCGCTACAAGCGACTGAGCTTTGGCATCTTGTCGGCCGCAGAGATATTTCAAGAAACAATACGGCAGGTCATAAGGCCAGTAAAGAACAGCCTCAATTACAGTGATGACATTCTGGTGTTTGGTCGATCAGATGAAGAGCATGACAGAGCGTTGCGAGACGTATTTTCGCATCTGGAGCAAGCAGGCCTAACGCTAAATGAAGACAAGTGCGAAATAGGGAGAAATGAACTGGTATTCTTTGGACACATCTTCTCTAAAAAAGGGATGCGACCAGACCACAGCAAAGTGGGGACGCTGGAAAAAGCGAGTCCTCCGGCCGACGTTGCAGAAGTGAGGTCATTCCTTGGGCTTGCCAGCTACTGCGCTAGATACATAAAAGACTTTGCCACAGTGAGTACACCACTTAGGGAATTAACGAAGCAAGGCCAGACATTCATATGGACAGGAGAATGCAACAAGGCGTTTGAGGCCATCAGACATGCGGTGATAGCGGTGGACCATCTTGCCTACTTCGATCCACTGCTGTGCACGGAACTGACGGTGGACGCCAGCCCGGTAGGACTAGGAGCGATCTTAGCACAACACATGCCAGGCAAAGATTCTCCAAGAAAGATCGTGGCATATGCAAGCAAAAGTCTGTCCGACATTGAGAGGGCATACTCGCAGCCAGAAAAAGAAAGCCTCGCAGTAGTATGGGCGTGTGAGCACTACCACATGTTCATCTACGGGAAACCATTCACTATCATAACAGACCATCAGGCCCTAGTGACAATATATGGCAATCCGAATGCGAAAATACCACCTCGCATCGAGCGCTGGGGCATAAGACTGATGGACTATAACTTCAAGATCGTGCACAAACCAGGGAAAGAACATTACCCGGCGGACTACATGTCGCGCCATCCTCTACCACAGAAAACTCAGGACACATCAATAGCGGAGGAATATCTGAACTTTGTACTGAAACAAAACACTCCGGCAGCGATAACTATCGCAGAACTGGAGCAAGAAACAGAGAGGGATGCCACGATGCAGGCGGTAAAAATGGTGACAAGACAGCAAAGATGGAGACATGTCAACAACAACAGCTTCATGGAAGAAGGAGTGAACATGGAGGAAATGCTGGCGTTCAAGAAGGTTCATGAAGAACTATCAGAGACCGTGAACGGAATAATTATGAGAGGAACAAGAATAGTGATGCCGAGGGTCTTGCGCAGACAGACTGTAAACTTGGCACACGAATCACACAGAGGCATGGTTGCGACAAAGAAACTGCTACGGGAGAAAGTGTGGTTCCCTGGCTTGGACAATATGGTGGAGACCACCGTCACAAATTGCCACATCTGCCAAACGACAGGGCAGCCAGCAAAACCAGAACCACTACAAATGTCAGAGCTCCCGCGGGCAGTGTGGACGGAACTGGCAGCAGATTTCTACGGACCTCTAGAAACGGGCAACTACTTGCTCGTGATCATTGATAAATACTCAAGATTTCCCATCGTGCGGCAAGTCTCGTCAACATCAGCAAGTGCAACGCTGCCAATACTGGATGACATACTTGCAGCCTGGGGTTCCCCACAAACACTAAAGACCGATAATGGCCCGCCATTCTCAGGGGAAGAATTTCGAAAGTTCATGGACTATCTAGGTATTCATCACCGGAAAATAACACCTCTGTGGCCACAAGCAAATGGCATGGTGGAACGATTCATGGGAAACATAAAAAAGGCAGTCCAAAGAGCAAAGCTGGCACAGATATCAATAGGCCAGGCCCTTTGTCAAGTACTAAGAGACTATCGAAACACCCCTCACAGCTCCACGGGACGGTGCCCCGCTGAGCTGGTGCTAGGCAGAACAAGCAGGACAAGGCTACCACAGCTGAAAGCAACAGCAACACCAGAACACAGCAGCATTGCCGTCAGAGACCAAGAGGCCAAGGAGAAAATGAAGGCGTATGCCGACGCCAGGAGACATGCCACTCCAGCGCACCTCAAGCAAGGGGATGTCGTGGTGGTACGCCAGCGGCAGCTGAGAAAATCGGACAGCCCATTCTCAAAGGAACCATTAACAGTGACACAGGTGAAAGGGCCCATGATAACAGCAACAGCAGGCCCGTACCAGATAACACGGAACAGCTCTCACTTCAAGGAGCTAAAAAACATGGAGGAAGATGGAGGAAACACAGCAGCAGGAGACAAGACGAGAGACCGGATGAGGACTGGCAGAAAGACAAGGGAGAGACACATCAAAGAAGAGAATGCAAAAGACCAAAAAGACTGATTGAAGAAATGTAACGATGAAGACAACGACATGTCGTTGTACACATCTCTCTCTCTCTCTCTCTCTCTCTCTCTCTCTCTCTCTCTCTCTCGCTCTCTCTCTTTTCTCTCTCTCTGTATCTCTCTACAGCTCTTTATCACTCACCACCCTCTTCTGTCATTTTCCTGCAACAAAAGGGGAGATGTCGTGACCTGGGCATAAGGGCACTAGGACCCTGTACCCGACGGGTGGGAAAGGGGTGAGGACCGGACACCACTTCCGGTCAGGGGAGTGGGGAGGAAGGCAGACTACGAGGGGATAAGGAAGCAAGAGGACGTGTGGCCAAGCAGCAGCAGCGAGCAACACAATAAAGAACATCTAAACCCTCTTACCTGACTCCGGTGAGTGCCTGGGATCGGGGACACGACAGTCACTGAAGCACAGCAAATGTGACAAGATAAATACAGAAGGCCTGATTTAGATCTTGGGGGGTGGGCCAAGATATAATTCAGGCCCAGAATTTAAAGGCATCTTTATTTATTGCTTGGACTTTGAGGACCCAGGGTTTGATAAACACTGCCTTGGAGGTAAAACTGGTTATGGGTGCCCTTTTCACGCATTTACAAAGCATTAGTTGTAATTGCATCTGTCCTCCCTGGAGCACTTGGGAGGAAGTGGGAGGGTTGGATTGGGCCGTTGGATGACATTGAATGGCAAGAGGCCCAAATGGCCCGCAGTGCAATTGTTATTTCGGCTAAACTCAATTTGATTCAGCTTACAATCTTGCACTGCATCTACTTCAATCCCCCAAAGGCTGTGTCACATAGGTCATATCGGGTCCCCAAATGTTTTAACTGCAGTGAAGGAGGTGATTTCTTTCATGTCGTTTGGGGGCGTCAAGTCTCAATACTGTACCAGGTTTTGTTACTCTGTCAAAGGTGCTGGCCAGATCGGTCAGTCCTATACCCAGGCTGGGCCTGTTGGGGGTTACCGAATGTCCTGGGAGGTAACTTGGGGATCAGGCTCTGGTGGGAATCGGAACTGTATTCGCAAAATGAAACATCACAATACTTTGGAGAGCAGACTCTCCCCAGCCTTGTGGGGACTGGCTCAGCCAATGCAGTGCTAAAGTGAAAGTAAGCATTCACCTGACCAGAGGATGCCCTCACAAATACCAAAATATATGGAGCAAGTGGTGCGCACAGTTCAACATGCTTTGAACTTCTGTAGCGGGTGAAGACAAATGTACTAAAATAATGTATGAGTTGTGAGCTGCGTTGGTCAGTGTTTGGCAATTAAAAACATAGTAGAAGCTGGGAGGTGGAATGGGATAAGGGGGAAGACGCTGGATATCAATCCTCTGCCTCGTCACTCTGCTGGGCACTGAGTTTTGAATGGATATCTAAAAGCAAATAAGAGATCATTAATAATATGTCACGAATGCTCAACATCTAACTCTCACAGTGAAAGTAATATACCTTAAAGCTGTCTCTGTGTAATCAACTCTGTGTTCTTGATATGAAGCTGATTCTTTTGAAACTGAAATCTAGCGACATATAAGTAATCACATAAACATGTATTCACATCCTTAATAGTAAGATAACATGTATTAACCTCTCAAATAGTAAGATAACTACCTGTAACTTTAAATATGTGCACCTTCTGGTATGGATTAGTTTCTGATTTGTCTGTAGTGCAACAGGAAAATAATTCATATTCATTAGCTCACTGCAATCCCTAATCTCAAACACAGATGTCACTTCATTAATACCTGTAGTATCTTACATTTTTATCATATATACATATCATACGCATTGATGCTTAACAATAGAATCTCTTGTTATTTCACAAAAGAATGCAAGTTCAAAAATAATGCAATAACCTCCGGTCTTTGACCACTAATGTCTTAGTTCAAATATCAATTAAAAGTTTGTTTTCCATTTGATTTGATGTTTCAGAAGACTTATCTGAAAACCAGAAAGTTTCTCAGTAATTATCAAGTTAATGATAGCTCATCCAAAACCTAAATCATGAATCCACGAAAAAGATGGTCCTGGCTACAGCAGCAACAAAGCTCAATTGCCTAGCAAGAACACCATGAAACATGAGGAAAATACTCAACAATCCAAGATGGACAATGCCATCTCCAACCCTTGCGAGAAGATAGAGCATTCTGAGGGGGTGTGGCTAGCCAGCTAAGATGGCGGGTGCGATCTAACGAGGCTCCGTATACTCGCCCCATTATCTGCCATTGATCGTACATTGGCAGCTGCATCAATGGACCTAACCTGCCTCCCCTGACTCCCAAAGTGCCCTAGTGCTAGTTCCTTCCATTGCCGCCTCGTTGGCTCCCCTGTTGCAGGGATTAAAGGTGGAGACGTGGTGAGGTCAGGCCTGCTGCGGAGTTGGACGGCCTGCGACGATGAAACAGATGGAGCTGTCTGCCTGCGAATTAAGGGACACACCGCCTACCAGTATCGGTGAGCCGGGACTGGGCCCCCAGGGCAGAAGGTTATTACGCCGGCCGTAGCCCCCGCGAGTTCCCCGTTTGCTCCTCCTGAGCGGAGCGGCGTTACTGGCCGACTCTCCTCTGGGGCCGCAGAAGGCGCAGTTGCATCCTGCCCGCAGTGGATTGCTAGCGAGGAGGAGGTGGCATCTGGTGGAGGGCGGCTTTTCTCCCCTCCTGGCAGCGCCTAGCCTCAGAAACCCAGAGGCTGTATCTGGCCTAGGTTTCTGCGGTGCAGGAGACGGCGGAGGCCGAGCATGCTGCCCTGTGCACTGTGGAGGGCTCTCCCCCGCCAGTGGCTGAGACCGATATTTGCGGAGCTGCATCTTGGCCTGGCTCTGAGTGGAGATCTGACTGGTGAGTGAGCAGGGGCACAAGGGTGGTGTAGGGCCCAGCACCCTGCTCGTGAGTGCACGCGCTAAGTCGCTGAGGCAGCTGCGGTGTTTACTGCACTTATGGAGCCCTGCCCTCACTGGGCCTAGGTAGATGGCTGTCGGACGGGTCGCATGATTTGGAACTGCTCCCCTCAGGGCTAGGCCGCGCAGCCTCTCCTGCAGCGCAGGGCCTTTCGACCCCTGGGTGGCTGCCTCGTTCACCATAGGGAGGAACAAGCTGCGGCAAAGGCCTCCACTGACCATACTTCTGGCCATCGCATATGCAGGGGCCTCATCTACTGTGTATGGGACTCACCAGCCTTTCCTGGCTACTGTGTGCTGGCGCCTCCCCTCAACTTATCACCTGGGGCGCATGAGTCCTCTCCTCCTTTCCCTCTCCCATTTGTAACGCCACCAACGTTGAGAGTCACCTCCATCTTTGCCAACGCACCAGGCTCGGAGGTAGCCGACTACTCTTATTGCTGACTCAATGACCAGGAGACCTACGACGCTGGGATAGAACCGCTTTGCTCACTCACACAGCACCTTTCCCCTCTGTTGTGAGCCTCCCTGGCATGGGTCCCTCTGATGCCCACCACCAAGCAGCTAGCCATGGGTCGCCTTCGCTCGGCTGGTCCTCAAGCTCCTGCCCCTCCTGAGTCGTCTGTGGAAACAGTCAACTGAAATGCGCTCAGGGACTGAGTCACCCTTCCCTGAAGTGTCACAGGGTACTAAACTAGACACAGTCTTGCAAGCTGTGAAGAAGGTAGGTGCCACACTCGAGCTGACACGCACATCGCTGGAAGGCAGGATTGACAAAGTTACGGCAGATGTTAATCTTCTACATGCAGACCATTGAACGCTTACTGATAAAGTGCGTGACGCCGAACTCACACTGTCTGAATTCCAACCGATCACTTGTGACCACACCGCTTTGCTCCAGTCTCTGGTTGACCGTGTCGACACCTTGGAGCATAAGGTGGAAGATGCCGAAGGCTGCTCCCGCAGGGACAATGTCCGCGATCATGGGGCTGCCAGAGGAGGAGGAAGGCCTGGATGCTGTCGCCTTCACTGAAAAATGGATCCGCATGCTCTTACCCGACTCCGCGTTCACGCCTTTCTTTTCAATTGAGCAGATTCACCGTGATCCCAACACGGAAGCCACCACCCGGAGCTGGCCCTAGACCCTTTCTGTTCCGCCTACTGAATTATAGGGACTGCAATACCATCGTCCGTGAATCATGCAAGCTTTCAGAAATCAAGGTGAACAATGCCGAATGAATGGGATGCCTTTAAAGTCACTATTAGGGGGCACAGCTTAGGCATCACATGGAACATTCGTAGGCAGCTAGATGACACTATTGCCAAAATCGAACGCAGGCTTATACATCTTGAAACACAGTTGGTTACATGCCCAGACTCTGCGCGTCTCTTGGACAGTGCCTGTAGCGAGCATACCGCATTACTTGAGCGGCTGCACTG